>OY856410.1:1265872303-1268272303 GCA_963693085.1 Alisma plantago-aquatica
ATGAATCTTGCATGCTAAACCCTTGAACATCTTTCCAGTGTATGTTCTCTTTCTTAGGTCAAATAACTTTCCAGATCTATCTATATAGATCTCAATTCCTATCACACATGATGCTTCTCCTAAGTCCTTCACAGAGAAGGTACTTTCCTTTCCAGGTGTCAACATTTATAGGATAATGATGTTATTACACATCACTATGTGGAATATAAAAATGCTCCCATTAAATCTTTTGTAATCACAAATTTTATTTTGACTCAAGTCAAACACTTTGACTTTCTTGTCAAAATAGAAGATTCCAGCTCTGAGATGCTTGCTTCAATCAGTAGATTGACCTTTGTAGTTTACAAACTTTATTAACATTAATGGATTTATAAAACTATTAGGTTGTGTCACGTACACATCCTATACAATTATTCTAGTTATGGAATGTAGTTTTAACATCCATATGCCAAATCTCACATTCTTACTAAGCTGCAATTGCAAGCATTGTCCTTATGGATTTAACCACTGTAATTGGTGAAAGACTTCAACATGTTCAACAACTTAAACTTTTTTGAATCTCATCACAACTAATCTAACCTTCCATGTTTGTTTTCCCTCATAGACCCAAATGCACCCTATGGGTTTTACCCCTTTTAGTGGATCCATTAAGGTCATACCTTGTTGGTGTACATGAAGTCCATCTTTGATCTTTATGGCATAAGTCCAGGTCTCAGACTCTGCTCCCTCAATAGCTTCTAGTCAGTTTGTTTGATTCATCATTATGATCAACTCATTGCCTTTCTGAGTTATAATATATCATATATCCTTCAAACTCAAGGCATGATCTACTAGAACTATAAGGTTTTTATGTTACATAAGGAACTTGAGATTCCATAACACTTCGTGATTCTCATTATTCTCACTGTACCTCTTTTAGGTTCAATGTTTTCTTATTCATCTTGAACATTTTGAGTTCTACTTTTACTCTCACTGGTTCCTTTGGAACTAGGTTCCTCATCAAGAATCTATCCATCCATATCAACAAACAACTTTGTTTAAGGATTGGGATACGATTAGTATTTAACAAAATAACATTTATGTAATTTATAGACAAAGTCCCTTTTAAGAAACAACTTTCTTGTATAGGTATTCCTCTTTAATCACTATCAAAGACATATAGCAAAACTTCCCATACCATATCACATATGGTGTCTTTTGAACCATTTTAGATGGTACATTCTTTTAGTGTTTAGCACGTGTCTAAAGGAAAATGGAATTTTATCTAGTTTTATTGATAATCATACCTTAACAAGGTGTGATTCCTTCCTTTTGACACATCATCATGTTCAGGTGGAGTTCATTGTGATACACTATCACATATATCGAGAAGGTCCTCACACTCTTGGTTTGAAGTATCTTAATAATTTTACCAAGTTAGTTACATACTTAATTTATGATCTCCTTGAACACTTCAAGATATGCATACTTGTATTTCATTAAATAAAAATTTCCATATCTACTGATCACATCAAAATATAGCGAGGTACTAGTAACCACCTTTAGCATTTATTCTAAAAGCTCTATTGTACATCAACATGTACTAGGCATAATAGAACACTTGTTCTCCCACTACATCTAATGGAGATGATTTTGTCGTATTTCTCAATGAATAAGACTTGCATGTTTCTATTGGTTCAATAACCAAAAGAGTCTAGACCAACATCATTTTGGAATCTAGAAGTGCATTTCTCATTTATGTGCATTAGATAACAATGCTATAGGCATACATTGTTTGATACATCAAGTCATTCATTATATATGTCATACACATTTGTGTCTATAACTATCAAGTATAGTTTATGAAACACGTGGTATTTACATAAAAGATCATGTCTTTTAAAATGAAACATAATGTCCTTATCATACAAGACATATGATGTTTTCCATTAATGGCTAGTACATAATAGCAGTTCACTAATTCTATCATGTTCCCTTGAATGACAACTCTCAATAGTAGTGGCAGAAACCCTTGCTCTACACGGTTCTAGCTTATTTCTTCTCAGGTCCTAAAGTAGATATCTCTATCTCTTTCTTTTTCCTAAGATCCTAGTACACAAAGGGGATAATTCTTTTACCAGTGTCCAACTGGTGACAATGGTGGCATTTTATCCTTTAAGTGAAAAGGACATATTCCTTTTACACTTTCCCTTCTCTGCATATTGAGTGTAGAAGAATTGAACTTTAGCTTAGCCTAAGAACACTTCTTGGACTTTCCTTTTCCCTAGGACTCACTTTCACTGATAATCATCATGGATTTGTCTATTTTCTTCCTTGCTTTGGCATCAACATGCCAAGCATTAGTTAAACTGACTATATGATTCATTCAACACTTGCATAATTATATTCATGGTCAACTCTTAACCTAAGAGAATTCCCAGTCATTTCATATCTCCAATCATATTGAGCATATGGGGTTCTACTAGAACTTCCTTTGTTAGTTTGCACTCATATTATACCTTGTTTGCTTTACATGATTCTTAAGATGTGCTACCATCTCGAAAATGTCCATGTATTCATGTTTTTCATGTAACTCAAAGTTCATACAACATATCATTAGGTATTCAAATGTCTATGGCATCATTGGCATGCTTCCATTGAGCATCCATTTAGCCTTAGACACATTTAGAGCGGGTTCTTTTGGCTTTGGCCTTTCAAGAACATAGAGCTTTTTCTCATTGAGAACATTTCTCAAAGTCCTAAACCAGATTCAAAATTTAATCCTATTTGGTTTGTCCTATTTGAGGATTAATCACAACTATACCATATTCCTGTTTGTCTATAAAAGAATATTGCAACTCTTCAAAACATTTTTTATTTATTTGGTTTGATAATTTTGACGATATTAATTAGGTTTTTAATTACTTATAACTCCCAATATTTTGTTCAAATTGATAACCCTCATGTATCAATTTGGAATATTGCATCATATAATATTCTAGTGGGGCAAGATCTTAATTTCACCAAAATCCTAAGCCATCTAGAGATGTCACCCACAACTTGATTCTATCAGGTAGGCAACTTTTGCCAATTGCATCACATCCAACTCTTGATAGATGATATGCACAAATCTTTGTCATTGATCATACGTATGCCTTTAGGTTCTTAATCCAATTAAGATCACCTAGTTAAGCCTGACCCATAAGCCAACACGATAAATATGCACCCTACTAGGGAAAACCCACATATCTACCATCACACTTACACGAGATAGACGGTGCACCACGATAGGGCATGCCCACAATTGGTCGATCAAGCTTTTCATGTGTGTTTCTTATGGAAAGAATCTAAGACTTAATATTTTAATTGAGGGAATTTATATAAATACATATACATATGTATAAAATACATATATATATCCAATGACCACATACTATAGTACATATCATATACATTCTATATCCACAATGTGAACATGCAATCAGAAATATACGAGCGATGGTTATGGCAAGTCTAATGTAATTCCCTGGACCCATAAAGAATTGCCACCACTTAAGGTTCACATTACATGCAACCTATTGTTGATGAAGATCCATGCTTTCTCCAATCCGAGTTGATCGGTTCAATGCTTGAACCGGTAGGCTCACCTCTTGGTTGCTCAGTTGGTTTCCTAAAACGGTTATCTGCTCTCCTCTAACCAGTCGGTTGGGCCACCAGTTGATTAGTTCGCCTCCTGTCGTCTAGACTCCTCGGTCCTCCAAATGATCGAATTGTACAGTGCAAAATAGCTTCTCATGATGAGGCATAAATTTAAACTATCCTATTTCTTTACATTGTAAAAGGAAAATCTTGAGTTACATTCAAGGGGAAATAGGAAGTAGAGCATTAATTTACATTTGGAAAGGAGAGAGGAGATCGGTACACATACCGATTAACAATAGGAACAAACCACAACCACACACACACATATATGGGGTTTTGGTTATAACCACGCTAACATCCACCATCAAAAGATTTTTACAACGACGTGTATGGATTGCATATCATATCATATCATATAATATATATATTTTTTGTGATCGTATTTGGTATTTAGTTGGATATGCACATTAATCATTTTAATATTTACATCGTAACTAATAATAAATGAAAAACTAAATTTGATCACATAAATTTAGATCCCAGATACACCGTATATTGACGGGGCTCTAATACCACTATTGGGAAATTGGGCGCATATATAGGTAGTGGAAACAAAAATTTATTTGACTATTTCCCATAAATAAGAAAAATCTCATCAACAACAATGTATCTAGGAAGGAAGAGTTTCAAGGTTATACCAGGTCTTGGAGCAAGTTTATTAACATCACCCTAAGTTTACAATTTTGGAAGGTGTTTGTGTATCTCCTGGTCTTCACCACAGACAACAGACTCGAACAACTCCTACAATGCCTCCTGTGGACTCACCATAGACTGTAGGTTGAAGTCATCCTCCTAGCAGTAGCCAAAGCACTCCTACCTCTAGAGTAGTCCACACAGACCACTGGGAACTCCATGTTGTGCTTCCCGAGCCAACAAGAAAGAGTTGTCCCCTTCTGTCAGCATACTAGTCGCCGACATGCTCTCCCACAACAATTGATATCAGTTGCTCCTCCCTCGCTATCCCTCCCTAATCAGGTAGGAATTTCTTGGGCTCTCATGGTTATGACAACAAGAGAGGACAACAATTGTCAGGGATAATGATCCCAATTGTGTATTGGGAAGCCCCCAATACCCCTCTATTTATAGTAGAGGGTAGGGTTAGGGTTCCTAGTTGATGTGGGAGTTGAAGGGTTTGGTAACATGAATGTTATGGAATCTTCCGACCGTGAGAAGGTCATCTCACATTGTGAAATGGTCATCTCATGCGTTAGACGGTTGTTTCACAATGTGAAATGGTCATCTCGTGCTTCTGTAGTTTCTTATTTGCAGACAGAATTGACAATTCACCTCTAATCAATGTTAAACATTGATTTTTCTTGCACAACAAGTATTTTGCAATCCAAATGAATTTCAAAATGTATATAGAACCTTCCCTAACCTAATTGAGCAATCTCTCACATGTGATACGGTCATCTCACTCACCCATATGGTCATCTGGTGAGCTGATCTGGTCAGTTCATGAATATGAACTGGCCAGTTCACCTCAGTTTGCACTGCCAACTTCGTTCCAACTATCCTGGCTAACTAGATGCCCATCTCAACACTTGAGATGGCCATTTGACACCCCAGATGCCCATCTCAAACTTGAGATGGCCGTTTGGCAGTGCAACATCATTTGGTGCGTGAATTGAATACCTAAACACTTTAGTAATCAATTCCAATCAACATGACCATCCAATTAGTCAGTCCAAAACATGAACTTGATGATTATGATTCCACTCAGTTGATCTATTATTTAATTGAATACCTAAACACCCTTAGCATTCAATCTAAACATCATTCATGAACATACTCCTTTAATCCAAGTGTATCCTATGCATGTGACCCTATAGGTCCAGAATTACGTTGGCAGTGAATGTCCATAACAACTTATGACATCACAAGAAAAGAGTGTCCCTAGTCATACATCATTGCTACCCAAGTAATAGGGAAAGTTGGAGAACAAATTCAACCTATAATCTACAAATAGTGTTACCATGATCATATATCTCCTTTGTCTCTGATATCCAAATTGAACTCGAGGAATGGAATCATCTTCCTCTCGATGTTCAATCCATGTTCTTTGAACTAGAGCAGATTGTCTGAGATGCATGTGAGTTCACATATCATATATTGAATCACATGGGTACATCCATACACTATCAGTCTTGCTTATCAAGGGGGCCTAGATATCAATCTCTAGTAGGAGGGACAAATCATGTCTCTATCACTCATAGTCGATCCCCATGTGTCAAAGTCTCCCAATCATCACTGTGATAACAACCCATGTTTCATGACTGTGTTTGATGATGTCAAAGTGTACCCAATGAAAAGTGATGAGTGTAGTGATTTTAGGTCTAAGAACCATAATCACCACCATCACTATGAGATATGATTCTGACTACCATTCCATGGTTTCCATGTATCACTCTCATGGTGGGTCTGTCTGCTATACTGTTCACTAACATGTATCTATATGCTTGACTTGATATCACATATCATGACTAATGAGACTCTATCATCAGTCAACACACACACTAGTCTCATGTATTATTTTTGTCTATTTTTCTTCCACATTAATAACTGACTAGGGACATTACAAGAATGTATGCACTCTTATCATACATATGATCTCATCATTTAGGTCCTCAACCTGAAGGCATATGTCATTGAGTAACATCATTCTTTAGACATCTACTTACACCTGTGCCATCATATCATCACTAAGAGAAACATAATAGATGGAATTACCGTTATAAATATTCAAGTATCTAATGCCTCACTCCAATCATCTCATGATTGGCTCTCTAGGCATATATACCAACAAAAATCCTCCACCATCTCATCATGGTGAATAAGAAGATAGCAATCCCCATCATTGGCACCAATGACCTCATCTTTGGTAGAAGACCTAGAGATATTTAGCCTTATCTTCATATATATGAAGGTTACAAGCATTGTACCAGTCCTCACATGAATAACATCATCAATGATAGCTAGGACTGGACACCCAAATATTATAGATATCTTTATGCTCTCTTGTTCCATTCCAAGAATGATAAAATTGATTGGAAAGATAGTGGATGTGTCATCATCAATTATGACCTACACATCATCTATCTTGCCCCATAGAATCTTCACAAATCTATCAAGCAACTAAAGTGCACAATTTTTTTATTCTAGCATACCCAATCCAAGTTCAATGTGTATGTGATATGGCATTAAATTCATACTGACTCTAAGTCAAAAAGGGATTGCTCAATGTGATGTCCATCAATGTTGCAAGGAATAATGGGGCCCCATGATCCTTTCTTTTCTTTGTAACTGCATGTTTTAGATTAAGCACACTTGTTCAGTGAGTTCCATTTTGTGAGGCATCCTTTCTGGAAATTTCCTCTTGTATGTGCACACATCTTTGAGGAGTTTTGCATATGCATGTATCTGCTTCACTGCATCTAAGAGGGGCATACTGATGTGTACTTTATTAAATGTTGAAAGGATATTCTTGATGTATTTTTTCTTTGTATTGGAGGAAGAGGGCTCCATTTAGCATTTGGAAATGGGGGTTCAAGAACAATTGGATCAATTATTAAAATTATATCATATATTTGCATGACACTAGGATGAAATGGTGGAAGTTTGTCATTTAGTATCATGACATCATTTCTTGGTATCACAATATCATCAACCATTGGAGTCACAATATCACTTTGTCATCTATCATAGTATCACTGCCAACAACCTGCCTTGGCGTGTCAATGATCTTGCCACTTCTTATTGAAGTACAACCTCCACATGCTCTTGAGAATAGAAAGTGGAGAAAATGAGCATAAATTTATTATTGTGGAGAAGTGATGATTGAACACATGGTTACACATATCTTTGTTGAGAATACAATGGAGATGGTGGTAGAGGAGTAAATTAGGTTTTATGTTAGGGTTGATGTACATGGGCATGCCATGTAGAGGAGGAATGACCCAGTGGGGTTGATGAGATGGCTGAGGGGGGGTATTGATAGTTCAAATGTGGTTGTGTTGGAGGGTTAGGTGTATATGGATATAGTGGTCCTTGGTGTTGTTTTGGGGTTGCACTTGCACTAGTGGGGAATGTAAGTATTTTGAGGAGTATCCACCAATCCAGTCAAGTTGTTCAAATTTCCCAGAGTTTGTGGATGATGCTTCCCTTCCACATGAAGGGAAAGTGTTGAGGATGACCAATCTATTCTTTTCTCAATTATACTAATATTTTGATATTTTTTAGACATTTTATTATGAACCTCATCACATCCTTGCATCTTACAAAGAACATCTTATTCAAATCTCATACTGTACCATGGACCTTGTTGTTCCTAAATTATATGAGAGTGAAGAGCCTTCACCTCTTTACCAATAGATTCAATAGAATTTATATAATGATGAAGAGAACTTCCCACTTGATTATTCATAAGGTTCATCATTTCAATGAGAATCCAAATATTCTTGGGCTTGAATCATTGGTAGTCGAAGGTGTCACACCAATGGCATGTACACAAACATTTTTATCAAACTAGAATATTTATGCATTGAGTTCTTGATCAAATTTTCAAACAACAACACTAACTCCTTAGGGGGTTTATCTATGAAATGTACTCCATAAGAAGAGTCCACTACAACTTTGCTCAATTTAAAGAGACCACAATAAAAATATTGGACAACCTTCTACAAGGAAATATCATGGTATGAACACTCACTCAACATCTTCTAAAATTATTTGCAAGAACAATAATATCTTAAGTTATCCATTTGGCTGATAATTAATATGGCACACCACATTTGTGTTAAACTTGCTATAGGATAGTTTTGTCAACAAAGTATTTTCCATGTCCTCCCATTTCATGATTTCTATTTTCGAAGGATACCACTATTTGGCCTTGTACTTTATAGAGAATGGGAACACAATCAATTGTGTGGCGACACTTGTCAATGAAAGTTTCAAAAGTTGAGCATGTATCTAGAATAGCATCCCTATTCATGTAAGGATTTTCACAATCTAAGACATAGAAAATAGAACTATATGTACAATAGATGGAGGGATGGAGAAATACTGACTTTGAATTTCTACAATTCATGTTGCAATAGGAGATGTATCAGCTCCTCAAAGAGAGTAGTTATGTAGATACTTTGGGGGTCTCCATTATGAGGGACTGGTATTCCATTTAAATCAACTATTTCTTCTTTATCTAACATATGTTATCAGTTGCACATTGTACAATCAAGAATATTTAGTAATCTCAAATGCAAGAACAACAAAAAGAATAAACTATAGCAACATGTGGGTAATATAAAAAGTCAAAGTAAAATAAACTAGCTAGATTGAGTGCAACACTCCTTGGAAATGACACCAAAAATTTGACATGCACAAGACACACCTACTTTGGACTAATAAAACTTTTACACCCCAACTAACACACTAAATTATACAAAACACTTTTCTTGTAAGCACACAGGTTCAAAGTATAGTATATAGTAGGCATGTTAGGGTTCAATCCATAGGAAGATGTGTGGCCACTAGATCTAGATTTTTGTTACTAGTTTCCTATTCATAGTGTATGGTTTTTAGCATTTGACTTTGTATCTTGAATTACACAAAGTGAATAAAGAATTGAAATGAGTAAGAATCAATCTGAAGTTAACCCTACACATTAATGTTATCTAACTAGGCAATAATGGTAATTACACAAAACTAGTATAGAAATAAACACCACTAATCAAAATAAATCCTATTTAGCAAAAGTGAACAACTAACTAATCAAAGCAAGAGGAAGTAACTAGTTACACTAAGCTAGCAATTAATCTAAGTAGGCAAGTAGAGGGCCAAACTAATAATTGACTAATTAAAGATTACACAAGTAAGAATAAAAACGAACTACTCTAACAAAGGTTAACTATCATGAAAAAGGCAATTGACTATATAAACAAAAAATGAAGATAACTAACTTAACACTAGCTAGGGTAAATGAACAATTTACATTTTAAGAAATTAATTAAGGAAGGTGGTCGTCTGGGGTTAAATGTGACCCTCAACCTAGTTAGGTTTATATCATACAACACATTCAATCAAACCATGTTATCAAACGAAACAATATAGTGGGATGGTGGTGAAATGTCCTATAATCTTAATTGACCATCGGTGGTATAGGGTCTACATACAAGAAGTAGTCTCTATTAACCCCCTATCCAAACTTATAAGGTTTAAATAACTAGGGAATAGGTACAATTTAATCATAACCAAATTAGTCTAGGTTTCTAGGGGTGATTGTCCCATTGTACATAGTGAAAAATGTTGGCATGGGGTGTATAGAAAGGATATTTCATCTCTTTTTACACTCTATCCGACCTGCATACATGATCTTTTCTATGTATATTAAGTGAGGCACTTCTATCCAATTATATCTCACACTTAAAGATACAAAATAGATGGATATGTAGGAAGAAAGGTAGCTAGTTAAGGATTCACTATTTGGGTGTAGGATCTTTTCCCCAATAGCCACATATACAACATTCTTTTATTCTTATGCAATATCAATAATCAATCCCCAAGGAAAGAGATGAGAAATAAGATACAATCGTTAAAATAATATTTTCAAATGAAATGATAATGTTTATAATAATAATTGCACAACATGGTATCAGATATACATTTATTCTTTCAAACAACTCACCAATGGACTTAGATACTCATAACAATGGAAAATACATAAATGGAAAAGAAAGAGATAGAAGAAGCCATAGATATTGAAGTAGAGGATGGAATCTTCTTCTTCAATAGCAAAAACTATTTCCTTCTCCCTCCAAGTTCCAAATACACAAGAACTGGAAGTGAAGTGGAAGAAACCCTAAAAGATAGGGTATTGGGTGAAAGGTTATGAAATGGGGGTGGAAAGTGGTAGGTGGATGGTAGGTGGTAGAAGTAATGCCCAAAGGAGATAATTTTGTGCTCACAGCTGCTACTAATATTTATATAGTGGTATGGGAAGCATAATGTTAAGTGGATGTAAGATTGTAAAATGGTCATTGGGCAACATTAGGATTTGGTGGGTTGCACGGTCATGGTGGTCACCATGGTCATAGTGGGTAGGTATGGTAATAGTTGTCGTAATGGAAAATGACCATTTTGTGACTGTAAAATGATCAAATGAATTTGTGGTTTTGGATTTGAAGTAGCATGGTCATGATGAGCACAACGACTATGGTGGATCTGAGGTAGAACAACCATTGTGGGTGACACATACATGGTGGATGGGTTGAGGAAGGGTTGTGTCTTAGAGAACAACTATCCTAGGAAATGGATGACACAACTATACTAGGCATTGAGCACCATGACCACATTGATGAAAATGGTTGTGGTGGTTGCACTTTGGGACTTCTTCAAATTTTATCTGTTATTTATGAGTTTGGCAATTTTTTCTTCTCTATCATGGCCATGTATGGTTACCAAAAATATTTTAGTGGTATTCTGTAGTAGTTTGATTCTTGAACTTGGTCATCCATGAAGATTTTTCTTTAATGTATTCTTTCATCACTTTGGGTAGGTTAGGAGTGATATTGGCCTCATTTTGGACTCCATTAAGACTAGGGAAACCATAGATTCAAGCACCTTCTCTCCTTTCCATCAAGTAGTAGTCAAAGTACTTGAAAATCATGCAAATAATATCCATAAATGCATTTCATACAAAATACCCATTATTGAGGAATACTTGCATTATGAAGCATATAGATTTGAATAATAGTTAATATGACACAAGATGAAGATCCAATAAAGTGCTTCATCACTCTACTATTTTTCATATATTCCTCCCCAGAAGCTATTTTTCTTCACAAACAAGGGTCTCCTATCCTCTAATAACATATTCTACAATATTGGACTTAAATTTTGAGTAATTGTTTTATATGAATGCATACTTCATGAATATATTTACTATTTAAGTGTGTGTCTTATCAAGACACTTATCTTACATCAGATCACTCCAACAAAATGACAATTTCTTGATTGAGTCCTTGTAGGTTTTAATGTCTGACCCTATTTTAAGGTCACTTTTTTGGTGAAGTCAGGAGAGCTTCTTATTCATCCTTTTCTCCTCTCATGGGAGCATCAAATTTCTATTACATATAATATTATTCTACATAATTAAAAAAGGTTGTACTACTACCCTTACATTTGTCAAAAAGAAAGTAGGGTTCCACTTTCTTGGGGGGACTATTGAAATAGCAGTCTGAGGATTGTTTTTTTGGATAGTTTTGGAAAACTTTTTGCTGACAGATTACTCTCTTTATGAGAAAATCTCACCTCAACCTTCATTAAAACCTTAAAAATATTCCTTCTCCTACTTATCCATGTTGTAGCTCTAGGACACACGAACTTTTGACCCTTCCATAGCTCCACTTCCATCTTTTTGTCACTTTCTATTATTCCCTACCCTTTGCCTCATTGAATCTTCTTTTAATCCCTCATATATAGCTTCTAGCTCACCATTCAAGACCAATTCAGTACCAGTCTATTTAGTCCATCCAGATATCAATTGCTTCTTGCATCTCTAAGAATACCAGCTATCATTTTGTAATGTTTTCTCCATGCAACATCAACATTTTTCAATATGATAAGGCCCACAAATTATGACTTGAGCCCTCATATGTCTCGATAGATGAAAAGGTGACAGAGTTGGGTAGTGATGGTGATCTGTAAAGGAAAGATGAATGCAAAAACAAATGACTCTATGTATAAAGGGTTGGAACCCATATTTTTTAGTGAACTCTCCACAGATACACTCCAATGTATATCCAATCTCCTATAAATCCCCAATATGTTATGTAGCATATTTATTATTCACCATCATGATATCCTTAATCTATAAAATATTCTGAATCTGATGGGGAACCATTAATTCTTTGCTTTCAAAGGTCCAATTTTCTACTTTACCAAATCATCCTACATCCAATCGTGAAAATGGTCTAACATTTTATATTTTACTTCATTCCCCATTGAACCCACCCTAACACTCAACCATGCTTCCCCTAACCAACTCCAAGTATTCTTCACTTTGAAATAGTCCCTAAGGGTGTAAAGAGTAAATTCTACTCGCCCCTTACATCTCAGGCACATAGTGTCAATAGTCATCTTATTTTGCCCTCTTCTCTTATTTTTCATTAGGGCATCATTTTCTATAAACCAGATAAGAAAACACACCTTACTAGGAGTCTTGATATGCTAGATTTTCTTCCACACACACCTAGTTGACCACTTCCTCACTTCTCAAAATGTTGTATGCAGACATTATACTAATGTTTCCATCCTTTGTTCCCAGCCAGCAACAAACATCCTCATCAATAGTACCCACAACAACTGGGATCTTCAACACATGTTATATAATTCTACTTGGCTGGTAGTTCTTCATGAAGTCAATATTTCATTCACCACTCAAATTGACTAATGTGTCCACCATCATATTATGTAAATCCTCAGGTACCTCTTTAATCACATTGTCCAAAATATGCTTATCTTCTCTACACCATTTATCCTCCCAAGATATGGTATTTTTTCCTCTAATGATGACTTTTTTTAGTATACCCTTTGGTCTTCCCCATAACCTTGAAAATGGCCCTCCAGAAATTACTAACATGACGACCCTTTTTTTGTTTGTAATTCTTATATTTCTCTATCAATACCTCCCACCACAACCCATCTATGTGATTAAGAAAATCCCCTACACTTTTCATTAGTAAGACCTAGTTCTAGGTTTGCATGTTATTCACATCAAGGCCACCAATGCTTGTGCATTTGGTCACCTTGTCCCAAGCTAAAAGATACAACGGTTTCTGAAAGTTACCCCCGACAAGATTTGTCTTATGACTCTATCTAATCAATCAAAAACATTGATTGGAATCAGACAAGTATGCATAATATAAGTTGGCATAGTGGACAACATAGACTTGATCAAGCATAGTCTTCCTACCCTACTAAGAGTTTTGGCTGCCCATCCATTAACCTTGCCTTCTAAATTCTGAAGATCTTGAGAATAGGTATCCTTGCTAATCTTCTTATGTATTATGCGAACACCCAGATACCTACCCAAGTTGATAATACATTGAATAGCAACATACTGGCTGATTTCTCTTTGTATAATGTTTAACACCCCCTTGGAGAAGAACACATGTGCTTTCTCTATGGATATGATTTGCCTTGATGCCCTGCCAAATAGTTCAATTCATTTCATAATTTCAGTCATTTCGCTAGAAGATGCTCATGCAAACACAATGACACCATCTGCAAAGGCCACATGCAAGATTTTAATCCCTTTTCTTTACAGTTTGATTGGATGCATCTTACCCTTGTTCACACTCTCTTTATGATCTTGGTGAGCCTCCTTATGCACATAACAAATAAGGAAGGGGACAAGGGGTCCCCTTATCTTAAACCTCGTGAAGATTTAAACAATTTGAGGTTAGATCCCCTTCATATCATAGTAGAATGTCCACCTATAATAGAATCCATCACATACCAGATAATGTTAGTTGTCATTTTGTCTTTTGCATAGTATCCAGTACAAATGGCCATGCCATACAGTCATAGACCTTGGCTAAGTCAATTGTTATAGCCATATACGATGCTTCTTTGGTCCTCTGCATATTATGAATCAACTCTTGGACAATTATAATATTGTATGTGATTATGCTCCTTGGAAAGAAGCTAGATTGTTCTTTCGATATCCAATCCTGCATGTAAGGTTTAACTCTATCCACCACTAGCGTGGACAACAACTTCCTAATCGTATTGTTGAGAAAAATCGATCTAAGATGGATACAATGCTCTGGATGTTGAACTTGGGAATAAGAGAGATGACTAACTCACACATTGTGGCAGGAAGAGGGAATCCTCTAATAGCTCTAGTTATTGATGTCATAACAGATTCCTTAATTACCTCCCAGATTGTGCGCATGAAACTGACATCAACTCCATCTGGACCACCAACCTTATTTGGATTCATGACTTAAGTGTCTCCCATACCACCATCATGTTGGGGGTTTTTCTAATGTCATCCATTTTTTGTTGGTTGAGTAACTTGAAGAAGCTCATGATTCTATCCATATTTTCCTCAGTTGGGTTAAAGTCATCACTGAATTGTTTTCTATAGAAATTGCATACTACCTCCTTAACCGCCTCCGCCTCTTCCACCCAAACTCCATTGACATCTTTGATTTTGGAAATATTATTCCTATGCCATTTGTTTTGTATTGAGGCATGGAAAGTTTTAGTGTTGTAATCCCCACCGTGAAGCCACTCTACTCGAGCCTTTTAATGCAATTCAACTCTTCCTTCTACAAGATTTCTTCATACCATTTTTTTTAATGCTAAGTGGTGTCCAACTCCTCGCTATAGGTATTCTTTAGTTGAGTTTGAATCCATATGATCTCCTTAAGTAGTTTTTCTTTCTCTTTTTGCTTAGATTGCTCAGCTTCAGTTGCCCATTGGTGCATTTTTTGTTTAATATTGTTGTAGGCCTCTCCAAACTCACCATCTTTCTTTCACTATGTTTAAAATAGAGCCTTACAATTTGGTTACATATTCCAGAATGCCTTGGTGTGAAAACAATATTTCCTTTTGGCTATCTTCCTTTTTGTAACTAGAGAAGGGTTGTGATCAGAGCCGACTTTGGGTAGGTAGATAATAGATCTTGAAGCAATTCTAAGTATCCACTCATCATTGGCAACCGCTCTATCCAATCTTTCAAATAGTCAACCACTTTTGTACCCAATCTTTCAAATACTCGACCACTTTTGGATGTGAATTTATGGCCACTACAACCCAAATCTGATTGACCCTCTTGTAGTACGGTTCCCTGAAACTACGAGGCTTCTCTATAGTGAAACAAGTTACTCCCTTCTTTGTTTCTCAAGATGAGTCATGGCATTGAAATTTCCCAGAACCATCCAAATGCCACTCATCTTAGTTCTAGTATTAGTTAAATGCTAAGGTCACTTTTAATTCTTATTTTTAGTTTGTTATTCAACTACCTACATGTTTAGTTGATAATTTTTGCTACTAGGAAACCTTACTTTTTATGTTTAAATGGATAATATGAATATTCAAATCCTATTTTTTATAATAATTTGTTGACTGGATGAAGTTAGTGTATTCATCCAAACCTATTTTGAAACTCTAACCCATTTACTAAAAATCATAATCGGTCTAAGGAAAGTTCCACAATATGCATGGAAAATATTTATACTTTGATATAGGATTAAACTAGAGTTTGATTTCTTATTTCTCATATACAATGTTGCTAATGCAATTATAGAAAATAAATAAAAACTCATTACTGTTTGGGCTTCCGGTTAGAAGATCCTAAATTCAATATCATGACTTAAAACAATCACTTAGAACTAAAGTAAGTAAATGAAGTAATTTTTATAATCAAATTCTAATTATAATATAATAGATTCAAGTTAGTAAGAATAATCCACATCCCACATCACAAGGGAAAAAGACTAGATTTGACCAACATAGTTTCATTAGCTAGCTAAAATCTAGGTTTTGCTCAATTCTTCATATTTTAGTTGAATTACAAAATTAATTAACTATGGGAAAGTTTTTCATTGTTCACATGTTGCTTAGTTAAAAATAAGTCATTGTGTCAAATTTCATGCAAATGCACAATGTTTAAGAAGTTTAAAACATAGATGGAAAACAACAACTTAAACACAAATGATCTATGAAAAAGCTTGTGGTCTAACAACTTTAGTCTTTATGAAGAACAACCAAAAGAAAATACATATCATTCATCTTAGTATATAATAATTCAACAAATATCTTGTCAAAATATGAAGGTGTAATCCTTCTACCTCTATTAGCTAAAACCCAATAGATAATGGGATTACCAAAACAAGTAGGTATTTTAATGAGAATTGATTTAATGAAGAAAGAACTAGGATCAAACAACTATGATATCATTGTTCTACTATGAATACAACATAAAATTCAATTTTCATTAAAAAAATTATGTCCCTTTTTTCACCCAAAATATCCTATCTAAATTTTTTTTTTTGATCCAATAGAGATTGAAGAATGTTGATTATATAAGTAGGGGTTTGGTCACTCACCTCATTTTTATTAAGAAAGTTATGTCATGATGTCTACAAATACCACAAGGAATTTCCAGAGTTGATTATCACTACAATAACCTTAGCTTTGAATCATTCCTAGATTAAAGAAGAAGACATGGTAAGAAATATAATCAGGGTTCTTGATCCAATATCCATCCAATTTCTCCCAAACGTGTACAACCAATACATTTAAGATTAAAGAAGAAGAGATATGTCTAACTTAAAAGACTATAGAGAGGGGTGAATAGAGTCAAAGTAACTTATTCTTCCAATTAAAACACAAACACGGTTAATTGCAACTTGCTTAAGGAATATGCGGAAGTAAAATGCAAGTTAGTGGACAAAATATACAAACCATAAAAACACACAATTTAGAGTGATTCTGTCAAATGACATCATTCCACTACCTAATTGTTTCCAACCATGATGTTCAAACCATGTATTTTGTTCATTTTATATACTGATACACAATAAATAAAATTTACCGATGCCTTTTGAGGGTTAAGTCAAACCCTCCTTTTTAGATCAAGGAGAACTACCACCTTCTTTGATGGGCCACTGGAAGATCACCCTCTGTACCTCTTCTTTGACATACTTGGAAGAGCGCCAAACCACCTCTTATTTGATAGACTTGGAAGAATATTGTTCTTCACCTCTTCCTTAATGGTCAGTGGAAGAGAACCAAGTTGAGAAGACTCCTTCTCACAGGTTCTTGGACAACCTTCAGTTCAAGAAGTAGTCCAAGATTAATACAACAATGAAGAATTAGATTGGAGAAAAAAAGAAACAACATAAGCTCACAAGTTATACAATCAATCGTTATTGGACAAGTGATGATGATCCACTCCACATGGTTTAGGCAAAGCTATTTAGGGGAGAGGGATTCTAGCATTGATCCAAGGCTTAGGCTAAATTTATGGCAACTTGAAGTGTAGAACCTACTCTCTTATGAATGATGGCATGTAGTCTTCTCAAGTTTCTGTACATGATATCAATTGTTGTTCATTTCTTGGTTCTAAGTGTCCTTAGACCACTCCTATAGAAATGTTTATAAGATCTTAGGGTAGTTGGGGGAGTGTTTAGGATGGGATTAATGGAAACTAGATGGTATAGTTGAGGTTGTTGATTTGCAACAACTAGTTGACTTGCATTAATTATGTATGTAGAACTTCTCTCGGTCGACAAACAGTTCGACCAAGACTCATCCAGTTGACAAATACTTTGACCGAGAATGACCTAAAACTCATAAATTTGCAACGGCTATATCCCAGTCAACAAAGTCTTTGACGGAGTCAATCTCTATCTAGAAACACTTTGACCGAGGAAAAACTCTATGAAAAGATGTGTTCAAAATGGGAAAACCTATCTAATGATTTTTCTAATGAAACCTAACAATCCTAAGGCTTCATATATGTATGAAATAAGGTTTGGGTAGATTTTGGAAAGTCATCCATCATATCTATCAAGTTGTATGAAAAAAAACTCTAATACAATTGTACTCATTATACAACTTGACCTACAAGCATCCAAACATATGTAGAATTGCACGGTCTTTGTAGTTGGATCTTGGATTAGTTCCTTGATCACCTAAAATACTTAATACATATGTTAGCAATACAATTTGGGAAATATTCACGTCATCAAAATATGAGTGTGACATATCCAAAAATACAACAATCTCCCTCTTTTTGATGATGAAAAATATTTCCATGATATAAATTGAAAGTAGCCAATTTAGAACTCCATATCTTTGAATCCCTATGTTGATAGCCAATTTATCTCATGGGTTATTCTTCCCCTTTTGTCGAAGTTAAAAAGGGTCAATACTTACCAGTGCTCCCCCTCAAGGAGACACTCCCCCATAATAAGATAGTCATTTTGGAGAGAGAAAATCTTATACCCAATGTACTAATTGAAACAGAATACCAATTGATGAGCAAAGCCATAAACAAAGATATACATTAATCACATTAGAGCATAGTAGAAAAGCCCTATATGATCAAGGAGCATAAACATGATTGTCTAATTACCAATTAAAGGTATTTTATGTCCTTCATGATAAAAATATCCCATTAAAAACAAATATCAAATAGATACTCTAAACCAATGGTACAAAATGTTAAGTCCACCATGGTATATAGATTTCATGGAAATTAGAAGTCAAAAATAAAATTGATTTCTCATTTGTTTTTAAAGGTTGTTAAGCCCAAAAGTGATTAGAGAATCCATTAAGCACAAAATGACGTCAACAAAATAATCTCTAGACCAAATATAAGAGATGTTAAGCTAATATTGGCGTAGAGAAGACATTAAGTACCATAATAACAACTCTAATAGAATCTATTAACCAAATGTCAAAGGATGTTAAGCCTTTATTAATATAGAGAAGCAATTAAGAGCAAAAAAAATGGAAGTTATATTAAAGGACATTGAGCTCGCCCCTAATCTCATACCAAGGAAAAAGAGTTCAAACATAAGAAAAATGTTCACTGGGAGATATCCATTTAATAGCCTAAACTTCATGATAAAGAATTCAAGTTAGATGTAAAAACTAAGAAATCAGTAAAAATTTTGAATATGTAAACCAAAATTTGAAAGTTCCAAATGTATTTTGTTACTGATAAGATTTCAATTGAGAATATTTTCAACCAAGGAGGAGCTCAATCAAACTGTTGGTTAAACGAAAAATGTATTGTGAACACTAATTAGTGAATTAAAATTTTCTTTGAATTGTTTTTCCCCTTCGTTGTGTCAAAAAGGTGAAAAGTGAAAAAATAAGATGACTCCCCCTTAGTGAGATACTCCCCCCTAAATATGATGCCCATGTTACTGTAAGCATGATTGTAATGGAACATATTGAGACTAAAATGATTTTCAAATAAGGCTTGTTATCTTTTTACTTCTTATCTAGAAGGAAGTATCATACCCAAATCATTGACTATTTTTCTTCTTTATGAAATGACATAAGAATTCATAATGACTAAATCTTCTATAAGAAAAACATGTTAATCAACATATTTCTACTATATGAAATTTTGTCTAAAGACACCATTAAATTTTCATTAGCAAGATATGTATGGTGTTATCAAGATCTTCTTAAAGTATTAAAATTTAAATCAGGGATTTGCATATAAACATGTATAAATTAAAGATACGTACATGTACATTAAATTAGGTTGACATAAGACAAAAATATATTTATCAATATTTAGAATAGGTCAAATCTAAACATGTGTTCCCTTTTGTACTATGTTGGGGATTTTGGATCCCAAATGATGTCAGTGCCTTTATTCAAATAATCACATGATAAGAAATGATGTCCAAGAGGTTGACAGCAGTAGTATGACATAAAAGATATTTGATTTCTCTTTTCAACACTTGAAGAGTCTACAATATTGTTTTTAGGCACATATATTGTTCTAGTATTGGGAACATTTGTCTTTTTGTTTTTAAGCATAAACATCTATCAAAGTGAGTCTCACTACCCATTCTAGTATAACCAAATTAAAAAATTACTTTCAGTTATTCCTTTAAATTGTTTTTTGACCAATTTCTCCCTTAGGCGAATTGTTCTTCGATCGAGAGGTTGTCTATTACAAAAATTATCCATTGTCAACCAATTTAAAGCAAATTAATAGAATAAGATGTTCATAATTTGTCTCATTTACTTCTATATTAAAGAAAATGACAATAGTAATGAATTTTTCAACTTTAAGCATAGTAATTTTAACAAGTTCCATAAGATCATTTTTGAATAAAGTAGAAAGGAATACCTCATCATCACTATCATTTTCTTGAGATTCATCTTCATCATGTGCTTGTGCTTATTCTTTTTCATTATCACCTTGTCTCTTCTTTTTTAGTTTAGGCTTTGGGATTGCCGATGACCTTTTTCTTCATTTTGTTGAAATCTAGTAGACAAAGCTCTAATATTTTTGTTAGAAGAAGAAAACAAATATTTCTTACCTTTAGCACAAATTCCTTCTTTACTACCAGAAGAGTCACTTGAAGAGGAAGAACCTTGTTTCGTTTAAGACATTGCTTTAAATGCAACCCTTTTCTCCACATGCCTTGCTTCTTTTTCTTGCCTCTCATCTTCTTCAAGTTGTACTTCATGAGTTTTCAAGTTCCCAATAAGTTGCTCCATCTTCATCTTTGTAAGATCATTAGCTTCTTGAATGGAGGTGAATTTGGTGTTGAACTTAGGTAACAAGGACCTATGAATCTTAGAAACCTGATCTTATTCACTTATGTGCTTCCGCAAGTCACTCAAATTATTGATTATAAAAGAAAATCCAGCAAACATTTCAAAAATAGTTTCATTTTCTTGCATATGAAATAATTCAAACTTTTGCTTAAACATATTAATTTCAGTATTCTTGACTTGTAAAGTTCCTTCATGTGTAACCGAAAGTGTTCTCCATAAATCATATGCAGTTTCACAAGGAATATTCTATCAAATTCCTTAAGACATAAATGTGAATATAAGATGCTTACAACTTTAGCATTGAGTGTAGCTTTTCTTACTATTGTCTCATCCCATTCCTATAACTCTTTTGTAGGAGGTTCATATGGGCGAATGACCATATTCCAAAGATCAAGATCAATACCTTGAATGTAGCATGGCATATCCTACTTTCAGTGATCATAGTTGGATCCATCGAACGACAATGGCCAGCCCACATAAGCTTCTTCCAAGTTGAATTGTCCCAATTGGTTGTCACCCATCTTCAAGTCCAGTTAAGGTTCCTTGAAGCCCTACTATGATACCAATTAAGAGACTTTAGAGGTGGGGTTGAATAGAGTCAAAGAAACTTTTTCTTCCAATCAAAACACTAACACGATTAATTACAACTTGCTTATATAATATGTGGAAGTAAAAAGCAAGTTAGTTGACAAAAGATACAAACCACAAGAATACACAATTTAGAGTGGTTCCATTAAATGATGTATGTCCACTACCTAGTTGTTTCCAACTAGGATTTTCAAACCAAGTATTTTTTCCTTTTATATACTAATGCACAATACATTAAATTTACCACTATCTTTTGTGGGTCAAGACAAACCGTCCTTTGAAGATCAAGGAGAAATACCACCTTCTATGACTAGCCTCTAGAAGATCACCCTCTGCACCTCTTCTTTGAAGGACTTGGAAGAGAACCAAACCACCTCTTCTTTGACAGACTTGGAAGAGCACCATTATTCACCAATTTTTTTAACGGTTAGCATAAGAGCACCAAATTGAGAAAACTCCTTCTTCTCATAGTTTCTAGACAGCCTTCACTCCAAGGAGTAGTGCAAGAGTTATACAACAATGAAGAAACAAATTATAAGAAAAAAAAACAAAATAAGCTCACAAGATATATAATCAAGCACTATTGTAAGAGTGATGATGATCCACTCCACAAGGTTTAGTCAAAGTTATATTTGGTGGAGAGGGATTCTAGAATTGAGCTAAGGCTTAAGCTAGATTTATGGCAACTTGACGTGTAGAACCCTAAGCTCTTGTGAATGATGACAAGTTGTATGCTCAAGTACATGTATGTGATCTCAAATTGTTGTTCAATTCTTGGTGCTAAGTTTCCTAAGATCACTTTTATATATAGTAAATGTTTAAAAGAGGTTAGGGTAGCTGGGGGGAGTGTTTAGGATGATACCAATGATAAACCAGTCATTATAGTTGATGCCATTGAGTTTCAACAACTAGTTGACTTGCATTAATTAAGCTTGAAAAACTTCTCTTAGTTGACAAAGAGTTTGACCATGACCCATCCGGTCCACAAATACTTCGACCGGTAATGACCTAGAACACAAAATTTGCAACGGCTATATCCCAATCGACAAAGCCTTCAACATAGTAAATATCGGTTGACAAAGACTTTGACGGAGAAAAACTTTGTAAAAGATGTGTTGAATATGGGAACATCTATCTAATGATTTTTATAATGAAACCCAAAAATCCTAAGGCTTATATATGTACTAAATAGGGTTTGGGTAGGTTTAGGAAAATCATCACTTGTCGTTACATTATATCTATCAAGTTGTATGAAAAAGACACTAATACAAATATACTCAATGTACAACTTGACCAGCAAACATCTGAACATATATAGAATATCATGGTATTTGTAGTTGGATCTTGACTTAGTTCCTTGATCACCTAAAATACTTAACACACATGTTAGTAATACAATTTGGAAAATATTGTGTGATCAAAATATGAGTCTGGAATATCCAAAAAGCCAACAATCTCCCCCTTTTTTTATCACGACAAATATTTCCATAAGATAAATTGAAAGTAGCCAATATAGAAATCTATACCTTTGAACTACTCTGTTGATAGCCAATTTATCTCATGGGTTATTCTCCCCCTTTTGTCGAAGCCAAAAATGGTCAATACTTTCCAGTGCTCCCCCTCATGGAGACACTCCCCCTCAATAAGATAGTCATTTTGGAGAGGGAAAACTTATACCCAATGTACTTTTTGAAAAAGAATACCAATTTATGAGAAAAACAAAAAACAAGGATAGACATTAATCACATTATAGCATAGTCAAGAAGCCATATTTGATAAAGGAGCATAAAAAATTATCTTAATACCAATGAAAGGAATGTTAAGTCCTTCTTGATAAAAAGACCCCATAAAGCACACATATCAAAAGGATACTCTAATCCAATGGTACAAAATGTTAAGTCCACCATAATATAGTGATGGGAAGAATTTCAAAAGTAAAAAATAAAATTGATTTTTGAAACATTTTATGGGGATTTTAAGCCCATAAATGATTAGATAATCCACTAAGCACAAAAAGAGGTCAATAAAAGAATCTCTAGACCATATATAAGGGATTTTAAGCTCATATTGGTCTAGAGAAGCCATTATATCACTTAATAAAATCTCTAAAAGAATCTCTTAACCAAATGTCAAAGGATGTTAAGCCTTTATTGACATAAAGAATCAATTAAGACCAAAAAGAATGCAAGTTATATTAAAGGACATTGAGCTCGCCCTAAATCTCATACCAAGTAAAAGGAGTTCAAACATAAGAAAAATGTTGACTAGGGGATATCCATTTAAGAGCCTAAAATTCATGACAAAACATTCATGTTAGATGTAAAAACTAAGAAATCAGTAAAAATTCAAAAATGTAAACCAAGTTTTGAAAGATCCCAATGAATTTCACTACTGATAATATTTCGATCGAGAATATTTTCAAATGAGGGAGAGCTCGATCAAAGTATTGGTCGACCGAAAAACATAATGTGAACACTAATTAATGAATTTACTTTTTCTTTGAATTGTTTCTCCCCTTTGTTATCTCAAAAAGGTGAAAAGTAAAAAAAAAAAAAGATGAATCCCCCTTTATTGAGATACTCCCCCTAAATATGATGCCCATGTTAATGTAAGCATGAATGTGATGGCACATATTAAGATTAAAATGATTTGCAAATAAAGATCATGATCTTTTTACTTCTTATCTAGAAGGAAGTTATGGTACCCAAATAATTTACTATTTCTTCTTTATGAAATGGCATGAGAATGCATAATGACTGAATCTTCTATAAGTAAAACATGTTAATCAACATAATTCTACAATTTGAACTTTTACCTAAAGATACCTTTGAATTTTAATTAGCAAGAGATGTATGGTGCTATCAAGATCTTCTTCAAGCATCAAAATTTAAAACAAGGATTGTAAAATGAATCTACATAGATAAAAGATATGCAAATGTACATAAAATTAGGTTGAGATAAGACATATAAATTTATTTAGATTAAGAATAGGTCAAATATCAAAATTTTCCCCCTTTATACTAAGTTGGGTATCTTAGAATTTAAATCATGTCAGTGGTTCCTTTCTTAAGATAATCACATGGAAAACAATGATGTCTAAGAGGTTGACAACAATGGTATGGCATAAAAGATATTTGATTTATCATTCCAACATTTGAAGAGTCTAGAATTATATTTTTAGGCACATATTTTGTTCAAGTCTTGGAAACATATGTCTTTATGTTTTTATGCATAAACATGTAGCAAACTGAGTCCAACTAACAATTCTAGTATAGACAAATTAAAAACTTACTGTTAGTAATTCAGTCAAATCATTTTTGACCGATTTCCCCACAGTTGAACTGTTCTTCAAGAGAGAGGTTTTCTATCATAAAAATTATCTATTTTCAACCAATTTAAAGAAAACGAATAGAATAAGATGTTCATAATTTATCTTATTTACTTCTATATTAAAGAAATTAACAATAGTAATGAATTTTTCAACTTTAAGATGAGTAATTTTAACAAGTTACATAAGATCATTTTTGAATAAAGTAGAATGGGGTACCTCATCATTACTATCATTACCCTGAGCTTCATCTTCATAATGTTCATGTGCTTCTTGTTGTTCATTATCATCTTCTTTCATCTTCTTCTTTAGTTCAGGGATTTGGGATTAGTGATGACCTTCCTCTCCATATTGGTGACATCTAGTAGAAAAAGATCTAATATTTTGTTAGAAGAAGAAAATAAATATTTCTTACCATTAGCAAAAATTCCTTCTATACTACCAGAAGAGTCACTTGAAGAGGAGGAGCCTTATTTCATTGAAGACTTTAATTTCAATGCAACCATTTTCTCTACAGGCATTGCTTCTTTTTATTGCCTCTCATCTTCTCCATGAGTTTCCAAGTTCCCAATAAGTTAATCCATCTTCATCTTTGTAAGATCATTAGATTCTAGAATGGATGTGAATTTGAATTTTGAACTTAGGTAACAAAGACCTATGAATTTTGGAAACTTGATCTTCTTTACTTATGCGATTCCCTATGTCTCTCAAATTATTGATTATAGAAAACAAAACTAGCACACCTTTCAGAAATAGTTTTATTTTCTAGCATATGAAATAATTCAAAATTTTCCTTTAACATATTATTTTTAGTACTTTTGACTTGTAAAGTTCCTTCATGTGTAACCTAAGTGTTCTTTATATTTCATATGCAGTTTCACAAGACAATATTCTATCAAGTTTTAAGAGATATATGTGTATATAAGATACTTACATCTTTAGCATTGAGTGAAGCTTTTCTTACCGTTAGCTCATCCCGTTCCTCAAAATCCTTTGTAGGAGGTTCATATGGGTGTATGACCATATTCCAAAGATCAAGATCAATACCTTGAATGTAGTATTCCATATCCTACTTCTAGCGATCATAGTTGGATCTATCAAACAACAGTGGCCTTCTAACATAATCTCTTTCCACATCGAGTTGTCCCAAGCAGTTGTCCCCCATCTTCAAGACCCACTAAGGATCTTTAAAGCCCAACCTTGAAACCAATAAAAAGACTATAGAGGTGTGGGTGAATAGATTCAAAGAAACTTTTTCTTCCAAAAAAAACACAAACACGATTAATTTCAACTTGCTTAAACAATATGCAGAAGTAAATAGCAAGTTAGTGGATAAAAAATGCAAACCACAAGAACACACAATTTAAAGTGGTTCCATCAAATGATGTTGGTGCACTACATAGTTATTTCCAACCAGTGTTTTCAAACCATATATTTTATTCCTTTATATACTAATACAGAATATATAATATTTACCAATGTATTTTGGGGGTCAATACAAACCCTCCTTTTCAATTCAAGGAGAAGTACCCCCTTC
Organism: Alisma plantago-aquatica; assembly: GCA_963693085.1. Taxonomy (NCBI): domain Eukaryota; kingdom Viridiplantae; phylum Streptophyta; class Magnoliopsida; order Alismatales; family Alismataceae; genus Alisma; species Alisma plantago-aquatica. The sequence continues at coordinate 1,265,898,760 of OY856410.1, forward strand.
ATTGACTGGTCATTGGATGGCCATCCTCTGCACTTCTTATTTGATGGACTTGGAAGAGCACCGAACCACCTCTTCTTTGACAGACTTGGAAGTGCACCGTTCTTCACCACTTCTTTAACAACTAATGGAAGAGAATCAAGTTTAGAAGACTCCTTGTCACAGGTTCCTGGACAACCTTCACTCCAAGATGTAGTCCAAGAGTAATACAAAATTGAAGATACATATTGGATATGGAAAGAAACAAAATAAGATCACAAGATATACAATCAACCACTACTGGACAATTGATGATGATCTACTCCACAAGGTTTAGGCAAAGTTATATTTGCAGAGAGGGATTCTAGCATTTAGCTAAAGCTTAGGCTAGATTAATAGCAACTTGAAGTGTAGAACCTAATATCTTGTGAATGATGGAGATTAGTATGCTCAAGTATGTATATATGATCTCAATTGTTTTTTAGTTGTTGGTTCTAAGTGTTGTAGGACCACTCTTCTATATAGGAAATGTTTATAAGAGGTTATCATAGTTGGGGGAGTTTTTAGGATGAGATTAGTGATAAATTGGCCATTATTGTTAAAGTTTTTGAGTTACAACAACTAGTTTACTTGCATTAATTATGTCTGCAAAACTTCTCTCCATTAACAAAGATTTCAATTGAGACTCATCCGGTCGACCAATACTTCAACCGAGAATGACCTAGAACATAGAAATTTGCAACAACTATATCCTGGTCCAAAAAGTCTTTGACAGAGTGAATCTCGATCAACAAAGACTTTGACCAAGGAAAAACTTGGTAAAATATAATGTGAAAACCTATCTAATGAATTTTCTAACATGAAACATAACAACGCTAAAGTCTTGATATATGTATGGAATAGGGTTCAGGTAGGTTTTGCAAAATCAACACTGGTCCTTACATAATATCTATCAAGTTGTACAAAAAAGAAAGTTATACATTTATACTCATTTCACAACTTCACCTACAAGCATATAAACATATATAGAATTGTATGGCCGACATGGAGTGGCTCAAGTGGTCAAGCACAACGTCTATTAACAAAGGAAATCTTAACTGCCACCTTGGTTTACCACCCTTCCAGACATTCAGCCTCCGTCCTGGGCATGGGAGAGGGAGAGAGAATGCCTCCCTTAATCCCATATATAGAATTTCATGGTCTTTGTAGTTGGATCTTGGCTTAGTTCCTTGATCACCTTAAATATTTAATACACAATTAAAATTTGGGAAATATTTGCATCATCGAAATTAAGTGTGGCATATCCTAAAAGCCAATGATCTCCCTCCCCATAAGATAAATTCAAATTATACAATTTAGAATTGCATGCCTTTGAATTTCTCTATTGATAGACAATTTATATTATGGGTTATTCTCCCCCTTTTGTCGGAGTCAAAAAGGGTTAACACTTACCAGTGCCCCCCCTCAAGGACACACTCCCCCTTAATAAGATAGTCATTTTGGAGAGGGAAAAACATATACTCAATTTACTAATTGAAAAAGAATACCAATTTATGAGAAAAGCCAAAATCAAGGATAGACATTAACCACATTAGTGCATAGTCAAAAATTCATATAGTCAAAAATTCATATTTTATCAAAGAGCATAAAAAAGATTTTATAATTACCAATGAAAGGAATGTTAAGTCCTTCATGATAAAAATATCCCATAAAGAACAAATATGAAAAAGATACTCTAAACCAATGGTTCAGAATGCTAAGTCCACCATGATACAGAGATGCCATAAAAATTGAAAGTCAAAAATAAAATTGATTTCTCAATCACTTTCAAGGGATGTTTATCCAAGAAATTATTAGAGAATCCATTAAGCACAAAAATGAAGTCAACAAAAGAATCCCTCGACCAGATGTAAGGGATGTTAAGCCCATATTGTGTAGAGAAGCCATTTTGTACCATAATAACAACTCTAAAACAATCACTTAACCAAATGTCTCTTAACCAAATATCAAAGGATGTTAAGCCTTTATTGATATAAAGAATCAATTGAGAGCAAAAAAAATATGCAAGTTATATTAAAGGACATTTAGATCACCCTTATCTCGTACCAAGTAAAAAGATCTTAAGCATAAGAAAAATGTTTACTAGGAGATATTCATTTAAGAGCCTTATCTTCATGATAAAGAATTCATGTTAGATGTAAAAACTAAGAAATCAACAAAAATTGGAATATGTAAATCAAATTTTGATAGATCCAAATGAATTTTATTACTAATAAGATTTTGGTCGAGAATATTTTCAGCCAAGTAGGAGGTCGGTCAAACTATTGGTCGACCAACAAACATACTGTGAACACAAATTAATGCATTAACTTTTGCTTTGAATTGTTTCTCCCCTTTGTTATCTCAAAAAGCTGAAAAGTAAAAAAAAAAAATAAGATGACTCCCCATTAGTGAGATACTCCCGCTAAATATGATGACCATGTTAATGTAAGCATGAATGTGATGACACATATTATGATTTTATGATATGCAAATAAGGCTAATGATCTTTCTACTTCTTATCCAATACCCTAATCATTTCTATTTTTGTTGTTTATGAAATGACAACAGACTGTATGATGACTGAATCTTCTGTAAGAAAAACATACTAATCAACATATTTATACAATTTAGAATTTTATCTAAAGACACCTTTAAATTTTCATTATCAAGAGATGCATGGTTCTATCAAGTATCAAATTTAAATCAAGGTTTGCAAATGAAGCTAGATAAATAAAAGATATGCACATGTACATCAAATTAGGTTGAGATAAGACACAAATATATTTATCAAGATTATGAATAGATCAAATCTCAACATATTCCCCCTTTTATACTAAGTTGGGGATTTTGGAATCCAAATCATTTCATTGGTTCCTTTATTTAGATAATCACATGAAAAGGAATGATGTCAAGAGGTTGACAGTAGTTATATGACACAAAAGATATTTGATTTCTCTTTTCTACATTTAAGAGTCTACAATTTTATTTTTAGGCACATATATAGTTATAGTCTTGGAAACATATGACTTATTATTTTAAAGCATAAACATGTAGAAGACTGAGTCTAATGACCAACTCTAGTATAGAAAAATTAAAAACTTACTGTCAGTAATTCGGCCAAATTATATTTTGACCAATTTCCCCCTCAGTTGAAATATTCTTCCACCAAGGGGTTGTTTGTCACAAAAATTATTCATTGTCAACCAATTGAATGCAAATGAATAGAACACGATCATCATAATTTATTTCATTCACTTCTACATCCAAGAAATAAAAAAAATGATTCTTTCAACTTTAAGTAAAGTAATTTTAATAAAGGTGTAACAAGCAGGAAGGTGACAAATGAAAGTGCTAGGGTGCTAGTGTAGGAAATCGCCAGTGCGATCCAAGGGGCGACAACCCACTACAGCCATCCAGATCTGGGGAAGGGGGACAACTTTGATTTCCTCTCCCCCGGGTCCCGCCGATCTCCCCTTTCCATCGGGCGACCTCACTTCCACAAGCGGCTTCGTCACACTGCCTCAAGTCACCAGTGTGGTCGTCTCCTAGTTTTTTCACTGACAGGTTGTCGGTCCCTACCCTGGTGGGGATATCTGAGGGTCTTGGTATTGACCTTTTTATAGAGCTTGGAGGCGAGGGTGGCATGTCACGGTTCAGTGGCCAGGACTTACCTCTGCCGTCTCTACCCTCTGTAGGGTGATAGTAATCGGAAGGTTCTTGTCGCCTGTTGTGCAATTGTCTAAGGCGCCCCTGGTGATCTTACTTGGTTTTTGGTGTGATCGACACCTTGTCTCACTTCTTTTACATTTTCTTTTTTAGGCTTTCTTCCCTTTCTATTTCCTACGTAGTCCTATGGCTATTCTGCTAAAGATCATCATCTATAGTGTAATCTTCCTCTTTTTGTAAAGCTACCTCATGATCTTTTATCAGTTGAAGGCATCCCTTATCAATAGATGCTCCAATCATCTCTATTTTAGAGGGATCAATGTTGAATCTTATCTTTCATCTCCCAATCATTGTTTGTGTGGTTTGATTTCTACATTGGAGGTTTTTTATTATACTTTAGTCTTTTGTTCATGTAGATGTTGTATGGCTTGTAAGAAATGAATATGTTATCTTGCCTTCAAACAAAAAAGCAGAGTAATTTTAACATGTTCCATAAGATCATTTTTGAATAAAGTATAAAGGGATACCTCATCATCACTATCATTACCTTGAGCTTCATATTCATCATGTACATGCGCTTCTTCTTGTTAATTATCACCTTCTTTCTTCTTCTTCTTTAGTTTAGGGATTCGGGATCATCGATGGCCTTTCTCTTCATATTGGTGACATCAAGTATACAAAGATCTAATATTTTTATTAGAAGAATAAAATAAATATTTCTTCTTTACTACTAGAAGAGTCATTTGAAGAGGAAGTGCCTTGTTTCATTGAAGATTTTTCTTTTAGTGCAATCATTCCAAATGCTTTGCTTCTTTTTCTTGCCTCTCATCTTCTTGAAGTTGTACTTCATGAGTTCCCTAGTTCAAAATAAGTTTCTCTATCTTCAAATCTATAAGATCATTACCTTCTTGAATGGAGGTCAATTTTATGTTGAACTTAGGTAACAAGTACCTATGAATGTTGGAAAACTGATATTATTCACTTATGTGATTCCCCAAGTCACTCAAATTATTGATTATAGAAGAAAATCTAACACACATTTCAGAAATAGTTTCATTTTATTACATATAAAATAACTCAAACTATTTCTTAAACATATTAATTTTAGTATTATTGACTTGTAAAGTTCCTTCATGTGTAACCGATAGTAGTATCCACATTTCATGTGCAGTTTCACAAGATGATATTCTATCTAATTATTCAAGACATAGTTCTGAATTTAAAATACTTACATCTTTAGCATTGAGTGTAGCTCTTCTTACCATTGGATCATCCCATTCGCCAAACTCTTTTTTAGGAGATTCATGTGGGCGGATGAAATTCCAAAGATCAAGATCAATACCTTGAACATAATATTGCATATCCTAATTATAGTTATCATAGTTGGATCTATCGAACAATGGTGTCATGCTCACATAAGCTCCTTCCATGTTGAGTTATCCCAATTGGTTGTCCCCCATATTTAAGACCGGTTAAGGCTCCTTGAGGTGCTAATATGATACCAACTAAAAGACTCTGGAGGAGGGTGAATAGAGTCAAAGAAACTTTTTCTTCTAACTAAAACTCAAACACGGTTAATTGCAACTTGCTTAAAGAATATGTGGAAGTAAAAAAACAAGTTAGTGGACAAAAGATGCAAACCACAAGAACACACAATTTAGAGAGTTTCCATCAAATGACGTCAGTCCACTACCTAGTTGCTTCCATCTAAGATTTTAAGCCATGTTTTTTTATTTCTTTTATATACCTATAAACAATACAAAAATTTACCAGTCTCTTTTGTGTGTCAAGACAAACCCTGATTTTCAGTTGAAGGAGAACCACCACCCTCTTGATCGGACTTTGGAAGGTCACCCTTTGTACCTCTTCTTTGACAGTATTGGAAGATCACCAAACTATCTCTTCTTTAACGGACTTGGAAGAGAACCTTTCTTCACCTCTTCTTCAAAGAAAAGTGGAAGATCACCAAGTTGAGAAGACTCCTTCTCATAGGTTCTTGGAAAAACTTCACTCTAAGAAGTAGTTGAAGAGTAATACAATAATGAATAGGTATATTGGGAAAAGAAAGAAATAAAATAAGCTCACCAAATATACAATCAAGCTCTATTGGATAAGTGATGATGTTCCACTCCATAAGGTTTAGGAAAAGTTATATTTGTTGGAGAGGGATTCTAGCATTGAGCTAAGGCTTGGGCTAGATTGATGGAAACTTGAACTGTTGAACCTAAGATCTTGTGGATGATGGCAAATAATATGCTCAACAATGTGTATATGATCTCAATTGTTGTTCAATTCTTGGTTCTAAGTGTCCTAAGACCCCTCCTATATATAGGAAATGTTTATAAGTGGTTAGGGTAACTAAGGGAAGTGTTTAGGATGAGATTAATGATAAACTAGCTATTATAGTTAAGGTTGTTGATTTGCAACAACTAGTTGACTTGCATGAATTATGTTTGCATAACTTCTCTCGATTCACAAAGAGCCCGACCATGACTCATCCGGTCAACATATACTTTGATCGAGAATGACCTAGAACTCACAAATTTGCTACAACTATATCCTGGTCAAAAAAGTCTTTGACATAGTGAATTTTGGCTGACAATGACTTTGACCGAGGAAAAACTCTATATAAAGATGTGTTGAAAATGGGAAAACATGTCGAATGATTTTTCTTATGAAACCTAGCAACCCTAAAGGCCTCATATATGTACGGAATAGGGTTTGGGTAGGTTTTAGAAAATCATCATTTGTCCTTCCATCATGTTTATCAAGTTGTATGATAAAGTCACTTATAAAATTATAGTCAATGTAGAACATGACCTACAAGCATGCAAACTTATATATAATTTCATGGTCTTTATGGTTGGATCTTGGCTTAGTTCCTTTATCACATGAAACACTTAATACACATGTTAGTAGTACAATTTGGGAAATATATGCATCATCGAAATATGAGTGTGGCATATCTAAAAAGCCAACAGTCTCACCCTTTTTGGTGATGACAAATATTTACATAAGATAAATTGAAAGAAGGCTATTTAGAACTCCATACTTTTAAATTGCATTGTTGATAGCCAATTTATCTTATGGGTTATTCTCCCCTTTTTTTGAAGTTAAAAAGGGTCAATACGTACCAGTGTTCCCCCTCAAGGAGACACCCCTGATAAGATAGTCATTTTGGAGAGGGAAAACATAAAACCAATGTACTAATTTAAAAAGAATACCAATTTATGAGAAAAGAAAAAAACAAGGATAGACATTAATCACATAAGGGCATAGTTGAAAAGCCTTATTTGATCAAGTAGCATAAAAAAGATTGTCTAATTACCAATGAAAGGAATGTTAAGTCCTTCATGGTAGAAAGATCCCAATTACACACAAATATCAAAAAGATACTCTAAACCACTAGTACAAAATGTTAAGTCCACCATAATATAGATATGCCATGAAAATCAAAAGTAAAAAATAAAATTGATTTCTCATTCATTTTCAAGGGATGTTGAGCCCAAAAATGATTAGAACCAATTAAGCACAAAAATGAGGTGAACAAAAGAATCTCTAGACCTAATATAAGGGATGTTAAGCCCATATATTTTTGGTCAGCAAACACCAAATTCTCTTTTTTGTATTTTTCCTAAAAGGTTTTGTACAATGCAAAGTAAAAAGAAGAAATGGATAGGAAAAATTGTACACAAACGTACATACCATTAAGACATGGATCCAATAGTAGAAAAGAATAAAGAATGCATCAAAAGTAGGAACCAAAAAAGTTTGAAAAATAGAAACTCGAGGTCCAAGTTAGCATAGCATCTAGGAGAGAAAGAACTTTACGAGGAAAATAGTCATGATTCCCTTCAACAACAACAAATCAACCAACATGAATATTATCAAGAACAATAGCATACCATGAACCAAGAAAACCAAAATGGTAAATCCATAAAAAAAAACTAAGAGTCAACCAACTCAATAAGACCATCCTGAATAAGATGAACAAAACATCCAAAGAGACAACATGGTCCAAGTATAGCAAAAAACCAGTCATAGAAAGAAGTCATGATTAAAACTCAGGATGAAAGATAAAATATTTGTCTTCAATATGTTTCCATAACACATCAACATCTCTACACGTATTCTCACGAAGTATAAGATTCCATTCACACCAGCAATAATAAATGAGACCACTAACAATTGTTCTTTTGATTGAATCAACCTTAATAAGAGAACCCCAATCAGGTGGCATAACAATGTTGGCATCATAAGAGGCTGATGCATCCCAAACTTTAGAAGAATATTTACATGAGAACATAAGATGATTTGTATCTTCATAACGTTTGAAACAAAGGAAAAAGATGAAATCTAGTTGAATATCCCTTCTTCTCAAATAATCATATGTGGGTACGGTCGTCTAGCTTTGTCTTTCTTCTTCTTTGTAAAAGGAAAGTAAAATAATAATCAAACTATGGTTTGGGGGGAGGCGAATGGGGAGGTGCCATAAACCTCATCCAATCCTCCAGATTCGGGTGCTAGGCAGATTAAGGGGACTGGTAGTGTCTCGGTGGCTAAGGAGAGCAAGTCATGGGAAGATATGTTTAAAAAAAATGAAGTAATGGTCCTGTCTGCTTGAAGAAAACGAACATCAAAATGCAGAGTGGGAAGCTTGTCTACTCGAAGGCCATCGCAAAAAGGAACCTGACAAGATGGAGTAAGGCATTAGCAGGGTACGTTGTTGGATTGAAGCCAAATTGGCCTACACTCGCTCGCCATTTTGCTCAGATTTGGAAAGCTAAAGGATCTATTGAAGTAAGATCGTGTGGTAGGGGATAATTCATCGTGTTGTTCTCAGAAGAAGAAGATCTATCCACGGTGATTGATGGAGGACCATGGTTTGTCGTGGGAAAACTATTGATTATCAAAAGATGGGAGAGGGGCGAGCCACTAGAGAAGTTGAAGCTCATAGAAGTTTTGTTTTGGCTTAAAGTTTTCAACCTTCCGCTTGAGCTTTGGGATGCAGAGATGTTCAATAAGATAGGCTCCTACTTGGGAGTTCCTTTTCAACCGGATAGGTTCACCAATGAGTTCCTTCGATTAGAGTATGCCCGACTACAGGTTCTAATCCCAATTGACTTCTCTTTTCCAAAGGAACTATAGATTGTGAGTGATGATGGACAATTAGACACAATTACATTTGAGTATGAATGGGAGCCTACCAGGAGTTTGGTTTGTGGTCTCTTTGGTCATGAGTCCAGCCTATGTGATGCAATGACAGAATTGCAGGCTTTAGAGTCTAATAAACAGATGAGCAGCAATACAAGCAAGAAGGTATGGGTCCCTAAAGCTGCGTCAGATACCAATAGAATTGAAGAGGGTGATATTTTTGAAGATGTTTTCGAAGCTATTCAGGATATTGTGATTTCCTCTACTGAACGCGATGTCACTGTTTTGAATCATGATAAATAGAAGGATGCGGCAGATGGAGGTTCGAAGGAGAAGTAGGTAATCTCTGCTTCAGTTGCTTCTAGCTCTTCCTACCCCTCGTCTCAGAGAACAGTGACACACTTTTTTTGTGCGTAGAACGCAAGTGCACGCGTCAATGTAGTATAGGCCCTTGTGAGGCCCGAATCAAACTCAGGGACACTGAAATATCGGTAGACTACTACTAACTGGTCACAATCAGCTAAACTGAGTAAAATAGTTTAAGAGTTGTTGTAAATATAAAAGAAAATAAAATAAAACAAAGCAATCGATTAAAGGTTTAATTTAATCAATTCAAGTGGAGATCTTTAGGATTGCGGTTTCACTGTGGGTTTTCATTGTATGAATTTCCATATAATAAATCAGGTTCATCTCTCGATCCAGGTAGTGGCTTGTAGTCAGAATTGCCCATTATCATGGTACAATTCACTACCTATGTCTAGGTCGGTTCCACCGTCGTAGTAACCTATACCCTAAACTAGGTGCATTATAATCGACCTCTGGGTTTCCACCATTAATCGTACTTCGCCTTGTTCAAGGGATTTGTTAATTAATGTGAATTTTGTCTCTTTTCTACCGTTAATTATTCTTTCAAAGTAATTAAAGGCATTAGATTATTATTATGGTGACCAAGCATAACAATATAATTGAGAAAATGAAATCATACCACGGATTCAAGAGATAAATTATGAATTACTATAATAAAAATGTCATACAATGCTTCCCCGGTCCTAAAGATAAAGGGGATTAGCCCCGCATGTTCATCTCAGAGCAAAACATGGTAGAGAAAAGGGGAAACATGGAGAAAAATGTGAATAAGATATAAAACCCCTGAACGGAGAAGATCCAAGCGTTCCTTGGCATGGAATGCGCGATCTACAGCCTTTCGGTAGTGGAAAATGTCTTCTTCGGCTTCCGAAATGACTGGGGCGTGCTTCTGGGCTCCGTTCTTCTCTCCACACCTTCTTGGGACGTGTGCATCGGCTAATGATGTGATTGATTGCTCTTGGCCGCCGTCATTAGGTATAATCACTGAGTTAGGTTGCAAAAATATCACAACCGTCGGATTTAGATCAATCTGAAACACACTTGTATCTAACGGTGTCGATACCATCGACGCGGGTCGATGGTATCGACCTTGCGTGATATCGGCAAGTCTTCTTTTCTTTTCGTCATTGCACCTGATGGTAACTCGATACCATCGATGAGGGTCGATGGTATCGACTCTCTTAGGCATCACTTTTGTCCTTTTCTGTCGTTGTAGCTCCACATGTCAATAGTATCGACTCTCTTCTCACCAGCAACCTGATGGTAAGCTGCTACCATAGACTTCACCGTCGATGGTATCAACTCTGTGCTGCTCCTTGTGACTGTCAACCTGTGGTTGTGTCGATGGTATCGACCACTGTCGATGGTATCGACAGCAGCAGATATGTGTTTTTTCCTAAAATTGCAACACAAAACCACATAAGCCGAAATAAAACATATTATTGTAATCATTTATGCTCAAAACAACAAAATAAGGGAGAATTGATGCTGAGAAGGATCATAGACTAAAGTAAGTGAATTATGCAATATTAACCACCAAAATGACCAATAAACACATAAAACACGAGTGAAACAAGTCTATAAATGCGACTCAAAATCATCGCATCAAACTCCCCTAAGCTTAAACATTGCTCGCCCTCGAGCAACTAAACTTTAGAATAGAATTGTGAAGGTCAACTAAAGAACATGTCATCATAACAAACATCACCATATGATCCCCACCAGACATTCACAAACCGGCCCTCACTAACCACGGAATGATAATTACCCTAAAGGCGACAGTAATCATCCATAAAAGATATCTACCTCAAAATTGATGAACACTATCATATAAGGCAGTTAACATAATGAAATTCTCCGATTCAGGCTCGGTGCATCTTGTGATCTCCTATTCTACGTTGCTCACCCTAACTACCATCTACATGGAAGCAGCTCTCCTGATATTAACAAGTGAGGAGAAAATCACGGTGGCCTACCAATTCGAGCAACGGGTGGATGGAATGGGTGGCTCATGGAAGAAATGGAAGCATTATACGGTTTCAACATGCATAAGACAAAAATGTACTAAATGATGCATATGCAAATGAAAATGCCTTAATGCCTACATTTGGGTGTAATGATGCATGCACTAACATTCTGTCTCAAGATGGGATGGAATACCTAGGAGAACTACATCATGTACTTATTCTTCTTTAAAATGTAGGTGAGACATGTTCCTTTCTCCCTCTCATTACTACTTACATCCTAACTCTTTTTTTCTTTCTTTTCTTTTTTCAAATTTTATTTAATTGTATTTTATTTTAAGCCCTTATTTTCATAGCTGACAATGAATTGTTTGTCGGGCTCACTTATTGCTGCATAGCTTATACACCTGAAGCATCCAGAAGGTATGGAACAAGTTAATCACCCTTAATATTTAGAAGATATAAGACACATGATATCCTCTATGCACAAAAATGTGAATGCAGCTACAACATGATAATTATGCAACTAAATGACATGCACTTAAGGATGATGTGCATGTATAACTAATCAATTTTTTTTTTCCATTTCATGCAAAATATACTAAAGTAGTTGCAATGCAAGACCTATTTACATGGAATGCAATCAAAGAAGTCAAAACCATAATGTACTTCCAATTCTTATGGTGGAGTATGAAAACAACGAGGTGGATAGATCACAAGACTAATTTACTATTTGAAAATTATTATGTGTCCTTCCTTATCGACCTGTGTGGTAATTAAGAGGTTTCTCTCTCCTACTTCAAATTAGAGTCTCATTATCATGTGATCAGTTTAGGCTCAAACAACCAGTTCCGTCCACTTTTCATGAATCATGAGAATGTACAGTTGTGATTTTTTGTTTAAGAGTTGACAAACCCAATTATTTCCTTAAGTTATGTGCTCAAAGTTGAACAACACAAACTTGCAAAACACTAAAAAAAATTAAAATTTCCCCCGGATTCCCATGTACAAGCAAACGAGATGACACATGACTTAAGACATCCACAATTACACTAGATAGAGTGTGGATCCTACAAACAAACTAAAAATTGCAAGGACTAAAGCACAAAAGACAAAACAATAAAAACTAAAAAAAAACAAAGGATAGATCTGTTCCAACTCCCCCCCCCCCAAGCTTGAATTCGACTATGGCCGCATAGTCAAAAACAACCTTAAAAGGTGGAATAGAGATACCGATTATTCTTCCGGAGGAGGCGGGTGCTGCGGGGCCATGGTGTCCCAGGATGGGTACTGCCCCTGAAAACTCGGATCATACTGAGGCATTGGTGGAGGTTGTGGATACCCTCCAAAGTAATTCTGGCTGCAGTAATGATCGTAGAAGGGATGCTGCTGCATCTCCATCCTATGAAACCTGTCGTGGATGTGCTGTTGGTTGTCGAGGAGGAGGCGCTCATGTTCAAAAATAGCCCTCTGGTTATCAAGCAACCGGTTCGTCGTATCCTGAATACCGGCATATGAAGCTGTGTGTCAATGTTGTGTCAGATGAATATCCTGCAGCATTGCATACATCCCTTGCATGGCGTAGACATCCTCAATTTGCTGCGAGGGCTGTGGTGGCGGAGGCTGCAAAGAAGAAGATGCACTCGGATGCATGCGGGGACGCTTCCTGGGTGCCACTCGTGCCCGAAGAGGAGTGAAAGCCTCCTCTTCCTCTTCATTCTCGTCGCCGTCATTGTCGTTGTCGTCATTGCCGCCATCTTCATTCGAGCTCTCGATGGTGATGACAAGCCATCAAAAATGATGAGCGCCCGCGATGTGGAAGACAGGGTCTGGAAGTGAGCACTCTTGATAGGCATGATTAACATGGCAATGTGCATATGCCTGGCCATCATGAAGCAGGATGAGGCTAGAGCGATGCAGATGATGCAGGTTGACTTTGCTTCGGTTAGAGAGGGGAGTAAGATGGGAGAAATTTAACCCAAGATAGGAGGCCAGCGGTGTGATGAGCCCTCTAAAGTGGATTGGAGTCTTCTGCATACTCCTCTTTACAGGAAACACGCGCGTCAAGAAAAATGCACCCCAATTACATTCTTCTCGCTTCAACAACTTGTGTAAGAAAAACAAGTCTGTCTCCTGAAACATGCTGAGAGATAGATCACCTCTAGCGAACAAGGTAGTGCAGAGAATGCGGTGAAGAATCTGCACGAACGGATGTTCGAAATCCGCCACTGCCACATTGTGGTAGCTCACAGATTTGCCGGGCGGTGTAGTCACTAACTCAGCGAAGATGGCATCGTAGTCTGTCATGTTGTCTGGCCGCCGGTACTGATCTCGCCCATGATTCTTGTTGTAGATGGAATTGAACTGCCGCAAGGTGACAGTGTAATCATTGTTGTACAGCCGGAAAGAAATGCGGCCTTTGATCCATTCCCGATCAGTGGCGATGATGTCATTTGGCACGACACATATATCCAGCGATGCCATGAACTCCGCCACTAGCTCTTTGTATGTGGTCCATTCACTAAAGAATGGCTGGCCTTCGGTGTGGAATTCCATCTTATCGGGCCTCCTGCCCATATGCCTTGCCTGTCCCTTGAGAACGTAGGCAAGATTAGCCTCCAACCCAAGATTGTGGATCATGTCCCGGTCGACATAGTGGGTCGGCTCTATCTTTCTCTTCATCAGTTCCTCATAAACCTTCTGGACCTCTACGGAAGGATGGATAATCCGCGGTCGCGGAATAGACACAATCGGTAGAGGAATGAACTCTGGGATCTACATTGGTGTCGCACGTGAAGAAGATGCACCGGCAGTATGCACCATTGTCGAAGAAGAAGGGATAGAATACAGAGCTTGGTGAAGGTCAGAGAAGACAATCTTCGCTCGTTGAAGGCTCGTGGAAGAACACGCTCCTTGGATGCTCGTAGTCGGGCTCCGATGGCTCAATAAGATGCTCGGTACAAGTGGAGGAAGAAAGCTCTGAAGGTGTGACGTCATATGATGACAATCCATCCCTTTTATAACCGCGGTCGGTGTTGATGTATGATCGTCGATACCATCGACGTGAGTCGATGGTATCAACTCGTGTAGCACAATCCGTTCTTCCGCTAGTATCGACAGATGTTGATAGCCCGATGTGGGGGGCCCAGATCGATGACGTGTCGATACTATCGATGGGTGTCGATAGTATCGATCCATCCCATGGATCGACTCTCCTGATGCAGCGATCGTCGTTGATTTCCTCTCGTGAATCGGTGACGTGTCGCGTCGATACTATCGACGCAAGTCGATAGTATCGAATTCTGCTTAGGGCAATACCCTCGCGAGGCTTGGCCGCCGCCTTCTGTCTGTAACTGGGTCGATACTATCGACAGGCCCGTCAATGGTATCGACTTCACTGAGACAATTTCGTCTGAATATCTTCAGAGATCTCACTAGTATCGACGCCCGTGTCGATACTATCGACGCCCGTGTCGATACTATCGACCTCATTTTTGCGATCAAATTGTTGGTGTGTCGATACCATCGATGAGGCTGTCAATAGTATCAACACAGAGCGATTTCTGCAGCCGCCAACCTATACCCATCTCGATACCATCGACACAAGGGTCGATGGTATCGACTCTTCTTCAGTCCTGCACATTGAACAAATGATCAAGGTATCATTTTTACACTAAAAACAAAATCAAATAAAACGAACTTACAAATGTGAAAGAAACTTAACTAAGCTACCGATGTCTGGGTTGCCTCCCAACAAGTGCCCTTATTTAACGTCTTAGGCTAGACGAATTTAAGTTCCTCATGCATCCGGAAGCGCAATGAGTTTGACCTCATTCACTTTCCTTGTGTAATCTTCACCGAAATACAATTTCAATCGTTGTCCATTAACCAAGAATGTTGTCTTGCCATCACGCACATGATTGCGCCATGCGGCCTGACCTCCTCTACGGTGAATGGTCCACTCCATCGGGATTTCAATTTCCTGGGATGCATCTTCAACCTAGAGTTGAAAATGAGTACACGATCTCCTTTCTTGAAGACACGCATCTGAATATGGCAATCATGAATCAACTTTGTTCGCTCCTTGTAGATCCACGAGCTTTCATATGCATTCATCCTAAGCTCATCAAGTTTGTTCAACTCAAGCAACCTTTTCCTTCATGCTTCATCATAGCTCAAATTCAGCTTCCTAAGCGCCCAATGCGCTTTATGCTCCAATTCCACCGGCAAATGGCAGGCCTGACCATAAGCCAACCTAAAAGGCGTAGTGCCTATAGGTGTCTTAAACTCCGTCCTATACGCCCACAAAGCGTCCGGTAGCAGGGTGCTCGAGTTTTTTCTCGTGGAAGCCACAGTACGCTCCAAGATCTTCTTAATCTCCTGATTGGAGACCTCCACTTGCCCCTGTGTCTGCGGGTGGTACGGGGTACCAATGTTGTGCTTTACCCCGTACTTTGTCAATAGTGTTGCGAACTTCTGATTCCAGAAATGCATACCTCCATCACTAATGATCATTCGTGGTACACCAAACCTGTAGAAAATGTATTCTTTGACAAACCTGCACACTACAGTGGCATCATTAGTCCTAGTGGGTATTGCCTCTACCCACTTCGACACATAATCAACAGCTAATAGAATGTACAAGTTAGAATTTGAGGACACAAAGGGTCCCATAAAATCAATACCCCACAGATCGAACACCTCGACCTCTTGAAATACATTGAGGGGCATCTCCTGTCTTTTTGAAATGTTACCTGCCCTTTGGCAAGAATCACATTGCCTCACATACTCATAGGCGTCTCTGAAAAAAGTAGGCCAATAAAGATCACTCTTCAGTACCTTGGCCGCAGTTCTAGAACTTGCATGATGGCCACCCATCGGTAGAGTATGGCAATGACGAATGACGCTTTCGTACTCCACCTCCGGTACACACCTACGTAATACACCATCCCTGCACTACTTCAATAGAATAGAGTCAGCCCAGAAATAATAACGCAAAGAATGGAAAATTTTCTTTTTCTCCTGGTATGTCCAATCATCTGGGATAATTTTGTAAGAAAGATAATTAACTATATAAGAAAACCAAGGATCTTTAGATTTCACAGATAAAAGTTGTTCATTAGAAAATGTCTCGGTAATGGGTATATGCACGTCCTTCTCATCTACCCTTTCCAACCTAGAAAGATAGTCTGTAACCACATTTTCAATCCCTGCCTTATCTTTGATTTTAATATCAAATTCTTGTAACAGTAGGATCCACCTAATCAGTCTAGGTTTGGCATCCTTTTTCTCCATCAAATACTTAATGGCGGCGTGGTCCATCAATACTATGACTTTAGATCCTACAAGATATTGCCGAAATTTTTCAAAAGCAAAAACAACAACGAGAAGTTATTTTTCAGTTGTCGTGTAATTTAGTTGTGCTTCATTTAAGGTTTTGGACGCATAGAAAATCACAACGGGTTTATTGTCCACCTATTGTCCCAAAACAGCCCCAACTGCAAAATCTGACGCATCACACATCAATTCGAAAGGCTTTGTCCAATCTGGTGTTTGCACAACTGGTGCGGAAATCAGTTTTTCTTTAAGCACATTAAAAGCATGTAAACATTTTTCGTTAAAATCAAACACAACATCCTTTTCCAGCAACTCAGATAAAGGTTTGGCGATTTTAGAGAAATCTTTTATAAAGCGGCGATAAAAACCGGTGTGACCTAGAAAACTTTGTACCCATTTAACCGAATTTGATGGGGGTAATTTGGAAATAACTTCGATCTTTACCAGGTCTACCTCCAACCCTTTGCTAGATACTTTATGTCCAAGCACGATCCCTTCGCTGACCATCATGTGGCATTTCTCCCAATTGAGGACTAAATGTGTGTCCTCACAATGTTGCAAAACCTTGTCAAAATTGTATAAACATTCATCAAAGGACGCGCCATAGACGGAGAAATCGTCCATAAAAACCTCCAAACAGCGTTCAACCATATCAGAAAAAATAGCAAGCATGCAATGCTGAAAGGTTGCTGGTGCGTTACACAACCCAAATGGCATACAACGGTATGCAAATGTTCCATAAGGACAAGTGAAGGTGGACTTTGTTGGATTAATGGGCTCTAGGGGGGTGAATAGAGCTACACACACTTCACAAAATCAATTAGACCACCAATTTAATCGTAGTGCAAAAACTAAAGCAATCAACAATTTGATGTCCTATTCTAGCATACAAATCAAGGATAAGAGATAATGAATAACATGCACTTGGACAGGTGGTTTAGAGTGGTTCCATGTCCTAAACTTAGGAACGATGTCAGTCCACTACCTAGAGTTGGTTAGACTCTAGGATTTGCAACTTGGTTCTCTTATATATCACTATAAGATTACAAGATACATAAACCACACAACCAAGGGCTTAATTTCTCAAGATAAGATCTTCTACTTATCCAAGGACTTACCCACAAAGCAAGATTCTTCAACCTTCTTCAAAGGACTTACCCAATCTTACCTTTGTCTTCAGCCTTGTAGGATTTACCTATCTCACTTGAGTTTTGCCTTGCACCTCTCCTTCACTTGGAGAGCTTCTCCACGTTTTCCCTTCACCAAGGGATCTGGAGCAACGAGCTATCTTCACTCTTGAAGATCAGCAACACATCTTCCCCTTCACTCGGAGAAGAACAACAACAACTCCTCTTTCACTTGGAGAAGTAGCTTCAATCAATCTTCAAAGGGATTTGGAGGTAGGAAGAGAGAAAGGAGAGCTTTACATAATACAAAGGATACCTCTCATACACAGGGACCTAACTCACTCTTAACTCATGAATTTGTCTTGAAGGTAGAGAGAGAAAGGGGTTCAAGGGCTTGGAACACTCTCAACTAAGCTAGAACCAATTTTGCAATGGAAGAGCAGCTTGGAATGAAGTCCAAGGGGTTCTATTTATAGTTGAGGGTGGCCCTTTATGTTGTGGGACACTTGGGTGCAAAAGTAGTCATTTTTTGTTCAAGAAAATGGCTCTATTTTTTCCCAAAACAATTCACCAACTGTCATATTACTTTTTCTGCAAATTTCGTACAGTGCAATCGGTCGAGTTTCAATGGGGGTAACTCGACCGATCAAGTAAGAGGCAAACCGATATTCAAATGATCGATCGAGTTTTGTCCTGAGGAAACTCAACCAACCATTTCAACTAGAAATGGCATGCTACCCGATCGGTCGAGTTTTGTGAGTGCACAACTCAACCGATGCAATCTTTAGAAAACCGACCAAGGATGATCGGTCGAGTTTCAGGCTAGCGAAACTAGACCGACCAAGTGCCTGTAATTGATTTTCTAATTTGCAATAAAAGTGATTAGCACTTGGTGAATTTTGTCCCAAACATTTTTCTCTTCTAAGTTACAAGCCAATTCATCATTACAAGTGATTACATTGATGTTATAAGGTAGTTAACATAGAAATCCTAAAATGCACACTTGTAGCCATTTTGGCTTGCACTTGGCCCATTCTAGGGCTTTGTATATATGATCCTTTTCATGTACCTAATGCCTGCAAACAATCTTAAATGCACATATTAGATACATATGAATGGAATGGTTAAGTCATTATCAAAATATAGGTAATGTATAACCTCTAGGTCAACATTCTCCCCCTTTTTGACAATGACAAACCATTCCTCAAACATATTGAAAAGGATAAGAAAGTTATACCTTTGCCTTGTGAATTAGGGGGATTCATGATAAGAACAATTAGAATTTCTCCCCCTCAAACTATGCTTCCTCTCACCTGCATGTTAGGTTTTCTATACATGGCAAAACCAATATCCGTGTAATATGTAATCCTTTGCATGTCATATGATCAATCAGCAAATTAACAAGACAAGGATCACCTAGGCAAGAAAGCAATAGTATAACACAAGAAACAATATGATTGAGTCTCAAACCATGAGATATATCTCACCCTTTTGACATTATCAAAAAGGTAGGGGGGGTAGAAGAGCAAAACTAGGTCTTCTCCAAGACTCAACCACACATGTATGCAAAGATAATAGACAACATTGTAAAGGCATATAACATACAACCAAAGAGGAGATCATACAATCGAAGTCAGAATCAAAATAAAGCTCAAAAAGCACCAAACATAAGATAACACAAATGAAATAGCCAAAGTGCATAGCAATGATATTCCAACTTAGAAAGATGTCCTCATAAGAAACTACAACCATAAAAGTGAGAAAATAGGAAATAAGAAAATAGTACAACTCAAAATAATGTGCCAGGATGTTGCTTATACAAAAGAGTCGAGAAAGATATATATAATAGACATGCTAGACTATAAGCTAAGACAACCTCCTAGACATCTAAGCTATCTATGTCAACTGCTTCCTCGTCATCACCTGGGTTGTAGTCCTCATCGCCATCTGAAGGCGGAGCAGCTGTGCCAGCAGCAGAACCAACACCATTATAACCATCCTCATCAGAAGCATCCTCAATTTCACCATCATCAACATCAGCATCCTCGTCGGCATCCTCAGCCTGGTCAGGCATCTCCTCATCGTCAGGACCAAAAGAGCGACTGGGCCAATGGGCATTCTGCTCGGCCCACGACATACCAAGAGCAAGGAGCTCCTTGGCCTATGGGAAGGACGGAGTAGAGTCCCCCAAGGAAGCGAGCAGAGTGGCCAGGGGGGCAGAAGGTAACGGTAAGAAAGCAGGAGTGGAACTACCAGCAGCATACTGAGGTGGAGCGGTAGAGGAAGGCTCGGCAGCAAACGGTGGTGGAGCAGGGAAGTAATGCTCGTATGCATAAGAGGCATAGGCACTACCCGGGTAAGGCTGGTAGACAGGGTAGGGTGAACCACAGGACATGTTCATGGTAGACATGATCGAACACAAATCCTGGTGGAGGTGGTCCTGGACCTGGCGATTGTACGCCTGTTCATGCATCATGTATCCAAGAAGGGTTTCATTTGATGCATGAAACGACGCACGGATAGGGCGGGGATGTGGCTGCATAGGTGGAGCATGGGTGGAGGTGGGAGGGGCACCAGAAGCAGAGGCTGAGGCTGAGGCTGAGGCAAAGCCAGAAGCACTAGGGGAAGAGGTAGGAACCGGGACAGCCTTCATAAGGGTGGTTTCACTAATGCACTTCCTTTTCTAGCAATCGGGTAATGGAAGTCAGAAAAGAGTGATTTATCAGTGGCGAACTGGAAAAGACCACAAATCAGGGCAGGGTAGGGAGGGTGGGTGCCCTTGGTGTTCTTGCCGGTGTCAAAACATGTCATATGATGTAAGATGTAACGAGCCCATTTGACACCAATATTGTTTAACAAATAATACATCGGGACCGCTGTGTTTTCCGCAATGTCCATTTGATTACGCTTGGGATGGATATTGCAGTTAATCACAAGGGCCAAGATGCGCCTCTGGAGGTCAAGGGAGGAGGAGGGTAGGGTTGACTGCTTCTTATAAGCCACGTCAGGTTTCTTTAAAAAATGATGAATATCAGGTAGCGTCAATTCATGGTGTTTATAGAAACCTTCCGGGTCAAGAAGATCGAAATACGTGCCATAGTCCTTACGCCAAGTAGTGTTTTCTTCGTCTCCGGCAAGATAGTAGTTGAAAGTTTCCTCAGAGATTTGAAAACGACGACCGGCGATCATCGATGTTAGGACTACTTCGGTATTCGACGGGGGAACAAGCGAATCCTAGTTCCAACGCAGATTTGTGTAGAACTCGTGAACTGCTTTTGTGCTAGATAATTGATTATTGAAGCAGTCACGTTTGATTGCTAGGGCGGATAAGTGGTGTGTGGCAAGAAGCCTCAAAACAGAGGTGATATACTCTTGAAAATGATTTGCATCAACTAAGGGGCGAAAAGGAAAAGGAGATCGTGGAAGAAGATCCTTATACCGATTTACCGCCTCAATGGACACAAAGGAGAGGTTATCAAAAGGAATCAAGCGATTAATGGAGGAGGTTGGAGCATTGCTAGGGGTGGCATGTTTTCTCCTATGGGAAGCCATGGGAATGAAAACAAGAAGAGAAACCATGCATACAAGCAAGACAAACCTCAAAAGCCGAAGAAGACACACCACAGACGCCTGGGAAGGTCAAGAACAGGTTGCTAAGTCGCCCTAGGGTTAGGAACGGGGGAGGGTTAGGGCTTGGGTTGACAGCACGGGCTAGGAGATGAGGAATCAGTTGGCTATTTTCTAGTTGCAAGGGAAAATAGTCGGCCGTACCTAACTTTTAAGTTGGCTCAGCCCACAGATTAGTCGAGTTTTGAGGGTGACAAACTCGATCGAACGGTCCACTGAAGACAAGCTCTCGGCTCCTGATCGGTCGGGTTTTCTAGGGTGGAAACTCGACCGAAGGTCAACCTGACCTAGCAGTCTAATTCTTAGATTCTATCCATATACATGTCGATTAAAAATATTTTTCTATTCTATTATGCATAATTAACATACCTAGGCACGTTTAGCTCATCATTGGGCACTATTTAGCGATAAAATGTGAAATTCGATAAAACCCAAAAATAAGCAAAAACTAAGCATGTTGATAGGCAGTTTAAGCACAAAACAAGCATGTATATGAGCAACATAAGGTGAATATTGACATGAGCAAGCATATAGAGAAGACACAACTAGCTAGATCACATAGCAAGATCATTCAAATCAACAATGAGCAATTTAGATCGAATAAAATTAAATTGATATCTAGCTAGAGGTTTTGTAAAAATGTCCGCCAACAGATTTTCCATGTCCACATGTGTTATATATATATCTTTCTTGGCAATGTGGTCATGAAGAAAATGATGGCGAACCTCTATATGCTTGGCTCTACTATGCAATATAGGATTATAAGATAGATTAATTGCACTAGTATTGTCACAAAAGATAGGAGAAGCATCAAAAAATATGTTAAAGTCTTGGAGCATTTGCTTCATCCATAGGACCTGTGCACAACAACTCCCGGTTGCAATGTATTCAGCTTTGGTAGTTGATAATCCCACTGTGCTTTGTTTCTTGGAGAACCAAGACACTAAGCATGGTCCTAGGAGGAAGAAAGTGCCACTTGTGCACTTTCTATCAATCAAACACCCCACATAATCTGCATCGCTATATGCTCTAAGAGTAAAATCCCTTGATTTAGGATACCATAGACCAAAATTTTGGGTTTTGTCTAAGTACCTAAAAATTCTCTTAACAGCAGTGAGATGTGACTTCTTAGGGCAAGATTGAAAGCGAGCGCACAAGCCAACACTAAACATAATATCAGGTCTAGAGGCAGTTAAATAAAGTAAACTTCCAATCATACCTCTATAGAGCTTCTCATCTACCTTTTCACCTTCTTCATCTTTGTCAAGTTTGGCGGTGTTTGACATGGGTGTATCCATCGGCTTCATATTCTCCATCCCAAAGCGCTTGAGTAGTTCAATTGTGTATTTGCCTTGGTTGATGAAGTTTCCTTCCTTTGTTTGTTTGATTTGAAAGCCGAGGAAGAAGGTCAACTCACCCATCATGCTCATTTCAAATTCACTCTGCATAAGAGAACTAAACTCCTTGCAAAGATCAAGATCAGTCCCGCCAAAAATGATATCATCAACATGTATTTGAATTATAAGAAAATGGTTAGAAGTGTGTTTTAGAAACAAGGTAGAATCAACTTTGCCCATGACATACCCATTATCTAACAAAAAGTTCTTTAATTTCTCATACCAAGCTCGAGGTCACTAGTACATAAACAACATTCAGTGTCGCTTTTCTGGGCGTCGGTTCTTTAGGAAAACTGACACCTAAAATATTAGATGTCGGTTATTTAGGAAAACCGACGTCTATATTCGAAGACCAGCCAGACACGGGTACCGCTTTGAATACAGCGTCGGTTGTTAATAACAAACTGACGCCTAAAGTCGCCCACAAAATCCAATTTTCATGCAAAAACAAAAGTGTCACTTTCAGCGTCGGTTATGTAGATAGAAACTGACGCCTATGTGTGATGAAAATTTGCGTGAAAAGTGTCACTTTCAGTGTCGGTTATCCTGTGATAACCAACGCTGAAAGTGGTTCCCGCCAAACAATTTCATGTAAATATTGTCCAATTGGACGTCGGTTGTTTCAAACAACCGACGCTAAAGATGTTTAGGCGTCGGTTGTTTCAAACAACCGACGCTATTTGGGAACTTAATATCCCGCGATCGCCCGACTCTTCCCCTTTCTTCTGTTTCATCGGGAGCCGATTTCCCTTTTCTTCTCTATTGTCGCCCAACCACGCCGCCGATTTCTCCTCCATGAAAGCTCCTTCTTCCTCCACGACAGTGCCGCTGCGCCGCCGCCGCGCCCCCTTCTCCGCCGCCACTGCTGCTGCCTTCTTCCCCTTCTCCACGCCCCCTTCTCCGCCGCGCCCCCTTCTCCGCCGCCACTGCTTCTCCAGCGCCTGAGATTAGGTGCTCGAACGCCACCACACCTGAGATTAAGTGCTCGTCCACCGCCATCGCGCCACCGCAACCATCTTCTCCATCCTCACTGCTAGCTGCTCCTCCACCGACGTCGGTGCTAGCTACTCCTCCAGCCAGAGCCACCGGAGCCTCTACCTTCTTCCCTTTGACAAGGTTGGTCCTTCTCTACTTTTTTTCATCGATTATATTCTTGTGATAAAAATGCATTATATGTATTTGATTAGAGTTGGAATTATGTATAAATTATAATATGTTTTTGTCCCAAATATAATTATATTATAATGATTGTATGAACATGCATATATGTAACTATGTATTTTATTGAAATTTAAAATTATTTGTAAAGAATGACAACATACATGTATTTGTTGGCCTAGAAACCCGTCTAAGATTTACTCATTAGGAGTAAATCTTGGATAGTCCCCGGTTTGGGACTGTTCTTGAACACCTAATCTCACTTAGGATGTAAGTGTGTAATGTGTATTGGGTTTTCGAGAAAATTTCGGCAGCATTTCCCTGTTTGTTCTCTAAGTACATATGTACTTAGAGAACAGTGGGGAAATGCTGCTGAAATTTTCTTGAAAACCCAATACACATTATACACTTACTAGTGAGATTAGGCGTTCAAGGATGGGATAGGTGGTACACATTTATTATATATAAGAATGACATAAAATGTGTTTGTTGGCCTAGAAACCCATCCAAGATTGACTCATTAGGAGTAAATCTTGGATAGTCCCCGGTTTGGGACTGTTCTTGAACACCTAATCTCACTTAGGATGTAAGTGTATAATGTGTATTGGGTTTTCGAGAAAATTTCAGTAGCATTTCCCCGTTTGTTCTCTAAGTACATATGTACTTAGAGAACAGCGGGGAAATGCTGCCGAAATTTTCTTGAAAACCCAATACACATTATACACTTACTAGTGAGATTAGGTGTTCAAGGATGGGATAGGTGGTACACATTTATTATATATAAGAATGACATCAAATGTGTTTGTTGGCCTAGAAACCCGTCTAAGATTGACTCATTAGGAGTAAATCTTGGATAGTCCCCGGTTTGGGACTGTTCTTGAACACCTAATCTCACTTAGGATGTAAGTGTATAATGTGTATTGGGTTTTCGAGAAAATTTCGGTAGCATTTTCCCGTTTGTTCTCTAAGTACATATGTACTTAGAGAATAGCGGGGAAATGCTGCCGAAATTTTCTTGAAAACCCAATACACATTATACACTTACTAGTGAGATTTGGTGTTCAGGGATGGGATAGGTGGTACACATTTATTATATATAAGAATGACATCACATTATACACTTAGGATGTAAGTGTATACCCTAATCTTTTCCTAATATATACTTGTTTCCTAATATATACTTGTTTTCTCTTTGATCATAGAATGGATAGATCATGGATGTCCATTCATAATCATTGCACCCCAGAGTTTATATCTGGTCTTGATCAGTTTATTAGATTTTCCGAGGAACATAGGAAAAAACCTACAGATAGGTTCTACTGTCCATGTAGGCATTGCGGTAACAACTTCAAAGTCAACACTGGTGAGGAAATCAAAAGTCATGTCATGTGCAACAGGATTGTACAAGGCTATACAGAATGGCACTGGCATGGAGAGATTTCAAAATTGAAACCAGTAGATGTCGATAGCAGTGCTTGGGTGGAAAACGAAATTGCCTCCGATGACATAAATGTGAACGAACCAGTTCCAGCAGACATCATTGATGCGATGATGTATAGTTGTAGGGTAGAGCACACTGATCCACCTCCTATCTTTAGAAACATTGTGCATGATGTTTAGATACCGTTATACATAGGCTGTGCTAAGTTTACGAAGCTTAGCGCTGTGTTGAGATTGTATAAGTTGAAAGCTAACAATAGATGGAGCAACAAAAGCTTCACTTCATTGTTGACTTTGTTGAAAGAAATGCTTCCTGAAGGAAACGAGCTGCCAATCTCAACATACCAGGTAAAGAAAATGTTGTGCCCAATGGGAATGGAGGCCAAGAAGATACACGCATGCCCGAATGATTGTGTATTATTTCAAAAGGACTATGTAGATTTGAAAGATTGTCCAAAATGTGGTATGTCACGGTATAAATTGACGACTTCGGGGGAGTCCAAAACTGGTTCTCCTGCCAAGGTGTTTTGGTATCTACCTATAATATCACGGTTTCAACACTTGTTTGCAAATCCGAAAGATGCGAAGAATTTGAGGTGGCATGCAGATGTTAAGAAAAATAATGATGGGATCCTACGACATGCGTTTGATTCCCCACAGTGGAAGAAGATTTCTCTATTGTACCCCAAATTTGGTGAAGAAGATAGGAATCTAAGACTTGGGCTTTGTACAGATGGGATGAATCCGTACAGGACATTGAGCAGCCAACATAGCACTTGGCCAGTCATGCTTGTTATATACAATCTTTCTCCCTGGATGTGTATGAAAAATAAGTACGTTATGTTGTCGTTGTTGATATCGGGCCCTAATCAACTCGGAAATGATATTTTACACAATATGGACGAAGTGAGTTTTTATATCGAGGAACATACCAATTTCATGAAGAGACAACATCCTCGAGCAAGTTCTATGTGGCTTGCTAGAGAGCATAATAAGACTTTTACTAAGTGGTTTGAAGATAAAGTCTTACATCAACTATCTCAAACACCAAATGATATTACAGAAACTATCAAATGCCTCGCCTTTAAACCAAAACCGAATGTTGTCTTATGAAGGGTTTGACATTAATGGATTCACATATTACACAAAGCGCCAAGATGATAAAAGTGTCGTCCAAAATAGTGGGGTCACTCTTCAAGCATCGACTATGTACTTTGCAAGTGCAAAGGATAAGAGTCCACGTGAAGCTAAAATGTCATATTACGGTGTCATTGAAGACATTTGGGAGTTTGACTACATAGATTTCAAAATTCCGCTCTTTAAATGTAATTGGGTTGATAACACCAAAGGAGTTATAGTGGATGAATTGGGTTTCACTTTGGTGAACTTTGAAAAGATTGGCGAGAAGGGTGAACCATTCATATTGGCATCACAAGCAAAACAAATATTCTATATCGATGATCCTGCAAATGATAAATGGTCGGTTGTTCTTCATGGTAAAAGACAGTTCATTGAAGATCCTATAGATGAAGAAGAGTACTATGATAAGTATGATGACTCCAGTCCATTCTCAGTTGGGTTGCCAACTCCACAAAATATTGAAGCTAATGATGACTTATATGTGCGCGGAGATCACAATGAAGGATTGTTAATTGATAAAAGATTACAATTTTAGAGACATGTATGTTTATACAAATGCTAAATGTTTGCCTTTTTCTAGTTAATACAAATGCTAAATGTTTGCCTTTTTCTAGTTAATACAAATGCTAAATGTTTGCCTTTTTCTAGTTAATACAAATGCTAAATGTCTTCCTTTTTAATGACATTTTCAGATGGCTGACCATGATGAGCATGATGTCCATGATGAGCATGAAGTCCATGATGAGCATGCTGTCCATGACGAGCATGGCGAGGATACCAATGTAAGTTCTAAAAACATATCTTGTATTTCTATAAAATTCATTATCTTCTAGTTATGTCATATATCCTATATTTCTATATTGGGCTAATTCAGTGTGATTATTTTTGTCAAATTTTAGGTTGATGATGCACATGTACCCACTGAAGCACTGGAGCAACTTGATGCGCAGCACCAAACACTTAACAAGAAAAGGGGCATCACTTTGTTGAAGAAGTTAATAGCGCTAAGTGGCAGTGGATCCAAATTGGTTGTGGAGTTTGATAATGGAGGAAATGCAATTGGAGTGAACCACAATAATTTTGTAAACTATCTTGGGTGTACCACTCGGAGCCATTGTGGTGTTAAGTATGATAATTGGCATAAAGTTCCTCAGGGGAAAAAAGACTTGATATGGAAGGATTTATGTGTGAGTTATTATTATTTGCAATTCTATTTTGTAGATTATAAATTCTATTATTTGCAATTCTATTTTGGATACTAGTTAATAACATTTCCATTTTACAGAATCTGTTTGCATTGGATGAGAAGGTGCATCGTAAAAGTGTGATGCAACGCGCTGGAAAGATGCTTAGGAATTATAGGACAAATCTGAATAGGGAATACATAAAAGAGGGTGATAAGAAGAAGCAGTCAGCCCTTGAACAATGGAACTTCTTGGACAAAGAAGATTGGGACAATTTTGTTGCTTCAAGAAAATCTGAAGAATTCAAGGTATTAGGCATCACTCCCAATTTAATTAATATACATTGTATTCACCTATTCAAGATTAACATTTAGTGCTACTAACCAAATCATTAATGTGCATACTAACTAGGCCCTCAGTGACACACAAAAAGCAAGGCGTGCACTGAATGTGCATGACCACACTATGGGTCCAAAAGGCTATGCAAGCGTTCGCCAAAGACTACAGGCCGAGTTTGCGGCTACTCAGGAGTCTGCTCCTACTCAGGAGTCTGCCACACCCATGCCTCGCCATGATATCTGGATAGCTGGGAGGCAAAACAAGAAGGGTGAAATAAAGAAGCACGTAACTGTTGAGGAGGCTGCGAAAATGATAAAATACAACTCTTAGAGCAATCGTTTGAATATTGATTATTTGTGGTGTTAACTTACCAATTTCTGTTGATGGTGATTAGCGGGAGCTGCACGAGCAGAGAAAACAAGGCATGTTCATCCCTCAGGGCACAAGGGATGAATTGATAGGTGCTCTGGGTAACCCAGAGCATCCTGGACATGTTAGGGGTGCAAGCGTTGGTGTGGGAATCAAAGCATTCTTTGGGCCATCCCAGCGCAAACCTAGAGCGGGACTTTCTCAAGAAGAGGTAACCTATTCTTTTTTAGAATGTTACTGCAAAAGGAAATTCAATAATAAGAAGCTAATGTTTCTTTTATCCATGTATAGGAGAATAAGAGAGTCGAGGATATAGTTGATAAGAAGGTCAACGATGTAGTTGTTGAGAAGGTCAAGGAAGAAATGTTGCGGTGGTAGGCATCTCAGGCTTCCAATCAGCCTATGGCGACCCACTCTTCTCCTGATGCACAGACTGCGAGTAATCCTGGAGACCCATCGCCTAACACGTCTGCTGTAAGCATTGTTTATGACATTGTGGCTAGTCTTTTCAAGATGATATGTTTTCAAGATGATATGTATATATGTATAACATTCTTTACGTAAATTTGTAGGCATCGAAGCCATGCCGCTTAAGAATGCAAGACTATGTTGTTGCAGAGGCGTAGGCTTACCCGTCCCTTCCTGGGGAAAGGTTTCACGGGACTCCAATGCCACAGGGCTACGTTCGTGTGGGCCCATTACGTTTGTTACCCGATTGGAGGGAAGCTACATTGCCATATCCCCACCCGGATATTGATACACTTGCTGAGGCAGAAGGCGGGGTGATATTGTGGCCCAAAGCAGATGTCGTCTACACTACTGAAATTGTAAGATAAATTTACATTACTTTAGATTGTTAATGTGTATATATGAGGTCAACTGATCTGAAATTATATATACAGGTTAAAAAGAAGACACCCGGAGCACCTAGGCCTCCACCTCCACTTCCTGCATTACCAACTTGGGTTCCAACTGACCTAAAATACCCGTTAGGTCCTTCTTGTAGGGGAATGGCATGTTGGCTACGGGCACATAATATACATTGCCCTATAATTGTTTCTTTAGAAGCAGATTATACAGGTCAATCATACTATAGCTCTTTATTTATACAAGATATTATTGAGCTATTTACGTATGATTGGCTGAATACATCAATGATAGAGACATGGATAAGGTGAGATCTTATTTATACATCCATATACCTTGTGTAAGATCCGGTGATCTGGTTTCTTATATATTAATGCATACGTAATACATGTTTTGCAGCTACTTAGTCGAAGATCAATGCAAACAATTTGCATTTGATCATGTGGGATTTTTGATCCATCATTGATTAGTATGGTAGCTAAAGACCCTTATAGTGTTCAACAATATTGTATAGATGCTTTTACATTTTTTGGTCAGCAAAAGAAGATGATAATAATAGCTCCATTCAATGTCAAGTAAGTTTACTTTATTTATAATTTGGACTTAAGAAAATTCCATTTTTATTGTGCATTTTGAGTTATTAATTGTTAACTTTTTACCTCTAGCAGTAGACATTGGGAGTTACTAGTTATTGTCCCCGAGACGTTCACTGTTTATTATCTAGATCCTGCGGGAAGTACATTAAACACTAAAATTGGACACGAAATGAGAATGCCATTATTCTGGTGAGAAATATTTCATTTTTGTATCTATTAACATCTGTTATTACATTACTATTTACTTATGCAATTTACTGTGTTATACTAACATGTAGGGGTTTAGATGCATTCAAAAAGGCTGGAGAAACGGTCCCAAGGAAAAAGAACCAGCCAATAAATTGGCAGAACGTACAAGTAAGTTCCCAACTCCAATGTATATATTATTGATGTGAATTGTGCTTAGTTGTATTATTTTGTATGTTTCAATTTATAGTGCGCTATACAAGACAATGGCTGGGCATGCGCATACTATGTGATACGATTTATGCAGATGATTATCAAACATGCCGCATTGGACATCGATACCATACATGAGGTATTATATATAGTCTCATTAGTTAGTATGAAATATATCAATCTTATTTTTATATTATTACTTATATATATACATCATTCTCTTTGTAGGTGTTTAAAACTGACCACACTATAGGTAAACGCTTAAAAAATATACATGCTCCATATATGATGGAAGCATTAAATTAAATAAGAGAAGAATGGGCAAAAGCCATACAAGCAGTGGCAATTGTAAGATATAATTGGGGTGTTGATAGCGATACTGAATGATACTTTGTAAACGAATAAATCTGAATGTTAATACATGTATTTGAATGTTTCTATATGTGTGAATGTGAGAATTGAATTGATGTCTGAATGTATCTACTTGTGTGAAATTTGTTTTGATAATTTTGCAGGTTTGTGGCATGTTTGTAGGCTGATATCAATGGATGTCGTAAACCTGCAGTTCAGAAAATTGAACTGCAGGTTCTCATCCTGCTGACCAGCCACAGCAGGCCTGCAAACTGATATGAAAAAAAAAAATAGATATAGGCGTCGGTTATTTATAGAAAACTGTCAGCAAAGCCCTACAGCGTCGGTTTTTTGAACAAAACCGACGCCCAATGTGGCCACGGCCGTACTGGAAATGGCGTCGGCTGTTAGTGTAAAACCGACGCCTATAATACATATAACGTCGGTTGTTTAGTTGATCACCGATGCCAAAAGGGTTCGCGCCACAGAAAACGGCGTCATCTAGGGCACTTTCTACGTCGGTTACCAATTAAACACCGACGCTATATTCCATGTAGGCGTCAGTCTTTTAGTAGATAGCCAACGCAGAATGTGTCCTAGATGATGCCGTTTTCTGTGGTGCGAACCCTTTTGGCGTCGGTTTTCTATAAACAACCGATGCTTGTACGTTAACTAGGTGTCGGTTAAAAAACTGACGCCGAAGTGTTCGACCTTTAGCGGCGCCCACATAGGCGTCGCTCAGAAACCGACGCCAAAGGGGGTTAAACAACCGATGCTAAAAGGCATTTCTATAGTAGTGGGTGCTTGTTTGAGTCCATAGAGAGCTTTTTACAACAAATAAACATGATTGGTTAATTTGTCATTTTCAAAGCCCAGAGGTTGAGCAACAAATACTTCCTCCTCGATGGTACCATTCAAAAATGCACTTTTAACATCCATTTGATATAGCAAGAAATTTTTATAGCTAGCAAAGGCAAGTAGCATACGAATAGATTCTAATCTAGCAACAGGAGAATAAGTTTCATCAAAATCAATACCTTCCTGTTGGTTGTATCCTTGTGCCACTAACCTTGCTTTATTTCTTACCACTTTTCCATGCTCATCTAGCTTGTTGTGGTAGACCCATTTGGTGCCAATGATTTTTCTATCACTTGGTCTTGGCACTAAGGTACACACGCAATTCTTCTCGAATTGCTCAAGCTCTTCTTGCATGGCAAGGATCCACTCATCATCACCAAGGGCTTCTTTGATGTTCTTTGGCTCAAGTTGGGAGATGAAGGCACTATCTGCTTGTTCTTTGTTTTGAGCAGCTCGTGTCCTCACTCTCTCAAACAGGTTACCAATGATCAACTCCTTGGGGTGATTCTTTGCAAAGCGTGGAGTGGGATCCTTCTTTTCTTATTCTTTTTCTTCTTCTTCCACCTGCTTGCCTTTGTCTTTGATGTTGAGATCTTTTAAGATAGGAATTATTTCATCTGCAACATCATCATCGCCAATATGCTTGCCAACAACAGGGTTAGTTTCAATAAACTTAACATTGATAGATTCTTCAATTTTAGACAATTCAATGTTAAACACTATATATGCCCTGCTAGTAGTGCTATAGCCTAGGAAGAAAGCCTTATAGGATTTCGGATCAAACTTGTCGAGAGAATCCTTCGTGTTTAAAACAAAACAAGGACATCCGAAAACATGAAAGAAATCAATAGAGGGCTTCCTACCACGCCATAGTTCATAGGGGGTTTTCTTAAAAGTCAGATGTGTGAAAACTCAGTTTTGCACAAAACATGGCGTGCTAACGGCTTCAGCCCAAAACTTCTTAGGAGTGTCATATTCAAGAAGCATGGTCCTAGCCATCTCTTGTAGCGACCTATTCTTCCTCTCAACAACCCCATTTTGTTGAGGTGTGCGAGGAGAAGAGAAATTGTGCGAATAACCCAATTTTTCACAAAAACGCTCAAAAAGATCATTTTCAAACTCTCCCCCATGATCACTACGGATAGAAACAATATGGCAAGAAGCTTCATTTTCAACCCGTTTACAAAAGCTCGAGAAAACATCAAGAGTATCGCTTTTAGAAATGAGAAAGAAAGTCCAAGTATATCTAGAGAAATCATCAACAATAACAAGACAATACTTGGAACCACGAAGCGTTTGTGTTCTCATTGGTCCGAATAGATCAATATGAAGAAGTTCAAGAACTCTCTTGGTACTCATGACTCCTTTGGATTTGAAGCAGGATTTGGTTTGTTTCCCTTGTGTGCAAGGTTGGCATTCCTCATCCTTATCAAAATCCAATTTAGGAAGTCCTCGAACCAAGTCCTTTTTGTTCAATTTCTTCATTTGATGCAAATTCACATGACCCAAACGACGATGCCAAAGAGAAAGATCGTTTTTATCCACAACTAAGCATTTATTTAGTATGGGTTTAAGAGCATCGAGAAGAATAACATAAAGATTACCATTTCTAGTTCTCTTATATATAACATTATAGGAGAGGGAGTCTAGAAGCAAGCATTCTAAAGCAGTAAATAACACAAGATAACCATTATCACATAATTGGCTAACACTAATTAAATTGTGATGTAGGCCATCAACAAGCAATAAATTTTTAATACATAATTCATTGCCTACATCACCCTCACCTATAACCTTACCCTTCTTGTTGTCCCCGAAGGTTACCGATCCTCCTTTCTTTTTCAAAATTTTTTTGAAATGGCTGATTTCTCAAGTCATATGCTTAGAGCAGCCACTATCAACAATCCATTTCTTTTTAACCTATAAGAAAAGAGGATGTCGGAACCCAACTCAAACTTTGGGATCTGGAGTTAGCTTGGGGACCCATTTCATCTTTGGGTTGGTCCCCTTGGGCTTGTAAGGATAATAGGTAGAATAATGGTCATCACATTTGCAATGAATACAAACCATGGCGTTTTTAGAGCCGGAAGACTCTCCATGGAAAATTGGAGGTTCCACACTCTTTTTCTTACCCTTCTTCTTCTTACCTTTGGGAGCAGTCCCATTATATCCTAAACCACTAGTACCAACTTGTTTGGTAGAGTGCTCTAGGACATCATTTAGGGATTTCTTTCCCGAAAGAAACCTTTGCAAAGTAGATCTTAATTTAGCTTTATCATCACTAAGATTTACAACAGTAGTAGATAGACTAGCAAGATCCTCTCTAGTATGCAAAAGGTCGGCCTCAAGACAGAGGGTTTAGTAAGAAGAGAATCTTTTTCTAGAGTTAGGCTAGCAACTTCATTTCTAGGCAAGACAGGTCTAGAAGATAGATCATTAATTTGAGCAAGCAATTTTGCATTTTCAGATTTAAGAACAACTATTTCTCTTTGATAAGCATAGATTTCTTCTCTCCTAGCATCATCAATAAGCTTGAGTTCTACATTTTTAGTTTTAAGATTATCAAGCTCATCTAGGCATTTTTGGTTTTCTATCTTAAAATTTTCAATATTTTTAAGATATGTACCATTTTCAACCTCTACTCCATTGTATTGAAGTTCAAGGTCAAGAAATTGCCCTTGCAAGGATTCTATGCTATCAAGATGCAATTTTTCATTTTCATCAAGAATGTCAATTTTTGCATAAAGATCATCAACTATTTTGCCTAATCTTTTTCTCTTAGATTTACATTTAGCAAAAGATGATTGGCATCCATTAAGCATATCAATGAGAGTTTCCTTAGATAGCTCAAGTAAATTAACATCACTAACCTTGCTTACCTCACTTACCTCAATTACATCTTCACTAGTTGAGGCCATGAGGGCAAGATGGCATTCTCCATCTTCG
Organism: Alisma plantago-aquatica; assembly: GCA_963693085.1. Taxonomy (NCBI): domain Eukaryota; kingdom Viridiplantae; phylum Streptophyta; class Magnoliopsida; order Alismatales; family Alismataceae; genus Alisma; species Alisma plantago-aquatica. Next base: position 1,265,933,063 of record OY856410.1, read on the forward strand.
GAGCTTGAGGAGCTTGAAGAAGACTCCTCCCATGCCGCATGAGCTGCATCTTTGGATCTTCTCTCCTTCTTGTCTTTCTTCTTGTACTTTGCTTCTCTTTTATACTTGTCATCCTTCTTGTGGTTGCTCTTATGATGGCTCTTCTTGGACTTTGGACAGTCACTCTTGTAGTGGCCTTTTTGACCACACTCGTAGCACCTAGGAGTTGAGGAGGAGGGCTTGCTCTTGAAGTGTTTCCCTTTTGAGTAGTTGGCTTCATGATCATTGACACCTTCATCTTCACTTGAGGAAGGGCAGGGAGACTTCATGGCAAGTTGTTGTTGCCGGACCATTTCTTCAATTTGAGCTTTGAAGGTTGTGTCCTTTATCTTCTTTGATTCCTTCTCTTCTATTTTCTCCTCTTCCTCTTGCTTGTCAAGCCTAGGTTCATGGGCTTGGAGGTTACCAACCAGCTCCTTAGTTGACAACTCGCTTAGCTTGTAGACTTCTTCAATAGAAGTGACCTTTGGCTCCCATCTCTTTGGAAGAGATCTCAAGATTTTGGCATTGGTTGTACCTCTATCCATGACACTCCCAAGGGCTGCAAGGCTGTTCAAGATGACGTTTAGCCTTGTGTACATATCTGCCACTCTTTCATTCTTCCCCATCTTTAAGTTCTCAAGAAGACCACCAAGCATGTAGACTTTGGCCTCCTTGACTTTCTCGGTCCCTTCATAGGTGACACACAACTTGTGCCATATCTCATGCGTTGTGTCCTAAGAAGAGATTCGGTTGAACTCGGATGGAGTAAGGGTGGCGTAGATGATGCTCACGGCTTTGGCGTTGAGTTGAGCACACTTCATCTCAGCTTCCGTCCATGTGGTGATGTCCCCTTTTGGATCTTCATACTTGAGATGGACAATCTTCCACATTTCGTAGCTCACCCCTTGTAGGTAGAATTGCATTCTCCTCTTCCAATATAGGAAGTTTCTGTCGTCGAAGACCGGGGGTCTCATTGAGAAGCTTCCTTCGAGGTTGAGTGACCCAAGAGCCGAATCACCCATCTTCTCCTACTTGTTGAAGTAGCTTGGAGAAGACCTACTCTGATACCACTTGTTGGATCAATGGGCTCTAGAGGGGGGGGTGAATATACACACACTTCACAAAATCAATTACACCACCAATTTAATCGTAGTGCAAAAACTAAAGCAATCAACAATTTGATGCCCTATTCTAGCATAAAAAGCAAGGATAAGAGATAATGAATAGCATGCACTTGGATAGGTGGTTTAGAGTGGTTCCACGTCCTAAACTTAGGAACGATGTCACCACTACCTAGAGTTGGTTAGACTCTAGGATTTGCAACTTGGTTCTCTTATATATCACTATAAGATTACAAGATACATAAACCATACAACCAAGGGCTTAATTTCTCAAGCTAAGATCTTCTACCTATCCAAGCACTTACCCACAAAGCAAGATTCTTCAGCCTTCTTCAAAGGACTTACCCAATCTTACCTTTGTCTTCAGCCTTGTAGGATTTACCTATCTCACTTGAGCTTTGCCTTGCACCTCTCCTTCACTTGGAGAGCTTCTCCACATTTTCCCTTCACCAAGGGATCTGGAGCAACGAACTATCTTCACTCTTGAAGATCAGCAACACATCTTCCCCTTCACTCAGAGAAGAATAGCAACAACTCCTCTTTCACTTGGAGAAGTAGCTTCAATCAATCTTCAAAGGGATTTGGAGGTAGGAAGAGAGAAAGGAGAGCTTTACATAATACAAAGGATAGCTCTCATACACAGGGACCTAACTCACTCTTAACTCACGAATTTGTCTTGAAGGTAGAGAGAGAAAGGGGCTCAATGGCTTGGAACACTCTCAACTAAGCTAGAACCAAGTTTGCAATGGAAGAGAAGCTTGGAATGAAGTCCAAGGGGTTCTGTTTATAGTTGAGGGTGGCCCTTTATGTTGTGGGACACTTGGGTGCAAAAGTAGTCATTTTTTGTTCAGGAAAACGGCTCTATTTTTGCCCAAAACAATTCACCAACGGTCATATTACTTTTTCTGCAAATTCCGTACAGTGCAATCGGTCGAGTTTCAATGGGGGTAACTCGACTGATCAAGTAAGAGGCAAACCGATATTCAAATGATCGGTCGAGTTTGTCCTGAGGAAACTTGACCGACCATTTCAATTGGAAATGGCCTGGTACCCGATCGGTCGAGTTCTGTGAGTGCACAACTCGACCGATGCAATCTTCAAAAAATCGACCAAGGATGATCGGTCGAGTTTCAGGCTTAGCGAAACTCGACCGACCAAGTGCCTGTAATTGATTTTCTAATTTGCAATAAAAGTGATTAGCACTTGGTGAATTTTGTCCCAAACATTTTTCTCTTCTAAGTTACAAGCCAATTCATCATTACAAGTGATTACATTGATGTTCTAAGGTAGTTAACATAGAAATCCTAAAATGCACACTTGTAGCCATTTTGGCTTGCACTTGGCCCATTCTAGGGCTTTGTATATATGATCCTTTTCATGTACCTAATGCCTGCAAACAATCTTAAACGCACATATTAGATACATATGAATGTAATGGTTAAGTCATTATCAAAATATAGGTAATGTATAGCCTCTAGGTCAATAGACTTCTCTTGGTCCTTAGGATCCATGGAAATCTGATTGTACCCTGAATAACCATCAAGAAAACAAAAATGTGATCGACCTGCTAATCGCTCTAAAATCTGATCAATGAATGGGAGAGGGAAATGATCCTTAAGAGTAGTAGCATTCAATCTATGGTAATCTACACATACACGCCACCCAGTTACCAAGTGGGTCGTAACAAGTTCATTTAAGAAATTATGTGTAATAGTAATTCCCCCCTTTTTAGGGTCTACCTGTGTAGGACTCACCCACGTCGAGTTGGATATAGCATAGATGATACATGTAGAAAGGAGCTTGATCACCTACTTCTTGACGACCTCCATCATGCTAGGATTTAGTCGACACTGTGGCTGGATCACCGGCTTGGCTCCCTCTTCAAGCCGGATCTTGTGCTGGCACAATGTAGGGGAGATCCCCTGATGTCCATGACCGACCACCCGAATGCACCTCAGTGGTTCTTCAACACAATCAGCAGCTGATCTTCCTCCTCAGCACTCAGATATGCCGAAATAATCATAGGCAGCTTCTCATCCTGAGCTAGAAATGCATATTTCAAGTGCGGTGGAAATGGCTTCAATTCCAAATCTGGCGGGCTGATTAAGGATGACTGAAGTGGTGGTGGGAGTTCTCCAAGGTCTTCATAGTACCTAGCATAAAAGCATGGAAGCACCTGAAGCATCTTGGCACACTCTTGTAGTGACTTGCTTCTCATCCAATCATGTGTTACATTAACCAGGTAGGCTTCAAGTGGTCATTCTGGATATGCATCGAAAACTGAACTTGCTATTGCCTCGTCTTCATTAGAAGGCGGGATATCCTCCTCTTCATCATTAGGGAAACCCACAGCTTTACTAAGGGACACAACCTTGGTATGCTCCATGATGTCTACAACCAGTGTCCCTTTTTCTACTCTAGTCATCACATGAGCCATATCTAGAAATGGCTTCCCTAGATAGAGAGAGATATTTTGATCAAAGTGCTTGGCCATGCGGCATTGCTCCTTAGTTGTAGATTGTGTGGTGCTAGAAGTCCTGACCATATCGAACCGATCATCAGCGATACCCAAGGTCAAACGACCTCTCCCCATCTCAAGTATCATGTCAGCAGTGGCTTGAAAGGGTCGTCCAAGAAGTAACTCATTACCCTATTCATCTTGCATCTCCATTACAACAAAGTCTACTAGAAATACAAACCGATCTACTTTCACCAACACATCTTCACAAATACCATAGGGCTTCACCACTGAATCATCCGCCAACTGTATTCTCATATTACTCGGACTTGATTCTTTTAATCCCAATCTCTTGAACGTAGAGAGAGGCATCAGATTTATGCTTGCCCCTAAATCAAACAATGCTTCACCAAATTTCACCTTACCAATGTAACATGAAATATTGAAGCAACCTGGATCCTGCCTCTTAGGTGGCAATGTGCCCATGATGAAGGCACTCACCTGCTCCTTGAGAACTACAACCTCCGTATCAGGGATCTTCCTCTTCTTAGTGATGATGTCTTTCAAGAACTTCCCGTAGGAGGGAATTTGCTCTATTGCCTCTAATAATGGAATGTTGACAGATAGCTTTCTGAAACTGTCTAGGATTTTCTTGAACTGAGCGTCCACTTTCTTTTCTTTCACACTATTTGGATATGGGACTGGGACAGCCTGTGCCCTTTGATGCGGCGGCACATATGGTGTCCTTTTCTGTGTCTCCTCCTCAACAACTACAGGGTCTGCGGTGACATTCTCTGTTATATCCTCAACTGGCTCTGTGACTGAAATTGGCACTTCCTCAGTGGCCTCACCTTTGGTTTCTGACTAGGGTTTTCTTGGTTCATCGACCCTGGGGTTTAAAATCTTCTTGCCACTCCTTAGCAAGATTGTCTTCACATGTTGGTTTCCTCCTGGAATGTTTGTGTTACCCGGAAAGCATTGCTGCGCTGGATTCTTCAGATTGGCTATCTCAACTGCCATTTGCACCATAGATGTCTCTATCATCCTCATCTGAGCTCGGCTCTGCAATGTCTGCCCAAACTGATTCATGAATTCCCCCTGTTGCTTGATCTGCTAGCCAAAAGTGTTCATTAGTTCTTGGTTCTGCTTTATCACTTGATTGAGCAACTCCGTGCTCTTAACCTCTTCCACCGGCTGGGGTTTTGCATCGGGGTCCTACAAGAAGTTATTCGGATATTTCCAGGAAAATCTCTTGTCCTTCCTCCATGCATAATCGTTATTTCTATACCCTTGCTGCTGGCGCATGAATTTGACTTTAGCTTCATCCTCGGACTCGGTATCTTCTTTTTCAAGCAATTTCTTTGCTAGAAGGTCCATCTTCTCATTCAACTCTTTGATGGCCTTTGACTCACCTACAACTTGAACGTGCTCTACGACGTCTCTGTCACCCCAGGATTGCTTCTTCGCCATGTTTTTCAGAATTTCCCAACACCTCGTGTTTGTGTTGTTCAAAAAGAGCCCTGAACCTGCAGAATCCAGGTTACTTCTATCATGCTCGGAGAGAGCAAAATAGAAGATTTTTACCTGTGTCTCCTTATCAAGCCCATGATGCGGGCACCTCCTAAGCATGATCTGAAATTGTTCCCATGTCTCAGAGTAAGTCTCTCCTGCCTTCTGGGTGAAATTATGGATTTTCCTGATCATGTCATTTGTCTTCTCGGGTGGAAAGAACCTTTCAAAGAATACTTCCACCATGTGGTTCCATGATTCCACATATTCATCTTCAAGATTGTGCAACCATTCTCATGCATCTCCTGCTAGAGAACTCGGGAACAGCTTCAGGTAGAGCGTCTCTTGTGGAAATCTGTCAATTTTAATCATGTCACAATTCTCCACGAATTGGCTTATATGAGTTACCAGATCTTCATTCTTTAGCCCATGGAATGCATTAGACTTGACCAAGTTGATTAATGCAGGATCAATCTTATAGGTCGGAATGTTGATCACCTACTTTTTTAACGGCCCCTTTAATGCTGAAGAGGAAGAAGCCTTTATCTTCTTCCATATTGTCTGTTCTTCTACCATTTCTTCTTGTTCGGAGTCGGAATCTATATCTTCCAATTGGTCTTGATTGTAATCCTCCTTGTCGTCAGATCCCGGCAGTGGAACCTCTGGTGTCTGTTGTGTGTAGTCGGTGCTACGCGTCTGCACCATGCACAGTTCCTACAAAATGATGATTTCAGTTCAGTACCGTACTAGACGATTACAAAATTTGAAAGATGGGCTATGAATTTTTGAAATGATTTCAAAATTAAAAAAAAATAAAAGGTGGCCTAGAATGGCTACTTGCAACACTCGTAGTGCCGACAATTGTCGTGACCCCGACAACGACGCCAAAAACTTAACACACTTTTTCCGTGCATAGAACGCAAGTGCACGCGTCAATGTAGTATAGGCCCTTGTGAGGCCCGAGTCAAACTCAGGGACACTGAACTATCAGTAGACTACTACTAACTGGTCACAATCAGCTAAACCAATTAAAAGAGTTTAAGAGTTGTTGTAAAAATTATAGAAAATAAAATAAAACAAAGCAATCGATTAAAGGTTTAATTTAATCAATTCAAGTGGAGATCTTTAGGATTGCGGTTTCACCGCGGGTTTTCATTGTATGAATTTCCATATAATAAATCAGGTTCATCTCTCGATCCGGGTAGTGGCATGTAGTCAGAATTGCCCACTGTCATGGTACAATTCACTACCTATGTCTAGGTCGGTTCCACCATCGTAGTAACCTATACCCTAAACTAGGTGCATTATAATCGACCTCTGGGTTTCCACCATTAACCGTACATCACCTTATTCAAGAGATTTGTTAATTAATGTGAATTTCATCTCTTTTTAACCGTTAATTCTTCTTTCAAAGTAATTAAAGACATTAGATTATTATTACGGTGATCAAGCATAATAATATAATAGAGAAAACGAAATCATACCACAGATTCAAGAGATAAATTATGAATTACTATAATAAAAATGTCATACAATGCTTCCCCGGGCTACTCCCAGTCCTAAAGATAAAGGCGATTAGCCCCGCATGTTCATCTCAGAGCAAAACATGGTAGAGAAAAGGGGAAACATGGAGAAAAACATGAATAAGATATGAAACCCCTGAACGGAGAAGATCCAAGCATTCCTTGGCATAGAATGCATGATCTACAGCCTTTCAGCGGTGCAAAACTTCTTCTTCGGCTTCCGAAACAGCTGGGGCGTGATTCTGGGCTCCGTTCTTCTCTCCACACCTTCTCGGGACGTGTGCAGCAGCTAATGACGTGATCGATTGCTCTTGGCCGCCGTCATTAGGTATAATCACCGAGTTAGGTTGCAAAAATATCACAGCCATCGGATTTAGATCAATCTGAAACACACTTGTATCTGACGGTGTCGATACCATCAACGTGGGTCGATGGTATCGACCTTGCGCGATATCTGCAAGTTTTCTTTTCTTTTCATCATTGTGCCTGATGGTATCTCGATACCATCGACGAGGGTCGATGGTATCGACTCTCTTAGGCGTCGCTTTTGTCCTTTTCCGTCACTGCAGCTCCACATGTCGATAGTATCGACTTCTAAGTCGATAGTATCGACTCTCTTCTCGCCAGCAACCTGATGGTAAGTCGCTACCATCGACTTCTCCGTCGATGGTATCGACTTTGTGCTGCTCCTTGCGAATGGCAACCTGTGGTTGTGTCGATGGTATCGACCACTGTCGATGGTATCGACAGTAGTAGATATGTGTTTTTCCTGAAATTGCAACACAAAACCACATAAGCCGAAATAAAACATATTATTGTAATCATTTATGCTCAAAACAACAAAATCAGGGAGAATTGATGTTGAGAAGGATCATAGACTAAAGTAAGTGAATTATGCAATATTAACCACCAAAATGACCAATAAATGCATAAAACTTGAGTGAAAAAAGTCTATAAATGCGACTCAAAATCATCGCATCAAATTGGCATTGGAGTTCTAGGAGGGAAAGAGATATCTACCGTTACAGTCACACCTAGCACTTCCCCTGAAGGGGTGTGGGAGATGAGAGGTAGGAAGTCTAAATCCCCTCCACACATGGCCCCTAATATAGTTGTTAACAGAGGTATCCCCTCATCTTTGAACAAGTATTCCTTACTTTCAAAATTTGAGGAGAAGGATGATACTACCAACCTTACTCCCAATGGATAGCTCCCTTAATATTATTTCTCGGAATGTGAGGGTTGCAATGAATAAAATACCTCACATTCAGAAGGAACTTAGGAGTTATAAGGCTGATATCTATATTATCCTTGAATCAAGAATCAAGAATCAAGAAGGAAGATGTACAGGGGTTTGTTTATTCTATCTGGCAGGGTGCTTGTTTTATTGATAACTTGGATTTCTATTTGTATACTAGAATCATCATCTTCTGGATGGACGTTGATATTGTTATGGACAAGTGCTTAGTTAATGAACAAATCCTCCACTGTATAGTTCAGAAAGGTCCCCTTTCTTATGATATGTCAGCTATTTATGGTGCCAATGACGATGGGGATAGAGTTCTTATATGGGATTGTATCATCTCTGTTCACAAAACGAAGCCTCAAAGATGGTGTATTTTAGGTGATTTCAATGCAGTTAGGCTAACTGGTGAAAGGTTGGGGAAACACCCCCCCTTCTAATAGAAGTATGAGAGAGTTTAATCATTCCATCAGTGATTCTAAGCTACTTGAAGTACCTACTAAAGGTCAATTCTTCACTTGGGACAGTCATAGTAAGAAAGGCAAAAGTACTCTTTCTAGAATTGATCGCATTTTCTATGATGTTAGCTTTCTTTCAGGGTTTTCTTTCTACTGGGGTGAAGTAATCTCTTCTATTGCTAGTGATCACAGACCTATAGCCCTGAGATTGTACAGAGGGAAGAGGGGTGTTACTCCTTTCTACTTCATTAACTCTTGGATCAGTAAGAGCTCCTATAGAAATATTGTGGAAAATGCTTGGAATGGTACTATATGTTCTGGTTCCCCTATGTTTAGAGTATATCAGAAACTCCATGTTGTTACCAGTGCTCTGAGGAGGTGGAATAGGGATTGCGTGGGCAATTACCTATCTAAAGCTAAGGAAATTGAGGCCCAGGATAAGGCCATGCAAGAGTTTGTAGATGTGGATCCTAATAATGAAGATAAGCATGCTCAACTTTTTGTTCTTAGGCAAGAGGCCTATCAAGCTCTTATGGATGAAGAAAGTTTCTTAATACAAAAGAATAGAATTCAGTGGCTCAAGTTGGGAGATAGGAACTCGGCTTTTTTCTATGCTTCCATGTAATCTAGAAGACTCAAAAACAATATCACTATTCTTGATGATCATCTTGGAGGTAAGATCTATGATAGTGGTCAAATCAAGAAACCATTAGAGGTTTCTATGACAATATGCTTAATGGAACCTCTAATGAGGTGGTTCATTTGGATGAAGACTGGCACATTCCTAAAATCTCTAAAAACCAGCATGATGAACTACGAAGGGTTGTCACTAAGGAGGAGATTGTTGATGTCATGAAGAAGATGAAAGATGAAAAGGCACTTGGACCAGATGGCTTTAATGTTGTGTTCTTCAAATCGGTGTGGGATATTATTGGTGATGATATCATTAGGTTTGTCCAAAGTTTTTTCCAGTTCTAGTAAGCTGCTCAAAGAATGCAATAACACTCTAATCATCCTCATTCCCAAGAAGGTTGGAGCTACAAATCTTAAGGACTTCAGGCCCATTTCCTTATGTAATGTTATTTACAAGATCATTACGAAGATAATGGCTAATAGAGTTAAATTCATCCTTCCCACCATTATCGATCCCAATCAGTTTGCTTTCATACATGGTAGAAGAATTGGTGATGCTATCCTTCTGGCAAATGATGTGCTTAGTATGTTTGTGGGCTCGCAAAAGATTATGTGCATTAAGGCAGACCTAGCAAAGGCTTATGACACTGTTACACGTGATTACATCTTATTCTTGATGGAGAAGATGGGGTTTCCTGATTGCTGCCTCAATTGGGTTAATGAAAGTTTTCAATCTGCTTCCTACAAAGTTCTTGTTAATGGTTCTCCTACTGAGCAATTCTATGCATCTAATGGTGTTAGACAAGGGGTCCCCATTGTACCTTTCCTTTTTGTTATTGCTATGCAGGGTCTTTCTTCTATCATTAATGTTGAAGTCAGAAAAGGGGACCTCAAACCTATTGCTATTTCAGATGCTATGTCTGTATCCCATATCACTTTTGTTGATGATCTTTTGCTTTTTTCTAGAGCTGATGACAAAGATGCTTGGTGTTTAAAATCCATTCTTGATACTTTTCACAAAGTCTCTGGTTTGAGACTCAATAATGATAAGAGTCAGATTTTCTTGAGCAGGCAAGCTGATGAAGAAAACATTGATAATATACTTGATATAAAGGTCTGCTCTCTTCCTGTTAGATACCTCGGTCTGCCTTTATTTACTGGTAGAATCACTAAAGGCCTCTGCAACCCTATTATTAATAAAATTAACAGTAGATTGGATTCTTGGAAGGGTTGTCTCCTCTCTCAAGCTAGAAGAATTGAGTTAGTGTTATCTACTCTCTCTTTGTTTAGTATATTTTGGACAACAACTTTTCCTCTTCCAAAATCTGTGATAAAATCTATTGAGAAGTCTATGAGAGACTTTATTTGGACAACCATGAGGAAATAAAACATATCCATACTATCTCTTGGAAGTTGATCTACAGGCACTACTACAGAAATGGCTTATAAAGTCACTTTTTCAGGTGTCGATTGTATACAAAAACCGACACCTAAATGCTACAGTGTCGGTTGATAACATAAACCGACATCCAATCTACGAAGGTCGGCCAGACATGGGTACCGCTTTTATTAAGTGTCAGTTAATTAATAAACAACTGACACCTAAACTCAACCGCCAAACCCAAAATTCCAGCGAAAAAATTGGCTCCAAAATTTTACAAAAGGCGTCGGTTCATAGCTAAATAACCGACGACTAAAGGGTGTTTAGTTGTCGGTTTTTAATAACCGACACTTATTGTCAACTTAATAGCTCACCAGCCCGACCGATTCTTCCCCTTTCCCTTTTTCATTCCTGATTTCCTTAGCTCCGTCGATTTCTTGCTCCCTGCCGCCACTCCCTGTCATTCGTGCTCTGCCGCCGAGCTCCGTCGCTGCCGCTCCTTCCTCCATGCTCGCCGCTCGTCGCCATCGCCACGAGAAGCAGTCGCCGCCCACCCACCCGCCGGCCGCCCTCTCCTCCGTCCCCGGTAGCAGCTAGGTCTCCTAGCCTCGCCGCCCTCTCCGCCGCTCCTCTCCTTGCTGCTGGCAGCTGCTAGGACTTGCTCCGGCCGCTGCTCCTCTTCCCTCAAGGTGCCCGCCCTGCCTTCTTCTTCTTCCTCTGCTCCTCTTCCCTCAAGGTGCCCGCCCTACTGCTGGGCATTTTTTTTTAAATTTATTTACTTCCTATGAGAATCAGTTTTAATTAGGGCTCATACACATATTGATGTACATAAACCTGTTAGAATAAATGCTAATAAGGTGTGATTTTAGGGTTTAGGTACTGATTTTGTGCTTCTACTGAGCTGAATCCTCTATTGTCTATACAATACATGTTCTATGATAAGCCTTAGTTAATTTAATATGCATACTTTGTATGTAAGACATAGTAATCGGGTACTGCTGTATATCCAAGTAAATTACATGTAACTAATCATGACATAGATTTTAGAATGCATACTTTGGTTAAATGTACTGCTGTAATTTTTGATCAAGTGATGATATATAAATTTAGCAATAAGTTAGTAAGGTATCAATGATAAGTCTGTTGTAATGTGATGCAAAATAGTTATTGTATCATGCATATATACTTAATACTTTTTTGTTTTATAGTTGTATAGGGTGTTTTATGTGTGGCAAGTCTATTGTTTAATAGTTTAGCTATAATCATTGTTTAATAGTTTAGCTATATTCTTGGTGAGAATCCTAATCACCCTTCTTTTGCTTAATGATGAACTGTAATGCACACATGTGACATGCTTGGAATGTAAATGATGAACTTTTCCCTAAATGGAAACAACTTATATATATTCAAATCTTAATAATTCCATGAAGTGCACATTATCTTACTCATGAAAAGTATGTGTATAATGTAGGATTAGTTCCATATAATGGTTCTATTTTAGTAAGCACCTAGAAACCCGTCCAAGATTTACTCATTAGGAGTAAATCTTGGATAGTCCCCAGTTTGGGACTGTTCTTGAACACCTAATCTCACTTAGGATGTAAGTGTATAATGTGTATTGGGTTTTCGAGAAAATTTCGGTAGCATTTCCTCATTTGTTCTCTAAGTACATATGTAGACTTCTTTTCAAGCTATCATGTCTACCACGGTAAAGTTGGTTATGACAAGCAATAAAAGGTTAACTGATGTTATACAACTTTTTCTGAAAATATATAACATCGTTATATGTACTTACACTAATATTATGCAGTCTCTGTCCACCCATAACAGTCACTATGAACTGGGCCTCTATGTCAATGTTAACGTTCCCTATTGAAGAACAATTGGACATCATCCTAGATGATCGTTCCTTAAACCAATTGGTCATACCCAAACATTGGCGTTTTCTAAAAGGAAGACACTACATGCCTGGTATAGTGACCCTAACTTTTGGCAATTATTCACATGTTATCGAGGTTGAGTATGATTTGGCGGGAAATCTTGTATCAAAATCTGGTTGGCGTGATTGGATTGGAGAGATGCATGTGGTCCGTTGGAACAGGCTTTTTCTCCGTCCAGTTGGCCATAATTCCATCAAAGTTTGGATAACCAACAGCAACTATGAGACCCCCGATCATCTTCTGTGGTATGAGCGCACGGCGTCAGATATCATCTATGAGGAATCTGAATCTGAGGCCCTTGTCAGTTCAAATTCGTCTAAATACAGTGAGGAGCTTCGTGACATAGCTTCATCATAAAAAAGAAGTTACTGATGCATGCGGGACCATGTTGGTGTAGTATTTAGTTGTCTATCTATCTAGACTTGTCTGTATTAATAGTTTTTTTAATTATGCGCATGTTTAGGGGTACACCAACCCCTTTGTTTGGTTACTGTTTAGGGGTACACCCCTGTGTGTGGATGTAAAAAGAGATTAATGAATGTTCCCATTTGCATGATTACACTACTATTTTCTCATATTGTATAGTCTATTTTAATATGACGTCATACTTACTTATATCTTGCTTAATGATGAACTGTAATGCACACATGTGACATGCTTGGAATGTAAATGATGAACTTTTCCCTAAATTGCCAATCATTCTTTTAAAGACATCAATAATCACCCTAACTTGAAGAACTATGATTTTAGGTATAAGAATGACAACACATTATTTGTTGGCCTAGAAACCCATCCAAGATTTACTCATTAGGAGTAAATCTTGGATAGTCCCCGGTTTGGGACTGTTCTTGAACACCTAATCTCGCTTAGGATGTAAGTGTATAATGTGTATTGGGTTTTCAAGAAAATTTCGGCAGCATTTCCCCGTTTGTTCTCTAAGTACATATGTACTTGGAGAACAGCGGGAAAATGCTGCCGAAATTTTCTTGAAAACCCAATACACATTATACACTTACTAGTGAGATTAGGTGTTCAAGAATGGATAGGTGGTACACATTTATTAATTATAATAATGACATCACATGTATTTGTTAACCCTAGACCCTAATCTTGTCCTAATATATACTTGTTTTCTCTTTGATCATAGAATGGATAGATCATGGATGTCAATTCGCAATCGCTGCACCCCAGAGTTTATTTCTAGTCTTGACCAGTTTATTAGATTTGCCGAGGAACATAGGAAACAACTTGGAGATAGGTTCTACTGTCCATGTAGGCATTGCGGTAACAACTTGAAAGTCAACACTGGTGACGAAATCAAAACTCATGTCATGTGCAACGGGATTATACAAGGCTATACAGAATGGCACTGGCATGGAGAGATTTCAAACCTGAAACTAGTGGATGTCAATAGCAGTGCTTGTGTGGAAGAAGAAATTGCCAACGATGACGTAGATGTGAATGAACCAGTTCCAGTAGACATCGTTGATGCGATGCTGGATAGTTGTGGGGTAGAGCACACCGATCCACCTCCCATTTTTAGAAACATTGTGCATGATGTTGAGATGCCGTTATACACAGGTTGTACTAAGTTTACGAAGCTTAACGATGTGTTGAGATTGTATAAGTTGAAAGCTAACAATAGATGGAGCGACAAAAGCTTCACGTCATTGCTGTCTTTGTTGAAAGAAATGCTTCCTGAAGGAAACGAGCTGCCAATCTCAACATACCAGGTAAAGAAATTGTTGTGCCCAATGGGAATGGATGCCAAGAAGATACATGCATGCCCTAATGATTGTGTATTATTTCAAAAGGACTATACGGATTTGAAAGATTGTCCAAAATGTGGTGCGTCACGGTATAAATTGACGACTTCGGGGGAGTCCAAAACTGGTTCTCCTGCCAAGGTGATGTGGTATCTACCTATAATATCACGGTTTCAACGCTTGTTTGCCAATCTGATAGATGCGAAGAATTTGAGGTGGCATGCAGATGTTAAGAAAAATAATGATGGGATCCTACGACATGCGTCTGATTCCCCACAGTGGAAGAAGATTGATGTATTGTACCCTGAATTTGGTGAAGAAGTCAGGAATCTAAGACTTGGGCTTTGTACAGACGGGATGAATCTGTACGGGACATTGAGCAGCCAACATAGCACTTGGCCAGTCATGCTTGTTATATACAATCTTCCTCCCTGGCTGTGTATGAAAAATAAGTATGTAATGTTGTCGTTGTTGATATCGGGCCCTAAACAACCTGGAAATGACATCGATGTTTATCTTGAACCTCTGATTGATGACTTAAAGAAACTCTGGGGTGAAGGTGTAATGACCTATGATGCTTCACGAAGAGAGACATTTCGTTTGCATGCTATGTTGTTTTGCACTATTAATGACTTTCCAGCATATGGGAATTTGTCTGGATAAAGTGTCAAAGGAGCTAAAGCGTGTCCTATATGTGAAGAGAACACTGATTCAACAAGACTAAAACATGGCGGTAAGAATTTATATCTCGGTCATCGAAGGTTTCTTCCAAAATTCCATATGTATCGTAGGAAGCACAAAGCATTCAATGGATTGAATGAGGAACGCAGTGCACCTAAACCTATACCAGGGGAGGTTGTTTATGAAAGAGTAAAAAACTTTGTCAATGAATTTGGTAAGAGATCACAATGTACTACACGGAGTAACAATTCTTCATTCAAGAAGAAGTCAATATTTTGGGATCTTCCTTATTGGAGTTCTTTGACAGTCAGACATTGTATAGATGTAATGCACGTTGAGAAAAATGTCTGTGATAGCATCATTGGTACTCTGTTAAATATACCAGGTAAGACTAAAGATGGGATAAAATCCAGACTGAACCTACGTGAAATGGGAATAAGGTCAGAATTAATAGAATTACGTGAAATGGGTAATAAAAGAACATACTTACCTCCCGCTTGTTACACATTGTCTAGAAAGGAGAAGAAAGCTATTTGTGAATGCTTGGTAAATGTTAAGGTGCCACATGGTTACTCATCCAACATCTGTAGATTGGTATCAATGAAAGATCTGAAGTTGATAGGTTTTGAATCTCATGATTGTCACATCTAATGAAACAAATATTGCCCGTGGCAATTTGACCTATATTGCCGAAGCATGTAAGGTTTGCAATCACCAGACTTTGTTTCTTTTTCAACAGTCTCTGCAGCAAAGTTATTGACCCTAAGACTCTCGATAATTTGCAAAGAGGAGTGGTTGTTACCCTATGTCAGCTTGAGATATATTTCCCTCCTTCGTTCTTTGATATCATGGTACATCTTGTTGTCCACTTGACTAGGGAAGTGAAAATCTTGGGACCGGTTTTCTTGCATTGGATGTATCCCTTTGAACGATACATGAGCATTTTTAAAGGTGATGTTCGAAACTGTTATCGGCCTGAAGGGAGTATTATTGAAGGTTATGTGGCGAGAGAGGTTATGGATTTCTGCAATGACTTTCTCTGTGGTAATGACACTCCTGATAATGACAAGAATAGTGACGAGCTATTTGGCAAAGGAATTTTGGGATCACGTGTGAAAGTAATCAGCCGTGAGCAGTTGGAACAAGGTCATTTGTATATTTTACACAACATGGACGAAGTGAACGTTTATATCGAGGAACATACCAATTTCATCAAAAGATAATATCCTCGAGCCAATACAATGTGGCTTGCTAGAGAGCATAACAAGACTTTTATTAAGTGGTTTGAAGATAAAGTCTTACATCAACGATCTCAAACACCAGATGATATTACTGAAACTATCAAATGCCTCGCCTTTAAACCAAAGTTGACTGTTATGTCTTATGAAGGGTATGACATTAATGGATTCACATATTACACAAAGCGCCAAGATGATAAGAGTGTCGTCCAAAATAGTGGGGTCACCCTTCAAGCATCGACTATGTTTTTTGCAAGTGCAAAGGATAAGAGTCCACGTGAAGATAAAATGTCATATTACGGTGTCATTGAAGAGATATGGGAATTTGACTACATAGATTTCAGAATTCCACTCTTCAAATGTAATTGGGTTGATAACACCAAAGGAGTTATAGTGGATGAATTGGGTTTCACTTTAGTGAACTTTGAAAAGATTGGTGAGAAGGTTGAACCATTCATATTGGCATCAAAGGCGAAACAAGTATTTTATATCGATGATCCTGCAAATGATAAATGGTCAGTTGTTCTTCATGGTAAAAGACAGTTCATTGAAGATCCTATAGATGAAGAAGAGTACTATGATAAATATGATGACTCCATTCCATTCTCAGTTGGGTTGCCAACTCCACAAAATATTGAAGAAGCTAATGATGACTTATATGTGCGTGGAGATCACAATGAAGGATTGTTAATTGATAAAAGATCACAATTTTAGAGGCATGCATGTTTATATTTTTTATTGAAGCTAAATGTTTACTTTTTTAATATCAATATCATTTTCTGATTTGATATTTCATTATCTTCTAGTTAATACAAATGCTAAACAGCAAAAGAAGCCCCAATGAAGAGAAGTAGGATACAGATACAATACATAAAGTGCAGCACACACAAGTGCTTCAGATTCATATAACAACATGACAGACTAACACATATACAGTGCATAACAACAGCAGCGCCGAATTTACATACAACACTAGCTTAATACATATATAGTGGGACTAAGGTGACGATACCACCTGCTAAAACAGGTTACCGACTACATGTTACGACTGGGAGGTCGTGATTCAGCAACCGTATGCATTAGCAGGAGGACAAACATATGGTGATCTGTTTGTCCTCCTGCTAATGCATACGGTTGCTGAATCACGGCCTCCCAGTTGTAACATGTAGTTGTCGGTAACCTATTTTACCAGGTGGGATTGTCACCTTATAAGTCCCACTATATATGTACTAAGCTAGTGTTGTATGTAAATTTGACGTTGTTGTTGTTATGTACTATATATGTGTTAGTCTGTCATGTTGTATGGACATCGATTGTATTGCTCAGGTATTATATAGTCTCATTAGATAATATGAAATATATCAATCTTATTTATAGCTCATTAATTATATATATACATCATTCTCTTTACAGGTGTTTAAAGCTGACCCCACTACAGGAACGGACTTACCAGATGTACATGCTCCCTATACGATGGGAGAATTAAATGAAGTAAGAGAAGAATGGGCAACAACCATACAAATAGTGGGGGCTTTAAAATATAATTGGGATCCTGATAGCGAATAATGACTAAACAATGATATTTTGTAAATGAATTTCTGAATTATAATATATGTGTGAATGTTTCTACATGTCTGGATGTTTCTACATGTGTCTGAGTGAAAATGAATGAAAGTGTTGGTTGCTATATTAATGTTTCTACATGTGTGAATGTGAATGAATGGAACTACAGATTGCTAGCTACATGAATGTTTCTAAATGTGTGAAAATAAAATGGAACTGCAGGTTGCATTGCTAAATGCATGTGTGAATATTTTTGTTGTTAATTTTGCAGGTTTGTGGCCTGTTGTCGACGTATATCAATGGATGTCGTAAAACCTACAGTTCATAACTGAACTGAACAGGTTTCTCATCCTGTGACCAGCCACAGCAGGTCTGCAGGCTGACAGAAAAAAAAACAATAGGCGTCGATTATTTGTATAAAACCGACGCCAAATAGGTTACAGTGTCAGTTTTTAATAGAAACCGACATCTATTTCCTTAACACCACGGCTGTGCTGTCCAGCACGGCCGTGTTGGGAGTTATATGGCATCGGTTATTAGCTAATAACCGACGCCTATAGATCCCAAGTTGGCGCCCTCCTGTGGCGCGAAGATATATGTCGTCGGTTATTTGTAAAATACCGACACTGATAGTGCCCAAGATGGCACCCTTTCTGTGGCGCAAAGGGTTTGGGCGTCGGTTTTGTATCTAATAACCGACGCCTATAGTGCCATGATGGCATGTTTTCGGTGGCACGCGAAGAGTTTGGGCGTCGGTTTTGGAACTGACGCCTAATGGGTAAGCTTTTAGTGTCGCCCACATAGGTGTCGCTTAGAAACTGACACTAAAGGCTTTAAATAACCGACACTAAAGGTAGGTTCTGTAGTAGTGAGGCCGAAAAATGAAGGGGGACTTGGAGTGAGATCTATTGTGGACTGGTCTACTGCAGGACTTCTCAAAACTCTTTGGTCTATTGCCACTAAGAAGGACAACATGTGGGTCAAATGGGTCCACAAGAAGTAAATCAAAAGAAGGATCTTTATGGTCTGTTGAGGCCAAAGCTAGTTCATCTTGGGTTAGGAAGAAATTACTAGAACAAAGAAGAACTCTATTGAATCACATTTGTTTCAGTCTTGGAAATCAGAAGTCTCTCCTCTTCTGGCTCAACCCTTGGGTCAATGATGGTGAATGACTGATCGAGTTGGTTGATCCCCAATTGATTTTTTGTTTGAGTAAAGGTAGATTTTGTAAAGTGGATTCTTTTATTGATAATGGCAGCTGGATCATTCCTCATTTTAGAGGGGTAGAAGCTTTGATTGAAGTGTTGAGCAAACAATCCATTTGCTAGAATACTGAAGATATGATCCTTTTCAGAGGAGGGTCTTCCTTTTCTATGAAAGATGGTTGGGCCATTTTGAGAACTAAATGGGATCCGGTGACATGGGGGTTATGGATCTAGTCTGTTGGTATCCCTAGAAGATGGTCTATGTTTCTTTGGAAGTTGTTTCTGGGAAAGCTTCTCACTATAGACTTTTTGAAAAAGATTGGCTTTAACATTGCTTCTAGATGTTGTTTTTGTGAGAAGCGTGAAAAGAACATTCTACATATTTTCTTTGTTTGTGACTTCGCAAAGGGTCTGTGGGAGTTGTTTTCTAAGAAGATAAATATGCATATCAGGTGTCAAGATGATCTACTGGTTCAAAGAGGTGAACCAAAGACTCTCACCATTTGCATCATATATATGCTGTGGTTGGAGAGGAATAGAAGGCTTTTTGAAGATGTTCGTATGGAGCTAGATCATTTCTGGTCCGTCTGCAACAGGGAGAGTAGTTTCTTATATATACATATGTAAATATAGGGATAGTTTACATACTTTGTACAGCTTTCCTTTCTCGTTCTTTTGGTGGTTATGTACCATGTAACTAACTTATTTTGCTTTAGTAAAGAGGCACTCCACCCTATTTGCACAAAAAAAAATCAGATGTGGGTGACTTGTTATGTCTAGACTTCCAAAGGTGTAGCAAACCCCTTTAATGTATCTTGCATGGCTAGACCCAAGAAAAGAACTTATCATTCATATTTTTAAACTCTAATTTATTCCCAAATGGATCTGAAAGTAATATTTTTCAATTGCAGTGGGCAAGATGATCATCAAAGACAAAACATATATTGCAATTAAGGACAAAAGATAGTAATTCACACTGGCTTCTATTATTAGCCTCATGAATACTCCATTTTGGTATCCTTAATGATGATGCTTAACATGCTATTTCATGGAAGACCAGATTTCAAAATAGATTCTTTACCAATATAATCAAAGAGGAATTTGGAAAAACACAATGTATCCTGCCATAAAATAATAGAACTTCCATCACCTATATGGAAGTTAACGAACAGTGACAAATCAACTTGGATTTTAATAATATGATTAAAAAATCAAGAAAAGTTTGAAGACTCCACAATCACCAGAAAGAAATATTCTTTATGTATTTTTCAAATATCCACTTCACTCAAATCTTATCCTTTTTACTTGCTATGTCCCAAGCATTAAAAACAAGGTGAGCTTTAGAAACATCTCTGGAATTTTTAATATCAAAGCCACACTCCTTTTTTGGCTCAGTAATCTTGTCTCATTTAAGCAAATGCAAATTTATTTTTGTATCAGAGACTCCCCACAAGAAATCATTGCAGAGTTTATTAGTTTGGTCCAGAATAGGACTAGGAGTAGGGAAAGAAAACATCCCATACATATGCATATTACTGAGGGTGGATTTTACCCATTCAAATATGGAAGCCATAGACAAATTTTATATTTCCTACAATCAAGCTTCTTCTTAATATTATCAATCAACTTCAAAGAAAACCTCTTAGACAAAATCTCAATAAATAAAGGAAAACTAAGGTATTTATATGGGAAAAACCTTCCTTAAAATTATGGATACAATAGTAGGGACTTTGTCAACTCCTTTGTTGAAAATAATAGAACTTCTATCAGCATTCACTTTAAGCCCAAATTCCCTGCAAGAAATATCCAAAAAACTTTAAGAGAAGAAGCATCATCAGTATTTTCTTTAGTAAAGAGCATAAAGTCATCCACAAAGATCAAGTGAGAAATAAAGAAATCCTTAGAAGCATAAATAGTAGTAATTCTCTGATTAGCCACAACCTTTTTATAAGTTTTTTTACTAAAAGCCCTGCAAGGCTATCACAAATAGATAGGGGGCAATGGGGTCCCCCTACCTAATCCTATTAATAGGATAAAAATAGTCTCTAGGTTCACCATTAACTAAATCCTGGTAGATGTAGTAAAAAAATCTTATCAATCTATTTAATCCAAATACTAGGAAAATGCATATTGTGCATAATGGAATAGAGATAGCTCCTTTTCACAGAAGCATATGCTTTTGAGATATCATCTTGTATAGACATCTTATTAGTAGTATTAAACTTCTTGAAATCACTTAGAACCTCATTTGTAAGAAGAGTGGAATCTTTGATATTCCTTCCCTTAACAAAAGCACACTGACAAGGATCAATGATAGTAGGCAAAATCCTTTGTAATCTATTTGCTAAGATCTTAGAAATCAACTTATAGAAAACATTGCATAAAGAAATGGGTCTCCCATACTTAATGTCAAAATATTCTAAATATTTAGAAATGAGAGTGATGAAAATTCTATTAGCCTTTCTAAGTAACCTCCCATTCTGAAAAAACTCCATCACAACATGACAAACATCATCCTCAATAATAGACTAGGATTTTTTTGAAGAAAAAACTATTAAACCATCTCGCCCGGGAGCTTTATTATATTTGAGCTCATTGACAATATCTTCTATCTCCTTCCTTGTGAAAGGAGCAATAATGGAAATTTTTTTAGCAGAAGAAAGAACATTATCTTCCCAAATGCCCATCCAAACATCTTTAGAAAGATCACCATTATTGAAGAGACTGGAATAATAATCACAAATAGACCTTTTTATCACCTCAGGCAAAGAAGATATCTCATCATTAACCAAAAGCTTTCTAATAGAGTTTGTATGTCTTCCGGTTTTCACAGAATCGTAAAAGAAAGAAATATTATAGTCCCCTTCCTTTAGCCAAGAAACCCTAGATTTTTTCCTAAAGAGATATTCTTGAATATCAAAATCCTTCTTAGCAACTTTTCTAAGATAATTTGCAATGGATCAAAGAAAAACATTAGTAGGATCGAGATTAGAGACTTCTTCAACTTTTGTAGCATGAAACATAGAGAGTTTCACATTCTCATGAATATCATTGAAACAATTCTTATTCTAACTCAGAATCTTAGACTTCATAATATTAAATTCCTACATAATCTATACATAGAAAATCCCAAAAACTCTGAACTCCAGGAATTACTCACATTAGAGAGGAAATCCTCATGATAAGACCATGAATTAATAAATCTAAAGGGATCCTTAACTAACCTAGGTTGCCCAATGGAAAAAACAATCCTTCTGTGGTCACTAATAATATTAGAAACAACCTCAACAGAGAAATCAACATTAGAGGATAGAAATTTAGAATTTTGTAAATTTTTGTCAATTTTTTAGGCAACAAAGTTAACAATATATTTTCTATTATCCCAAGTTTATTGGGGCCATTGCATATCAAGATCAAATAAGACGAAATTGATAGCACAAATGTTAATGTCATCCATAAACTTTTTTGAAGCAAGCTGTTTGCCAATTCTATCACAAGATTTTCTAACATAGTTAAAATCTCCCATAAGGATCTAGAGACCATTAACAGACGGAAAGAAACTTTCAATAAAAGACCAATGATAAATTTATCAAAATTAGGATTGTGCCCATAAATAATAGAGAGAAAGAGATGGCAGTTATTGATATTAACTCTAGTGTAGATAGCTTGATCCTTTTTGGAACCTTCAAAACATCACAAATACTATCTTTCCATAGAATAAGAATCCTCCTAAAAAAGTATGAAGAATGATTAGAAAATCAATTAAAATTAGGAAAGTATTTGGACACAAAACCTTCCACCTTTCTACTTCTAATCTTGATTTCAACAAGAGAGAATATATCACATTTTTCTCTATAAACCTCTTCTCAAACAACATCAATATCATTAATAATACCTCTAACATTCCAAGAAGAGATGATTAGAGATGTATTCATTTGATACCTAGGGTTGATGAGCTAACAATCTCAATAGTAGGTTCCTCATTTATAATTTCTAGTCCACTAAACTTATTCAGCATAGGCGAGAAAATAGAGTTAGCCACTCTATGATAGATACCAACACTTGACTTGGCTTGAAAATTTAGGAGGGGATTTACTTCTCTTTTTATGTCTTTATACTTATTGGAAGTCATCATCATCAACACTAGATTTCAAACTACTAGAAGGTTCTAGAGAAAAACACAGGAACTGGAGTTGATGGAATAGACCTACTAGAACTAATTATGCCTTGTTGGAGACCATAAACCATGTTCTCATTATGCTCTGCCAATAGAGGGTTGACATTATTGGAATCAATAGATACATAAACAAAATCAATATCATTATTACCAAAAGACAAAACAAGCTTAAAAGGAGCTTAAACAAAAGCCTTCTCAATCAGATACTATATGATCCATTTCTATTTAGTTTAGGAGCTATAGACATTCTTTCATTCCTGCAACAAAATATTCTTCATGGCCAATGTAAAAATAGATTCGGAAAATATGTGGCACCCACTCATAGTAAAAATCAATAAAATGATAATCACCCACACCGCTCTTAAGGGAAATTCAAATTAGAAGAGATGAGAACTTGTATTTGGGAAAACTCTAGCCTCAAACAGATGCATGTAGCTTCATCAGAACAAATAGGATTTCCTAGAAACAAGCCTATCCTTTCTAACATATAAATATCCCAAAAATCTAAAGATAGATGGTATAACCTAACCTAGACATGGGCATCGATAAGGCTATGCATGACAATTTCATCTCCCAGTTTCCACCTAGCTAGAAATAATTGTCCATTTTTAACTCGCCAGGAGACAGCTAGTGCCAACTTCAGATATTTTTCATGAAAAAATTTGAGGATGAAAACACCTTCCTCACAATTCACTATCTCCAGGGAACCATTAAGCTTCCATAACCATTTTAGATGTCATTCTAGAGATAGAAGATGAGGTTTAAAGTCCAACACATATCCGACCAAGCTATTACACCATTTCATAGCATTAGCATTGCCTCAGATTTTGGATAAACAAGTTTCCCATCAATGACTTGGATTTCCTTACTTTGCAATGAAAAAAGATTGTTTTCACTTTTACCACCTCTAGAAAACACCACCCAATGCTTCAAAGCAGAAGAGAAGATCGATTCATCAGAAGGATGGAACACAACAAAATGCACATCAAAATGTACCCCGTCATCCTCACTTTGCTTCTAGACTCGTCTAGGTCCCAAGAAATTTTTCTGACAGTGGCGTTGATCTTCATTGGTCACCCCCAGTCACCAGGACAATCTCTCTCAGTGCCTCCATTGTTGTATATATCAAATCACTCTCCATATTTGTATATTAAGCATGTATTGGTGTATAGAAGCATTAAGTACCATAATAATAGCTCTAAAAGAATCTCTTAACCAAATGTCAAAGGATTTTAAACCTTTAATGATATAGAGATTAAATTAAGAGAAAAAATATGCAAGTTATATTATAGCACATTGAAATCGCCCTTAATCTCGTACGAAGCAAAAAGAGCTCAAATACAAGAAAAATATTCACTAGGAGATACCCATTTAGGAGCCCAAACTTTATGATAAAGCATTCATGTTAGATGTAAAAACTAAGAAATTAGTAAAACTTTGAATCTGTATACCTAGTTTTGAAAGATCCAAATGAATTTCGTTATTGATAAGATTTCAGTTGAGAATATTTTCAACAGAGAAGGAGCTTGGTCAAATTGTTGGTCGGCTGACAAATGTATTGTGAACACAAATTAATGAATTAACTTTGCTTTTAATTGTTTCTCCCTTTTGTTATCTCAAAAAGGAGAAAAGTAAAGAAAAGTTAAGATGAATACCCCTTAGTGAGATACTCCCCCTAAATACAATGCCCTTGTTAACATAAATATAATAAGCTTGAATGTGATGGCACATATTAAGATTGAAATGATTCGCAAATAAGGAAAATGATCTTCTTACTTCTTATCTAGAAGGAAGTTATATTACACAAATCATTTTCTATCTTTCTTATTTTTTAAATGACTTGAGAGTGCATAATGTTTAAATCTTTGTTAAGAAAAATTTGTTATTCAACATATTTCTACTATTTGAAATTTATCTAAAGACACTTTTAATTTTTCATTAGCAAGAGACGTATGGTGCTATCAAGATCTTATTCAAACACTAGGGGCTTACTCACATAAGCTCCTTCCATGTTGAGTTGTTGCAACCGGTTGTCCATCATCTTCAAAACAAATTAAGGCTCCTTGAAGCCCTACTCTGATACCAATTAAATGACTCTAGAGGGGGGTGAATAGATTCAAAGAAACTTTTTCTTCCAATTAAAACACAAACACAATTAATTGCAACTTGCTTAAAGAATATATGAAAGTAAAAAAGCAAGTTAGTGGAAAAAAGATGCAAACCACAAGAACACACAATTTAGAGTGGTTCCATGAAATTATGTCAATATACTACCTAGTTGTTTCCAATTAGGATTTTCAAATGATGTATTTTATTCCTTTTATATATTGATACACAATACATAAAATTTACCGGTATCATTTGTGGGTCAAGACAAACCCTCCTTTTCACCTCAAGGAGAACTACCATCTTTTTTGATGGGCTACTAAAAGGTCACCCTTTGCATCTCTTCTTTGACAGACTTGGAAGAGCACTGAACCACCTCCACTTTGACGGACTTGGAAGAGCATCATTATTCACCTCTTCTTTAATGACAAGTGGAAGAGAACTATGTTGAGAAGAATCCTTCTTCTTACAGGTTCCTAGATAACCTTCACTCCATGAAGTAGTCCAAGATTAATACAATAATGAAGATATAGATTGGAGATAGAAATAAACAAAACAAACTCACAAGATATACAATCAAGCACTATTGGACAAGTGAGGATGATCACCCACAAGGTTTAGGAAAAGCTATATTTGGTGGAGAGGGATTCTAGTATTGAGCTAAGGCTTAGTCTAGATTAATAGAAACTTTAAGTGTAGAACCTAAGCTCTTCTAAATGATGGGAAGTAGTGTGCTCAAGTATGAGTATATTATCTCATTTGTTTTTCAATTATTGGTTCTAAGTGTCCTAAGACCACTCCTATATATAGGAAATATTTATAAGAGGTTAGAATAGCTGGGGGGAGTGTTTAGGATGAGATTAATGATAAAGTAGCCATTTTAGTTAAGGTTTTTGAGTTGCAAAAAGTAAGTTGACTTGCATTAATTATGTCTACAAAACTTCTCTCAGCGGAAAAAGAGTTTGACCGAGAGTCGTCTGGTCGACAAATACTTTGACCGAGAATGGAACATAGAAATTTTCAATGACTATACCCTAGTAGACAAAGTCTTTGGTAGAGTGAATATCGATCGACACAGACTTCAACTGATGAAAAACTTTGTAAAAAGATGTGTTGAAAATGGGAAAACCTATCTAATGACTTTTCTAATGAAACCTAACAACTCTAAAGGCTTCATGTATTTATTGAATAGGGTTTGGATAGGTCTTGAAAAATCATCACTTGTCCTTACATCATATATGTCAACTTGTATGAAAAACTTATACAATTATACTTATTGTACAACTGGACCTACAAGCATCCAAACATATATAGAATTGCATGGTGTTTGTAGTTGGATCTTGGCATAGTCCTTGATCACCTAAAATACTTAATTCACATGTTAGTAGTACAATTTGGGAAATATTTGCATCATCAAAATATGAATGTGGCACATCCTAAAATCCAACAATCCACCCATTTTTGACGATGACAAACATTTCCATAAGATAAATTTAAAGTTTTCAACTTAGAACTCCATACCTGATTACTCTGTTGATAGCCAATTTATCTCATGGGTTATTCTCCCCCTTTTGTCAAAGTCAAAAAGGGTCAATACTTACCAGGGCTCCCCCTCAAGGAGACACTTCCCCTCAATAAGATAGTCATTTTTAGAGGGAAAAACTTATATGCAATGTATGAATTGAAAAAGAATACCAATTGATGAGAAAATCCAAAAACAGGGATAGACATTGATCACATTAGGGCATAGTGAAAAAGCCATATTTGATCTAGGAGAAATAAAAAGATTGTCTAATTGCCAATAAAAGGAATGTTAAGTCCTTCATTTAAAAAAAATCCCATAAACCACAAATATTAAAAAGATACACTGAACCAATGGTACAGAATGCTAAGTCCACCATGATATAGAGATTCAATAAAAAAATCAAAAATAAAAAATAAAATTATTTCTCAATCATTTTCAAGGGATGTTAAGCCTAGAAATGATTAGAGAATCCATTAAGCACAACAATGAGGTCAAAAAAAGAATATCTAGACCAAATATAAGGAATGTTAAGCCCATATTGGTGTAGAGAAGCCATTAAGTACAATAACTACAACTAAAAAATAATCTCTTAATGAAAAGTCAGAGGATGTTAAGACTTTATTGATATAGACAATCAATTAAAAGAAAAAACTATGTAAGTTATATTAAAGGGCATTGAGCTTGCAGTTAATCTCATACCAAGTAAAAAATATCAAACATAAGAAAAATGCTCACTAGGATCCCAAATTTCATGATATAACATTCATTTTGGATGTAAAAACTAAGAAGTCAGTAAAAAATAGAATATGTAAACCAAGTTTTTAAAGATCAAAATAAATTTTGTTACTGATAAGATTTTGTTCGAGAATAATTTCAACCAAGGAGGAGATTGGTCGAACTATTGGTCGACCAAAAAATGTACTGTGAACACAAGATCATGAATTAACTACTACTTTTAATTGTTTCTCCCCTTTGTTATCTCAAAAAGGATAAAAGTAAAAAAAATATGATGATTTCCCCTTAGTGAGAGACTCCTCCTAAATATGATGCCCATGTTAATGTAAGCATGGATGTGATGGCACATTTTAAGATTAAAATGATTTGTAAATAAGTCTCATGATCTTTTACTTCTTATCTAGAAGGAAGTTATGGTACCCAAATGATTTTTTGTTTTTCTTATTGAAGTAATATGGGAATGCATAATGTCTGAATCTTCTTTAAATAAAACATGTTATTCAACATATTTCTACTATTTGAAATTTTATCTAAAGACACATTTAAATTTTCATAAGAAAGAGATGTTTGGTGCTATCAAAATCTTATTCAAGCATAAAAATTTAAATCAAAAATTTGCAAATGAATCTAGATTAATAAAATATATGCATGTGTACATTAAAATGGTTGAGATAAGACACAAATATGTTTATCAAGATTAAGAATAGGTCACAAATATCAACATTTTACCCCTTTTATAAGAAATTGGAGATTTTTAAATCCAAATCATGTCAGTGGCTCCTTTCTTTAGATAATCACATGAAAAGGAATGGTGTCCAAGAGGTTTACAATAGTGGATGACACAAAAGATATTTTATTTCTCTTTTCAACATTTTAAGAGCCTACAATTTTATTTTTGGGCACATACATAGTTCTAGTCTTTGGAACATATGTCTTTTTATTTTAAGCATGAACATGTAGCAAATTGACTCTAACTACCAATTTTAGTAAAACCAAATTAAAAACTTATTGTCTACAATTTGTTAAAATTGTTTCTTGGCCTTTTTCCTCCCTCGGTTGAATTGTTCTTTGACTGAGAGGTTGTCTGTCACAAAGATTATCCATTGTCAACCAATTTAAAGTGAATGAATAGAACAAGATGTTTACAATTTATCTCATTTACTTCTATATGAAATAAATTAACAATAGTAATCAATTTTTCTACTTTAAGTGGAGTAATTTTAACATGTTCGACAAGATTTTTTTGAATAAAGTAGAAAGGGATACCTCATTACTATCATTATCTTGAGCTTCATATTCATCATTTGCATGTCCTTCTTCTTGTTCATTATCACCTTCTTTATTCTTCTTCTTTGGTTTAGGTCTTTGGGATTGTCAATGACCTCTCTCTTCATATTGGTGACATCTAGTAGATAAAGATCAAATATTTTTTTAAAGAAAAAAATACATATTTCTTATCTCTAGCACAAATTTATTCTTTAATACTATAAGTGTTACTTGAAGAGGAAGATCCTTGTTTCATTGAAAACTTCACTTTGAATGGAATCATTTTCTCCACACACCTTGATTGTTTTTCTTGTCATTCCTCTTCTTCAAGTTGTACTTCATGAGTTTCCAAGTTCCCAATAAGTTGCTCTATCTTCATCTCTGTAAAATCATTTTCTTCTTGAATGGAGGTGAATTTTATGTTGAACTTAGGTAAAAAAAAAATTAATTTTTACATAAAACCTAATAGGTATTTAACAAGTTAAATAAATAATATATTAAAAAACTAATTTCTACATTAACTTGGAAAAATCATACTATTAAGTAGAAAAATGCAGATTAGGGGTTAACTGGGATTTTGGATCTCACTTTTTCTATGCACAAGTCCTCTCGTTACTATTTGTTGCTACAATGCTTTTGTGTCTTCATTAAAATTAATGACTAATATGTTTGTTGCAATCACAAAGACAATAGAGGCAGTAGCAACGCCATTGACATTGTTTGTTGTTTTGGTAAGGAAAGTTAGGACTTGCAAAACTATGTGAGAAATATTGGCAAAATGCATGAACATATAAGTGAGGACAAAGGATTAAAGAGTGGAGTTTTGCAAGATTTTTTTGTTATTTTGAAAGACAAAAGACACATAATCTTTATGATGACAATTTTTATTTAGAAGAACAAACACTATGGGTATTGGTATTAACAAATTTTGTAGAAACCACATCACAAATAGTAACTCCAACTCCATATTTTGATGCATTAGATCTAGAGAGGGGTTAACTGAACCAACATTAAAGAAATAAAAATCACTTAAAATATACATGAAACACTAGATATTATAACCATGCCACCATACCTAACATATAGTTGAAGGAGTTAATGTCTTTACAGAGGATACAGAAGTGAAAGGTTCATGCTGTTGGTTTTCTCAATCATCACTACCTCTTAATGGGCCCATAGGATTTGCTGTTCCTAAATTAACAAGGAGCACGCTGCTCCCTCCTCTAGATATTTCTGTATGTTAGAGATAATTAATCAAAGTCGTGGATGTTTATTCATCTAGACAGATGTGCAGAGATTAGAAACGGGGCAGCCTACTCCCAGTAAAATAGGGTGCAGCAAATCCATTCTCCTTGATGGGAGAATGGATTTAAATTTTCTATGATCTATCTTATACCTAAGACTTGTCTATATTTTCCGTGTGTCTTCCTCTTCAAACTAGGGATTTTAGGCTTAGTCTCTTCCTTAGTAAGAAAGGTAGTTTTATTTGGTAATTTTGAATCCTGTGAGAGTTTCTCGCATAACATCTTTACATTTTTCAAGTTTCATAGAGCATTTTTCTAATTAGTTGATGTTTCTCTGTATGGTCCCAGAAGAGAAGGAGTTCAACTGCCTACACTTTAGCAACCTCATCAAAGTTGTACCATATCACATTTTAAGGTAGTGTATTTTAAAAGATATGGGTAAAAGCTGGTCCTAAAAAATATGTGTAAAACATCAACCATTTGAGACCTTAGTACATGTTTATATGAATGTTGTTTAAATATTTATGGAGTTTATACTAAGAATCAATATTTCCTTATATAAACAACAATAATAGATAGATGAAGCTAGTGAATGTTGAGGGTACATGTGGGGTAGATGTAAAGAAATAATACAAAGGAGAGAAACATAAAAATTAAAGAAAAATAATTTATGCAAAAAAGAAGAAACACAAAAAATCTCATGAAATTCTCTAGTTGGATAGAAGAGAGAATCGATATTTTGTGTTTTCAATAGGTAAAAAGGGATGGAAAATTATAAAGTGATTGGGAAATGAATGAAATAGTTTTATTTGGAGGGGAAAAGAAAAATGCTTGTACATAACCAGACTGAGGAAACAAATAAACTCTAGTTATCAAAGTAATCTATAGCATTAGACTTGTATTTCACTTTTGATGGGATAAAATGTCAAAAGGTATTAATATAATTTTCCACATTCCTTTTTCCATTCCATACTAGTAACCAAACAAGTTAAATTATCCCGTTCCTTGCATTTTTTGGTCATGAAGCACTTGTTACAGTTTTAGGGCATCTTTGGTTGAAAAAGAACGATGAGAAAGGGGAGGTAAAAAGGTTCAAAGAGTTGGGTTAGATAAAGTGGTAGGATAGGGAGGGGAAGATATAGGGAATGAGGAGGAAAGATGTATATGTATTTTTGATAAACTTCTCACCCCCCTAAATTAGAGTAGAGACAAGAGGAAGAGGAAACACTCGGTAGGAAACCATATACAATCTTAGAGAGAAACATATAAAGTTTGAGAGAAAATTTGGTATAAATGAAAAATGAGAGGAAAAATATATAAAATAATGAGAATTCAAAAAAATTAGCGAACAATATGGGTTGACACTCCACATATATAAAAAGGTGATTACAAATTTTCAAGGGGGCTTAAAACTTGGGTAAAAATTTAATAAGATATGTATGAATTATATAATAGGGGAAAACTTGGAGTAAAAATATAGATAGAATATTGAAAGATAGGTTGAACTCAAATACTTAAATAGAAATTAAATTATATATATGAAAGACATACATGCATAGATAATCTACTATAAAAAGAGAAGCAATTGACATTTTTGAAATAAATGTTCATAATTTTCAATTTGTTAATATATTTTAATACAACACACTATAATAAGACAATTGGAAAAGAATGATGGTAGGGTTTGGGAGAAGAGGTGATATGCCCTGAGATCCAATCATATGATGATTTCAATCACACACCTTATAATTGATTTGATTATTTAGCAATTCCAATTATTATGTTTGTTTCAATATGAGATGATGAATTAATATAATGATATCCTAAGAATGTATGACTCAATAGCATGTGAACTCATGTTGAGGACCTGAACATGAGATCATGTGTTTGTTAAGAGTATTCATTCTTGTCTTAGTCCCTAGTCAAATATTATTGTGGATATTACTATAACAATAATATATCAAGATTAATATGTGTTTTGATTGATGACTACATCTCATTAATCATGATATTGGATATCAAATCAAACATATAGGTACTTGTTAGGATCAAGTTACTGGACAAACCCACTTTGAGTGTGATACATGGAAGCCAATAATGGTAGTCAGAATCACATCTCAATGTGACAATGATGATTGTGATTGTTAGACCTCAAGTCATTAGAATGACTGCAAGTTCCTAAATATTCTTTAACACTACTCAACACGGCCTTGAAAAGGGTTTCTAGACAAGTAGAGCTTAGGTGCATTGATACATGTGGATTGTTGTAAGTGACATAGATGTAATTGTCCCTCCCATCAGAGTGATATCCTCACCACTTTCTGAGTGAGACACTATGAGGTGCATGACCATGCTCATGTGAACCAATATATGATATTTATCTCATGTGTATCTCAAATAGTCTACTTGATATAAATAAACAAATATTGAACATTTAGAGGATGACATTTTGATGCCACAAATTCAATTTGGATATTAGAGACAAAGGAATTATACAATCATTGTAACACTGGTCACAATACTAGGTTAAGTTGTTCACCAACATCTCCAATTCCTTGGGTGTGTAATGAAGTCTTTCTAGATACCAATCATTTCTTGTGAATTCATATTTTCATTATGAACATCACAGCCAATGTAATTTAGAACCTATAGGGTCACACACATAGGATGCATTGGAATAGGAGTATAACTAGGGACGTGATTGGAAATGTTCCAATTCAAATTCATTAATAAAATGTTTAGGTAATCAACTAGAATAAGATTGAAATATAATCAAATATAATTGGTTAAAAGGTTTAAGGAAATGCATGATTTAAATTAACAACTTATATGATAAGTCGACCGGATAACCCCGAGCGATCGATCATAGTTAATAGCCAGGTGATGGAAAATTAGTTAACCATGAAAGGTTGCGGATGTGTTTTGAAGCGGGTTGCTCATGACATCCAAATTGACACTTAGAATTTTTGGGAATTACATCACTGATTAATTAAGCAATGAAATAATTTTGGGAAACCCTACTTCCTTTCCTCTCTATATTTCAAGGTGCATGAGGGTTGTATCATAAGACTCACTCTTATACATGAACCATATTTGTCATCATCTTTGTGAGAGAAAGAGAGAGCTAGAGAGAGAGAGAGAGTGAGTGAGTGAGAGAGAGAAGGAGAGTGAATGCAATGATAACACATTACCAAGAGAGATGCTTCTACTTCCTATCGGCTCAGGCAACACAACGAGGAGTTCCAGTCCATTATCATGGACTATGTAGAGATGCATACGCCATGCAACTACATTTTGTAGATGTCGATGAGGGTCATCCTTGCACACAACGAGGTGTACACACCACTACACAATGTGGACATTGCTGGACTTGCTCTGTGACAAGGTATACCTTACACATCCTTCTTTAAAATTAATCATTTTCAATGAGTTATACTTGTAGGAAATGTGAAATCTTTTGTTATTTCTACTGCGCTAGTCATTACCACAATTCCTAACAATTTAATGACACAATGACAAGTACCATGGTTTTTTGTGTTCCTATCTCATATAGAGTCATACCAAGCATATGAATAGGATCTAATAGACTACCATTTCTAGGGTTTGAAGATACAAATGTTAGGTTGAAGTGAAATGATATTAAAACCATCATAAAGAAGGGCACCCCTATGTTCAAAATTTAAAGAAATATATATGGACAACTTACAAAACTATATACATATTCAGTGATTTTGAAAGTCATAGAAGGGAAATTAGTTACCGTACTCTACATGATCAAATAAGAATTATTTGGTGGGCGAAGGGGGTCTTTAGATTCACTGATATTGAATGCAACTTCTTCATAGTACAATTAAAAAGAGAAGATGACTATCTCAAGAAAACCATAGGAGGCCCATGTCCAAAGATGGGGTTTTACCTCAACTTTGAATATGTGACATGCGTGCTGGATGGCTCTAAGATCTTCCTCTTCCACAGGCTTGGCTTTAATGATTTTTACATACCCTCCTATCCAACCTCCATGAGCATTAGTGATTGTTACTGCAATAGTGGCTTTGTCCCCTTGGACTGATGCATCTTCCATTAACAGAACCTAATCGTTCCCAAGGACATGAAGGGAAACCTCATTGTCTTATTCCCAGAGCTTTGCTTGATCCTTGCCATGTCAGTTTGCTATCACAATATCGCTCATCGACTTAATTTGGAGAACTTGTCGACCGATGATTATCTAGATATTGTAAAAAACCACTAAGTTCCTTGCTTTCCAACTAACCCAACATCCTATTGCAAACTTACTTTTAGTATCTTCAGACTTCTTTAATGTGTGCCACATTCAATCCATAAAACCATTCCCTGTATTGCATAGGACAACGCCTGGGATATTAAGTTGGACCCATACTTCTTTCACAAATTGGAAGTCTCTCAATGCATGGAGAGTAGATTCCTCATTCGATTTGCATTTGGGGAAAGTAGCACATTCCATGAAGTTTCTTTGCTTCCTTCTAGCATTTGTCATAATTACATCATGAGTTGATAGCCACAAGAACACCCGCCTTGTAATGACCCTGCCTCCCAGTAACCCTCAATTAAGGGAGACCAAGAGGTTAGAGTCATTATCCCAATTAACAGGATCAAAGGTTCAAAAAATAATAATTATCAAATTCTACTAACTAAACTGAAAGGTTGTGATAAAATAAAACTTTGCATACCTTTTTAAAAAACTTGGATATCTACTTCTATACACATCTGGAGTCTATTCTAACTAATCCTCCTTGCACTTTATTTCTTATTTCCACAATGTGTCATTTTACAGTTTGTTCTTTTCAGAGTTGTACCTAAAACACCGACAACAAAACATCGGTCAGCATATCAAAATATTTCGGTATGTGGGGACTACCAAAATTTCACAAATATGGATAACAATCTAAATATCACAATCAAGTTAATTAACAAGCCAATTTACACTTTCAATGAGACATTCTCCATCACTTTTGCCCTAACCCTGGCATACCCACCTTAGGGTTTCTCTTTTTCCATTGACTTAAGGCCACCTTCTCAATCTCGAGCTTGGTGCATAGCGTCACCCTTCATGGTGCCCTTATTCATGCAATATCATAGGCCACCTTCTCAATCCCGAGCTTGGTGCCTGGGGTCACCTCTCATGGTTCCCATGGGTCTTCCCTCCTGGGCTTGACCTTTTGGCATCATCCATCATGGTAGCATGTAGGTGTTAGAATACACACTTATATTATTATTGTGATAATCATAGTGACTTTATGATTTGCAAGTATGAACATCCAAACTGATAGGTTGCATTCAATGCAATGAATCATCTGAAAAACCTTCGGGAAACTAATGTGATTAACCATAATTAACCACATATCTGTCAAGCTGATTTGAGATAGAATAATCCAATCAAGAAATCCAAATAGGCAAGTAAGCACATTATGAGATCCTAAAATATGCATACAATTTCCTATTATTGATCATGCCATCAAGATCTATTAAACCTAGCTCGCTTCCTAGGGTTTCTAGTCCACTTTTAGGGCTTCCATTGCAATTAGGGTTTCACTTCCTTTACCCTAATTTTATACAATTACTCACAAAACCTAATTATCTCACCTATTATTTATGAAAGATATTAAGGTTATCTTTGAATAACATATAACCCTAATTCCCGAGAAGCACAATTAACCATCAATTAAGTCCATTAAGCCTCTTTTATATTAAAGCTACCCTTTTTATCCTTTTAATCCATGACAAGATCATTATGCCCATTTATCATCAATTCACAGTTCATTATGGTCTAATTCACATATGAACTCTATTTGTCATTAATTCTACCTTTATCCATTAGAAAACCCTAATTACCATATTAAAAGTATTTATCCTCAATTAGGAACTTTTATACTCGAAATAGCTTAGAACTATCATATCTCAGCTTATTCATGAATTTGAACAATTAAAGTCATTAAGAGTCACAATGACTAACATTAGGGTTTCAAGGCCCATTAAAGCTCATTTATGTACATGGAACTTTAAATTAAACCAATCACGTGCAAATTTCATCCTTTTCGATCTTCATGTATCTTTTTATGATTAACAGGTTAATATCAACTTTAATCATCCATGAAACCCTTCTTAATACATTAATCATCTCAAATTAGGTTTTCTTAATCATTAAAGCATTAATGTTGATAACTTCCACTACTTTTCAAATTGCAAAAGGAATTAGATTGTGAAACTATTTTTAATGGATTCCTCTCATTTTTCTAAGAAACTTTCATATTTTATATGTATCAATCCGAGCTACCAATAATTGATTATGATTTCCTCAAGAAAATTACCTTTGACCAATCGTTGGCTGCCACATGTCCCTTCTATATTTTCCTTTTCATTTCCCTAGATCATGGACCCTCTTCCAGGATCCAACTCCCATGTGACCCGGCTGACCCGTGCCCATGTCTCCTTCTCCGCGTGCACGACTCTGTTTCCTTTGGAAAATAGAGTACCGCGGAGGAGGGTTGCTTCTGCCCGCAGGATCCACCCTCCTACCTCCTTCTAGCCGCCGATCGCCACCCCTATACCTCTGGTTCCTCTTCCTTCTTGTCAGGAGTCACAGACTTCCCCTCGATAACCCCCCTCAGTGGTGGTCAGGGTTGGCTGCTCCTTGACCCACCACCACTCTAGGTTGGGGAAGATGATGGGTCAGGGAACAACGTCCCTTCATAACACGCTGATCCTTCTTGTAAGGAGACAAACTCGCGGAAAGAGCCTGAAAACACGAGAGGGATAGGTTCACTTTATATAAGCATCATGGTTGAGGGAAAATGAGAGTTGTCTCCCTATCGGTAGTGACTAGATTTTAGGGGTTTTTCAGAATATCATTAATAGAAACGACTTAGGAGTTAGAAAGGATCACAATTCTCTCCTGATTCCAAATATCTAATTTTTAGGACTCCTTGTTGTTTAGGGAGAGAGGATGTGTGGATCTATTTCCTTGCATTACTATTACTACTTCCCAAAATGGGCTGGAGGTGGAAGACAAGCAGATCACTATTGGATCTCAGATCAACGGTTCACATTGCACACGCCCAATATAAGCAATTCTATTTTGAATGTGAATTGTGACCTTTAATGATATTCCATTCACTTTAGGAAACTTTGAAAAATCGTATCTCCCAATCCGTTTATCCTTTTTTAACCAATTTTTAAAGGAAATTTCCTCTTGGCTTTATCTACTCACATACAAAATTTGAGTCCCAAATTCCAAAGAAAAAGGACATAACCTTCGTGTGTCAGTTATCCTTTAATAAAGCATATTTTCTCTCCCTTAATCTTTTATTTTCTTTATTGGCCTTCCTGTTAACATTAGGAATCCTTTGGATATGAAAATCCACCGAGGATAACTCAACTATACCTCTTTTCTTTTATTTCCCACATTTTATCATTGTTTTCAATTTCTTTCTTAATAAAGAAATATTTAATTGATCTTTTCTTTTATTATTACATTCTCTTTGCAACTTTGGACTCCTTGGAACCCAAGGAACCCAAGAGGCATGAAATCCTCCTTTAGATAATATTCCTTTGCCTTCTAGAGGTTTCTACATCTTTCTTTTCTCCATTTTCTTATTTACTAATTTATTAATGGAGTTTCCTTTGTCTTTTCCTTTTTATTGGGCCCAATAGCCAATAAAGCCCACAAAACAACCAATCAAGGCTATTGTAAATGAAATCCATTTATTCAAAACAAATTATATCATTATTTGTTTAAATAGCTTTAATAGGAGAAATTACATTTCTCACCAAAAGAACCCAAAAATTGGGGTTGTAACATCCTTCCCCTCTTATAGGAATTTTGTCCTCAAAATTCCATCAAGCAAACAAACAAATAGGACAAGCCTTTCTTATGTCCATCACGGATCCCATGTGGCCTCACCCTTTCCATGGTGCTTCCCAAGAACCTTTATCATATCATATTCTTCCATCTGAGTTCTTTCTTAACTTGGTATAATGTACCCTCATAGGTGACTCAGGACATTTCAGCCTCTCATAAAGCTGAATAGGTTCAGGGCTCATCACATGGCTTGGGTACCTCACATAGTGCTCTAGATCGGACTCATGGAATACATTACACATCCTGATATCCTGAGGGGTCAGGATAAACGCAACCATCTCCACCATTCCATCTCAAATGGACCATGCATCTAGGACTCAACTCTCTCTTAACTATAACTTAGAGGGGTCGGATTTCACATCACATATTCTCCAACAGTGAGTTGCATGTCAGTTTGCTTTGCATCAGCTCACGACTCATGTCGCCCCTGGGCTCTTTCTCAGCCATTGCATGATCAAAGCGACTTCATCTGCACACACTGTGGTTATATCTTGACCTTCGCGAGGTCCCTTCACCAACATCATCTTAATGAAGTGGTGACCGACACAACCTCCCTAACATAGCGTATTTACATCCCGACACTAGATATGGTGGTTATCATCACATCTTACAGAGGACATGAATTGTCTCCATGTATGACCCTAAACAAGCACACATTCTCTCATCAGACCCTCTAGTCTGGATCATACTAACCATTAGTTAGGGGTGATAAACTGTACTAATATCGAGTCCTTGATGTACCTACTTCCACCGCATGGAAGTGAATCTTCAGGTTATACTCAAGAGCTTTTGAACTCGCATCATGGTGTAGTTGAACCATCTCTCTTACTTGTAGTTCAACTAGATCTGTCCCTTGACAGTATTCTTTCTTTCTCATGTCAGTTGGGTAAGGCGATCTACCATAACCCATACTGCATCTTGACCTTCCTTGGTCTAGGGGAGACTTACCAAAACATCCATAGTGATGAACTCTTATTCCCTCTCCAGGACTCTTTATCCTTTATATCAACTCAGTGGGTTACTGGTGTTTATCTTTCACCTCCTGACATGCATGGTGACAAGCCACGTGCAACTTAAGCATCAAAGTACGACTGTCACTTACTATCTTCGTAGTACCACATTGTATGATGATCTTAAATCATGATCTGCTATATGTCATGATTCCTCAAGATTGATTCCTCAGAAACCCTAAACTACTCTAGTTGGGGTTTCATCACCTTCTTTTCCAGAGAAGTGCATCTGAGGTTCTACAACCATCCTTTTATTACATCAAGGCCTAGGTTGGCTAACCAAGAAACCACTAAATTGATCAACGATCATGTTACATCTGAGTGTTAGCCCAAACATATCTCCTTTTTCAAATTAGGGCCAACCCAACAACCTCTTTTAGCCTCTAGATAAACTAGGTAGCTGCATCTCAACCAGAGCATCCATTACCGCCTCACATACTTATGTATTAGGTAATGTTGAAAACATACACCTCCATGTATTCCACTTTATCATCTCATCTCAAACTCTAAGTCTATCTTCGTCAAGAAAACTCTGAGCTCATCTTCTTGGTTATCAAACTCAACCTTGTATAACTTACAAATTCTACATAGCTCATGATAAAAGCATCCTCATAAGATGACTACCTTAGTTCTCTTAGTGTTTGCAAACCATCCATGTATCATTCACTCCACCAGGGTATGTTATCATCACTGTCCTCATACCTCATAGAAACATTCCAACTCACATCATCTTTATCCTTGGTGTATGGCATGCATACTATCCTATCTCTCATTCCCATAGCAAGAGGAAATAAGCATTTGGCTGCAGTCCAAATATAGAGTTCTTCCTGTTCCAAGAGTAGAGATGGTACATCCCACCTTGCCAGTACACCTTTAAATCTAAGTTGAAACATGCAACATATGTCTCTACATCACAAACATCTCGATATCAAAGTTACTTCCATGGAAAACTGGTCTCAAACTTACTTGGGTCCACACACATTCCTTGGTCATCTCCTCTAGGTCTATAGGGTGCTGACACTTTTGGGGTCATCCCTCTTCCCTTCTGCATCCAGAGAGTGCCCTACTCATCTGCCCTTTGGGTCCCATGAGTTCATGAAGGTGATCAATCTCCTAACCCATGGCCCTCAGACAATGATAGTTGTTACCTCCCGACCCTATGATCATGTGCAACTAGGGAATTAGGCAACTCCTACTTCCATTGGTCTTATCCATACTTGACCCTATGATAGACTTAGGATTCTATTATAGCACATGTCCAACTTAGAACCTTACCCAAGCCTTCATCATCTCTCTCTACATTCATGGGCTGACTTTCATCCTTTCATAGGGGTCATGGATACATGCCTACCTTGGTCAGGCCCCATACCGGTTACCTCCATGAGAACTCATCCACATGCACATAGAGATGGTTATCTATGGGTCTATAGGTTCATTCTCATATTATGTACTTTTCACTTAGCTTCTCAAGATCCTATGAGACCTCTTTAGGTTACCTCAAAAATGGGTATACACCCTACAAAAGGGTCCCTCTCCCAGGATGGGAGGAAACTACATCTTGATAACAAAGGTCACAAACATCCTTATGTCTAGGGTTTACATCCACATTAGCATGCTTAACCCTAGTAAGTTACTAAGGTACAAGCAGACCACCCACTAAACCATGCTAGCTCATACTTGTTCTCATTCCTCATCACTGGATCATGATCATACCTTCCCATGTCATCAACTTAACTGTGAGGGGTTCATCAAACATACCTTAAACTTAAGGGGTTTCCCTCTCCGCTAACCATGAGGAGTACCATGCTCTAATCTATAGAAACTCAAATCTCATTATGAGCATCAGGTACACCACTTCCCCTCTTAGGCCCAGGAACCCTAGGCTCACCTTTTGATGACCAACTGCCTGCTCAACTTTTTAACCACGAGCCAAGCATGTATAGGGTATGACATGCTCTTCCCATTATCCTTCTACTTGAACAACACTTCAGAGTGGAGTCCTCTTCAAGAATAACCAACAAGGTACAAGGCTTCACGACCTGTTACTAAACCTCTTCATATCTAAGGAAGTCTTCTTCCTAACCCAGAAGGTGACACCTATACCATAGGCACATAGGTACCAGAAGCCTCATCCTCTCTCTAGGATTTGGTCCTTCTAAAGGCAACCAAGATATCATCATCTTCCAGGGATCAAGCATGTGGCAACCACTATCATCCAATTAGGTTGCATCATCCTCAACTCCCCACTGTTCCTCATATCTCAGAGTCTTGGCTTCCTAGCTTCTTGCATGGGTCCTGCTCTCTCTCTCTCTCCAGAGCTAACCCTACATACAACCTTACTACTCGAGGCCCTATCTCCATGAAGGTGGTTCAAGATTACAAGCATACCCCTACCTGCTGAAGCCTATGTTCAAGCTTATGCTTGCTCAAGGTTATCCCTAATCTTTTATGCTTATCTCATCACCTTTCCAACATACTCCCTTGGCCATGGTTTTAGCCTACTATCAGCATGACTGATGTACTATGGGTGCCTACTATTACATGCTCATATAAGCTCATGGGGTTTCCATAGGTTCTTATCTAACATCATCAAAGAAGGAGCTATCCTTCTCTCTAACATGCACGACCCTTCCCAGGGTTGGGTCGCCAAAGGTACTAGGTCATCCAACCTCTCATGGCTCATATGGCATCCCAAGGCATGTCCAGCCAAACACCTGGTCTACCATGACATCTAACTCATCATGTGATCTCTCCCTCTAACCCCCCACTCAGGGTTAGGGTGAGCATCATCCTCAAAGGATGTGTCAGGTCTCTACTTTTAATGGAGGTCTCTACCTCCAAGACTAACTTTCTCCACTCATCCTCTTGACAAGGAGGTCTAGCCTCAGGTCTCTCCTGAGGGCATGACAACATATGTCATATGACCTAAGCATGTATCTATTCTTTAGTTTACACTGAAACTATTAAGCTTATGTCCATGACATCTTATTTACATGCTTTTCATTAATTTGGTGGAGGATTCCTTAAACCTTATCAACTTTACCCATACCTCAAGAGGTTGAGGAAAAGAGAGAAAACCCTAATCCTTAAAATCCTTAACAACATTTGAGTTGAGAAGGGATGAACAAGATGAGAGAGTCCTAAAGGTATCTTATTTCGAGTCAAGTCCTAAGACATTGGCCATGCAGTCACACAAATCCAGGAGTCCTCATATTCTGACTAGCAGTGCGGAGGAAAATCTTACCAGCCCCTGGACGTGATCCTTTTCTAGACACCTCTGTCTTTCAGAAAATCCTCTAATAACTCCCTTGGGTTCTATAGAATTTGTAAAATTTTAATAATTATTAAAGATTAAATGAGGAACCTATGCTTTGATACCAAATGTAACGACCCCACATCCCGGTAACCCCCAATTAAGGGAGACCAAGAGGTAAGAGCCATTATCCCAATTAACAGGATCAAAGGTTTGACAAATAATCAATAATAATTATCAAATTCTACTAACTAAAATGAAAGGTTGTGATAAAATAAACCTTTGCATACCTTTTTCAAAAACTTGGATATCTACTTCTATCCACATTTGGAGTTTATTCTAACTAATCCTCCTTGAACTTTATTTCTTATTTCCACAATGTGTCATTTTACTGTTTTTTCTTTTCAGAGTTGTAACTAAAATGTCGACAACAAAACGTCGGCCAGCATATCGAAATATGTCGGTATGTGGGGACAAACAAAATTTCACAAATATGTATAACAATCTAAATATCACAATCAAGTTAATTAACAAGCCAATTTAAGCTTTCAATGTGACATTCTCCGCCGCTTTTGCCCTAACCCTGGCATACCCACCTTAGGGTTTCTCTTTTGCCATTGACTTAAGGCCACGTTCTCAATCCTGAGCTGGGTGCCTAGGGTCACCCTTCATGGTGTCCTTTAGTCATGCAATATCATAGGCCACCTTCTCAATCCCGAGCTTAGTGTTTGGGGTCACCTCTCATGGTGCCCATGGGTCTTCCCTCCTAGGCTTGACCTTTTGACATCATCCATCATGGTAGCATGTAGGTGTTAGAATACACACTTATATTATTATTGTGATAATCATAGTGACTTTATGATTTGCAAGTATGAACATCCAAACTGATAGGTTGCATTCAATGTGATGAATCATCCGAAAAACCTTCAAGAAACTAATGCGATTAACCATAATTAACCACATACCTGTTAGGATGATTTGAGATAGAATAATCCAATCAAGAAATCTAAATAATCAAGCAAGCACATTATGAGATCCTGAAATATGCATACAATTTCCTATTATTGATCATGCCATCAAGATCTATCAAACCTAGCTCGCTTCCTAGGGTTTCTAATCCACTTTTAGGGCTTCCATTGCAATTAGGGTTGCACTTCCTTTAGCCAAATTTTATACAATTACTCACAAACCCTAATTATCTCACCTATTCTTTAAGAAAGATATTAAGGTTATCTTTGAACAACATATAACCCTAATTCCTGAGA
This sequence comes from Alisma plantago-aquatica, assembly GCA_963693085.1. Taxonomy (NCBI): domain Eukaryota; kingdom Viridiplantae; phylum Streptophyta; class Magnoliopsida; order Alismatales; family Alismataceae; genus Alisma; species Alisma plantago-aquatica. Next base: position 1,265,976,278 of record OY856410.1, read on the forward strand.
AGCACAATTAACCATCAATTAAGTCCATTAAGTCTCTTTTATATTAAAGCTACCCTTTTTATCCTTTTAATCCATGATAAGATCATTATGCTCATTTATCATCAATTCACAGTTCATTATGGTCTAATTCACATATGAACTCTATTTGTCATTAATTCTACCTTTATCCATTAGAAAACCCTAATTACCATATCAAAGGTATTGATCCTCAATCAGGAACTTTTATACTCGAAATAGCTTAGAACTATCGTATCTCAGCTTATTCATGAATTTGAACAATTAAAGTCATTAAGAGTCACAATGACTAACATTGGGGTTTCAAGGCCCATTAAAGCTCATTTATGTACATGGAACTTTAAATTAAACCAATCACGTGCAAAGTTCATCATTTTCAATCTTAATGAATCTTTTTATGATTAATAGGTTAATATCAACTTTAATCATCCATAAAACCCTTCTTAATACATTAATCATCTCAAATTAGGTTTTTTTAATTATTAAAGCATTAAATTTGATAACTTCCACTACTTTTCGAATTGCAAGAGGAATTAGCTTGTAAAACTATTTTTAGTGGATTCCTCTCTTTTTTTTTTTGAGAAACTTTCATATTTTATATGTATCGATCTGAGCTATCAATAATTGATTACGATTTCCACAAGAAAATTACCTTTGACCAATCATTGGCTGCCACATGTCCTTTCTATATTTTCCTTTTCCTTTCCCTGGATCACGGACCCTCTTCCTGGATCCAGCTCCCATGTGACCTGGCTGACCTGTGCCCATGTCACCTTCTTCACGTGCACGACTCTGTTTCCTTTGGAAAATAGAGTGTCGTGGAGGAGGGTTGCTTCCGCCCGTAGGCTCCACCTTCCTACCTCCTTCTAGCCGCCGATCGCCGCCCCTATACCTCTGGTTCCTCTTCCTTCTGGTCAGGAGTCACAAACTTCCCATCGATAACCCCCCTCACTGGTGGTCAGGGTTGGCTGCTCCTCGAGCTGCCGCCACTCCAGGTTGGAGAAGACGCTGGGTCAGGGAACAACATCCCTTCATAACACGCAAATCCTTCTTGTAAGGATACAAACTGGTGGAAAGAGCTTGAAAACATGAGAGGGATAGGTTCACTTTATATAGGCATCATGGTTGAGGGAAAACGAGAGTTGCCTCCCTATCGGAAGTGACTGGATTTTAGGGGTTTTTCAGAATATCATTAATAGAAATGACTTAGGAGTTAGAAAGGATCACAATTCTCTCCCGATTCCAAATATCTAATTTTCAGGACTCCTTGTTGATTAGGGAGAGAGGATGTGTGGATCGATTTCCTTGCATTACTATTACTACTTCCCAAAATGGGTTGGAGGTGGAAGACAAGCAAATCACTGTTGGATCTCAGATCAACGGTTCACATTGCACACGCCCAATATAAGCAATTCTATTTTGAATGTGAATTGTGACATTTAATGATATTCCATTCACTTTAGGAAATTTTGAAAAATCATATCTCCCAATCCGTTTATCCTTTTTCAACTAAATTTTAAAGGAAACTTCCTCTTGGCTTTATCTACTTGCATACAAAATTTGCATCCCAAATTCCAAAGGAAAAGGGCATAACCTTCATGTGCAAGTTATCCTTTAATAAAGTATATTTTCTCTCCCTTAATCTTTTATTTTCTTTATTGGCATTCCTTTTAACATTAAGAATCCTTTGGATACGAAAATACACCAAGGATAACTCAATCATACCTCTTTTCTTTTATTTCCCACATTTTATCATTGTTTTCAATTTCTTTCTTAATAAAGAAATATTTAATTGATCTTTTCTTTTCTTATTGCATTCTCTTTGCAACATTGGACTCCTTGGAACCCAAGAGGCACGAAATCCTCCTTTGGATATTATTCCTTTGCCTTCTAGAGGTTTCTACATATTTCTTTTCTCCATTTTCTTATTTACTAATTTATTAATGGAGTATCCTTTGTCTTTTCCTTGTTATTGGGCCCAATAGACAATAAAGCCCATAAAACAACCAATCAAGGCTATTTTAAACAAAGTCTATTTATTCAAAACAAATTATATCATTATTTGTTCAAATATCTTTAATAGGAGAAATTATGTTTCTCACCAAAAGAACCAAAAAATTGGGGTTGTAACAACTCTTGTGAATGAGTTCATAGGCTTTTTAGAATACTTTCCCTTTACATCATGCTTCTAGCTCCACGAGTCATTACTGTACCTGGCATCTAGAATAGGCATGTCAAGAATTCTTTCCACACAGTCATGTGGAAGGTAGGTATTCAAGAAGTTAGTGTCCCATTCTCCCTCAGGATTGAGACTGGATACTTTCAGATCTCTAAGTTCTTTACCTATAGATTGGGTATGGATATCATCCAACTTTGGAAAGCCTAGGACCCAATCATCTGGACAAACGATAGTGTCGTTACCATTTCCTATGATTTTTATACAGTTAGTACTGACAAAATCCCTACCTGCATAAAGGACCCTCCAGAATGACATAGAGCGACATCCTTTTTAGTTTTTGTAGTTCTTATATTTGTTTTGTAGACCTACTATCCATAGTGATAGTTGAGAGTTGATGAAGTTCCATGTGTTCTTCCATAGAAATGATGTGTTCCAATTGCCATAGATTTTATGCCCAGACCTCTGTTATTTATGCTAGTAGTAACCTTTCACCACGACACTAGTGAGACAGGATGAGGCTTCTAACCACCGCCCCAGATGAAGGTTCATATAGTTCTATCAATTCTTTTACACACAGACATAAGCACTTTAGCTATTTGCATAGAGTACAAAGGGAGAGAGGTGAGGACCACTTTGGACAAACAGATTTGGCTAGCCAATGATAAAGTTTGGGCTGCCCACCCATTTACCTTACCTTCAATATTCTTTGTGATGTATTCATATGTTGTTTTGTTGATTCCTTTGTGAAGAAGAGGAATCCCCAGGTATTTCCCAAGGTCTGAGGTCTCAACAATGCCACTGGCTGAGCAGATACTAGCTCGCACAGTATGGCTGACAGAAGTAGAGAAGAAAATCTTAGATTTGTCAATTGAGATCTGTTGACCAGATGTTGCTTCAAAGGTTTGGAAGCATTGGTTGATGGCGGCCATCTGGTCCAAAGAAACTTGCACAAAGATGAATATGTCATCTGCAAAAACTATGTGGGATAGGGATGGCCCCTGTTGGGACATCTTGATTAGTTTCCACTTTTAATCATTTACGTACTAGTTAATGAGCTATGTGAGATGTTCCATGCAAAGGACGAATAAGTATGGGGAGAGGAGGTCCCCTTGTCTCAGGCCCCTGGAAGCCTTGAAGGAGGCCACAAAGGTTCCATTAAAGATGACACTAGTGTTTCCTATAGAAAGAGAGTTCATAATGTATTGGTGCATATGACGTGGCCAGGACATCCTCTCTAAAGTATCTTCTATGAAGGCCCAGGAGAGTCTATCGTAAGCTTTAGATAAATTGATCTTGATGTCCATATAAGGATCACTAGATCTTCATCTCATGTTGTGAATAACTTCCTGAACAACGATGATAGATATGTTCCTACTCAGAACAAAGCTAGTCTAGGTATTGGACACCCAATCAGGAATGTATTTCTTCACTTGTTCCACCACTACCTTTGAGACTAGTTTTAGGATAGTTTTATTCAGGGATATGGGTCACAGTTGATTGCAATTCATGGGACATTTGCACTTGGGGATCATAACGATGCTTGAGTCACCAATAGAGTCCTAAATGGTTGCCGTTCAGCATATTGTGAATGGATTTCATATCTGAGTCTGTAACAATATTCCAGTGTCTTTTCATGAAGAGACTTGTAGGAGTCAATATTTTTCAAAAGTTTCCAGACCTCATATTCAGTGGAGGCAGCTCTAAGAGTGCGAATTTGACATTCTGTCAGTCTTCTAAAGGATGTAGGCATGTTTCTCATCTCTTGAGTCGAAGGCTGTGAAGGTGTTGTAAATAACTCCATGAAGTGATGATGAACTAGTTGTTGTAGAGCAGATGGGTTGGCTATCCATTCCCATCTAGCATTTTGTAGGGTAGAAATATGGTTGGATCTCCATATGTTATTAACATAGGCGTGGTAGAATTTGATGTGTTATCTCCATGGCAAAGCCAATTTGCGTGACTTCAATATTTCTAGACTTCCTCCTCCTTAGCCATGACCTCAAATAGTTTCTCCTCCAGATCTAGCAAGATTTATCTATGTCTTCGTAGTAGTGGTTCTCCAGAACTTTTTGAAGCTTGGTGATGTGCTTTATAAGATTATCTTTTACCTTGTAAGTTTCGGTTTAGCACCTTGTCCCATATTGAGATTTGACCTTTGATCAAGCTAATAGATTCATGGAAATGTTTGCTCGAGTCCTAGGCATTCTTGAGGAGGTTCTGAAAGTCAGGTTCATCATGCCATATGGCTTTCATCTTGAAACGTCTACACTTTTAGGTGTGTGGACGTCCAAGATCACAATAGGGTTGTGGGCAGATCCAATCTGAGGTAGGTTTTCACAGACACAATGTGGGAAATCATGGATCCATTAAGAGTTGGTTATAGCATGGTCGATGCGCTCATGAAGAAGACCCTTTTGATAAGTAAATTTGTAGCCAGTGCTACCTATATCTATAAGAACTAATTGAATGAGAGCATTATTAAAGTCAGTGGCTTCTCTGAGGTTAAACAGATTGCTGCCAATCTTCTTGTCAGGTGTGGTCATGCAATTGAACTCTCCTAGGGAGATCCAAGGCATATTAATAGTGAGGCTGAGCTAAAATAGGTGATCCCACTAAATGGGCCGCCATGTGGGAGAAGGGGAGGCATAGAAAAACCTAATGTAGGTGCTATTGTTGATGCAACAATGAATATAGTAGCAGTGACTTTGGATGATCTGAACTTGGTAGTCAGTTTCATTCCAATGAACCCATATACCTCCAGAGAATCCTCTAGCTTTGACTCTATGTGATCTAGAGAAACTGATATCTTTGATAGCTTTTTCTTCTTTCTCCCCCGAGATGTGAGGTTCAATGATAGCGACTAACTTGATTTTATACTTCATGATAAGAGTTTTGAGACATTGCCTAGCCTTCTTCTTGCCAGCACCCTTGATATTCCAAGCAATTGTATTAATCATTAAATAAGTAGGAAGTCAGATTAATGGCCTTCGTATGTCGAGGATCCCTCCTTCCCTTCACTAGCTTGTTTCTCCTTGATGCGAGTATTGTAGCCAACAATTCTGTGCGGACTGTTGGGCCTGGGAATAGACTTCTTTTCTTTAGCTTTCTCCCCAGCAATTAGAACTTTGTTACAGCTTGACTTTTCAATCTGTAAGTCATCTACTGTGTTTGTAGTGACTTTGGGTCCTCCCACATGAGTGCCTGCAATAGATCTGCCCCCCTGATGGTCTACTCGTGACTATCTCGTCACCATCTGGGACAACTACTGTGTGCATTAGTTTGTCGGTATCAACAACTTGCTTCTTCCCTAACTTCTCTAAACTAGTATCGTGTTCATCATTTCCTTAAACTATCGACTCTTGTACCTTGTTGGCCATGTTTTTTTTGTAGCGACACGTCCACGTCCTTCTCCCTCCTTTGCTTCTTACACCAGATTTTGGGATTGGCTTTGCTGTCTTGTTTGTTGTTCTTGGTAGCAGCAATATCCTCCTCAGTTTGAGCAGGGGTATCTTCCTCTTCATCAAGTATCTGGTACCTGTTATTGTTTCTTTGCCCTTTATCCTTCCAGTTTGTGTCTTTGTCTTTCTTCCTCAGTGTTCTACTAGCAAGTATCTTTTTCCCATATTAGACCTACCATTTTTCCTCTTCATCGACCCATCTGATGCCTACCTCATCTTCAACAGTGATAGTCCTTTTAGGAACTAAAGGCTCAGTGGGACCTCTACACTCCTATTCTCCGTGCCCCAATTTCCCACATTTAGTGCAGAAGTTAGGTAAGGACTCATATTCAAGTTTGTGTTCCCTCCCATTGATTAAGATATCTAGATGGATTGGGAGGTTGGTCTCTAGCTCTATGGACAATCTTGCAAATCTACTCCTTATACAGTTCACTGAGTGATCATCAACATGTATGAAACGCCCTACAGCCTGTCCAATCCTATTGAACATTTCCATGTTGTAGTAGTGGATTGGAAGTCCCATGACCCAAACCCAGGTCATGATGTGATCTAGTATTCCTTTTGAGGGTTCAAAATACCCATCTCATGGCCATACCATGAGACAACCTTCAAATAGTGAACAAGGTCCTCCAGTTGACCCATTGCTATGATCGTTCTTGTTGTAAAACTGAACGATATAGAACTGATTGGAAAGTTCATATAGTTCGAACCTAGTTTTTCCCACCAAAGCAACTTTAGTCTCTCTGACATAGTTAGAAACCCAATTGATCAGTCAATTAGCTTGATGATAACCGAGTACTTGAAAGGTTTGCTGAGGATCTCTTCTGCCTCAAGCGCCACAAATATTTCTGGGTATCCATTCACATAGATTAGCTCGATGTCTTCTAGATTAAGTAATTCTTCTGGTTCATCATCAATAAAGAAAGGATTTGTCGCCCCTCCTTTCCCCGATCCTACACACACTTGTTTGTAATTCAGTGGTGCCTTTTGCGTGACTCCATCTGGGAGAAAAGGATTGTCGTCATCTGCATAGGAAGAGTCCATCTCCATCCCCGTTGATTCAGAGTTTGGGATGGATGCTTCTATTTCTTGAGTTCATGTGCCTTGCATATTCCTGTATGTGACATTGATTCCAATTTCTCTGATCAGGAGTTGAGCAGTAGTCATCTTCTTCTTGTGAATATTCCTTCCATCTCTTCTAGCATCAGAAGATGTCCCTTCTTCATCTAGGGTTTCCTTGCATCCACCTACGCCGCCAGCCCCCGTTCCCCCCATCATAAAATTTAACATTTTTACCTTGTCAATGTAGGGGGATACATGAATGTGTAATAGAAATTGCTCCCCTGAATTCATGCTTACCTTTACATGTATGATTAGTTCCTCCAAAACCAAAACCATAAAATATATGTGCTATTTTAGCCCACTTTTTTAGTCACAAGATATTTCCAAAAATAACTAGAAAAGGTTCAAATTCAATATGTACTAAGATAATTTCTCCCCCTTTGTCATATAAAAAAGGGAGAGGGTAGAAGAGATAAAAACATGTCTTATCTAAATGCACAAACACCACATACAACCACCATTTGCATACACCACACACAAGCCAAAGAAAGAATAGAAATATGAAAGTCATAATCAAAATATGAAAGTGCACACAAATAACTCATGAAATGTAGCAGAGCATAGAGTTAAAGGTACAAATGATAATTTTACAACAAAAGTAAGTCCTCCCAAGATGAAAACTAAAAACTATGAAGAAAGTGACATAATATAACAATACCTCAAATATAATGCCCAATGTAAAATACATGAACGCCTACAAAAACACACATATATGAGCACTCTAGAACCTAGGAACTAAATATCAAACAACTAAATATCAAGCTCATTTAGGTCAATCTCCTCATCAGGCTGGTAGTCCTCATCACTAACTCACTTAGAAGGTGTAGCAATGGCAGGAGTAATTGTATCCTCATCACCATCACCATCAGAACCATCATCCTCATCACCAACATCCCCACCACCACCCTCATCAACATCGGCGTCATCAAACATCTCCTCATCCTCATCAGGAACAAAGGAATGAGGACTGGACCACCGCCATTGTTGCTCTTCCTAGGATATGTTGTAGGCAAGAAAAGCTTTGGCTTGCTCATAGTTGGGTATGGTAACTCAATCATAGTTGACAAGCATGGTATTAGTAGGGCCAACTGGGAGTGCAAGGAACTAAGTGGCATCAGGGTGAGGATGAGAGGAAACAAGGGTAGGTCCCTCACTAGAGGTAGGAGGTGGAGAAGAAGCAATAGGCTGGTGAGATGGGTAGAACTAATCATATGCATAGGAAGCATAGTCAGTGGTTGAGAAGGGATGACAAGAGGGATAAGGGTATGAGCAGGAAAAGTTCTTGTTTGACATTATTTGAACTAGGTCCTGGTGAAGGTGCTCCTGAACCTACATTTGATATGCATTATGATGCATCATGTAACCCAAAATGGTTTCATTTGACATAGAAAAGGATTCACAGGCATGTCTAGGAGTAGGCAAAGGATGGGCAGAGGAATATGCACTAGGGGTAGAGGTATTGGTGGGATGGAAGGACTTCTTGATAGTGGTTAGACTGATGTAAACCCCTTTTATACTAGCCTTGTAGTTAAGATCTTTAAAAAGAGATTTGTCAGTATGATGTTGAAACATGACACATATCAAATTTGGGTAGGGTTGGTGGGAGTCACGATTGTTCTTCTTCGTGTCAAAATAGGTAATGTGATGGAGAATATTTTGGTTCCATTTGACTTTGGCATTTTAGAGGAGACAATACATGAGCACTGTAGAGTATTCTTCTATATTCATTTGGTTGTGCTTGGGGTGGATATTTCAATTGACTATGAGTTCTATGACATGTTTCTTTTTTCAAGAGAAGAAGAAGTATGTCCTTCTTCTATAGGGTACCTTCGGTTTCTTCAATATTTTATGTATGTTTCCTAGCGCAAGATTGGGGTTAAAACTCTTGAAAAACTTTTCAGTGTCGAGGGGGTAAAGTTATTGGGGATAGGAAGATATCCAATCACTCGAGGACAAGGAATTTGTTGTGTAGTTCCATGTGAGATTGGCATAGAATTAGTGGACAATTTTTGTCCTAGATAGGAAATTTGAAAAGATAAAACTTTCTACACAAAGTGCACCAAGGTTTTTCTCAAAGAAAACAGCCCAAACCTCTTTCGAAAGATCATTTCGAGTCTCTATCAAGGTCCTAAAAGGATAGGGATTTCTAGGTAGTAACTTCTTATATTGATTTATAGCTTGATAATTTATAAAGGAGGTATCATCATACCCAATGATCCTCTAAGTAGTAGAGGAGGATGGAACACTAGCTAGACCAATTCTCTTTCTCCTATTGGTCTCCATGAAGGGAAGAAAGAGGAGAAGAGAAGAGAGGAAGTTGCTTTCCCAATGAGTGAATGAAGACCAGCAAGAAATTGTCCAACTCTCTAAGGTAAGGCTTGGAAGGTGAAATGGGGTTTGAGGAGGCTAGGAGAAGTTAAGGGAGGGTCTAGGGTTTAAGAATGAACACAAAGGGGAACTTCTCGTCTGAGTTTTCTCTAGTTTAAAGGGAGAAAATTAGTCGACATTGGATTTATATTTCCATACAACAGTGTTGTCAGTTGAGTTTGCAATTTGGGAAACTCGACCAACACTATAGTTAGTTTCTTCCTTGGTCATCTTGTCGGTCAAGTTTCCCTAGAACAAACTCGGCCAATAAAGGTGTCTGCAAATAAGATATGAAATTTAATTCTAGGATCATAGACCACTATATAAATGCATTTCTCTAGCCTATCATGTATTTTGAACATATAATGGCACCTTTTACTGATCATTGGCTACTATATTGCAATAAAACAAGTGTTTGTGATTTAAAGCAAAAACACCAAAAATAAAGCATTGAAACTTGGCATTTGTGGGGGGTGGGGGCAGTCCTCCAAGTAATCTTCTTGAAGCCTGCTCGTGGATTTTGATCAAGACAGTCTCTGAGAGTGTTTTCTAGGCTTTGCCTCACCTCTATTTGCTTTTTTGTGTGGCGTGAACGTAACCGGAAGCTTCACGGCCAAAGGCCTTCTGACTTGTTGGACCTGTTTGAGGTCATTGTTCATAATCTTGTCTTGGCGGTTAAAGCCAAGCCTTTGATCGGGGTTGGTTTAAATAGGTTGGTCTTGTTACATTGGGGTTTTGTAGAGTTGATCCACTTGTACAAAATATGGGAGGTGCTCCCTATACTTTTTGGAGGTTCCCTAGTAATATTTTACCTTCTCCAAAAAAAGAAATTGGCATTTGTAGCACAAACAATTAAATGATAAGCATCAATATAGAGATATGTGAACATATTAGCTAGAAAGCATATAGTTATCACCAAGAGCAGTTATAAGCAATTTTGATCTAATAAAAGTAAATTTCTCTCTAGCTAGAGGTTTAGAGAAAATGTCTGCAAGTTGATTTTTTGTGTCCATATGTGTGATATAGATATCTTTCTTAGCAATGTGGTCATGAAGGAAATGATCGCAAACCTCTATATGTTTAGCTCTACTATGCAATATAAGATTTTAAGATAGATTGATTTCATTAGTATCATCACAATAGATAGGAGAAGACTCATAGAAAACAATGAAGTCTTGGAGCATTTTCTTCGTCCATAGGACTTGGTCATAACAACTTCCAACTGCAATATACTTAACTTTAGTAGTTGAAATAGCCATTGTGCTTTGTTTCTTAGAGAACCCAAAAACTAAGCATGGTCTTAGGAGGGGTTCCACTCGTGCACTTTCTATCAATTAAGCACCCAACGTAATCCACATCACTATAAGTTGTAAGATTAAAATCCCTTGACTTAGGATACCATAATTCAAAATTTGGGTTTTGTCTAGGTACCTTCGAATCCTCTTAACAACTATAAGATGGGATTATCTAGGGCTTGATTAAAATCTAGCATGCAAGCCAAAACTAAATATGATATCAGGTCTAGAGGCAATTAAGTATAGTAATGTACCAATCATACCTCTATAGAGCTTCTCATATACCTTTTCATCTTCTTCATCTCTATCAAGTTTGGCAGTGTTGGACATGGGAGTATCCATTGGCTTTGTGTTATCCATCACAAAGAGCTTCAAGAGTTCACTTGTGTATTTTCCTTGGTTGATGAAGTTTACATCCTTAGTTTGCTTGATTTGAAAGCTGAAGAAGAATTTGAGCTCCCCCATCGTACTCATATCAGATTCACTCAGCATATGATAACTAAACTCCTTGCAAAGATCAAGACCGGTCTGGTCAAAAATGATACATCAACATATATTTGAATAATTAATAAATTGTTAGAAGTGTGTTTAATAAATGGTGTAGAATCAACTTTTCCCATGACATAGACACTATCTAATAAAAATATTTTCCATTTCTCATACCAAGCTCTAGGAGCTTGTTTGAGATCATAAAGAGCTTTTTGTAACAAATAAACATGGTTAGTGAGCTTGTCATGTTCAAAGTTGGGAGGTTGAGCCACATAGACTTCCTCCTCTATTCTACCATTCAAAAATGCACTTTTAACATCTGTTTGATATACAAGAAATTTTTACGACTAACAAAGGCAAGTAGCAGTCTAATAGATTCAATTCTAGATACAAGAGCAAAAGTTTCATCAATGTCAGTACCTTCCTGTTGAGTATAACCTTGAGCTACTAACCTTGCTTTGTTTCTTACCAACTTACCACTTCCATCAAGTTTGTTATTGTAGATCCACTTTGTTCCCATGATCATTCTATCACTTGGTCTTGGTAATAGAGTCCACACTTTATTCTTTTTAAACTATTCTAGTTCCTCTTGCATCGCTAGGATCCATTCATCATATTTAAGATCTTCTTTGATATTCTTTGGCTCAAGTTGTGATATGAAGGTTTTGTCGTCTTGTTCTTTGTTGAAAGCAGTGCACATCTTCACCCTTTCAAAAGGATTGCCTATGATGAGCTCTTTCGAATGATTTTAGAAAATTGGGGAGTAGGATGCTTCTTTTCATCCTCTTTTGATTCTTCATCTACCACCACCTCTTTTCATTTGTCATTGATATTGAGTTCTTTCAATCTAGGAATCACTTCATCTACATCATCATCATTCACAATATTCTTGGAAATATAGGGGTTGGTCTCAATAAACATAACATTGATACTTTCTTCTACTTTAGATAGTTCAATGTTAAATACTCTAAAGGTCTACTTATAGTGCTATAGCCAAGAAAGAAAGCCTTATAGGATTTTTCATCAAACTTATTAAGATAGTCTTTGGTATTCAAGACAACACATGGACAACAAAATGTATGAAAGAAATCAATTGAAGATTTTGTACCACGCCATAACTCATAGGGGGTTTTCTTCAACAAAGAATGAGTGAAAACCCAATTTTGCATAAAACATGTGGTGCTGACAGCTTCAACGCAAAACTTCTTGGGGAGTGTCATACTCCAAAGCATTGTTCGATCCATTTCTTGTAAAGACATATTCTTCCTCTAAACAACCCCATTTTGTTGAGGTATACAGGGGAAGAAAATTTGCATGTATAATCATATTTCTCACAAAAACTTTCAAACAAGTCATGTCAGACTCTCCATCATGGTCACAATAGATAGACACGATACGAAAAGAAGCTTCACTTGCAATTCGTTTGCAAAAATTCAAGAAAACATCAAGAGTGTCACTTTTTGAAACCAAAAAGAAAGTCCATGTGAAATGAGATAAGTCATCAACAATCACAAGACAATATTTAATTCCATGAAGTGATTGAGTTCTCATTGGTCCAAATAGATCAACATGAAGAAGTTTAAGATCCATCTTGGTGCTAAGGACTCCTTTAGATTTAAAGGAGGATATGGTTTGCTTCCTTATGTACAAGGTTGACATTCTCGTCCTTCTCAAAATCTAATTTAGGAAATCCTTTTTTCTCTACTTCTTCCATTGATGAATATTTACTTGACTAGGCCTACAGTTCCAAAGATACATCATTTTTATCAACAAATAGGCATTTACAAGAATAGGATTAAGATAATAAAGAATAATTACATATAGAATTCCACTTCTAGTTCCCTTATATATGACATTGTAGGAGAGGGAATCTTGAAGAAAGCATTCATGTGAAGTAAAGAGAACTAGATATCCATTATTAGAAAGTTGACTAACACTAATTAAATTCTGGTGTAGTCTATCAACAAGAAGAACATTTTCTCATGCATAGTGAATCACCGACATCACCCTCACCTATTACTTTACCTTTCTTGTTGTCCCCAAATGTCACCAAACATCCTTTCTTTTTACTAAGAGTGTTGAAGTGGTCTCTATCACCTGTCATGTGTTTTGAGAATCCTCTATCAACAATCCATTTCCCTTTATCCTACATAGAAAAAATAGGTCGGTGCCCAATTCAAACTTTGGAATCCAGAGTTAGCTAAGGGACTCATTTCATGTTCGAGTTTGTCCCCTTCTTCTTATATGGGAAAAAAGAAAAGTAATGATCATCACGCTTACAATGAGAGCAAACCATAGATGCCTTAGAGTCGAAAGTCTCTCCATGGTATGTTGGAGGCTCCTTACTCTTTTTTTACCTTTCCCTTTGTTCTTAGTGGATCCCTCATACCCAAACTATTACTACTTACTTGTTTGGTAGAGTGCTCTATACTTGTTTGGTAGAGTTCTCAAGGACATCATTAGGGACTTTTTCCCTATGAGGAATTTTTATGAGGTCTCTCTAAGTATATGGTTATCATCACTAAGAATTATGACTATAGAAGAAAGACTAACAAGAGCATCTTGAGCATGTAAAAGGTCATCTTCCAAATAGAGGGCTTTAGTCAAATAAGAATCTTTTTCAAGTGTTATACTAGCTACTTCATTAATCAGTAAGATAGGTCTAGATTCAAGATCATTAACTTTAGCAAGAAATCTAGCATTTTTAGTTCTTAACATAACAAGCTCAACAACACAGATTTTGTTTTCATCTTGAAGATCATTCTTTTTCTTTAGATAAACACCATTTTCAATTTCAACTCCATTATATTGAAGTTCTAGATCAAGAAATTGTCCTTGCAAAGAATTTATGCTATCAAGATGAACCTTTTAATTTTGTTCAAGAATTTCAATTCTAACATACAAATCATATATGATTTTCTCTAATCTCTTCTTTTTAGATTTGCACTTGGAGTAAGAAGAAACAGAAGCATGAATCATATCAATGAGAGCTTCTTTAGAAAGTTCATTCAAAATTACCTCACTTACCTCACCTATGTCTTCACTTGTTGAGGTCATGGGTGAAGGTGACACTCTCCTTCATTTGATCTAGAATCACTTGAAAGTTCTCTCTTTTATTAAATTTTCTCTCCTTGTTGTAATCCACCTTCTTAAAGTTGCTCTTGTGATGGGGCTTCTTTTCCTTGGGGCAATCATTCCTGTAATGTCCCTTTTGTCAACATCCATAGCAACTAGTAATAGAGGAGGATGAGGGCTTTCCCTTGAAGTGTTTCCCTTTGGAGTAGTAAGGTAGGGGCTTCATCTTCACTACTGGGAGAAGTAGATCGGAAAGCAAGTTGTTGTTGTATCACAATGGACTCCACTTGAGCTTTGAAGGTTGCATCCTTTATCTTCTTGGATTCCTTCTCTTCTAGCTTGTCTTCTTATTCTTGAGTGTCAAGCCTCACTTCAAAAGCTTGGAGATTCCCAATGAGTTATTCAGTATGTATATCACCAAACTATTTGTTTCTTCAACAGAGGTCACCTTGGATTGACACCTCTTAGGAAGAGATCTAATAATATTTGAGTTGACCTTCCCTTGGTCCATGGGTTGTCCTAAATCCCCAAGCCCATTTACAATGGTGTTGATCCTAGTATACATTTTAGCAATTCTTTTTTTCCTTCCCATCTTGAAGTTTTCAAGCAATCCATTTATCATGTGTACCTTTGACTTGACATGCATGGTGCCTTCATAAGTGACATATAACTTATCCCATATATCATGAGCTATGTCCCAAGTGGAGATCGGGTTGAATTCAGTGGGAGTGATGGATGAGTAGATGATACTTATTGCCTTAGCATTGAGTTGAGCCTTCTTCATGGCAGCTTCATTCCAAGTAGCCATGTCTCCCTGAGGTTCTTTGTATGGACCAACAACCACTCTCCACATCTCGTAGCTCATCCCTTTAAGGTATATCGACATCCTTCTCCTCCAATAGAGGAAGTTTATGTCATTGAATATGGGGGATGCATAGAGAATCCACCTTCTATGTTAAGAGACCCCAACAGATTCTCACCCATCTTCTCGTCTCGTAGGAGAACTTGGTTGGAGAAGACCTTCTCTGATACCACTTGTTGGATCAATGGGCTCTAGAAGGGGGGTTGAATAGAGCTAAAACACTTAAACCAATTCATTAGACCTTTGAATTATATCACAAGATAAGGTTGTATATATGGAATTTGAGTGCAACTAAGTATACATAGCAAGATGAGAGAGATTTAAGAAGCACAAGAACACAAAAAATTTAAGAAGCACAAGAACACAAGTTATTTATAGTGAAGTCCAAACTAGGAGATGTATATCCACTACCTAGAGGGGTCAATCTCTAGGATTTGCAACCATTACACACCTTTTATATTCCATTATAAGAGATACAATATGATCACCCTATTCCCAGGTTAAGGGTACCTAGCTTTCCTTTTTAGGATCAAAGGAGCCAATAACATTATAAGGATTCACCCATCCTAAAGCATGACTCTTCTACCTTCACAAGGGCTTACCACTTTTACAAAAAAACTAGTGACCTTCACCAAGGAGATCTAATCTTGCAACAAGTCTTTAGCCTTTAACGAATTACCCACTCTTCTCTTGGATCTGCAACCTTCAACTTCATCTTGACCAAGCAGAAGCTTTCACCATCTTTGATTTGAGAATGGGGATTGGGAAAGGGAAGTTGAGATATTCACAAGGTGTACAATGGAGCATCTCTCTCACAAGAATCCTATCCCATTGAGATTGATGTAGATTAGTAGTAAGCTTCTGAGAGAAAGGGACTCTTAGTAGACACAATCACTCAACTATAGCCAGGAGCATAACAAGGAAAACTTGGAATGAAGTCCAAGGGATCCTATTTATAGTTGGGGGTGTCTACTAGGCAGTAGATGCACTTAGAATTAAATTCTAGCTATTTGGGGTGTTGCAACGAACATATTTTTGAGTTTTACAATACTCCAACGGTTAGAAACACTTTTATGTACTTTTTATACAGTGTTTTCAGTTGAGTTTCCATTAAGGTAATTTGATAGATATCATTATGCGCCAAAGAAATTTTAAGTTGTCGGTCAAATATATCGTAGATAAAACTTGACCAAAGGAATAAAATTATTTTTCTTGTATAGGGTGTCGATCAAGTTGTAACCAAGATGAACTCAACCAATCCTGGTAGTTATCAAGACCCACACAATTTTTAGGTCGAGTTTCATGAGAAGGAAACTCGGCCGATAAATGTGCATGTGATGAATTTTGGTAAGTGGCATAAAAGTGCTAAATTTTTTAATTTAAGTGCAATTTTATATTTTTCTCAGCTTAATTACAAGTCATAGCATCAATGCAAGTATTTATAAAGTTTCCCTAATTGATTTGATGTGTTTTCCATAAAAGTGCATTTGCATTGATTTTTTATTTTTTTGGTCAATCTAAGGCTTGCTTGAATTCATTCTTTTAATGTACTTAATACCTGAAATTGATCTCAAATAGACATATCAGATACATATGAATGGAATGGTAAGATGCATCACAATTCAACAAACTAGTAACCTACGTAAACGTCTAGAAGCTCCTATCATTTATTAGAGGGCAAATAAAGAACTTTATCTTGAAACCACAATAAATATTGAAGAAAAAATTTCATCCTAGATTAACAAGTCCTTGTCCCTAGCAAGAAGAGTTACTTTATCTTGAAAATGCAACAAATATTGAAGAAAAAATTTCATCCTAGATTAACAAGTCCTTGTCCCTAGTAGGAGGAGTTACTCTCATCAAATTGATTTTCAGTTCATCAACAATGTACATTATGCAAACATACAACTTCTAGTTTTAATGTGTGATAATATTGACCAAGTGGCCAAGAACTTCTTTTGACACTGTACAAAAGTAGCCGGTGGCATTCATTTGGTGGCTTAGAAGAAATTTATTGCATGCAAGAATAGGGAGGACTGAATTTCAAATCTGTAAGACTACAAAGCAAAGATCTTATTTCCAAAGATTGTTGGTGATTTCATATCTCACATGAGTACTATGGAGGGAGTTCATGAAAGATAAATATATTCTCCAGACTAAAAACATGATAGCCAATGGATCAAGACTATTGAGATTTATTGCTAGGAACCAAGGACAATTACAATCTGACACTCATAAAGCTATACTATCTGAAGGAAACATAAATGCATGAATATATAGATGGGTCAATGCAAAAAATAGATCTCAACTGAAGCCCAATAAAATCATACCACATCAACTAGATGATATGAAAGTTTCCTCCATGATATATATGGCGGGAAACTAGGATACTGACTTCATAAGTCAATTGTTTGACGACGACACTTGTTATGCCATCGCATCCATGGTACCGATAATGTCAGATGTGGGTATCAATAAATCCATCTAGATGACCCAAGATGATACTTCTCCTTCAATAGAGTTTACTACAAATTAAGAACATTGAAGTATCCATATCTTTCGGATACATTGGGGAAGCCTTTAGTACCTGAAAGAGTGAAAATCACTCTCTAGTTGGACAAGCATGAAAGACAAATGATGAATTTCAATCAAAGAGAAGGAGATTCATAGACAATTTCGACTTTCCCCTATTGTGGTATTGAAGAAGAAGCACTTACCCATGTTTTGGAGAAGTGTAGGAAGACCCAACAAGTATGGCAGCTAACTCAAGACTCAACATATATAAACTCCAAACCATCCCACACATTATCAATATGGAGATAATCCACCATAATAAAGAAAACCCAGTTTGTGGACTGCAAGATGTGGTTTTCACTCACGATATGGAAGTATTGGCAATTCAGATGCCACTTGGTATCTCAAAATACCAACATTAATTGGACCTGTAGATATGCATAATGTAACATCCCTGACCTGGGTTATGCTTTAACCCTAGGTGTTTTTTCAAGAAAGATAATTATATACTTAATATTATCTTTTGGAAAGTAATTAAGGCTCAAGAGGAACTTATATTTCAATTTTAGTCCATTTTGAAAATAATGTTGAAAGTAATGTTTTACTTGTTTAGACTAAAGTGCAAATTACCCAAGTTAAGGGGTTAAATTGCAAATGTTACATTATAATATGTTCCTCATGTGTTTAAGCATCATGAGAATGAAGATGATGTAGAGGAATGGGAAGTGAAAGCCTGAGTACCAAGAAAGAGCTCATAAAGCTATGTTTGTGTATTAAAACCTAGTTTTGGTGTAATGTGCAATTTACCCAAAACCCAGGGTTCAATATGCAATTTACCACTTCAATAATGTCCTTAATATTCTTGACATCTTGTAGAGGAAATAAAATAAGAGGGGCATCTCATTTGAGCTACTTTGAAGGAGAGAGAATCTTGATATTAAAATAATCACGATTTAAGCATAATTTAAATAATGCAAAAATAATTATATTAAATAGATTGCTCTTTAACCAAAATTGTGTAGGTTGAAATCCACATAAATGGCCGTCCTTGTTCCTTTCAAAGTCAAAGGAAAGATCTACGTGAGTGGAGAACCCACTCACATTAAGAAACTAAAAAGAATTATCCACTCACTTATGGATAACTACTATTATAAAGGTTAAGGTGCTTAATTTCTTTTCCCTTAATTCATGGATAATGGAAGGGATTTAGGTGGAGATAAAGATACCTTTGCATGCAAGGAACCAAGGGGGGGAGAGGTGGCACCAATTTCAGAATTAAAGGATTTGCATGAGGCATTTTCTCTCTCATTGATTTTCTTATAAAAACACCCTTTACAACTCAAACCAAAGACTTTTTCGAATCCACTTCTTCTCTTTTCTTGAAAAAATGATCAAGGAAGCTAGGAACAGCAGGAGGACGACCCCCAACCTGTTGGTAAGCTTCTTGACCTTCGTTCATCATGATTTCATGGTGGAAATCACAAATCAATGCATGACCTCTTCTTACCTCGACCCCATCTTCAATTCTAACCATTCCTTTTCACTCAAAAGCTTGAGGAACGAACCTTGTGGTGAGAAAAATCTCATTCCACCATTTTTGACGTGACGTTACAAGCTTTGAAGATCAATTTGAGGCGGGTTATATAACTTGAACCCCTATTCATTGTTATTGAAGTCAATTTCTCAATCAATTATGTTCAAATTGCTCTTCTTTCAATTCCTTTGATTAGTTGATGCAATTACTATGATAATGGCAGTAGTTTTCGATGGAATAAGGCTTGATGATGATAACATCATCTTAGGCACACATCCTAATAGGTTTGCATTGCAAACAGTTTCATGGACTTTGGTCCAAATGGTTTCACCAAACCGTTCGGAGACTAAACAGTTTGCAAACCGTTTGGAGGTTTGGATCCCAAACCGTTTAGATGAGTTAACCATTTGGATGGGTTGACCATTTGAGGTCAGGACCCTAGAAAATGTTGGATGATGATCTAATGGACCCAATTGATTAATTCAATGTATGTACAATCCTCCAATTAAAAACCCTAATCGGGTTAAGTGATGAAATTACAATTGATTGACTTAATGTTTTGGGTTGATTAACCCAAACGGTATCAAGACCGTTTGGAGGTCACCCCAAACGGTCTCAAGACCGTTTGGAGGTCAACCAAGACCGTTTGGAGTTCTAGGGTTGAATGTGGTTGAGTAATTGAAGAGTTGGAGATATCAAATTAAAGTACAATCAATAGCTAATTTGATGATCAATCCAATGATCTAAACCCAAATTGGATTTCACAAATTTTAATGAATGATGAGGCAAATGGTCTCAAGACTGTTTGGAGGTCATTCAAATGACCTCAAGACCGTTTGGAGGTCATTCAAATGACCTCAAGACCGTTTGGAGGTCATCCAAACAACCTCAAGACCGTTTGAGGTCAGGTCATATGATAAGTTGATGGTAATTCATTGATTGCAATTGGGTTAGTTCCACAATGTTAACCATTGATGGTTCCTTGAATTCAAAACCCTAATTGATGGTTTCTTAATTATAAATCCTAGTTTAATTGGATTTAAAGCCCTAATTGATGGTCCGATTGAAGGATGATTCAATAGTTCAATTGCTGAATAAAATAAGAAGTCAATTGATGGGCAGTTCATTGTTGGAAACCTTGAATTGATTAAGTGTTAATAGACCTTTTTGGTCCATTTGGTTTTGAGAGGTTTTGGTCTAAATGGTCTCAAGACCGTCTGGGTCCAAACAATCTCAAGCCGTTTGGAGACCCAAGCCCATTCAATTTCAGTATTTTCTTGCTTAAACGGTTTCAAGGGCAATGTGCCCAAACGGTTTCAAACCGTTTGAATCTTGAAAGACCAAGACCGTTTAGGGTCTAAGTAACCAAAACCGTTTGAGGTTCAACATGGTTAATCCATTTGGATATCTAATGTAATTGAAGATTTAATTGGTCAATTCAATTGGATACCTCATGTAATTGTAGGCTCAATTGATCAAATCTTCTAGACATCCTAGAAGAGGATGAGAGAGAGATTCATACATGAAAAATAATCTTGTAGCAATCAAGCTTAGCACATTCAAAATGAGTGAGGTTTACAATTAGAGTATGATCCTTGAGGAAGAGAACATAAAACCCTAATTGAGTTAATTGATCAACTCAAACCCTAAATTAGGGCAATTCCGAGTGAAACCCTAATTTAGGAGGATAATGTGATATGAATTTAGGGTAATGACATGAGTAACCCTAATTGTGGGTTATTGAATTCAAACCCTAATCTAGGGTGATCTGATGTGATGTGAATAGTAAACCCTAATTGTGGGTTATTGAATACAAACCCTAATCTAGAGTGATGTGATGTGAATAGTAAACCCTAATTCTAGATTATACTATATAGTGTGAAACCCTAATCTTGGACAATGAAATGATGAATCATTGGTCCTAATTGAACAAAGGGGATGAGTAACCCTGATTTAAATGAAATGGGAAACCCTAACCTTAGTAAGGGAATAGTGGTGTTACTCTGCAATAGCATGGAACTGAAATATGATTGATATGTCTATTATCATATGTGCTAACCATGTAGGTATCCTGAGATGATAAACATAGCCAGGTATGAGCTATGATGCTTTAATTATTGAAATTATTTATTAGGCTTTGTGTGCCATAATATGCCTTGTTGCTTAGTAAGAAGTAACAAGAGGTTTAATGGGCCTCGAGTGCCAGATGAGATGCTTGTGTAGCAAGTGTCATGTGTACCTTGGTCAGATGACCTAAAGGTGACGATTACCTGAAAAAGTTGTAACAGTGCAGTGATGAGCTAAGGGTTTGAATACCCAGAACCATATGTTTATGGCTTTGAGTTTGAAATGAGGGACTGAGATCCTAATGTCTTTTAAAGACTAAAAAGTAACTGATGAAAACAGTAGATGTTTCTTTATAGCATTTGTCCTAATAAGTTATGTTTGAAAACTTGACTGATGCTAAAAGAATATGATAATGTACTTAATTAACCAAGTAAAAGCTATTCATGTAGTGCTCTGACCATAGATCCATCATCGTCAGTAGTTGGTGATGGTGAAACAGGTTTTCTTACGAGATCTCTTGGAGTTCGCATATTTTGAATATGTGGGGGGTCAATGGGCGAAAATATCCTTACGTCCAAATGGGGAAATTGATGGAAGGTAAACATTAAACCTCTCAATCCTTCATTATATGTTCTGGGATGGATGTATCACTAATATCATGATGTTGTTAATACCAGATCGATGGAGGTAAACACAAAATCTCTCGATTGCAAAGAGAGTGCAGCCACCGCTGTAGCTCTATAGTGAAGATGCCACTATACCCTGGCAAGCTATGTGGCAGAGGCACGATGTTACGACCCCACCTCCCGATAACCCCCAATTAAGGGAGACTGAGAGGTCGAAGCCGCACCCATAACTTCTGGATCAAAGGTTCGGCAATTAACCAAGAATAATTATCAAATTTTAACAGGCTAAACGGGAAAAATGTAAGAAAATAAACTTTTGCATACCTTTTTGAAAACTTGGATCTCTAAACTTCTATCCACTTATGGAATCTATTCTAACTAATCCTCCTTGTATTTTACTTCATGTATTTCACAATATGACGATTTACTGTTTGTCCTTTTGGCTTGTACCTAAAACACCGACAAACAAAACATCGGTCAGCCGAAGCTGGTATGTGGGGGAAACAATAAATGTGCAACTATGATAATAATGTAATCATTCAATTAATCATTCAACAACCAAGATTACGTTTTAAATATAACTCTGCGATCCATGAGTATCCTATCCTCTGTGCTACCTGGACACTACCTCCCTTATGGTAGATCCCCATTAAACCCCTCATGGTCCCACCTATAGGTAAACCAGTTTCTAGGGTTGAGTCACATGGCACTACTCATAAGTAGCCCACTCCTTAACTCATGGTAGACTAATGGGTCTCATGGCACTACACTTGCTAGCCCAATTTCTAACCCATGATAACCTAGACCTTACTCTAGGTTACCCCTTTTTAGCCTTTACAAGCCACAGAGGTGGACCCAGATCTAGCCAGTTATACATGTATATTCATAGTGATAGTCATAGTCACTCTATAGTTTCATGAAATAAAAGCATCCAACAGTTATTTCAAGCCATGAGGGAAACGTCGATCAAATCCTCGGAAAACTAGTCGGGATAATCATAAGCGTAACCACATACCTGATTTGATGATTTCACAGCATTAAGCAAATCCAACCAAGAATGCAATCCAAGTAAGCAATTCAATAATCACATAATTCTCGGCCAATCAGATTGCGCCACGTCACGCAGCTCCCATGCAACACAGCTTGCTTGGAAACATAACGGATTGACCGTTATGCCCTCGGTAAGTGATGTGTTTCTGCAGCTCGTGGAGGGGTAACTTCGTCCAACAACCAAGGGGTCATCTTCAACCTTGCTCCGCCGACATGTTACTGCCCTAGCCACGGTGTGCGACTTCTCCTCCTCCCCCTTGACCTCGACCGCCATTAGGGACAGGTCCCCTGCCACCGCAGCCTCTCTGCACACCTTAGGGTGCTTTTTAGCCTGCGACCAAGGGATTCCTCTGCGCTGGCCGCAACCACGACCTGCAACAAGCCTTGTAGCTGTGCGGCCACTGCTACGTGCATGTTAGGATATGGAAACATCAGCCAAGCTTCTCCCAGCTTTGTGGAGCAACATGCGTCCATATCAAACCCTTAATAGCTCCTCGTTGTTCCCTGATCATTCCGCTCTTCTCCATTAGGGTTTGTAGACAAAAACGTGGAAGAAGGTGAAGAAGATAGAAAGATATATGTGTGGGATCCCTCTTTGGATTTGCCTTCTAGAGGTTCCCACATTTTTCTTTTCTCAAATATTCAATTAATCATTTTCTAATGGAATTTCTTTTATCTTTTCCTTTATTGGGCCCAATAGCCAATAAAGCCCACAAATAAATCAACAAGGCTATTTTAAATGAAATCATTATTTTTTCAAATATCTTTAATATGAGAAATTACATTTCTCACCAATTGAACCCAAAAATTGGGGTTGTAGCATCCTTCCCCTCTTATAGGAATTTTGTCCTCAAAATTCAATCAAGCAAACAAACAATTCAGGATAAGACTTTTCCATGTCCATCAAAGGCCCCTACGTGACTTTACCTTACCCATGGCACTTCCAAAGAACCTTTATCATCACATATTCTTTTCTCTAAGTTCTTTCATCCCGGCGTCTATAAATTACACAGGTGACTCAGGCCATTTCAGCCTCCCTTGGGGCTCACTAGGTTCATTGCTCAGCACATGGTCGGGGTACCTCACATAGAGCTCTAAATTGGACACATGGAACTCATCAAACATTTCGTTATCCTGAGGGGTAAGGTCAAACATAACCTTCTCCACAAAACCATGTCAAAAGAACCCATGCATCGGGGACTCAGCTCTCCTAGCTATAACTTAGAGGGGTCGGATTTTCATTTCACATATTCTCCCACAGTGAACGGCATGTCAGTCTACTTTGCATATGCTCATGACTCTCGTCATCTCTAGGCTCCTTTCAACCATTGCACGATCAAAGCAACTTCATCTACACGCACTGTGGTCCCTTTCTAACCATCATGTGGTCCTTTCACCAACATCACCTTACTGAAGTGGTGACCAACACAACCTCTCTTACAGAGCTTCTTTAAATCCCAATACTGGCTATGGTGGTTAACTTCTCATCTTGCATAGGACAAGAACTGTCTCTAGCTATCACCCTGAATGAGCACATATGCTCTCATCAGACCCTTTAGTCTGGATCATACTAACCATTAGTTAGGGGTGATAAACTATACTAACATCGAGTTATTCATGTACCTACTTCCACCCTTTGGAAGGGAACCTTTAGGTCAACCTCAGGAACTGTTATACTCAACCTCATGGTGTAGTTGAGCCATCTCTCTCATATGTAGTTCAACCCGATCTTATCCCTTGACAGTGCTCTTTCTTTCTCATGTCATCTAAGTAAGGTGATCTACCATAACCCATATTGCATCTCGACCTTCCTTGATCCAGGGGAGACTTACCACATCCATAGTGATGAACTCCCTTCCTCTTTCGGGGACTCTTTATCCTTGATATCAATGCACTGGGTTACTGGTGTTTGTCCTTCACCCTCATCTTGCATGGCCATATACTACATGCAACTTTATATTAGGTACCACTGCCACTTATTATCTTCGTAGTACGGTGTATGGTGATCTTAAAATCATGATCTCCTATATGTCATTATTCTTCAAGATCAATACCTCAAAAACCCTAAACCATTCTATCGAGGTTTTATCCCCTTGTTTTCAAAATAAGTGCATCTGAGGTTCTACCACCATCCTTTCATTGTATCAAGGACTAAACTGGCTAACCAAACAACCATTAACTTGTTCAACAGATCTCGTTACAACTGAGTGTTAGCCAAACACATCTCCTTTCCAAACTTAGGGTTAGCTTAACAACCTCTTCTAGACAAACTAGGCAGCTATATCTCAACCAGAGCATCCATTACCACTTCACATCCTTAGGTATTAGGTAATGTTGATGACATACACCTCCATGTTCTTCACTTATTATCTTATCTCAGCTCTAAGTCTATCTTTTTTTAGAACACTTTTGATCTCATCTTCTTGGTGATCAACTCAACCTTGTATGACTCATATTTCATGATAAAAACATCCTCATAAGGTGACTACCTCATTTCTCTTTAACTTTTGCAAACCATCCATGTATCATTCACTTTACCAGGGCATGTTATCCTCTCTATCCTCATGACTCGTAGCAATGTTCCAACTCACATCATCTTTTATCCTTGGTGTATGGCATGCATACTGTCTTATCTCTCACTCCCATAACAAGAAGAAATAAGCATTTGGTTGCAATCCAAATACAGAGTTCTTCCTGTTCCAAGAGTAGAGATGGTGCATCCCACCTTGCCAGTACACCTTTAAATCTAAGTTGAAACGTGTTGCTTATGCTTCTATATTACAATCATCTTGATATCCAAGTTACCTCCATGGAAAACTGGTTTCAAACCTACTTGGGTCACCTCACAATCCTTGGTCATCTCCTCAAGGTCTATAGGGTGCCGGCACTTTTGGGGTCATCCCTCTTCCCTTATGCATCCAGAGAGTGCCCTACTCATCTTCCCTTTGGGTCCCATGAGTTCATGATGGTGATCAATCTCCTAACCCATGGCCTCTAGACAATGATAGTTGTTACCTCCCGACCCTATGGTCATTTGCAACTAGGGAATTAGGCAACTCCTACTTCCATCGGTCTTATCCCTACCTGACCCTAGGATAGAATTAGGATTCTCTTATAGTACATGTTCAACTTAGAACCTTACCCAAGCCTTCATCATCTCTCTCTCTGCATTCATGGGTTGACTTTCATCCTTTCCTAGGGATCATGGCAACATGCCTACCTTGGTCAAGCCCCATACAGGTTACCTCCATGGTAACACATCCATATGCACAAAGAGATGGCTATCTATGGGTCTATAGGTTTGTCCTCACACCATGTACTTTTCACTTAGCTTCTCAAGATCCTATGAGACCTCTTTAGGTTACCTTAAAATAACAAAATTGGTATACACCCTATAAAAGGGGTCCCTTCTCCCAGGATGGGATAAAAACTACAACTCTTGACAACAAGGTCACAAACATCCTTAGGGTTTACATCCATAAGAGCATGCTTAACCCTAGTAAGCTACTAAGGAACAAGATGACCACCTACTAAACCATGTTGGGTCATACATGTTCTCATCCTCAACACTAGATCATGATCATACCTTCCCATGTCTTCAACTTTATTATGAGGGGTACATCAAACATACCTTTAATGAGAAGTACCAAGCTCGCATCTATAGAAACTCAACTCTCATCATGAGCATTAGGTACACCACTTCCCCTCTTAGACCTAGGAACCCTAGGTTCACTTTTTGGGTGTCCAACTACATGCTCAACGTCTTAACCACAAACCAAACATGTATCGGGTCATCCTTTTTCCTCGATTGACACTTTAACGCTGAGTCTTTCTCGAGGACAAACAACAAGGTACAAGGCCTCATAACCTGTTAATAAACCTCTCCAGGGTATACGAAACTTCTTCCTTTCTCAGAAGGTAAACACTTATACCATAGGCACATAGGTGCCAAAAGCCTCATCCTCTCTCTAGGGTTTGGTTCTTCTAAAGGCAACCAAGATATCATTAGCCTCCAGGGGTCAAGCATAAGGCAACCACTATCATCCACTTAGATCGCATCATCCTCAACTCCCAACTTCACCTTGTATCTCGGAGTCTAGGATTCCAACCCTCTTGCTGGGTTTCCTTCTCTCTCTCTAGAGCTAACCCTACAACTTCCCTCACCATTAGAGGTCCTCTCTTCAGGAAGGATCAACCTTGAAAGCATGCCCCTACCTGGATGAAACCTATGTTCAACTTATGTTCGCTCAAGGTTATCTATATTTCTTTAAGCTTATTTCATAAGCCATCCTTCACTCTCTCCTGGTTAGGGTTCAACCCATTGCTCACACTACTAACGTACTCTGGGTGCATGCTATTCCCTACTCGCATAAGCCCATAGAGTTTCTACAGGTCTGTCACTAACATCATCATCGAAGGAGCTATCCATTACTCTAACATGCACGACCCTTCTCAGGGTTGGGTTTCCAAAGGTGCTAGGTCACCCATGGATCATATGGCATCCCAAAGGCATGTCCTTTCAAACACCTGGTCTATCGTGATATCTATTCACCACTTCATCTCTCTCTATCCAACACCTAGGGTTAGGGTTATCATCATCTTCAGAGGATGTGCCAGGTCTCTATTTGCAATGGAGATTTCTATCTCCAAGACTAACTCTCTTTATCTATCCTCCTGATACGAAGGTCTAGCCTCAGGTCTCTTCTGAGGGCATGACAACTTATGTCATACAACCTAAGCATGCATCTATTCTTTAGTTTGTGCTTAATCTATTAAGCTTATGTCCATGACATCTTATTTACATACTTTTCATTAATTTGGTGGAGGATTCCTTACACCTTATTAACCTTACCCATACCTCAAGAGGGTGAGGAGAAGAGAAAACCCTAATCCTTAAGGTCCTTAATAGAATTTGTGATGAGAAGGGATGAATAAGATGAGAAAGTCCTAAAGGTATCTTATTTCAATTCATACCCTAAGACTTTGGCCGGACAGTCACACGGATCTGGGAGTCCTTGTATTCCGACTAGCGGTGCAGAGGAAAATATCGCCAGCCCCCAGTCGTGATCCTTTTCTAGACACCTTTGTCTTTCGGATAATCCTCTAATAACTCCCTTGGGTTCTATGGAGTTTGTAAAATTTAATAGTTACTAATGGTTAACTCAGGAACCTACACTCTGATACCAAATGTTACGACCCCACCTCCCGATAACCCCCAATTAAGGGAGATTGAGAGGTCGAAGCCGCACCCATAACTTCCGGATCAAAGGTTCGACAATTAACCAAGAATAATTATCAAATTTTAACAGGCTAAACGGGAAAATTGTAAGAAAATAAACTTTTGCATACCTTTTTGAAAACTTGGATATCTAAACTTCTATCCACTTATGGAATCTATTCTAACTAATCCTCCTTGTATTTTACTTCATGTATTTCACAATATGACGATTTACTTTTTGTCTTTTTGGCTTGTACCTAAAACACCGACAAACAAAACATCGGTCAGCCGAAGCTAGTATGTGGGGGAAACAATAAATGTGTAACTATGATAACAATGTAATCATTCAACAACCAATATTACATTTTAAATATAACTCTACTATCCATGAGTATTCTATCCTCTGTGCTACCTGGATACTACCTCCCTTATGGTAGATCCCCATTAAACCCCTCATGGTCCCACCTATAGGTGAACCAGTTTCTAGGGTTGAGTCACATGACACTACTCGTAAGTAGCACACTCCTTAACTCATGGCAGGCTAATGGGTCTCATGGCACTACACTTGGTAGCCCAATTTCTAACCCACGATAACCTAGACCTTACTCTAGGTTACCCCTTTTTAGCATTTACAAGCCACAGAGGTGGACCTAGATCTAGCCAGTTATACATGTATATTCATAGTGATAGTCATAGTCACTCTATGGTTGCATGAAATAGAAGCATCTAATAGTTATTTCAAGCCATGAGGGAAACGTCGATCAAATCCTCAGAAAACTAGTCGGGATAATCATAAGCGTAACCACATACCTGATTTGATGATTTCACAGCATTAAGCAAATCCAACCAAGAATGCAATCCAAGCAAGCAATTCAATAATCACATAATTATCAGCCAATTAGATTGTGCCACGTCACGCAGATCCCATGCAACGCAGCTTGCTTGGAAACATAACAGATTGACCGTTATGCCCTCAGTAAGTGATGTGTTTCTACAGCCAGTGGAGGGGCAACTTCATCCAATGACCAAGGGGTCATCTTCAACCTTGCTCTGCGGACTTGTTGCTGCCCTAGCCATGGTGTGCGGCTTCTCCTCCTCCCCCTGGACCTCAACCGCCATTGGGGACAGGTCCCCTGCCACCGCAGCCCCTCTACACACCTCAGGGTGCTTTTTAGCCTGCGACCAAGGGATTCCTCTGTGCTGGCCACGAACGCTACCCGCACCAAGCCTTACAGCCATGCGGCCACTACTGCGTGCAGGTTAGGATATGGCAATGTCGGCCAAGCTTCTCCCAGCTTCGTAGAGCAACAAGCGTCCATATCAAACCCTTCATAGCTCCTCGTTGTTCCCTGATCATGCCGCTCTTCTCCATTAGGGTTTGTGGACAAAAATGTGGAAGAAGGTGAAGAAGATAGAAAGATATATGCATGGGATCCCTCTTCGGATTTGCCTTCTAGAGGTTTCCACATTTTTCTTTTCACAAATATTCAATTATTCATTTTCTAATGGATTTTTTTTATCTTTTCCTTTAATGGGCCCAATAGCCAATAAAGCCCACAAATAAATCAACAAGGCTATTTTAAATGAAATCATTTTTGTTCAAATATCTTTAATATGAGAAATTACATTTCTCACCAATTGAACCCAAAAATTAGGGTTGTAACATGATATGTCCTGCATGTGATCTCGCACTGACCGAGATGTGGGAAGTCATGGAAGCCAGCTCTTCCACTGACTTTGTATGCTACCGATTTCAACTTCACAATGGTCGGTTGGAGTATGAGTGGTATACCTCATCTCCTCAGAGCTTAAATATGTCTGAAAAATGTAATCAGTCATGTAGTGTATTTGCTTAAGATTGAAATACAAGAACCATTGGTTGATGTTATCTTGCTTAGCATGTCATTAATACATAAATGTTACTTATGTTGTTTAATTCATTATTGAATAAGAGACATGCTGCCTTGTCAAGTTAAAGCTGAAATACTTGAATAGAATTGTTGCTCTAATCTGCATAGATATTGATTTATCTGTCATTAAAATATATTATCCCACTGCTCAGTTTATTTCTATTAAACTGCAATAATAATGTTTTTGGCAGAGAGTTATATCTCTCGCTGGGGCAATTATATAATTGTCTCACCCCGTGGGATCCAACATTTTTAGGTAGACGCAGACAGAGAGGTAGAAACTCTGTAGCAGGGGAAGAGCAGTAGCAACAACAACAAGGACATCAGTAATCCTACAAGTGGAAATACTGGCTGTCAAGCTTTGTACATATGTCAATAGAGTCCTATGTGTCATCTATGTACTCTCCGGTCCTAAAAGTCAGTTGATAGTGTTTTATATTGATCTGACATTTTTGGTTTGATGCTCGGGGATTTTGTTACTTGTGCGGTTTAGCAAAATAGTGATGTATACATATTCCTCGAGGAGAGATGGTACATTGAATGTACAATGTGGACCAGTATGTAAATATAATACTATGGTTCTTATTTACCGAGTTTCCTGAGAATGGATCTCTTTGAGAATGGTTTTAACTTTTGTGATTTTTAGTAATCTGCTGCTAACGATACGCTTCCACATTAGTTAACCTTGTTATATTAGTTAAGACCGGTTTGTACGTCACAATATTAGTGGTATCAGAGCTCTAGGTTCACTGAGTCTACAGAGACATAGGATTAAGGCCGTTGAGTATGTTCTATGTGTTTTCCAGTTTATCTGATAGTGTCTTCTGCTCATATAGGAGAAGAAGAACTTGAAGATGTCTAGATCACATGACGAACATGCTGCTGAGAGCAGCGTTGCAACACCAGGAGGAGGTGCAAGGGATCAAGCTAGGGAGGAACCCGTGCCTGAGATTCCTCAACTTGATCAAGCTGCATTAGAGAACCTAGCTTTCCATACCCTGTTCGGTCAGTTTATGGCGACTATGACGCATATGGCAGATAGGATGCCACCACCTACATTGTGGGCACCTACCCACCATGAAGGACAGGGAGCTGGAAAGACCTTTGAAAGGCTTCGTCGGGTGGGAGCCACAGAGTATGCTGGTACAGCTGACCCAGCTGATGCAGATTTATGGTTGACAGAGCTGGAGAAATCTTTTAGAATCCTCAACATCCCTGAAGTAGAGAAGGTGAGGCATGTTGTATACCTCCTTAAGGGGAGTGCTGGTCATTGGTGGACCATAGAGGAAGGTAAAAGGCCAGGAGTTGAAGTCAGATGGGATGAATTCCGACATGAATTTGTCGCTAGTTGTTTTCCTAAGACGTATCTAGATGAGAAGATCTCTCAATTTGATAGGTTGAGGCAAGGACATATGAACATTAGCGAATATGAAGCTAGGTTCATGGAGCTTTTGCGGTTCTGTCCGCACATGGCAACTACTGATGAAGAGAGGATTCGACATTTTAAGAAGGGGATAAACGTTGAATTGACCACTCCTGTGTCTGCCCTGTAGAACAGGGAGAGGTTTGCCACATTTGTGGAGTTCGTAAGACGGATTGAGAGGTCTATGATTGAGAAGCGACATACCAGTAATAAGAAAGTGTATCCTCAATTTCAAGAACAAAGGTCTGAGAGTTTCAAGAGGTTGAGGTTCTCCACACCACCACCACCACCAAGGTTTAATACCCCGACGTAGTAGACATCAAGTAGGGGTAGGGGCCGTAGTTTTCCTCCAAGTAGAGTCCCCAGTACAACATCAACATCAGTGACAGGACCACCCAGGCAGAGTTTGGGAAGTTACAACTGCTTCCAGTGTGGGAGGTCAGGACACTTGAAGAGAGATTGTCCTGAGAAAGTCAGAACTATAACTCAACCCCAGAGGCAGAGTCAGCAAGGCTCACAGAGGTGACAGTTCAATAATAATGCTAGAGGGCATGGACAAGCATCCCAAGCTAGATCGTTGGCACCCAACAACCATGCATAGGTTCAACAGCAAGCAACATCTAGATTCTATGCCACGAATCAGCCCAAAGCAGTAGTCAACCCTTGGGTTGTGACAGGTCAGATGGAACTATTTTATTCTGATATGTCTTCGTACTACTTCGTATCTGTGTTAATTTATCCGGGTGCTACGCATTCCTTTATCACTTGAGAAGTGATTCATGACTGCGACATGATTGTCACTCATAGAGCAGATAGTTTGATGCTAGAAACCCCTTTGTTGGGATCTGCAGTGCTGCGGGAGGTGTGTTCTCCCTGCACTCTTTCTTTTTCTGAACACCACATTCAAGTGGATCTTATACCACTTGAGATGTAGGGTTTTGATATAATCCTAGGGATGGATACCTTAGAGAAGTATAAGGTTGTCTTGGACTGTGGTTCCAAGCAGGCTGTGTTCACAGACAATGGTGAATCATGGATGTTTCAGGGAGATAGAAAGATTCTTCCAACTTGTCTGGTGTCAGCTATGGTAGTTGAGAAGTTGATGAGGCAGGGATGCTTTGCATTCTTGGTACATGTAACAGATACCACAATGGAGAGCCCTCATCCTTCTGAAGTTCTGGTTGTTAGGGAGTTTGAAGATGTTTTCCCTAAAGAACTTCCAGATGTTCCTCCGTCCCGAGAGATTGATTTTGAGATTAATCTAATCTCGAGCACGCAACCCATAGCACAAACACCATATAGAATGGCACCTGCTGAGATGGCAGAGCTCAAGAAACAACTACAGGAGTTGCTTGAGAAGGGTTTTATTTGACCGAGTACTTCACCATGGGGTGTTCTGGTTCTCTTTGTTAAAAAGAAAGATGGGTCGATGTGGTTATGCATTGACTACAGACAGTTAAATAAAGTAACAATAAAGAACAAGTATCCTCTGCCAAGGATCGATGACTTGTTTGATCAGTTGCATGGTGCAACTATATTTTCTAAGATAGATTTGAGGTCGGGATACCATCAGTTGCGTATCAAGAAGGGTGACATCCCTAAGTCTGCCTTTAGGACAAGGTATGGTTACTATGAGTTCATAGCTATGTCATTTGGACAAACTAATGTACCGGTTGCATTCATAAAACTCATGAATAGAATCTTTCGACCTTTTCTTGATCAATGTATAGTCATCTTCATAGATGACATTTTGATCTATAGTAGAGATGCTCAACAGCATGAGCAACACCTCCGTCAGGCTTTGACTTTACTAAGAGAGCATAGGCTATATGCTAAGTTTAGCAAATGTGAGTTCTGGTTACCAGAAGTTTCTTTTCTAGGACACATTATATCTCTTCAGGTATTCGTGTCGATCCTAAGAAGGTAGAATCTATCTTGCAATGGGAACAACCTAAGAAACCGACAGAGATACGCAGTTTCTTAGGATTGGCAGGCTATTATAGGAGGTTCATTAAGAACTTCAGCTCTTTAGCTTTACCCCTGACCAAGTTGACCAGGAAGGAAGTTCCTTTTGTCTGGAATGACAGGTGTCAACATTCTTTCCAGTTGTTGAAGGAAAGGTTTACAAGTGCACCTATTCTAGAGTTACCTGAGTAGAGAAAGGGGTATATAGTCTTCTGTGATGCATCTAAGAATGGCTTAGGATGTGTGTTGATGCAGGATAAACAAGTGATTTCTTTTGCTTCTCGATAGCTTAAGAAACACGAGGAGAATAATCCGACACACGATCTAGAGCTAGCTGTTGTGGTCCATGCTTTGAAGATCTGGAGACATTATCTCTATGGAGAAACATTCTAGATTTTCAAGGACCATAAGAACCTAAAGTATATCTTCTCGCAGCATGATATGAACATGAGGCAACGCCACTGGATGGAGTTAATCAAGGATTATGATTGTACAATTGATTATCATCCAGGGAAGGCTAATGTAGTTGTTGATGCCCTAAGTAGAAAATCATCAACACCAGCTCTATATAAAGCACAATTAAACTCATTAGTTTTCTCTAAGAGTGATATGCTTATTTCCTTAAGGAAATACAATATACAGCTTAAAGTATTGTTGTTAGCCGGGATGTTAGCTGAGATGCAAGTAAAACCTACTCTGAGGTAGCAGATTAAAGAAGTACATCAAGTTGATATTGTGATTCAACAGATTATGTCAGAGTATGGTAGTGAGAAATGAGATAGTTTCCATGACTCAGATGATCAGGTAGTCTGTTACCATGGTAAGATGGTAGTACCTGATGCCAATAACTTAAGGAAGTTAGTTCTGGAAGAAGCTCATTCTTCTATGTATGTTATGCATCCAGGGAGCACCAAGATGTATCATAACTTAAAAGATATGTATTGGTGGTCTGGATTGAAGAAAGATGTTACTGAGTTTGTTATGTGGTGTCCGGTGTGTCAGCAGGTTAAAACTGAACATCAAAAGCCCGTAGGAACAATGCAACCTCTACCTATACTGCAGTAGAAATGGGATCATGTGACCATGGACTTTGTGGTTGGTTTTCCTAGAACAACCAAAAGTCATGATTCCATATGGGTGATAGTTGATAGGTTGACTAAGACAGCACATTTCTTACCTGTCAAAACAACCTACACAGTTGAGAAGCTTGCACAGATATACATAGATGAGATAGTGTGTTTGCACGGGGTTCCAGCTACAATTGTTTCTGATAGAGGTCCCCAGTTTACGAGTCATTTTTGGGAGTGACTCCATAAAGCTTTGGGTTTGCAATTAAGGTTCAGTACAACCTTTCACCCACAGATAGATGGAAAATCTGAGAGGACCATACAAACCTTGTAGGACTTGCTTAGAGCATGTGTCCTTTAGTTTGTATGAAGTTGGGATCTACACCTGACCTTGATAGAATTTGCTTATAATAATAGCTATCATCACAGTATTGAGATGGCACCATATGAGGCATTATATGGTAGACGTTGTAGATCTCCTTTATGTTGGTATGAAGCAGGAGAATATCAACTTTTGGGTCCTGAGCTAGTACAATAAACAACTGAGAAGATTAAAGTAATACAACAATAGTTGAAAGCTTCCCAGGATAGACAGAAATCTTACGCTGATAGGCGTCATAGACCTTTAGAATTCCAAGTTGGAGACAGAGTATATCTTAAGGTCTCACCTTGGAAAGGAGTTCTTAGATTTGGGAGGAAGGGGAAGCTAGCTCCTAGATTTATGGGGCCTTATCCAATCATTGAACGGATTGGAAAGGTAGTCTATAAGCTACAATTACCACCTGAGTTGCATAGATTGCACCCAGTATTCCATATCTCTATGTTGAGAAAGTGTCATCCTGACACTGAGTTAGTTCTACAACCTATGGAGTTAGAACTAAATGATGATATATCTTATGTTGAAGGACCTGTGTTGGTTCTTGACAGAAGAATTAGAAAGCTAAAAAAGAAAGACATTTGTCTTGTTAAAGTTCTCTAGCATCACCGTGGCATTGAAGAAGCTACGTGGGAACTAGAGGAAGAGATGAGGAGCAAATACCCTACTCTTTTCTCTTAATGTTTTCGTTGACAATTTCGGGGACGAAATCCTTATAAGGGGTGGATAACTTGTAACATCCCTGACCTGGGTTATGCTTTAACCCTAGGTATTTTGTTCAAGAAAGATAATTATATACTTAATATTATCTTTTGGAAAGTAATTAAGGCTCAAGAGGAACTTATATTTCAATTTTAGTCCATTTTGAAAATAATGTTGAAAGTAATGTTTTACTTGTTTGGACTAAAGTGAAAATTACCCAAGTTAAGGGGTTAAATTGAAAATGTTACATGATAATATGTTCCTCATGTGTTGAAGCATCATGAGAATGAAGATGATGCAAAGGAATGGCTAGTGAAAGCTTGAGTACCAAGAAAGAGCTGATAAAGCTATGTTTGTGCATTAAAACCTAGTTTTGGTGTAATGTGCAATTTACCCAAAACCCAGGGTTCAATATGCAATTTACCACTTCAATAAGGTCCTTAATATTTTTGACATCTTGTAGAGGTAATAAAATGATAGGGGCATCTCATATGAGCAATTTTGAAGGAGAGAGAATCTTGATATTAAAATAATCAAGATTAAAGCATATTTGAAATAATGCAAAAATAATTATATTAAATATATGGCTCTTTAACCAAAATTGTGTTGGTTGAAATCCACATAAATGGACTTCCTTGTGCATTGCAAAGTCAAAGGAAATATCTACGTGAGTGGAGAACCCACTCACATTAAGAAACTAAAAAGAATTATCCACTCACTTATGGATAATTACTATTATAAAGGTTAAGGTGCTTAATTTCTTTTCCCTTAATTCATGGATAATGGAAGGGAGTTCGGTGGAGATAAAGATACCTTTGAATGCAAGGAGCCAAGGGGGGAGAGGTGGCACCAATTTTGGAATTAAAGGATTTAAATGAGGCATTTTCTCTCTCATTGATTTTCTTATAAAAACACCCTTTACAACTCAAACCAAAGACCTTTTTGAATCCACTTCTTCTCTTTGCTTGAAAAAATGATCAAGGAAGCTAGGAACAGCAGGAGGACGACCCCCAACCTGTTGGTAAGCTTCTTGACCTTCGTTCATCTTGATTTCATGGTGGAAATCACAAATCAATGCATGATTACTTCTTACCTCGATCCCATCTTCAATTCTAACCATTCCTTTTCACTCAAAAGCTTGAGGAACGAACCTTGTGCCGAGAAAAAGCTCCTTCCACCATTTTTGATGTGAAGTTACAAGCTTTGAAGATCAATTGGAGGCGGGTTATATAACTTGAACCCCTATTCATTGTTATTGAAGTCAATTTCTCAATTAATTATGTTCAAATTGCTCTTCTTTCAATTCCTTTGATTAGTTGATGCAATTACCATGATAATGGCAGTAGTTTTCGATGGACTAAGGCTTGATGATGATAACATCATCTTAGGCACACATCCCAACAGGTTTGCATTGCAAACGATTTCATGGACTTTGGTCCAAACGGTTTCACCAAACTGTTCGGAGACCAAACGGTTTGTAAACCGTTTGGAGGTTTGGATCCCAAACCATTTAGTTGAGTTGACAATTTGTATGGGTTGACCATTTGAGGTCAGGACCCTAGTAAATGTTGTATGATGATCTAATGGACCCAATTGATTAATTCAATGTATGGACAATCTTCCAATTAAAAACCCTAATCGGGTTAAGTGCTGAAATTACAATTGATTGACTTAATGTTTTGGGTTGATTAACCCAAACGGTCTCAAGACCGTTTAGAGGTCTAGGGTTGAATGTGGTTGAGTAATTGAAGAGTTAGAGATATCAAATTAAAGTACAATCAATAGCTAATTTGATGATCAATCCAATGATCTAAACCCTAATTGGATTTCACAAATTTTAATGAATGATGAGGCAAACGGTCTCAAGACCGTTTGGAGGTCATCCAAACGACCTCAAGACCATTTGGAGGTCATCCAAACAACCTTAAGACCGTTTGAGGTAAGGTCATATCATAAGTTTATGGTAATTCATTGATTTCAATTGGGTTAGTTCCACAATATTAACCATTGATGGTTCCTCGAATTCAAAACCCTAATTGATGGTTTCTTGATTATAAATCCTAGTTTAATTGGGTTAAAAACCCTAATTGATGGTCCAATTGAAGGATGATTCAATAGTTCAATTGATGAATAAATCAAGAAGTCAATTGATAGCCATTTCATTGTTGGAAACCTTGAATTGGTTAAGTGTTAATAGAACTTTTTGGTCCATTCGGTTTTGAGATGGTTTGGACCAAACAGTCTTAAGACCGTGTGGGTCCAAACGGTCTCAAGACCGTCTGGGTCCAAACGGTCTCAAACCATTTGGAGACCCAAGCCCATTCGGTTTCAATACTTTCTTGCTTAAACGGTTTCAAGGGCAATGTGCCCAAACGGTTTCAAACCATTTGAATCTTGAAAGAGCAAGACCGTTTAGGGTCTAAGTAACCAAAACCGTTTGAGGTTCAAAATGGTTAATCCATTTGGATATCTAATGTAATTGAAGATTTAATTGGTCAATTCAATTGGATACCTCATGTAATTGAAGGCTCAATTGATCAAATCTTCTGGACATCCTAGAAGAGGATGAGAGAGAGAGATTCATACATGAAAAATAATCTTGTAGCAATCAAGCTTAGCACATTCAAAATGAGTGAGGTATACAATTAGGGTATGATCCTTGAGGAAGAGATCATAACACCCTAATTGAGTTAATTGATAAACTCAAACCCTAAATTAGGGCAATTCCGAGTGAAACCCTAATTTAGGAGGATAATGTGATATGAATTTAGGGTAATGACATGAGTAACCCTAATTGTGGGTTATTGAATTCAAACGCTAATCTAGGGTGATGTGATGTGAATAGTAAACCCTAATTCTAGGTTATTGAATACAAACCCTAATCTAGGGTGATGTGATGTGAATAGTAAACCCTAATTTTGGATTATACTATATAGTGTGAAACCCTAATCTTGGACAAAAATGATGAATCATTGGTCCTAATTGAACAAAGGGGATGAGTAACCCTGGTTTAAATGAAATGGGAAACCCTAACCTTAGTAAGGGAGTAGTGGTGTTACTCTGGAATAGCATGGAACTGAAATATGATTGATATATCTGTTATCATATGTGCTAACCATGCAGGTATCCTGAGATGATAAACATAGCCAGGTATGAGCTATGATGCTTTAATTATTGAAATTATTTATTGGGCCTTGTGTGCCATAATATGCCTTGTTGCTTAGTAAGAAGTAACAAGAGGGTTAATGGGCCTCAAGTGCCAAATGAGATGCTTGTGTAGCAAGTGTCATGTTTACCTTGGTCAGATGACCTGAAGGTGATGATTACCTAAAAAAGTGGTAACAGTGCAGTGATGAGCTAAGGGTTTGAATACCCAGAACCATATGTTTATGGCTTTGAGTTTGAAATGAGGGACTGAGATCCTAATGTCTTTTAAAGACTGAAAAGTAACTGATGAAAATAGTACATGTTTCTTTATAGCATTTGTCCTAATAAGTTATGTTTGAAAATTTGACTGATGCTAAAAGAATATGATAATGTACTTAATTAACCAAGTGAAAGCTATTCATGTAGTGCTCTGACCATAAATCCATCATCGTCAGTAGTTGGTGATGGTG
Source organism: Alisma plantago-aquatica (assembly GCA_963693085.1). NCBI lineage: Eukaryota > Viridiplantae > Streptophyta > Magnoliopsida > Alismatales > Alismataceae > Alisma > Alisma plantago-aquatica. The sequence continues at coordinate 1,266,015,209 of OY856410.1, forward strand.
AAACAAGTTTTCTAATGAGATATCCTGGAGTTCGCATGTTTTGAATGTGGGGGTCAATGGGAGAAAATATCCTTACATCCAAATGGGGAAATTGATGGAAGGTAAACATTCAACCTCTCAATCCTTCATTATATGTTCTGGGATGGATGTATCACTAATCTCCCGATGTTGTTAATACCGGATCGATGAAGGTAAATATGAAATCTCTCGACTGTGAAGAGAGTGCAGCCGCCGTTGTAGCTCTATAGCGAAGATGCCACTATACCCTGGCAAGCTATGTAGTAGAGACACGAGATGTCCTGCATGTGATCTCGCACTGACCAAGATGTGGGAAGTCATAGAAATCGACTCTTCCACTGACTTTGTATGGTACCGATTTCGACTTCGCAATGGTCGGTTGGAGTATGAGCGGTATACCTCATCTCCTCAGAGCTTAAATATGTCTGAAAATATATCAGTCGTGTAGCGTATTTGCTTAAGATTGAAATACGAGAACCACTGGTTGATGTTATCTTGCTTAGCATGTCATTGATACATAAATGTTACTTATGTTCTTTAATTCATTATTGAATAAGAGACATGTTGCCTTGTCAAGTTAAAGTTGAAATACTTGAATAGAATTGTTGCTCTAATATGCATAGATATTGATTTATCTGTCATTAAAATTTATTATCCCACTGCTCAGTTTATTTCTATTAAACTGTAATAATAATGTTTTCGGCGGAGAGTTATATCTCTCACTGGGGCAATTGTATAATTGTCTCACCCCCATGGGATCCAATATTTTTAGGTAGACGCAGACAGAGAGGCAGAAACTCTATAGCAGGGGAAGAGCAGCAGCAACAACAACAAGGACAGCAGTAATCCTACAGGTGGAAATACTGGCTATCAAGCTTTGTACATATGTCAATAGAGTCATATGTGTCATCTCTGTACTCTCCGGTCCTAAGAGTCAGTAGATAGTATTTTATATCGATCTGAGATTTTTGGTTTGATGCTCAAGGATTTTGTTACTTGTGCGGTTTAGCAAAATAGTGATGTATACATATTCCTCGATGAGAGATGGTACATATAATGTATAATGTGGACCAGTATGTAAATATAATACTGTGGTTCTTGTTTACCGAGTTTCCTGAGAATGGATCTATTTGAGAATGGTTTTAATTTTTGTAATTTTTAGTAATCTGCTGCTAACGATACGCTTCCGCATTAGTTAACCTTGTTATATTAGTTAAGACCGGTTTGTACGTCACACATAAGGTCATCTGCATGGATGTGATACACTGTCTAGCTACATTCTGGACAAATTAAATCTCAGCTAATACAGATACTACTGTCAGCCATTAAGAAACCCCAAACCACAACTCTATGATGCTTAACATTGATGCTTTAGTCGATGTATCTTAGCCACCAGCATCATTGTGTGAGACCATAGGGGTCATTGGTTATGGGGAGGCTACAATTAATGAAAGTATGGATGAGGACATACTACAAACGGAACTAAAAGCTATACAGGAGGGAATCTAAGAATGTAGATCCGGGTTTGATAACATCAAGGTTTCTACTGACCGTCAACAAGCAGATAACATAGTAACAAGGAGAATGCCTACACCATCAAAGTACAAGGTAATATGCAAACAAATTTATAGAGATAAAAGTTTCTTTTCTTCCTTTAGTTGCATCTTTCCTAAAAGAGCTTGTAATGACGTTTCCAAACCATAGCTAAATGGGCAACATCACAAGTAGTAATTTCCTGTAGGTAGCATGAATTGTCCAAAATTCATCTCAAACCTTGTTAGAGATGAATCGGTCTTGAACCGAAATGGAAGTCAGTCTTTGGTTTTGCCTGTTCTAGGAGTGCAGGATAATTAATATTATTTCTAAGGTTTCAAAAAAACACTAAAATAAGCATCCCTTTCCTTCCCCTTTCAATTCCATTCCTCCCCAGGATTCACCGCATGTCAAACATATCATTAGAGAAAACCCTGGGCGAAAGGGTGAGTCATAAATAAGAGGCAATGCTGCAGTTAGCTGATACTCAGTTCAACTATCGCGTTATTTATGAGTTTCTGAGCAAGTAGCTGCATTACTTTATGAGTTACGCTACCCACAGTCTACAGTCTACCCGCTGCACCACCCGATTTCTTGGAAACCCACACAAAGCTGATACAGTCTTTTCTTTTAATTAGAATTAACTCCACCAACTGATTACATGCAGCAAATGAAGATTCCCGAGATTCTCTCTCCACTCTTCTCTTCTCTCCAGCATTCATCTTTATTAATTCGTTTTTTCTCTTATAATTATTCTCTCAAGTTCTATTCCACCCACCAGCATTCCCGCATTAGTACAGTACCTACGGAATCCAATAGCAACATTGATCTGGAAGCATAAGTACAGTACCTACGGTATCCAGTAGTAACATTTGTCATCTGGACATAATTTTTTTACAAAATAGAGAGATAAGTTGAGTGCCCATTGTTGATTATCTCAAAAGTATAGTGCACATCAGATTAAAAATCATTTATAAATTACATCCATAAGTATGGTACCCACATGTTAATTTCAATTCATTTGCTGAAGCATAAGTACAGTACCTAGCAAATTACAGAATCAAGCATAATTATATAACTAGTCTAGAAGTATAAGCACAGTACCTACGGGATCTCATACAACTATAAAATGCATCTATAAGTATTGTACCCACTTGTTAATTCCAACTCAGTTTTTTCAAACATAGGTACAGTACTTACCAAATTATAAAACCAAGCATAAGTACATTACGTAACAAATTACAAAATCAAGCATAATTGTATAACTGATCTGGAGGCATAAGTACAGTACCTACGGAATCCAATAACAACATTTTTCACCTGGACATAATTTTTTTACAAAAGTGTAGTGCACATCTGGTCAATAATCAACTATAAAATGCATCTATAAGTATTGTACCCAATTATTAATTTTCAACCCAGTTTGTCAAATATAAGTACAATACCTCTCAAATTCACTTGTGAATGTATATGTATTTATTGTAGGTAGAGTACTTACATAATCTGCAGTGAGGATAAATATGCAATAGAATTTTTTTGTAAGCAATAATGGATTGATATCTGTCATTTGCATGACTGTTGCATGGAGTGGACAGAGTATCTGTACCTTGCATGTATTTTACATGCTTTTACATGGGTAATAGTATCAAAAACCGGCTGCATGCTGAGATTAATTAAAAATCACCTATTCCCGAGTACCGGGTAGGTCAGGTGTTATGTATGAATTTTTCTTACTTTATCCGGATGGGTACCTGCAAATAGAACTAGAGTTTGTTGGGACAATGATGGTTTGTACCTTCACTGATTGACCAAATTTTTTATTACGCTGCGCAAACGACCTCTAAGCCATCATGTCAACCACCGACCGAAGTTGCTTCTCTCATTTCTTAATTACAGGCAGCGCTTCTCCATCATGTTTGACATGGATATCTAACAACCCACCGGATTTCGGCATTCAAACTTCTTTGAATCGCATTACTTCACACCAACCCTGCCCAATACCGAGATGCGCCGCCCTTCATGCCCACCTATGAGCACAATGCACCTTTTAGAACAAGTCAAAGTTCTTGTATCTGTCTCAGCATAAACATGTGGTTAGCACCAACGATGTGCTGACCAACTAATAAATACAGTTGATAGAATGCTGCCACCATTATAAGTTTGTATTGGATCCTGTTAAAACATCATTCTGTCAAGGCGATTAGGTGCAACATAAAAGCGTAGGATTTATGTTTTACTAATACGAATTAGCTTGCGGACTTTGTGCTTGTACTTATTAATGACAAGCTACTAGGAGAAAGAATATATGCAAGAAAATAGTTCTCCAATCACCGACAAGGTTCAATATATACAGCCTTCACTGCATAGGCATTAGGAATACAGAATGACAAGATCGCGTGTGAATGAAGAATAAATAGAACTTTGAATGAACTTTACAAGTGCAGTTGACTTCATGAAGACATGGGAAGGAGAGGGAGGGGGAAGTACTGTTGTTTTCCTGACTCGAGTGATGAATACTACTATCATTTGTTTCGATTAGGTCGAGTTAGCATTCTCAGAGTCAAATCCACGGCTAACAAAGCAAAATTCTAAACTTGCTTCTTTATCATGTTATAATTATTTAATTTCTCTTCTAAGAAAGGGCATTTTCCGTCCTGAAGTGTTTTCAGCCGTTCAAGATATTGTTCTTTCGTTCAGGACATGGACTCTGGTTTCGGCACACCAACTAGAGCATCAATACTTGGTGGTTGGCTCTTTCCAGGTTGGCGTCTTCTTCTTGTAGTATTGCACGTGGGGAGCATAATCGCCCTGATGAATATACAAAAACGAATCGTCTTTTACTTGCAAAGATTGCAAGCGAGAGGAAGAATCAATTCTAAGTTACTGTCCGGCAACGACTTTGTATTTGACGCAATATACACCCATAGCGTGTCTTACATGATCAGTGGCACGTATTGGATGATGCATTACTTAATGTTGACGACATAAGGAATAAATAAATATCTGCGATATCATATGCAACTCCAACAATATTGATATTCCTGAAGTTGTTTTGAGTGACGAAGTAGCTCTACTAACTATTTAGGAGAACAGAGAACACTCTCTCTTCTCAGATTGTAGTTTCCAAGTGGTGTCCCAAACAAAATATCTTCCACCAGGTTACAAAGTTCAAAATTGACATTGCTTGACAGTTTGTGTGATTCGCACAAATGATACAAATCATGAACAGGGGAAAAAGCGGCTGGGTGTTAGTGTAGTGAGAGAAAGTTTCAACTTCTCTCTTGAAACACCATCACCTTCCTCAACACCTTGACCATCTCCGTCTTGACCTCTCTACCAGATCCGGTTATTTTTTGCTGTGTGCTGATATTCCGCCGCTCAACACCAGCCACACCAGTCCTCGACAACTGATTGACTCTACCAGAGCTGAGGCAATCACACGGGTTCCCCATTTTGCAACATCTCAAAATTTACCATACCCACATGAAACAACTTCCGAAGTCTTCATAATATGCAGCTGAGAGACCATTTAATATAGCTGACATTAAACACATCCACTAGCCGAAACTTCCCCACCTGTATGTGGCAAAGCTCTAGCTGACACACCAACATAGCGCAGGAGATTTACTGTATTTTCCATACCTGAAACCTGAAGCTATTGCTATCACACAACCTTGGCTCCGTCCTAAACATTAGACGATATTGATCACGTCCTTTTTTCTCTATCTTGCTGGTGACAAACAACTGTAATTGGCTAGTGACTTTACAGCTCCCCTGAGATGAGGACAGGGGGACACATCTCCAACACACTGAGCAAGATAAGAATACCAAGAAACGTGATGCCATTACAAATCAGTCGAGCTTATCTATATAGAAGCAGCTCATGACGAAGCACAACAAACTTACTGCCAGCATCGCCACTCCAACTATGGCATCTGAATACCCATACATGGACTATCCACTCGATTCAGATAATAGGCAGTCAGTCATGCTACCAATAGAATGGAAATATCATAAGTTCGGCATCATGCTTGGTCCAAATAAGATACAGACTGGTAATACAGAGTTTGAGATCACTATCACCACAGACAAAAAGTCCAACATGCACATCGTCGATGGATGGGCCAAGATGATCGAAGAATTGTACCTCAAGAGGGAGTGGATCATTTATCTCCGTCCTATAGCAAATCATACACTCCTGACTTGGTTTACTGACCTTAACACTGAAACACCCACTAAACTTCACTCTTTGTTCAGGATGTCGGGAGACTCTGAATTTGAAGGATCAGATTCAGCAGACCAACTATTAGTAAGAGCGGAACATCAACCTAAACTGGGCTCCTTCAAAAATCCGATAGAGATCACTACTACAACAGACGTGTTTTCCTCATCAGATGAAGCAGATACAACAACATCGACATCTGAGGTCCAATCTCACAGCGCTAGGTACAAATCTACTTCCCAACTATGCCAATCACATAAAATACTTCATACATCTGCTCGATCAAAAACTAGTTTTAAATTAGATAATTTATTTATTCTCCATCCTATGAGAAGTTTTCCACCACTTACATCTGGAACTGCCATTGAATTAGCTATAGATACCTTGATAGATAACGCGATCCTCGTGGATGGACTCTTGTTACACACCGCCGTAAACAACTGGCTTTTTTGCTGCGTTGTGGCAGATGCTACAGGCATGGACACACTAAGTCCCGATGCACATCTCCACCCCTTTGTTTTCTCTGCAAAATGCATGGACATCTCTCTTACTTCTGCCCTCTGAATGCAGACATTCTCAAGATTATACCAGGTCTCAAACCACACAAAATAACACTTTTCATACAAAACATACCATTACTGATGGATTACAACAACATCAATGAGTCATCTTTTCACCCAAAAGGCCTCGATCAAATACAAAATCATCTTGAGACTATAATCATTTCTCGTGTCTCTGCATTCCTGACATGAACACCTCTTTGCCATGCATTTTCTCAGCTCCGCCACCTGACGATCCCATTAGCCAATCACTTCCTTTAACTATCAAAGGCCATCAAGATCAAACCTCTCTACATATACCACCACTATTGGCATCACCCTCACATATTGTGTCTACTATACTAAAACATCATGATCACTCAACCTCCGTGTCTACCTCCCCTTTCAGCATGGCCCCTCTACTGCACCTTGATAAGGAATTTGTCATCGACCTTCTGACCAATTCCATGAGATTGTTACGTGTCTTCACTAGTCGCAACATTCTTGTTACTATCTCAAATAACATTGACAACAATACGGTCAATATCCTTGATGTAACTCGTGTCATCACACTCCTTCTTCATGGTCATACCGTCCTCAAACCAAAAATATTATCTCCATCCTAACTTGTTTCTCTATACTCGAAGGTACCAATCTTGAACACCTTTTCGGGCAAGCCATGACGATCCCATGTGGGTCTAGCTTCGTCTAATCTAACATTACAAAATAGTCACCTAAACAAGGATCATCTCTTGCTGGATCAGAGGCTCTGGGTGGGTTTCCTATCTGACCTCCCTCCTTACTTATGGGAAGTTGAAATCTTTCATGTGATTACACACTCCAATGGTGCAACTCTATAATTTGTTAGTCATGACACTTTGCACCCCACAAACTACATAAAATCCTTCGACGTCTTCTTGGTGAAACAAACTATCACTTTATCAACATCCATTAAGGTTAGATTAGGAGAGAAGATTTACCAGATTAAACTTGTTGCAGAAAATCCTACCAACACTAAAACCACATTTTTGGATATCGCCCACCATCCACTGTCATTGTACTGCCCTATCAACACAAAGAAGCCTTTGTAGCCTCCAGGAAACCAAACGAGAGAAAAATGGTTTGTGAGAGGAAGAATACATCAAACCTCTCACAAGGTAACTCCAACCCTAGCATTCCTAACACAAGGCCCAAGCTTGCCTCCCCATCAATGGATAGCAACCACAACTCATTCCTAGACTCCACCAAACCCTTTTCATTCCAAAATAACCTAACTACCACAACAAACATTGATCACAATACGGTTGATAAGATAAAAACAACCATAATGGAGGACATCAGATCCTCACAGAGCAAAGGAAAAGCAACAACCACCATCTCAACATTCAACTCACTGATGACCAACCAGAAGGACTTACCAAGAAAAATTACTTCGCTACAAAAAAACCAGGTAACAAGCCAGAACTCCAAGTTATTGCTCACCTTAGAGAATTTTCTTTCTTCTCAGATACATCAGAAGATTGTGAGCAAAATATTTTGATTGATAATCTAGAAGATATAGCTTCTTGGCCAGATATACATACTTTCTCAAACTTTGCCAACTCACTTGGTATCACCTTTGATACAGAATTTGCTGCCTACTTAGCATCAGATGCCATAGAAAAATTTATCAGATGGCACAACCAAAGACATATAAATAACACTATCGTCAGTCTAGAAAAACTACATGAAAACCAATAGTGTCCCAACTAGATCATAACATCACTAGTTTTTCCATATCAATGAAGATATCGTCATGGAATGTATGTGGGGCATCAAGTGTTAAGAGAAGAAAACATATAAGAAGACACATTTACAAATACAACATCAACATTAGCACCATACAAGAAACTAAAACGACCCTGACACCTTTTGCATTGAAATCCATAGGGGGGAACACATCAACAAATGGTTCCAACTACCACCTAAGGGGTTCAAAGGAGGTATTATTATAGGCATTAACAACAATATCTTCAATATCTTCCATACTGAATATTGAGACTACAACATCACTTTACACACCAAAAACATACTAGATGCACATGATTTGATATTCAACATCATATATGGTGAACCTAGTACTGATAAACAACCTTACATCAGAGAAATATCACATATCTTTCAAATATACTCACAAAAACCATGGATCATAGGAGGTGACTTCAACCTCATCATCCGTAAATCAGACAGATGTAATCTGAACAGTCCATCTAGAATTTTGACTAAATCTGACAAACTACTCAAAGAAAACATCATTAAGCACAATATGATAAATATACTTCCATCTAATGCAAACTACACCTGGAATAGAAACCATTCATGGGCTAGAATTGACCATTTCATACGCTCTCCCATTTGGGAAAACCTCATCTAAAGTCTAGTGTTTTAGTTGCACCAGACCTATTTCTAACTATTTCCCCATCATCGTTGATACCTCATATCTTAGATGGGGTCAAAGACCATTCAAAACATAAAACTACTGGCTTCAAGATCAAACTTGACATCGGTAGACAAAATTGGCCACAATATTTGCGGACATCTAGGGAGCCATGATATCACATTTATAACAACACCAAAAAGATCATATCATCTCTCAGAACTTGGTAAAACAAAAAATATGGCAATATCATGCACAAGCTAGCTGATCTTGAACAACATCATTTTTATGTGGATAGTGACCCTAATGTCAACCCAACCATCATTCTAGCAATCAAATTAGATATTGAGGACATACATAATTTTATTGACTTTAACTGGAAACAAAGAGCTAAGATTAGATGGGCCATAGACGGTGACAAAAACACTAAATATTTCCAAAGATGTTGTAGCAATGCTAAGATCAACATCATAGATATAATCAATATAAATGAGACTAATACAACAAATAAAACCATTATCAGAAAAGATTTTGTCACTCATTTCCAACACATCTTCAACAAGGGACATGAGCCATGTTTTCTCAACTCCATAAAATGGGAACACCTATGTCATAAAACCATACTCTCCCACCATAACACTATTGCTTCTTTCACTATAGAAGAACTAAAAGATGTTGTTTCATCCCCAGGTAAAACAAATCACTAGGACCAGATGGACTAAACACTAACTTATATCTCTCTATGTGGGAATACATCAAAGAAGGCTTCATGCACCTCCTCCATTCGATTCATAAGAAAGAAAATATTCACAAACACATCAAGGTTCTCAACCATACCAACATAACATTAATAGAAAAAGTGAAACAACCTGACAAGCTACACAAATTTAGACCTATGAGTTGCATCAACACTTCTTACAAAATCCGGGCAAAAATCCTCAGTAACTGCATCAAACCACATCTGGAACATATAATACATAACAACCAAAATGCCTTTTTGAAACACAAGAATATTCATGATGCATTCATTATGGTCAATGAAAAACTCCATCTTTGTTACAAAAACAAAACACTGTGTTAGCCATTAAACTAGACATTGAAAAATCCTTTGATTATGTCAACTGGATTTGACTCATCCATATATGAAGGGTTACAAATTCCCTACAAAATGGATCAACTGGGTTCATGCATGTATTTCGACTAACACCTTTTCCACCATCATAAGTGGTTCACCTTTTGGTCACTTTATAAACCCTAATGGTCTCAGACAAGGTGACCCATTATCATCATACCTCTTCATCATTATTACATCACTTCTCATGAACATGATCAAATTAGGGACTAACCGTGACCGTATCCAATTACCAAATGAATATTTTGGAAATGTAATTCAATATTGGGATGGCACTATGATCCTTGTCAAACCAGAAGACAATACCAATACCAACACCATCTGCGTCATAGGACCATTCTCTTACATCTCAGGACTCAGGGTTAACCTTGGAAAAACATCCGTAATTGGCATTAACACATCACCAGACACTATACTCAAATACTAAACACTTATTAGATGTAAAATTGAGATCTTCATGATTATGTATCTAGGACTACCAATCACACCACATACTTGTCAACACCATCTATGGTATCCTATCATTGAAAAAATCAACTAAAAACTCATACCCTAGACACACAACTTCCTCATATTGGTTGGTCGTAATACACTACTCAATAGCTCTATTACTCTCATTGCTACACATTACCTTATCTGAATACCTTTACCAACAAAATTTAAAATATGATCAACTAAATTAGGAGAAAGTTCCTATGGAACCACTATACAACACATTCAGAAAAAAAAACTAAGTTACACTTATTAAATTGGAAAACCACCTGTGTGCCAAAAGCTTATGGAGGATGGGGGATTATTGCCATTAATACACATGCTATCTGCCTCATTACAAAAATCATTCATGTTCTCACATCCAATACTTCCAAAATTTGGAAAGCCTTCATCATTCACAAATACTACAAAAATAAAAATCCATGGAGCAAGACAAAAAAATACATCTTCTCACCTCTATGGAAATTCATAAATAAAGATATGGACATCATCTTGCATATGATCATCACACCCCACGCCTCCACTAACATCTACTTGTGGAATGACCCATGGTATCAAAACAACATGATCTGATACATGAGCATAAAATTCCACATTCCCTAGAACCTGATCTACATTAACACGGCCAAAGCTCTACACCTCCTCACCAGTAATAGACAAAACAACCTCAAATCACTTATAATGCATGTTCTCACTATCGATACCATAGATGATATTATACTCACTCTCGAATACAACATCGGTAACAACATCTCTTGGAAATGGGGAAACCAATACTCTCCAAACAAGTGATGATATTATACTCACTCTTGAAAGCTAACTTTGGTATGTCATCCGCCTTTATCCTCAACTGATGATATCCCGACCGTAGATCGATCTTCGAAAACACTGTAGCACTACGCAACTGATCAAACAGATCATCTATCCTCGGCAACGGGTACTTATTCTTGATCGTGACCTTGTTCAACTGCCGGTAGTCTATACACAACCGCATCGAGCCATCCTTCTTCTTAACGAACAACATGGGAGCACCCCACGATGACGTACTCGGTCGGATAAAACCTTTCTCCAACAACTCTTGTAACTGCTTCTTCAACTCTGCCATCTCTGCTGGAGCCATCCTATACGCTGTCTGAGCAACTGGCTACGTTCCAGGAACCATATTGATCTTGAAATCAATCTCTCGGGGTGGAGGAACACCAGAAAACTCCTCAGGAAACACGTCTGCAAACTCTCGAACCACTGAAACCTCCTCGAGACTAGGACCTTTCGCCTTGTTAACCACAACGGTATCCACCATGTGAGCTAAGAATGCCTCACATCCTTGTCGTAATAACTTATCTGCCACCATAGCTGATACCAAACACGTCGGAAGGATCTTCCTATCTCCCTGGAAGGTCCACTTCTCTCCAGCGACATCAAACACTACCTGCTTGGAACCACAGTCCAAGACAACCTTATACCTTTCTAAGGTATCCATCCCAAGGATAACATCAAAACCATGCATATCAAGTGGTATAAGATCCACTTGGATACGATGTCCCGAGAAAGACAAAACACAAGATGGACACTCTTCTCGAAGCAAAGAGGAACCATCAAGAGGGGTTTCTAACAACAAGCTATCCTTCTTACAGCTAACAGGTAAACGACTGTTTTCAAGCATACTATAGGCGATAAAAGAGTGTGTAGCACCCGGGTCAACCAGAACAGATATAAAGCAAGAAGAAGACATATCAGAATGAAATAAATCCATCTGACCTGTCACCACTCGCGGGTTGACTATTGCCTCCGGCTGACTCATGGCATAGAATCGAGCCGTTGCTTGCTATCCATGACCTCTGCTTCCTTGAGCAGACGATCCAATTTGAGACGCTTGACCGCGTCCTCATCCTCTGCTACCACTGGGCTGCTGTCGATCTGATCCTTGTTGGTTCTACCTCGACTGCTGCGTCACTTCAACATCTCTATTCGGGCAATGCGACTTGAGATGCCCGGTTTGTCCACAGAGATAGCATGCCCTATCTTCAACCCGTGGCCTAGATGGCCCTATCACTGCCATTGAAGTTGAACTGTGCACCTTAGGCGGTGAAGAAACATAACCTTTCCCCTTACTCGGAGACCACTGAGATGGTACACCATAATTCCTCATTGCTGACGGTGCCGAAAACCTGGGCTTCTTAAAGCCACCAAACCTTCGTCCTTGAAACTGAGCAGGTCTTTTGTGAGACATAGACTCTCTTTTCTCCCTTACTATTCTCTCGATCCTTCAAACAGATTCCACAAACATAGCAAACCGCTCTCGGTTCTCCAACGCAGAAACCGATGTTGTTAGCTCAGCACTCAAACCCTTCTCGAAACGTCTGATCCGTTCCTCATCTGTTGTCGCCATGTGAGGATAGAACCTCAACAGATCCATAAACTTAGCTTCATACTCGGTGATGGTCATCATTCCTTGTCGCAACTTCTCAAACTGACTGATCTTCTCATCCAGGTACATCTTGGGAAAGTATCTGGTGACGAACTCGCATCGAAACACTTCCCAACAGATCACCTCACCAGGCCGCTTTTCTTCTTCGATGGTCCACCAGTGACCAGCACTACTTTTCAGAAGGTAGACAGCATGCTTTACCTTGTCTGCTTCGGGGATGTCAAGGATCCGGAAAGCCTTCTCGAGACTTGTCAGCCACAGATCTGCATCTGCTGGATCAGCCGTTCCAGCATAATCCGAAGCTCCAACTCGGCGGAGCCGCTCAAAGGTCTTCCCAATACCTGATGCTTCTCCATGGGGAACATGTTCTCTCGGAGGAGGCACTGGTAATCGTTCAACCATGAGATTCATTGTAGCCATTAACTGCCCCATAAGCTGTTGGTAAGCAAGATGTTCAAGAATGGCTGGGTTAGGTTGGGGGACCTCAGGCACCCGATCTTCCTGTGCATGTCCATCTGCTCCATCAACTGATGCAGCATCACTGTACTCAGCAGAGTGTTCTTCATGGTTTCCAGACATCTTGACTTATCTTCCACTGAGGGAAGAAGATATTGTAAGAAAACCTGGACACACATAAGAACAACTCAACCTAATCCTAAATCCCTATAGACTCAGCGATCCTAAGGCTCTGATACCAAAACTTGTGGCAACACATCCCATTATCACACAGATAACGAGGTGTTACGCAAAAATGTGTGGAAATCTCCATAACCACAGATTATGAAAACACGGGTTAATTAAAGCTGATTGCGGAAAACTGATAAATTGTGAAACTTATTACTTTCCAGTCCTCATCCTGCACAGAAACATGTCATATATACACATACACGAGATCTGATACGTGTCTACAGCTTACCGAAACAGCTGCTCATCCATCACATGAGTTCACCACTTGTTCACATACATAAAGGCCTATATCCGCCCATCAGTAGGATATGCAAACATCAGCGATCGATCATCGTGAAACATCGTCAAAACACTGCCAAGGACCTGAGAGTACAGGGATGACTCTAGACTCTACTATGAAACATCCAAAACAGCAGCATATCCATCGCTTGCCTTCTACTGCTCTTCAAGCTGCTCTACCGCAATACCACGACCACGACCACATCTACCTCGACCACTTGAAAACCAGCGGAGTGAGACAATTGAATAATTGTCCCAGTGGGAAACATAACTACCCACCGCAACTACATAACCTCAGCAAGATAACTATAACAGCAGATAATTATCAATAGGTATAACCAGAGCAGTCTATATACATAGCAAAGCTATTCTTACCGACAAGCTTACCAGCTGTACAAGATGCATATAACCAAATATCTCTCAATAGAACATGTTTATCAGAATAAGATACAATGTCACATAACCTGATTATCAAGATAAGGCATATTACCACATACCTGATGAATGTAGAAGTACCTACAGATATACCAGAATTTAATACACAATCAAGGCCTCAACCAATGTTTCTTGTTTAACTTTAAGCAGTAAATACTAAATGGCTGTATTACATATTATTATGCCCTGAGGATTTGAATCGTACCATTCAAATCCAACCTCTGGCTGCGAAGCCTAAGACTGGTGCCATACAAGGTCAATGGAAGAGCCGGACTCCACGACCTCCCACCTCGTGGTCAGTACACGAGCACAACACAAGCATGACCTTAGTCACATGCTGAAGTGGTCTAAGCCACAGGTTCAGCTCTTTAAGCTACCCTCACTCTAGCCCGCCTTGGTACAGGCCTCGGCGCTAGTAATACTTGAGCCACGGGCCTGATCATTGTGCTCTGAGCCATGAACGCATTCATGCTCCACACATCACATATCCTGAGCCATGGGCCTGTTCACCACGCTCTATATATGTATCTGAGTCTGTAACTGAAGTTACACTCTTACCTCCTCATTTTCAGGCTAGGAGCAACCTACACATATTCAACAATATGCGCTTCCAGGTTAACCCGTAGGAGAACCTGTTTCACCATCACCAAGTCCTGAAGATGATGGATCTATGGCCAGGGCAAACTACATGATATATTTTACTGTGATTAATTAGTAACTTTTAGATGGATTACAAGATTCAACCAAGTTGTATAACATGCAAGATATAACGGAAAGTAAACGATATAACTCAACCTTATATTATCATTGTAATCACATCGACCCGATCCATCTCAAGGATCATCACATACCATGGGATCTCAATCCCTCATCATGTACTGTCACTGCCTCTCAAGGCTCACATCATCATCATGGGAAAAACACCTCATACATACAATCCCATAGAATAATTATCAAAGTGATGTTACTCATCACATATGTCTCATAGTATTTCCATGGCTAATCATCACCTGCATGGTTAGGATACACAATAACCATAGATTCAACATAAGTAATATGCTCACTATCATGAGCTATCATTCAAGATAATCTATTTATCAATATTACACTATTTGATGATCAAGCTTGTTAAGCACATCATACCATAATCATGCCTACCCTTATCTCAGGATTATACAAACAATCAAGGTATTCACTTTATATAACAATTATGTTGAGTATACACTATTATTACCAAAATCATTACTGTTACCATCCTCTATCATCATCATTACCTTTATCATTAAGCAACCATTAATGCAACTACCATTTATCATTGCCATTAACAATTAAGCATAAGACTTACATTATGCATGTCATTACTACTCTTGCTACCATCATTACTATTATCAGCATCATCATCCACTAGTATCTTGATCGCTATGTCATTAATCAAACTATTAATGTAACTGTTACTTAGCCACATTATTACCCACATTAATATTATTATTTCTTTTACTACTAACATGGCATCACCATCATTACATGATTACCATCATCAAAACTATTAACATCTTTGCTATCCACCACATTATCATTGGTATCATTGTTATCAAAAGCACCATTAACACATGTTGCGCATAAGCAACTACTTCCATCACACTTGTGACCGTTACCAAAGAACTACCTACCCTCACCTAAGGTCTCACAACCCTTACTTAAAGCTAGTTGACTCGGCTAGGCATGGGGAGGCAGCAACGCTGCGTTGCACCCAACCTTTGCCCGCAACGCGCGTCACAAGGGAACCGGGCGACATGGGTGTCGTGCGTCAGGGAGTGTTGCGCGACACGCCCCATCGGGCAACGCCCATCACAGCTTACCACCTTGCCCGACATCCTAGGCTAGCACCTATCTAACAACCTCACAACTGCTAGGAGAGAGAAGGAGAGAAAGAAGGAAAGGAGAGAGGGAAGCACTCCCACATATCATGCAACAACACAAGGCCTAACGGCCAACACATTTCTAGGAAAGGAGGGCGTGATGCCCGTCACAAACCACATCCCATCGCGCGTCACAGCCCAGTCCTGACGCCCGTCACACAAAAGGGGTATCGCCCGATACACCCTCACACCTATCAACTGTTACACCATCTCTTGCATGTCGTGCAACTCCATCAACTCAACAAAGAAGGCCCTGTCGTCCACCACAAGGACTAACAAGATGATAAGGCCTATTACCCATCAAAAGGATAATGTTCAACCTAGCCAGATCGGCCAACAACACCATGGCTCACCCTATCACCCAACACATGGGCAGGGTATCGACCAACCTCAAGAACCCATCATATCGTCCAACCCATGGTTCCATATCATCCAACATAGAGAGCACCCTATCATCCAACTCCAAGGCAAAGGTGCCATGTCATCCATCAAAGAGGATATCGTCCAACATACCCAACAACAAAGGGATATCGCCCAACACATGGTCACCATCAACCTCCAACTCAAGGGAACCCAAACCCTAGATCACTAGAAACCCTAAACTCTAAGGGTATATCGGCCACCAAAGGAAACTCAAGCAAGGTACAAGTCTAAGCTACTAACTTAAGAACAAGGACAAGAACAGAAGGTAAAGAAGTTAGGGTTAGAAATTATGCAACCCTACTTAAGCTCCAAGGAATAAGAAGCACTCCAGCTCCAAGGGGTATCGTCCAACACAACTCCAAGGTCCAAAGTTATCGTCCACTAGGCTTCTTCAGGAAGGTGTATCGGCCACCACTTCAACTCCAAGGGAGTGTATCGGACAACACAAGCTAGATGGAGAGGGATATCGTGCACTCAAGGTGGAGGAGAGACCAAAAGATCAAAGGAGACTAAGGCAAGGAGAAGAGCTACATATATAGGAAGAAGGGGAGGAGAAACCAAGGTACAACCATGCTAAGTGTCATCCACCCAAAGGACACTTGTCCTAGGGTTCAAGCCAACACATGCAAGGTCTAAGACACTTGTCCAAGATAGGAACCAAGTGTCACCAACCAAGGTCAAGCCATATGGGCGACACAAGCAAGAACTCCTGTTGGGCGACAAAAATAGGCTGTTGGGTGACACATCACTGTGTTGGACGACACAAGACCATCTTGGACGACACACACACACCCTTGGACGATACAAACTTACCTTGGATGACACAAGGCAAGCCATGGCCGACACAAGGCTCAACCAAGCCCAAACAACGCATCTCAAGGCCCAAAGGGCTTCAAACAACAAGCCAAAGCCTTCCTCTCAACCCTAGAGGAAGAAAAGAGGGGAAAACATCTCACAAGATGACCAACTTGCACACAAAACCCTAAACTTGGGTTATTTGCAAGTATCCCCTCGAACTCTCAACAAAGCACAACAAGACCCTAATCACCTCTCAAAGGTGATTAGCAAGCATCAAACCACCAAGGTTAAGCAAAACAAATAGGGTAAACCCTAAACGCGGGTCAGGGTCCTTACACTACTTATGCCATGATGTACTTAATGATGCTTCCCAGTTGAACCAGCCTTCTAACCTCAACTTCCTTCCTCATCTTATTGATATCCCAGACACATATGTACTATATTTTTGTAAAATGATACTACGCCGAACCACTTGAAGATCTCATGATTGCAAAGAGGCATTTTCCTAGATGACCTCTCCCAACCCTACTATAAACAATGAAAGTCATCAAAGGGTTCTCACTCCAACTACTACCAGATACCTCTCATGTAATGAGCTTGACCCAAGCTCCACGAGATTGAACCTAGTTAATAACGAATTGAAAGTGAAATCGTCCCATCGTAACATAAAGAAATCTTGACTTATTTAAGAGTACCTGAATTGTTGTTGACTGATCATATTTCTTGCCTCAACATTTTATGCATCTACAATAGACCAAAATTATTTAGAGTAACAATACCTCTGTACCAGCATGATATATGGGTGTACCTTTCCATGTTGAGTGCACCTTCCACTCATACTACACACACACACCCCCACCCACCCACCTACCCCCCCCCACACACATAGACACACATATATACATATATATATATTTATATTTATATATATACATATATATATATATGTATATGTATATGTATGTATGTTGAGCGTGCCTTTCCTCCCAAGGTGCACATTTGACTTTGGCTTGAAATTTTATGGCTCTCGGTCCAACATAAATAAAATTAGTATTATTGATTTACATGCACTAATTATGATTTTGATAATGTTGTGGTGTAATTATATGGCAAGAATTCTTTCTTACAATCGTATCCTTGTTGATAAATGCCTCATCTAATGATGTGTCAATTCCTTTAGAATTTTTCTCCTTTACATACCTTTATTGAAGTGTGATAAATTGATCTCACATTACTTTAAGTAATGCCTAACTGTTATAATACTACACTAACTCAATTTTTGCTGACGTCCCTTCCTTTGTTTGTTTCCTTTTTTGGCTATTGCTTTCAACCCACAAAGATGTTGAGCGCCTTGAGGAGTAGTAAGTAGTTGGTGTCACCCACGACTAGCTTTAGTATACTTCTGAGATGAACAAGTTTCTCACTATAAACTGATCCTACTAGATATAGATTTCATATCTTGTTAGATGCCCTTTGTGGCCCTATGTCAAACTTAGACAAAATTTGCAATAGTTAGATTTATCTTTCTTCTTCCACAATACTATGGTTTTTACCAATCTGTTGGAGAAAATATTATGCACCCCTTTATTTAAGAATAATAATTATATGATTGTGAATCCTACCCCATAGGGATGGGGTAGGCTAATAATCAGTCATCAGTGTGGTCAGGATAGACACTCTAAGACCTGCTTCCCTTAGCTTCAGCAACACCTTATTCCTAACTTGAAGCTTGCCCAATAGGTTGCCCGTCAGCCACGATCTTTTCATATTCACCTCCAATGAACAACAAAAACCCTCAAGGTCGACAAAATCCAATGGATAGGAGTGTCGTTTCATGTCTTCCCATGGACACTACGGATGTTGATATTTATAATGATGTGATTGAAGGTACTTTGAATCTAAATCTACATCCCAAAAAAGGTTTGTTTGACTCTGGATCTTTCAATGACTTCCAGCATATGTAAATTTGTCTGGATATAGTGTAGAAGGATCCAAAGCATTCCCCATATGTGAAGAGAACACTGATTCAATATGACTAAAATATGGCGGAAAGACTGTATATCTTGTTCATTAAAGGCTTCTTCTAAAAGTTCATTCTTATCAAAGGTTGCGCAAAGCATTCAATCGATCGAATGAGGAACGGAGTGCCCCTAAACCTATATCAGGGGAGGTTGTTTATGAAAGAGTACAAGACTTTGTCAATGCATTCAGTAGGAGATCACAATGTACCATTCCTACACAGTGTGACAAATTTTTATACAAGAAGATGTCAATATTCTGGGATCTTCCTTATTGGAGTTGTTTGTAGTTAGGCATTGTATAGATGTAATGCATGTTGAGAAAAATGTCTGTGATAGTGTCATTAGTACTCTATTGAATATACCAGGTAAGACTAAAGATGGCATCAAATCCAGAATGGACCTATGTGAATCGGGAATAAGGAAAAAAAATTAACAGAAGTAGTTAGTAGTGATCGAAAAACATACTTACCTCCTTCTTGTTACACATTGTCTAGAAAGAAGAAGAAAACTTTTTGTGAGTGTTTGCTTAATGTTAAGGTACCATAGGGACTTTCTTCCAATATCCATAGACTAGTATCAATGATGGATCTGAAGTTGATAGGTCTTAAATATCATGATTGTCACACTCTAATGAAACAAATATTGTTTGTGGAAATTCAATCTATACTCCAAAAACATGTAAGATTTGCAATCATAAGGCTTTGTTTCTTCTTCAACAGTCTATGAAACAAGTTATTAATCTTGAGAATATCAATGAGCTGCAAAAATAAGTGGTTGTTACCCTATGCTAGCTTGAGATGTATTTTCCTCCTTCATTCTTTGATATCATGGTAAATCTTGTTGTCCATCTGATTAGGGAAGTGAAAATGTTGGCACCAATTTTCTTACATTGGATGTATCCTTTTGAATAGTACATAAGTGTTTTTAAAGGTGATGTTTGAAACCGTTATCGGTCTGAGGACGTATTATTGAGGGTTATGTGGCCAGGGAGTTTATAGACTTTTGCAATGACTTTCTAAAAGGTAATGAAGTTCAAGTAAATGACAAGAATATTGAGGACTATTTTGGCAGGGGGACTTTAGGAGCACAAGTGAAAGTAATCAATTGTGAGATGTGGGAACAAGCACACTTGTATATTTTACACAACATCGATGAAGTGAGTAGTTATATCATCAGACATACCAATTTCATTAAGAAACAATACCCTCGAGCCAATTCAATGTGGCTTGCTAGAGATATAACAAGACATTTATTAGGTGGTTTGAAGATAAAGTTTTACGTCAACTATCTCAAACATCAAATTATGTTGTTGAAAATATCAAATGTCTCACCTTTAAACCAAAAATGAATGTTATGTCTTATGAAGAGTTTGAATAAATGGATTTTAATATTACACAAGGTGACAAGATGATAAGAGTGTAATAAAAAATAATGGGGCCATCCTACAAGCATCTTGATTATATTTTTCTAGTGTGAAGGATAAGAGTCAACGTGAACCTAAAATGTCATATTACAATGTCATTAAAGACATTTGGGAGTTTGACTATGTGTATTTCAGAGTTCCAATCTTTAGGTGTATTGGGTTGATAACACCAAATGAGTTATAGTGGATGAATTGGGTTTCACATTAGTGTAATTTGAAAAGATTGGCGAGAAGGGTGAACCATTCATAATGGTATCACAGACGAAGTAAGTATTTTATATTGATGATCCTACAGATGAAAAATTGTCTGTTGTTCTTTATGGTAAAAGGTAGTTCATTGTAGATCTTATAGAAGAAGAAGAGTACTATAACAAGTATGATGACTCCTCCATTCTCAGTTGGCTTGCCAACATCAAATATTGAAGCTGGAAATGACTTATATATGTATGGAGATCAAACCGAGGAAATGTTAATTGATACAAGATCTAGAATATTAAAGGCATGATTTTATTTTTCTTAAATGTTAGATAAACATTTTACATTCTTTATCACTTATATATCATTGTTTGACTATTTTTGATGTGACATTATTTTAGATGGTGTATGACTATGAGTTTGATGATCCTAATGATGATTGTTGTGAGCATGAGCACCCTGACAATGTGTATCATGAGGATGAGCACCCTGACACTATTGTAAGTTGTATTGTTTTATTACAAAGATGTGCATTTTACAATGTCTATCTTGTTATCAAATATAAAAGTTATATCTTTTTATGACTTATGTGTATTTTTTTGTCAATTTTATCATGAGGATGTGCACCTTGAGGATCTTGCTGAGCTTGATGCGTAACCTCGTAAGCGTGCAACAATACGAGGAATCACCATGATGAACAAGTTATTCGAGCAAAGGGGTAACGGGCCAAAGTTGGTCGTTGAGTTTGATAATTAAGTAAAACCTATTAGGAAGAACTACAGTCCTTTTGTGTTATATATAGGGATTCAAACTCATAGCAAGCTTGATATGAATGTAGAAACTTGGAATAAAGTTGATCTAAATATGAAAGACTGTATATAGAAGGAACTATGTGTGAGATAGTATCATTTACAATTCTTTTTTAAAGCTATTGATAATTATGTTTGTAAGAATATTCCATTAAGTATACAATGTCTTTTGTAGAACATATTTGAACTGGATGAAATATGTCATAGTAAAAAGGTGATGTAATGCGATGGTAGGGTACTAAGGAATTATAGGACAACTCTGTCAAGAGAGTACATACAAAAATCTGAGAATAAGAAGAAATCAACCACTAAACAATGGAATTATCTAGACCCAAACATGTGGGAGGCATTTGTTGCTAAGAGACAAATAGATAAATTCAATGTATCACGCCTCACTCCTCATATTGAATTCTTTGTATTACATATGTAACATATGGTTTGGACTAACCAGGCTGTAAGCAAATCTCAAAGAGAAAGGCATGCAAAGAATGTGCATAGCCACATGATGGGTCCAGCTATATATGCACACCTTTGCCAAAAGCTACTGTAGTTGTCTTCTTCTCAGCAGCCTACTCCTGGGGTTGTTGAGTCCTCTACAACTACTGAACCTCTACTTCGCCATGATCTATGGATAGTTGGGAGGCAAACCAAATCTAGAGATATACCCAACCCCAAAACTACTGAGACAACTTCAAAATGGCAATGTTCAACTCTTAGAGCAATTAGTATCGATGATTGTTATGTTTTACTTGTGAATTACCAATGATGATGATTAGTGTGAGCTCCACAAGAAAAGGAAATAAGGAAAGTTCACCCCTGAGGGAACAAGGGATGAATTGACAATTTCTCTAGGTAACCTAGAGAATCTTGTGTGTGTTAGGGTTGTTAGAACTGGTATCAGTATAAGAGCCTTCTTTGGTCCATCAAAGCATAAGCACAAATGGGGACTCTTAGAAAAGGTACAAGATCTGATTAAAAAGGGTATAGAGTAAGTAATGTAAAAGTATCATTCTTCTCAGACAATTCCTATAGAGCCCTTCTCTTCTTATGAGGTGGACCCTCCTACGACAGAGGTGGTTGGGTGTAATCCATTGACCCACCACCTAGTATGTCTGATGTAAGTATTTTTATGACATGACAATCATTTAGAATCATTTGTATAATATGTTTGAGTTTAGTTGTATATATAACACTCTATGTAATTTTGTAGGGGTTGAGGCCATGCAGTCTTAAATTACAAGAATATGTCATTGCAGTGGGTGAGGCTTACTCGTGCCTTGAAGGTGACATGCTTCATGATGCACTGTTGCCTGCCGATGTGGTTCATGTAATATCGAGACTTGTCTACGATGCTTGGAAATAGACTACACTGCCATATCCCCACCCTGGGAATGAGACGATAGGTGATGTAGAAGGCGGTGTGGTCCAAAGTTGGAGTTATCTATACTGATGTATGGTAAATTTAAATTGTTTTTGTATCTTTATATACATGACACCATTCATATGATATTATATATCTGCAAGACATAGCTCCTAAGAAACCCCTTACAACTCGTCCTCCACCACCTCATGATTTCCTAGTTTGCTTACAAAGGACCTATTCGACTCAATAGGTCTTCAGTGTAGGGGTATGGAAAAATGGATAGGCGAACATGCTTCATTCCAGATGCACTCCAAAGACCTTCTTCAAAGCTCGAGGATCTCCAGCCAGCAGAATACAATTTCAAAGAAGAGAGGCATTGTCAACACATGGTTCAGAGGGAATATTAATTAAGGGGGAGTATCAATTTTGTATGGGGAGTGATATTTATCTTTTA
Organism: Alisma plantago-aquatica; assembly: GCA_963693085.1. Classification (NCBI taxonomy): domain Eukaryota; kingdom Viridiplantae; phylum Streptophyta; class Magnoliopsida; order Alismatales; family Alismataceae; genus Alisma; species Alisma plantago-aquatica. The sequence continues at coordinate 1,266,038,795 of OY856410.1, forward strand.
TCTTTCATTTATCATTTCTTTTATCATTTTATCGAGTCTTGTAACCTTCAAGCTTTAGACATGTGTTTCGCCCATGCTCCAGTTTGAGGGGGAGTGTTAGAGAGTCTATATTAGCCTATTTAATTAATAGGTTAATTAGTTATTGGGATTTTGTATTATAGCCCGTTTAGATTACTTATGTCTTAAGTATTAGGGCGTCTCCCTTCTCCTATACAAAGAAGAGGGTGTCCAGTCTTGTATTCATCCCATTCAATTCAATACAATCTTATTCTCAACAGACTGGAAATCCACGTCACCCTTTCTAAGCTGACAGGATGGAGTAGCCTCTATGTGATGATGTGCTAGCATCGTGGTGTTCTCCTTTCTCTCCTAAGGACGGTGATGGCTAGGGATTACGTACGGGAACTTAAATTGAAAAGCCTATCTCAATATCTTGTAAACACATCGACCGTCAAGCCCCTTTAAATAGGAGACGAAAGGAAGCATGGTTTCCTAAACCCTTTGATAAATAGAAAGGCTATATGAATGGAAACTCTCATGTATTAATTATAATATTAAGGAATTAATTAATAAACCAATTAATTGTATTAATTGATCAATTAATATCTGACACCATGACATTGCTCAGGATGGCTCTATGAGCATACATACCAACACTGATGGATTCAAAATTAGACTTCTATCATGCTTATTGGGAGAAAATCAATATCTCCATCATGAATATATTCCTTTACATACTATACAATGATGTCATTACCTCCTAGATTGATATCAGAATTAACACCCATATTACCCTCAACAAGAAACAGGACAACCCTTTGAACATTAATCAGCTCTATATTATTATCATACCTCATATTTTTTACTAATTTTTTTTGTAAGTATCTTAACAATCATCTTAGAATGCATGTTATTTACCTTGTAAATTAATAATAGTTGACCTTTGTATCTAGTAGACGTATCCAGGGTGCTCATATTTCATCAGTGGAATGATCTACTCATACCAAGCTTATCACACACCTCTCTTAACTATCGAGTTGGATTTTGAAAAAGAGTTTGAAAAATCAACTTGTAGTTACTTGTTAATTGTAAGCATGACTATATTTTACCTTCCAGTTAGATTCACTGGATTCTCAACTGCATCAAATAAAGCCATTTTGGACCTTGAGAAATGGCTCTACTTTCAGTTACTTTGGTACCTCCAATGGGTTGAACAAGGTGATTCCCTCTCTCCAACTCTCTTCATATTGACCACCACTATAGTGACCCCATGACAAAACATGCCTTGCCTTTTGGCTTCCTAGACAACATCCAAATTAATAGAATTTTAGAGGATGTCTGTATTAAATTTTTTTATGATACTATTATGTTTCGGAAGACTTATTTTAAGATTTTGATTAACATTGTTCATATCATTGGTTTATTATCTCACATTTATTGTACTAGAATCAACTTCCACAAAATTAACTATATTGGTTCTCATGTTGATTAATGTAAATGTTAGGGTTCAAATGCATTTTGGTATGACAACAAGAACAACACCCTATCCAATATTTTCCACTCCCCCTTCCCCCTTCAAACTTTAATTTTATCTGGGATGCCATTTTTTTCATAATTACTAATGTAACATCCCAAATTTTTAAGAATATTAGAATGTGGTTTGTTTTAAATAAAAATAGAAATGAAGTAAGGATCTTAATGCAAAAAGTCCATGAAATGAAATTCCCTAAGGGATATTAAAGTAAGGAAGTTAAAATGAGGCTCAAAAATATTATTTTTCTCTTTCATATGGGCATTATGTGAACATTAGTTCCCCCTTTCCTTTTATATCTTATGCCATTTATGATGCTTAAATGAAATAAAAGGGCAAGATAAAATATTTGAAATTAAAAAATATACATTGCAATAGTTAAGCAAGAAGTTATGCCTTTCTTTTATAAATTTGTTACATAAGAAGAAAGTATCATTAACTTCATTTTTGTTTCCTCCAAGAAGGTTTTCCATAAAGGCATAAAGAGGTATATAACTTACATCTTGAAAGTGTATTCATTAATCAACTTGTTTTGGAGTAAAAAATTTATGAAAAGAGATTATACTTTATTTCATGTTTTATCAAGATAAGACTTTTAATGTATTAATGGAAATAGAATGAATAAAAAGGGGATCTAAGTGTATAGGAAGAATGTAGACTCCTTTTTGGGTGTGTGGTCCAAATTTGGTCAAGTTTTGAACTTGTTTGACCCTCTAAATGAATTAAACAAGTTTCTACATAAGTTTTGTATACAATTTAATCAAATGTGCATTTAATATGTTGATAAACCTTAAAGTACGATTATTTAGTGCATATCATGCACCTCCACTTTTTTCTCTCACTTATTAGGACATTTAGATACCATCGGATGACTCTCCCATCATCCTCTTCCCCCGATTACTTTGCGGAACTGAAGCCAGTCAACTATGGTTGTCTTCCGCAATCGTGTTTCCCTCATCTTACCTCCTTTGGAAAAGTTTCCTCCCCCAACAGATTCTTAAGGCTCTCCTGAATCAAAAAAGCCCTCACACACACTCTCTCTCTCTCTCATTATCTATCAATGAAATGCCTAAAACTAGGGCTTCCTCTCTCTCTCGACCCGAGTTGTAGAGGATACAACAGTGTTTCAGAAACCTATATTATGGATTGTAATCCATACTTAGGGGTAGGGTGTTTCTCTTCATCCTCCGATTGAACTACTAGAGCCATGAGACCTACCACCATTTTAGTGTTTCTTCTTCAGCAACCACAAGCTCGCAACAGCCATCGCTAGCACCTCCATAGAAATTGAAGCATCAGTAAGCTTCTTTGATGCCCCACAAATGTTTTTCAATTGTTCTTTTTCCCTAGATTAGCACTGATCATCGTTCCCTATAGTCGGGATCATATTATTCATTAGAGTTCAACTGCAGGCCACCTCTGTGCCTCCCTAACAACGGAAACGCCCATGTGGACCTTTCCTCAAGTGCACAAGTGTTTTTGAGGTCTTAGTTAATGTTTTTTGGCCTGGTTTTAGTGGTTTGGTTCCCCAGTCCTTCTCCCCTATTCACTCCATGTCTAGAGCATTTCTTTAGCTCATGTGGACCTCCTAGTCCCATCTAAGGATCTTTGTTCTCTACTTGGTTCTAGGAGGTTGATGATCACATCATTTTCTCTGTAGCAGTTGGGATCCTTGCGCAAGATGAGAGCCTAAGAGCCTCGATCAGCTACTCTTGCCATGGATGGGGATGGAATGGTCAATGAATGACATTATAATCCTTGCAAGATCAATCACATTATCGCTATCATAAGGGTATTTTAGAGATTTCATGTAGCCACAAGTTATTTGTTATGATTAAATGACAATTTTACCCACGCATCTCTAATTCTTATATACACGCACCTAGGTTTCTTGGTCTTTTTGCATTTGATTTACATGAGATTTATCTTTGGTTTTAAATGATGTCACGATAAGGTTTTCCTAGTTTCTTATTGGTCCAAAATGCAAAAATTAATAACTTTTGCATATGACCTCAGAAAAATATGGAAACATATGTGATAGAAAGCTCTTCTGATTTTCTGTCGATCTAGCATGGTTTCAAATGTTGTTTTCTACATCCACTCTCTTCCATACTTCAAAGACTAATATTAGGGTTTTAGGATTTATGAACGTATGTACACATCATGATTTCAATCAAATCACAGGTGATTAGAGGACTCAATATATTCAGAATACTTGACCTAAGAAGGTTTACCCTAGTTAAGTAGGCCATGCATATTTGGCACAAGTAATTTTGGTTTAATGCATGCTTATTTATGATTATGCACATTAGTTGATTTCATGGATTATAAATGCTTTCTCAAGAAGACATCATTTATAACTATCACTATTTGCTTGGTTATTTACTTATAGTCTATGGTGAACGCTAACTATGATTATGAATAAGATTAATGAACCATGCTCAAGAAGGGGAAACCCTATTATAATTCAAGAGGGAGATATCCCATCATGGTATTAAGAGGGAGAAATACCATCATAGCATTAAGAAGGACAAATCCTATAACCTCCTAGGATTTGAGGCCTCAGATAAAATGATCTTAAAAGGAATATTGGACTACCCATATCACCAAGGTGCACCTTTTTTTCAGATAGGCTATCACTAAAGAACTTTGTTGTTAAGCACGCTCAACCCAGAGTAGTACTAGGATGGGTGATCCTATGGGGCTAGTCATCATTCTTGAAAATCTACTAGAGCCTTGGGCAGTGGGCCCAGATGTTACAATGGTATCAGAGCCAATTTTCCTTCAATAGGTGGGACCCACTTGGGTTTGTAGCATGCCATTCTTTGATTCGTGCAGTCTAGGCATGTTGGAAAGGGCTATCCTAGTTCATGGAGCCACCCATGCACTAGTAGCCAATTTTTGGGAGCTAGGTGTACATGGGCCATTTGGATTTGCACAGAAATGGGGATAGATTATAAGGCCATATAGTTGAGCCTTGACGTGGACATTGAGTCTAAATGGGGGAGATTGTAGTGTTCCAGGATTTGAGGCCTCAAACAAAATGGTCTTAAAAGGAATGATTAGAATACTCATATCACCAAGGAGCACGTCCTTTTCAGGAATGATTAGAATACTCATATCACTAAGGTGCACCTCCTTTTTAGGGATCCCATCACTAAAGAACTCTTTGGTAACGCATGCTCAACCTAGAGTGTCACTAGGATGGGTGAACATTCAAGAAGTTTTTCCTGGCTTGCGTGTGAGTGAGGAAAAAGCACATAGTTAAGGCTAGTGGTGATCTGTACGACCAATCATCATTCCTGAAACTCTACTAGAGCCTTAGTTAGTGGGTCTGAGTGTTACACTCTTCGTCCTCTCCCTCTTCCTCCTATCACTTTGCGGAACTAAAGCCAATTAATTGTGATTTTCTTTTGCGACCTTTTCTCCCTCATCTCATATCCTTTTTACAAGTTTTATTCCCCAATAGATTCATGAGGCTATCCCAAATTAAATGAGTCATGACACACCATCTCTCATGGTATTTCAATGAAACACCCAAAACAAGGGCTTCCTCTGTCTCGACTAGAGTTTCAGAGGCTACACCAATTTTTCTCACACCTATATTATGAATCGTAATACATCCTTAAGGGTAGGGAGTTACTCCACATCCTCTGATTGAACTACCAGAGTCACGAGACCCAACACCTTTTTTGTTTTCTATCTATGAAAACCATCACCTTACAACGACCATTTGCATCACCCCCTAAGAGATTGAAGCATCACTAAGCTTCTCTGACGCCCCATGAATGCTTTTCAGTTGTTCATTTTCCCTGTATTTTCCCTGATCATTGTACCCTATAGTCAGGTTTGTAGTACTCGTAGGAGTTCAACTCTAGGCCACCTCTGTGCCTCCCTGACCTTGAAAATTCCCCGTGGACCTTGCCTATAGAACACAAGTGTTTTAGAGGTCTTGGTTAATATTTATCGATCTGGTTTTAGTGGTTTGGTTCCCCAATCCATCTCCCATGTTCTCACCATGGCTAGAACATTTTTTTGAGCTCCTGTGGACCTCCCAGTCACATCCAAGGATCTTTGGTCTCAGCTTGGAGCGAGGAGGTTGATGATTGCATCATTTTCTCTGGAGCAGTTAGGATCCTCACTTAAGATGAGAGCCTGACAGCCTCGATCAACTACTCTTGCCATGGATGGGGGTAGAAGAAGCATGGTCAATGAATAACCTTAGCACCCTTGCAAGATCAATTACATTATCGTTGTCACAAGGGTATTTTGAAGATTTAACGCACATTTTGACTCATTAGTTGTGAGTTATTTTTTATGACTAAATGACAATTTTACCCCCCATCTCTAATTCTTGCATAATGTGCACCTAGGGTTCTCCATGTTTTCCCATTTGATTTACATGAGATTTATAATTGATTTTAATCGATGTCACACTAAGGTTCCTAATTTATGATTAGTCCATAATGCAAAATTAATAACTTTTGCATATGACCTCAAAAAGTATAGAAAAATATGTGTCTGAAAGCTCTTCTAATTTTTTGTCGATCTAGCCTATTTTCAAACATTGCTTTATACATCCTATCTCTTCAATATGTCAAAGACTAAGATTAGGATTTTACAAAATATGAACTACTGTAACATCATGATTTCAATCAAATTACAAGTGATTACAAGATTCAATCTAGTCATAGGACTTGACCTAAAAAGGTTTACCCTTGGTAAGAGGGCCACACATTTGGCAAAAGTAATTTTTCTTTAATGAATGTTTATCAATGATTATGCACATTAGTTTATTTCAAGAATTATGAATGATTTCTCAAGAAGACCATGTATACCTATCATTGTTTGCTTGGTTGTTTACTTATAGTCTATAACCATAACTATGGTTATGATTAAAATTAATGAACCATGATCAAGAAGGAGAAATCCTATTATGATTTAAGAGGGAGAAATCCCATCGTGGAATTAAGAGTAAGAAATCCCATCATGTTAAAGTTCAAAGATCATGTTAATGCTAAGATAATTGGGATTGAATCAATCTCTATATGCTTTTCAAATCATGGACCTCAACAGATTGTCAAAGGCTTTCCTAGCATCAATGGCTTTCCTAGAAATCATGTGCTCTTAAGTGGGCATCATAGAGAGATGCATATATTTAATATTCAATTCTTCATGTATTAATGACTCACGGATGATTAATATAATATAATCTATGTTCAACTATATGTCGAAATTTTTCAAGTCAAGTTACTACTTCATGTTAAGTTATTATTACTTTCATCCTTATTAAGTACCAAATACAGCTTAGGTTGGGGATGTGATGTCCGCATGACTTGGACCAAGTGAAGAGTATCAAGGACAATCAAGGACTAGGTGGAACTTCAAGCTTAGCCTGGTGGGGTTTCATTTACGAAATCGATCAAGAGTTTAGATAGCATTGATATTATGCTTAGTCATGTAATCAATTAGAATAAATTTCATAGATGAACATGATGTAGTTTTCTTTTTCTAAGTACTATGTATTAATTAGTTTTAATACAATACAAAGTTCTTCACTTAATTTAATTACATGATCGACATATTGTGACACCCCCATTGAGTAAAAATACTTCCTCTCATGTGATATGAAAAGTGGGGGTGTTACAAATAATTTCCTCTATAATTAAAAATCTAACTTTTTAAGTCGAGTTGGAACACTTATTCTTCTAAAGGAATATGTTATTACCTATTCTTCATACTTTATATGTTGCAACCCATTCCCTTATCTAGTGTGAAATTAGATTATGATCTTGAGAATAAAACTCCATTTTTGTAGTAATGAAGAGTCCATACATTGCCTTCTTGTCATTTGGGGCCAAGTTTTCAAATTGTACAATTTCAATTGTAGGCGTATCTTAGACTTAAGATAGCATACCTCAATGTTGTTAAGCAAAATAATTGCACCACTTACGAGCAAAAGGCTACCTTTTGGTCTAATCATGTCTTGGTCAAATATTATCTGAATAAAAATCCTTGAAGCCATATCATCAATCACAAAATCTCTCAAAGTTGGAAAGTCAATAATATATGTTTATATTAGTCGCAACTCCATTCACACACCCCTAGATCCTTCCATAAATCAAGTATTGGTCTGAATATGGTACACAAAATGGAAAATCATAAACTCTTCTTTTTTGTTCAATATTCATCCAACCCAAAATTACTTGATATCTTCAAAGTATCAAAGTTTTTAGAATCCAATAGATAATATAGGCTTAAATAATCTCTCCAAGGTAACATTTTATCTCCCTTTTAGACTAATGAGATAGATATTTCTCTTTGCAAAAGTTCCTGCAATCATATTTCAAGGCGTTGGGGGTCCTAATTACAAACTCTTTAGAAGTAATAAAGTTTTCATTCAACTTGGGTCTCTAGATCCACTAGATCGCAAGCTTTGTAAAATCCATTTTCCCATGAAAGTTACTATTAATAATTGGCCAATGGCTCACAACGAACTCCTTTTTATCAAAATTTTATAGGCTTGTCTGGTCCTCATATTTGAATCCTTTGTTACTTGACCATGAAGAGACACTTCATTCTTTTTTCATATGTCCAACATACCAATATGGAAGAAGGATTTTTATTTTAGCTTTAATTGTGTTTTCTATGACCCAATGTCTTGTACATATTACATGTTGTATCATTCTAGTAATAAATTTTTATTTGCAGTAAAGATGAATCTATTTGGTTGCTTGTTTATTCTGATCAATATGGTGTAGAAAAATTCATAGTTTCCACAACAACAAATATAATAAAAATATTTGACAAAAAACAATAACAGCAACAACAACCACCACCACTAGAACAATATTGACACAATTTGTTATAATATTCTTGATTTTTTTTCCAAATGGAGTTTGATTTTTAAGTGATGATGCTTAGTCACATAGAGACAAAGCAAATGCCTCTTCTAGGACCTTCACCTTTCATGAGGAGGGATAAACCACTACATCCAAAAGATTTGTCTCATTTTGAGTCCTTTCTTGGGGCTTCTGACGAGGAGCTCTAGAAGGGGTATAAGAGGTGTCTTGTCGGCAAAGTGTTGTAGAGATCTTATTAGTATGGCTATCATTCTTGTGACCTCATCTTTTTTATTTTCTAGATGTGGATTGTTTTAAGGGAAACCCACCCCCAATTATGGTACAATTAGTAAAGTTACTTTGGTTGCTTATGTTGGCCAACTTCAACGACCTCCAACGCATTTGATTTGTTGGTACTTCTTGTATAATATATCTTTTACCGAGTTTGACTTTAAACAATTCCCACATTTAAAACTATTGATTATTTAATAATAATAATAATAATAACAATAATAAAGTGTCACATCAAAGATATAATGTTTTAATCCTCTAAATGCTTATGCGGGTCTATTATGTGAAGTTTCCTTCCCCTAAAGTTGTGGTTTCACCGGTCTGCGATGTTGTGAATGAAACCCAACTTTATGTGGAGTTTTTTTTGTGATGAGCATAAATGTTTAACAAATTCTGTGTCATTAAGAATAAAGTGTGTCAAATTAGTTTTTCCCCTAATGATGTTATTTTTCAACCATCATTTAACCTGATTTGATCTATCTCAGCAGGAAATAATATGCCATTTGTCTTTTAAAGTTGTACTGGTCAAACTTAGCAGATATCTGATAATATATGTGTCAACTATAGTTTAACTGATGTTTATTATTTCGAACTATTGATGCTCTAAGTGATCACTAACTAGTATACTGCCTTTTCTAGGTACTCAATCATTACTGCCTTTTTGTTGGTAATGACTCATATTGGCCTTCATTTTGCTGCTAATAAAGAGAAAAGAAGAAGAGGAAAGTAATACAATGAGTTAGGCTACTTACACCCCACTACACCTCTGATCACCTATTGGTTGTTGGGAAGTGGATCATTATTGATGTGGCAAAAAAGAAGACACACTATGATAAGGAAACAAATAAAATGAGAGTTTAACTCGTAACTTTTGATTCACAATGAAATTTTTATCGAAATAAAAAACATTAAATTCATCACAAAAATAATTTAGAAGTACAAAAAGAAAAGAAAGAAGTACAAAAAGGTACAATACCTCAAAATATAAGGTACAATATCCCAACATGGGATTAACATTAATATTATACCCTAAAATGAAAGTGTTATAACTTAAAATATATGTACTCTACACCAAACATTGGTACTAGATTCGATTAGATAAATAAGAGGAGTATAATACCCGTATTTTGAGATACATTACTTCTATTTTTGGGTGTATAGTATGTATGTACATGATGATGTGTTGTACCCAAAATATTGGATATTGTACTAACACAAATCATTATACCTCAAAATACAGATATTATATTTCTTTCACATTATTGTTTCTACAAAATATGTCAACATTGATTTTGTTAAAAATTATTATTTCTAAAGAACATAATATTTTTTATTTCATCAAAAAGTTCAATACAGATTCAAAGTTATGAGAAAAAATAAATTCCCTCCTATTATGAAAAAATATTGTGTCCCATCATTGACGGAGCAGCTGGGTGAGTGAGTGAATGAGCGGCCAGGCCTATCTAGAATTTTTCTAGGAGAAACTCTATACAGAAGATTCAAGAAATCAGATGACCCCGCTAGCAGCCAAGGCACTCTGCTGGTCTGCCCAAGACAGGATGAGGGTGCTGTTAGTGGGAGAGAATGTGAGAGAGAGTGCTGATGGATGAGAGTGGGAGAGAGAAATGAGAAATTAGTTAGAAAACATGATTGATGTTATTGCTTTTGCAATGTGAGAGAAAGAGAGGGAGAGGGAGAGGGAGAGAGAGGGAGGGAGAGTGGAAAAAGGAAGTGATTGTAGGAGAGAGAAAAAAGAGAATACATTTTTATCAATAATTTTTAGATAATAACGAATATTTAACAAAATAAACACTGATGCACTCATAAAAAACATTTCACAACAAGATCAAGTTCGAATAATTTTACAAAAATAAAATGTACAATCTAATATAGGAAAGATAATGTGATTATACAAAATCAAAAAGGAGGAGAGAGAAATTTATTTTGCTAATGACTCTCAAGTCATAATATTTTTTAACGAAATAAGAAATAATGAGTTACTAACAAAAAATACTTTAAAATGGTTTTTTTACGAAATAAGTATAACCCATGGAATAACATGTTGTAACTAAATAACATGTTGTTCATAAAATAAATATACAATTTAAAAGAGGAGAGATAATGTAATTGTGAAAATTCAAAAAATGAGGAGAGAGAAATTAATTTTGCTTATAATTCTCAAATCGTAATGAACTTTTAACGAACTTAAAAATGATGGGTTACTAATAAAAAATATATTAAAATAAAATCAGTGTTGACATACTTTGATAGTTTGTTTTAGTGAAATAATTACAACACATGGGATAACGTGGAGTAACATGTTAAACGATAATGAATTTTTTGACGAAAAACACCGTTGCACTCCTTATAAAAATACTTTAAAAAAAATCAAGTTCAATATATTTAAAAAAAATAAAATATACAATTTAAAAGATGAGAGATAATGCAATTGTGAAAAGTAAAAAAATGAGGAATGTAAAACTAATTTTGCTTACAACTCTCAAACGGTAATGAATTTTTTAATGAAATAAAAATTTATGAGTTACTAATAAAAATACTTAAAAATAAGATCAATGTTGACATACTTCGATATTTTGTTTAGTGAAATAATTATATCACATGGGATGACATGGTGTAGCATGCTATAACATGGATAACATGGATACATATATAGCATTGCTAACATGAAAAACTTAGATAGCATAGATAACATTGATAAATTTTTATCTCATGTCAAATTTTATCCCATGTCAAATTGTACGTTATTTGATGTTATCCCATGTCAAATTTTGTTTTATTATGTTATCAATATTATTTCATGTTATTCATGTTATTTTATGTTATCTTATGTTATTGATGTTATCCATGTTATTTCATGTTATTCTATGTTATTTATGTTATCTATGTTATTCATACTATTCGTGTTATCCATCACATCTATGTTATCCATATTATTCCTTGTTATCCATGTTATTCATGTTATTCTATGTTATTTCATTATATTCATTTTATTTCATATTTTTCTATATTATTTATGTTATCTATGTTATTCATGTTATCCATATTATCCATAACATACATGTTATCCATATTATTCCATGTTATCAGTGTTATCCATGTTATCCATGGTATTCATGTTATTCCATATTATCCATGTTATTTATGTAAATCTATTTTATACCGTGTGTTGTTATATCATTTTACATCATGTTATTACATGTGTTATACTTATTTAGTTAAACAACTTCATTCTCAAAGTATGCCGACATTAGTCTTATGTTAAAGTATTTTTTATTAGTAACTCAGTATTTTTTTTTTGTTAAAAAATATATTATAGTCTGAGAATTATAAACGAAATAAATTTTTCTCTCCTCCTTTTTGACTTTTACAATCAATGTTATCCGTGTTATCCATGTTTTACATGTTTTCCAAGTTTTCCATGTTATAACTTTTTTATTTCGTTAAAAAATCATTATAGATTAAAACTTATAAGAGAAAATAATTTTCTCTCTCCTTCTTTTGACTTTTTACAATCATCTCTATTTTAAAATATTATATATATATATATATGTATATATATATATATAGAGAGAGAGAGGTTAGGAAGTGTGTACCGGCCGGTACATGTAACTTACATGTACCAGTCATTAAAATAGCACACGTGGAGTATATTTATAAAATCCAACCATATGGATTGATTCAACACTATATAGATTACATGTGTTTAAAAAATCATAACCATATCTCATATCATCATGAGATATAACAATACATCATTCAATGGTTTCTACAATTTCTGCAACTTCGCGTTGATTAGAAAATATACATTTTCATTTGTTAAATGATCTATGAATGTCAGATTGTGGTGATTTTTTGTACACATCTTATCTGAGGGGTATAAATTACATCCATATGGTTGGATTATTTAGTTGAATTTTACAATCACCAAAAATGAAGGTGGGTACATGTAAGCTACATGTACTCGGGTACACAATTCTTTTAGCCATATATATATATATATATATATATATATATATATATATATATATATATATATATATGAAAATATGTCGAACTTGATCTTGTTGTAACATATTTTTGTACAGAGTACAGCAAATTTTTTTCCTCAAAAAAATATGTTAATGTTCAAAAATTATTCATAAAAGTAGTTTATTTATTTTTCTCTCTCCTACAACCACTCTCTCTACCCACTCCCCCTCTCTCCACCCCCTCCCCCCCCCCCTCTCTCTTTTTCTCCCCCTTATGTTTCTCTCTTTTGCGTTGGGGAAGAGGATCCGGTACAACAGCGAGACAACATGTTACATGTGTGAGATTTTTTATTTTCTACCAACTGCCTTGGGTAGCGTGTTCTGCCAGCTCGTGTTTTGTAGCGTGAAAACGACAAAGTGGTCGAATAGAATCTCGTCTGAAAAACTGGTATGTATAGCAAAGCTGTTTTTCTAATACAACATGATTGTGCGAAGTAGTGAAAGATGTGTTGATTTCCTTATTCGGACAAGTTAGAAGTCCCAAATACAAAAGTTAGAACCTGTTGAACTGAAGCCAAAAAGGTCCATCAAATAAACACTACTACACTGATTCAGGCTAGCGTTCCCAACTTATTAAAGGAAAACACAGTTGGGTCATAGAGAAGGGACGGCCAATGAGGCGCAAAGAAGCTGCTAGAGACTAAAATTAAGCAAGGTGGGGAATGTGTCAATCGGACGAGGCAAGTCGACCTCGCGCGCACGCCGAGGGCAGATCACGTAACTGCATGCGGCTATAAAACACCCACTAGTCTACTTAGAACATGCGTTGGATATATAATATCATTGGCATCTTGGAATGTAGATTTAATTAACGACTAAATATATGTAGTCCTGATATCGTTGGCTTCTTGGGATTGGGCTGACAAATTAATTAAGTAATAACGAATCAATTTGTTTAAGTGCGTCTAAGAAAAATGAGCCCAGAGCCAGCTGGTGTATTTGTCGTTGTTATGCTCTTGCTCCCCCGGTACGTACAGCTGGATTTGTTTTTGGTCCCCAACTAACAAGGCTGAAACCCGAAAGTTGTAACCCCATGAACCCCCAAAATATGCTATCACTTGTCCCTTGTCACAGGCTGCAGTTGGGTGTGGCTGCCGTGTTACATTTGTTTATTCACTGTCTGTTGCAAATAATCAAGTCCTCTTTACCACAGCTATGCTTGAATATACTCACTAAGTCACACTTATATCTCAGTCAGTCCTTTGGTTATCAAATGTGTCAGTATGTGAGTACTGATATAGAGCACACTACTTACACCAACATCTATATCCTAGACCCGGAACCGGCAACTGACATCTTGCACGCATGCAACTTTTGGTTTTTGTGTGTTCCCAATACTTTATCCGTAGTGGCGGAGCTAGGATTTCAGATTGGGTGAGACACAAGTACAAGATAGTTATTTTGTCAAAAACATAATATTTCTTGATATATAAAATTATGACAAATTTTGAATAACATTCGTAAATGAACAAGAACAATAATGTTAACAAAATTTCACAATGTATGTCATAGAGAACCTCATCTAGTTCGCATATTTTGAAATCTTTGCATAATATTCTCTATTTCATGACTTTTTGAGATATCTCTTTCAATATAGACCAACAAACAATCATTGAGATATTGGCTGTCGATTCTGTAGTCGATGCTTTCCAATATCTAAACCTATCAATTATAAATGATGGATCAACGTGCAAGATGGAAAAACATAACAAAATAAAAAAAATGTTGCATCATTGACAACACTATACCCCAACCAATTAGAATGTTCAGTAAATTTGTTTCTTAAATCCAAAAGTTGTCACTAAAAATTTATAGTTAGGAAGCTGACATGATCCCTTTGTTAGATAAGCCCTTCCAACAATATCATGTACATTTGGGTGATAATTTGAAATTTGGGGTCTAAGTCTGGGATCAATTATTATATCTTCTGCTTGAAATCAAACCCACTAGTATCATTGTCACTTTGAAACTCAGACAATAGATTTATTCTTAATTAAGAACTTATCAATGTTTACATAAAACATACTAGAAATAAATTAAAGATATTTGTAGAGAAACGAAGTGTGTAAGTGGATATGGATATCTAAAATTTTATAGTGATATATATATATATATATATATATATATATATATATAGTCTGATTTTTTGTTACCCGCCCATCCAAAAGAGTAATTACATGGTACACAAGAGTAACTCTGAGATCAAAATAGTAACTATATGGTACAAAAGAGTAACTCTGAGATCAAAAAAGTAACTGCGCATAAAATATAAAGTCAGTAAATATATGGACGATTTTTTTTATTTTAGGGAGGCAAATGATATTATTTTTGGATAATTGAGGAGCTAGATAAAATGCTCCTCTACAATTCCGAGAAAAAAATAAAAAAATATCAAGAAGGATGTGTGGATAGCTACCCGCGCGGGTATTAAATAAATCCACATATATATATATATATATATATATATATATATATATATATATATATATATATATATATATATATATATATATCTTTCGTCAGTGCCTCTACATAATTTACATAATTGTATAAGAACGAATAATACATAAAAACACGAATATACTACAAGTCCGTGTGAGTATAAATTTGTCTCTCAATACGCGAGATATTTCTCACCTTCCATTCGTCTTTATGATATAATCGCTTGACTTTCATCCAATAAAAGGATTATGTTAAAAGGAAAATATCAACACCTAACATTTATGGCAATAAAATTTGTAAAAAGTGAGAAAGTACTTCGATGATTGATGTAAATAAAATAAACAATGAGGAAACAAACTAGTCAAACTTATCAAATCATTGCTGAAAGCTTTGATATAGAAGAAAAAGGGTTTGTTTTAAAAAGGAACCGCTCAGCAAAATCAAAACAAAGAAACAACGGAGGTTTAAGAAAAAAGAAACTACGGAACTCAAAGCAGCGAGGCGGAGAAGAAAATTTGAAACCCGCGATTTCGGAAGCTAAAGCGGCAATCAGGCGGAGAAACATTCTAAAGAAGACATATTAGGAATTTACGGTGTATAGGATTCACATTCACGGGTGCCAAACTCTAACCGCAGTATTTGCACATTTATAGATCAGTCACATATAATAGCAAGTTTTTTCCTTGGGATCCGGGTGAGGCATGTGCCTCACCAGGCTCAAGTGTGGCTCCGTAGACTGTCCGCACTGTGCCGATTTCACAATTAAACCGTACCAGACCGTCGTCCCGTCCTGACGCGCCATTTTTTTTCACGTCGCCCTGCCGCCCGTTGACTGTCTCCTCCTCTCCTCCATCACGTCCAGTCTACCGTTGTCCCACTAGTCGTCCTCCTGCCCAGACACTGTCATCGTCTAGCCCGCCACCGTGCCCAACCCGTCGTCGTGACCAAGACAAGGTCACCTCCGCCGCCCGCACCTATCTCGTCGTTGTCTTGTCCCGCCATCGCGCCAGCCCGCCGCCACGCCAAGGATGTTGCTATGACCGACCCCTCTTCCGTCGTGCCTCCTCTGCCATCACCATGATAACAACAACATGCCATTTTTGTGGCCACACCGCATCCTTCGTCGGCAACCTTCAACATGTGTACATGACGCCGGTCATATGGATCACTCATTGATGTTGTGATTTTTATTCATTTTCAACTATTGGTCAGTCACCTAGACTTGGTATCGCAATGTACAAAAATTTGACATTTGTTGAATGAATTATGGTGCTTTGACATTTGTAAATGAGTTTTGATTTTATTTTAAATGAAAAAGGTGAGCATTTATGAGTCACATGTAATAATGTAGAGTTATGCATATATATTATAATTTTTTTAGAATATAATGAATGGATATTGAGCCTTGTAATGTATTTTCTAATCACAAATTTTTTCTAATTGTAAACATTGTTTTAATTTATATTTAGTCTCATTGAGGATGTCTTTTTGGTAGTGCAATGGTGAATGGTCACTATGTCTTATAATAATATATTTTTGTAATCATAGAATTTCTCTGACTGTAAGCACTGTTGTGGTTTATATCATGTCTGGTTGTTAATAGATTTTGGTACTGCTTTGAACATATTTAAGTACGAATTTTTGATCCAGACGTCAAACGTGTACGAATAGGACTATGGGTAGTCGAAAAGAAAAATTGGAGGGAAAACGATTTTTTTAAATTTGAAACGAGTTGTTAGCTGTTTGTGGGTGAGAATTAAATGCATTGATAGGTTGGTGGTTGGTGGTGGGTGGTGCCACAGAACCATTCTTACCCCAATCCCAATCTCAATCCCACAGCCTAGACAATGGTAAAGGGATTGGAGCGCCCATCCCTAACTAAAAAATAGAAGATTTAAAGAACAATTAACCCAATATAGGAGATATTGTCGATTATCTTTGTCATGAGAGTATATAGAGTGTGGAAGCGATCTAGTCAATGTTCCAATTATTTTACCTAAAATCAAGAAAATCAAGACTCAAAGTCAATACAATTGCACGGTACACTATATAAAAACAAGTAAAGCAGTTTGTAATAAATTTAGTATACTTGGCAGGACTTATATTTCAAAAGTATATCAAGTGATTTTCTAAAAACTAAAAATTGTTTGACAATAATTTTATTATGAATTTTCCATTATGCTGTTGTAACATCCTAGGATTTGAGGCCTTGGATAAGTTGATCTTAAAAGGAATGATTGGACTACCCATATCACCAAGGTGCACCTCCTTTTCCGGGAGTCCATCACTAAAGAACTCCATAGTTAAGCATGCTCAACTTGGAGTAGTACTAGGATGGGTGACCAGTCAGGAAGTTGACCCCGGCTTGTAAGTGCATGAGGACAAAGCACGCAGTTAAGGCTAGTGATGGTCTGTGGGGCCAGTCATCATTCCTGAAACTCTATTAGAGCCTTGGGCAGTGGACCCGGTCGTTACAAATGGTATCAGAGCCAATTCCCCTGCAGTAGGCGGGCCCCACATGGGAATGACATGCTAGTCTTGAGCTGTGTGGTCCAGGCATGTAGGAAAGGGTTGTCCATGGTTGACGTAGTCATCCTTGCGCTGGTATTCCGTGATCGGGAGTTGGGTGTCCATGAGTCATTGTGGGTCTGCACTGAAATGGGGAAGAGATTATGAGGCCTTATAGTTGAGCCTTGACGAGGATGTCAAGAGTCTAAGTGGGGAGATTGTAACGTCAAGAGGGTAGTGGTGGTATGTGGGGCCAGTCATCATTCCTGAAACTCTATTAGAGCCTTGGGTAGTGGGCCCGGTCGTTACAGCTGTAATCGAGAAGCATGCTTGTATTATATTTAGCCCCGTCACCCCATCCATATGGGGGAGGTAACCAGGCTCCTTCTCACCATAGGAGATTGGAGGCCAATGTACAAAATCCCACCCTCCAAAAGAGAGGGGTTGCTGGTACTCAATATTAACATTATCAACATCATCATCATCAATATACGGGCAGTCAAAATGGGTAATGCAATTTATCTTTTTATGTTTTTCAAAACATAGTATAAGAAAAATGGAAGACTAATCTAGGGAACAGTAGCTCATCTAAGTAAGTAGCCAAGTATACGGTCAAGAGATACATAAAAGTATCTTCAATATAATCAAAGAGGAGGTATAATAGCACACCTTTCACCGAGAATTTTGAGTATAGATCTCAACAAGTAGTAGCTCAATCCTTCGAGTTAGATCCTAAATCATCAAGATTGGATCAATGGTCAAGATCATGATTCAAGATTAGGGTTACTCATTCCTATTTTACCTTGGGGTTAGGTCATTCACTTATGGTCAATAATTCAAGGTATTCAACATTATACAAGTGTCAAGATTATTTCAAGTGTGAATGACCCACCTAGGTATTCTAGGTACATGTGTTAACCTTAATTATCATGGTCAATATGCAAGTTATTAGATCATCCTTATGATAGATTATCATCATTGGTCTTCAAGATTAGATCAAGTTCTGATTAGTATAAGGAGTAAATTAGAGAGCAAGTATTAGGTTAATATATCAAAATATGCCACAAGATTTAGATCAATCATATTATCAAGATATCATCAAAATTACCTTGAAGGCATATGATTCATATTCAAAAGTGTCTAAGCCATCAAGATTAGGTCTAGTTTAGTCAAGTATCATTTAGTGTCTCAAGATATTCATCAGAGTCAAGATATAAGGTTTCTGAAGTCTAATCATAAAATAGAGTCATTTAGACTAATTAAATAAGAAAGAGATCAAGATTTAGGTATACCAGTGAGCATTGTTTTGAATCAGATTTTAAAAGTATTTTTAATAAATTCCTTAGGTTTTTCTGATCAAGATTGACTATTTATTTGTACACTTTGGAGCTAGGAATCAGGAGAGACGATTTTTGCAAGAATCAAGCAACTAATCTGAATATTGAGTAGAGAGGGAGATAATTACCAATAAAAAGGTAGCAGAGAAAAAATGCCAGCCATTGGATCCGTTCGTCAGCCTCGACTAGTGCAGAAGATCGATGGCTGAGATCGCACGACATAGGAACATAAGTCACTTATCCAAGGATCCGGTTCAGTCATTGGTTCGTTGGGTTCAAGGATGATTTGGACTTGGGTCTTGGCCGGTTCGGTTTGCGTTTGACTCCTCTAGACCGGCCGGTTTGGGGACTTGTCTCTCTGTTCCAGTTTCTCATGAGTCCATAAATGAGGAGGAGTAGGGTTTCCAGCATGGAGAAGCTCTGGGAGTAGGGAGCTCCATTGGTGGCAGTGAGGTGGCTGTCAGAGTTCATTGTGACCCCGCAGAGTAGGGGGTGGTCGAAAGAAGGAGGCTGGCAGTGTGAGGGAGAAACGCCTAAAAAAATCTTATGCGATAGCGCCACCCAGAATAGGATAAGAAGGGAGGGGAAACGAGGGTGATTGAGGCCAAACGAGAGAGAAAGAATGAGGGTCGTAGTTAGGTGTGGCGATGACGATCCTTGGGGGGTGTTTATGTAGCATTGGGGACTAGGGTTAGGCTAACTCGAGATTTGAAGAATGGCCATGGCCACTGGAGTGGGAATGAAAAGTTAGGAACTCATTTTGATGGTGAGGCAGAGCAATAAAGGTGGTCAAACTTGAGTTTGATGAGTTCAAATTTGTGAGACCAAGGTTTCTGTTCGCTTAAAATTTCAAAATGAGGTCCTGAGAGGGAGATTGGCCATTAAGGCCGTCTTGTCTCCTCCCCGCAATCAACGAGAGGTAGGAGACAACCTCCTAGACCCTTGATCATGCCTCCAATCCATGGGAGCCTGATCTAAGGGCCAAGGTTTTCCCATAAAGCAGTCCACGGATTGCTGACTTGGAAAAGGCCCAAATAAGAGGCAAATAAATGGATTTTTAGTACATTATCTTCAAGAAATCATAGTAAATAGTAGGAGTGTCCATATGATTACACCATAGCTTCAATAAAATGTTAAAAACCTTTAGAAAAAGTTTGAGGACCATAAAACAAAGTATGATAGATAAATTTTCTTCTTTGGACAAAGTGATGAATGAATTCAATTTGTGGTGTTAAAATATGTATAAAGTTTACATTGATCACCACATTTCGAATTTGAGTGTCAAAATTGATTATGAAGCCAAGAAAAATTATTTGGGACCATGAGTGAGTATAATGAGGTTAAAAGAGTAATTACTTCAAAATTCACTTTGTCACAGGTGGCTAGGCGGCAATATTGATTTGTTGCAGTAGTGACATGCATGCAGCCATGCAGCCATGTAGTCACATCAGCAGACTTATGACCTAGTTATTCGTGTTGCTCTGGGCTATAGACTTTTTGGTAGTGTGTTGTTATATTGTTTGTAGTGTTTTAAATTCATTTAATTACTTATTTTTAACTTGTCATAAAAATATGTAGAAACATAATTTTGATAGTGTAATGATGAATGGTCACTATGTCTTATATATTTTATAATCATAGAATTTCTCTAACTGTAAGCATTGTTTTGCTTTATATCAGGACTGGTTGTTAATATACTTTCGTACTACTTTGAACATTTATAAGTGTGAATTTTTGATTCAGACGTTGAACGTGTACAAATAGGATTGTGGGTAGTCGAAAAGAAAAATTGGAGGGAAATAACTTTTTTTTATCTTAAATGAGTTGTTAGTTGTTTGTGGGTGAGAATTAAATGTATTGGTTGGTTGGTGGTTGGTGGTGGGTGGCTAAGTGGCAATATTGATTTGTTGCAGCATTGGCATGTATGCAGCCATGCAGTCGCATCAGCAACCTTATTACCTAGTTATTCGTGTCGCTCTGGGCTATAAACTTTTTAGTAGTGTGTCATTATATTCTTAGTAATATTTTAAATTTATTTAAATACTTATTTTTAACTTATCATCAAAATATACAGAAACATAATTTTGCTCAAATCAGACATGTTATACAGTTGTAGTATCAATGAAAAATGCTTTATTAATTTTTCTGGAATAGGATGCATTGTGCTAGGATATTTTAGATCTATTTGTTGATGAATTTTAGTATTGTCTTACACATAATTAAGTAATATTTTTGTTATTTTATTAGTTTTTGTTTTTTATATAATTAAGTATGGCATTATTGTTTTGTTCCATGTATTGACTCAAATTATATAAAATATTATAGCACGACCCAATGAAATGATTTTTTAGTATGGCGTTGTGGTTTTGTTAATTTTTCATTCTTTGGTAAAATAAAATGATGATTTTCACATGTGTACAATAAATGAAAAAAATTATATAAGCATAATAAACAACCAAATTTGTGTTTAATTTTGCTAATCAAATCAACCTCAGACTGTATGCATTGTGTTAGTTTATATTTAGTATATTTATTAATATCTTTTGATACTACGCTGAGTATATTTGAGTATTGATTCTAGACTTAGCTGTGAAATGAGTATAAATATATACATAGTCGTATCAGATAGTATATCCTTCCAAAAAATAGAGGGAGTTCAAAAAAAAATTTCAAATCTTTTGTTTTGTGTGTAAGAGGAGTAATGAATGCAAATAATGATTGTTTTAGTGCAGCGGTTGCATGCAAGCAATAATGTTGCATGTATTATTTTATTGGTCAATGGAGTGATTGCTTTAATGCAACAGTTGCATGCATGAAATAATGTTGCATGCATTGCTTTATTGGTCAATGAAGATTTATAATAATAATGCATGAGTAACAGGCGCATTACAAATTTTACGTTCTCGATGCTCGTGTCACACAGTGTGGATTGTGCTGAGAATAATTTTCCTTAGTCTATCTTGTGATCCGTTTGTATGCCTCAAATCAATCACACAAACCGTGTCCGGTCACTTGCTATGCACATCCCGTGACGTTTGAGTTTCACACCTTCAAGTTCCATAGTTTGGTTTATTGCATATGCAAGGGGATGAAGACTCTCATGTGTATATGGAACGGTGGGTAATAGACATATATTAGCCGAACCTCTTAAAAAGTTAGTCACAAATGGGCCTAACGTCAAGACACAGCTGGTAAATATCATAACAACATGCATGCCTTAAGTCAAAATGAAGTTTCTCGTTCACATAGGCCCAAAGCCACTATCAAATAAGATCTCCAAATCGGCAAGTGTGCCGAGTTTTGTTTCTCCCTTTAACATTCATTTTAAATTTTCTCATTATAAAGTTGTGCGTCCTAAGGATAGTGTATACGGTCTCTAGACAGAGAGTAGCATTTCTTCCAAGGCAAGAACATTGAAGGTGTCCAATCAAAATCCACACCCATAGGGAAGGAAATTAGGTGGTATTATTTTATGTGGTTTCACACCATTACTTTAATGTTTTAAAGAACAATTATATATGGTACTATATCTACATATGAAGTTATCCCTGTGTACTATCTCATACCATTCATTTTTTTGGGGATTCATCATCCAAGTTGGGAACCATGATGATTTTGTGAGTGTGATGACTGCGGCCTGATAACATCCAATTTTATGGAAGTACATATCTAATTTTATCCTTAATTTTTTCTCACTAGTATAGGCTTATGTAAATATTCCTTTATTTGTCTTTATGTTTCCCTCTTTGCCCTAAATAATTAGTAACTACTCATTTTCTTATAGGAAAACCATCGACCACTAGCTAGAGAGTCATACCATTAACTAGTAACACTCACAACCTGCAAACCTCTCTCCCATACTTCATCTTCCTTCCTCTCCTACATAAAAACCATTGGACACTTTTGGCAATCATTATCAAGGAAAAATAATGATGATCCTAATGAGTACAAACCAGCAAAACACACAAACATGACAAAGACACAGAGTGTCACTGAACACAAAGAAATATCCCATGCAGAAAAGATCATCAAGTTCATCCTAACTCATGGAAAGGGATATAAACACATGTCATGTTAAGACTTCAAGAAACTCAATTCTATCAGAGATGCCCTCAACAAATCACTTCCTTAGATGGTTGCAAACCCTTTCTTTGAGGGGAGTAAGATAAAGAAAGTCTACAACATCAACGCTATCACACTCTTCATGGAATCTACAATGCCCAACTATTATGGTTTCACTAGGCAAATGAGGGAATTCAAAACAATAAGTAAACTATACCAGTTTACATTCAACCTCATCCTTTGATACTATGGGATAGAGTGTATGATATGTTTGGGAGGGGGGCTTAGACATGTGATGGAGGTGTTGTCTTTTTCCCTCTACTTTAAATCTATTTCTGGAGCTTTACCATTTCAGTGTTGTTTTATCATTGTTATATTTATTTTCCTCTCAATTTTGAAAATTTCAAATTTCTTTTCCTATACATGTCTAGACTGCTTTCTCATAATTAGTAATTTTTCATTAAATGAAGGATAAAGCTTGTTCTAATCAAATCTTGAATCCAATTTTCCTAGATGTCATCTTCACTGCCAAATCACATGATTATGTCTTCATGCTACTTCTTACCATAATCACAGTTACGAATGATGTATTTGGGAAATAAATTCACCATATGCTTTTATGTCATATTTATTTCAAGACACTACAGAATACCAATTAAAGCTTACTATCCCTAGAGAAATTCTCAGAAATAAGGACTTAGTCTAGCACATCCCGATCAATCACTCAAGCACCCTAGTACAAATTGGAAAGTGCATAGATATCACAGAAAGGAAAAAGCTACCAATTGTAGTGTTTGAGATTTCACAAGGGATTAAAGAGGCTTGGTGGCCCACACACCTAAAAATCCTATTAACCCTTAGCCATGTGAGAAAGAATAAAATCCTAAGAGGAATTTAAAAACTCAAGAGTTGTTCCTGGAAAGAACTGAATGGTTTTACCTGACTAGTGTATAGTTGTGCTCATAAACGTAGATATTTCATGCCCAATAGTAGAAATCAGAAGCCAAAATCATCACTCCCTGTCCTTTAACGACAATATCATAAACCACTTGACATTACAATAGGACTAATGGTTGAGTAATATTGTTATTACGACAGTACTCATGGTTAAGTGACTCTGAAAAGGACATGCATCACTTCAACCCTATCTCACCCCTGCACACCTCTTAACTATCCAAAAAACTAAAAGTTGGGAGTGAAAGCTAACTTCAGCAAGACTAATGCACAAGTACAACTAGGAATCAAGGCTCTGGATAAAATCACAAGGGAGATCCTTCTATGGAAGAAGTTTGTATCGATAAAAGAGACAAGCAACTCTAAATATATGAGAAGGAAATTGGGGATACAACAAGTAATCTAAGAAAATGAGAAAAGATAGCCACCTAAAGATGGAAAAGGACATGATCAACACCAAAAAACTATAGTAAAGAAATCCCTCATTTGTTGATTAATACTCTAATTTTATTTAATAGCATCATGAAAAGTTAGATTCTAAGTTTGGAGTTGATAACATCCATTTTCGTGGATATTACATGCATATTTGTATCCTTAATTTCCCTCATTAGCATAGTCTTATGTAAACATTATTGTACTAATCTTTATGTCTTCCTTCTTTTCCTTAATAAGTAGTAACTAGTCATTTACTTGTAGGAAAACCATCGACCACAATCTAGGTAGTCATACCATTGGTTCATGGAACTCATATACCAAAAATCAAAGGAACCCATCATATGTAGACCATCCATCGATTGTTTCCTATCGATGGTCTCACGAGCCAATAGCTAACTTCTTGGGCACGGGCTTCAATTGAAGGCTCAATAGATGACTGCAATGTCAAATCCACAACTGATGGCCTTCTTGGCTTTATCAATTAAAAGTTCTCATATCAACTTGATGGCTCGACAGAGTGGTGCCCTTTGACAGCTCGATAAAGTGGTACCCTATAATGGCTCAACAGAGTGATGCTTTCTGATGACTTGACAGAGCAGTGCCTTCTGATGTCTTAGTAGAACAATGTCTTTTGATGGCTCTACAAGACCTTGTCTACTGTAGGAAGGACTCCCGACTTACCTACTGATGGCTTAGTAGAGTCTCATCTACCGAAGGTTGTCCTAGATGCCTCTACCATGAACCTTAAGCTTCTACCTTGAGGCATGTTCCAAGTGATCTTAGAGCATATGTAAAGTCTAATCATAAGTGCCTCGAGTACCACATTGGTTCCTATAAATAGGGACCCATACAATTTGAAGAATCATTTTGGATCCACAACAAAGTCCTATTTAGATCTCTAACTTCCATTAATCTGCAAAAGTTCAGGGATGGGAGTCCAATTTCTTCCACTTTTACCTCCCACTTCCATCAACTAATGCTCTCTTTGAAAGAAGAAGGATGACTTAAGCCTACATTCATCATCAATATCACCATCACTATAGAGGAAACATGTCCTTGTCGACCACCAGTACCCATGTGGTTAATGTTTGTTGTGTTTCTTCCCTCTTCCCCATCTTGTTCACCTCCTTCCATTCATCCATCTCATTATGGATTCTCTCATTTGTAAATCTGTATTGTCTCTGTTTACCATGAGTGGCTAGACCATTTTATTGGGTTGGGAGTAGCCATCAGGCTCTCTCAATAGTTAAATACTTATATCCATTCAACACATACTCTTAAAAATGTTTATCTCCATACTTTTGGTTCTTTATGATTCACTTGCATGGTTATCTACCATCTTATTTTGTCTAATTTTAATATCTCGAAACAGTAGTATCTATATATCGAGTTATAGAGTAGTATGAATGCATGAGAATGTTGGAATACTAAAGATAATGATCATACATTTCTATTTGTTATTGTATGTTTGCCTTCCCTAGAGAGAGAGACTCTTATTATCATGATCTAATCTGATCTCAAAAGAGGAGGGAATAGACACTAATAATGATTTTCTGTAAACTATGCTCAGGGTATACTATGAGTACTGCATGCTGGTGAGAAGCCTCAAACAATGAAACCCAATTCAAGTTTTATCCATATATTTAAAGACATCTAAAGATCTAAATTCATTCTTGACTTGTTAATATAGATTTTACTTAAATTTGGTGTTCATATGTTATTTGGATACCATATTTCCATAAGGGACACCTATCTCACTTTTTGGTTAGAAGTAACTAAACTAAGATCTTTAGTCATATAAACTTGTCACTCATTGTCCCTATATTCGACTGCATTTACTTCACATGTATCGTTGTGGGCGTGTAAGTATCAAGTTATAAATTAAAAGTCTGATGACTCTAGATCTACATCTATTTCGTATGTGAGATCTTATGCGATCATGAATACTAGACAATTACCTATATGTTCAATACTGATCTCCTAAGTTTCGAGCCTCAGACCCCATCAAATGCAAACTGGTGGTTTGGGTGAAAGTACCTGACATGTCAGTCTTTCTCTATTAGAATCAATTTCTAGAAAGCATTGGTGATTTGGTCGAGAAGACAATCAAAATGGATACTAATACACTGTTAAGCCATCAAGGGAAAGTTTCTAGATTAGTGGTGGAAGTCAAAACAATAAAATCCCTCTTCCCTACAATCTACTTGAATGGGGGATACTTTAGACTAGTATACAAAAATCTCATCATGGTCTGCATGTGATTTGGTCAGTTGGGGCATGTGTATTCATATTGCACCTTTTCCCCCTCCATTACAAATGCAATCCCATTGGCAAACAACACCTCATCCCTACCAGTGCCGACAACATATTCCATGTAGATCCATGCAAAGAAGCATGAGAGACAGCCTATTCCAAGCAATAAGGATATCCCAAACCAAGTGGGGAAGGGAAAGGGCCATCATCTAGAGAATGCCACAATGCAACCTCCAACAGTTGACCCTCTCTGACCTACTGAATATGTAAGGGAAGAAGTGGGAATACATTCAAGATCATATCTAAAGAATTAAAGTCAACTTCGTTAATGAGGGAGGGTCAATTGGGGACATGGGTGCCCCCAGTTGGTAATACTGGAAGACCTTCTTGTGACACAACGCTTACCTTAGTCAATGATGAGATGAGTGAAGGAAGGCTGCCTCATCCCAATCTTGAAGCCACCTCCAATTTGCATCCATGGATGCTACTGTTGGTATAGTATGCCTAGAGAGCCAATTGCAATGAGGTATGTGATACTTGATTTAATAATAATAAAGGAAATTTATGTCTATATGTTTTAACTATTTTGAGATAATAGTATAACATGTTAGATGTCTAGAGAGTGACAATGCTCAATGACATATTTCTTCAAGTACGCAACTTGAACAATGAGATCATATGGATGTTAAGAGCATGTACATTCTCACTATTGTCCCTACTCGCTTGTTATTGTGGAAATAACCATAGACATCAATAACACAAAAGACTAGAGTGTGTGTTGGTTGATCATAGAATCTCATCAGTCATGATATATGATATCAAACCAAGCACATAGATACATGTTAGAGAACAGTGTATCAGATAGACCCACTGTAAGAGTGATGCATGAAAACCCCACTTGATTAGTCAAGATTATCTCTTATAGTATTGGTGGTGGTTGTGGTTCTTAGACCTAAAATCACTGCACTCATCACATGTGGTTGGGTACATTTTGACATCATCAAATGTAGTCCTAAAATATGGGTTATTATAACGGTGATGATTGGGTGACTTTGACACATGGGGACTTGACTATGAGTGATGGATATGGAATTTTTCCCTCCTAAGGGAGTGTGATATCCTGGCCACATGAGGATTGAGACTGAGAAATGCATGGCCATGCACATGTAAGTCAATATATGATATTGAGCTTACATATATCTCAGACAATCTACTCTGAATCAAGAAACATGGATTGAACATTGGTAGAGGATGACAAGTACATGCCTCGAGTTCAATCCAGATATCACCGACAAAGGAACTATACATTCACTATAACACTAATAACATATTGTAGGTTGAAAGTTGTTCTCCAACTTTCCTATTCACTTGGGTAGAACTGATGTGTGATTAGGCATCACTCTTTGCTTTTGATGTCATTAGTTAGTTATGGACATTCACTGCCAATGTGAAATGGAACCTATAGGGTCACACACATAGAATTAACCTAGAAGAGGATTTTATCTATAAATGATGTTTATATTGACTACTAAAGTTTTTAGCTACTCAATTAAACATTAAAACTAAATAGAGTTCACTCATAATCATCAAGTTCAAGTATTGAACCAACTGATTAGAGTGTCATATTGATTGAGAACTGCATTGACTGAGTTATGCACAAACTAGATATCCAAACAACTGGTTCACTGGGTGAACCAATCGGCTCATGGTCAGTGAGATGACCGATTCACTCTAGTGAACCGATCAGTTCACATGGACCAAATGAGCATGTGTTGGGTTTCCCATTTTGTGAGAAAAGATCCTCATTTTACTTGTTCAACTCGATTGGGACAAGAATTAATCTTTGCATTAATTAGAAATGAATAAGGAAAGTCAGTTGTGGGCAAGTCTGGGAAGTGAAATGACCAGTTCACTGGGTGAACCGATTGGCTCACCTGCCCAAATGACCGGTTCAGTTATGAACCGATCGTCTCACCTACCCAAACAATCAGTTCAGTTGTGAACCAATTGGTTTGCATGCCACAGTGCAATTAGTTCATGGAAAATCTGGACCCTTCTACTCCCGCACAAATTGGAAACCCCGACCCTACCCTCTACTACAAATAGAGGGGTATAGGGGGCATCTCAGAACACACAACTAAGAACATCAATTACTCTACAAAGTTGTTATCCTCTCTTGTTGTGGTAACTGAGAGAGCCCAAGCAAGTTTTACCCATCCAGGGAGGAACAACGAAGGAAAGACAACTATAGAAAAGAGACTAGTGGTGGGAGAGTGTGTCGGTGACTAGTATGCCGACAGAAGGGGATAACTCTTTCTAGTCTATCCATCAAGATGACTAGAGTTCTCAGTAGTCCGTGTGGACTATCTATAGAGGTGGGAGATTTCTAGCGCTCAAGACGAAGACCGTCAACCGCAGTCCAGGTCAAGACCAAAAGCTGCAAAGACATTGTCGAAGACTAGATGGTTGTAGGCCGCACTAGTTGCAAGGTATTGTCACTGAGCAAGCCTCAAGACTAGGTATATCTCCCTTAACTATCTTTCCTATTGCATAGTTATTTGTGTGATATGTTGGTTATGGGTTTGTGGTTAGATAAAAAAAATTCCGCTGCCTATTCTGTCCCACAAAATCTAGCAGTGGTATCAGAGCCACGTCAACATACTATGTTTTAGGATTAATCGATAAGATGAAATTTTGTTTTTTCACCATTTATTAATTGCATGCAATGTGAATACTGTAACTATCTAATGTGCATATCCGATTAAACACCACAAATCCCTATATACATATATGATATGGTATATATATGCAATTGATACATGTCACCCTAAAATGAATTTGATGGTGTATGTGTAGCATGGTTATGGCCTATAAAACCCTATGTGTGTGCTTGGTTGGTTGTAGTTGTTTGCATCTCAGTCTGTGTACCGAGTCCTTTCTTCTATTCCAGATGTAACTCGAGATAACTCAAGCCTTCTCTTCTATCTTTGCTCCCCCCAAATGTAACTCGGGGTTTCCCAAATAAATATGTAACAGTAGGATAGTTTTATTTCCTATTATGTCGAAGAACGATGGGCGTCCTGACGAGCAGTTAAGGGACCGAGGCAACTGGGTGATGGTGTGAGATGAGCGGCTGGTGGCCTAACAAGGAGAACGACGACCCGACTAACCAATCATCTGGAGGAGCTAGACGACCACTGGCGCACCTCTCCTAACTATTGCCCATTTATTCTGGAATAATCTTTTTAGGAGGGACAATTTTACATATTTATGCCAAATCCTTCTATTATTAAGTACAGCTGGTACCATTTCGATGTGTTTTGATTTTTCCTAACAAGAGAGGTTTGATGCTTTTGATCAAATATTTCAAGCCGGCTTCCGTGGAAAATTCAGACTTTCTTTTTGATGCAACCATCACATAAAAACATAAACTTTGAGGCTCAATAGCTAAATACATGGCAATTAAATCATGAGCCGAGATCATAAAGAGCATACTGTGAGTAGGAAGTGGAATTAATAGGTGACAACCAACTGACTGGCCAGGAGGCGAGCTGATTAGTCATAGGATGAGTTGATCAACCCAGAATGGCTCAAGCACAGATCTTCATCAACTACAGGCTGTTGCATATGATGTAGACCTAGATGACTATAATTCTTTATGGCTCAAGGAATTACAATAGGATGGCCATAATCATCACTTTATCCCTTCACATGTTTTCTTGTGGGATATAGCATGTATATGATATGTATAATATATGTGGTGATTGGATATGTATATGTATATAAATACCAAACCCCTAAATATGATATTAAGTTTAAGATGCCTTCTAAAAGAAACACACATGAAAATCTTGATCGACTAAGTGTGGGCACACCCTAGCGTGGTGCACCATCTATCTCGTGGAAGTGTGATGGTGAATATGTGGGTCTTCCCTTGCCGGGTGCTTATTCGTTGTGTTGGCATTTGGGTTGGACTTAACTAGGTGACCTTGATCGGATCAAGAACCTAGAGGCATGCAGATGACTATAGCAAAGAGTAGTGCATATCATCTATCTAAGAATTGAATAAGATGCAATTGGTAAATGTTACCTACCTTAATAATTGACTATGGATGTTGGTGTTGGCCAGGTAATAACTCAATTGTTTTGGATCTTGGCTCACTAGAAGGTTGTATGCTACAATCTTCCGAATTGATGGTGAGGGCTATCAATTTGATCAAAATAGTAGAAGTGATAATTAATTAAAGACCTAATTAATACTGTCAACTTTCGCAAATCAAACAAATCAAAAATTGTTTTGAAATGTTGCAAAATTCTTTTGTAGAATCCAAATGATAAACACAAATACATTATCGTTGCAATCACTTCATAAATGGGATAAAATTTAAATCTGGTTTGGAACCTTTGAGAAGTGTTCTCAATAGTGAGTGTAAACTCTAAAGTCCTTGAAAGACCAGATCCAGTAGAACCACTCCAAATGTGCCTAAGGCTAAGATTGGATGCTTACTTGAAGTATGTGAATGATGCCTAAGAAATCAAGAACCTTATGCTGAGATATATGAACTATGAGTTGCATAAATAGCTTGAAGCATGGACATTCTTGAGATGGTTATACATCTTAAGAATCATGTAAAGCATGAAAGGTATAATGTCTTCAAAGCAATATTTGAGTATAATCAGACAGATGGAGATCAAGTATAATCTCATATGCTCAATATGATTGTGCATATAGATCAACTGTGATTTCTTATAGTTCAAGAGTTGACCAAACATATGATTCTACAAATCATTGTGTGAATCAAATAGCCAGTTTATCAAATGCTGAGAAACTTGGCCAAACCATTGTATGAAGTGCTTGGCATGCTGATGCCAAAGCATAAATGAAGAAAGGACAAAACCTATGATAATGATCAGTAGAGTGAAGTCCATAGACTAAAGCAAGGTCAAGAAATGTTCTGAAGACAAGCTTAGGTCCAAGTCTTCATCACTCAAGATATGGAGAGGAGTAAGAAGGAAAGGGAAATAACCTCTTTATAAAGGATCTCAGGAAGATGAAAGAGAGATAGAGATCTCGACTTCAGGACCTAAGAAGAAGTTAGCTAGAAACTATGCGGAGTAAGAGTTGCTACCATTACAATTACAATATGACATTCATGGGCATGTAATAGAATTAGTGAATTGCTATTATACATCTACCATCAATGAAATCATCATACATCTTGTATGGACAAGAGTGTAATGAACTTATGTTTCATTTCGAAGAAGTGATCTTTGATGGAAATGCCTATGTCTCATCAACTATACTTGATTGTTAAAGAGACAAATGTGTGTGACACATGTAGTGAATGACATAATAACTCAAACTTGAATCCCTATAGCATAGTCATCTGTAGTGCATAAATGAGAATTGCATTTCTAGAAATCCATATGATGGTTATATAGACTCATTCTGGTTATTGAACAAATAGAGACATGCTAATCTCATTCATTGTGCAATATGAAAAAGGTTCTTCACTAGATGTAGTGGGAGAGCAATTATTCTATTAAGGATTATACATATTGATGTATATAGACCTTTTAGATTAAATGCTAAAGGTAATCAATAGTACTTCAATATATTCATTGATGACATCAGTAGATATGGTAGTCTGTATTTAATAAAATACAAATATGAATCTCTTGAAGTGTTCAAGGAGATCATAAATGAAGTACATAACAAACTTGGTATAAGTATTAAATTTTGATATGATCGATATGGAAATACTTTGAACCAAGAGTTTGAGAACCTTCTTGAAGATCATGATAATGTATCATGATGTACTCCACCTGAAACACAATGATAGTGTATCATGAGAAGTGTATCAGAAAGAAGGAATCACACCTTGATAAGTCAGAGTGTGAGTACTAGCTAAACTTCGAATTTCCTTTTGGGCGCATGCTTAACATAAAAACAATGTACCATTAGTTCAAAAGACACCATATGAGATATGGAATGGGAAGTGTCCCGATATGTCTTTATAAAGATTAGGATTGAAAGCCTAAATAAGAAAATTGTTTCTTATAAGGTTTGTCCACAAATTGAGTAAATGTTATTTTGTTGAATACTGCTTTGATATCCAAATCCAATAACAAAGGTGTTTTGTATGGATGCATTCCTAAAGGAGACCCTAGTTCTAAAGGAATCGATGGGAGAGAAAAGTAGAACTCGAAATGTTCGAGACAAATAAGAAAAACATTAAACTTAAAGATGTACAATGGGAATAAAGAGAATCACAAAATGTTATGGAATCTCAACGTTCCTTAAGCAACACAGAGAACTCATGGTTCTGGTAGAACACGCCTAGATCTTAAATGATATATGATATCTTATGGACAAGAAGGTCGTGAGTTGATCATACGATGAGTCAATAGTCTACCTAGAAACTAATGAGAGCCACAAACTAAGATATGACTTGAAGCCATGAAATCCAAGATGGACTCCATGTACATCAACAAAGTATGACCTTCGTTGATCCACTTGAAGGGGTAAAACCCATAGCGTACTTTTGGGTCTTCCAGAAGAAGACTAACATGCAAGGTAATTTGGTTACAAAGAGTTTCTAACTAGTTCAAGGTGTTGAACATGATGAAACCTTTTCAGTAGTTACCAAGGATAAATCCATCAGGATAATGCTTACTATTGTATTTTAATGGAAATAAAGTCCATGAAGTTGCATAGATAAATCTTTATATTGAAGCAAGAACCCCAGAACTAGGATCTTCTATTTGAAAAGATAGTCAAAGAGTTTGACTTGAGTCAAAATAAAGAAGTAATGTGTGATTATAAGAATTTAGTGGGAGCATACATATATTCCACATATTGACGGGGAATAACATTCTTATACTGCAAATATTAAAATCTAGCAACAAAGTGCATTCTAAAGTTTTTAAAGAGGAATCCTATGTGATAGGAATCAAGATCTATAGAGACAGATCAAGAGGGATTCTTGACCTAAGAAAGATAACATACATCAGTAAGATGCTATAAGGGTTCAACATGATGAGAGAAAACATGTCCATGTTCCATGGAGTTAGTCTCTCAAGAACCATGTGTCCCAATTCTTATGAAGAATAAGGAACACATGAATAGATGCCATATGCATTTACAATTAGATCTATCATGTATTAAATCAACTCATTATCTTGTATGTATTAGACATGATAAGAAAATATGAACTAATTATCTTGTATGTATTGGACATGAAAAGAATATGCAAACTCATCATCTTGTATGTATTGAACATGACAAGAAGATATGGAATCCAATTATTTTGTATGTATTGGACACGATGATTGGATATATGTTGAACTCCAGTAAGAGTTATTGGAATACCATGAAGGACATGTTTATGCACTTATGAAGTACTAAAAGGATTAGTTCTTAATTATGGTAATAAGGAAGAGTTGGGTGTAAAAGAGTTAATGCAAGCTTTTGAAATGAAAAAATTGTGTTTGACCTTGGAATAAGAATTGTTAGTTGGAAATGTTCCAACATAAGACAATCGATTAATTCTACAATAATAAGCCGAGTACCTTAGTGTTATGAACATTGTAAATGATACTATATGGATCTAGAAGTTCATATAGATGAACTTATGGGAGGTTCCGACCATTGGTGACTTTCTAGTAATATTGTGACAACAATAGAGCAAGGAATTTCAGATAGCATACTACACCACTTCCATCTCATACGAGCTGTCATACAGCAAGGGGATGTGAAACATGCAATATACCGACTTGAAGCAAATGTTTCTTACTCACTATAAAATCACTTATGCAGAAGAAACATGATGGACATGTTAAGATCACTTGGAATATGATTCATGGGTGATTGGATCTAAGTGCAAGTGGGAGTTTGTTGGTATAGTATGCCCAGAGAGCTAATCATATGATGATTGCAATGAGGCATGTGATACTTGATTTAATAATAATAAAAGAAATTGTCGTCAATATGTTTTAACTGTTGTGAGATAATAGTATAACATGTTAGATGTCTAGAGAGTGAAAATGCTCAATGACGTACGTCTTCAATTACATGACTTGAATAATGAAATCATATGAATGTTAAGAGCATGTACATTCTCACTATTGTCCCTAGTCCGTTGTTATTGTGGAAATAACCATAGACATCAATAACACAAAAGACTAGAGTGTGTGTTGGTTGATGATATAATCTCATCAGTCATGATATATGATATCAAACCAAGAACATAGATACATGTTAGAGAATGGTGTATCAGATAGACCCACCATAAGAATGATGCATGGAAACTACACTTGGTTAGTCAGAATCATCTCTTATAGTATTGGTGGTGATTTTGGTTCTTAGACCTAAAATCAGTGCACTCATCACATGTGGTTGGGTACACTTTGACATCATCAAATGTAGTCCTAAAACATGGATTGTTATAACAGTGATGATTGTGTGACTTTGACACATGGGGACTTGATTGTGAGTGATCGATATGGAATTTGTCCCTCCTAAGGGAGTGTGATGTCCTGGCCACTTGAGGAGTGACACTGAGAAATGCATGGCCATGCACATGTACGTCAATATATAATATTGAGCTTACATATATCTTAAACAATCTACTCTGAATCAAGAAACATGGATTGGACGTTTGTAGAGGATGACAAGTCCATGCCTCGAGTTCAATCTGGATATTAGTGACAAAGGAACTATACATTCACTATAACACCAATAACAGATTGTAGGTTGAAAGTTGTTCTCCAACTTTCCTCTTCACTTGGGTAGCATTTATGTGCAACTAGGAACCACTCTTTTCTTATGATGTCATAAGTTAGTTATGGACATTCACCTCCAACTTGAAATGGAACATATAGGGTCACACACATCGGATTAACCTAGAAGAGGAGTTTATCCATGAATGATGTTTAGATTGATTAAAGTGTTTAGGTACTCAATGAAACATTCAATCAATAGATTTGACTTAGAATCATCAAGTTCAAGTGTTGAACCAACTGATTAGAGTGTCAGATTGTTTGAGAACTGCATTGACTGACTTTTACACAAACTGGATTACCAACTGACCGACTCATGGTTAGTGAGATGACTGGTTCACTCTAGTGAACCAATCGGTTCACATGGACCAAATGAGCATGTGTTGGATTTCCCAGTTCGTGAGAAAAGATCCTTGTTTCACTTGTTCAATTCGATTGGGACAAGAATTAATCTTTGCATTAATTAGAAATGAATAAGGAAAGTCAATTGTGGGCAAGTCTAGGAAGTGAAACGAGGAGTTCACTGGGTGAACGGTTCGGCTCACCTGCCCAAATGACCAGTTAAGTTATGAACCGATTGGCTCACCTATGTAAATGATCGGTTCAGTTGTGAACTGATCGGTTCGCCTGCCACAGTGCAATCAGTTCATGGAAAATCCAGACCCTTCTACTCCCGTACAGATCGGAAACCTTGACCCTACCCTCTACTATAAATAGAGGGGTATAGGGGGCTTATCAAAACACACAACTCAGAACATCAGTTGCCCCACAAAGTTGTTGTTCTCTCTGGTTGTGGTAATCGAGAGAGCCCAAGCAAGTTCTACCCATCTAGGGAGGAACAGTGAGGGAAATACAACTACAGAAAAGTGACTGGCGGTGGGAGAGTGTGTCGGTGACTAGTACACTGACAAAAGGGGACAACTCCTTCTAGTATTTCCATCTATGACTAGAGTTCCTAGTAGTCTTTATGGACTATCTAAGAGGTAGGAGATTTCTGCTGCTCAGGAAGACGACTGTCAACCATAGTCTGGGTCAAGACCAGGAACTATACAGACACCATTGAAGACTAGGTGGTTGAAGGCCACACTAGTTGTGAGGTATTGTCACTGAGCAAGCATTAGGACTAAGTATATCTCGCTAAACCATATTTCCTATTGCATAGTTTTTGATGTGATCTACAAGTTATGGGTTTGCGGTTA
Organism: Alisma plantago-aquatica; assembly: GCA_963693085.1. Taxonomy (NCBI): domain Eukaryota; kingdom Viridiplantae; phylum Streptophyta; class Magnoliopsida; order Alismatales; family Alismataceae; genus Alisma; species Alisma plantago-aquatica. The sequence goes on from OY856410.1 coordinate 1,266,075,479, forward strand.
GATAAAATTATTGTTTCCGCTACCTCTTCTGTCCCACAAAACCCAATAGCTACATGTTACCTTCCTCCCCAACACCCTTTCTTCCAATGGGATGATAAGGGTGGCGGGGTGGTGTTATGGTTCACAACAAAATCATTGTATACTAGGCAGTCAACCCTTCTAGTGAAAGGAAGAAGGGAAACTTATCCAATTGTTTGGGAACATAGGCCAAACTCCAGATGAAAAAAGGGCCCTTGATTTTAAAGATGAAACCATTGAAGTTGATTTAGGAAGAGATGGGAGGATATGACCAGTACACTGGACTATGTGCCACCATCAACTAAGTCTTTCCCCTCCTTGTTTCCTCCATGTTGACACTCATATTCTGGAGCATTCAAGGGGCTTTCCCTGAGGACAAGATCCATCTCTTGAAAGAGCATAGGAGTAAATACAAATTGCATATTATTGCTTTGAATGAACCATAAGTTAGTGAAACCAAAGTTGCCGACATCATCAATCAATTTGGCTTGTCTTCCTCTCACAAAGTTGAAGCCCTGGGTTTTCTAGGCGCATATGGCTACTTTGGGATGATGCTAAATGTAATGTTGAGATCATTAGTGGCCACTTCCAATTCTTCCATTGCAAAGTGGATGGGACTTAGCACCTCACTGTTGTGTATGGAATTCCTAAACTAAAAAATGGGGCTACTTGTGGAAACACCTTAGGAAATCTCATCCACAACCCCTACTACATGGGAAGTTGTTGTAGATTTTAACACCATTCTAAACACATCATAGAAGTATGGTAGTTTCCACTTTTATAGGTTGTATACAAAAGTTCAAATCCCTCCATATCTCCACAGATATTGCTGACGTGAAAGCAAACAACCAATTTTTTTACCTTCTAATGCCTCTAGCTCCACGAGAAGTTAGACAATGTGATTGCAAATGATGAGTAGCTCTCCATTAAATGTGGTTTCATTTCTTCCTTCCCACATCATCTCCACAATGATCACAACCCTATCCTTGTCTCCAATAATGGTGCAACTGGACTCCTCAATCCTTCTTCAAATCAAGGTCATGATGGAGTCAAATACCACAATTTTTCTTTTAGCTCCTACCAAAATGGGATCCTAACAAATCCTTCTTAGATTGTCTATTGGCATTCCAATCCACAACACTCAAATGGGATGTTGATCACTTGAAGAAACAACATAATTAGAAGAATTTCATCTTGCACCAGCTGGATAAATGCCAGGTATCCTCAAACCCCACCCATAGCTTATCAAATGACTAATGTTTTATTAACCTGTAAGAACATAATACCAAAATCCTCCTACAAGAAGAAGAAGACTTGCTCCATCATTCAAATATCAATTAGTTGTAGCCTGGAGATAGAAATACAAATTTTTTTCAGTCCTATGTGAAGGCTCGATGATACTATAAGAAGATGACTTAGCTTCGTGATGATTTTGGACCTAGATCAGATCCCCACCCACGCTCAAGACCATGATACATACATATTTTCAGCAACTTGTATCCACTTCCCCAACAAGTCATTGAGTTGAAGAGACCATCGAGGAGTAATTAGTTGCTTCTCAAATGTGGATGAGGCCAACTACAATGCACTCATTCAACTACCTAGAAATGATGAAATCAAACCCATCATGTTCATGATGGTGTTGGTGAAAGAACCTAGCCCAGATGGTACCACAACGAGTTCCTACAAACTAACTAGGCACATGTTGGTCCCTCCATGTACTTTCCAATATAGTCAACCTTTATCAATGGTTATATTGATCAATTACTTACTGACTCATACATGGTTCTCATAATGAAGACCTTCCAACCTCGGTGATGTGGCAAGTTCTGTCCCATTACCCTAAAAACTCCTTCAAACTCATCTCAACAATCCTTGTTGAAAAAAAACCGATCAATTACTTAACAATGGGATATCTAGAACCCAATCTAGCTTCATACTAAGAAGACACATTAGAGACAACATCTTATTGGTCTAGGAAGTGATCCACCCCATTAAGACCAAAAATATGAGCAAGACATGGGTCAACATCAAATTGAACCTAGCTAAAGCTTTTGACCAGATGTGTTGGATATTCGTCTTTGACACTCTTTCAAAGCGTGGACTCCCAAAAAATACAATATCCCTCAGCATGTAAGTTATCATGAGAGGTAATATGTCTATCCTTTAGGAAAGACACCTTGTGGATTACTTTAAATCTTCATAGGGTGTCCGTCAAGGCGAACCTATATGTCCTTATGTATTTGTTCTCTATATAGAGAGCTTGATCAATTAAATCACATAATTGGTCTAAACATGCTACTAGAAACCCATCGTCCTCACACACAACAACGTTTGTTGACCCCATGTGATGTTCTTTGACACAATTTTCTACTTCAGGATAAGACATACTCTACAACCCTCCTTCGTGATATATTGTTGATGAGATCTTATCATGAGGATGTTGATAGAATTTTTTTGCTTTTGATGTGCTTATCACCTCCTTTATTTCCCGACATATTTCACCATGACCATTCTACCTTAGAACAAGCATTCCACCTCAAGCCATAACAATCGTTCCACCCGGAATGGTTGTTCCACCTTACACCCACTGCAACAATTTTATCCAAGACAACTATGCTACCAACCCATTTTTTTATACAACCCTGACTTAAACTCCCCTTCAATCATCACAATTTTCAATCTTTATTGACCTTTCTCCTCCTATGCACCACGACCATGATAAGGTAGAATGGTTGTTATTCCTAAAAACCCTAGACAACTTTTACACTTCTACCCATTTTCCCATCACCTACCCTAGACACTTTAGAGCCTATATAAACCTTATTGACATCTTAAGGATAGGAATATATTCTCCTAACATTCATGTCTGCTACCTACTCCTACCTAACCCCATGTAACATCTTCCTCCACCCAATATCCTAGTTTTTATAGGGTTTTGATCACCTTCCACTACCCTTTCATTCCTCATCCTTTGGAGGAGGCAGGAGACTGTCCACCCAAAGGATGGAAGTGAAGAAGAATGACAGTTCATTGACATACATGGATACATTGTATTATTTATCTTGCTTTTATTTCGTCTTTTGTCATCAATAGTTTGGACCATTTTGCGAAATGCTCAAGGGAATATTATGGGACTTCAATTCAATGTCACGGACTCACGGTAACCGTTCATGTATAGAATTTTATATTGTTCCTTAGTGGCATTCTCTTATTTGATCACTCAGATAATCTCTTTCTTCATATTTTCTCTATGAAACCACCTAAGGTATATAGAAAAGAGGGATTTTGACGCTTGGAAGGGAAAAAATCCTAAGTCCACTTGTGGACACTTCGCTAGCTTTCCTATCCACCCTTCTACCCATGTATTACACTAACTAGGTATGAAATCTAAGTATTAGTTGGATGTGCCTCCCTTCCTATACCTATAAAAGAGCATATTGGAGGTTGGATAGGGTGTAATAGGATGTGAAAACCCTTGTCATACACCTTATGCCAACCCTTTCCACCAAGCACACTAGGAGAAGAACACCTAGAAACCCTGAATACGGTTGATATTTATTTAGGTTCAGATGTCCCCTTGAGAATTGATCCTCTTAAGGTTACATAGAGTGTGATTTAGGGACTAGTTCCCCTAAATACACTCTATGCCACCGTGGATCACTAGTAGGCTAGGGCACCTAACCAACACCCCCCTTGTCATTTTGTTTGGTAGCATTTATAAAGGATGTTTGATTAAAAATTTATAATGCATGGTTTTTCTCCCATACCCCCTAATATCCCACTCCTCTAATCAATTGCAAAACCATAATGGCTTAGTGTTTTCTAGATCTATTTCTCTCTTGCTAATTAGTCTAGTCGTGTATGTAATGGCTAGGTGCCTTTGTTAGGGTAGTTGGATCTTATTTATGGTTACTTGTATTTGGTTCATTAGTTATTGCTTTAGTTTAAAGTATCTTGATTTGTTTAGTTGATTTCCTTTCTTGGTTTAAATTAGGATTGCTAGTTAATCTAATATTTTTCTCTTGACTTGTTAGTGTTCATTTCTCTTCTAATTAAATTTTAGATGTAATTGTTAGAGTTAATTTAGGTTTCATATTTCATGTTCTAATTTCATGTTCCCTAGTGTCATCAACCAACATCCCAAGGTAAACCAAAAAACCCCTAATCTCCACACAAAAAAGGACCTAAAGAACCTCTTTGCTCTAGTGCCTTCCTGCTCCATCCCTATGGTTTGACACCCTTGTCACACATATAAAGCATATAAAGCTCGTGCACTTGAGGATCTATAATTTATGTGTGTATTATTTGGGTGATTGTGTTATCCATGTGCTTAGGCACATAAAGTTTCTGGTGTTATCATTTGGGATCAAATTTTAGACCTAGATAGTTGTTTCTTTTTTACTTTTTCTAGTTTCCCTCACCATTTCTTATTCATTATAGTTTGTGTCGATTCTATATTCTAGTTTACTAAATATTATTCTTGGTTGATTGTGACTTATCAGTGACAATGCATGTTTGGTCTTTGCTATTTTTCCTTAGAGACCTTATTTGAAGATCTTAGCACAGGGCAAAGAAGGAAAACAAACTGTCACAATCATCAACAGGAAGAGGAAGAGATAGCCAATCCACTTAGAGAACCACCTTCCCTCAAAAACCAAGATGCAAGATCACTACCACCCCATTATGAGCATCAATAAGCATGAAAATTCTCTTGGTAATTATCCTTCACTTCCTCCAAAGCTAGTACAAGATTACTTTAGTCTAGCAAACTAGATGTCTCCAATATTCACTAGAGTGGGGCAGCCACCAAGACAAGCCTTTTCAGTTCCACCCGCTCTAGTGCAGCTTCTTCGAGCATTTGATGGACTTGAAATTAAAATTCACACTAACATTTACACCATCTCACAACAGTATATTCTACCTTCTATACTCCCATAGACACCAATAATGCCATTCTATGGACCATGTTCCTCTTTTCTCATAAGCCAAAGAATAATACTTTTCTAAGATAGAAGTGATGATTTAGGAAAGGATGAAGAATGAATTCCTCATAAAGTTATACCCTATTTCTAAGATGACTCAAATGTACTGATCCATTAATTATTTTAACCAATTGAGTCATGCATAATTTCATGACAGTTAGGAGAGGTTTTTGAAGTTGTTGAATGATTTCCTCATCTCCAGGTACCACTACGACAATTTGTTCAATTATTCTATATTGGTGTATATCAGATCAATTAAATAGTTGTGGACTAAACTTGTGGTGGGACCTCCATAGCAAGGCCTATAGAGGAGTCATGACCTTTTTTAAAACATTAGGCTAAATACTCAAGGAATCATATCTCTAGTTCTTCAATTCATTATGATAAAAATGTGGGTGTATCTTCTCCAAAGGAATATTCTCCACCTTCAAATGACAGGAATCCACAAATATCTTCTACTTGATATGATGAATATAATGAAAAATTTAGGAGGAATTACTTCCAGTAATAATATACAAGACAAACAGTTTTACGGAAGAGTTGAAGGCTTTAAAGTCTTTTGCCAGCTAGAACGGTAATACCCACCTGTCCCAATCTTGCACTTTAAAATGGAGGAATCACCCTTACTTATCTTGGAAGAAACAAGGGGACAATGTGCATAGGAAACCTTCCGAAAACAAGGTCAAAAATCTGGTTCAATCTTTTGGATGATGTGATTTCAAGGTTGAGATTCTTTATGAGGTCAAGAAGAATGCCTCTAGTCATGGAAAATTGATTAAAAGGCTTGAAAAAAAGATTAGATCATCCATCTTTATCACTTACTAAAATTCAAGAGGGGATACTCTTATATCAAACCATGGTGAACCCAAACAATTGGGTTGGTCCAGTGGTGTTCCTTAAAACCCCTTTTCGCCACATAAATGCAAGTGCGGCCCAAAATGCCCCAAATGCAAAACCCCGTATACAATATTCTCAAGGCCCCACTCCACCTCAAATGCATGTCCCAATTCTACCACATTATCCTTCTAAATTTTATTTCCTTACTCCATCTCACCAACCACCTCACTAAGAGTAGTTTCATCAACAAGTTCAGTCTCAAATGCCCCAAGGCCCTCCACTTCCTCATCAAAAACAAAAAGGGCCACCTCAAAAACCAAAACAAAAAGCTCCCCCTTCTTGTTATCGCAAGTGAATGTTGTTATAGTGATAAGTAGTGTCAATATGATTGAGAAGCCATAGGTTTGAGTGAACAATGACTCTATGGAGAATTATGATAGTGATACTATGCAACCGAGTATTGATATTGTGATTCCAAGTCATATACTATGAATGAAATAGTTGTGCATAACGTGACACTAAGGACACATGGTACCATTACTAGTGATCATAGTGTGATACCATCTATAACTACTGTGATTCCAAGTGAGACACCCTATCTCAATGCTTCAGATGATCTTTGTCATCCAAAAGAAATCAGAGGCACACTAAATATATTGTTGAAACTTTTAAGAAATTTCAAATTTATAGCCTTATTGGATACAAAAAAGAAATCTTATCTCATGCCAAATTTCTCAAAGATATGTGCACCTTCAAGAGAAATTCATATGGAAGGATGCCTATAATGTGAAGCTAACAAATCAATTTAGATCTATCCTACTACATGCTTTGCCTAGATAGAGAAAATATATTGGTGCCTAAATTATGCCATGTTACATGCATGACACCACATTGAGAAAACCCTCCTTGACTTGGGCTCAAGTATAATGTTATGCCACATGAAGTGTGTTTTGAGTTGAGCCAATGACAACTAGTGTCAATTAGTTATACTCTTCAATTCCGTCATCAGTCCCTATAGATCCTTAGAGACTAATTGGATGATGTGCTCAAAAAAATTGATAATGACACATTGACTATATTCCCCATAGATTTCATTGTTATTTATATCGAGACAGATAGTAGAAGAGTCCCCATAATCTTAGGAAGGTTGTTTATATGTATAGATGATACATTAATCCATGTCAGGGATAGCACCATGTAAATGGATTACATGCATGCATAGATTAGATTGAACATCTTGAAATCCTCCTTAAAGGAAGAATTTATAGGTAATACCAAAGATGATTACTATTTATTTGATTTCCTCAAGGATATTGTTCACGAGTTCCTTCCAACATGGAATGAGACTGCCACAAAGGGAAGATGACTTGATCTAGTTGATGATTTTATCATGGAACCAACCAAAAAAGATATAAGAGACTGACGTCAAAGCTATGAGTCATAGTATCCCCATGTATAGCTAGCAAACTAATTAAGACATATATTGAAGATCCCCCTTACTCCAAATATTAAAACTCTTCCTTATCTTTAAAATATGAACTTTGTGGTCCTCAAAAACACCCTTCCGATGATCATTTCCTCAATTCTCTTCTTAGACCAAGAATATGCACTTATTTTTGCCTTGAATAAAATATCGAGGCAATTGGATGGTATATTGCATATTTGAGGGGATATGATCCCACTATTTGTGTCAATTGTGTATAATTTTGGGATAATGCTCACCAAGCCAAGAAATGAAAACAACGTTAAATCCCAAGCTTGTGGAAGTTGTAACACATGAGGTAGTGAAATTATACAATGAATGTGTTATGTATCTAATTTTAGACATCTCATGGCTCATCCTATCTAGGTTGTACCTAAGAAAGGTGGAATCATAGTGATGTGTAATAAAGGAGAAAAGCCTAGTTATAGAGCAACCAGAGTTGAAGATGTGTGTTGATTACATAAAATTTAATGAAAGGACCAAGAAGGACCATTTCTGGATTCCATTAATTAATACGATTCTTGAGAAGATAGTAAGGGTAGACCACAAGAATTTTTCACTTCACCTTAATGAAGCTTTGTGGTCATATAAAAAGTCTACCAGGCCCCTATTGGAACCACACCATTCAAGATAACCTATGGAAAGAACTTCCATTTGTCGGTTAAGTATCAAAACAAATCCCTTTGGGCATTAAGGTATATTGATGTAAACATGGATATGGTTAGGATCCAAAGAAAGTTACAACTTAATGAACTTCATGAATTGATACACTAAGCATATGAAATGTTCAAGAAGTACAAAGAGTGGATGAAATTCTTAAATGACAAGATAGTCCATAAAAAATGACACTGGCCAATGGGTTAAGATGTATAATTCAAGGATGAAATTGTTCCCTAGGAAGTTAGATCAATGTGGTAAGGTCCCTACTAGGTAAACCATGTGTACCCATCCTGAGGAGTTGTAGTTTAAGAAATGAAAGTTAGCAAAGAACTTGTGGTTAATAGAAAACACTCAAACCTTTTTTTTTATGTTGGCCTCAATGTGGCAATCAAAACTTTGACATTGTGATTCTTATTTAGATGATCTAAGAAAGAAAGAACATTATGTCTAGCAGAAGAAGGAAAGCCTAGATATAGAGTCAACCCATGTGTTTTATTGGATTTTAAACCCTAGACCTGGCACTAAGTCATAATTCTTCTTATACAATTTCCAAGAAATAAACACACCATGCTTGATCATTTGCATTTGTTTTTGAATTGTCAAAGTACATGGCCATAGACAAGAAGAATGATCCCTAAGTGGTAATGTGGTTTGAAAAACAATTGAAATGAGGAAATTTAAATGATGAATTGAGTATATTCTAAAAAAAAGGTTGGAATAACCATTCTACATTTAAAGATTGGGGAAGATGTCCTAATGAACTAAGATCAGTATGCCTCACCACTATGTCTTTGAGAATGCTTCAAATATACATTCACCCTCGAACATTCATCATCAAAAACCTCCCATATGACAAAACTTACACCAAGAAACTCCACCCAACATTCATCCTCCCATGATATTGATGAGTCCTTATTCAATCCCAACTACAAGGAAGGGTGGTTGTTCCTTCCAAGGAGGACTTAGAAATCATGGATCTAGTAGAAGTTGAAGGACCGATCCAACCACAGTGGAGAGAGGCATGATCCACATTCCTCATTTGTTTCACTACAACCACATCCTTGAAAATAAGAAAGAAACTAGTGGTGGATGAAGAGGAAGAAGAGTATGATAATTCACACCATGTCCCAGTGGCATCAGATGACTCACTATGGAGAGTACTAATAAATCTCAACACAAGTTTGGGATCTAAAGACTATGATGTAGAAGAGAAAGAGTCAGAATTAGAGGATGAGGAGCTAGAGGAGGAGGTACCCAATATTGTGATGTAACTGAACACATATTGGATTAATAATAAATGCAAAGAGATGGAAGGAATATCTTTGGTCCAACAAGGAACAAGAAAGAATTTTGGGATTTTGTACCCCCATAACATGTCAAGGAAAGTTATCTCCACTCACTATGCTTACATTCTTACAATGATTGAGCACAATCTTAGGAAGGTCATTTATGGCTATTGCTTGAACTAATCCATGTGAGGGTTGGCACCATGTAAATCAATTTCATGCACCTAAAGATCATATTGAACATCTTGAAAGCTCCTCAAAGGAAGAAGTTATAGTTTCTACAATAAAGGATTACTATTTACTTGATTTCCTCAAGGATATTGTTGAAGACTTCCTTACAACATGAACAAAGACTTCCTCAAAAGTAAGAGGACTTTATCTAGTTGATTTTTCTCAAGGAACCAACCAAAAATATGTAAAAGACCACAATGGAAGCTATGAGTTAGAATCTCCACCTATATAACTATTAAACTTTTAAAGAAATCTATTGAAGAACCCCCTATTACATAGTTGAAAACTCTTCTTGATGTTTTAAAATATGAATTTCATGGTCCCCAACAACACCCTCCTGATGATAATTTCCTCCATTCTCTCATCATACCAATAATATGCACTTATTTCCATTTTAAAGAAAACAATTGAGGCCATTGAATGGTCTAGTACATATTTGATGGAATTTGATCCCTCCACTAGTTTCCATAATATATAATTTTAGGAGAATGTTCACCAAGACAAAATATTCAAAGAAGGTTAAATCCTAGGCATAAGGAACTTGTAACACTAGAGGTGGTGAAATTACTCGATGCATGTTTTTCTACCAATTTTAGATAGCTCATGGGTGAGCCCTATCTAGGTTGTACCAAAGAAAGTTGGAATCATGATGATGTTTAATGAAGAAAGAGAGAAAGTCCTTGTGAGAGAGAAATAAAAATTAAAGAGGTGTGTTGATTAAAATAAATAAATGAGAGGACCAAGAAGGACCATTTCATGCTTCCATTAATTAATCAGATTCTTACAAAGATAGTAAGTCTCGACCACAAGAATTTGTCATTTTTCTATAGTGAAACTTATGGTCATATCAATAATCTATAAGGTACCAATTAGAACCACACCATTCAAGATAACCTATGGAAATACCTTCCATTTGTTAGTTGAGTTTCAATACAAGTCCCTTTGGGCATTAGGGTATGTTGATGTAAACATTGATATGGCTGGGTTCTGAAGAAAGTTACAACTTAATGAACTTCTGAGTTGAGACACTAAGCGTATGAAATTTTTAAGAAGCACAAAGAGTGGATGAAATTCCCATATGACAAGATAATCCATAAAAAACTGAAACTGAATAATTGGCTCAAGGATTATATTCTTACCTTGGAAGTTAAATCAAGTTGGGAAGGTCCCTACTAGGTAAAGAGTGTGTACCCATCCTAAGGAATTGTATTTTAAGAAATCGAAGGTAGCAAAGAACTTGTGGCTGATGTACAAATACTCAATCCTTTTTGTTAATATTGGCCTCGATGTGGAAAATCAGAACATTGACATTGTGATTCTATCTTAGATGATCCAAGAATGATGGAACATCATGTCTCGAAGGAGGAAAACTTAGTACTAGTGGTATTCAACCCATGTGGTTTGTTAGATTTTAAACACTATACCTCAAATTTAGTCATACTTTTTCTCATACAATTTCCAAGAAATAAACACACGCAAACATACGATGCTTGTTCATTTTTCTTTGTTTTTGAATTGTCAGAGAACATGGACATAGACATCAATAATGATCCCAACACTAGTATAGAAACTACCTTTAGCATCAGATAAAACATACCTACAACTTTAGTTAAGAAGTGACACCTAAGAGAACAACACTAGAGTTGTAGACCTAAGCTGTCGATTCCTTAGGGATGCAAAAATTGACGACCAAGATATTTAGCCTTAGTAGCTATGGTAAAACAAACTGTCACATCAAGTATCATAACCGTCAGTTGTGGAAAAGACCTCAACATCATTTATCCATGCCAAGTCACAATTGTAAATGGAAAATATCTCTTTGTTGTCAGTTTGCACAAGAAACTGACACTTTTCCTATGCAATAGTTGTCAGATGTAGAAAACATCCTAACGCCATTTATCCATATCAAGTCACATTTGTACATGCAAAAGGTCTCTTTATCAATGGGTTTCAAAAGAAACTGAAACGTTCCATGCCATAGTTGTTGGTGACGTATACCAAAACCGATGATTAAGACATATAGTGACGATTACTTCACAGAAATCGACAACTCTGATCATGTTACCCAAAATGGTAGTGCTGTCCAGCACGACTGTTCTTGTTAGTCCTATAATGTCATTTTTCACCCTAAACTGACGTTGAAGACCTTAACTGTCAGTTTTATTGGAACAACCAACAACTAACTTTTGTTTTTTTAATAGTAGTATGCAGACCTACTATCTGACTAGTTAGCAGGATGCAAAACCTATAGTTGCAGGTTAACATCATCTATGAGCTCAACTAAACACCATGCCAACAAACAACCTGCAATAAATCCAATATCCATTCTCATTACATTTCAAACATAATTATATTCATTCATTTTAACATTCATTCACACACATGATGTTGCATTTACATATACACCAACCCATTCTCATGATATGGAGAAACACAATTCTCATTGTACTCATTCATCTTCACATTCACACACATTATATATTCATACATACACACCAATAATTTCCTCGCATCAAATTTAAAGTTGCAAGAAATCATAAGCACATGTACATAGAAATAATGACATCAAAGTTTAGAAAGGTCATTCTTTAATCCCAATCAAATTGAAAGTTGACATCCCTAATGAAGGCTTCTACCCATTAACATCCCTAATGAAGGCTTCTACCCATTGTTCTCGTATCTCATCTAGTTGTGTTTTCGTATAGGGCTTTTGTATGTCATCTAGATTTTCCATCGTATAGATGTTTGTTTTAAACACCTACAAAGATAATGACATATATAATTCAAAAGTTTGATATTTTTATATTATATAATGAAACTATATATAAAAATGATGATCAAGTATATCTATATATATATATATATATATATATATATATATATATATATATATATATATATATATATATATATATATAGAGTCAGGCTAGTGTACACTCGAGTGTACCGGAGGCACCGTACACCTCAGTCATTTTTGAAGATGCAATAATTTTTTGAAAAATCTAAACCGTTGATCTTCTTAATTATCATAAGAACATACTATATAATAAATTTTAGCTCCTTTGGACACTTATAGGTCGTGCATCTAAAGGAGGCAAAAATCATGTATTTCAAATTAGTTTTGTACGTCGATTTTGTTGTCCTTGGATGAGTGACTTACACTCATCCAAATGAGTTCAAATTTTGTATGTGGCCTATTATTATTGTAACCGTGAAGATCAATGGATTAGATTTTGGAAAAACATGGTCTACATATGCAAACACCATTGAGGTGTACGACGTGATCTGTACACTTGAGTGTATTCTAGCCTGATTCTATATATATATATATATATATATATATTGAGTCAAGCTAGAATACACTCGAGTGTACATATTACGATGTACACCTCAATGGTGTTTGCCTATCTAGATCTTATCTTTCCAAAATCCAACCCATTGATCTTCATGGTTACAATAATAATAGGCCACATACAAAATTTGAGCTCATTTGGATGAGTGTAAGTCACTCATCCAAGGACCACAAAATTGACACACAAAACTAATTTGAAATGCATGATTCTTTCCTCCTTTAGATGCATGACGTATAAGTATCCAAATGATCTAAAATTTATTTTATAGTATGTTCTTAAGATATTTAAGAAGATCAATGGTTTAAAATGTTCAAAAAGTTACTGCATCTTTAAAAATGACTGAGGTGTACGGAGCCTCCGGTACACTCGAGTGTACACTAACTTGACTATATGTGTGTGTGTGTGTGTGTGTGTGTGTGTGTATATATATATATATATATATATAGTCAGGCCAGAATACACTCGAGTGTACAGATTACGCTGGACACCCCAATGGTGTTTGCCTATCTAGGAAATGTTTTTCTAAAATCTAATCCATTGATCTTAATGGTTACAATATTAATAGGCCACATACAAAATTTGAGCTCATTTGGATGAGTGTAAGTCACTCATCCAAGGGCAAAAAAAATAACGCACACAACTAATTTGAAATACCTAATTTTTGCATCCTTTAGATGCACAACCTATATGTGTCCAAATGAACTAAAATTTATTATATGGTATGTTCTTAAGATATTTAAGAAGACCAACAGTTTAGATTTTTCAAAAAGTTATTGCATCTTTAAAAATGACTGAGGTGCACGGTGCCTCTGGTATACTCGAGTGTACACTAGCCTGGCTCTCTCTCTCTCTCTCTCTCTATATATATATATATATATATATATATAATATACATATTACATCTTCTATGCACTTGATGTTGTTTGTCTAATATCAGACAACCATATCAATATACCATATCACATAGTCTTTGCATGCTTAACCATTGTCTTATACAGGACACTATAAATTTCAATGTACAAACCATTAATAAGTAAAAGTAAGCATAGTTGGCAAAAATATGCATTTGTGTTAGAAAACTAGTTGAACAGTATTCCAAACTATCACTTTCTTTTTGCTATCCACCTTTCTTGCAACCTTTTTGAAATGAATTAGCATCACGGGGACAATAACCAATAACACCCAATGTTTATTCCTGAGGGAAAATAAGGCAAACAAAATAAAACTCAAAATCAACAATGAAATGTAGTTCTTAAGTTAAAATTATAAGTAGAGAAGCAAACTTATGTAACATTGTACACAACTAACTTCAAGTTCTTTTTCTTTTTACCAAAAACTTAAAATGCGGTAGAGAAGTATTAGGAGACAAATACAAGGTCTTTAATTACATGGATAATCAGTGATGGAACTAGAAATGCCACATGAGGCAGTGTAAACTCTATACGGACCCTATGTAAGTGACTACAAAACATATATCATGTATGCATTAATATATAAGAAAAGAGATCAAGATATATATATAATGAGGTATTTAGCTATATAATATGTCACCATATGTAAAATTCTCTCACAAATGTATTCAACCAAGCATAATGAAACATCTCTAAAAATCTTGCAAAATACTAGTATTATGAGGTTGACCTACAACATCCTCCTTAAGACGGACCATCATAGGTGAACAATGGAACCTGATACTATAGAGTAATTCGCCACTTGGAGTAGATGATCCTCAACACCATCACTATGTCATCTTCATTGGATTACATACTTAACACGGCATGAATGTAGATCTCCAGTGATATTATAGCAGTAGTGGTGTCTTCAAAGTGTCTGAGAAGACGTGCATAACGTGGCACGAACACGAATGAATGATATGCTGGTGATACGATGCATGTACCATAACTCTGTCGCATGAACCTTGGGGGCTTGTCAGGAAAGGAGATATCATCCATCAAGGAAAGTCCTAAGTAGATCAACAATAAGTGATGTCAAAATAGCATATGAAACTTAGAGAAGACGTGATGAAGTAGCTCAGTGAAGATAAACTGGATGAATCAACCTTGCAGGAAGTAGATTGTCATGCTTGTTGAGCTTCGGAAAATCTAAAGAAGCACCCATTTGTCTCATGTAAATGCAGTTGAACTACACCATCAACACCTGACATACATAACGCGGTATGAATGTGGATAGCTTGGTGTTGACGCTGAATGAAGATCCTTCATTGCTATCTGCAAGTAGAGAACGGATGTTCTAAACAATGCGAAGTTCCATGAAGATAATAGCCGTGAATATATATAGACTGAATACATATATCATCTTCTTCTCATACTCTCTCTCATACATACTCATGCATGCACTCTCTTCTCATATCTTCCTCTCCTCTCTATCCCCCCCACACCAAATACAAAGAGAGTGAGTGTTTGGTGTGGAGAAATGGATATATGACCCCCTCACACTGTTGAAAGGGATACCCACATGATATGGGTGGGTGGGAAAGGAATTGGTGGATTTGAGAGGATTTTGTGATATGGAGATCTCGAGCGGTGCGGGGGCGGAGTCCCCCACATAAAATATGATTAGGCTAAAACTGGATCTGATTAGACAAGGGTAGATCTGATTAAGGATCTGAATATCAATATGCATCTGGTATATGGGGGAAGTAATAGGGCTATTTGGTAGCAGAAGAGAGTGATGGGTGACCGTGTCTCAGCCAAGGATAGGTGAAAATGTTGGAATAGCAATGATGATATGGATAGCAGTAGTGCAGTAGTGACTAGGGGCATGGATGCCGGTGGCGGATGAATGGTGTGATCAGCGGCTGGGGATATGGTTTTTGGATGATATGGCGACAACACAACAGTAGGACAAATGACGATAATTATATCACTTGATTGATGTAGAACTTGCCCATAATGAAAAAGATGATATTGGTCTCCTGTACGGCTCTAGAGATATTGCATGCCATGAGGTGCATGCAGAGTCAAGTGTGGAGCCTCTCCTTATGAGACGATGGAGGTTGGAGATGAGGACATCAAGGTGATGCAACGGTAGATGGTTGTTGAATAAGGCAAGTGTGATGATGTCAACAAATGTAGATGGTGACTACTTTTTACTAGCCGCTCGGAATGATGGCTGGGTGATCATCGGTGGCGGCGTGCTACTGACGGAGATGGTGCTTGGCGACTATTGTCTCTAGCAGATGGCAACACTTTTGTTGTTTCTTCTGGCGGTGGCATTGATTGCATAAGATAGAGGTGTGGTGGCGGTTCTGTCTGTTGTTGGTGGTGGCGTTTGCACGAGAAGTATGATGATGGCACTGGGAAGGTGATTGTGTCGGCGCACAGAAAGAAAATTAGATCGTTTGAGAAAGAGAAAGATATGCCATGGAGGTCGGGAGATGCCTGGCGAGTAGCTGGCCTAAACCATGGCAACTGCGGCGGCCGCCCGTAGGCAGGGGTTCTTCCCCTCAATTGCTCTCTAGAAAAGATGAGCGACAACAGCTAGGGCTGCGCCAGAAAGGAGAGGGAGGAGGGGCGGCAACTATATTTCCCTCAGGAGCGAACATGCTCTATTTCGCGTAGGAATTACTGTTCACTCCTCCGTACTGTTCACATTGGAGTTACTATTCACGCCACGTGTTGTTCACTGCCAGAGTTATTGTTCATAGTTCTGATACCATGTTAAAAATAAGTTTGTATTGAATTGAATGGGATGAATACAAGACTGGATGCCCTCTCCTTTATATAGGAGAGGGGAGAGCCCTATGACTTAAGACATAAGTAATCTAAACGGACTATAATAGAAAAGCCCAATAACTAATTAACCTATTAACTAAATAGACTAATATAGACTCTCTAGCACATTCCATCTGCGTGGATGAAGTAGAGATACAGACGCTAAGATGCCTGCGTTCGAAGGACGTCAATCACCATCCATGCACGCTAAAAGCACCATAGATAACCACACGAGAGGAGTGCTTCCAGATGTTCTCACGATGCTTTCAGAGGATGGGAGAGAAGTATTGTCCATGTAAGCCAGGAGTGTTGCACACCATCGTGTAGTGAGACATTGCCGGACTTGCTCTGTGACAAGGTATATCCCACGAATACTCTTTCTAAATATGATGTTGTCGACGAGATCTTGTTGTGGGTTGTGTGGAAATATATTTTTTTGTTGCTTCTGCCGTGCATGTTTCCTCCACAAAACCCAATAGTGGTATCAGAGCAGCGTCGATCTACAACATATTTGGATTTGTTTCGATATGATCGAATAATTGTATAGTATTTTCTATGGTTGTACACGATGTGAACTTAAAAATGTTAATGTTCATATCTAAACCTAATTCCACATATGTTGCATGCTTTTATTTTTGACTCTTCGGACGGGATCGACTATGGAAAATACTGATTTTCCTAAGTGCACGGAAGTAACATTTCATAGACCTTTTAGGGGCTCCTCTCATGACACCCCACGAGTGGTGGCCTCCCCTCGACCCCCTCCCACTGAACGGGAACTGGGATCCCCGCATAGGGGTGTTGCCCCTGTATACCCTGCATAGTTTACATGGGAGTAAAAAATTTATTTAATGGGGAATGTCCCGCATTAAAAGTACTGCAATTTTAATATGTATATATGTATATGTAGATATATCTATGATATCATACAAGTTGCCTTTAACATCTATTTTATGTGGGGAATGCATGCACGGTTATGGCCTAGAATCCCCTTTTATTAATGTTGTGAATGAATGTGGTTGTGAATGTAGTGAACATGTTTGTTTGTGAATGTTATGGATGTATAATGGTTTTACGTGGATCCTTTATATAAATTATTTGTCTTGCATGCTGAGCCTCATCTCTTATTATAAAGTGTAATTAATTCTTTCTCTTTATATTTGTACTCATATGATGTAATAGAGATATGATTAGTTTTAGTCTTTGTAAACTTGATGTAAGGAGGCCACTTGAAGATCCAATTCCAAGGAGCGTCCATGGAGAAGCAACATGAAGATCCAATTCCAAGAAGCAACCTAAAGATCCAACTCCAAGGAACATCCATGTTGAAACAACTTGAAGTTCCAACTTCACAGAACATCCATGAAGTTGTTCATTATAATGTTAATCCTTATAGGTTGGTTCACAGGTGTTGTTGCATGAGATGCATAAGACCTTAGGTGGACCATAATCCTTTGTGGCTCTAAAGGATTACAATAGTATGGCCATAATCAATGTTTTTGCATTTTTATTGCAAGTATATCATTTGTGGTTGTGGATATAGTAGTATATGATACATACTATAAGTATGTGGTGTTTGGATATGTATATGTATTAATAAAACCCCTCAATTAATAATATTAAGCTTTAGTTGCCTTCCATAAAGAAACACACATGAAAAGCTTGATCGACTATGTGGGGACACGCCTCCGCGTGGTACACTGTCTAATTTGTGGAAGTATGATGGTGTGGGTGTGTGGGTCTACCTCCGCAGGGTGCACGCTCATTGTGTTGGCTTATGGGTTGGACTTAACTAGGGAACCTTGACAGGAACAAGTACCTAGAGGCACACAGATGCATCATGGAAAGGAGTTCTACAAGATCATCTATCCAAGAGTTGCATATGATGCAATTGGAAAAAGTTACCTACCTTAGTACTTGGTCTTTGACGACGGCGTTGGTTGGGCATTGATCCCATTATTTTGGATCTTGGCTCACTAGAAGGTTGTACACTGCAATCTTCTGAGTTGATAGTGAGGAATATAAATTTGAATAAAAAATTGGGAGTGTAATTAATTAAAAGCCTAATTAGTCTCATTTATCAAATCTTTACAAGTCAAAATGTTTTGGACTAAATGCAAAATTTTTCTTTTATAGCAATCAAATGGCAAACAACACTCACATATTCTTATTTTGATCGGTCCTTGAGAAGGACAAACTTATCGAAATCAACTTTCAAAATTGGTTTAGGACGTTGAGAATTGTTCTCACGCAGGAGCGTATGCTCTATATATGTCCTTGAAACACCAGAGCCAGTGGAACCTGCCTCAAATGCACCCAAGGCTGAAAAGGATGCTTACAAGAAGCACCTTAATGATGCCATAGATGTCAAGTGCATGGTATTGTGCTCAATGAATTATGAGTTGCAAGAGCAGAATGAGAACATGAATGTCATTGAGATGGTAACACATCTCAAGAACATGTATTAACATCAAGCAAGACATGACAGATATCTCTAAGGATTTTTCAGAAGCAAGATGAAAGAGGGAGACTCAGTTGGCACCCATATGCTCACTTTGATTGGGTACGTGGAAAGCCTATCCAAGCTAGGATTTCCCCTAGGTCTAGAGTTGGCCACTGACGTGATTCTACAATCGCTGCCTAAATCATATAGTCATTTTGTCATGAACTACAACATGAACAATCTCGACAAGCCATTGTTAGAAATGTTTGGCATGTTGAGGACAGTTGAAGCATATATGTAGAAAGACAAGCCCAAGTCTGTGATGATGATCAACAGGACAAAGGGAAAGTCAAAAGGCAAAGGCAAGGCTAAGAAAGGCTCTAAGTTCGGGTATAAGCCAAAGTCATCCGTGCTCAAAGCTAAAGGTGGGATCTCCAAAGAAGGTAGTTGTCACCATTGTCACTAGGTTGGACATTGGAAAAGAAACTGTCCTCTCTACCTGGAAGAACTGAGGAAGAAGAAGCAGGGGATAAAGATCTCCACTTCGGGTATATACATTATTTATCTTGTATGGAAAAGAGTGGATTTAAATTTCACATAAAGAATGGAACAATTTCCATTTCTAAAGATGAGATCTTTTATGGCAATGCCCCTATGTCTTATGGTATCTACTTGTTAGAATTGGAGACTAGCATAAACAACATAAATACTAAAAGTCTAAAACTTGACACCTCAAACAAAACATACTTATGGCATTCTCATCTTGAGCACATAAATGAGAAGTGCATATCTAGACTCCATAAGTATGGTTATCTATACTCTTTTGATTTTGAATCATTCGAGCCATGTGAGGCTTATTTATTAGGCAAGATGTCGTAGAAACGTTCTTACCCCAATCCCAATCTCACTACCTAGACAGTGGTAAAGGGATTGAAGCACCCGTCCCTGAGTGGCCCGATAGGATCTACCACACTGGCATATACAATAAGAAATAATAACTCAAAAACTAGATATATAAAGAACAAGCTAACCCAATATGGTGATTTTTCAAATATATCTTTGTCATCAGAGTATGTAGAGTGTGAAGGCGATCTTAATAAGTGTTCTATTTGTATTTCCTAAAATCAAGAAAATCGAGACACGATCATGCAATTGCACGGTATGCTATCAAAATAGAGTAAAATAGTTTATAAGAAAATAAGTGAACTTGGCAAGACTTATATTTCGAAAGTATAACAAGCAATTTGCAAGAACCAAAAGTTATTCGACAAGTTTTTCAAATGATTCAATTTTTATTATGAGTTCCAATTATGCTATGATTCGAGAAGCATGATTATATATTTTTGTGTGACTTTATCGCTCCAACGTGGTGGCGGAAGTCACTGGGCTCCTTCTCTCCTTATGAGGTAGGAGACCAATGTACAAGTCCTGCCTCTCAATGAGGGGGGTCGCTTGCACCCAATATCAACATTATCAACATCATCATCATTATCAATATACGGGCAGTCATAATGGACATGCAATTTATGTTTTTATATTTTTCAAAATATAGTATAGGAAAAATGGAAGACTAATCATTGGGAATAGTAGCTCATCCAAGTAAGTATCCAAGTATATGGTCAAGAGATACATAAAAGTATCTTCAATACAATCAAGGAGGAGTTATCTAATAGCGTACCTTTCACTGAGGATTTCGAGTATAGATCAACAAGTAAAATTCAACCCTTCGAGTCTAATCCTAAATCATAATATTTGGATCAAGGGTCAAGATCATAATATATGAAGATCATGTTTCAATATTCGATATTAGGGTTACACTTTTACTATGTCAACCTTAGGGTTGGATCATTCACTTATAGTCAAACAATATTTTTCAAGTATGTTCGAGTGTGAATGGCTTACCTAGGTTTTCTAGGATCATATGTGTTAACCCTAATTTATGGTCATCATCCAAGTCATCATCAAATTTCTAGTTTATCAACATGATGCTTAGCATAATTGGAATTCAAGGTCAGATCAAGTTTTGATTAATATAAGGAGTAAATCAGAGATCAAGTATTAGGTTGATACATCAAAATATACCACAAGATTTAGATCAATCATATTATCAAGATATCATCAAAATTATCTTCAAGGCATATGATTCATATTCAGAAGTGGTTAAGCCAACAAGATTAGGTCTAGTCTAGTCAAGTATGATTTAGTGTCTCGTGATAATCATCAACGTCAAGATATAAGATTTCTAAAGTCTAATCACAACATTAAGTCATTTAGACTAATTAACTAAGCAAGAGATCTAGATTTAAGTAGATCAGTGAGCATGGTTTGGAATCAGATTTCAAAAGTATTTTTAATAGATTCATTGGGGTTTTTTTATCAAAATTGACTAATTGTTCATAATTTTTTGGAGTTAGGATGAATTTTCTATGATTTAAGGAAGATTTGGATATTTTGGTTATTATTCGACAGAGAGAGAGATAATTACCTTAATTTCTGAAAAACTCAAACCGTTCGATGTTAAAAGAATGGCTTAGATTGAGCCATATGATAAAGGTGGATCAAAGGGCTGGTTCAGTCCTTGGTTCGTTGGGTTCAAGGTTGATTTGAAATTTGGTCTTGGCTGGTTCGGTCTACGCTTGACTCCTCTGGACGGACCGATTTGGCGACCTATCTCCCTGGTTCCCCCATTCCAGCCCCGCGCATGCAAGTGCAGATGCAGCAGAGGTAGCTCACTAGTGTGGAGGGGAACTGGAGCATGAGGATTAGATGGAAGTCAAGGAGTGCCTCCTGACCTCTCCATGGTTTCACGAGCTGGAAGGGCTCCTTGATTAGTGAGCTAAAGAGGTGAGGGCAAAACACCCAAAATGACCTGGCAGCGGTGCTGCTTGGAGCAGCAGGAGATCAAGGAGGAAGGAGGGGTGCTTGCGGCTGAGGGATAGCCTGAAAAAAGAGGATGTTAGCAAGGCACAGTGTATGTGATATTTAGGGGGGCTTTTATAGCACTAGGCTAGGTTTAGCGTTAGTTCAAGGTTTAGCACAGTAGCCATGGCCGCCGGAAGGAGAATTGGAGGCGAGGGGGTCATTTTGGTGGTGCAACAAGGTGAGAAACCCATTTAAAGTAGGGTTCATTCAATTCAAAATTGTGAGGCAAGGATTTTGGCTCGCTTAGAAACTTCAATCGTGGTCAAGGGCGCGAGTTTGCTTGATTGGGTTGCATTAACACCTCCCCTCAATCACCGGGAGGTTGATGACAACTCCAAGACTATCCAATTAGTCTCAGATCTATGAGAGGCCGATTTAAGGGCCAGAAATTGCCCCTGACCCCTTTGCCCCCGGATTACTGACGTGGCATAGTCAAAAAGAGGGCAAATAAAAAGCAAATGAATGGGTTTTCAATACATTATCTTCAAAAATTCGTAGATAGATGTAGGAATGTCCAAATGATCTAAAATTTGGACCATAGCTTCATAAAAATGTGGAGAATATGTAAAAAAAGTTTGAAAACCAAAAGATGAAGTTTGATCAATAAATTTGCTTTTTTAAACAAAGTGATGAATTAATCAAATTTAAGGTGTTATAATGTGTATAAAATTCACATTGATCCCCATACTTCAAATTTGAGTATCAACAATGATTATAAAGACAAGAGAATGGATTTGAGATCATGAGTGAACATAAAGAGGGCACAATTATAATTAAATAATACTTTTTCTAAAATTCTACTTTGTCACATCCTTCCCTCCTCAAAAAGGAATTTTGTCCCCAAAATTCAAAAACATCCTCAAAATTGGGACTATTCCAAAAACCAGATAATATCCTCAAATACTGGTGTATCCTCAACTTTATAATCAAAATCATGTCCTCAAAGTTCAAGTAGTACAATCATCATAATTGGGATTCCATGTTTCATATCATAACTAACTTGGTTCCAGCATCATTTCATCATTGAGCAATTGAGTATCAAGGTCAATGCATATATTGTTCAAAGTCATCCTATGAGTCACAAATATGGAGTGCATCCTATTGATCTTCGAGATATCATATTTTAGGTCAAACAAATAGAGTTCAAGTGTACAAGGTGACTTTCAATCCTAATATCTCAGGGACCTAGACTCTACATTGGCCTAGGTGGGGTTATACATCCATGATTTGAGATTTCATATTTCAACATTTCAAGACAACATCATACTTTCAATATCATGATTTTCAAGATCAATATCAATGGGAGGTCCCACCCTAGTCCTAATGAGAGATAAACCCTAAGTCATAAATCGAGAGGGTCAAAATAGTCATCATTTCAAAAATTTCAATATTTGGGATTTTGAAGTCATTAGTCATATATCTCAAGGTCCAAATAGTGCGATCATAGGATTTGTATCATTATTGAGATTGATAATCATGAGTCACAAGTCCATTAATCAATATACGTAGTCGATATTTTAGGCATCAAAAGTTATAGGTCCAGAATTTTGAAGCTAGGGTTTAGATTCCTATTTAGACCTTAGGGGAGATCACTCATCTATATTCAATTTTGATCAATAATATTCAAGCTTATTTGAGCAACATATCATGATTTCATTATCATGGTATCCAAAGTTGATGAATAATCTAGACCTAGGTCTATCTAGGAAGTTAACAACAAGATATAGTCAATATTTTCATATATCAATGTCATTATTAAATCAAGATTCAAGATCGAGTATCAATCATGGGTTTAACCTATTAGGCTTAGGTCAATCAATCTAAATCGGGTGAAAAGGGATACCTTTCCAAACTCTTAATAATCAACCATATGAAAATTTAGAGGTAGTCATAATAGGGATGTGAACTAGTTTAGGAGAGTCATGAGTCAACTACCACCCTAATCTAGCACATCAGTCATTATCTATTGAGCTTATTCAGATAGGGAGAGCAGCAATAATGTCAAAATTTGCATTCCTATCCTTTCATGATCAAGGTAGTGATATAATTTGGAAATCGAGGAATTAGAGCATAATAGTGCAAAATATAGGCCCAGAATCATCATATCAAAACCGAGATTGCAAAAGGCATCAATAGTCAATAGGAAAACTACTTTCTGCATCATGATCTTACATCATGATTTTGTGAGTCTTAGGCTTAGTCATTTGATAGCATGGTCAATATGTGTATAAAATAGGGAAAAAGTTTTCTTAACTATGTTTGAGGTTTAGACAATAATAGGGCAACATGGGTTTAATCAAATAGGGACCTTAACAATAAGGTATAAGGTATAAGTCCTTCTTATTTCACAAAATTAAGATTTACCTCAACATAGAAAGCGTGTAGTCTAGTTTTGATTAAATGGAGTTTGCATGATATTAGAGGTCATACATTAGTTTTCAAGTTTCATTGATCAAAATTGAGTTTTCAAATTAATGTCAGATCATGGTATCAACTTTCAAAACTTAGTGATATTCATTTTTCCATGCATAAGCTACCCATAATCGAGATATCATGTGGTAAAAGGTCACAAGAAATGACCACATGAGGGGATGAGAAGACGACCTAATCTTCATCTACATGGGTGTCTTGGGTAGTCCTTAAAGAAGAGATGAAATTCCAGAAATGTTTCATAAGAGAACCTTTAGGTCTAGTTCTAGATCAATTAAGGCTAGGTAGAGTGGGGGATCTCAGCCACCATCAAGACAGATAGAAGAAATTATGCCAGCACCCCGAGCCTAGACACCTCAATTTTCATCATTATGGACTTTAGGGATTCTTGGGTGTAAGAGACTTGAGAAATTATTTACTTAAAGTATATGGGAGTGTGTAAGATCTAATACCAACTGTCACGGAACCGTTCTTACCCCAATCCCAATCTCACTGCCAAAATAGTGGTAAAGGGATTGAAGCACCCATCCCTGAGTGGCCCGATAGGATCTATCACTCTGGCATATACAATAAGAAATAATAACTCAAAATTGGAGATACAAAGAACATGCTAACCCAATATGGAGATTTTTCCAATATATCCTTGTCATCAGAGTATGTAGAGTGTGGAAGCGAACGTAATTAGTTTTCCATTTGTATTGCCTAAAATCTAGAAAATCGAGACACAATCATGCAATTGTGTGGTACACTATCAAAATCAAGTGAAACAGTTTATAAGAAAATAAGTGTACTTGGTAGGACTTATATTTCAAAAGTATAAAAAGCAATTTGCAAGAACTAAAAGTTATTTGACAAGTTTTTCAAATGATCTTATTTTTATTATGAGTTCCCATTATGATGTGATTCTAGAAGCATGCTTATATATTTTTGTGTGACTTTATCGCCCCAACGCAATGGGGGAAGTCATTGGGCTCCTTCTCTCCATATTAGGTAGGAGTTCAATGTACAAGTCCCACCTCTCAATGAGGGGGGTCACTTTCACCCAATATCAACATTATCAACATCATCATCATTATCAATAGATAGGTAGTCATAATGGGCATGCATTTTATGTTTTCCTATTTTTCAAAATATAGTATAGGAAAAATGGAAGACTAATCATAGGGGACAGTAGCTCATCCAAGTAAGTATCCAAGTATACGGCCAAGAGATACATAAAAATATCTTCAATACAATCAAGGAGGAGTTATATAATAGCATACCTTTCACTGTGGATTTTGAGTATAGATCAACAAGTAAAAGTCAACCCTTCAAGTCTGATCCTAAATCACCATATTTGGATCAAGGGTCAAGATCATAATATATGGAGATCATGTTTCAATATTTGATATTCGGGTTACACTTTTCCTATTCCAACCTTAGGGTTGGGTCTGTCACTTATAATCAATCAATATTTGTCAAGTATTTTTTAGTGTGAATGACTTACCGAGGTTTTCTAGGATCATATGTGTTAACCCTAATTTATGGTCATCATCCAAGTCATCATCAAATTTCTAGTTTATCAACATCATGCTTAGCATAATTGGAAATTAAGATCGAATCAGGTTTTGATTAATATAAGGAGTAAATCAGAGATCAAGTATTAGGTTTATAGATCAAAATATGCCACAAGATTTAGATCAATCATATTATCAAGACATCATCAAAATTATCTTTAAGGAATACGATTCATATTCAGAAGCAGATAAGCAAGCAAGATTATGTCTAGTCTAGTTAAGTATGATTTAGTGTCTCAAGATAATCATCAGAGTCATGATATAAGGTTTCCAAAGTCTAATCACAACATTGAGTCATTTAGACTAATTAACTAAGAAAGAGATCTAGATTTATGTATATTAGTAAGAATAGTTTGGAATCAGATTTCAAAAGTATTTTTTATAGATTCCTTGGGTTTTTCTAATCAAAATGATTAGTTGTTCATAATTTTTGGAGCTAGGATGAATTTTCTATGATTTAAGCAAGATTTGGCTATTTTGGTGATTATTCGACAGAGAGAGATAATTACCTTAATTTCCGAAAAACTAGGACCGTTCGATGTTAAAAGAACATCTCAGATTGAGCCATGTGAGCAAGGTAGATCAAAGGTCTAGTTCAGTCCTTGGTTCATTGGGTTCAAGGTTGATTTGAACTCGGATCTTGGCTGGTTCGGTCTGTGTTTGACTCCTCTGGACCAACTGGTTTGACGACATGTCTCCCTGGTTCCCCCGTTCCAGCCCCGCACACACAAGCATAGACATGACAGAGGAAACTCACTGGCATGGAGGGGAACTAGAGCATGAGGAGTATATGGAAGTCAAGGAAGTACCGCCTGACATCATCATGACTTCGCGAACTAGAAGAGCTCCTTGATTGGTAAACTGAAGAGGTGAGGGAAAAATGCCAAAAACGACCCGAAGGTAGTGCTGCTTGGAGTAGCAGGAGATCAAGGAGGAAGGAGGGGTGCTCGAGGCTAAGGGATAGCACAAAAAAAGAGGATGTTAGCAAGGCACGGTGTATGTGATCCTTAAGAGGGCCTTTTAATAGTACTAGGCTAGGTTTAGGGTAAGTTCAAGCTTTGGGACAGCAGCCATGGCTACTAGAATGAGAATGGGAGGCGAGGGAGTCATTTTGGCTATGCAACAAGGTGAGAAACCCATTTAAAGTTGGGTTCATTCAATTTGAAATCGTGAGGCAAGGATTTTGGCTCGCTTAGAAACATAAATTGTGGTCAAGGGCGCGAGTTTGCTTGATTGGGTTGCATTAACACCTCCCCGCAATCAACAGGAGGTTGATGACAACTCTATGGCCATTTGATTAGTCATGGATCCGTGAGAGGCCAATCTAAGGGCCAAAAATTGCCCCTGACTCGTTTGCCCCCGGATTGCTGACGTGGCATAGCCAAAAAGAGGGCAAATAAAAAGCAAATGAATGGGTTTTCAATACATTATCTTCAAAAATTCATAGACAGCTGTAGGAATGTTGAAATGAGCTGAAATTTGGACCACATCGTCACAAAAAAGTGGAGAATATTTATAAAAAGTTTGAAAACCAAAAGATGAAGTTTGATGGATCAATTTGCTTCTTTGGATAGAGTGATGAATTAATCAAATTTAAGGTGTTATAATGTGTATAAATCCACATTGATCACCATATTTCAAATATGAGTATCAACAATGATTATGAAGATGAGAAAAATGATTTGATATCATGTGTGAACATAAAGAGGGAAAAATTGTAATTAAATCATACTTACGCTAAAATTCCACTTTGTCACACAAGATGACCAAGACTCCTTTCACTGGATACTGTGAGAGAGCCAGTGATCTGCTAGGGCTCATACATACTAATGTATGTGGACCTTTTAGATCAAATGATAAAGGAGGTTATCAATAATTCATTACATTCATTGATGACCTCAGTAGATATGGCTATGTAAATCTTATGAAACACAAGTCAGATTCTCTTGAAATGTTCAAGACTTTCATGAATGAAGTAGAGAAGCAACTTAGTAAGAGTATAAAAGCACTCTGATCCAATCGAGGTGGCAAATACTTAAGCTAAGAGTTTGAGGACCTTCTGAGAGACTGTGGTATTGTATCACAATGGACTCCACCTGGTACACCACATCATAATGGTGTGTCAGAAAAAAGGAATCATACATTATTAGACATGGTACGATCAATGATGAGTTCAGTTGAACTTCCAATATCGTATTGGGGATATGCTCTTGAAACTGCAATGTTTACACTTAGCTATGTACATTCCAAATCGGTTCAAAAGACACCATATGAGATATGGAATGGGAATCTTCCCAATTTGTCTATGTTAAAGATTTGGGCCTGTGAAGTTTATGTTAGGAAACAATTTCCTAAAAAGCTTGGACCCAAATCTGACAAATGATATTTTGTTGGATACCCCAAGGAAACTTGGGGATATTACTTCTACACACTAACTGACAACAAAGTGTTTGTTGGTAGGACTACTATATTTCTTGCAAAGGAATTTATTTCCAAAGGAATTAGTGGGAGGAATGTAGAGCTCGAAGAAGTTCGAGGTCAACACGAAAGTAGTGAACCCGAGGAGGTACATAAGGAACATGAAGATGCACAAACTGTTGTGGAATTTCAAGTTCCAAATGTAACATAGGAACCTCATAGGTCCAGTAGGACATGACTTGATCCTAAGAAATTTGGATTTCAAATTACTCAAGACAGTGACGAATTGGGCATAGAATATGAGCCAACTTCCTATCTAGAAGATACTAAGGGACCAAAATTTGAGAAATTGCTAGAAGCCATGAGATCTGAGATGGAATCCATGTACACCAAGAAGGTATGGACCTTGGTGGATCCACCCAAAGGGGTAAAACCCATAGGGTGCAAGTGGGTCTTCAATAAGAAGACTGACATGGATGGAAATGTTCAAACCTATAAAGGTATATTGGTTGTGAAAGGATTCCATCCATTTCAAGGTGTTGATTATGATGAGACCTTCTCACCAGTTGCCATGGTTAAATCCATCAAGATAATGCTTGCCATTGCAGCTTATCACAACTATGAGATTTGGCATATGGATGTTATAACAACATTCCTTATTGGGAATTTACTCAAGGATGTGTACATGACACAACCTGAGGGTTTTATGAATTTGAAGGAAGTTAATAAAGTTTGTAAGCTACAAAGGTCAATCTATGGATTGAAGCAAGCATATCGGAGTTGGTATCTACATTTTGATGAAGTAGTAAAAAAGTTTGTCTTTAGTACACCATAGGGGTTAGAGCATACCTATCTCAAACTACATGATGGGATATGTATATTTGTTACCATTAATTTGGGGTTTTTGCCAACAACTTCTACAACTCAAAAATTGATTTTATGAATCATAGAGCACATAGAATCATCATTTGTTTCATCTGGAATAGCCACATCCTTGTGTTGGTGGTAGGAACCAAGAATATTATTATTATGATGGTTGGTTATGTGAACTTTAGTGGTGGGAATGGGGATGTAATTAGTTTGGCAAAATAAGTCAATTAAGGCAGTCTAGGTCTTTTATTAAGGAATTTGGATGTTGAGAGATAAGGCCTTTCAGTAGTAGCTAGAAGGATATAGTTGATGTGTAAGGATCTAGAATCCATTTTAACATAAATGTGACTTTTGTTGTTGAGAGGTTGGCTATCACAGTTGTTTACGTCACTTATAGTATGGTGATCATATTTATTTTTCAGGGTAGACCAAGAAGGGTAAATGTGTTAGAGTTTATAGAAAGAGGAAGGAAGGTCACGGGTTCCTTCGAAATTCATTAAGATAGGATAAATATGTTTCCCTACTCTTACCTTCAACCTATTTGGTAGTTTTTTGAGTAAAAAATGGATAACGCAACAAGTTTTGGTGTATTTGGAAGTTTGAAGGGTGTCCTAGTGACTGGAGTGGATATCAGTGCCCCTATCAATAGATATGTATATGGAGGTATCCACATCCCACATGTATGATGAAAGACCATTGATAGAAATCTAACCTATTATATTATCAAAGGAAATAGAGGCTTCAACTTTGATAGTCCATATAGAGATAGAGGTCGGGAGAAGGTGGGACCATTGGGTATACAAAGAGGTAGTTCTTCCAAATTTTCATTAAATAACCTTGTGACAAGGCATAAATAAGGTAACTATGTGAAAAATATCTTACGTCTAGAGTTATATGTCCCAAAATGAGGTATCCTAAATCACTGGTGGCATAAGTATTGTTAATCATAGGATCAGTGTTACATGTGGTAGGGTGATGAGAATACTCTAATTTTCTAAAGTCAGTGACAAAGGTGGCACAAGTTCTAGATATATGTGCTTTGAAGTCCCCAAATTTACTATTGGAGGTGGCACGAGTTTAGTATGAACTCCATTTCATGATATATGCAGTAAAATATATGAAATAGTTGAAAATGACAAAAAAATAACTAATTATGCAAAAATGAGATTACGAGCATAATATGTAACTAAAGCTAAGAATTTAGAGCTATAAGTTAGGTAAAAGTGGGCATAACAGATTCTATGAAGTACGCTCATATATATATAATCCTTGTCTAATTGAAATTTTACAAAACCTAAAAAGATTAAAGAAGAATTTTATCATGTGGAATAAGGAGGGCATTAACTACATTTTCACTCATATAATACCATGTGAATGAAATTTTAAAGATATTAAAATGAAATGGGATGGTTTAGTCAATCACATGGGAGAGGTGTCAAATGAAATTGAAGAAGTAGATCTAGAAGATGCATAGAGATGGAATGATATATATAATTCCTTATGACAATTGGTTACATATTAAGACAATGCTTCTCTACTTGCTACACCAAACTAATCTGAAAATTTGAAGGTTGATTATAGCCATAAATCAGCCAACATTGTTTGTCCTAATGGTTTTACATGGGACTTATATCTAGTTGTATGGGGTATTACTAATTATGATGTGGTCCTCCACATAAAAAATTATTGTAGTTGGAGAAGATCTTGAAGCGTGTTCATCTATCTTTTATTTCTAAAGTTGATTAAACTTTGTCTTTGTGTGACTTGTGATCCATCACCATTGGAAACATATTAATGGGGGTTATTTCTAAATTTGGGATTTGAGATTTTCTAAACTTCTACCTAAGATCATATGTAAAGAGAAAAATGTTTTGATTAAGGGTGGTGACATAGCTAGTAACATTTTCTTAGGCCAACGTGATTATGGTTAACATGGGAAGAGCATCATATTTAAGCTAAAATGATTATCTATCCTTTTGAATGTCACAATGACCTATCATGTAAGAAGTGATGTTTAAGGTAGGTTTTAACAGTACCATAATTAGACATGTCAAACTGGGTCAAAATCCGTGGGCGCCCACGGGTCGACCCGTTTAAGTTGGGTTTGGGTGGCGAAATTTGTCACCCGCTAGAAATCACCCAAACCCATACCCACCTATTTATTTAGTGGCTTTCACAGGTGATCCACGGGCATCTGCGGGTGCCCATTTAATTAAATAATATATTAATAAAAATATATCATCTATATGACTCTTAATACATGCAACACTTGTACATTTATCAATCAACTAAACTGATGACGTGTAATGTATACAGTATAAAGAGTTAAAGTTTAACTTTTTTATTGATATCCTTTGTTAATTGTTTACACTTGTGGAAACAAATTCGTTAACGTCTACATTATTTATTTGCTAATGAATATATAGTATAATGCATGTTTTATATTCAATTATAACAATTATATTATCTTTCTATTCACTTTATGTATTGGACAATCATAAGTATATGAAACATTAAGAACTTTTAGCATAAGATGACAAAATATAGTGTTGTTATGGTAATATGTTATGCTATTTGTAACATCTATATCATTTAGTTTTTTTTATTGTACATTGCAGAAATGGTTATTTTTCATTTTTTCTCTTACATTTTATTTCAAAACATCATAATAGATATTACATTGTGTTGGACACAAAAAGTAGTGGAAGCTTTCCATCATTTTGTTATGTTTACACTGAAAATTATTAATGAATCATTCTACTATTTGTCGTAGTGCAGAAACAAGCAATATCTTTTCACTGTGCACATATTATATGGGCACCCGTGGGTGACCCGCAACCCGCTGGGTCAGGTTTGGGTGTGTTACTTCCCCACCCGTTTAACATTGGGTCTTTTTGACCCACACCCGTGAGACCCAAACCTGCAACGACCCAACCCAAACCCAACCCACCCACCTATTTGACAGGTCTAACCATAATCAATTTGTTGGTTAAGATTATGGGGTTTTAGTTTAGTATCTACATGAATGGTCCATCATGAGACTCCTTGAGATGAAGTGAATTTTCTCATATTAATTGTCCAAATTCACTCTTGTGCCTTTCTTTATACTTAATATACTTTTTATTACCTCCACTTCACCATTGAATAACTATTAGATCTCTTATTGATCTCAATTTGAAGAAACAAGAAATAATGGTGTGAATTGAGGAATTTTCATAAATTTTTTGGAGATGAGTTAGTGTTTCCACATTAGAAATCATGAATGACACTTAACATATTGCATTAACAGGTTTAAATACTAGAATTATCAAAAGATGCTCAGTACAACAATATCCTCTCAACTTTGTTAAACCCTTCTCCTCATCTGTTCTATATATCAAACCACTCTACTATTGCAACAATGGCAACTAACTTTATGGTTGTGACACCAAATTCTACAAGAGTAAGATTACTCAAAGATCAAAATTGAATCAAAATTAAGAACAATACCACACACATGATCCACATAGAGACCTCATAAGTATAAAAAAAATCAAACACCACAATGCATTTTTTCAACATACAGTCCAACAAGGAACTACTTGCATAATATGTCACTATTGTAGCTTATAAGCATGGTACTAGCAAAAAGATTAAACTCTATGAACCCTAAATTACAATCAACAACAAATAAAATCTTACATCGGTGACATTCAAATAGAACATATGTGCACTAACAATACTCATAACTCTAGCTATAGAGGTATTGTACATATAAATAAGATCCAAGGAGGAAAAACATACCACAAAATACAACTCACTGAGACTTGAGAGTATAGGGTGAACTAAGAATCTATCCCTATATGATTTATCTCTGGAGGAGATCATGCAAACTTCACAAACCTTTTCTATCACATCATACAAACATCATCCACCTCTTTATCTTAAGGCATTCTCCCTCCTTATTGAGAATATCTGCTAATGTCGTGATAGTTGGGCTGCTATCCTAAAAAGTATGGAAAATCATAGGAGTAAGACCCCAAGTCCCATTTATAAGATATAACTTATAAAACACATATTACTTAGTAAAAAGACTATAGAAATGGAAATAGTTATAGTAACAACATGGTGGGAATATTAATATACCCAAGGGTACATGCTCACCCACCTTAGTGGTGTCGTGGGTACCTACAATACTCGTTAGATAGAAAACTTCATTATCCAAGTCATAACCATGTTTAACGTCAATTAAACCTAAGAGTTACACTACATAACTACTATATGCTATAGTGCCCTAGGATGTGTAGGGAGTACCACCCAAACCACTAACCAGAGGCTAATAAGACATTCCAGCCATCCATATAAGGTCTAAGGAAATCTAAAATCACTAGATTTATCCTCACAACCTCATTTCAATTTGAGGTATCAGAAAAGGGTACAAAGTATACAAGATAATCTACCATGGACACATATAATTTCAAGTTGATCCACTCAAACAGGCCCGCCCGGGGTACATAGGTCACGGTGCCACCCAAGCCAGATTAACCACCTTGCACAATATGCCACATTACTCATATACTTCACCCAAGTAAAACTATTAAAAAATGATTTTATGTTCTATCTTAAGCATCCCATATATTCACTAATATATGGCTCCAAGTATCTCTTCATAGTTCCAGACTACTACAAGATGAACTCATTTCACCATCCTTCCTAACAACCCAAGAGGATGGTTTTATAGATTATAGTATCTACTTAGATTTCTCTATTATGTTAGGTAAATTGCCTTACAATTATGTCAACCAAGCACAAGACAAGACATCACCAAATCAACATGAATAACTAGCAAACAACTAAAAAAAGGTAAGCGTTCAAAAATTGTGTCCTAACTTCACACATTAACATATACAACAAAAACTCTGAAAACCATCATTTATTACACCTATGGCATTTCTAGGCCAATTAGGTGGAGTAGAGATTTAGATCATCTTTTTCCCAGAGAAACCACCTTTTTATATTTTAGCAACATAGCATTATAGGAATGACTTAATGCACGCATAATAATCATTAGACATCTATAACTAAGCCATTAGATAGTTTCTTTTTGGCATGCACACCATAATCCATTCCAGGGAGGAAACCCTAGACGAATCCTGCCTTTTAAAGTCATATACTTTCTCAAACATAGTAGATAAATTATATCTATGTCACAGAATCATGGAAAAATAGTACGTAATACCATCATGCAAGTACGTAACTCATTGGTTAAGATATAAAGTTTTTAGAACTTGTATTTTAAAGGTATAAAACTACTAGATCCAACTACATGCAAGTACCAGAAAAGTAATATACAAAGCAGATGTTACATCACTTACTTGGAAAGGTAAAAACTATTCGCACACGAACAACTACCGTGGAGGAACCAACTTCACAACAAAATCTGACATTGAAGGTAACTATCCAAGGACTTAAGTTTCTCTCCTCCATTCATGCACCAATAATACCAACCTACAATGAGAATAAATAAAAGTTGACACAAAAGGACGAAACATGGCGTTAGCCTCTTCAACCGAAATTCTAAAGCAAAACCACCTAAAAAGCATCCAAGATGAACAAGGATCTAAGCATCAACAAGAATACACATGACCAAGGTTCATCCTACCTCGATTGAAGCTCAAGAAACACCAAATGTCTTACCTTTAACTAGTAGAAGAGGAAATGAAGGTAAATGTTGCTGAAAACTAGAGTCAATGAAAACTAGAAATCTAATCAGTTGTGATCAAAAGATGGCGATTCACCCCACTACAACACTTTGATGCTTAGATATGCAGGTTAAACAAGATATAGAGCTAAGGGGGTACTTATAGACCTATAGGAGAGACAAAGATAAGTCAAACCACCACATCATCCATCAGAATTGTACCTTTTCCATCCACTGACTCCATCGAAAGACGTACCCTGACTTTCCATCAATACATGTAGCTTGGAAAACCCATAAGTAGATAAAGGCAGAAAATATACTAATTATCCCCGTCGATAGAAATCTCCTATTTAAGCTTCAGAAGACACACTAAGAGTGAAATTAGCATGATTCATGTGTAAACCAATGATAGAAAGGATGCACGTCTTCCATTGGTATCCTAACAATAGAAACCTACCACCAAACTGCTCACTACTCTATCGTCATATCAACTAATGGAAACCCTGAAGATTATGATCAACCTCTTTCATCAGTTGCCTTCCAAAACAAAGGCAAAAACCCACTACATATCCACAACTAAAAAAAGACTATGCATTGTCCAAAACTAACGACCATGAAAAAGAACCTTGTCGGTTCTCAACTGACATAAAATCAAACATACTTCCATCAGTATTCAACTGATGAAAAGTTTGGCTTCTCACATATATTCTCAATTTATGGAAAGACAACAAGATAGGTTAGGCCACCTATCTGTCTACGAAATCCATGTAGGAAAAAGGGAAATCAACCCACATACTATTTTAAATTACAAAAAATCACTAAACCAAAGGATATTTTCACATTTTTCTAAGAACAAGACAAACAACATGTAAGCACAAGTTCAACAAGAATCACGATAGTTGATAAGGTTCACAAAATAAGTTTAATGGTTAAAGCTAGGTCAGGGGTCTTGCATTATAAGTGCCAAGAAGGGAAGGGATTAGTAGTTCCCTTGATCAAGATTAGTGTATAAGAGATGGGGATTTCAACACTAGAAAAACCATCCCATGAGCCATATATATGACGACCATCATCATAATAAATGATATTACTCAAAACAAATCGTAGAATTATCACCAACCACAATATTACCACAAAATAGGGTAAATTGAAACCAATTGCAATTTAATATCTCAAGAGGATGTATTTTATAAACAATCCTTCAACATAGGCCATCTGTATTTCACATATACCAAAAGATGTTACATATTAGGTTTAAAGGCTATCAAGACATAATACATATTGCAACATGTTCATATGTACAGGCCCTTTCTATACATTCATGGCATAAAAACAAAATCTTTGTGCCGATAAACAAAATAGGAAAATCTCTCCCCAAGACCTGAGAGTACATGGACAACATATAGGACTATGCTAAGACACTACACCAGTAGCATGTCCAACCTTTAGACTGCTACTACTCTCCTTGCTACTCAGCTCCTACACCACGACCTCAGCCTCCTCATCCACGACGACCTAAAAAGTTGTGGAACTCACAGAGTGAGACCAAACCCAATGAGAGTTATAACTCTTCGCTAGTGCCTATTATAAGCACATTAATATAAAGAAACAATAAATATATCATGTATTTCATTTTGAGCAGTTTAAGAAAATACAACTTGAACAATATAACATTTTGTGCTTTTAAAAGGAATATGAAGAACATGTGTAACAGTTGATTTCTCTTATTGTCTTATAATTCAAGAAATCAGTACAAAGATAAGGCATGGGGTCATTTAATGTGATTCATATTTGACCCTAAAGAAATATACTACATGGTTGTTTAATCATTATTAAGACCTGAGGATTTGAGGTGTATCACTCAAATCCAACTGACCACTGCTAAGTCAAAATCAATACCATACAAGATCAATGGAAGCGTCGGACTCCATGATCATCACCAACACTACTTGGTCAGTTCAAATATGCAATGCAGTGACATATAGTCATATTGTTAAAAGATAGCAACTTGTAGTTATAGCTACAATCTTGTAGAAATAGAAACTCGTAGTCAAGGATATGGTCCTGTAAACAACTAGTATGCATTGGTACATGGCACAACACTAGATAACTAGCTCTCACAAGGACGATCAATAATAAACAATATATCATTATTTATACAATTTAAGGAGACTAGGAAATATATCACTTGCACCCCCATATTCAACAATATGCGCTCTGAGTTTTCCCCTAGGGGTTGCTCATTTCACCACCCAGCTAAATACTGACGATGTAGATGATTTATGGTACAAGGAAACTACATGATTAGGGTTTGACTTGATTATACATGCTAATTGGGTATATTTTAATGCATCAATCAAGTGAAAACATATTGACCCTAAACAATTTTCACAAAAATTAAGCCAAGATGCAACTTCAGAAGATATATACATATTAAGTGAGAACTTCTCTCATCATCACATGGCACTAGTAATACTATCATTCTCAATATTATTATGAACAACACAACACTATGGAATGTCAATCCCTCATTTATACACAAAGCACTTGCTAGGTCATTAGACCAATTCATATGCCATTCATTTCACCTACAAGTTAGTGTTGCACAAGTAGGAGAGAGAAAATACTATCCATGAATAACAATGTTTAAATATAGTGAACACACTTATCTTATTATCATCATATTGGGGTTATGGTTTATATGTACCCAATTAGGGTTTAATAGCATCATACCACTGTAAAGCACTAATTCCATCACTTTCCATATTGTGGGAGAGTCATGTATTATTGTTGATGGTTAGCCATTCATAATCACATTACTTTTAGATAAACCATTACCCTAGGTATTGACCATATTCATACTTACATGTGTGCATCCTAACCACCTTCAACATATGAGTGTCAATCACACTTCAACAATAAGGCGTCGTGCCCTGGCCTGGTATAGAAAAAAGGGTGTCTCAACCAGCCTGCTATGGAGCATCGTGACCTGACCAGCTAGACATTTAACCCTAACACAGCCTCGCAAGACGTTGCACTTAGCACTATTTTAAGGCATCTTGACCCCTTAGCAAGACAACGTCACGACCCCTCAACAACTTGACATCGCGTTGTCTCAAAATTGCACTATCGCGACTGTGACTCAAACCCATGCAACACATTGTCGTGACTGCAACTCAAGAGAAGTCACGACTACTAC
This sequence comes from Alisma plantago-aquatica, assembly GCA_963693085.1. Taxonomy (NCBI): domain Eukaryota; kingdom Viridiplantae; phylum Streptophyta; class Magnoliopsida; order Alismatales; family Alismataceae; genus Alisma; species Alisma plantago-aquatica. The sequence continues at coordinate 1,266,113,584 of OY856410.1, forward strand.
ACCAAAGGATGTGTCATGACTACCAAAACCCAATGTTATAACCAAGTCATATAACATGGTTTTATTACCTTGATCGTCAAGTGTCTTAGCCCAAACATAAATGGTTTGATCATTAACAAGTTCTAAGAAGGTGTTATGACCTGTGCACTTAGCCAATCAAAACATGTAACGCTAACCAACTATCAAGTCTAACACTGCAACAATGTTGTGTGCAACTCAACTAATAGGTAGGGACCATCTTAGGATTAAGGGAGTATCACAAACACCCCACCAAGGAGTGTCAACCATGAAAAAAGATGAATGGATTGTCCTGACCACCTGCACCAACCCCATAATAGATCTGAACCAGACTAAAAAAGTGATCAACCCAGAACATGAACCGTCATAGGGTGAGCATCACCATATTCTCAAGTGTTCAACAAACCTTAACCATGATGATGGAGGATCATCAAAAGAATGATGTTAAAAAGAAGATAATCTTATGCATGTGTAACTGATCAAAACCTCCTATTATTACAAGTATAACGAATCACATAGAAGGTGGTATGAAATCAAGTTAAGATGCACATAATAGAGGTAGGAAGAGGTATAAAACCCATCTGATTTTTGGAGAGAAACAACTCCTATGATCTCAAGATCAAAAAATCTTCCCCTAAGCTCCAACACCTCATTCAAGATATCACATCCAAGAAGAAGAAAGAAATCATGGTCACCAGGGAGTTAAGAAAGAAGGAAATCGGGCCTAATCTGAACCAAAGAAGAAAGGTGAAGGAGATGGAGTCATCTTCACAAATGGCCACCATGGAAGGTTCACACCTCTTGGTCAATAAGGAGGAAGAAGATGGAGTTTTCAGGAGAGAGGAAATGTGATCAGGAGTAAGATCACTTAACAAAAGAGTAAACTTCCATGATATCTCCACTAAGATTTTGATCTAGCATAAGATCTTCCCCAAGTAAGGTAGATCGACCACCCGAGGTCCAGGTTCTGAACTTCCTTGCTCCTCAAGCTCCAAGGGCAATCCAGAGGAAGAAGATGAAGTTGTAGGATGAAACAAAATTGCTTAGTTGTGAAGAGGATGGTTTATATACCCAAAAGGAGATAAGTGAAAATATTTGAGGTGTAAACACCATAGCTCACCAACGGATACATGCCCTCCAAAGAGATAAGCTTTCCTTCACTCTCTTGCAAATATCTATCGTCATATTTATCCAGAAACTATTTCATGACCTACTAGGTCAATTGCCCTATTGTTTTGGTCGCGACATCACCTTCACCAACTTGTCTCAGTCGAGATACTCCAAGGTGAAAACCCTAGCTTTCACATGTACACGGTCCAGTCACTAAAAGACAAGGTTTCTAGACCCACCTCTCACAAGGTTGTCTCAGTCATGACCATGCTTCCTAAGCATGTGTCTTAGTCGTGACCCTCACTACAAGTGGTGTAGAGGTCATAACATCAAACCCTAGGTCAAGCGTTAAGTTAACTATGTAAACCCTAGGAGCCCTAGAAACCCTAATTTCTCATGATGATGTTACATCATTATTCAAGATTCAAAAAAAGAACCCCATACCATATTCTTTTGTCTCATGATATAAAAACACAAGATGCCCTCTCTTCATGTTACATTTTGAAAATTAACCCTCACTTATGGGTAAAATGCAAACTAGTCCAAAACACACACATATATTCCATAATAGCTCAAACATTAATCATAATGGACCAATAATGAAAATACAAGTATGTCACATGATATTAAAGAATCTCACAAACTCATATTAAGGTTTAAGCATCTCATTATACAAGGTAAACATAATTAAACATTAATCTAGGCAAGGAGTCTTATAACTATAAACCCCTAGTAGGGATTTCTCCCCCAAAATCCTATTCAAAAAGAGATGAATACTTCTTCCACATCTCGTATTCAAGTTCCCATGTGACTTCTTCAACACCACGATGATGCCACAAGACCTTAACTAAAACAATGTCCTTCTTCTTCAACTTCCTGATCCTTCTATCCAAGATCAACGCAGGTCCTTTTACATAAGATATATTATTATCTAACTCCACTTCCATAGGCTGAAGCATCAACTCTGTATCAGGGTGACACTTCCTCAACATAGAGATATGAAACACATAATGTAACTTTTGTAACTCAGGTGGTAGCTCCAAATTATAGGCCACCTTCTGAACTCATGCAACTACAGGATAAGGTCCCATATATCTAGGAGCTAACTTACCCTTTTTCCCAAATCTTAGAAATATTTTCCAAGGAGAGATCTTAAGGTACATCCTATATCCCACCTGGAACTCTAAAGGTCTATGACGGTTATCAACATAAGATTTCTATCTATCCTGAGCTTCCTTGAGTTGTTGTTGAATGACTTTGATCTTTTCTATTGTTTGTTGTACTAACTCAGGACCCAGAAGCTGATACTCCCCTGTCTCATACCAACACAAAGGATATATACAACGTCTCCCATATAATGCCTTATATGGTTCCATGTCGATACTCCCCTGATAACTATTGTTGTAGGCAAACTCTATCATGCTAAGATGTATATCCCAACTGCCTAAAAATTGCAATACACAGTCTCTTAATACATACTCCAAGGTCTGTATTGTCCCTCACACTGTCCATCTGTCTATGGATGGAACGTAGTGCTAAACCTCAATTGTGTATGCAATGATGTATGTAGACATTCCAAAAAGTGACTAGTGAACTGAGGGCCTCTATTTGATACTATTGTAGTTGGGATACCATGCAGACATACTACCTATTTGATATACACCTATGCAAGCTTCTCATGTATATATATTGGCTTTACTGGTAGAAAGTGTGTTGACTTAGTCAATTTTTCCACTATTATCCAAATGGAATCACAACCTTTGGTTGTCCTTGGAAGTACAACCACAAAGTCCATTGTGATATGATCCCATTTCCACTGAGGTATAGGCATTGGTCATAAAGTCCCTGCAGGTTTCTGATGTTCGGCTTTAACCTGCTAAAAAACTACACACTTAGTTACAAACTCAACTATATCATGCTTTAATATTAGCCACCAATACAGATCGTTCAGATTCTAGTACATCTTGGTGCTTCCTGGATGCATAGCATCAATAGAAGAGTGTGCTTCTTTTAGAATTAAAGTCCTCATATTATCTATATCTAGCACAACTGATCTACCATGATAACACACTGTCCCATCATCAGATTCAGGGAAGCCATCACTCTTCTTGCTACCCAACTCTACCCAAATCTATCATGACGCATTATCATTCTATTGTCCATCTATGGTCTGTTGACTTAACGCCAACTTTACTTGTAATTGTGCTGACATAACTTCTAACAAGGATACTTCTAACCGTACATTCATCTATCAAAGAGAGACCAACATATCTCTCTTATAGAACACTAAAGCACTCAATAATGTGGGCTTAGAATATGATGATGAGGAAGACTTCCTACTTAAAGCATATGCCACTACATTTGCATTTCTTGGATGACAATCTATAGTGCAGTCATAATCCTTAATCAATTCCATCTAGTGTCACTGTCACATGTTCAACACCTGGTTCAAAAAGATATACTGTACGTTCTTATGGTCGATGAAGATCTGACACTTCTCCCCATACAAGCTGTGTCTCCATATTTTCAAAGCATGGACCACAACAGCTAACTCAAGATAATGTGTTGGATAGTTCTCCTCATGTTTCTTAAGCTGTCATGAAGCAAAAGAAATCAAGTTCTTATCCTGGATAAGTACACAACCCAAACCAGTCTTAGATGCATCACAAAAGACTATATATCATTTTCCTTGCTCTTGCAGCACTAACAATGGTGCACTAGTCAACTTCTCCTTTAGAAATTGAAAGGAACGTTGACATTTGTCATCCCAAACAAATGGCACATCCTTTCTTGTTAACTTTGTTAGGGGTAATGCCACTGCACTAAAGTTCTTAATTGAACCTCTTGTAATATCCTGCCAAGCCTATAAAGTTGTGAAACTCTATAGGTGTCTGTGGCTGATCCCACTCCAGCATTGATTCCACCTTCTTTGGGTCTACACAAACTCCTTTGTAAGATATTGCATATCCTACAAAAGCCACTTCCTTTAAATAGAACTCACACTTACTGAACTTTGCATATAATTGTTGTTGTCTCAATAAAGACAATGCCTGACGTTAATGCTTCTCATGTAGTAGGTCACCTTTAGAGTATATCGGGATATTGTCTATGAACACAACTATGAACTGATCTAAATGAGGTTTGAACACTCTATTCATTAGATCCATAAAAGTTGATGGTGCATTGCTTAATGCAAAAGGCATAACCACAAACTCATAATGACCATACCTTGTCCTAAAGTCTGACTTAGGTATGTCATCTACCTTAATACTCAACTGATGATAATTTGGCCTTAGATCTGTCTTAGAAAAGATTGTGGCACCTTGTATCTTATCAAACAAATCATCTATATGTGGCAACGTATACTTATTCTTAAACCTCATTTTATTCGACTATCTGTAGTCAATACACAATCTCATTGATCCATCATTCTTCATTACAAATAGAAAGTGAGCACCCAAAGGAGATATGCTCAGCCTAATGAAACCTTTCTCAAGCATTTCTTGCAACTATTTCTTAAGCTATTTCATTTCTATTGGTTCCATCCTATATGGTGTATGTGCTATGGGTTGGGTACCTATGACTAGATTAATTTCAAAGTCAATCTCTCTTAGAGGAGGTACACTTGGAAACTCATTTGGAAACACATCCTCAAACTCTTGTACAACTGGAACCTCTTGAACACTAGGACCCTTTGCCTTTGTATCCACCACAAGTGCCAAAAATGCATCATAGTCCTGTCTCATCTACTTCTTTTCCGTCATAGAAGAAACTAAACATGTCAGAAGGATTTTCCTATCAACCTAGAAAACCCATGAGTCATCATCTTCTACAAATGTTGCCATCTTAGAACTACAATCCAAGATCACCTAATACTTTTTCCAAAGTATCCATCCCAAGGATTAGGTCAAATCTGTGCATATCAATTTATAAGAGATCCACTTGTATATTTTGTCCTAAAAAGGAAAGAATACATGAGAAACATACTTCCCGCAGATTTGCGGAACCAACTAACAGAGTTTCTAGATGAAGATTGTCATGTGTACGAATAACCGACAAGGAACAGTAAGCTATCACTTCTCTAGTGATGAAAGAATATGTCACACCTAGGTTAAAATAGATATAAAACATGAAGACGACAAATCAAAATGATATAATTCCATCTGCCCTATCACGACCCTCAAGTTGATGACTCCCTTTGGCTGAGTCATCACATAGAATCGAGTCATCACACGTTGTCACCCTCTACCTCTACTAGCATGTCCTGATGAACCAGCTTGTGATGCGTGTCCATGTCCTCTGCCACTATGTGGTTGTCATTGCTGCGAACTCTGTTGACTCTACCTAGGCTCCTGAGTCACTTGTTCATCCTTCACATGGCACTACCACATATTATGACCCACCTATCCACACTTGAAGTAGGTTTTGTCCCTCATACCATGGCCTAGATGGCCTTGTCATAGATACTGACATTACACTCTGAGCTCCTACAGGTGGCAAACTCAAGGGATGTCACGATCGCTACACTAAGGGATGCGTCACGACCACCCAAACCCAATGTTGTAACCAGGTCATGTAACATGGTTTTGTTACCTTGATCATCAAGTATCTTATCCCAACAACCGTTAACAGGTTCCGAGCAGGTGTTATGACTTGTGCACTTAGCCATTCAAAAATTGTAATGCTAACCAACTATCAAGTCTAACACTGCAACAATGTTGTGTCGTGACTCAACTAATAGGTAGTGACCATCTTAGGATTAAGGGAGTATCATGACCACCCCACCAAAGAGTGTCGACTGTGACAGAAGACTAATGGATTGTATCAATCACCTGCACCAACATTATAACAGATCTAAAGCAGATTAGAACAAGCGATCAACCCAGAACACAAAGCACCACAGGGTGAGGCATCACCATATTCTCAAGTGTTCAACAAACCTTAACCATGATGATGGAGGATCATCAAAAGAAATATGTTAAAAAGAAGATATCCAAAAATCTTATGCATGTGTAATAGATCAAAACCTCCTGTTACAAATCACATAGAAGGTAGTATGATATCAGGTTACGATGCACATAATAGAGATAGGAAGAGTTATAAAAGTCGCTTGAGTTTTGGAGAGAAACAACTCCTATTATCTCAATATCAAAAAGTTTCACCCAAGGTCCAATACTTCAGTCAAGAGATCACCTCCAAGAAGAAGAAATAAATCATGGTCAATAGGGAGTTAAGAAAGAAGGAAATCAGGCCCAATCTAAAACAAAGAAGAAAGATGAAGGAGATGGAGTCATCTTCACAAACAGCTACCATGGAAGGTTCACACCTCATGGTCAAGAAGGAGGAAGAGGATGGAGTTTTTAAGAGAGAGGAAATGTGATCAAGAATAAAATCACTTACCAAAAGAGTAAAATTCCATGAAATCTCCACCAAGATGTTGATCTAGCACAAGATCTTCCCCAAGTAAGTTATATTGGCCACCCAAGGTCCAAGTTTTGACCTTCCTTGCTCCTCAAGCTCCAAGGGAGAACTACAGGAAGAAGATGAAGTTGTAGGCCAAAACAATTTCTTAGTTGTGAAGAGGATGATTTATATACCCAAAAGGAGGAGAGAAGTGAAGATCTTTGAGATGTCAACATCATAGCTCATCTAGGGACACATGTCCTCCAAAGAGATAATCTTGCCTTCACTTGCATGCAAATATCCATGGTCATGTTTATCCAAAAATCGTGTAGTGATCTGCTAGGTCGGGTGCCCTCTAGTTGTAGTTGCGACATCACCTTCACCAACTTGTCTTAGTCGAGATACTCCAAGGTGAAAACCCTAGCTCTCACATGTACATGGTGGAGTACTAAAAGACAAGGTGTTTCGACTGACCTCTCACAAGGTTGTCTTAGTCACAACCATGCTTCCCAAGCATGTGTATTGGTATGACCCTCATCAAAAGTGGTGTAGAGGTCATAAGATCAAACCCAAGGTCAAACATTAAGTTAACTACGCAAACCCTAGAATCCCTAGAAACCCTAATTTCTTATGATGATATTGTATCATTATTCAAGATTCAAACAAAGTGCCCCATACCATATTCTTATCTATCATGATATCAAAACACAAGATACAATCTCTTCATGTGATATTTTGTAGATTAAGTCTCACTTATGGGTATATTGCAAACTAGTCCAAAACACACACATATATTGCACACTATCTCAAACACTAATCAAATTTGACCAATCATGAAAATACAAGTATGCCCCATGATATTAAAGCATCTCAAGAGATTAAATTAAGGTTTAAGCATCTCATTATATAAGGTAAACATAATTATACTTTAAGCTAGGTCAAGAGTCTTATAATATATATTTCCCAAAGACATCTCTTCCTCCCCACCACCAAGTTTTCCCTTGTCCCCATATGCCTCACCACTACCATTTAGGTCTAGAAGCCCCTTTTGTTTTCTCCTTGGACTCATGCTACTTCTTAGCAGTGTCACTTTGCAACCACGACTGGGGAACTTCCTCCCAAAGGCATTGCCCCGTTGCACCACCACTTATGACAAGGGAAAACCACTTGGAGTCACAACCATTGGATTTGAAGCTTGGACATGGCTACAATGAATCCTAGAACCTGAAGGTCGAAGCTGCATTGCACCAAACATAAAATCTAGTGGCATTGTGTGATGGATAGAGAGTCAACATTATAGTCAAGGATGAGATTGAGAGGTGAACTTGACTGAACCTTCTGACTCCTAAAGCAGTGAATCCTTTGAAGGATCTAGATAAGGCATGCCTCTTTGGGTCATATTTCTCCCAACTGAGCCAATGATGGGAGGTATCACCTAATACTCTAAATGTGTAAGCCCAATAACCCTTGAAAAGTGTCTAATAATTCTAATATCATAGAGTGTGATAGAAATGTAAACATAAGACAAGTTATGTATGGATTTTGATCATAAAATATAGGGAGTCCAATGGAACTACTTGCAGTATCCATATCTCATTTATTTCTGATATATCTTTGAAGGATGATTGTTTATGGAGTTTTGATAATCAAATATGGATCTTTTATTAAGAATTTGTCAATATAAAATGTGCCCTTATTAGTTCATAGTGCAAACTCACCTTCGAAACGTATATCTTGAGTATTGATGATGGAACTCTTGATGTGAACTTAGAATCTTGATATGGAAAGTAGGGTCATTTGATGTTCCAAAATATCACATAGTGGATCATTAACCCACATACATTCTCAATAATTGTACATTATGGTGAATCTTGGAATGTTGCTAGTTGTATTATTTTCGGATGAATGGTCACCACTAGGTTATGGCAGGAACAATATACCCTAAAACTTGTATACTTAAAAACACTAATTCTTGAACACCTATCCTAACTATGTGAATCTATTCAACCTTTGACCATGATCTGATCTGATCCATTGACTATTCTAGTCTTGGACCTTATTATTCTGCAATATAGTGAAGGTACAAGTACATTTCTTTTGATCGATTGTTGTATTATACTATATACCTTTACGTAATATTATTGAAAAACTTGGCTATTTACTCTAATGAGCTACTCCATTTCCATGTTGACTAGAGTTTTGATTTTTCTTTACATAGTTTGTATTATGCACTCAAACATTATCATGGTTGTTGGTGTACTCCTATCATACTCATTATAGTTCATCTTGAGAATTCCCCTTATCTTTGGATATGAGTCAAGTGGAAATCTTTTATATAGACATTCCCTTTGGCTCAAGTGGCAGCCTTTCCCTTACAGTTACGTGTCACATTTTGGTCTCATCGCCCACACCTTAAAAATATGACGTGAATGGTTGACCCTCATTTGCAACACGCTGAAAATTTGAAATAAAAATGTAAACTTGTTGAACAATCAAAGTTTGTGTCATCTATTATTTTTTTATTTAAGTCTTGCCAAAAAATTTCTTTTGCAATATATATATACATAATTTATATTCTAGATTTTTCTTAAATTGTGCACAATGCCTTGCATTGGTTTTGAGTCTTGATTTTCAATTTTAGGTATATGATGTGAACTTGCAAAGATCATTCTTTTAAAATTTGGAATATCTTTGAAAACTCTGAAAAAATTTCATAACCAAGAATTTCATGAGTTATATTAATGTAATTGGGATTTTGTACCAAGATAGTTAGTTCTTTCTTGTATTTTTCATATCATGTTGCCTTCGGGCCCTTTATAAACCATTTAGTTCAATATTAATGTAATAGAAGTTTTATTTTGATTATTACATAACTATGTGTAATCTTCAGGCCACATGGAGATGGAGGCTTCAATCCCTTTAACATTGTTACCTTGTGCATGACATAGCCAATAAAGAAAATGCATAATTAGGGGAATGATATACCATTTTTGGTCCCTTCATTTAAGAAATAGATAGACTCTTCCCCTCTGCTATGGTGCATGGTCATTGTGTTGGTCTCTATTCAAACTTGCATTTGATAGGAGTAAGGAAAGTGGTCAAAACCTTAGAGAGAGCGGCAATGGGGTGGCTTACTAGTCACACAATTGTAAAGAGGAAGCATCATAGCCTAGGTTTGGGCCACCATCTCTCTTAGTCTGCACTCATCAATGCTCAGTATCTCCCCAACCCAACTCATCAACCTCAACTAGTTGAGAGTTTCCTCCTTTACTTACAATAGAGGCCTCCATCTAGGAGACCATATGCTACCAACTCTCTTCCATATTAAGAAAGGTGATCTGAGTAATATATCTTGGATCATTGGTAATGAACTTGTTACGAGTTTCACCATAAGAGGAATGGATAGGAATACAACACAACATCCTACGATGACAATATTACTTTATTTTGCAATATAGTAAAGATAATTCTCTTGCCTCAATGGACTAGATTGTTGACAAGTATTATCTATTCTTTCTTGTTATAATTAGGTACAAATTACTCTTCATGATGGAAAAATTCTTTCATCATAATAGATTTGATGGTTGTTAGCAACTTGTATGCTCTTGAATCAATGATTTAATGATATACTTGGTTGTCCCTTTGGTTAAAGAAAGATATAAAATGCATCACTACGAGTTATTGACCCAAAAGGTTTGTTCTAGGCTTGCCTCTTAGAATGGGTGAATGCTTAACCTTAAAGGTAGAGTAGCATTTCTCAAAAATGTTCTCACTTATATACGTCTTTATTATATTATTATGAGAAGTCTTTTTAAATCCTAGGCCCATATCTCAAGGTTGTAGTAGAGTTTAGGGAATGATGATTAGCCCCACAAGCCACCACTAGCCTCAGATACATGCTTCTTCCTCTACCACGCATAGCCCAAGTTCAACTTTGTGACAAGTCACCCATCCTAGTTCTACTCTGAGCTAAGAATGATATACTATAGATTGATGATATACCTAAAAAGAAGGTGAACCTCGATGGTATCGGTACCCTAATGAATCTTTGTAAGATCATTTTAGCTATGACCTCAAATCATGAGATGTTACAATCTCTCCCTTAAATCCTTGATCTCCTTTTCATGGCTCAACCATATGGCCTCATAATATCTTTATTGCATACCAAGAATGGCATATGCATAGATAGATCTTTTTCATAATTATCAACACAAGGGTGGCTCATGTCCTCATGCTTGGACTACATGGCTCAAGACTATACTGATACAAGTTCATGTGACCCCACCTATTGGAGGGGATCTAGTTCTAGTAATACTCATAAATCTTGGGCCCACTACCTATCACTCTAGTAGATTTTCAAGAACAAGGATAAGCCCCACAAACCACCACTAGCCTCAGTTGAAATTTTTATCCTCAATCACACACAAACCAAGTTAATTTCATAATAGGTTGCCCATAGTAATACTACTCTAAGATGATTATGCCAAACTATATATCACCTATTCATGGGCTACTTGAGAAGGAGTTCCATCTTGGTGATTTGGGTAGTATAATGGTCATATATAAGATATTTTACCCAAGGCCTTAAATTTTGGGATGTTACAATGTTCCTAAGATAGTAATCTATAATGTAGAGTGTTCAATGACATCTTTCCTATGGTAATCTAGACACGATAATGAAAGACACATATGAGTCGGTTGTCTATCTATTTTCCAAACTAATGAGATTGACGAGTTAGACATTACTAGACCTCATGAAGTTCAAAAAGATATTCATATCATAGTAGTCTAGAAGATTAGGAAAGGGACTTCCACTGCAATCGAAATATGACAAAAAGGGATGAACTTATCACTGAGCACCGATTGAATCTTCAAAATCCTTATTATGCTTCTCTATAATGATAACTAGTATGTAATGTGTTTCCCAAGTTTCTATAAGAATACCATTAGGATTTAGGTAGTGGGGATGTACCCTTTTAAATGGGAAGTGGTGTAATATTGAGACACTAGCCTTTGTACAACTAGGCCATATATTGGATTTATAGTTGAAATGAGGGACCTTCAAACGCCTACAACTAGTTTGTACTGGAATATTATGAAATGGATGCTACAAGTGAATAAATATGTATTTCCATATTAAGGAGGCTTAATCTTAGGTATAATATAAATTATCTTATCTGGGAATTTATGTCTAGTGGATATTTCACTCTTTCCAGTAAGAAGCAAGTCACCACAAATAATGAAATTAGTAGTTGGTATTTTGTTCATGGGTTTGGTCTCCCCTTCTACCCATAAGGTTTTCATTTTCACATGAATGATCTTGCATGAAGCCCTCGAAGTTGGTTGTAGAATTAAGGAATGATGAATAACATGATGGAAGATGACATTGATGACATTTTTTTCATGATGATGTTCCTCATTACACCTGTGCTTTTCTTGGAGATGGTTTTGTACCTTAGATTTGTTGGTTAGTCTGACATTTATGTTGTTAAAAGAAAGTTTGGTCGAAATTCAGTCCTATGTTGTATTTGGGGACAATGAGAAGGTTGTTTCCCTAAGTGGTTATGCACATGTTTCTCTAAAAGGTTTGGTAGGGAAATTGTGAACAAGGGGAGGGTTCAGGAATCTTCAAAGCATTTATTCAATAAGATTGTTATGGTTATCACCTTTGAGTATTGAGATGCTATACGTGCACTTCATTATATATGGAAATCTAAAGGTTGATGATATGTTTTTTTATTCTTTCAAATTTCAAGAAGATAGATGGACAAATGTCAATAGAGATGATATCAAACTCAACACAGAAGCCAAAAATTGGAAAAAGGCACAGGGTGATAAGAATTGGATGTGGATATAGGAGGCATGCTATAGGGTTATGATCTATCTTTCGTAATTTATGATAGAAAAAATTTCTAAAAATAAATTAGAGAAGGCTACCAATAATCTTGGAGGCATTCTTCAAGGGTAAGTGAAATCAGTGAAGTTTTACCAGCTTGAGACAAAACAAAATTTAAATGATTGTTAACCTTGTTCATGGGGCTTGTGATAGTCTTTGGTAGTTTGAGAGCTTAATATATGATAGACAGCTAGTGGTTTGTAGAGGAGATTGAACATATATTTATTGTTTAAATATTTTGGTAAAGATAGTTCCACCCATAAGGAGATAGGTAGATATTGACTTATTGGGGTTTACATTGAATTGACATCAACAATGAACAATTAAACAATATACTTAGGAGCATGCAAATTATTAGCATTAGAATTGACTACAATTATTACTTAGGATCATCACCTTTTGGTTTTAACCTTAGCTTGTGAGGTATAACCTCTCAGAGCTAGCAAAGTCACAAACAATCAATACATGTAACCCCATAAACTTCATAGTACTGATTGCAGTTTAACTCGAGAAACATTTTTCCTCATCCTCTTGGGAATGTGGCTTGAGAGAAATAAATGACTTTTAAACAGTCCATATAAATCACCTTCATAAGTCATTGCCACTATAACATATGACTTTATATAATATATGGCTATAATTTTCTTGATATTTCATATTGTTACAACCCCAATTTTTGGGATTATTTGGTGAGAAATGTAATTTCTAATAATAAAGATAAATGAACAAATAATGATGTCTTTTGATTGAATGTAGGAATTTCGTTTAAAATAGCCTTGTTGATTTATTTGTGGGCTTTATTGGCTATTAGGCCCAATAACAAGGAAAAGACAAAAGAAACTCTATTATTAATAAGAAATGGAGAAAAGAAAAATGTAGAAACCTCTAGAAGGCAATAGAGTGTAATCTAAAGGTGTATTTCGTGCCTCTTGGGTTCCTTGAATCCCAAGGAGTCCAAAATTGCAAAGATAAAGCAATAATAAAAGAAAAAATCAATTAGATATTGCTTTATTAAGAAAGAAATTGAAAATAATGATAAAATGTGGAAAATAAGTGGAAAGAGGTATAACTGAGTTATCCTTGATGGATTTTCGTATCCATAATATTCCTAATGCTAAAAGGAAGCAAAATAAATAAAATAAAGACAAAGAAAGAGGAAATATGCATAAAATATGCCTTATAAGTCCTTGACTTTCATATGAAGAAAAAGGGTTTTTCCTTTTGAGTTTTGGTCTCAAATTTCATACAATGGTAGACTAAGTCATAATAGACTTTCTCCTAAAATTTTATTGAAAAAGGATAAACAAGGAGAGAGTTATTGATTTTATAAAAATGAGGGGATAATCAATTTATAATGTGATTTGAAATCCGAATGGGAAACCTTAGGCCCAGCCCAGGCATGAGTCACACTCAGTGATGGTCATTGGATGGCGATCAGATGATCAAGGGATCATCTTCCAGCTCAAGCTAGAAAAGGAAAGATCAACAAAACCTACAATCTTCTCGCACCTTTCTCTCTCTCCTCAGGCCACGTTTGGAAAGATGAGATGCCCATTAGAATCGGGAGACAACGTCAGTCCGAACCATCCCTGGTTTCCCCTAGTTTCCATGTGTGGGATAGTTTCCCCAAATTGGGAGGGGCACCATCGACCCAGCCTATATATATGAGGGGCTACACACCCTCTACGAAAACCCAGGTCATCCCATCATGTTCGGATGAAAGAGGCAAGTCAGTGTGAGGGATTGATTGCGAGAAGAACCTCGACCTTCACCTGCAACCTGGAGCTACTTCCCATCTGAGAGGGGGCTTCTTCGTCCCATCAACTACAGTCGGCACTGATGAATCCAAGGGCACCCTCGATTTCGATGGGGCTCAGCGGAGGTGCGGCGGTCTCCACTGGAAGCTGGGGGAGCAAGTTGCCCATAGTCAACTCTAAGGTTCACTGCGGCAAGCACTGGATCGCAAACCAGGGGAATCACGAGCTCAAAGATGATAAGCGGCGCTTTTACTAAACTACCCGTGTGGCATCTTCAGTAAGGTAAGGGCATGCTTATCCTTTGGCTCACTTTTAATCGCAAGATAAGGCACGCGCGTCCCTGGACGTTGGATCCTGAGTGGACCAACGGATCATGGATCTAATGATCCTTATTTTTCCGAAATTAGCAAATAAACTAGAAAAAGGAATTTTCTTGTTAAAATCATATCTTTTGATAGAAAACTTGGATGAGGAAAGTTAATACATGAAAAGTGATCATAAAAATATGAGGAATACATAAAAAATAGTTTGAAGGCCTAAATATGTATCTTTTTGCAAAAGTATCTAATTTGGATGGAAAAGGTATTAATTTGTGGTTAGAAACCCTAATTGTTAATCAAGGATAGATTTAATACTGCAATTAGGTTAATTCAAGCATGGTTAACTTGTTTAATGATAAAGTTAGATTTTAACCTATTTTGATGATGGAATTGCAAAGTTTAGGGTTTTAAACCTAATAATGTAATTAGTACCCTTAGAAAACCTAAAGTGAGGAAAAATGGAAGAAAAGATATAGTAATCCGAAAATTAGGGTTTTTTGGTCCAAACCTGATCTTAAAGATCTTAATGGAAAATAAGACAAGATAATTAGGATTTGATGGATATTTTGATAAAAGTAAAATAAAAGTGGTAAAAAGGAAATGAAACCCTAATTATGGTCGAAACCTTAAAAGGGCTAGTAGCCCTAGGGCACAATTAGGTATATTAGACTTGGATACCATGATCCATGATAGAAAATATTGGATGTTTATTTCAGGACTGAATAGTGCTTGCTTGCTTGATTCTGGATTACTTGATTGTTTGGATTAATTCTGCATTCAAGACAACTTGACAGGTATGTGGTTAATTATGATTAATCGCATTAGTTTTCCCAAAGGTTTTCCGGATGGTTAATCACATTGAATGCAACTTAACTGTTTGGATGTTCATACTTGCAAAATCATAAAGTCACTATGGTTATCACAAATATAAATACATGTGTATTCTCACACCTACATGCCACCCTGATGGAAAATGTCATAAAGGTCAGGCTCAAGAGGGTAGACCAATGGGCACCATGAGAGGAGACCCCAGACACCAAGCTCGGGAATGAGAAGGTGGTCTATGTTGCATGACTATGGGGCACCATGAGAGGTGACCCCCAGGCACCAAGCACGGGATTGAGAAGGTGGCCTTAAGTCAATGGAAAAAGAGAAACCCTAGAGGGGTATTCCAGGGTTAGCGAAAAAGCGGTGGAGAATGACACATTGAAAATGTAAATTGGTTTGCTAATTACCCTGATTGTGATAATTAAATTGTTAGCCATATTTGTGAAATTTTGGTTGTTCTCACATACCAGCATATTTCTATATGCTGACTGATGTTTGTTTGTCAGTGTTTTAGGTACAACAATTGAAAGAACAAACAGTAAAGTGACACATTGTGGAAATAAGAAATAAAGTGCAAGGAGGATTAGATAGAAAGAATCCAAGCTGTGGATAGAGTAGTTTACCAAAGTTTTAAAAAGGTATGCAAAGTTTTATTTTATACCAATTTTTAGTTTAGTTACTAAAATTTGATAAATTGTTATTGATTATTTGTCGAACCTTTGATCATGTTAATTGGGATAATGGCTCTGATCTCTTAGTCTCCCTTAATTTGGGGTTACCAGGAGGTGGGGTCATTACAATTGGTATCAGAGCGTAGGTTCCTCATTTAATCTTTAATAATTATTAAATTTTACAAACTTTGTAGAACCCAAGGGAGTTTTAGAGGACTTTCCAAAAGACTGAGGTGTCTAGAAAAGGATCATGTCTGGGGCCTGGAAAGATTTTCCTCTACACTGCTAGTCAGAATATGAGGACTCCCGAATTAGTATGATTGTCTGGCCGAAGTCTCAGGATTTGACTCAAAATAAGATACCTTTAGGACTCTCTCATCTTGTTCATCCCTTCTTAACTCAAATTTTTTTAAGGACCTTATGGATTAGGGTTTACCCTCTTTTCCTCACCCTCTTAAGGTATGGGTAAGGTTGATAAGGTTTAAGGAATCCTCCACCAAATTAATAAAAGGCATTTAAATAAGATGTCATGGACATAAGCTTAATAGATTAAGCGTAAAAGAATATATACATGCTTAGGTCGTATGACATAAGTTATCATGCCCTCAGGAGAAACCTGAGGCTAGACCTTCTTGTCATGAGGATAAGTAAAGAGAGAGTTAGTCTTGGAGGTAGAGATCTCCATTTCAAGTAGAGACCTGGCACATCCTCTGGATGATGTTAAACCTAACCCTAAGTGAAGGTTAAAGAGAGAGATGATATGATGAGTCAGATGTCATGGTAGACCAGGTGTTTGGATAGACAATCCTTGGATACCATATGAGCCATGAGAGGTTGGATGACCAAGTACCTTTGGCGACCCAACCCTGGTAAGGGTCGTGCATGGTAGAGAGAAGGATAGCTCCTTCATTGATGAGGTTAGAGAAGAACCTATGGAACCCCATGAGCTTACATGAGCATGGCATAGTATGCACCCAGAGTACATCAGTAGTATGAGTGGTAGGTTAAAATTGAGGCTAGAAGGACATGATGGATAGCTTATGAGATAAGCATAAAGAACTATGGATAATCTTGAGCAAACATAAGTGCAATATAGGCTTCACCCAGGTAGGGGTATGCTCGTGAACTTGATCCACCTTCATGGGGAGAGAACCTTTAGTAATAAGTCTAGTTGTGGAGTATCTCTAGAGAGAGAGAGCAAGACCCAAGCAAGGAGGATGGAAGCTTAGATTTTGAGACATGAGGAACAGTGGGGAGCTAAGGATGATGTGACCTAAGTGGATGATAGTGGTTTCCTCATGCTTGATCCCTAGAGGCTGATGATATCTTGGTGGCCTTAGAGGAACCAAACCCTAAGGAGAGGATGATGCTTCTGGAACCTCTGTGCCTACGGTATAGGAGTTTACCTACTGAGATGAGACAAAGAGTCCCTTAGACCCTGAGGAGGTTTAAGTAGCAAGTTGTGAGGCCTTGTACCTTATTGGTTGCTCTTAAGGAAGACTCAACTCTAAGGTGCGACTTTAATCAAAGGATCATGGGAGTACATGACATACCTTGGACATGCTGAATTCGTGGTTAAGAGACTGAGCATGCAGTTGGATAAACAAAGGTGAACCTAAGGATTCTAGGCCTAAGAGGGGAAGTGGTGTCCCTGATGCTCATGATGCGGTTTTAGTTTCAATAGTTTCGAGCATGGTACTCCTCATGGTTAGAGGAGAGGAAACCCCATGAGTTTAAGGTATTATTGATGAAACCCTCATGGATAAGTTGATGGTGTAGGAAGGTATGGTCATCATCTAGTGTTGAGGAAAGAGAACAAGTATGACCTAGCATGGTTTAGTAACTGCTGGGTTAGGCATGCTCATGTGTATATAAACCCTAAGGATGTTTGTGACCTTGTTGTCAAGAGTTGTAGTTTCCTCCCATCTTGGGAGAGGGACCCTTTGGTAGGATGTATACCAGTTTTGTGGGTTTTGAGGAAACCTAAAGAGGTTTTAGAGGATCTTGAGAAGATAAGTGAAGAGTACTTGGTAAGAGAATGAACCTGTAGACTCATAGATAACCATCTCTATGTGCATGTGGGTGTGTTACCATGGAGGTAACCGGTATGGGGCTTGACCAAGGTAGGCAGGTCGCCATGACCCCTATGGAAGGATGAAAGATAGCCCAAGAATGCAGAGAGAGATGATGAAGGCTTGGGTAAGGTTCTATGTTAGACATGTATTATAATGGAATCCTAAGTCTATCCTAGGGTCAGGTGGGGATAATACTGATGGAAGTAGGAGTTGCCTAATTCCCTAGTTGCACATGACCATAGGGTCGGGAGGTAACAACTATCATTATCTGAGGGCCATGGGTTAGGAGATTGATCACCTTCATGAACTCATGGGACCCAAAGGGAAGATGAGTAGGGCACTCTTTGATGCATGAGGGAAGAGGGATGACCCCAAAAGTTCTGGCACCCTATAGACCCAGAGGAGATGACCAAGGATTTTGTGTGGACCCAAGTAGGTTCGGAACCAGTTTTCCATGGAAGTAACTTTGATATCAAGATAATTGTGACATAGAGACATAAGTTGCATGTTTAAACTTCGATTAGAAATTGTACTGGTATGTGGGATGTACCATCTCTACTCTTGGAATAGGAAGAACTTTGTGTTTGGACAGCCGCCAAATGCTTATTTCCTCTTGTTATGGGAGTGAGAGATAGGACAGTACGCATGCCATACCCCAAGGATAAAAGATGAAGTGAGTTGGAACGTTGCTATGAAGTATGAGGACAGAGATGATAACATACCCTTGTGGGGTGAACGATAGGTGGATGGTTTACAAACATCAAGAGTAATAAGGTAGTCATCTTATAAGGATGTTTTTATCATGATCTATGAGTCATATAAGGTTGAGTTTGAAAACCAAAAGAATGAGCTCTAAGTTTCTTGATGAAGATAGACTTAGAGTTGAGATGAGGTAATGGGTGGAATACATGGAGGTGTATGTCTTCAACATTACCTAACCCCTAAGGATGTGAAGTGGTAATGGATGCTCTGGATGAGATGCAACTGCCTAGTTTAGCTAGAGGCTAGCAGAGGTTGTTAGGTTAACCCTAAGTTTGGAAGAAAAACAAGATAAGTTTGGCAAACACTCAGATGCAACGAAATCGGTTGATCAAGTTAGTAGTTGGTTGGTTAGCCAGCCTAGGTCTTGATGCAATGAAAGGATGGTGGTAGAACCTCATATGCACTTCTTTGTAAAAGAAGGTGATGAAACCCCGAATAGAATGGTTTAGGGAATCAATCTTGAGGAATCATGACATACATGAGATCATGATTCTAAGATCACCATACAACGTACTACAAAGATAGTAAGTGATAGTAGTACTTTGGATGCCTAAGATAATGTTGCATGTGGCATGTTACCATGCATGACAGGAGATGAAGGATGAACACTAGTAACCCAGTGTATTGATATAAAGGATAAAGAGTCCCCGAGAGGGAATGGGAGTTCATCACTATGGATGGTAAGTGTCCCCTAGACCAAGGAAGGTCACGACGTAATATGGGTTATGGTAGATCGCCTTACCTAGATGACATGAGAAGGAAAGAGTATTGTCAAGGGACAGATTGGATTGAACTACTCATATGAGAGAGAGATGGTTCAACTACATGATGATGCAAGTTCAAACATTCTTGAGTATGATCTAAAGGTTTACTTCCATGCGGTGGAAGTAGGTACATGAAGAGATCGATATTAGTACCATTTATCACCCCCATACTAATGAACAGTATGATCCAGACGAGAGGGGTTGATGAGAGCATGTGTACTCATTCAAGGTGATACATAGAGACAGTTCTCAAGATGTGATGTTAACCACCATAGCCTTTATCGGGATGCAAGAAGTTCTATAAGGAGGTTGTGTCGGTCGCCACTTCATTAAGAAAATGTTGGTGAAGGAGGCCTCACGAAGGTCAGAAAAGAACCACATTGTGTGTAGATGAAGTCGCTTTGATCGTGCAATGGCTGAGAGGGAGCCAGAAGCGATATGAGTCGTGAGCTGATGCAAAGCATGCTAACTTGCAGTTCATTGTGGGAGAGTATGTGATGTGAAAATCTGACCCCTCTAAGCTACAAATGAGAAAGTTGAGTCCCTGATATATGGGTCCATTTGAGATGGATTGGTGGAGATGGTTGTGTTTAGCCTTGCCCCTCAGGATAACATGATGTGTAATGTGTTCCATGAGTCCGATCTAGAGCACTATGTGAGGTACCCAAGCCATGTGCTGAGCCCTGAACCTAATCAGCTTTTGAGAGGCTGAAATGTCCTGAGTCACCTATGAGGGTACGATATACCAAGGTAAGAAAGAACTCAAATGGAAGAATATGAAATGATGAAGGTTCTTGGGAAGCACCATGGAAAGGGTGAAGCCATATGGGAGCTCCGATGGACATATGAAAGGCTTATCCTGAATTGTTTGTATGCTTGATGGAATTTTGAGGACAACATTCTTATAAGAGGGGAAGGATGTTACAACCCCAATTTTTGGGATTATTTGGTGAGAAATGTAATTTCTCATAATAAAAATAAATGAACAAATATTGATGTCTTTTGATTGAATGCATGAATTTCGTTTAAAATATCCTTGTTGATTTATTTGTGGGCTTTATTGGCTATTAGGCCCAATAACAAGGAAAAGACAAAAGAAACTCCATTATTAATAAGAAATGGAGAAAAGAAAAATGTAGAAACCTCTAGAGGGCAATAGAGTGTAATACAAAGGTGGATTTCATGCCTCTTGGGTTCCTTGGGTCCCAAGGAATCCAAAATTGCAAAGATAAAGCAATAAGAAAAGAAAAGATCAATTAGATATTGTTTTTTAAGAAAGAAATTGAAAATAGTGAGAAAATTTGGAAAATAAGTGAAAAGAGGTATAATTGAGTTATCCTTGATGGATTTTCGTATCCATAAGATTCCTAATGCTAAAAGGAAGCAAAATAAAGAAAATAAAGATTAAGAGAGAGGAAATATGCATAACATATGCCTTATAAGTCCTTGACTTGCATATGAATAAAAAGGGTTTTTCCTTTAGAGTTTTGGTCTCAAATATCATACAATGGTAGATTAAGTCATAATATACTTTATCCTAAAATTTTATTGAAAAAGGATAAACAAGGAGAGAGTTATTGATTTTATAAAAATGAAGGGATAATCAATTTATAATGTGATTTGAAATCGGAATGGGAAACCTTATGCCCAGCCCAGGCATGAGTTACGCTCAATGATGGTCATTGGTTGGCGATCAGATGATCAAGGGATCATCTTCCAGCTCGAGTTAGAAAAGGAAAGATCAGCAAAACCTACAATCTTCTCGCACCTTTCTCTCTCTCCTCAAGCTACATTTTGGAAAGATGAGATGCCCATTAGAATCGGGAGACAACGTCGGTCTGAACCATCCCTGGTTTCCCCTAGTTTCCATGTGTGGGATAGTTTCCCCAAATTGGGAGGGGCACCATCGACCCAACCTATATATATGAGGGGCTACGCACCCTCTTTGAAAACCGAGGTCATCCCATCATGTTCGGACGGAAGAGGCAAGTCAGCATGAGGGATTGATTGGGAGAAGAACCTCGACCTTCACCTCCAACCTAGAGTTGCTTCCCGTCAGAGAGGGGGCTTCTTCGTCCTGTCAACTACAACTGGGACTGGTGAATCCAAGGGCACCCGCGAGTTTGGTGGGACTCGACGGAGGTGTGGTGGTCTCCACTGGTGGATGGGGAAGCAAGTTGCCCAGAGTCAACTCTGAGGTTGACCACAGAAAGCACTGGATCACGAACCAGGGGAATCGCGAGCTTGAAGATGATAAGCGACGCTTTTACTAAACTACCCCTGTGGCGTCTTCAGTAAGGTAAGGGTAGGCTTTTCCTTTGGCTCACTTTTAATTGCAAGATAAGACATGTGCGTCCCTGGTCGTTGGATCCTGAGTGGACCAACGGATCATGGATCTAATGATCCTTGTTTTTCCAAAATTAACAAATAAACTAGAAAAAGAAATTTTCTTGTTAAAATCATATCTTTTGATAGAAAACTCAGATGAGGAAAGTTAATATATGAAAAGTGATCAGAAAAATATGAGGAATACATAAAAAATCGTTTGAAGGCCAAAATCTGTCTCTTTTTGCAATAGTATCTAATTTGGATGGAAAAGGTATTAATTTGTGGTTAGAAACCCTAATTGTTAATCAAGGATAGATTTAATACTGCAATTAGGTTAATTCAAGCATGGTTAACTTGTTTAATGATAAAGTTAGATTTTAACCTGTTTTGATGATGGAATTGCAAAGTTTGGGGTTTTAAACCTAATAATGTAATTAGTACCCTTAGAAACCCTAAAGTGAGGAAAAAGGGAAGAAAAGATATAGTAATCCAAAAATTAGGGTTTTTTTGGTCCAAACCTGATCTTAAGGATCTTAAAGGAAAATAAGACAAGATAATTAGGGTTTGATGGATATTTTGATAAAAGTAAAATAAAAGTGGTAAAAAGGAAGTGAAACCCTAATTATGGTCGAAACCTTAAAAGGGCTAGTAACCCTAGGGCACGATTAGGTCTATTAGACTTGGATACCATGATCCATGATAGAAAATATTGGATGTTTATTTCATGACTGAATTGTGCTTGCTTGCTTGATTCTGGATTACTTGATTGTTTGGATTAATTCTGCATTCAAGACAACTTGATAGGTATGTGGTTAATTACGATTAATCACATTAGTTTTCCCAAAGGTTTTCCATATGGTTAATCACATTGAATGCAACTTAACTGTTTGGATGTTCATACTTGCAAAATCATAAAGTCACTATGGTTATCACAAATATAAATACATGTGTATTCTCACACCTACATGCCACCCTGATGGAAGATGCCGTAAAGGTCAGGCCTAAGACGGTAGACCAATGGGCACCATGAGAGGTGACCCCAGACACCAAGCTCGAGAATGAGAAGGTGGTCTATGTTGCATGACTATGGGGCACAATGAGAGGTGACCTCCAGGCACCAAGATCGATATTCAGAAGGTGGCCTTAAGTCAATGGCAAAAGAGAAACCCTAGAGGGGTATTCCAGGGTTAGGGCAAAAGCAGTGGAGAATGACACATTGAAAATATAAATTGGTTTGCTAATTCCCTTGATTGTGATAATTTAATTGTTAGCCATATTTGTGAAATTTTAGTTTTTCCCACATACCAGCATATTTCTATATGCTGACCGACGTTTTGTTTGTCGGCATTTTAGGTACAACAATTGAAAGAACAAACAGTAAAGTGACACATTGTGGAAATAAGAAATAAAGTGCAAGGAGGGTTAGATAGAAAGAATCCAGCCTGTGGATAGAGTAGTTTACCAAAGTTTTAAAAAAGTATGCAAAGTTTTATTTTATACCAATTTTCAGTTTAGTTGGTAAAATTTGATAAATTGTTATTGATTATTTGTCGAACCTTTGATCCTGTTAATTGGAATAATGGCTCTGATCTCTTGGTCTCCCTTAATTGGGGGTTACTAGGAGCCAGGGTCGTTACGCATACGCTGTGGGGTTCATCCATTAGAGTCACCCCTTCCAAGCACCAGATCATCATAACAAAGGATAGTCTAACCACCCCTTCCAATGGCAAGAAACATCACAATGATGAGATGACTCCCAGCCTGAACATGCTTCCTTACTTGTCTGCTAGCCATCTCAATGATACCTCTAGATGTAGAAGTTTTTATACCAGAGTAGGGGTTTGTATTCAAAGGACTTCCCTCACCCATCAAATGATATATTATCTTCCTATTGGAGTTTAACTTTAAGAGGCTACCCCCTACCCCCTAGAACATACTTATCTACCTTCTGTTGACGACACATAGCCTAAGTATCTTCCATCCTGGAGTTAATTTTGTTATATGGATATCACATGTACCTTTTGTTACCCACCATGTTTCTTACACCCAAATAGCTCTTTTCACTCATGTGATCTAGCCATCTCCTACTTTTATAAATTATGCTATAAATTTCTTGCATGAGAGAAAGAAGATGAATATTATATAATTGTCTCTTCTTAATTAAGTAAAAATGAGGGAGTGAATGACCTTGAACTGCGGGCTTTATTTTATAGTATAAACAAATCTTCATACATAATCTAGAATTTTAAAAAATAAAGACAAAAGTGTAATTTATGCAGACATGGACTATTTTTTAATATTAAAAAGTGATGAAAAGAATTTCACTTAACCCCTCTATGGGTTATTTATAATATAGATGGGTTTTCTTATATAATACATAATTAAGAATTAAGGATAAAAATGTATTTTAAGCACACATGACCCATTTTTAATCTTGAAAGCTAAAAGAAGAAATTACACTTAACTCGCTCGACGAGTTTTCTAATATAATATATGTATAGCTTTAAATTTGTCAATTATTGTAGGCATTGTGTGCTTGTTCAATAGATTCACCCCTCCCACTATCAAACCTTCATATAACAGGATAGTCCAACCACCCCTCCCAATGCCAAGAAACATGACCATGATGAGATGACTCTCTCTATCAAGTTCAAATCTTACGTTCCCATTGTCTATCCATTAGTCTCAACTAAACATATCTCACATGTGGTTGTTACATTCAATAGTTTGTGATGAGGAGTTGCAGAGAGAATGCATGGTTGTGATTTTTCAAGACATTGTCCTAGGCACAGAGGAAATGAAATATGCCCACTATATTGCCTTAACTGACCCTAGTCATCTCAATGTTACTGCTATTTCAGGATCCTTTGGTTGCGCAAGTTCTATTCTATAACAACAGGGGTTTGTATCTAAAGGAGCGCCCTCTCCCATATAATGATATTTTACCATCCTGGAGAGTTTAAGTTTGAAAAAAATCTTTACACCCGCCTCACCCACCAACCCGACTACTCAGTCCAATGTAGGGCTGAATAATGTTTTTATCTTAAATAGAAAGAATGTAGGATAAAAGAAGAATGAGAAAAAACTTTTCCTTATAATTTTCAATCATAATGATTTTTTTGATAAAATAAAAGGCATTAGATACCTTGAAAAATATACTTTACAACAAAATTAGTTTTGACATACTTTAGATAAATGTAATATTTGTGTTTTGACGTATGGTGCCACACATTTTGGGGTATATTAACCATATTTTGGCGACAATATTCCTCACAACTTTTAGTCTGTGATGAATTTTAATGAAATAAAAACATTATATTCTTTGTAAAAAAATCATTTCATTAAGACTAATGTTGACATACTTTAGAAAAATAATAATATAAAAAAGATATAATACATGTGTTTGGGTACAATACCCCATAGTTTGGGGCACAATATTCATATTTTGGGCATTGTACATAATGAAGTCAATATTTGTATTGTACCATCAAAATAGGGGTGATGCATCCTAGAATACGGGTATCTGATCCTTCTTATTCATCTATCTGAGTATAGACTAATGTTCGGCGTATACATTACTCTTGTTTTGGAATACAATACTAATGTTTACTTGCTGACATACGATACCCCAAAAGGTAAGACATTGTACCAAAAGTATGGATAATATACATCAAAATATGCATACTATACCACAAAATGGTAGTACATCTCAGGAGAGCATTGATACTGTACTCCAAAACACGATACTATGAATATTTTGGGTTACGGTACTCCTTATTTTAAGGTATTGTACCTTTTCATACTTGCTTCCTCAATTTTGTATACTTCTCTCATATTATTTTGTTCTCTAAAATATATAAATATTAGTTTTGTTAGAAAATACTTTTTCGACGAATCTAATATTTTTTATTTTGGTAAAAAAATCGTTACAAATTAGAAGTTATGAATAAAATATTTCTCTCTTTCTTTCTTTTTCTACCGCAAACATTGACCCGACTCACAACAACTAGGTGGGTGTTTGCGGATGTGGGTCTTATGTTTAAGAGAGTACCCCGTCCCCCAAGAACATGCTTACCTACGTCCTATCTTTTTTTTTATGTAAAACCTACACATAGCCCAAGTATCTCCCCTCTTGGAGTTAATTTTGATAGATCTTCGTACTCATGTGATGTAGCCATCGCTTAGTTTTATACAATGTTGTTTTTGAAAGAAAAAGAAAAAGACATTTCCGCATGGGATATGTAGGATAAGCATTATTTAATTCTATATCTTAATTAAGAAAAAAAGGAGGCGGCATTGGGCGGAACGACCTTGTACCACATGAGTTCTCCTCTTGGTAATTACAATGTACAATTCATTGCAATCTTGTTGACAACTAAGAACACCCGTCCCTAGAAAAGAAAAAAGAAGTAGAGACTCGGAAGAAACTAGCTAGCTAGCTACTTTATGCTAATGCATGCAGACAATGCTGGTCCCATGGTTTCCATTCAACTGTTAATTTATTGCCTGCAGGCCTCTCCGATCTCAACGCTTGCGCCTTTGACCGATCACGTATTCGATTGTGATACATATATAATCATGCTCCCCTGTTTTTGTCTGTCAACTTGTCCGTTACTCTAGTGACGGTAACAACAATGGCAGATGATATAGAAGAGAAGCTGGTGTGGTGGGTTGTGAGATTAGCCTAAAAAAGACATGAAATCTCACGCGTGGGTTATGACATGCGAAAACGCATCTCCCGTCATTGATTAACCTAGACAGGAAGATGCACCGTGCATGCATGTGGCTGGTCGGAGAAGGAATGGTATTCAATAGTGACGGGCGATCGGTTTCGGTTTGCCTCTCTAGGCCTGTGCACAGTGATGTAGTGCCTTACGTAAATAGGTGTGTGTGTGTGTGCGTGCCCTGACTCCTCACTCCTCAAGTAGCAAAGTGCATGTCGACCACTTGCTGATGAGTGATGACTCCAACTCCATGCGCTTAAAAAGAAAAATTCTACACATAACACCTGACCTACCCGCTGGCCTACCCGGTACTCGGGAATAGGTGATTTTTAATTAATCTCAGCATGCAGTTAATTAATCCCAGCATGCAATCGGTTTTGATACTATTACCCATGTAAAAGCATGCAAAATACATGCAAGGTACAGATACTTTGTCCACTCCATGCAACAGTCATGCAAATGACAGATCAATCAATTATAGCTTACAAAAAAATTTATTGCATATTTATCCCCACTGCAGATTACATAACTACTGTACCTACAATAAATACATATACATTCACAAGTGAGTCTGAGAGGTATTGTAGTTATATTTGACAAACTGGGTTGAAAATTAATAATTGGGTACAATACTTATAGATGCATTTTATAGTTGATTATTGACCAGATGTGCACTACACTTTTGTAAAAAAATTAAGTCCAGGTGAAAAATGTTATCATTGGATTCCATAGGTACTGTACTTATGCTTCCAGATCAGTTATACAATTATGCTTGATTTTGTAATTTGTTAGATACTGTACTTATGCTTGATTTTATAATTTGGTAGGTACTGTACTTATGTTTGAAAATATTGGATTCCGTAGGTACTGTATTGGATTCCATAGGTACTGTACTTATGCTTCGAGATCAGTTATACAATTATGCTTGATTTTGTAATTTGTTAGGTACTGTTCTTATGCTTGATTTTTCCGTAGGTACTGTGCTTATGCTTCCAGATCAATGTTGTTATTGGATTCCGTAGGTACTGTACTAATACAGAAATACTGGTGGGTGGATTAGACAACTTTATTAATACACTTTGCATGGACTTTGCATGAGTATTAATACTCTGGAGAGAAGAGTGGAGAGACATACTGTGTCATTTTCTGCACTTTGCATGGACTTTGTATTGACTTTGCATGAGTATTAATACAAAACAACTGCAAATGCTGCAGATATATTTTCCCAAAAAACGGGTGGAAACCCGGGTGGAAGGGGGACTGTGTGTAGTGTAACTCAAAAAGAACGGGGACCGACGTGGATGGGGGGCAATGTGGTCCTCCTTGCATATATTTGTCAAAGCACTAACTACTGTCGCCGTCTTCCTCTAGCTTTCGTCTCTTCTCGTGTCCGTTAGTGTAATTTGCAAATATTAATGCCTGTGACGTTAGTGTGGAGTAGACCCGGAGGATGGTTACTGGTTTGTTTGTTCACGTCAGCGATCCACAACAGCTTGCCGCTTTTCTCCCCAAACGGCGGCTGGAGACGGCCGGACAGAAGTCAGAATGGATATTCAATGGATCAAAACCGGTAACGTTTGATAGATCGCCGAAAGGTCTCCGACGACAACCGTGGGTCGGCTCCCCTCTCCGGTTAATATCCGCGTCGTGTTATATGTGTGCGACAAGAACGAGAAGCAGAAATATCCGAGTCGCTTTCGTTTTGCACCGCGCACTGCGCGAGATGCCGCAGCTCACTATTGAAGTCGAAATGCTGGACATCACAGTCCACAGGTGCATGCGAAAGGATAACCTCATCCGTTTGGTTCCTTGATTGCTTATCTAAGCAAGTCCACATATACATGTAAACAAGGGATACAAAACAACTGTGTTCCTTGTTTGCTTATCTAAGCAAAGTCAAAGAGAGCCTACTTCTCGCTGCGGGAGCTCTAACAGAACGTGAGCTTGTTATCAACCTAGGTAGGAGTTTAGAGCGCCAACTCAAGTCTCCTGCCCTGCATAAGGTCCATCACCTGCAATGGCCAATCAACTAGTAACTAATGGACTATGCGTGAGATTTGACCAAGGGTAAAATAAATTACCCTTTGCAGTTCGCCTAATTTACAGTCCATATACATGCGTTTTGGCCCAAATAATGAATAATCGAGATATACACAATCCAAAATCGGTAGTATAGGAGGTCTCCTATACTTATTCTATAGGACAACCAATAAAAATATCAAAAACCCAACCTATAAAAAAATTAATGGAGAAAAAAATATTTTTTTAATAATAAAACAAATTTTTTAATGCTATAACAAACTCTGATTGGTCTCCTACCATTTTTCTATAGGAGGCCTCCTATAGGATAGGCGTCATACACAATCAAAAGCAGATTCTTCTATTGTCCTAGGCGTAACCATCGGAATAAACGCAAGATAGCGATCATGACACTTTTTCTATAGGGCATGTCCTATAGAAACTTAACATGATTCTTGTTATAGTGTACAATTAGTATTTTTAATAATGTATTGTTATTAGTTGTCATATAAGATAAATATTGAACTTGTCCTATTATACCCGCTTGCATCTATAAACGTTAACTTTTCACAGCCGTTTGTATATTTGAGTGGTTCCAAAATCTACTTAATTATTTATTAAAATATAAGTGAAAATTTTTACATAAATAAACATACCGTTGTATTATATGCTACATAGTATAAAGGGCATGTGATGCAGTTTTGTCAAAAATATAGAGATTCCCTTCTGTTTAGTAAACTTGAAGAGTTGTGCGGTGAATAGTTAGCTTACGAGCGAGCAAACCACATAATCTGACCCAGGTCTAATCAGTATTAGTGGGTTGCGCCAAGAACTTTAACGTAGATATATGTACAGGCCAAACATATACACCAAAAAATCTAGATACTAGTATTTATTATAATTACAACTATAACTATCCATCCATGCATTTAGTATTTATAAGATATGTAGTTTTCATATAAAATTATAAATTATATTTATGAATACGATATCTTTGATGGACTTTAGTAATATATATATATATATATATATATATATATATATATATATATATATATATATATATATATATATATATATATATATATATATATATATATAGGCTTATCTTTAATACCCGGCGGGTAACTAACGGGTACCTACCCGACAACACTTCCTGATTTTTTTTTTTCATACGTCCTGATATTTTTTTTTATTTTTATTTTTTGCAATTGTAGAGGAACATTTTATCTAGCTCTCCAAAAAATTTGATTAAAAAATAATATCATTCGCCCCCCCAAAATCATAAAATCCGTCCATATATATTACTGACTGTATATATGTACACACACACACACACACAGACACATATATATATATATATATATATATATATATATATATATATATATATTCACACTTCCTGATTTTTTTTATTTTTTTCGCAATTGTAGAGGGTAATTTTGTCTAGCGCTCCAAAAAAATTGATCAAAAAATAATATCATTTGCCCCCCTAAAATCAAAAAAACCCGTCCATATATATTACTGACTGTATATTTTCTGCGCAGTTACTCTTTGCACTCAGAGTTACTCCAGCATACCATATAGTTACTTTTGCTATTCATACGGGTTACTCCAGCATACCATATAGTTACTCTTTTGACCCGAGTTACTCCAGCGGGTAGCGAAAATTCTGGCTACCCGCCGGGCAACGAATGAACAGCATATATATATATATATATATATATATATATATATATATATATATATATATATATATATATATATCCACAGACGGAATTAGCCGCTACAGGATTGGGGGTTGGGGGGGGGGGCAGCGAATCACTACACTTGTAAATGACTTTCTATCTACAACAATGAACAATTTACACTGTTAAGAATTACGATGATCATATAGGGCTTATTAGACATAAAAGTGATAATTTATGCAACAGTAAATAGGATATTAAGAGGTCATGTCTCGCGTCTGGAGACAGTAGGGGCGACTAGGGTGGCACTCATGTGCACGGCGGCTGGCTTGGGGGAGGGGTTCCAGCTGCCGGTGTGTGCCGACTTGCTCCCCCCGAGCTCTCTCTTTGCTTGGGTAGGGTGGATCCAGATCCTGGTGGTCAGCTGTGGCGGGATCAGCTTCCTCCTCCTCTTCTTCTCCGAGCGGCGCCAGCTTCTGGACCTTAGGGTCTGGTTCTCGACGGTACTCACGGTGGGGGGGTGGCTGCGGCGCAAGGGGTGCTGAAGCACACCTCGACTCCCCTCTTTACTGCTGCGATCACTTTCTGCCACAGTTTGCCGGCTTTCTGGGACCGCGTAACCCAAGTTTCTCGCTTCCTTCCTTTGTGCGTTTATCAGTCTACGTTGTTTCCCTTTTTTCGTTCTGTGTTGGTTGTTTAGCCAGTGGTTTTTGGCAGTTTTATCTGCCTGTTTTGTCGCCGCTAGTAGGCGTTTATCTGTCGCGCTTCGCTGCGACCTCTCTTCGGGAGAGCGATGAGATATCTTGCTACGGCTAGATCTCATCTTTGCTTTGGATTGATCTTATTAATCAGTTGTATGGCTTCATTTGAGTTGATATACGAGCAGAATATCATCTTGTTCCAGCTCCTCTACCACTACTCAACGCTCAGGTTGAAGGAATTCTTCATGAAAAGCTGCTTAAGATAGCCTCAAGGAAGAAAAATCAACGCAGATGTGTCTTTCTCTTGTTCCAATATGAGTCGTAGTGCCATTGGGTTACTGAACGTGATGTCTGTATGTTCTGTCTGTATGTTTCTTCCCAATTGTAGATGTGGTATGGTTAATAAGTAATGAATCGATCTTTTTGCTCTAAAAAAAAAAAGATTAAGAAACGAAAGTTTATTTTACAATGGCAAACAAATCTCGGTCTATTTATGTTGAAATATGACAACATAATCAAAAATGGAATTTAAGAAGTATGTTGACTTATGTAGTCCAACAATTACGCTA
This sequence comes from Alisma plantago-aquatica, assembly GCA_963693085.1. Classification (NCBI taxonomy): domain Eukaryota; kingdom Viridiplantae; phylum Streptophyta; class Magnoliopsida; order Alismatales; family Alismataceae; genus Alisma; species Alisma plantago-aquatica. Next base: position 1,266,145,217 of record OY856410.1, read on the forward strand.
ATTAATATAAAACACGCCTTTCCTTGTTATGAATAAACAATCAGAAATTACTTTCTTTCGTCAAAAAAAGTGACTAGCTTTTTGATATACAAGAGTAGAACAGTTTGTTTCTGGTCTTGGATTGGATCTTTTCATCGAGTTCATTCTTTGATGAGTTCAAATGTTACTTATTGCATTAAATAACTGGATACGTTGAATTAGAATGCTCCTGGAGAACATTATCAGATTATCAACATGACTGTCGTCAGTGGCAAATAAATAAATATGCTGAGCTAAAAAAGAACAGCAAACAAAGTTAAAACCGAAATATCACATGTGTAAAAATGTAGAGACATATCATATACATATGTATTTTTTTATAGGTAAAATCCAAAGAGACAAGCAGTTCTATCGTTCACCTAAGTTTGCACAAAATAGTGCGCCATTGTGTTGCCTTTTTTTTAAATAATAACATATCAACTATATTTGGTTTAAGATTAGGAAAAAATCAATTTAGCATACTTTTACAAAAATGTTTACCAACATAGCACACTTTGCAAGATATTTTTCAACATAGCACACTTTATGCAGAAAGCGCCTTTCAAAGTGGCATTTTTTATATCCAAAATTGTAAAACAACACAAATATTGACGTGTTTATTTTTAAATAAAAAAAATTGAAAACAAATAAAAAATAGTCAAAGACGTCACTTTCAGTGGAGCTTTTAACTTGATGCTACAATCAAGTGAAGATGAAAACACCACTCCAAGTAGCGCTTTTGTTTTTTTTTTCAAATTTTTTATTTTTAAAATAAACACGCCAATACTTGTGGCACTTTTCAATCCTGGATATAATAAGCTCCACACAAAGTGACATTTGTAGACCAAAGCGTGCTATTTTAGGTTGTAAATAGTGTTATATTGGTAAGTATTTTTGTAAAAGTATGTTATATTGGTTTTTTTTTCTTTAACATTACATCTCGTCCAGAATTACGGAACACTCAATATGACAATTGGTCTTTGTCCCATTGACACATCAATTCAAAATTTCCATTATGGATGTGCAGCTTCGCGCTTCCCAAATCATAAAATGAGTGATGTCTAGAAAAGAACAGAAAGAGGAGGTTTGGGCTATAAATATCAAGCATGTAGTATCACCGAAGATCAAATCTGAAACAGGAACGGAATTATCCTTCAAGATGTTTGCGCACTCCACCTTATACATCCATACCTGCCATCGACCTTTAGTGGTGACAGTTGCCCCCAAGTATAAGATCCAACGGCACAACAAAGAAGCATCGACTCAGCGGTGGCAGTTGTGCAACGGGCTATAAAACACTGCACTTCTTATTCCACATTTTTTCACACTACAGCTTTTCTTACACCGTTGTAGCATATCTCCAAGTCGACGTTAATTTGACGTTGTTTTCTTTTAGCATTGCGGAAAAAACGTGGAATAAGAAGTGCAGTGTGAAAATATATTCTACTGTAATATATATATATATATATATATATATATATATATATATATATATATATATATGGAGGAGTTAGTTTTGAAAACGAGTGGTGTGGTTTTGATTGGAATTTTATTTAATGGGTTCTGAAATTAGAGATTTAAAATCTTAAAATTGTAACTTTTTATGAACCGGTTCGTCTTCCGCAAGTGAATCTCGTGTTTAATATAGTGTAATCATAAATCCTTAACGGTCATGTGCATCCATAAGATTGCTCAAAACGGATGGAGTCAAAAGACTCGCCGTAAATACCTACATACCTAATCGCCTTAATCAGTTTTATGATTTTTTTTTGGGGGGGGGGGGTCTGGCCACGGCTACCCCTATTCTTCCTCCACTGATATCTATATATTTATTTAAAATATTCACTTTATCAAAATCTGGGTTCACACTATCTGATATATAAACTCGACCAAATACCTAGTTAACCATATAGCTAGGATTGAGCACAAATCTACCATAACCTGAAATGACTCACCACCACGGTGCTCAAACTAAGATATATAGAGGGTGTGAAGATGTCTTAAATATTGAATAGATATGGTTCTGCCACTTATAAAGTTTTTCCCTTGGATCCAGGTTCATGAATATAGTCCATGACAACTTATATGTACATCTCCCATTGGATGTTGTTGTGCATATTACAAATATACATACAAATCACGTATTAGAGACATCTTTTTATAATTAATGTAAAGTTGATATCACAATAAAGATATTCACTTATTTTCCGTTAGATAATATGAAAGGATTCAAAATATAAAATGTTGTTAATAATTCACATTCATAAAACTTTTACAAATAATTCACATTCATAAAACATTTGTTGAAGTATGTGCATCCTACTTATATATGCTTAGTATCTGAATAAACCTAATCAAAGAGATCTTATATGAAAATAATCTAAGACTTATTAGAAGACTTTTATCTCAAGAGCTCTTTTATATATTTTAAAAGGTGGATGGTTAAACATAATTATATATGTATTAGTATGAGTATTTATGATGCAATCCAAACTTACAAACCAAAATTTAAGTCTGTCAAGATGATATTAAACTAACTATTTACTTTTAGTCACTAGACAGTCTTAAATATTTTTTTACAATATCTAAAACTACTAAAATTTCTTATGAACTACTAAAAAAATTTTGATTTCAAAATGAAAATAACAAGTTCAAAACTTAGTTGACTTCTACAACATAAATAAATTGAAAGAAACTAGTTCTAACATTAATATACATCAGGTACAACATATTATTAAATTGTTCTCATTCTCACTGTTACATCTCCATGACTAGAAAAAGGATAAGACACCATCTAACTAGGCTAACCAATTCCCTTAAGATCTCAGTTGATCTACTCTTGTTGAAAATTAGCTTATGACTCTTCCTACTTAGTTGGACTTATACTTAATACTATTTTAGTATAGGGAGAGCTACTGACTCAATCTATGGAAAGTCACTAAGATTCTAGGATAATTTATTTATGTACTTCAAATTGAATTACAAACAAAAGAATGCAAATATGGAAGTTAAAATCTATAAATAATCCAACATGGTAGGTATATGATTAAAACTGCAAGAAATAAATAATTAAATATAACTATTAGTATTCTTGTAAAGAGTGAAACCATTCAAGGATCCACTTAAATGATATGATGCAAAGACACATGTAAAAATAAAGAAGTGGAAACAAAATGATTACAATGCTACAAGATATTCTATATTTAATTTTTCCTCACTTAAAATGTGATATCGAGAATTACAAGATGTACATCTAATAATATGTAAGGCCAATTGTAGAGGAAAACTCAGTCATTCTAAGCTATCCTTATGTCTATATCATGTAAGTGATCTTCCTGACTCCTTGTTTATTAATATGGCTACACTTGGGTGGAAAGAAAACATCATGAGGAAAGTAAGAAATAAAAGGATATAAACTGAGTATGTGCATACAAATAATATTTGGGCAATACATTGGGTTCAAAGTATAAAAATAGTGTTCACATAAAAAGGTGGATATATAAAAATAAGTTCAACAAGAATCAAATCAAAAAATTGAGGCATAATATTTATGGAGACCAATATTGGAGATAAAAGAAACATATTGCCATGATAAACATTCAAAATTTCAAATTGACAATATCATTATATGCATAAAAAATATGGACAAAATATACCTAATATAGGGTATAATACCATATAATCATGGTGTAAAGAAATAAGGGTGAAAGTGCACACTCTAGGAGAAATATATGCACCCTTTATATGTAATTGCACATAAGTACCACTATTTTATATATTCTAGTCAAACATGTAGCATGTATAAATGGAGTGGCAAGACTAAAATTTTAGTCAGCTTCTCATATAAAGGAAATGAAAATAGGAGGGGTCCAAGAAATAAACAAAATATTTCAAAAATCACATGAATATATTGATTTAAGATCAAGAATATTAATGTCCAAACAATTGTAATTTTCATTAGCAATGGCAGTTTAAGAAATGTCTCATTAAATAAATATAAGTTTTAGTTTAATAATACCCAAAATAAAATAGAGGATGTAAATACTTGATCTTCATCGCTAAAGATTAACTTTGTTGATATAGTTTGGTCCACAAAGTCAACTTTCACCCTAAAACATATTTGTTGTGTTAGTCAAACCAAAGTGAGCATGTATAGACATTCCTATTATACTTATATATGTATCTCTTACTTGATTCTGATCACCTAATGGAATATTTGGGTTATTAACCTTATTAGGTGTACATGATTCTTAGATATATATTTAGTTATAATGTCAATTTTTAATCAAATAAGCCAAAGTGGGTTGAGGATACATATGTGAGTATGTAATAATGCACATTCTTCCCATTTTAGGTCTTGTACTGTCATTCTTCCCCTTAATATCATATAGTTCAACTTGGCCAACTAGGCCAGGGATATGCATTACATGATATTTTGTTGGATTGAAATACCCTTATTAGGAATATAGAGGGCTTAATATGGCCTACATTTGTATACATTTATATATTAGTCATATACTCATAGTTGGGTCTCGATATGTAAATTAATTCAAGTATATTTCATATGGTTATATGAACCAAAGTAGAATCATGTGTATTCTGAATTTATATGTCATCTGAAGTCAAATTGCCAAATATTAAGTCACCCACTTATATGTTTACAAAGTTACTTATTTATGTTTATTCTTTATATATTATTCCTTTTAGAAATATATGTAGTTATTATTCTTAATATCATCACATGGATATGTGATTACAAAGTTTCTAATTCATATAGTACAAACATTAAGGTAATTTATCAACTAAGTTATATCATCATTATAACCACATTCATATATGTGAATGCTCTGGTCATTATCTAATATTGTATCTAACATGTAAGTACCCACTGGAGTCCTAAGATCCGAAGTGATATTGAATTCACATAGTTTTCATACTACACATACCAATACTGATATCCTATTATTTACACAAGTAAGATAATTGATAGGATAATGGAGAAATCATGGATTATCTTATAACTTAGTGTTATATTCTAGACAAGTGAATTATCTATGATATGTAGCTCATTATCCTTTCATTAAGTAGTTTCCTAGCACAAAAATAAAGAAGGATGAATAGTGACTCGCATATTACATTGGACTTTAGTGTCAATCTCCGTAGCAACATTTTAATTGATTGGAGTCATCCCCAGACAAACCACTTCCTGTGGTACATTCTTTCCTTCACAGCCATCATGGGGTGTTGGAGGTGGTTGTGGCATAAAGTAGGAAATTTGGGGTGGTCGACGTTTTAGGTAAGTTGTCGTGGGTGGAATTTCTATGACTAAGATTTCCATTATACTTCCTTCTAGATGAAAGGATGAAGAATATAGGTTTTAGGTCAGAGTTTCCCATCAAGAAATACTCAACTTGATTGGGCACAAGTGTGTGCTTTGCAGTCATCCTTGTTGAAGGATATTGGTGCTTGTGGTGATGCCTATTGAGTTGGTGGTTGGCACAAGGAGGAACAAGAAGATAGCAGGTCTTATGATTGACTATTTGTGATGGATGGCACGTCAAAAAGTTTTTCTCCAATTGAAGATATAACCATGGAGCTTGGAGGAATATCTAACTTCTTTCTCATCTATCATGAAGGGCTTTGAGGGTGTAAGGAAATGCAGGTCGTGTACTTGTTGCGAAGTTGAGGCCAACGCCATATGTGGTCATGGTAGCACCCTACACAACTTGAGGACATCACATTTAGAGGACTGAAATTAGGCGACGGGGAGGTTGCCAAGAGTTGTAGGTCATCAACATATAAGTAATAGGGTTGTGGAAGGTTGTCTCTTATTTCTATGATCACATATATGCTAGGAAAAGTCGAGGTAGGGTGTAATTGATGTCAGGCCAATAGTGGTCAACATAGAAAGGGAACCATCTTGTTTTTTTCATGGCTTAGGTAGAGGAGAACACATGAGGAGGATAGGATGACAGAGAAGAAGGGAAGGATTTGTAGATGGCTGCTATAGTTGGTGAAAGTTCCTATGTCCCTATTTGATGGAACAAGGAGGGATAAAGCTAAGCAGCTAGGCTAGCAGACTTGAGTCAAATTAGACGATAGGGTGGCATGGAAGTGTTGGGTTTGGGTTGCAAGTTGGCTAGGGTTCATGGAAAGGAAAGCAATAGAGGACGTAGGAGAGAAGAAGTAGTGGAGGGAGGAAAAGAGGAATAGGAAGAGAGGGTTCATCTTCACTTTGACTAAAGCCAAACTCTTTGACTATCTAATCAAATTGAAGATTCTATCTCTGAGATGCTTTCTTCAATCCACAGATTGACTTTTGTAGCTTACAAACTTTATTGGCTTCATTTGTAAGTGCAAAACCTTCAAATTGTGTCATGTACACATACTCAAGAAGATTCCCATTATGGATAGAGGTTTAAACATCCACATGCCAAATCTCATAGTCATAATAAGATGAAATTGCAAGCATGATCCTAATGGGTTTAACCATGGAAACTGGAGAAAAGGTTTCATCATAATCAACACCTTGAACTTGTTTGAAACCCTTTGCAACCAATTAACCTTTATATGTTTGTACATTAACATCCATGGCAGTCTTCTTCTTGAAGACCCATTTGCAACCTATGGGTTTTACCCCTTTAGGTGAATCCACCAAGGTTCAGACCTTGTTAGTGTATATGGAGTCCATCTCAGGTCTCATGGCCTCAATCCATTTCCCATACTCTGGTCCCTCAATATATTCTAGGTAGGTTGTTGGCTCATCATCCATGACCAACTCGTCTCCTTTTTTAATCAAAAGATATTCAAAACTTTTAGGCTCAAGTGTGTCCTACTAGATCTATGAGGGTTCATATGCTATAAGAGGAACTTGAAATTCCACAATAGCTTGTGATTCTCCTTGTTCCTTCTATACCTCTATAGGTTTAATGTTTTCTTGTTGGTCTCTCACTTATTCGAGCTCTACTTTTCTCCCATTGATTCCTTTAGAAATAAATTCTTTTTCCAGGAATACAACATCCCTAGTAACAATTTTTGTCAGATGGACTATTATAGTAGTATCCTTTGGATTCTTAAGGATATCCAACAAAATAGCATTTATCTAATTTGGGTCTAAAATTTTTGGGAAACTATTTCCTCACATAAGCTTCGCGTCCTCAAATCTTTAGAAAAGACACATTGAGACGTATCCCAGTTCATATCTCATATGGCATCTTTTGAACTGATTTAGAAGGTATGTGGTTGAGTGTAAACGATGTGGTTTCTAAAGCATTTCCCTAGAACGAAGTCAGAAGAGACAAAACTTTTCATTGATCACATCATGTCTAATAGGGTACAGTTCCTTCTTTTTGACAGATCATTATTTCGTGGTATTCCTGGTGGAGTCCACTGTTATACAATACTAGGTCTCACAGAAGGTCCTCAAACTCTTGGCTTAAGTATTCTCCACCTTGATTGGATTGAAATAATTTTATACTTTTACTAAGTTGGTTATGTACTTCATTCATAAATTTTTTGAACTTACCAATGGAATCCAACTTGTATTTTATTAAATACACATAGCCATATCTACTTACATCATTAGTAAACGTTATGAAGTACTAGTAACCACCTCTGGCCATTTGTTCTAAAAGGCCCAGATACATTAGTATGTACGAGTCCCAATAGATCACTCACTCTCTCACTATCTCCATTAAAAGTAGCTTTTGTCATCTTTCCCAAATAAATAAGACTCACACATCTCTATTGATAAGAAATTAAAAGAGTCTAGATAACCATCTTTATGGAGTATAGAAATGTGTCTCTCGTTTATGTGCCCTAGGCAACAATGCCAAAGGTATGTTTTATTTAATATATTGATCTTTATCCTTTTGTTATTTATGTCATATATGATAGTCTCTGGATCTAATAAGTATAGACAATAAGACATAGGGGAAATGCCTTAAAAGATGTCATTTTTGGATATAAAACATCAACCATTCTTTATATGAAATTGAAATACACTCTTGTCCAAACAAGATGCAAAATGATGTGTATATTAATGGCATGTACATAATATCAATTCTCTAACTCTATTGTCAGTCCATGGGTCAGAAATGAACTGTAGGTTCCAACTATAGTGGAAGCAACTCTTGTTCCATTTAAAGCATGCAGTTCCACCTCACCATTTCTTAAGGATTTACTCCTTTTTAGATCTTTCATATTCACATCTGGTATCTAGTACCAAATATGAAAAAGTAGGAAAATTTATCTCAATAACATATATGCATGAACTAGATATCTCTATCCCATACTTCTTCTTCTACAGTTCCTCTAAGTAAAGAGGGAAATTGCCTTCCTTACTCACCCCTTCCCTTGCCTTAAATGCAAAAGACTTGGATTTCTATCTAGCCTTAGAACTCTTCTTGGCTTTTCCTTTGTCCTTGTAACCTCCTTTTCCTTTGCATATCATTGTAACATATTCTAGTTTATCCTTCTTCATTTGTGCTTCAACATTTGTCAACATGCAAAGCAATTCAAATAGTGATTTGGCCAAGTTGTTCATGTAATAACACTTGATAAAATGACTATATGATTCAGGTAATGATTTCATAATCATATCTATGGCCAACTCTTAACTTAAAGGAAATCACAGTCTCTCTAGCTTTTCCGCATTCCCAATTATCTTAAGCACATGGGGCCCTAAAATTTTTCACTCAAAAAACTCCATGGAGATATTATACATTTTTTTCTTTGTGTGATTTTGGTACATGTTCTTAAGATGTGTTATTATCTCGAGAACATCCATCTTTTCATGCTTCTTTTACAACTCACATTTCATAGAACATGTCATGAGGCTTTTGATGTCTACAACATTGACATTATGATTACAATAGGCATCCTTTTCAGACCTAGGTGTAGTGGGGGCGGGTTCCTTTGGAACTGGTGTATCCAAGACATAGAGCTTACGCTCATGAGTGAGAACAATTCTCAAATTCCTGAACCAGTCATGGAAGTTATTCATGTTTTATTTTTCTTTCTCAAGGAGCGATCACAAACATAATTGATTGTTGTTTTCCATTTGTTTCTACAAAAGGAAATTTGTATTTTTCAAAACTTTTTTGATTTGATTTGATTTGTAAAAAAGATTGAGGATATTAATTAGGCCTTTATTAACTATTACTCTCACTATTTTTATTCAAATTGATAGATATTACTATCACTTCATAAAGACTATAGCATACAGTCTTCTATTGGGACAAAATCCAAATTACATTAAGTTATTTCCTAATCAACATTGGAATCCATAACCAATTGTTAATGTAGGAAACATTTGCCAATTGCATCCAATGCAATTATTGGATAAATGGTATGTAACTTTTTTTTCCATATTCCATTTATATGCTTCTAGGAACTTAATTCCACTAAGGCCACCTAGTTAAGCCTAATAGAAAAGCCAACACATATAGACTATGCACCTTTCTTTGGCAGACCCACATATCTACCATCACACTTCCACAAAATAGACAACACACCACACTTTAGCTTAACTTATACTTATTCGATCAAGCTTTGCATGTCTGTTTCTTATAGAAAGCATCCAAGAATTAATATTTGATTGAGGGATTTATATATAAATGCATATACATATCAAATCACCACATACTTATAATAGGTATCACATACATACTATATCCACAAATAAAGCATCCAATCACAAAATGTGAGTGATGGTTATGGCCACTCTAATAAAATTCTTTAGAGCCACAAAGAATTGCTATCTATTTAAGGTTAGACGTCACATGTATCAACATGTATAGGAAAAACTCAATGTTGGAAATAGGTTGGTTGGTTGATTGGACTCTTCCAGACGATTGATTGGTCTGCATGTTGGTCGATAGGTCTTTGTCAATCTATCGACTAGGTCATGACTCGACAAATGGTTAGAATCCTCCAGACGATTGGTTAACTCCTGGTCTCATTGGGCGGCTAGATCCTTTGGGTTAGAATCTCATTTTCACTAGCACTTCTAGTAGATCAATTCATCTTCTAGTCAGTCGACTCACCTGGTCAGAATGCCTTCTCTTCCCAAGAACTGCAAATTGATGCTATCCTATCTACTTATTAAAAATTCAATGTGACTACTCCTAGTTACATTCAAGGGGAGTATAGGGTATTAAGCATTATTTATATCTGGGAAAAGAGAGAGGAGGCTCAGTGTGCAAACTAAATTTCTAGGAAAAAAACCATTGACCCACACACAAGAATCCAAGGGTTATCGGCCATAATCACGCATACATTCCCTATCAAAACACTTATAAGGCGACACATATGATTGTGTATGTATATCATATCATATATACATAAATGAACTATGGGACATTCCCTAGTGTATGCAGTTTTTAATGGATATGCACATTAACTATTTAAATATTCTCATTATTTGCAACAAAGTAAATGATAGAACTACATCCAATAATATTGATATAAATCTTGATACACCAAAAATTTATATTGCTTTGATACCACTGTAGGGAGATACAGAGATAGAGTAGGTAGAGGAAACAAAAAAATTTGTGTCCATAATTCCTAACTAGCATATTGCATCAATAAAAACTTATTAGGAAAGTGGGAGCAAGATATACCTTGTCCTAGAATAAGTCAATCAACTATCCTTGTACAGATATGTGCTTCCTTCTTAAACAGCACATAGACAGTAGTCGATGACATCCTCCTAGTATAGCACTCACACACGATGACTGAAAGTGTCCTCCTAGTGTTGCACCAAAAGCTTTCACGCCTCTATGTAGTCAACGCAAACCATTAGGAACTCTACATTGCACTTCCTAAGCTGGTGGGAAGGAGTTGCCCCTTTGTTTTTCATTATGCTATAGTCAACTTTCTCCCTTTCAGTGCCCGGACTTCTTAGTCTTCATTGAGTGTATGACCTCCTGAGTAGGGCGATTCCCGGTAGCGGAGCGGCGGCGTTCCCTCTCCTTAGCTAGAAGATGACTGTTATGGCGACGGTGTTTCGCCGTCCTCCTGACAAGTCGGATCTCACGGGAGGTGATGCTTCAGGTCGAGTAGTTGATGATCTATTTATGTTAAGGCCAAATGTAGTTCAAGATTCACATTCTCCTCGGCTACCGAAGAAATGGTAAGATCTGGCTGGTATTTCCTCGAGGGGTCCATCCGCTCTGAATCTGAAGGAAATTTCCATTAGTGATGGCAAAATCGTCTACCCGAAACAAGAGACCATCAGGAATGCTGAACGTTGGAGTAAATGTCTGATGGGTTACGTGATTGACTTCAATCCTCACATCCCGACATTACTTAAGCATTTTGCTGATATCTGGTGTACAAGAGGGTCCTTTGAAATCTTTGATAGGAATGACGGATTCTTCCTAGTCAGGTTTGATGAGCAGAGTGATCTGGATCATTTTCTGAAAGGTGAATGGTACGTTCTGAGCAAACATGTGATTTTGAAGAGATGGAAGTTGGGTGATGAACAAAAGAAGACGATTCGTACTGAGGTTCCTGTTTGGATTAGAATCTTCAATCTGCCGTTAGAAATGTGGGATCCTGGTTTCTTTGAGAGAATTGGCTCTTATATTGGCAGACCTGTGCAGATGGATGAGAATACTAGGTGTTTGAAGCGCATAGATTATGCTCGCATTCAAGTGCTGATGAACTACTCTGCGAAATTCCCAAGTAAAGTTTCCCTGATAAGTGATGAAGGGGAAGTATGCTCTGTTGATATTAGATATGAGTGGATTCCTTTCAAGTGTGCTCATTGTGGATTCTTGTGACACGGCAACTGTGTTTTTACCCTAGTGCTGAAGGTAGGATCATCTGTAGCTCGTACCGGTGGTGTTCAGAGGAAACAATGGGTTGAAAAGAAGTCTATTGATCTTCCCACTCCCGCTCAGGTTGCTGAACGTGAAGAAGAGCCTATTTACATAGTGGAGGAAATAGTGGATGAAGCAGAAATAGCTAGATTGAAGGGATTGTCACAACAAGTTGAGACAATTGAAGACTTACAGCTTTCGCGTGAAGTTAATGAAGGTTTTGGTTATGATGCTCTTGAAACTGAAGCTATACTTCAAGATATTCTTATGGAAAGTAATGATTCTCAAAGAATCAGTTCGTCTACTCCACTCTCTAATCTGGTTACCCCTACTGTTTCTCCGGTCAGTGTAGGTAGTTCTCAAGCGTCCTCTTTCTCTGTGGCGCATAACAAAGGTAAGCAGGCCAGAAGCCCCCCAGATGCCAAGCTAAAATAAATGTTAGTATATATGATAGACTAGCAAGCTCTTCGTTCTCCTCTGTTCCAAGAGACTTTCTACTTTCTCCTTTGAATGTTGAGGCTGTCAGCCCAACAGCCGAGAAGCAGTCATGAGCTCTTTTCAAATCACCTCCTGGAATGTCAGAGGTATTAGCAATAAGATCGCTGATGTACAGGAGGAGTTGAGGAGGGTGAAAGGTCACATCATCGTCCTCATAGAAACTAAGATTAGGAAGAAGAAGGTTAATTCATTTATGAGAAGGTTCTTTCCCCTGTTTGATTTCTGTACCAATTTGGAATCTCATCCTCTTGGTAGGATATTTCTTTTGTGGGATCCTAATGTCTGCTCTGTGAGAAAAATCTTAGAGACTGATCAAGTTATTCATGGTGAGGTTGTTTCTGAGAATCTTAGTTTTACTCTTACTACTGTTTATGGGCACAATGATGACTATGATAGAGAAAATCTTTGGAACTCTATTCACAATATTAGTCCTATTGTTACTTCCCCCTGGTTCATTATTGGAGATTTTAATTCTGTTCGCAAAGAATATGAGAAGATTGGTGATTGCCCTCCGTCTACTAAATCGATGAGGGATTTTAACAATTGTTTACTTGATAATAATATATTCGATCTTGATCTTAAGGGACCTCAATTCACTTGGGACAACCATCAACCTGGTGAGAAGCATATTGCTACTAAAATTGATAGGATTTTATACAATGTTAGTGCTGTTAATTCCTGCCCCGACTTTGTTGGTAATGTCATCTCCAATATTGTTAGTGATCACAAAATTCTCAGTCTTGTGATTGGAAATGTTCGCCACATTAAATCCTCGTTCAGGTTTATTAATAATTGGGCTTCAGAGCAGTTTTCTTGATATTGTTGAAGAAGCTTGGAATGCCAGTATTGAGGGGTATGCTATGTTTAGAGTTTACAGGAAATTGCAGATTCTTAAAAGCAAGTTGATAAGAATAAGCATGTCTTATGCAATTATATCAGTGATGCGAATAGGAAAAGGCAGCATGCTCTATGGTTACAGGAACAGGCTGACGCAAATCCTACTGACCAGAATCTTTTAAAGGATACTATTGAGGCTAGAAAGCTGGCTAAGGAAGATTCCTTAAAGGAAGAGAGGTTACTTAAACAGAAATCCCATGTTCAATGGCTCAAGGAGGGGGACAGTAATTCAAAAAAAATTTACTTATCTATGAAAACCAGAATACAAAGAAACAATCTTCTTTCTCTTAAGGTCAACGAGTCTATTATTTCTGATCCTAATGCTATTCAGGAGTTTGTTTATGATTATTACAAAAATCTCTTTAACAATAATTGTCCGCATGGTGTCTTTCTTGACGAGTGAAGGGGAGCAAAGATCTTGGAGGCTCATAAATCTATTCTTATGGCTCCTGTTTCTCAGAAGGAAATTGATGATATTATTAACTCCTTGAAGGTTGACAAGGCGCCCGGCCCTGATGGCTTTAATGGTTTCTTCTTTAAAAAAAGTCTGGCATATTATCAAGAATGATGTTAGTGAAGCTATTACTGAGTTTTTCAAGAATGGTTGTTTGCTGCAGGAAGCTAATAATACTTTCATCACTCTTATCCCAAAAGGTCAAGACAATAGTGAGATCAAGAACTGGCATCCTATTGCTCTATGCAACATCACTTATAAACTGATTTCTAAGATTATGTCTAATAGGCTCCAGCTCATCCTTCCTGATATCATTAGTCTGAATCAATGCGCTTTTATTAAGAATAGAAGTGTTAAAGATGTGATTATGCTTACTAATGAGCTAATTCATGATTTCAATAGACATAATGTTAGCAAGATGTGTGTCAAAGTGGACTTAACTAAGGCCTATGATTCTGTGAAATGGAGCTATCTTTTCTCTATTCTCTATAAGATGGGTTTTCCTATTAGATGGATTAAGCTCATTGAAGCTATGTTTAATTCCACTTCTTATCAGATTCTCATTAATGGTGAACCTGGGCCTAAGTTCAAACCCTCCAATGGCATTAGGCAAGGTGACCCATTAGCCCCTTATCTCTTTGTCATTGTTATGCAAGGTTTTACTGAGCTGATCAAGAAGGAAGTGGATGAGAAGAAGCTTACTCCAATTAAAGCTTCTTCCTCTCTTAGTGTCTCCCATGTTATTTTTGCTGACGATCTTATGGTTTTTTCTGAGGCCAATGAGAGCAATGCTAGAGCTATTAAAGATTTATTTAATTCTTTTGGTGATTGCTCTGGGTTGAGAGAAAATGTTTGGAAAAGCTCTATTCTTTTTAGTAAAAATGCTCCTATTGATAATATTCTGGCTATCACTGGTTTTTCTAAATGCTCTCTTCCTTCAAAGTATCTGGGTGTTCCTATGTTCATTGGTAAACTTAAGAAGCTGGATTGTGCTCCTCTGATTGATCGTGTTAGAGGTAAACTGGAAGGATGGAAATCCAAAGTTCTTTCTTTTGCTGGGAGATGTGAGCTCATTAAATCTACTCTTAGCACTATCCATCTGTACTGGTCTTCCTCTATTCCCTTCCTATGTCTGTTTGCAATATCATTGACTCCATTTGTAGGAATTTCTTATGGAGCAATTCGAAAGGTAATTCCACTCTTCACCTTGTGCCTTGGGATAAGATCACTCTTCCTAAAGATGAAGGTGGATTAGGTTTCCGGAAAACTAAAGAGACTTATCTTGCTTGCTTATGTATCAATGCTTGGAACTTGGATAGTAAAAAGGATACTTTATGGGTCAAATGGGTTAATGAAAGATACTTAAAGAATGCTTCCTTCTGGTTGGCTACTCCTAGTCCTGCTTGGTCTTGGCTTTCAAGAAAGATTATCAAGGGTAAGGATCTCATGTTACCTCATACCACTTTTCATATTGGGGATGGTGCTAATGTCAAGCTTTGGTCTGATCCCTGGATTGCTGGAGAAAATTGGATTGAAGACATCATTGGGAGAGATGGGTTCCTTAAGTCTGGTTTGGATCGCTCATGTAATGTTAATGCTATCATTCATAATGGGAGTTGGTCTATTAAGGATAACAGAATGAATAAGAAGTTCTATGATTTGATTTCCATCCAGAAGCCCCCCCCGAGGGGGAGAGGACTCTATTTCTTTTAAGGAGATTTCTAGTCCTACTATGAGAATCTTTTGGGACTCCTTTCATTCTAAAGGTACTTACAGTAGTATCTTCAAGTGGATTTGGGACAGCAAGATTCCTGGACGTTTCTCTTGTCATATTTGGAAAGCGGTTCTTAATAAGCTTCCTAATGATGACTATCTCAGAAGGATTGGTATTCATGTGACTTCAAGGTGCAATCTCTGTCTTAATTCCTATGAAGATACCAACCATTTGTTCTTCAAATGTGGTTTTTGCAAGAACTTTTTTGAGTGGATTGCTAATACTGCCAACCTGCCTAATTTGAAATATGTTGACAATTGGAATAAGGCGCTGATGCTTGGGAAGTCTGCAAAGATTCTTTACTTTTTTTGTCATTACAATTTATGGGCTGAAAGGAACAGAAGAAGTCATGAAGGTTCTTTTCTGTCTGTAAGAAGTGTGTCGGAAAGAATTAAAGGCGATTACTTTGGTCTCATTGATGTCCTCTGAAGTTTGTGCTTATTTTGTTGATGGTTTTTGTTTGAAGCCTTTCTTTGTTCTAGGTTTCTCCTTTTGGATGTCTTGCCTATAGTGGATGAGCTTATCCCTCGGGAGTGGCAGAGCTCTCTATAGGATGGTTTCTTTGTTCCTTGCTCTTTTGACCGGATTCTTGGATGAAGTTCGAGTCCCCACTCCTTGGAGTGTCGACGCTCCCTTCTCCCTGAGTCTTCTTTTTCCTGTTGTGGTGTTGGTTCAGTTGATGTTCTGTTGCCTTTGGTTGGATGCTGGCTTCGTCTTGGTTGCTCTCCCAAGCTGCTGGGATTTCTTTCTCGCTGTTTGCTGGAGATTTGCTTGAGTGGTCGAGCTTATCCTGTTAGGAGTGGCAGAGCTCGCTCAAGCTGTTGTCTGGAGTTGGATGTTTTTTGGTAGATTGTTGTTTTTTCTCAGTTGTGGCTACCTTTTCTTTGTTCTTGTTATATTCTTGCTGTTGTGAACACCTTGTTCTTGAGATCGTTGGTGGTTTATCTGCTGGAGTTTCTTGCTGGTGGGAGCAGCCTTGATGTTCCTGCTCTGCTTGGTTGTTTGTTGATGCTCTTAGCCTTGGTTTTCTTTGTGGCAGAATGGTAGGTCTTTCCCAAGGTTTTTTTTGTTTCCTTGCTTCTTGGGTGGATGAGATTATCTTTTGAGGAGTGGCAGATCTCTCCCAAGGATGTTTGCTTCTTTTCCCCTTGAGTGGTCGAGGTTATCCTGGAGGGAGTGGCAGACCTCGCTCAAGTTTGTCTTGATGCCCGTTTATGGCTGCTGTTGTGTGCTGAAGATATCTGGTTATGGCTGTTGTTGGCGAGAAGACACAAACCATCTTTTCAATGACCAAAGCTTCTGGTTGGTGATGCAGATATTCGATGTTACAGAAGGTCTTCAGTCTGTGGCCGGCTGTTCCTTTATGTTTGTAGGAAGGAGGTTTCTTTTTCTTTATGCTGATGTCTCTTCCTTGTGCTTTGTGTGCTTGGATCCATCTGGATGATCTTCCTGTGGTTTGTCTTTGGTTTTCCTTTTGGAGGTTGATGCTCTCTATTGCTGCTGGAATTCTGTGTTGCTGATTGTTGGCTTTCTTGTCTGCTTCCCTCTCTTGATCTAAGTGGTGTCTCGAGCTCTTATGAAGTCTTTGTTGTTATATGAAGTCTGGAGCAGTTTTTTCTGAAGATGCTTCTTGGTCTCCTAGATGCTCTCCCTGTGGTTTGTCGTTGGTTTTTTTCCTCCTAAGACTGTTGTTCTTTGATGCTGTTGGGGTTCTGAGCTGCGTCTTGATGGTTTTTTTTCCCGTTGGGATTCTAAACTGTGATCTAAAGATAGTTTTCTTTTTTGTTCTTTTGGGATTCTGAGCTGCTGTTCTTTGATGTTGTTGGGACTCTGAGCTGCTACTTGATCTAAGTGATGGTAGAGCTTTTATTCTGTTCACTGAAGCAGATTTTTCTGGAGATGCTTCTTGGGTCTTTTTCTTTTGGGCCATCTTGTTGAATCCTTGTGGATGTAAAGATAGCTCATATCTCTTCTTCTGTGATGTAAAGATAGTTTTCTTTTTGGTTGGCTCTCATTTTGAGACCAACTAGTTTTGTACTTACCAAAGAACAAAAATACAAAAAAAGCAACAGAGTTTTGGCCGACCAAAAAAAAAACTTTCTCCCTTTCTATCTCTCTCTTTGATAGGTAGGATGACTTGGGTTCTCATGGTACCACAACTTTGAGATGAAAAGTCATTATTGTCGAGTATATAGTCCTGAGATACTTGGCTATCCCTCTTTATGTAGGAGTGACTAGGCCAGGGTTTCACAAACCCTAAGGATATGAAGGGTCAATTTCATGGCTAGGTAGCAGCCATGCATGACTAGTAGATAGGGTTTCACAAACCCTAGGGATGTAAAGGGTCAATTTCATGGTTGGGAAGTGATCGCACATGACCAGTTGATCGACTGGACAAACGACAAGCTTATTACCAAGTTTAATGATCATAGGCCTCAATATGATGGTATTAAGGATGAAAATAGAATCTATCTTGATGAACTTACTATGATTAGAACTTAAAATGGTTAACTTCTTATTAGAGTTAATGATCTTGAACTTAGACCTATCTTGCCAAGTAATGAAGTTGCTAGTAATACTCTTGAAAAGGACTCTTATTTGACTAAAGTCCTTTGTTTAGAGGTCAATCTTTTATGCTCAAGATAATATTACTAGTCTTTCTACTACATTCATTACTCATAGTGATGATAATCATAGACTTTGAGATACGTTGCAAGCATTCCTCAAGGGAAAAAATTCCTAAATGTTTTCCTAGAACGCTCTACTAAACAAATGGGTAAAAGTGGTTTTGAATATAAGGAAGTCCCTAAGAGTAAGGGAAAAGGTATGAAAAGGAGAAAGGGGCCTCCAGTATACCATGGAGAAACCTCCAACTCTAAGTCATCTATGGTTTATTCTCAATGCAAGAGTTATGATTTTTATTCTACTTATTGTCCTTACTAAGAGAAGGCGCCAACCCAAAGATAAAATAGGTCCCTAAGCTAACTCTGTATCCCAATGTTTGAATTAGGCATCGACATATTCCTTTATTATGGGTAAAAGGAAAATGGATTGTTGATGTGGTTGCTCCAAGCACATGACAGGTGAGATGAGCCATTTCAACAATTTCACTAAAAAGAAAGGAGGATCGGTGACCTTTGGGAATAACAAGAAAGGTAAGGTTATAGGTGAGGGTGATGTGGGTGATTCACTATGCATCAAGAATGTTTTTCTTGTGGATGGCCTACATAGAAATCTTATAAGTGTTAGTAAATTATGTGATAATGGATATCTTATTCTATTTCCCTCTCTTGAATGTATACTTTTATATTGCCTCTCCTACAATGTCATATATAAGGGAACTAGAAGTGGAAACCTTTATGTTATTATTCTTTATTCTCTTAATCATATTCTTAGTAAATGTCTTGTTGCTGATAAAAGTGATATATCTTTGTGGCATTGTAGGCTTGGTCATGTAAATATGTATTAGTTGAAGAAGTTGAGAAAAAGGGAATTGCTCAAAGGAATTCCTAAATTGGACTTTGAGAAGGATGAGTAATGCCAACCTTGTACAAAGGAAAGCAAACAAAATCCTCCTTTAAATCCAAAGGAGTCCTTAGTACCAAGAGAGATCGTGAACTTCTTCACGTTGATCTATCTGGACCAATGAGAATTCAATTGATTCATGGTAGCAAGTATATCCTCGTGATTGTTGACGATTTCTCTCACTATACTTGGACCTTCTTCTTAGTTTCAAAAAGTGACACACTTGATATTTTTTCTACTTTTTGCAAACGGGTTGAAAATGAAGCTTCTTGCCAAATTGTCTGTATTCATAGGACCATGGGGGGGACTTGAAAAGTATTTGTTTGCAAAGTTTAGTGAGGAATCTGATTATACACACAACTTTTCTTCCCCCCATATACCTCAACAAAATGGGGTCATAGAGAGAAATAATAGGTTTTTATATGAAATGTTTAAGAACATGCTTTTCGAGTATGATACTCCTAAGAAGTTTTGGACCGAAGTCATTAGCATCTCATGTTTTGTGACAAATTGGGTTTATACTAGTTCTTCCTTAAGAAAACCTCCTATGAGTTATGGCATGGTAGAAAGCCCTCTATCGACTTCTTTCATGTCTTCGGTTGTCCATGCTTTATTTTAAAAACCAAAGATTCTATCGACAAGTTTAATGATATCCTATAAGACTTTCTTTCTTTGTTATAGCACTACTAGTAGAGCATATAGAGTATTTAACACTGATTTATCTAAAGTAGAAGAATCTATCAATGTTAAATTTGTTGAAACTAAACCCTCTATTTCCAAATATATTGTGAATGATGATGTTGTAGATGTAGTGATTCCTAGATTAAAAGAACTCAACATGCATGACAAAGGAAAAGAGGTGGTAGTAGATGAAGAATCAAAAGAAGAATAAAAGAAGGATCAAACTCCCCCATTTGTTAAAGATCATCCTAAAGAGCTCATCATAGGCAATTCTTTTGAAAAGGTGAAGACACGAGTTGCATTAAACAAAGAACAAGTTGACATCACCTTTATCTCTCAACTTGATCCAAAGAATGTCAAAGAAGTTCTTACAGATGATGAATGAATCCTAGCTATGCAAGAGGAGCTAGAGCAGCTTGAGAAGAAAAAAGTGTGGACGTACCTTAGTGCCAAGACCAAGTGATACAAAGATAATTGGCACCAAATGGTTCAACCGCAACAAGCTAGATGAAAGCGGCAAGGTGGAAGGAAATAAAGAAAGGTTAGTAGATCAAGGGTATAACCAACAGGAAGGTATTGATTTAGATGAAACTTATGCTCCCGTTGTGAGACTTGAATCTATTAGAATTATACTTGCTTTTCCTATTTATAAATTTTTTGCTATATCAAATGCATGTTAAAAGTGCATTTTTGAATGGTGGAATAGAGGAGGAAGTCTTTGTGGCTCAACCTCCCGATTTTGAGCATGACAAGCTTCCTAACCATGTTTATTTGTCACAAAAAGCTCTTTATGGTCTCAAGGAATCCCTAGAGCTTGGCATGATAAATTGAAACACTTTTTGTTAGACAATGGCTATGTCATGGGAAAAGTTGATTCTACACTATTTCTTGAACACACTTCTAGCAATTCTTTGATTATTCAAATATATGTTGATGATATCATTTTTGGTGGAACTGATCTTGATCTTTGCAATGAGTTTAGTTCTCTTATGTACAGTGAATTTGAGATGAGTATGATGGAGGAGATCACATTCTTCTTTGTCTTCCAAGTGAAGAAAATAAAGGATTGAAACTTCATCAACCAAGACAAGTACACAAGTGAACTCTTGAAGCACTGTGTGATGGAGAACACCAAGCCAATGGATAATCCCATATCAAACACCGCCAGACTTGATAGATATGAACAAGGTGAGAAGGAAGATGAGAATATCTATAGAGGTATGATTGGTACCTTATTATATTTAAGTTCCTCTAGGTATATATCATGTTTAGTGTTGGCTTGTGTGCTAGATTTCACATCAATCCCTAGAAAATATCATCTTACACCTATCAAGGTAATTCTAAGGTACCTAGCCAAAACCCAAAATTTTGGACTATGGTATCCCAAGTCAAGGGAATTTACTCTTGTGGCTTACAGTGATGTGGATTATGCCAGGTGCTTAATTGATAGAAAATGCAAGTGGCACTTGTTTCCTCCCAGGACCATGCTTGGTTTCTTGGTTCTCTAAGAAACAAAGCACTATGGATCTTTCAACTATCAAGGCTGAGTACATTGCAGTCGGGAGTTGTTGTGACCAAGTCCTATGGATGAAGCAAATGCTCTAAGACTTTAATGTTTTCTATGATGCTTCTCCTATCTACTGTGATAATAGTAGTGCAATAAAATTCATTTTAAAATCATATATTTCATAGTAGATCTAAACATATAGAGGTCTGTCATCATTTCCATCATGACCGCATTGCCAAGAAAGATATCTATATCACTCATGTGGACACAGAAAAACCAACTTGCAGACATTTTCACTAAACCTCTAGCTAGATAGAAATTTACTTTCATTAGATCAAAATTGTGTATAACTGCTCTTAATGACAAGGGCATGCCTTCCAGCTACATGTTGTCTTATCGATGTGTAATTGCTCATAAAATTCTTGTATTATACCTGTTTGTTCTACAAATGACAAGTTTCAATGCCTTATTTTGGGTTTTTTGCTTTAAATTATAAATGCTTGCTTTATCACAAAATAGTAGCCAATGATGAGTAGAAAGTTCCTTAATATGTTCAAAATGTATGATAGGCTAGAGAAATATATTTATATAGCACTCTGGGAGCCTACGATTACATTTCTTATTATGATTTCAGGTTTTCTAGTCAGTCGAGTTTGCTCTGGGGAAACTCATCTAACAACCTACCCAAGGACTGAACACACAATAATATCGGCCGAGTTTCCCAAATGTCAAACTCAACCAAAAAAACCCTATAGTGCAGAAATATATATAGACTATCATCCTATTTTCTCCCTCTCAACTAGAGGAAACTCGACCAATTATTCTTCCTATCCCTTCATCCTTGAACCCTAGGTCTCCCAAACCCCTTTCCTTGCCCTTGAACCCTAGGTCTCCCAAACCCCTTTCCTAACCCTAGTTCTCCCCAAATCACCTTCCCCAACCTCAACCCTAATCTTAGGAAGCCTGAATCTGTTAGTTTCTTCCTTGATTGGCACCATCTTCATCAAGTTTCCTCTCCACGGCCTCAAATAGGTGGAAAAGAACCAGTCCAGCTGGAGTCCCTTCGTCCTCCACAATCTCTAGGCATATAGCATAAGATGGTACCTCTCTCATCTCTTCACAAGAGGTAAATCATTACGAAGAGTTATTTCCAAGAAACACATACCCTTTTCAGACTTTGTTGTTTCCTAGCAATGAGCTACTGAAAGAGGTTAAGAGGATTTTTTCTAACCAAGAACTTGATGCTTTTTGCTATGAATGCATGACCTATAACAACTTCTTATCAAGAAAGAAAGTAGTGCATGAGTTCTATGTGAATCTTACATAGAATTACACCGCTTTAGTGCCTCCTCCCAATACCCAAATTTTTTAGTCATCCATGATTGGGGAAATCAAGGTTTAAATATCTAAGTATTTGTTGAATACTCACTTATCATGTTCCTCAGCTAATTGGATAACTTCTTATCCTATATACCAAGACCTTGTTGACCCTTAAGCCTTCTATAAGAGTTTTGAACCCGAGCTAACCCTTTCTAATGTTCATAAAACCTTGAAGAATCTAGAGGTTCCATATAGGAATAAAGTCATCTTGTCATCTTCTTCTATAGATATTCAGACTCACTTGGTTGCTATGCTAGTTAACTGTAATATCCATTCAAAGAAAAATCAAATAGATATTGCAGAAAACTCGACAGTGATCATGTATTGTCTTCTATGGAATATTCATGTCAAATGGGCAAGATACATTCTACATCACATGACTTGCTTTGACATAGAGAAGAACACTAGAAACTCCCACCTGCCCTACCCTAACTTTATTTGTTGCCTTTCAAGATCATATTGATAAATCCATTTTCAATGCCCTTGGCTACAAAGTTAGTCAAAAAGGAGTTTACATCAGAGTCGCCATGATCAAGAAATCCTTTTGACCCCACCTCCACATCAAGCCCTGGAACTTCAACCTCCACCCAGGCTCCAGCTCCTCCTATACCTGATTGTAGCTCTGACATGAAACCCTCATGGGTTACATAATGCACCAATAGGCTTATAACATGTAGGTCCAGGAGCATCTATGTCAATACCTTATTCACATAATGTCAAACATGAACTGGTCCTACTCCAATCCTTATCCCACCTACCAGCCCTTCATAGTTGCAGACTATGCCTCATCTGCATGTGATCAATTCCACCCGGTCATCCTGCCTATCACTTCCAACGTACCTCCTACCTCTGATTGTGGTCCTACCCCTACTTCCTCTTAGCCTTCTACCTCTCAACTTCTTGCTCTTCCCGTTTGCCCTACTTGTAATGAACTAAAATCCATATAAAATCTTAATTTAGCCTTCTCCTAAGCTTTTCTTTTCTTTTTGTCCTTGATGTTGAATTAATGGAAATTATAGAGGTCTGGTGTACATTTGTTCCCAATATTTTACATTATAAGTAGTTAAGCACAAATACCTTAGTGAAAGTTTACTAATGAGTTTAATTTGCAAAATGTCCACTTAAGAGGGATAAGGATAAAATAAAAATCGATCTAGAAGTTCTATGCCCTTTTGTGTGGAAAAAGAAAAGAAAATCCTAAAATTAAGATAATGTGACATTAAATGACTTAATCTTCCCATTGACTGGATATAAGAGTAAAGTTGCTTAAAATCATAAATGGAACTCAAAAGATAATTCTAAATCCAAATTTGTTTTCGTTGAGTACAAGTTTCCTTGGGTGATAAGTTTCACAATGTTGGAAAGTTGGTAAGTATAATAGTAATAATTGAATGGGAAGATGGGGGGTAACTTAAAAATACAAAATTAATTATTTAATGACTTTAAAAATAACAATTGATGCCACATTCGTGATTTACACATTAAGATATGCCTTTGTGTGAATTTTCACTCAATTTGGAGAATATTTGAATTAAAGGTGAAATCGGGAGAGAGAGAGTGTGTAGAACCTTTAAAATATTAAAAAAATGATCAAATAACTCCAACATGTAAAATTGATGGCAAATTCGTATCCAAGGCACTTAATTGAGTTGTGGGTGAAGTTTCATCAAATTTGGAGACTCTTATAACCATTAATGAAGGAGGAAAGAGAAAAAAAATTGATTTATCTAACACATTAAAAGTTCCCAAAAAGTAAAACTAATTATATATTCAGATTCCTCATATCAAAAATAGGTTTGGTGTCAATTTTCATTTAATTTGGAGTATGTTTGGCCCTTCGAAGAAGGAGAGAGAAAAAGCAAATTCATGCATTAATACACTATATACTAATATGATTGGGATTTTGATTAATTCTATCATGCATTGTCCTTTGGCCCACATGATCTTGATCGTTGGATACTCGATCCAATGGCTCATGGATCATATTCCAGATACCTCTGATCGGGAAATAGGGACATATATAGCAAGGATTTAATTCGTTGATTTCTTGATCGTTTCTAAATCAAACTTCACAAAATATTTTCTAAAAGATTCTAGATGCAAAACCACACCGGTCAATCCCCTATTTGTTGTGTTTTGTCAAGAAATTGGGAAACGCCCAATTCTTATTCTCCAAGGATTTTGGGTGACCTAGCCATCTATGGCTTTGTGATCCCTTGCCAATAAATATTGCCCCCTTAGTCTTCATAGCCTTTTGTTCGACCTTTATCTGGATTCAATTGCTCGTTTGCTTGCATCCTCATGTTCCAGTACTTGATTTTGATCCATATGGCGGATTGTGCTTTTGCTCCTTGTCACCTCAGTTTCAATTTATTGGTTCATTAGGTTCGTGATGCTTCCCTCTTCCTTTTCGTGTGCTCTCCGTCAAGTTTGATCAACTCTCATGATTTTTCCCATATCTCAAGTTGTTGTTCATCGGTCATGGTGTGGCACGATGAAGGGGATGAATCCCCTGGGTATATTCCCTCTATTGCACTTCTCATTTTCTTTTTCTCTTTTGTTTTCCGCTTGAGGGCAGTATCCTCTTTTTGCCCGATTTGCTTTGCTTTGAGCAAGTCAAAGTTGTGCATTTGACCCTTAACTTGGCTAGCTCTGATTGGGCCAAGTCAGCGAGACAGGCCCACTCTTCGCCTCTCTACGATGGCTTTGATGATGTGGCATTCCTTGATTGGTTAGAACAGGAAAAATCTTATCTTTTTACTCAGTGATCCAAAAATTAAAAGAAAATATGTGTTTGAATCAGAAAAATGTAAGCTTTCTAATAAAAATGTTTTTGTAACTTGGTTTTGGATTTTATCAAAAGGCATTTTCAAAAAATAAATTTAATACATAAGAATCACCAAAAATGCACTTTTAACCTCATAACTCCAAAATAGACAAAAATATGTGTTTTCCTAATCAAGAGAACCTAATAAAAGCAATGGTGATAATTTTAGAGTCAAAATCGAGGTTTTGTTTGAAAAATCCAAAAGTTAGGGTTCCTTACCTTTGTACATGTGTAAACCCTAATTCATGGTTATACATTGGAAATAGGAAAGTGAGAAAGTAGTGAAGGAGAAGTAATTGGATCTCATTAAGAAAGGTATGCACTTTCCTTACACCTAAGTTGGGAATAATTGCAAACCCTAACCTAGTTTCCCTAATGAGGCTTCTATGAAACCCTAATTTCTCTTTTGATAATTCCTTTTCTATATTTACCTTAAAATCAGTTTTATTATTTATTTGTTAGGTCTTGTACCCCACTGCCATGACTATATTTACTTGATGCTTATACTTGTCGTATTTCTTAGCATGTTGATTGTATTAGAATATTTAACTAGTGTAGTGGTACTTTTGTACAACCACTCATAGATAGGGCATATCTAAATTTGCCCAGGGGAATGTGTTACTCTCCCCAACATATAATATTTGTAGGTGATTGGAATGTGTTACTCTCCCTCACCTATTGGTTGAGGTTAGGTAGGTGCCTCAACCCTACATAGTTTAAGTAGTAAATATTAATCATGCATGCAACCTTTTTACTATTTTTATTATGGGAAGCATATATTTTCTTATGGCTCATACTTTTGATCATCTTCATCTTATGATGAAATCTTATCCTTCATTTCCATATAGTTTTCTTATCTTTTATCCTTGTTCATTTTCTCTGACACATACCTTATTTTCTTTCTCTTTTGTGGGGTGTTTTTCCAACCACCAAGGCTTAGATCAAGGTGTTGAACAAGGCCAAGGTGATCAGGTTTAGGAGTAGTAGATTCAAGTTTTTCAATCAAGAATGACTAGGTTGCTTATTGCTAGATCCTATAGTTTCTTTAAAGTTTTTCCTTTTTAAAGAAACAATGTAGTGAAAAGAGTTCAAAAAGCAGTGTGATAACTTAGTTTCTTTCCGCTACTATTGACATTTTATATGTATCTGAAACATGCTTATTTACTTGGATTATTATATATGCATTCCACAATGTCTATTTTTCTTGGGAAAAGGTGATGTTTTGTATTTCCTTTACATTTTAGTAAGGAGGTGATCTCACCTATTTACAACATGGTATCAGATCTGGTTTGGAAACTACTAGGGAATAAGTTGATAGCAAGGGTGTCTAGAATGGATCAGGGTCTAGGGGTCGACAATATTTTCCTCTATGCCACTAGCTTGGTTTATGAGGACTCCTGAATCCATTGCCTGGCCTATGCTGATACTGACTGCCTGAAATCGTATGCCTAGAGGCAATAGTAGCCTTAGCTATCCTTGTTGTCTACTCCTGTTATCTTATGTTTTACCCTTATCTTTCAGGAAGGGAGATTTTTTGGGAAACATGAAAAACTCCTCTTCAGGAGCCACCTCTAGAAACACTGACAACCGGGATACTCTGGTGACTCTCTCCAACACTGGGACAATCCCAACTATCCCTGTTGGCTCCCCTCTTCTGACCCCTGAGCAAGAGTTGACTATGTTGCGCTATCTGCTCTCGACTACCTTAGTGGGACAAATTTCTAATGTTGCAGCCAAGCCAAAGAAGTTCACCCTTACAGACTTCATCAAGATGCAACCACCGTACTTCAAGGGCGAGAGTGAGCCAAACATGGTGGATAAAGCTGACAATTGGGTTTTGGCTCTGGAGCGTACCTTTGAGGGCACGGAATGACCTCCTCACCAGAAGGTTCGCTTCGTGAGGTATGTAATGGATGGGCCAACATGGCTCTGATGGATGGGTATGTCTCGTACCCGTGATACTTTGAGCATGACCTGGGAAGAGTTCCTCAAACTTTTCTGTGTGAAGTATATATGCCCCTCCTATCTAAATAGGAAGGCAGTAGAGTTTTACAATCTGTGTCAAGGAATCTTGAGTGTCTTTGAGTACGTGCAACATTTTCTTCACCTGGAGCACTATGCGGTGGACCTAGGAGCTAAACAGAGATCAATCTTATTCCTCAAGGGTTTAAGATATAGCGTAGGATACAGACTTGTTCCCTAGTTATTATTGACTTTTCAATAAATGATGGACAAGGCTTTAGTGATTGAGTCGTACCCCGGGTTCCAATATTCTGGGAACAACAACAACAACAAGAGAAAGAACGTCGGTGGAAACCTAGGGCATGACAAGTGCAACCAATGTCCATGTTCTCACCCATTGGGAAGATGCCCTTCTGGAAATGGTCAACCCTGTAGAGATGATCGACCTGCACCCATCTACCACGAGTGCAGTCAAGATGGAAACATTCAACCTAATTACCCCAAGCTTGGATGGGGACCAGCTCTAGCTCAGCAACCTACCCAACAGCCACAATAGTGACAAAATCTTCCTCCAAGAAACAACAATTAGAACTGGTAAGGTTGACAACCACCGATGGAGAGGCGGAATGGAGGGTGTTTGCCCTTAATGTTGAGGAAGTTGAAGGAGATAATGAAGTCATCAAATATACCTTACATCTTTTTATGCATCCAGTTAAAGCACCCTTCAATTCTAGTTCATCAACTGCATTCATATCATCTAAGTTTGTTGCCATGTTAGAGATAGAATCAGAATATATCAATCATGTTTTAGATGTTAAAACCCCTAGTGGTAGGATCTACTCTTCTTATATCAAACTCCTGACCATGGACCTTTATATCTCTGGAGTAATGTTTCCCTCAGATTTCATCTTTCTTGACATGACCACCTTTGATGTCATCTTGGGGATGGATTGGTTGAAGAGGTACAAAGTTGTTTTGTTTTATGAGGTATCGAAGGTTAGTTTGTTACATCCAATGGAGGAAAGGATGTGTGTCAAGGATAGGAAGTGAGAGGATTGATAGTTTGTCATCTCCGCCATCAAAGTCGAAAAGCTTGTTTCACAATGATGTAGATCATTCTTAGCCTCTATTGTTCTCAATGCCACACCACCTGCTCTCGATCATATAGATGTTGTGAAGGATTCCCCCGATGTTTTTCTTGAGGAGTTTCCTGGCTTGCCCCCAACTCATGAGGTGGAGTTTTCCATGAATCTCACAGCAGGAACCTCTCCTATCTTGAAGCCTCCTTATCGCTTGACCCCTACAGAACTTGTCGAGCTTAAAAAGTAGCTTCAGGGGCTTCTCAACATGGGCTTTGTGCACCCTAGTATTTCACCATGAGGATCCCCTGTCTTGTTCGTGAAGAAGAAGGATGGTTTGTTGCGTATGTGCATGGATTATTATATGCTTAATCAAGTGACGATAAAGAATCTCTATCCTTTGCCTCACATTGATGATCTATTCGACCAGCTGAAGTCAACCACTATGTTCTTGAAGATGGATATGCAAAGTGGCTACTACCAGATGGGTGTGAAGGATGAGGATGTCCCAAAGACAACTTTCAAAACACGTTATGGGCATTATGAGTTTCTGGTCATGCCTTTCAGCTTGACTAACACCCATTCTTCTTTGATGGACTTGATGAATCAAGTGTTTCATCCATACCTCGATCAGTTCATGGTAGTGTTCATCGACAATGTGCATATGTGAATTATGAATACACTGAGAGAAAATCAACTATATGCTAAATTCTCAAAGTGTGAGTTCTAGATCAAGGAAGTGATGTTCTTAGGTCATGTGATTTCTATCAGACATATTGTTGTTGATCCTGCAAAGGTAGAAGATGTGAACAAGTGGAAAGCTTCAAAGACCTTGTCTGGGATTCGTAGTTTCCTCAGTTTAGTAGGTTACTATCGGAGTTTTATCAAGAGTTTTTATGAGTTGGCTCTTCCTCTGACAAAGTTGATAAGAAAAGAAGTCAAGTTTGTGTAGACCCTTGAATGTGAGGATAGTTTTAGAAGTTGAAGAGTTGTTTGATGTCTGCTCGTGTTAGTGCATTACATGTTGAAGGAAAACCCTACATCATACTCACCAATGCATCTAAGCAAGGTTTAAGGTGTGTCTTGATGCAAGAGGATTGAGTGATCACCTATGCTTCGTGATATTTGAAACCTAATGAAGAGAACTGACCTACTCATGATTTAGAGCTAGCCGCTATCGTGCATGCTTTAAAGATCTGGAAACAGTATCTGTATGGAGTGAAGTTTGAAGTTTTCTCAGATCATAAAATTTTGAGATGTCTATTGAAATAGGAGGATCTGAATCTGAGGCAGCAAAGATGGATGGAATATCTCAAGGACTGCGACTTTACCATCACCTATCATCCCAGTAAAGAAAATGTAGTTGTTGATGCTTTGAGTCGAAAGAAGAATGCATTATGTGCTGCTATGAACCTGGATTATGTTTCCTGTTAGAAACCATAGCCTGATGATAAAGGAGATGTTGAGAAGTTGTGTGTTCACATGGCTAGTTTGTCCATTACTCCTTCTTGGATCTCGAAAGTTCTTGTTGCACAACTTAAAAGTTATAAGCTTGAAGAGATGAAGGCTTTAGTTGAGAAGACACAAACTGACTTTTTAGTTGGAGTTGATGGTGTTGTTTGTTTCCAACAAAGTATGTGGATACCTGAGGTTGGTGTCCTATGAAAGAAGGTTTTGAGAAAAGCCCATGGGTATAAG
Organism: Alisma plantago-aquatica; assembly: GCA_963693085.1. Lineage (NCBI taxonomy): Eukaryota > Viridiplantae > Streptophyta > Magnoliopsida > Alismatales > Alismataceae > Alisma > Alisma plantago-aquatica. The sequence goes on from OY856410.1 coordinate 1,266,175,345, forward strand.
TACATCATACAACCTAGTACTACCAAAATATATAAAGACCTGCAACGAAGCTTTTTGGTGGAAGAACATGAAGAAGGATATTGCTCTATTTGTTGCAAAGTGTTTAACTAATCAGCAAGTCAAGATTGATCATCAATGACCTGGTGGTCTTCTCCACCCACTTGAGATTCCAGAATGGAAAAGGGAGAAGATTACTATGGAGTTCGTCACTGGCTTCCCTAAGACTAGGAAGGGCTTTGATGTTGTGTGGGTTGTGATTGATCGACTTACTAAGTATGCCCACTTTTTACCTTTCAAGTCCACATACAAGGTTGATGAGATGGCTCAATTTTACATGGATTAGATCATTTATTTGCATGGAGTTCCTAAGTGATAGTATCTGATCATGACCCAAGTTCACCTCTCATTTGTGGAGTCAGATTCAAGTAGAGATAGGTACTGACTTGCGTTTCAATACGGCCTATCATCCTTAAACTGATGGTAAATCTAAAAGGACGATTGAAATTTTGGAAGATTTGCTTCACGCCTATGTTATGGATTGGGGAGTTGTATGGGATAAGTTTCTTCCATTGGCAGAGTTTGCTTACAATAATAGCTACCAAGCTAGTATTAGTATGCCACCTTATGAAGCTTTGTATGGAAGACCTTGTTGTTCTTTATTACATTGGGATGATGTGGGAGAACATGCTCTAGTGAAGTATGATGATATGTAGATGATGGTAGAGAAGGTTCAGTTGATCGAGAAGTGTATGAAAGCTACACAAGATTGACAGAAGATGTATGTTGATAAGAAAAGGTCTGATGTGAGTTTCCTTGTAGGTAACTGTACCTTCTTGAAGATCAACCCTATACGTTCTCTTACAATATCTAGAGTCAAAGGAAAGCTTAGTCCCATCTATGTTGGACCATTTGACATTTTAGATAAGGTTGGAGACTATTCATACCATTTAGCTCTCCCTCCTTCATATGATAAGATCCACAATGTGTTCCATGTTACTGTGCTGAGAAAGTATGTGAAGGACCCTTGTCATGTACTCTCAATTGAGCCTTTGGAGATTCAAGAGACTCTAACTTATGAAGAGTTACCTGTGAAGATTCTTGACTCCTGAGTTAGGTAGTTGAAGAATAAGGAAATTGAGTTGGTAAAAATTTTATGGAAGTATCATGGTTTGGAAGAAACCACTTGGGAGATTAGAGATGAGATGTTACGTACTCACCCTTCTCTTTTTGTTTGAGATTTTGGGGACAAAAATCTTTTTAACGGGTGGAGTGTTGTAACAAACTAAAATCCATGTAAAATCTTAGTTTAGCATTCTCCTATGTTTTTCTTTCCTTTTTGTCCTTGATGTTGAATTAGTGAAAATTATAAAGGTTTGGTGTACATTTGTTCCCAATATTTTACATTATAAGGAGTTAAACACAAATACCTTAGTGGAAGTTTACTAATGGGTTTAATTTACAAAATTTCCACTTAAGAGGGATAAGGATAAAATAAAAATTGATCTAGATGTTTCTATGCGCTTTTGTGTGGGAAAAATAAAAGAAAATCCTAAAGTTAAGACAATGTGACATTAAATGAATTAATTTTCCCATTGAGTGGAAATAAGAGTAAAATTGTCTAACAATCATAAAAGTGGAACTCAAAAGATAATTCTAAATCCAAATTCATTTTCTTTGAGTACAAGTTTCCTTGGGTGGTAAGTTTCACAACTTTTAGAAAATCAATAAGTATAATTGTAATAATTGAATGGGAAGATGGGAGGCAGCTTAAAATATAAAATAAAATCTTTAATGATCCTAAAAGTAACAATTTATTCCAAATTCATGATATACACATTAAAATATGCCTTTGGGTGAATTTTCACTCAATTTGGAGAATACTTGATTAAAAGGTGAAATCCTGAGAGAGAAAATGTGTAGAATCTTCAAAATATTAAATAAATGAACAAATAACTCCAACATGTAAAATTGATGGAAAATTTATATCTAAGGCTCTTAATGTGACTTGTGGGTGAAGTTTCATCAAGTTTGGAGAATCTTATAACCATTAATGAATGAGGAAAGAGAAAATAGGTTTTGATTTATTCAATACATTAAAAGTTCCCAAAAGGCAAAACTAATTTCATATTCAGATTCCTCATAACAAAAATAGATTTGGTGTCAATTTTCATTTAATTTAGAGCATGTTTGCCCTTCAAACAAGGAGAGATAACAAGGAAATTAATGCATTCATACACTATATACTAATATGATTGGGAATTCAATTTATTCTTTCACACGTTAACCTTGACCCGTGTGATCTCAACCATTGGATCCATGATCCAACGACTCATGGATCATCTCCTAGATCCCACAGACTGGGAAACATGGACATATATAGCAAGGATTTAATTTGTTGATTTCTCGATCGCTCCTGAATCAAACTTCATGAAATCTTTTCTAAAAGATTCTAGATACAAAACTGCACCAACTGATCCCCTATTTGCCTTTTTTTGTCAAGAAATTGGGAAACATCTAATTCTTGTTCTCCAAGGATTTTGGGTGACCTAGCCATCTCTGGCTTTGCAATCCCCCATCTATGAATATTGCCCCCTCAGTCTTCATAGCCTCTTGCTCGACCTTTTTCTGGCTTCAATTGCTCATTTGCTTGCATCATCATGTTCCAGCACTTAATTTTGATCTAGATCATTATGGCCGATTGTTCTTGTGTTCCTTGGCACCTCAGTTCCAATTGATTTGCTCGTCAGGTTCATGATGCTTCCCTCTTCCTTTTCATGTGCTCTCCTACGAGTTTGATCAAATCTCATGATTTTGCCCAAATCTTAAGCTATTGTTCATCGGCCATGGTGTGGCATGACGAAGGGGATGAATCCCCTATGTGTATTCCCTCTACCGCCCTTCTCATTTTCTTTCTTTCTTTGTTTTCCGCTTGAGGATAGTATTGTCTTTTCCCCCAGTCTACTTTTCTTTGAGCAAGTCAAAGCCGCTCCTTCGACCCCTGACTTGGCCGGATCTGATTGGGCCAAGTCAGTGAGGTGGGCCCACTCTTCTCTCTCTCTTCGCCTCTCTTTGATGGCTTTGATGACGTGGCATTTGGTTAGAATAGGAAAAATCATATCTTTTTACTCCATCGTCCAAAAATTAAAAGAAAATATGTTTTGGAATCATAAAAATGTTAAGCTATCTAATAAAAATGTTTTTGAGACTTAGTTTTGGGTTTTATCAAAAGATGTTTTCTAAAAATAAATTTAATACATAAAAATAACAAAAAATGCACTTTTAACCTCATAACACCAAACTAGACAAAAATATATGTTTTCTTAATTAGGAGAACCTAATAAGATCAATGGTAATAATTTTCGAGTCAAAATTGAGGTTTTGTTTGAAAAGTCCAAATTCGGCTTCCTTACCTTTGTACATGTGTAAACCCTAATTCATAGGTGTACATTGGAAATAGGAAAGTGGGCTTTGGAATCGATTAAAGTGGTGAAGGAGAAGTAATTGGATCTCATTAAGAAAGGTATGAGCTTTCCTTACACCTAATTTGGGAATAATTACAAACCCTAACCTAGTTTTCGTAATGAGGCTTCTATGAAACCCTAGTTCCTCTTTTAATAATTCCTTTGCTATATTTACCTCAGAATCAGTTTTATTATTTATTTCTTGGGTCATGTACCCCACTGCCATGACTATATTTACTTGATGCTTATACTTACCATATTTCTTATCATGATGATTGTATTAGACTATTTAACGGGCGTAGTGGTACTTTTGTACAACCACCCATAGATAGGGCATGTGTAAATTCACCTAGGAGAATGTGTTACTCTCCCCAATATAGAACATTTGTAGGTGATTGCAATGTGTTACTCTCCCTCACCTATTGTTTGAGGTTAGGTAGATGCCTCAACCCTACATAGTTTAGGTAGTCAATATTAATCATGCATGCAACCTTTTTACTATTTTTGTTATGGCAATCATCTATTTTCTTATGCCTCATACTTTTGATCATCTTCATCTTATGATGAAATCTTAGCCTTTATTTCCATATAGTTTTCTTATCTTTTTTCCGTGTTCATTTTCTCTGACGCATACCTTATTTTCTTTCCCTTTTGCTGGGTGTTTTCCCAACCACCCAGGGTTACATCAAGGTGTTGAACAAGGCCAAGGTGATCAGGTTCAGGAATAGTATATTCAAGTTTTGCAATCAAGGATGAATAGGTTGCATATTGCTAGATCCTATAGTTTCTTTTCAGTTTTTCCTTTTCAAATAAACACATGTAGTGAACGAGAGTTCAAAAAGCGTAATAAATTACTTTCTTTCTGTTGCTATTAACATTTTATATGTATTTGAAACAAGCTTATTTACTTGGATTATTATACATGCATTCCACAATGTCTATTTTTCTTGGGAAAAGTGGATGTTTTGTATTTCCTTTAAATTTTAGTAAGGAGGTGATCTTGCCTCTTAACACTACTTCTTCCTTTCTTGTTGACTATGACTGGGTTTCTATACCCAACTTTGAGCAAACTAAGGCATTGTGTGAGTGTGGCATCTCCCGGGCAGAGAAAAATCACAGGCGGCGCAGTCCTTGCTCTTTGGTTCTTGAGGAGGATATGGCTAATGAGGATGTTGAAGATGATGTTGAGGGTGATGGTGATGATGAGGAGGAGGATGAGGATGGTGATGATGGATTTGTTGATGATAATGATGGTGGTGAGAGCACACCTGCTACCACTGATGCACCTTATGATGGTGATGAAGACTACCATCTTGATGATGATGAGGCCTTCAACATAGATGCACTTGATGTTTAGTTCCTAGGATTATAGACTGCTCATACTTATGTCTTTTTGTAGGCTTTCATGTATTGAACATTGGGTACTATATTTTAGGATTACTATTTTCATACATCATAACTTTTCTTGGTTGATTTATAGATTTCATCTCGAGAGGACATAACTATTGTTGTAATCTTATTATATGTACCTTTAACTCTTTTCTTGCTATAACTCATGAGCTATTGGTGTGTGCTTCCATATTTTGATTATGACTCTATCATTCTTGTTCTCTCAATGGATTGTGTGTGGTGCTCGCATATTGGGGTTACATGTGTTGCTTGTACATTGGATAAGACCTATATTATCTCTTATACCCCCTCCCTTTTTTATATGACAAAGGGGAAGAAATGAGCTCAATGCATATTGAATTTTAGTCATTTTCTAGTTAATTTTCTGAATTATCTTTTGACTATGAAAGTGGACTCAAATAGAATGTATGTGTTATGGTTATGCATTTTGGAGTAACTAAACATACATGCAAAGGTAAGCATGATATGAGGGGGAGAAATTGCTATTGTTCATTCATGTATCCCCCTACAACCAACAAGGTAAAAGTTTAAATTCTAAGTTTTTCAATATGTTGAGGAATAGTTTGGCATCTTCAAAAAGGGGGATAATGTTGACCTAACAATTGTAAATTGTCCATATTTTAATGATGACTTAACCATTCCATTCATATATATAATATATCTATTGGATATTGATTTTATGTATTAGGTACATGAAAAGGATGAATTCAATGAAGCCCTAGCTTGACAAAATACAAGCTAAAGTCAATGCAAATGCACTTTTGTGGTAAATGCCCTAAAAACTTTAGAATAATTTTTGTAATCATTGCATTGATGCTATGACTTAAAATTAAGATGAGAAAAAATCAAGAGCACTTAAATGAATAGTTAAGCACTCTAATGGTCATTTCAAAAATTCATTATAGGGACTTTTTTCGGCCGAGTTTCATCTTTGATAAAATCAACTGACACCCTTGATGGATTTTGGGAACTTCCAGGGTCAGCAAAGTTTCCACAGAACAAACTCGAATGACACCTCTTCACAGACGAATCAGATTTAAGCCATCGGTCGAGTTTCATACCGAACAAACTCGACCAAAAACTCAAATTTGCTTTGTCGCATAGTGGTATAGGTCGAGTTACCATTATTGAAACTCGACTGACTGCACTCTATGAAATGTGTAGAAAAAGTATTTCTAGTTATTGGAGTGTTTCAAAACTGAACAAAGAGATATGTTGCAACACCCCAAATGACTAGAATTTATTGCCAAGTGCTTCTACTGGCTAGTAGACACCCCCAACTACAAATAGGGACCCTTGGGCTTCACCCAAGTTTGCTTCTTATGTACCTAGTTATAGTTGAGTGGATTTGTCTACTAAGATCCCCTTTCTCTCTCTTGCTTACTACAAATCAACATCATTTCGAGTAATATAGGTGATTTGTGAGAGAGATGCCTCATTGTACTCCTTATGAAGCTCTCAATGTTCCTCCTTCCAATTCTTTCTCTCATGTTGTGATGGTGAAAGCTTATCCTTGGTGAAGGTGAAGTTGAAGGTTGAAGATCCAAGAGAAGAGTGGGTAATTCCATCAAGGTGGAAGACTTGTTGCAAGAGGAGAGCTCCTTGGTGAAGGTGCCTAGCTTGTTTCAAAAGTGGGTAAGCCCTTATAGAGGTTGAAGACTCTTGCTCTAGGATAGGTAAGTCCTTTTAAGATTTATTGTCTCCTTTTAATCCTTAAAAAGGAAGGCTAGGTATCCTTGCCCTAGAAAAGGAAGGTCTTATTGTATCTCTCATAATGGAATATAAGAAAGGTGCAATGGCTACAAAATGCTAGAGGTTGACCTCTCTAGGTAGTGGATGTACACTCTCCTAGTTTGGAGTTTGGAAAATCTATACATAGCTTGTTCTTGATCTTATTCACTCTCTCTCATCCTTGTTGTGTTGTTTAGTTGCACTCAAATAATATATTTGCAATCTTATCTCTTGAAGTACTTTGAAGGTAAAATGAATTTGGTTTAAGTGTTTATCTCTATTCAACCCCCCCTCTAGAGCCCATTGAACATACATGTATGACCATAGAGACAATCATGTGATGATTGTAATGGGGCATCATATACTTGATATCTAATCATAAAGGTAATTTCATCTATTATGTTTGTCTTAATCATGAGATTATGACACAAAAATAGTACATGTCTAAAGAATGATGTTGCTCGATGTCATATGTCTCCAAGTTGAGGACCTAGATAATGAGATGATATGTGTGATAAGAGTACATGCATTCTTGTTATGTCCCTAGTTAAATACTATTGTGGAAGCAAACTAGATGACAATAATAAATAAGACTAGAGTGTGTGTTAGTTGATGATAGAATCTCATTAGTCATCATATGTGATATCAAACCAAACACATGGGTACATGTTTGAAAATAGTGTATCAAATAGACCCACCTTGAAAGTGATAGATGGAAACCATGAGATGGTAGTTAGAATTAGAACTCATAGTGATAGTGGTGATAGTGGTTCTTAGACCTGAAGTCACTATACTCATCACTAGTCAATTGAAATATTTTGACATCATCCAACATGAACTTGAATAAGGTTTTCCATAAAGGTGATGATCGGGTGTGTTGTAACACATGATGATTGAGTGTGAGTGATGTAGATGGAATTTATCCCTCCTACTTGATAAGAAAGACTGATAAATGTACGGCCATACTCATATGACTCAGTATGTGATATGTGAGCACACATGCATCTCATATAGTCTGTCGTAGTTTAGGGAACATGGATTGAATGTTGGGAGGATGACGATTCCATGCCTTGATTTCAATCTAGATATCAAATACAAAGGAACTATACGATCATTATAACATTCATCATAGATTGTAGGTTGAAGTTGTTCTCTAATTTTCAAATTACTTGGGTAGCAATGATGTGTTGCTAGATACTTCTCATTGCTTATGATGTCATAAATTAGTTATGGACATTCACTTCCAATGAAATTTAAGTCTTATAGGGTCACATGCATAGGATTTACTTGGAAAAGGAGTTTAATCATTAATATGGTTTAAATTGGTTACTAAACTTTTTAGGTATTCAATTTGAACAACATTGGTTGAAAATTGATTGATAGGACTATGAACTAATTGGTTCAAGTGTTGAACCGATCGATTCAAGTGTCAGGTCAATTTGAACAATGTTGGTTATACATTATTTGAACCGAAAAGTGGATCAATCAGTTCAAGACATGAAATGACCACTTCAGAGTCTGAAATGACGGGTTCAACATCTGGAGTGCAAGTTTAATGATAACTATGATTGGATCAAGGAACGATGTTGACATCATGTTGTGCATTAATCTTCATAGGAAAGCTAATGTGTTTGCGAAAAGGAAATAATATGAGTCGATCGATTCAAGGGTTGAACCGATCGTTTCACATGTGAACTGATCGGTTCAACTTGAAATGACTGTTTCATGATTTGTAGCTTCCATAAAATTCATGAAATTCTATCTCTTTGACTCCCTGATGATATGGAAACCCTGAACCTAGCCATCCTATATATAGGGGGACAGTCTAGGATTTCATATAACACAAAAATAAGCTCTAATAATTGTTGTCCTCTCATAGTTGTGGTAACTAGAGAGCCCGAGAAAGTCTTACCCATAAAAGGGAGAGACAACAAGGAAGAGCAAGTCAATGCTACAAAGTTGACATTCAAAAGGACAACTCCTTCTCGTTGGCTCTGGTAGCACAAAGTAGAGTTCCCAATGGTCCATGTGGATGATGTAGAGGTGTAGAGACCATTACAACCCACTAGGAGGACAACAACAACCACCATATGTTGTGCTACACTAGTAGGTCATCACTAATAGTTGTCCATGTAAAGCTTGGAAAGAGTGCACATCACCATCAAAGAGTAGTCACTGGACTTGCTCCAGAACTAGGTATATCTCTTTCTACCTTCTTTCATATATACATCGTTGCTGACGTGATTCCCTAATCAAGGAATAGGGACAAAAATTTTGTTTCCACTCCCTTCTATGTCATCCCTATTCACCAATACGCTTGTACTCAACATCTCTGTCACCCTATCTGACCATATCATTTTTCTCGAGGAGAGTCGATCAACTCATTCTCATTTGATTGGTTGGAAAGCACCATCAATTATGACTTCAATCCCACTCCATTCTAAATTTACATTCCAAATGACCAATCGTTCAATCAATCAACCGAAGAAGGGTTCCACCTACATCTAGTCTATTGACACACAAACCAAGTGGTATGTTGGTCTCCCTGCATCAAGAATGATGTTGTAAGATGGATCCAATTGAGGAGTTTGTGACCGGTTGAAGAAGGAGAAGGAGAAGTTGAAGAAGATCACCACTTGTAACCCTTACTGCACTCATGCTCAAATCATCTTGGGAAGAATACATATTGAGGATGTTAGGGACATTGCTGACTCCCCTCCTCTCAACAAGGTGGTAGCTGACATTGAGATTCTCAACAATCTTATCACCGCAGTCAATTCTCACCACTCCATCAGTTCAACATTCACTACACCACCTCGACCTTCCATCTCCACCATCCATCGTACTGGGCCCCTTTTGAGTAGATACTTGCAATTCATCAACAATGATCAATGTGAGTACTATGAGGACATGGTGATGTTGGGTGTCATCCTTCCTTAGTGGAATGTGACCATACCCTCTCCACCTTGGGAATTTGTGACTCTATTAAAAGCATCATGTGCAAGAATAAATTTTCACATTTCCCTTACCTGGTATGAACTGTCTATAGTGGGATGACACTTGAGTTTATGGCCATGTTCCATAGGCCCTACAATATTAAGAAAGGGTACAACTTTTCCTTTTGGGTCTTTAGGGAGAACCACATCTTCAATGTCATCCATCTCACAACTCTCATCCTTAATGGCTAGAACTTGTACTGGTCATAAGACTCCATGAAGCATAGTCACGAGGACCGATACCACAAGTACATTGCTAGAAAATTTTGTACGGATATAACCAACCTTACTCCTTCCTTCCCCCATGGGGCAAAGGCATCCTAGCTTCACAATCTGGTGGTATGCTACCATTAACAGATCCTGGCCTACACACTCTTTAGTAGAGCAGTCACATAGGCGTCTTTGACCACAAAAGACCTCTATTCTCTATGGTGACTGCTAAATAGTGGGTCCTTTAAATGGGATAATGTTGTCCTTGGTCACCTCAACATCTAGGAATTTGGAAACACCAGCTCTCCTTTCAACCAGGGCCACATTATCTCTACCATCACTATTTTTCTGGGTTACACCTAAACCTCCTTCAAGGATGTCTTATCTAATGGGAACCATCACCTCATTTACCTATTCTACCTCTAGCCGGACCATACTTTCACCCTGGTGTATGGGCAAATACTTTATTCCTTATTTTTTGTGTCACCATTGTGCAGATCACGCTCCCTACCCATGATAAGTTTGTTGTAGTGACTCTCTACTACGACCTTACTAAATTTTCCTGCACAAATCTAGTGATTCAACCAAGAGAACCAACTTCCAGACGGTGATACTCTTAATCCCACTACTCATTGCCGTAGAGTCTCCTTGGAGGTGAATGACGAGGAAATATGAACACCACGTTAATGACACACCACACCAAGCAGCGAACTTCTAATATTGTAGGTCCTGAGGAGCCATATGACTTCTATGAACTACATCAACAAATAGATCACATTCATGACTCCCAAGTGCACATGAAGTGCGAGAAGTAGAGACAAGTTCATCAACTCAACCACATCTATCTTATGTAGAGATCAGATAAGCAGTGGTATGTCGATTGTAGATATTACTTGGCCACCAGGATTAACTACTAGGATTACCAGGCTCACCATACCTATCCTTAACCCACATATGCTATTGGGGGAGAGAGTGCTTCGAGCCCTCTACCTAAGACTGGTCACCCTAGACATATACTAATGACCATACACCTACAATCCAGCCACCAGAACTAGGAGATTTAGCGAGTGGGGGCCATTACCACATATTTCTTCCCTCCATCTTGGGTTTTGGATTTTTTTGAATGACAAAATTATAAGTTTAGGTTGGAGGTTGGTGGTACATATCTATTCCACTCACTCTATCTTTCTTTACCTTCAGCATTCCTATCATGTTATTTAGATTTGCATGTAGTTTTACTTTTAATTTTTTGTTCTCCCCTTTTTCTTACATGTTTTATGGCCTTTATCTAGTCATCCAGTAGTTCTTATATGCTTTTTTATCAATGTATCTCTTGAATGAAGTGAATTCTCTTGTAATAAATTCATTAACTGTGATTGCTAGAACTCAACCTGTCACCTAGAACCTTAAGTAGACTACTACTTGGAAAAGATGGCAAGCCATAAAGAATTGATAGGAATTTAACGTAATGTGTCTTTACTTGATTTGTGTAATAGCTTGTGGTATATCTTGATTTATGCATGTTGTAGAGATAATAGAACTAATATTATGATGCTCCCAATGTGTGACAAGATGCACAAGTTCAGCCTCTTCTACATTTCTTCCATCACCTTGTTACTCTTCCATTTTCCAAAAACAAAAAATCCAAAAAAAGTGCAAAACTCCAAGTTTAGGGTGGCATATCCTTCCTCCCTCTCTTGCTTCTTCCATGCCCCTCCTATGTAATAGGGGAGTACCATCAATAAAGAAAAGATGTTAATGCACACACAAATGTAATCAATGTTATTTCAGCAAAAATCAAAATGAACTCGAGTTGATAGAAGAGAGATCACCTTCTTCCATACCCTCGTTCATTACATTTTTCTACCTAGGAGAATCTGCATACCCTAATCCACTCAGCAAATGAACCCTTTTCTTGTGCAGAATTCATAATCATACGTAAGAGTACCAAAAGTAGAAGGGATATGCCATTTGTTTCCTTGCAGGTCCTTACACTGAAACAAGTTGTGAAAGAATTTTGAGTAGAGAATATGAAAAGTTGTGTTATGTGATTTGAGGAAATCAAGATCGCTTGGTCATGAAAGGTGGTAAGGATGCAAGTGACTCTATGGAAAAGAGGAGGATAGGTTGTTAGCATTATTTGGCAATTATTTGTGATTGAGTGTTACTCGAGGACAAGTAATTATATGAAATGCAAACCAATAAATGTTCTGATTCAAATAAATTTTATTGTTCAAAAACATTTTGAGGAAGAAGAGGATTTCCAAAATGAACTTGGGAAGGTACTATAAGGAGATATTATGAATCTTTACATGTTGATGAGAATATGAAATATATAAAAGCTTATTGAAAAAGAAGGATTCATGTATGTGAACCAAACATGATTTGGATAGAGGCTTAGATAATAAAGATGTTGAGAATGTGAGTGGCCCTCAAGTACACATGTGAAGATATTTCAAGTGCAATATTCACCTTAAAGATATCTGATGACTTTTCTATCATAATAAATGGAAAATATCATACATTTTCAACACTATGAAAAGACAATAAGATGTTATTATGTCCATTCTCATATGTAATAATATAAGAGATAAAACAACCAATGAGATGATTTGGAGGGTCATATATGTCATGTGATACATTAAAGTCAATGTCTAAATGGGATTCGAATTGTACCTCATGATTTGGTTGAGCTCTTAAACATTTAAGTCCTTAATAATAGATAAAAAAATGCATGAATACTTCACCAAAACAGTAATAGGTAGGTGAATAAAATAAGGAAAACTTAAGCAAAGAAAGAAAATATTAAATAATCTCATGAATTTACAAGACCCTATTAGCATAAGTAGAGAGGTATTAAACCTATTCTACTTCCTATACATGTGTTCTTCTATGTAGAAAGTTTCTAGCCGAGTATCTATGAGATAAATGAATAAAATGGAACAAAAAGGAAGGTCATAACACAATTGAATATTATCATTCTAGATAAGTACAAGTAACCAAAATTAAATAAATAAATAAATATGATATAAAAGGAATAGATATCTATATTTCTTATATTTGGGAGTAATTCAATGCAAATATTCTCAATGGGAAAAGTAAGAGAGGGTACTCCTTAAAACTTGGCATGTTAGGTGGCTACAAGATCTTTCCAAGTTTTGTACAATGGCTTGTAAAAATATATCCTTGCAAGGTATTAATTGGGTAAAGAAAATTGAATCGGTATTAGAAGGTGGTATGAAGGGTTTGATTGATATCTTTAATAAGTAAGGCCATTATCTAACCCACTATCATTGAATAGAATGTGAAGTGGAGGAAGAACATATTGTTTTCTTCCTCAGTTTGAGATAAAATATAGGAGGTAAACTAATATGCATGGATATGTGAGGTCAATAAAGAAAAACAAATTCATAATAAAAAATGGTTATGACTCTCAAACTTTGTCATCAAACCAATATTAAACAAATATGTTTACACACACATGAAGGGATCATATCTTATTAGTTTTTGTTACCTACCCATAGGTAATGATAAGGATCCAAAAAATCTACTAAAAATGGATATGCACTCTATTATTTATTATTTTATTATAAATTTATCTTTTGAGGTAATTAGTTTATTGTCCATGTGCTTTAGAACATTGTCTTACGAGATAGTGGAAAAACTAATCATGCCGATAAAATAGTAGTTAATCATGAAGTATGGATGGGATTCCCATCTAGGGAATATTACCAAAATGGTAGAAGTAAGGGGAAACTAGACTCATAAGAGATCTACTTCAGACTTTATTTAGGCATGCATGTTTCAATTTTCCATTCAGTATTTAGAATAAATACATTGCTAATAAGCTTTAGTTTGGAAATAAGAAATAATTGTGAGTTTGTCATAGCATTTGGCTAAAGGAGTAATTACTATATTATAACAAAAGTGATTATTTTTGTTGATATCGAAATTTGCAAGTGTTTATTGTAATCCTCAAGTGCCATCCACAAATTTCGACACTAAGAAGCTCCCTAAAGATTAATATATACTAATAAAGTTTAGTTAGGGTTATTATTTAAAAATCTATCAAGGTTGAGGTTCAAGTTGTAGAGTTTATGACTTATGTTTTATCAAAAAAAAATGTTAGCATATACTTTAGACATCGTACAATTTTAATGGTGGTTGAGTTCCTTGATACCCCCATCATGTTCAAGTACACTCAATGATTGGAACATGCAAATATGAGCTTGAATGGCTGAATGAGATTCTTTAGAAACTGTGAATTTGTGTAGTATGGTTTGGCTACTTATTGTGAAGTTCTTGGTCATGTTGGGCACCAAAAGATAGCTATGCAAGCAATTTTATGCAGATATTTGAAACACTACATGGTATGCAATATTATGAATGCAATCTTATATCCCTCATTGGCGTCAAGATAACATGTCATTTTTTTCGGAAAAGACATGAACACTACAAAGCTTGATGTGGTTTATTCTAGCAATAAAGCTCTAGTAATCATTGTTTTTTCGTATTGGACACCAATTCTTTGGCTACCTTCACCATGTTTCACTCATCTAATTAGTGGACACGTTCACCCTCATGATGGAAGTCAAAAGACCCCACTTTGAGTACATAACTAAAGAAACAATAATGATAGATTCCACTTTATTCACGAGTTGCATGTTTCCCACTTCATCAAAGTTTTAGCTATACATCATACAAGTAGGAATTAGCCGGTACGCAAACTTTTGTCGCACCAATTGATATTAGGAAACTTTATCTTGTTGCAAGTCTCTCGCAACTATATATGTAAATGAGTGGCATAAGCTCGAATGTCCTTTCTAGTGTTTTACAAATGATTGAGGAGAGATAAGTTCTGCCGTAAAGCTGTTAATGACAAATTTTGGCACATATTCCTTGGAATAAAACTTTTTTCTCATGGACGAACTAATTCCCGAATAGTAAAAGTTGACTAACAACAAGTAACTGGATATTAGCCTCAATCTTAGTATAATCCTCGTGAGCAAATTAGGTTAGGGTCTACAAGTGCGATCGTGTTGAAGCCCACTTTTTGGACACAGGGTGAACGCACCGATCGATTTGTATAAAGAAGTGTGAACTGCGATCGCTAGTTGGTAGGCCATCCTAGTCAACAGATGCTTGCTCGACCAAATCTGACTTTCCAACCTTCACTGGAAAGTTTATAATAATGAGGTTCTAAAAAGTGTCGAGGTGATCGGACCATTTGAATTTGCTTCTTTCTCGTAAAGATTGTTTCTTTATTCCAATGACCCAAACAAGTTGGTGACCTGCGTTTGAGGAGTTAATATCAGAGATGATGCTTAGATCCTTGATATTGACCGGCGATTTGGCCCCATAGAAGTGCGACACATCCCCGATTAACTGGAATGACCCGTTTGGTTGGGTTTGGCATCCAAAGTTATCGAGAAAACATTCACTGAAAGAAAAGCTCAAGCTAGATGAAAGCTAAAAGGTGATACGAGTTGGTTGGCAGGAAGATGCTCTTCACTTGCCAAAACCAAGTCGGCCTTCGTTGTGGCTGCCGCGCACGAGGGAAACGTGTTCTGGGCTGCTAGATAGCATGATGGGCCGAAAAATGTGTTCTAGGCTGCTAGATAGCATGCGGTCTGCAGCGGCATTAGCCCTCCCTATATAAAGCCATCAGACAGTACTGTCGATCTAACGTGACTGCACCAGCCACCAGTATGGATTTAGTGCATGCACTAGTCTAATCCTGTGCCTCGGCCTGAACTGAACATAATTATTTGCATTTTGCAACTAGGATACGAGGTGATTTCTTGTGGTGCTTGTCGGCCACATGCCAGCCACATTTACCACCTGACATAACTGGCACAAGAGTCAAGGGACATCAAATTATGTACGTGTGCATTTTTAGATCTGTTTACGTATTTGGCAGTTTATGTTGGAATGATTGAAACTTTCATGGGATAGTAAAATCTTACCATCACAAGAAACTATCTTTAGTGGGAGATCTAGCATTTCTAGATGGGTAAGGCCAAACAACGATAGACGAAATTGTTTATACCATTATATTTGCAAATATCGGAAAAACAACAACATTATGATTGAAATACTAGAGTTCTAAATAATTCTGGTAGACATTAAAAAAAAACACGGTTAAAGAATATCCAAGAGAAGCTATTGTTTAACAACCTTGCATAATAACTACTACACCAATTTTTTGAGTGATCCCATTCCACATGGTTGCCAAGTGTAATAATGAAGTTTTGTTTCTTAGTTCGACCATTTGGTGAAAAGCCCTACAAATCCAGGATGAAAAACAAGTTAGATGATTGTGACAGAGGTGTACTGTTATAACCTCAATTTTTCAAATTCAGAATTGCAATGTAATTTCTCCTTTTAAAGATATATGAACATGTAATTGTTTGTTTTGATTTGAATATATAGATTTTATTAATAAATAGCCTTACTTGTGTGATTTCGTAGGCCTTATTGGCTATTGGGGCCCAATAACAAGAAAAAGGAAATAAAAAGAAAAAGAAATTCAGTTAATGAAAGGATAATTAAGAAAAGGAGAAAAGAAAGAGGTAGAAGCCTCTAGAAGGCTAGGAGGTAGCCTCCAAAAGTGGATTTCATATCTTTGGGATTTCTTGGGCTCCAAGGAGTCCAAGTTACAAAGATAATAAGAAAGGAAAGAGAAAATACCAATTAAATTAGCTTTATTGAAAGATAACTTGCTTATGAAGGAAATACTCTTTTTCTTTGGAATTTGGGTCTCAATTTTGGTACACAAGTAGATAATGTTGACCCAAAGTTTCCTTTACATTTTGAAAAAGGATGCATAGTTTATGAGATATGAATTTTTGAAGTTATCCTAAAGTGGAAAGGAATTTGCATCACGGTTTAATTTGGGATTTAAATCCCGATTTTCGTTGATAAAACCATCACTCGCGATCATTGGATCAACGATCCACGGCCTGGGATGAATCCCAGTCTCGCGGGAAGCTGGAACTTAGTGTCCAGATCACAGGAAACTCAATCAAGGATTGCTCGAGTTTGAGCCTACGTGCGAGGTTGGAAAGGAGTCCATTGACTCCGGGAGATTGTTCCGGCTCTACCTAACCGAGGTTTCTTGGGGTTTCGTCGCGAACTGGAGGAATCCCCAATTCACCGGGGACCTACGATGAACCCTATATATAGGGTAGAGTGGGTGGTCGCACGAGCAACCCCACAAACCCTACCCTCGAGATCGGAGCTCTGCGACGATCGCTCTCGTACCCTCAATTCAACCAAGAACCCTATTCCTCCCCCTCGTCTAGTAGCAGTCGTCGGAGGAGGAGCCAAGGATCGTTGGCGGTGAAGGAGCAGTGTGGAGAAGGAATTGAAGTTACCCCTGAGTCCGCGAGGAGCAGGTGAATCTGTCGGACCTTTTGGTTTGCGCGCAGGTGGTCGGGAGCTCAAGGTCAATGAGGGAGTTGACTCGTGGGGCTCTACTGGCCAGCATGAGAGGTTGAAGACGACACCCGGTATTTTTACCAGTGTACCCTCCCGCTCCTTCATCCCAGGTAAGGGCATTCTCACCTTTTCTTTTTTTATCACAGGCGAGGCGCGCAACCACAGATTGTCAGATCATGCGTGGTCCAGCGGACCACTGATCGAACGGTTGAGGTTTATGATGATTTTTAAAAAATAGTTCCTCTCTACTAGATAATCCAAGAAAATGATTTTCTTTGTAAAAATCGTAAAAATTAATAGGAAGGTCAAATGAAGAAACTTTATATATCAAAAATGATCAGAAAAATACGAGTAATCTGATAAAAATAGTTTTAGCATCTGATTTTGTTTCTAATTGCAAAAGTATCTTTATTTGATCATAAAGTGCATTAAATTTTGGATAAAACCCTAATGATGATTAGAGATCAAATCAAAGATGCTTAATGGGTTAATTCGAGTATTAATAACCTTTTGAAAAGAAAAGTAAGGTTTGAATCTAAAATTAGCTTATATTTGGTTCATTTTAGGGTTTTAATCCATGAATCTATAATAATAAACCCTAATCTAGCATAAAGAAGGAAATTAACTTGAACAATCCGAATTATTTGGGATAATGTGGTTATCTATTGATCCTAAGCCTGTTAGGAGGAATATGACAAGCTAATTAGGGTTTATGCTTAGCTTTGCTGTTTTAGGGTTTGTAGTGGCAATAATGAAGAGGAACCCTAATAAAACCCTAAAAGGAAGTAGGAAACCCTAGGAAGCGAGTTCATATGAGTGTAATCCGAGAAAGTGAATAGTAATTAAATTTTATGATTATTTCAGGATCATTACTTATGTGAACTGCTTGCTTGCTTGAATATTTCCTTGCTTGGATTATTGTAAGCTTGTTGATTCGATTGAACATGTATGTGGTTAATTATGAGTAATCGTCTTTAGTTTCACGACGTTTCTCGGATGTTCTTATCGAGTGAGTGCAACCTAAACTGTTGGATGTTCAATTATGCAAACATATAAAGTCCCTATGAGTATCACAATTAATTATGTATGTGTATTCTCGAACCTAAATGCCACCCTGATGTAAGTTGCAAGACCAAGCCCCAGAGGGAAGATCTGAGTTGGTCAAGCCCTCACTACTACAGAAATGGCTTATGAAGTCACTTTCCAGTCGTCGGTTATTAACGAAGAACCGACGCCTAAAACCTACAGCGTCGGTTTAAAACACAAACCAAAATATATCAGAGAGGAGTGGCCAGACACGGGTATCGCTTTCTATTTAGCGTCGGTTCTAGAATAAACAGTCGATGCCTAAAATTAACCGCCAAATCCCAAATTTCGCGTGAAAAAAATTCCTCCAAAATTTGACAGGCGTCAGTTATTTACTAAAAAACTGACGACGAAAGGTTATTCGCGATACAAAAATTGGGAACATTTTGGTCGTCGGTTGTAATATAAGAACCGACACTTATGGGTTTTCGCGCGTTTTCCCGGGAAAATTTTCACACCCCTATGAGCGTCGATTTTAGAAAGAAACCGACGACTATGGTCATTAATCGAGAACAATTTTTTTAATCGGCGTATGTAGATAGACGTCGGTTGGTTTCTAGTAAAAATCGACGACTATCGTTAAGAATAGGTGTCGGTTGGTTTGTAGAACCGACACCTTTAGGTTTAAGTGTCGGTTATTTTCAATAACCGACGCCGATTGATAACTTAACAACACCCGCGAGCCCGACTCTTCCCTTTCTCTGTTTCATTCATTGTCTCGTGCAGCAGATACTCCAGGGTTTGGTGATTTCCGGTGATTTCTCCTCCGCTGCCGTTTACTCCGGCTGCACACTGCTCCGCTCACTTGGGTGGTCCTCTGCCCACCTTCGCCGCCGCTTGCCCTCTTCCCCAGCTCTGGCGGCCTTCTCTCCTTCTCCGGTGACCTTCTATCTTGCTCCGGCGGCCTGCTCTCCTACTCCTGCTGCTCGCTGCTGCTACTCTCCCCGCCAACGCCGCCGAAGGTACCTGCTCTTCTCTTCTTCCTCCTCTTCTTCCTCTGCCGAGGTGTGTGAAATCACAGGTTGGCCCAGCACGGCCGTGTTGGTAGCACGGTCGTGCTGCATAGCACGGTCGTGCTAGCACGGCCATGTTGGTTGATTTTGTGCTATATTGCTCAATTATAATCAGATAGCCTATAATGTTGTGCTACATTACTCTTCTAAAATTATTCTTATATTGTTGAATCGGGTCAATGACCACACCTACGGTTGTGCCTGAATTATGCCATGTATGTTTGTACAAAGTGAATCTTATCGCTCTAATTGTGAATTATTGCATATTTGAAACTATTGAATTCTTGATTTATTATTTAATAATGCTCTAATTGTGAGTGATGCAATGTAAGTGAGCAATTTCATGTAGTGGATATGTACTCATTAGCCTAGAAACCCGTCCAAGATTTACTCATTAGGAGTAAATCTTGGATAGTCCCCAATTTGGGACTATTCTTGAACACCTAATCTCACTTAGGATGTAAGTGTATAATGTGTATTGGGTTTTCGAGAAAATTTCAGTAGCATTTCCCCGTTTGTTCTCTAAGTACATATGTACTTAGAGAACAGCAGGGAAATGCTGTTGAAATTTTCTCGAAAACCCAATACACATTATACACTTACTAGTGAGATTAGGTGTTCAAGAATGGGATAGGTGGTACACATTTATTATATATAAGAATGACATCACATGTATTTGTTGGCCTAGAAACCCGTCCAAGATATACTCATTAGGAGTAAATCTTGGATAGTCCCCGGTTTGGGACTGTTCTTGAACACCTAATCTCACTTAGGATGTAAGTGTATAATGTGTATTTGGTTTTCAAGAAAATTTCGATTGCATTTCCCCGTTTGTTCTCTAAGTACATATGTACTTAGAGAACAGCGGGGAAATGCTACCGAAATTTTCTTGAAAACCCAATACATATTATACACTTACTAGTGAGATTAGGTGTTCAAGAATGTGATAGGTGGTATACATTTATTATATATAAGAATGACAACACATGTATTTGTTGGCCTAAAGTTTTAATTAACCATGCAAAAACTCTAATCTGTTAACCCTAGACCCTAATCTTGTTGTAATGTATATTTCATTTCTCTTTGATCATAGAATGGATAGATCGTGGATGTCCATTCGCAATCGCTGCACCCCAGAGTTTATTTATGGTCTTGACCAGTTTATTAGATTTGTCGAGGAACATAGGAAAAAACCTGGAGATAGGTTCTATTGTCCATGTAGGCATTGCGGTAACAACTTGAAAGTCAGCACTGGTGACGAAATCAAAAGTCATGTCATGTGCAACGGGATTATACAAGGCTATACAGAATGGCACTGGCATGGAGAGATTTCAAACCCGAAACCAGTGGATGTCGATAGCAGTGCTTGTGTGGAAGAAGAAATTGCCTATGATGACGTAGATGTGAATGAACCAGTTCCAGTAGACATCGTTGATGCGATGTTGGATAGTTTTTGGGTAGAGCACACCGATCCACCTCCAATTTTTAGAAACATTGTGCATGATGCTGAGATATCGTTATACACAGGTTGTACTAAGTTTATGAAGCTTAGCGCTGTATTGAGATTGTATAAGTTGAAAGCTAACAATAGATGGAGCGACAAAAGCTTCACTTCATTATTGACTTTGTTGAAAGAAATACTTCCTGAAGGAAACGAGCTGCCAATCTCAACATACCAGGTAAAGAAATTGTTGTGCCCAATGGGAATGGATGCCAAGAAGATACATGCATGCCCGAATGATTGTGTATTATTTCAAAAGGACTATGTGGATTTGAAAGATTGTCCAAAATGTGGTGCGTCACGGTATAAATTGACGACTTCGGGGGAGTCCAAAACTGGTTCTCCTGCCAAGGTGATGTGGTATCTACCTATAATATCACGGTTTGAACGCTTGTTTGCCATTCTGATAGATGCGAAGAATTTGAGGTGGCATGTAGATGTTAAGAAAAATAATGATGGGATCCTAAGACATGCGTCTGATTCCCCACAGTGGAAGAAGATTGATCTATTGTACCCTAAATTTGGTGAAGAAGTCAGGAATCTAAGACTTGGGCTTTGTACAGATGGGATGAATCCGTATGGGACATTCAGCAGCCAACATAGCACTTGGCCAGTCATGCTTGTTATATACAATCTTCCTCCCTGGCTGTGTATGAAAAATAAGTACGTAATGTTGTCGTTGTTGATATCGGGCCCTAAACAACCTGGAAATGACATCGATGTTTATCTTAAACCTCTGATTGATGACTTAAAGAAACTCTGGGGTGAAGGTGTGATGACCTATGATGCTTCACGAAGAGAGACAGTTCGTTTGCATGCTATGTTGTTTTGCACTATTAATGACTTTCCAGCATATGGGAATTTGTCTGGATATAGTGTCAAAGGAGCTAAAGCGTGTCCTATATGTGAAGAGAACACTGATTCAACAAGACTCAAACATGGCAGTAAGACTGTATATCTCAGTCATCGAAGGTTTCTTACAAAATTTCATCTGTATCGTAGGAAGCACAAAGCATTCAATGGATTGAATGAGGAACGGAGTGCACCTAAACCTATACCAGGGGAGGTTGTTTATGAAAGAGTAAAAGACTTTGTCAATGAATTTGGTAAGAGATCACAATGTACTATGGCCACACGGAGTGACAAATCTTTATTCAAGAAGAAGTCAATATTTTGGGATCTTCCTTATTGGAGTTCTTTGACAGTCAGGCATTGTATCGATGTCATGCACGTTGAGAAAAATGTATGTGATAGTATCATTGGTACTTTGTTGAATATACCAGGTAAGATTAAAGATGGGATAAAATACATACTGGACCTACGTGAAATGGGAATAAGGTCAGAATTAACAGAATTTCGTGAAATGGGAAATCGGAGAACATACTTACCTCCCGCTTGTTACACATTGTCTAAAAAGGAGAAGAAAGCTTTTTGTGAATGTTTGGTAAATGTTAAGGTACCACAGGGTTACTCATCCAACATCCGTAGATTGGTATCAATGAAATATCTGAAGTTGATAGGTCTTAAATCTCATGATTGTCACACTCTAATGCAACAAATATTGCCTGTGGCAATTAGATCTATATTGTCGAAGCATGTAAGGTTTGCAATCACCAGACTTTGTTTCTTTTTCAACAGTCTGTGGAGTAAAGTTATTGACCCTGATACTCTCAATAAATTGCAAAGAGAAGTGGTTGTTACCCTATGTCATCTTGAGATGTATTTTGCTCCGTCGTTCTTTGATATCATGGTACATCTTGTTGTCCACTTGACTAGGGAAGTGAAAATGTTGGGACCAGTTTTCTTGCATTGGATGTATCCCTTTGAACGATACATGAGTGTTTTTAAAAGTGATGTTCGAAACTGTTATCGGCCTGAAGGGAGTATTATCGAGGGTTATGTGGCGAGAGAGGTTATGGATTTTTGCAATGACTTTCTCAGTGGTAATGACACTCCTGATAATGACAAGAATATTGACGAACAATTTGGCAAAGGAATTTTGGGATCACGTGTGAAAGTAATCAGCCGTGAGCAGTTGGAACAAGGTCACTTGTATATTTTACACAACATGGACGAAGTGAACGTTTATATCGAGGAACATACCAATTTCATCAAGAGACAATATCCTCGAGCCAATACAATGTGGCTTGCTAGAGAGCATAACAAGACATTTATTAAGTGGTTTGAAAATAAAGTCTTACATCAACTATCTCAAACACCAGATGATATTTATGAAACTATCAAATGCCTCGCCTTTAAACCAAAATTGACTGTTATGTCTTATGAAGGGTATGACATTAATGGATTCACATATTACACAAAGCGCTAAGATGATAAGAGTGTCGTCCAAAATAGTGGGGTCACCATTCAAGCATCGACTATGTTTTTTGCAAGTGTAAAGGATAAGAGTCCATGTGAAGCTAAAATGTCATATTACGGTGTCATTGAAGACATATGGGAGTTTGACTACATAGATTTTAGAATTCCGCTCTTCAAATGTAATTGGGTTGATAACACCAAAGGAGTTATAGTGGATGAATTGGGTTTCACTTTAGTGAACTTTGAAAAGATTGGCGAGAAGGATGAACCATTCATATTGGCATCACATGCGAAACAAGTATTTTATATCGATGATCCTACAAATGATAAATGGTCGGTTGTTCTTCATGGTAAAAGACAGTTCATTGAAGATCCTATAGATGAAGAATAGTACTATGATAAGTATGATGACTCCAGTCCATTCTCAGTTGGGTTGCCAACACCAGCAAATATTGAAGCTAATGATGACTTGTATGTGTGCGGAGATCACAATGAAGGAATGTTAATTGATAAAAAATCACAATATTAGAGGCATGTTTATATTTTTTTATATGTTTTATTTTTCTGAATGTGAACTTTACAATGTGAATGTGAACTTTACAATGTGAGCTTTACAATGTGAATTACTTTACAATGTGAATGTGAAATTTACAATGTGAGCTTTACAATGTGAACTTTACAATGTGAATGTGAACTTTACAATGTGAATTTTACAATGTGAATTACTTTATAATGTGAACTTTACAATGTGAATGTGAATTTTCAGATGGCTGAGCATTCTCCTGATGACCGTGTTGATGATTACCGTGAGGGTGAGGACATCAATGTGCCGCCTCACAATGTAAGTTTTAAAAATATATCATATATTTATATCTATATGTCCATTTATAGTTATATCTTGTAAATGTGTTTATTTTGTCAAATTTTAGGTTGATGATGCACATGTACCATCTGAAGCACTTGAGGCACTTGATCAGCAATACCAAAAAGTTGACAGGAGAAGGGGCATCACTATGATGAAGAAGTTAATAGCGCAAAAGGGAAATGGACCCAAACTTGTTGTGGATTTTGATAATGCAGGAAATGCATTTGGTGTGAATCGCAATTCATTTGTTTCATATCTTGGGTATGTTACTCGTAGCCATTGCGGTTGTAAGATAGATTCTTGGCATAAAGTTTCTAAGGAGAAGAAAGACGTAATATGGAAGGATTTATGTGTGAGTTATTATTAATTTGCAATTCTATTTTGTAGATTACTAATTTTTTGGATACTAGTTAATAGCAATTCTAATTTGCAGAGTATATTTGAATTGGATGAAAAGTTGCATCGTAAATGTGTGATGTAACGCTGTGGGAGAGTCCTAAGGAACTATTTTTATGACATACTGCAGGCTCTACTCCTACTGCAGGCTCTACTCCTACTGTAGAGGTTGGGAGTAATCTTATAGACCCACCACCTAGCAAATCTGTTGTAAGTATTTTTATGACATAGTAACTATTTTTTTAATTCAAGATGATATGTATATATGAAATTGTAGTCATTTCAAAAAAAGATGATATGTATATATGTATATAACATTCTTTACACAAAAATTTGTAGGGGTTGAAGCCATGCCGTCTAAAAGTTAATGAATATGTCTTTGCAGAGGCGTCGGCTTACCCATCCCTACCAGGGGATATGTTTCACAGGTCTCTATTACCAGCTGGTTGGATTCGTGTGAGCCCGATACATATATTCCCCAAGTGGATGGATCTTCCATTGCCATATGCCCACCCAGATTGTGAAACGCTTGGTGAGGCAGAAGGCGGAGTGATATTGTGGCTAAAAGCGGATGTCATCTTTACTGAAATTGTATGGTAAATTTACATTACGTTAAATTGTTAGTGTGTGTATATGATGTCACTTTATCTGAAATTATTATATATATATACAGGTTAAAAAGAAGACACCCACAGCATCTAGGCCTCCACTTCCACCTCCTACATTACCCAGTTGGGTTCCACAGGACCTACCTGTCCCGTTAGGTCCTAACTGTAGGGGTATGGAAATATGGTTAGGCGAACATGATATAAATTTTCCTATAACTGTTTCTATAGATTCAGATGTTGCAGGTCAATCATACGAAAGCAAACTATTTATACAAGATATTTTGGAGTTGTTTCGATATGATTGGCTAAATACATCTGTGATAGAGCTATGGATAAGGTGAGATCTTCTTTATACATCCATATACCTTGTGTAGGATCTGGTGATCTGGTTTCTTATTTATTAATGCATGCATAATTAATACATATTTTACAGCTACTTAGACAAGATGTGTGCAGATTTTGCATTCGAACATGTAGGCTTTTTGATTCCATCTTTAATTAGTCTAGTAGCTAAAGACCCTCCGTCAGTTCAACAATACTGTTGTGAGGCTTTTACAATTTTTGCTCAAAATAAGAAGACGATGATAATGGCTCCATTCAATGTAGTGTAAGTTTACTTTGCTTATTATAATTTGGACTTAAGAAAATTACATTTTTATTGTGGATTTTGATTTATTAATTTTTAACTTTTTTACCTCTAGTGGTATGCATTGGGAGTTACTGGTTATTGTCCCCGAGACGTTCACTGTCTACTATCTAGATCCTAAGGGGAGTAAATTGAATACAAAATATGGACACATAATGAAAATGACATTATTCCGGTGAGAAATATTTCATTTTCATATTTGTTAACATATGTTATTACATTACTATTTAATTATGCAATGTATTGTGTGACATTAACATGTAGAGGTTTTGATGAGTTCAAAAAGGCTGGAGGAAAGGTCCCCACGAAAAAGAACCAGCCAATAATTTGGAAGAACGTGAAAGTAAGTTCCCGACTACAATATATGTATATATTATTTATGTGAACAGTGCTTAATTAGTTGTATTTTTTAATATTTTGTATGTTTGAATTTATAGTGTACTACACAAGACAACAGATGGGCATGTGGATACTATGTGATGTGATTTATGCACATGATTATCAAATATGCCGCAATGGACATCGATTGTCTTGATGAGGTATTATATAGTCTCATTAGATATATAATATGAAATATATCAATCTTATTTATAGCTCATTAATTATATATATACATCATTCTCTTTACAGGTGTTTAAAACTGACCACACTACAGGAACGGCCTTACCAAATGTACATGCTCCCTATACAACGGGAGAATTAAATGAAGTAAGAGAAGAATGGGCAACAGCCATACAAGTAGTGGGGGATTTAAGATATAATTGGGATGTTGATAGCGAATAATGACTAAAGAATGATATTTTGTAAATAAATTTTTGAATTATAATATATGTGTGAATGTTTGTACATGTCTGGATGTTTCTACATGTGTCTGAGTTAAAATGAATGAAACTGTTGGTTGCTATATGAATGTTTCTATATGTGTGAATGTGAAAATGAATGGAACTACAGATTGCTAGCTACATGAATGTTTCTAAATGTGTGAAAATCAAATGGAACTGCAGGTTGCATTGCTAAATGTGTGAATATTTTTGTTGTTAATTTTGCAGGTTTGTGGCCTGTTGTTGGCTGATATCAATGGATGTCGTAAAACCTACAGTTCATAACTGAAATGCGGGTTTCTCATCCTGCGACCAGCCATACAGCAGGTCTGCAGATTGACAGAAAAAAAAACAAAAAATAGGCGTCGGTTATTTGTATAAAACTGACGCCACATCGTTACAGTGTCGGTTTCTAATAGTAACCGACGTCTATTTCCTTAACACCACGGCCGTACTGGCCAGCACGGCCGTGGCAGCGGACCAGACACCACGGCCGTGCTGGCCAGTACGGCCGTGTTGGGAGTGCACGGCCGTAGCAACGGACCAGACACCACGGCCGTGCTGGCCAGCACGGCCGTGTTGGGGTTTATATGACGTCGGTTCTTATTTAATAACTGACGCTGATAGTGCCCAAGATGGCGCCCTTCTGTGGCGCGAAGGTATATGGCGTCGGTTTCTTACCTAATAATCGACATTGATAGTGCCCTGCTGGCGCGTTTTCAGTGGCGCGCGAAGGGTTTTGGCGTCGGTTTTTGAACCGACGCATAACGGTTGGGCTTTTAGCGTCGCCCACATAGGTGTCGCTTAGAAACCGACACTAAAGGCCTTAAATAACCGACACTAAATGTCGGTTATGTACTAGTGCCTGGAGGGAAGACCATTGGATATCACGAGAGGTGACCCCAATCCCTTGCGAGGACAAAACCCTAAGAGATGGTAATCTAGGGTTTAAGGTAAAAGTGGTTGAGAATATCACATTGAAAGTGTAATTTTGGATTGATAATAAACTAATTGTGATAATTAGGTTGTTAGAAGCTATTTGTGAAATTGTGATTGTTCCCCACATACCGGTATAGAAATATACTGGCTGACATTTTGTTTGTCGGTGTTTTAGATACAATTCTGAAAATGGACAAACACTAAATCGATATATTGTGAAGATACAATCAACCTGTACAAGGAGGATTAGATAGATAGACTTTTTTGTTGATAGAAGTCTAGATCCAAATTTTACAAGGTATGCAAAAAGATTTATTTTATTCCAGCTTTTCAGTTTAGCAATAGTAGAATTTGATAATTATTTTTTATTAAATGTCAAACTATGGATCTTGAAGTATTAGTATAACGTCTCTAACCATTTGGTGTCCCTTGATTGGGGGTTACCGGGAGGCGTGGTCGTTACATTTGGTATCAGAGTCATGGTTTCTCATTTAATCCTTAGTAATTATTATATTTTACAAACTTTGTAGAACCGAGGGAGTTATTAGAGGATGTTCCAAAAGACGAAGGTGTCTAGAAAAGGATCACAGTCCGGGGACTGGCATTATTTTCCTCCACCCTGCTAGTCAGTTACGAGGACTGTTGGTATATGTATGCCCGTAGAGCCATCCCAAGCGATTGCATGGAGTCGGATATTAATTAATCAATTAATGCGATTATTTGGTTAATTAATGAATTCCGAAATATTCTAATTAATCCACGAGCGTTTTAATTAACGCAACGTTTCTGTTTACCGATGGGTTTAGGAAACCCTACTTCTCTTCTTATCCTATTTAAAGGAGGATAGACGGCCGATATCTATATAAGATATAGAGAGACACTTTTAGGTTATTCTCACGTACAAAACCTAGCCGTCGTCGTCCTTAGGAGAGAAAGGAGAGCAACGCGGCGCTAGCACGCCGCCGCAGAGACACGCTCCTTCCCGCCGGCTTGAGAAGCGCGACGTGGAGTTCCGTCCATCCGCGTGGACGAAGTAGAGACGCAGACGCCTTGACGCCTGCGTTCGGAGGACGTCGACGACCACATGTACGTGCTGCGAGTAACGTACATCACCGCCGCAGAGGAGCATTGCCGGATCAACCTGCGACAGCGAACGGGAGAGAAGATCCGTCCGTGTTTGACAAGCAGTGTTGCACCGTCGTGCAGCGGGACATCGTCGGACTTGCTCCGCGATAAGGTATATCCCGCAAACCTATTTCCGAATACGCTGTTATCGACGAGATCCTGTTACGGGTTGCGTGGATTTTATCGCTTCCGCCGCGCATGTTTTCTCCACAAATCCCAACAGTGGTATCAGAGCAGCGTCGATCTACGGTGTATTTGGATTCGTTTCGATATGATCGAATCGCTGTATACTGTTTTATGTTGCATACGATGTGAATTAAACCTGTTAATGTGCAAATCTAAACCTAATTCCACATACGCCGCAGGCTATTGTTTTTGACGTTTTGGACGGGGTCGACTGTGGAAAATAGTGATTTTCCTAAGTGCACGGAAGTAAAATTCCACAGGCTATTGTTTTTGACGTTTTGGACGGGATCCCCGCACAGGGGCGCTGCCCCTGTGTACCCCGCATTGTCTGCGTGGGAGTCAAAATTCATTTAATGGGGAATGTCCCGCATTAAAAGTACTGCAATTTTAATATGTATATACGTATATGTAGATATACCTATGATAGCATACACGTCGCCTTTAAAATCTGTTTTATGTGGTGAGTGCATGCACGGTTATGGCCTAGTATCCCCTTTTGTGAATGTTGTGAATGGATGTGGATGTTGATCTTGTGGATATGGTTGTTTGTGAATGTTATGGATGTATAATCGTTGCATATAGATCCTTTGTATAATGTATTCGGCTTGCATGCCGAGCCTCATCTCTTATTTCAAAGTGTAATTAATTCTTTCTCTTTAATTTTGTAATCATATGATGTAATAAAGATAGGATTAGTTTTAGTCTTTGTAATCTTGATGTAAGGAGGCCACTTGAAGATCCAACTCCAAGGAGTGTCCATGGAGAAGCACCATGAAGATCTAATTCCAAGAAGCAACCTGAAGATCCCACTCCAAGGAGCATCCATGGAGAAGCAACAAGAAGATCCCATTCCAAGAAGCAACTTGACATTCCAACCTCACGAAGCATCCATGAAGTTGTTCATTGTAATGTTGATCATTATAGGCTTACAGGTTGTTTTCACAGGTGTTGCATGAGATGCATAAGACCATAGGTGGACCGTAATCCTTTGTTGCTCCAAAGGATTACAATAGTATGGCCATAACCGATGTATTTGTGATTGCATGTCTATCGTTTGTGGTTGTGGATATAGTAGTATATGATACGTACTATAAGTATGTGGTGTTTGGATATATATATATATATGTATTAATAAAATACCTCAATTAATAATATTAAGTTTTAGTTGCCTTCCATAAAGCAACACACATGAAAAGCTTGATCGACTATGTGTGGGCACGCCTCCGCGTGGTACACTGTCTATCTCGTGGAAGTGTGATGGTGGGTGTGTGGGTCTGCCTCCGCAGGGTGCACACTCATCGTGTTGGCTTATGAGTTGGACTTAACTAGGGAACCTTGATAGGATCAAGTACCTAGAGGCACACAGATGCATCATGGCAAGGAGTTGTGTATGATCATCTATCCAAGAGTTGCATATGATGCAATTGGCAAAAGTTGCCTACCTTAGTATTTGGTCTTTGACGCCGGCGTTGGCTGGGCATTGATCCAATTATTTTGGGTCTTGGCTCACTAGAAGGTTGTGCGTTGCAATCTTCCGAGTTGATAGTGAGGGCTATCAATTTGAATAAAATAGTGGGAGCGTAATTAATTAAAGGCCTAATTAATCTCGTTTATCAAATATTTACAAGTCAAAATGTTTTGGACTAAATGCAAATTTTTCCTTTTGTAGCAATCAAATGGCAAACAACACTCACACGTTCTCGTTGCGATCGGTCCTTGAGAAGGACAAACTTACCGGAACCAACTTTCAAAACTGGTTTAGGACATTGAGAATTGTTCTCACACATGAGCGTAAGCTCTATGTCCTTGAAACACCAGAGCCAGAGGAGCCCGCCGTAAATGCGCCCAAGGCTGAAAAGGAAGCTTATAAGAAGCACCTTGATGATGTTCTGGATGTCAAGTGCCTAATGTTGTGCTCAATGAACTATGAGTTGCAAGAGCAACATGAGAACATGAATGTCATGGAGATGGTAACACATCTCAAGAACATGTATCAACATCAAGCAAGACAGGAGAGATATTATGTCTCAAAGGCGTTGTTCAAAAGCAAGATGAAAGAGGGAGACTCAGTTGGCACCCATATACTCACCTTGATTGGGTACGTGGAAAGCCTATCCAAGCTGGGATTTCCCCTAGGTCAAGAGTTGGCCACTGATGTGATTCTACAATCGTTGCCTGAATCATATAATCATTTTGTCATGAACTACAACATGAACAATTTTGACAAGCCGTTGTCAGAATTGTTGGGCATGTTGAGGACAGCCGAAGCACAGATGAAGAAAGACAAGCCCAAGTCTGTGATGATGATCAGCAAGACAAAGGGAAAGTCAAAAGGCAAAGGCAAGGCTAAGAAAAGTTCTAAAGCCGGGCAGAAGCCAAAGTCATCCGCGCTCAAAGCTAAAGGTGGGATCTCCAAAGAAGGCAGTTGTCACCATTGTCACCAGCCTGGACATTGGAAAAGAAACTGTCCTCTCTACCTGGAGGAACTAAGGAAGAAGAAGCAGGGGATAGAGATCTCCACTTTAGGTATATACGTTATTGAGATAAACTTAAATACTTCTTCATCATGGGTACTGGATACCGGATGTGGATCTCACATATGTTCTAATATGCAGGATCTGATAAGAAGTAAGCCTTTACGAAAGGGCCAAGTCGAGCTGCGGGTCGCTAATGGAGCAAGAGTTGCTGCCACCGCAGTTGGAGTTATTAGTTTATCTTTGCCTACGGGCCTTGTAATAGAATTAGAGAATTGCTATTATGTACCTGCCATTAATAGAAATATTATTTCTATATCTTGTATGGACAAGAGTGGATTTGAATTTCACATTAAGAATGGAATTATTTCTATTTCTAAAGATGAGATCTTTTATGGCAATGCCCCTATGTCTTATGGCATCTACTTGTTAGAACTTGAGACTAGCATATATAACGTAAATACTAAAAGGCTAAAACTTGACAGCTCAAACAAAACATTCTTATGGCATTGTCGTCTTGGGCACATAAACGAGAAGCGCATATCTAGACTCCATAAGGATGGTTATCTAGACTCTTTTGATTTTGAATCATTAGAGACATGTGAGGCATGTTTATTAGGGAAGATGAACAAGACTCCTTTCACTGGACACAGTGAGAGAGCCAGTGATCTGCTAGGGCTCATACATACTGATGTATGTGGACCTTTTAGATCAAATGCTAGAGGAGGCTATCAATACTTCATTACCTTCACTGATGACCTCAGTAGGTATGGCTATGTATATCTTATGAAACACAAGTCAGAAACTCTTGAAATGTTCAAGACTTTCATGAATGAAGTGGAGAAGCAACTTGGTAAGAGTATTAAATCACTCCGTTCAGATCGAGGTGGTGAATACTTAAGCCAAGAGTTTGAGGACCTTCTGAGATACCGTGGTATTGTATCACAATGGACTCCACCTGGTACACCACAACATAATGGTGTGTCAGAAAGAAGGAATCGTACATTATTAGACATGGTACGATCAATGATGAGTTCAGCCGAACTTCCAATATCGTTCTGGGGATATGCTCTTGAAACTGCAGCATTTACACTTAACCGTGTACCTTCCAAATCGGTTCAAAAGACACCATATGAGATATGGAATGGGAATCGTCCCAATTTGTCTATGTTAAAGATTTGGGGATGTGAAGCTTATGTTAGGAAACAATTTCCTGAAAAGCTTGGACCCAAATCGGAAAAATGCTATTTTGTTGGATACCCCAAGGAAACTCGGGGATACTACTTCTACACACCAACTGACAACAAAGTGTTTGTTGCTAGGACTGCTGTATTTCTTGAAAAGGAATTTATTTCCAAAGGAATTAGTGGGAGGAATGTAGAGTTCGAAGAAGTTCGAGACCAACAAGAAAGCAGAGAACCTGAGGAGGTACATAAGGAACATGAGGACTCACAAGTTGTTGTGGAATTTCAAGTTCCAAATGTAACACAGGAACCTCGTAGGTCTAGTAGGACACGAATTGAGCCTGAGAGATTTGGATTTCTCTTAACTCAAGACAGTGACGAATTGGGCATAGCAGATGAGCCAACTTCCTATCTAGAAGCTACTAAGGGACCAGAATTTGAGAAATGGCTCGAAGCCATGAGATCTGAGATGGAATCCATGTACACCAACAAGGTATGGACCTTGGTGGATCCACCAGAAGGGGTAAGACCCATAGGGTGCAAGTGGGTCTTCAAGAAGAAGACTGACATGGATGGAAATGTTCAAACCTATAAAGGTAGATTGGTTGCGAAAGGATTCCGTCAAATTCAAGGTGTTGATTATGACGAGACCTTCTCACCAGTTGCCATGGTTAAATCCATCAGGATCATGCTTGCCATTGCAGCATATCATGACTATGAGATTTGGCAGATGGATGTTAAAACAGCATTCCTTAATGGGAATTTACTCGAGGATGTGTACATGACACAACCTGAGGGTTTTATCGATCCAAAGGAAGCCAATAAAGTCTGTAAGCTATAAAGGTCAATCTATGGATTGAAGCAAGCATCTCGGAGCTGGAATCTACGTTTTGATGAAGTAGTCAAAAAGTTTGGCTTTAGTCAAAATGAAGATGAACCTTGTGTTTACAAAAAGGTTAGTGGGAGCACAGTTGTATTTCTCATATTGTATGTGGATGACATACTATTGATGGGAAATGACATCCCTACTCTTCAGACAGTAAAAGGTTGGCTAGGGAAGACTTTCTCTATGAAGGATTTAGGTGAAGCATCCTATATACTAGGGATCAAGATCTATAGAGATAGATATAGAAGGCTTCTAGGCCTAAGCCAGAGCACATACATTGACAAGGTGCTAAAGAGGTTTAGCATGGAGGGTTCTAAGAGAGGTAACTTGCCCATGTCCCATGGGGTTACAATCTCTAAATCCCAATGTCCTAGTTCATGTGATGAACGGGCACGCATGAGTAAGATTTCATATGCATCAGCAATTGGATCTATCATGTACGCGATGTTATGTACTCGTCCTGATGTATCGTATGCTTTGAGCATGACGAGCCGGTATCAGTCAGATCCAGGTGAATGTCACTGGACAGCCGTAAAGAACATCCTAAAGTACTTGAGAAGGACTAAGGATCAATTCTTGGTATACGGTGGTGAGGAAGAGCTCGTAGTAAAGGGTTACACCTATGCTAGCTTCCAAACTGACAAAGATGACTACAGATCGCAATCTGGATTTGTGTTTTGCCTGAACAACGGAGCTGTGAGCTGAAAGAGTTCCAAGCAAGAGACGGTTGCGGATTCTACAACAGAGGCCGAATATATTGCCGCATCTAATGCTGCAAAGGAAGTTGTGTGGATCAAGAAGTTCATTTCTGAACTTGGAGTGGTTCCAAGCGCTGGTGATGCAATTGAGTTGTTCTGCGACAATAATGGAGCAATTGCACAAGCTAAAGAACCAAGATCGCACCAACGTTCCAAACATATTCTACGGCGGTTCCATCTCATACAAGAGATTGTACAATGAGGAGATGTGAAGATTTGCAGAGTACCTACAGAAAGCAATGTGGCTGACCCGCTCACAAAAGCACTTTCACAGCAGAAACATGACGGGCATGTTCGATCACTTGGATTGAGATTCATGGGTGATTGGGTATAAGTGCAAGTGGGAATCTGTTGGTATGTATGCCCATAGAGACTATCATTCGATGATTGTAATGGGATACTATGTAAACGATTTGTAATACTATATTGATCATATCAATAAAGGCAAGTTTCCAATCTATATGTTTGTGTTTTATATTGTGAGATGACCATAAAACTTATAGATGTCTATAGAATAATATACTCAATGACATATGTCTTCGGGTTGATGACCTGAACAGTGAGATCATATGTATGCTAAGAGTATGTATTCTTGTTTTGTCTCTAATTGGTTGTTATTGTGGAAATATCCATAGACATCAATAACACATAAGATTAGAATGTATGTTGGTTGATGGAAGAATCTCATTATCCATGATATGGAGATATCAAACCAAATACATAGATACTTGTTAGAGAACAGTGTATCGGATAGACCCACCTTGAGAGTGACACATGGATACCATGATTGGTAGTTAGAGTCACATCTCATAATGATGGTGGTGATTGTGGTTCTTAGACCTGAAGTCACTACACTTATCACATGACGTTTGGTGTACTTTGACATCATCCATCGTGGTCCTGAATAAGGATTGCTATAAAGATGGTGCTTGGGTGCACTGTGACACATGGGGATGACTGTGAGTGATGTAGATGGAATTTG
This sequence comes from Alisma plantago-aquatica, assembly GCA_963693085.1. NCBI lineage: Eukaryota > Viridiplantae > Streptophyta > Magnoliopsida > Alismatales > Alismataceae > Alisma > Alisma plantago-aquatica. Next base: position 1,266,210,382 of record OY856410.1, read on the forward strand.
TCCTTCCTACGGGAGTTTGATATTCCGGCCACTTGATAAGCGAGACTGAGAAATGCATGGCCATGCTAATGTGAGTCAATATGTGATATTGAGCTTACATATATCTCAGACAGTCTGCTCTAGTTCAAGGAACATGGATTGAACATTGAAGAGGATAACAATTCCATGACTTGAGTTCAATCCGGATATCAGCGACAAAGGAACTGTACAATCACTGTAACACCAGTCATGTATGATAGGTTAAGTTGTTCTCCAACTTCTCCAATTACTTGGGTAGCAATGAAGTCTTGCTAGATACCAATCATTGCTTGTGAAATCATAATATGATTATGGATATCACTGCCAACGTAATTTGGAGCCTACCGGGTCACACGCACAGGATGTGTTGGAATAGGAGTATAATTGTGGATTTGATTGAAATTGCTTCGAATCACATTGATTACTAAAATGTTTATGTAATCGATTAGAATAATATTGGAGTGACTGGCTCTAAGTGCAAGTGGGAGTCTGTTGGTATATGTATGCCCGTAGAGCCATCCCAAGCGATTGCATGGAGTCGGATATTAATTAATCAATTAATGCGATTATTTGGTTAATTAATGAATTCCGAAATATTCTAATTAATCCACGAGCGTTTTAATTAACGCAACGTTTCTGTTTACCGATGGGTTTAGGAAACCCTACTTCTCTTCTTATCCTATTTAAAGGAGGATAGACGGCCGATATCTATATAAGATATAGAGAGACGCTTTTAGGTTATTCTCACGTACAAAACCTAGCCGTCGTCGTCCTTAGGAGAGAAAGGAGAGCAACGCGGCGCTAGCACGCCGCCGCAGAGACACGCTCCTTCCCGCCGGCTTGAGAAGCGCGACGTGGAGTTCCGTCCATCCGCGTGGACGAAGTAGAGACGCAGACGCCTTGACGCCTGCGTTCGGAGGACGTCGACGACCACCTGTACGTGCTGCGAGTAACGTACATCACCGCCGCAGAGGAGCATTGCCGGATCAACCTGCGACAGTGAACGGGAGAGAAGATCCGTCCGTGTTTGACAAGCAGTGTTGCACCGTCGTGCAGCGGGACATCGCCGGACTTGCTCCGCGATAAGGTATATCCCGCAAACCTATTTCCGAATACGCTGTTATCGACGAGATCCTATTACGGGTTGCGTGGATTTTATCGCTTCCGCCGCGCATGTTTTCTCCACAAATCCCAACAAGTACTCCCAGATGTAGTGTGACTGCCTGGCCAATATCTGAGGTTCTGACTCAAAATAAGATACCTTTAGGACTCTCTCATCTCTTTCGTCCCTTCTCAACCCTAATTCAATTAAGAATTATTGGATTTAGGGTTTTTCTCTCTTTTCCCCACCCTCTAGAGGTAAGGGTAAGTAAGATAAGGATTAAGGGATCCTCCACCAAATTAATAAAAGGTACATAAATAAGATGTCATCGACATAAGTATAATTAGTTTAAATGTAAACTAAAGTTTGATTGTATGCTTATGTTGATGGCTCGTGTGAAGACCGTAGCTACTCTAGTTGAGGACACCGAGAACCTAGCTAGGGGTTGGCCTCCCCGCAAGAGGAAGGGATCTTTCGAGAAGAGGAAGAGGGACTGGGGTGACAAGTCCTCAAAGAAGAGGAAGAGACCTGAGGGAGCCTCAGAAGAAGGCCCTGATCCTAAGTCAGTACCCTTCGACAACCTCGAGATGGTCCAGGAAGAAGAACACATGTCTGAGGATGAGGTCAAGTTTGAGGAGAACTAGACTAGTGGTCCACGACTGGCAATGGTAGTTCGCACCCATGATGCCCTATGGATGGAATAGAAGAAGAGGCTAACTGAGGTCATTAGTGCCCTGGCCCTCAGAGATATAGCCAGAGATGAAAATGGTGAGTCGCTTTCCATTCGTTCCTGACTTGGAGTCACCATTCTGGACTTCGTCAAGCTGAATATCGAGAGATTCTAGGGAGAGGATAAGACCAAAGTAGTCAACAAAGCAGATGCTTGGTTGTTGGCAGTCAAGAACAATTTCTTCATGCTAGAGGTACAGCCGAACAAGAAGGTTCCTTTTGCTGCTCACCTCTTGGAAGGAGCAACCAAGATCTGGTGGGAAAACCACATCATGGGACAAGATCTAAGTGAGGAGATGATGGCATGGACCGACTTCAGGACTATCTTTACCGCCAGATTCATCCCCACCTCAGCTAAGAAGGAGAAGGAAAGAGAGTTCACCAACATGATCTAGGGTAAACTATCTGTTGCGGACTTTGGCCGCAAGTTTCGCATCCTGGAGCATTTTGTGCACATGATGGATGAGGAAATATGAGTGGACCATTTTGTGGAGCGTCTTCACCCCGCAATCAAGCCTCATGTGATGGCGAGTAAACCAGCAACTTTCACTAAAGCCTACAACAACGCCTTAGACATGGAGAGGATAGTGATGCCTGCTCAGACTCCACCCAAAGGATATTTGGGTTTCACTGAAGGTACTCAAGGATAAAAGAATGATCACAAGAAAGGACAAGGAAGTAACCACAACAAGGGCAAGCATGGACACAAGGGAAAGCCACGTGGTGAGAGTTACTTTCAGAAGTGTCGTACATGTGGACGGACACATCTTGGGAAGTGTCGCTTCGAGAATAGGGTGTGTTATTGTTGCTAGTAGGAGGGACACTTCATCACCAACTTCCCTCTTCTTGATTTGAGAGGTCTAGTGGCATCTCAAGATTGAAACTTTCATGGGATAGTAAAATCTTACCATCACAAGAAACTATCTTTAGTGGGAGATCTAGCATTTCTAGATGGGTAAGGCCAAACAACGATAGACGAAATTCTTTACACCATTATATTTGTATATATCGGAAAAACAACAACATTATGATTGAAATACTAGAGTTCTAAATAGTTCTGGTAGACATTAAAAAAAATCACAGTTAAAGAATATCCAAGAGAAGCTATTGTTTAACAACCTTGCATAATAACTACTACACCAATTTTTTGAGTGATCCCATTCCACATGGTTGCCAAGTGTAATAATGAATTTTTGTTTCTTAGTTCGACCATTTGGTGAAAAGCCCTACAAATCCAGGATGAAAAACAAGTTAGATGATTGTGACAGAGGCGCACTGTTATAACCTCAATTTTTCAAATTCATAATTGCAATGTAATTTCTCCTTTTAAAGATATATGAACATGTAATTGTTTGTTTTGATTTGAATACATAGATTTTATTAATAAATAGCCTTTCTTGTGTGATTTCATAGGCCTTATTGGCTATTGGGGCCCAATAACAAGAAAAAGGAAATAAAAAGAAAAAGAAATTCAGTTAATGAAAGGATAATTAAGAAAAGGAGAAAAGAAAGTGGTAGAAGCCTCTAGAAGGCTAGGAGGTAGCCTCCGGAAGTGGATTTCGTATCTTTGGGATTTCTTGGGTTCCAAGGAGTCCAAGTTACAAAGATAATAAGAAAGAAAAGAGAAAATACCAATTAAATTAGCTTTATTGAAAGATAAGTTTCTTATGAAGGAAATACCCTTTTTCTTTGGAATTTGGGTCTCAATTTTGGTACACAAGTAGATAATGTCGACCCAAAGTTTCCTTTAAATTTTGAAAAAGGATGCATGGTTTATGAGATATGAATTTTTGAAGTTATCCTAAAGTGGAAAGGAATTTGCGTCACAGTTTAATTTGGGATTTAAATCCCGATTTTCGTTGATAAAACCATCACTCGCGATCGTTGGATCAACAATCCACGGCCTGGGACGAATCCCAGTCTCGCGGGAAACTAGAACTCTGTGTCCAGATCACAGGAAACTCAATCAAGGATTGCTCGAGTTTGAGCCTACGTGCAAGGTTGGACATGAGTCCATTGACTCCGAGAGATTGTTCCGGCACTACCTAACCCAGGTTTCTTGGGGTTTCGTCGCAAACTGGAGGAATCCCCAATTCACCGGGGACCTACGATGAACCCTATATATAGGATAGAGTGGGTGGTCACACGAGCAACCCCACAAACCCTACCCTCGAGACCAAAGCTCTGCGACGATTGCTCTCGTGCCCTCAATTCAACCAATAACCCTATTCTTCCCCCTTGTCTAGTAGCAGTCGTCACCGGAGGAGCCAAGGATCGTTGGCGGTGAAGGAGCAGTGTGGAGAAGGAATTGAAGGTACCCCTGAGTCAACGAGGAGCCGGCAAATCTGCCAGACCTTTTGGTTTGCACGCAGGTGGTCGGGAGCTCGAGGTCAATGAGGGAGTTGACTCGTGGGGCTCTGCTGGCCAGTGCGAGAGGTTGAAGATGATGCCTGGTATTTTTACCAGTATACCCTCCCGCTCCTTCATCCCAGGTAAGGGCATTCTCGCCTTTTTTTTTCAGGGGCGAGGCGCGCAACCGCAGATTGTCAGATCCTGTGTGGTCCAGCGAACCACTGATCGAACGGCTAAGGTTTATGATGATTTTCAAAAAATAGTTCCTCTCTACTAGATAATCCAAGAAAATGCTTTTCTTTGTAAAAATTGTAAAAAAATAATAGGAAGGTCAAATGAAGAAACTTTATATATCAAAAATGATAAGAAAAATATGAGTAATCTGATAAAAATAGTTTTAGCATCTGATTTTGTTTCTAATTGCAAAAGTATCTTGATTTGATCATAAAGTGCATTAAATTTAGGATAAAACCCTAATGATGATTAGATATCAAATCAAAGATGCTTAATGGGTTAATTCGAGTATTAATAACCTTTTGAAAAGAAAAGTAAGGTTTGAATCTAAAATTAGCTTATAATTGGTTCATTTTAGGGTTTTAATCCATGAATCTATAATAATAAACCCTAATCTAGGATAAAGAAGGAAATTAACTTGAACAATCCGAATTATTTGGGATAATGTGGTTATCTATTGATCCTAAGCCTGTTAGGAGGAATATGACAAGCTAATTAGGGTTCATGCTTAGCTTTGCTATTTTAGGGTTTGTAGTGGCAATAATGAAGAGGAACCCTAATGAAACCCTAAAAGGAAGTAGGAAACCCTAGGAAGCGAGTTCATATGAGTGTAATCTGAGAAAGTGAATAGTAATAAAATTTTATGATTATTTCAGGATCATTTCTTATGTGAACTGCTTGCTTTCTTGAATATTTCCTTGTTTGGATTATTGTAAGCTTGTTGATTCGACTGAACATGTATGTGGTTAATTATGATTAATCGCCTTTAGTTTCACAATGTTTCTCAGATGTTCTTATCGAGTGAGTGCAACCTAAACTGTTGGATGTTCAATTATGCAAACATATAAAGTTCCTATGAGTATCACAATTAATTATGTATGTGTATTCTCGAACCTACATTCCACCCTAATGTAAGTTGCAAGACCAAGCCCCAGAATGAAGGTCTGAGTTGGTCAATCCCTGGAGGGTAGACCATTGGGAACCACGAGAGGTGACCCCAATCCCTTGCGAGGAAAAAACCCTAAGAGAGGGTAATCTAGGGTTTAGGATAAAAGAGGTTGAGAATATCACATTGAAAGTGTAATTTTGGATTGATAATGAACTAATTGTGATAATTAGGTTGTTAGAAGCTATTTGTGAAATTGTGATTGTTCCCAACATATCGGTATAGAAATATACTGACTGACATTTTGTTTGTCGGCATTTTAGATACAATTCTGAAAATGGACAAACACTAAATCAATATATTGTGAAGATACAATCAACTTGTACAAGGAGGATTAGATAGATAGACTTTTTTGTGGATAGAAGTCTAGATCCAAATTTTACAAGGTATGCAAAAATATTTATTTATTCCAGCTTTTCAGTTTAGCAATAGTAGAATTTGATAATTATTTTTTATTAAATGTCAAACTATGGATCCTGAAGTATTGGGATAACATCTCTAACCTTTTGGTGTCCCTTGATTGGGGGTTACCGGGAAGTGTGGTCATTACATTTGGTATCAGAGTCGTGCTTTCTCATTTAATACTTAGTAATTATTATATTTTACAAACTCTGTAGAACCGAGGGAGTTATTAGAGGATGTTCCAAAAGACGAAGGTGTCTAGAAAAGGATCACGGTCCAGGGACTGGCATTATTTTCCTCCACCCTGCTAGTCAGTTACGAGGACTCCCAGATGTAGTGTGACTTCCTGGCCAATATCTGAGGTTCTGACTCAAAATAAGATACCTTTAGGACTCTCTCATCTCTTTCGTCCCTTCTCAACCCTAATTCAATTAAGAATTATTGGATTTAGGGTTTTTCTCTCTCTTCCCCACCCTCTTGAGGTAAGGGTAAGTAAGATAAGGATTAAGGGATCCTCCACCAAATTAATAAAAGGTACATAAATAAGATGTCATCGGCATAAGTATAATTAGTTTAAATGTAAGCTAAAGTTTGATTGTATGCTTATGTTGATGGCTCGTGTGAAGACGCAGCTACTCTAGTTGAGGCCACCGAGAACCCAGCTAGGGGTTGGCCTCCCTACAAGAGGAAGGGATCTTTCGAGAAGAGGAATAGGGACTGGGTGACAAGTCCTCAAAGAAGAGGAAGAGAGGGAGCCTCATAAGAAGGCCCTGGTCCTAAGTCAGTACCCTTCGACAACCTCGAGATGGTCCAGGAAGAAGAACAGATGTCTGAGGATGAGGTCAAGTTTGAGGAGAACCAGACTAGTAGTCCAGGACCGGCAATGGTAGTTCACACCCATGATGCCCTATGGATGGAACATAAGAAGAGGCTAACTTGGGCCATTAGTGCCCTGGCCCTCAGAGATATAGCCATAGATGAAAATGGTGAGTCTCTTTCCATTCATTCCTAACTTGGAGTCACCATTCTGGACTTCGTCAAGCTGAATATCGAGAGATTCTAGGGAGAAAATAAGACCGAAGTAGTCAACAAAGTAGATGCTTGGTTGTTGGCAGTCAAGAACAATTTCTGCATGCTAGAGGTATTGCCGAACAAGAAGGTTCCTTTTGTTGCTCACCTCTTGAAAGGAGCAACCAAGATCTGGTAGGAAAACCACATCATGGGACAAGATCTAAGTGAGGAGACAATGGCATGGACCGACTTTAGGACTATCTTTACCGCTAAATTCATCCCCGCCTCAGCTAAGAAGGAGAAGGAAAGAGAGTTCACCAACATGATCTAGGGTAACCTATTTGTTGCGGACTTTGGATGCAAGTTTCGCATCCTGGAGCATTTTGTGCACATGATGGATGAGGAAAGATGAGTGGACCATTTTGTGGAGCGCCTTCACCCCGCAATCAAGCCTCATGTGATGGCGAGTAAACCAACAACTTTCACTGAAGCCTACAACACCGCCTTAGACATGGAGAGGATAGTGATGCCTGCTCAGACTCCACCCAAAGGATATTTAGGTTTCACTGAAGGTACTCAAGGACAAAAGAATGATCACAAGAAAGGACAAGGACGTAACCACAATAAGGGCAAGCATGGACACAAGGGAAAGCCGCGTGGTGAGAGTTACTTTCAGAAGTGTCGTACCTGTGGACGGACACATCCTGGGAAGTGTTGCTTCGAGAAGAGGGTGTGTTGTGGTTTCCAGTAGGAGGGACACTTCATCACCAACTGCCCTCTACTTGATCTGAGAGGTCTAGTGGCAGCTCAATCAGTGCAGAAGCACCCCCAGGAGGAGGAGGAGTACCAGTTGGAGGTCCACCTGTTGGAGAGAGAAGGCAATCTAGAGTGTTCTCCATTGACAATGAAGAAGTCTAGGCAAATTCTAATAGGTTGATCGAGGGTAATAACCCATAGAGTTTTCCTTTCAGTTTAGTTTGATCATGTAATAGCGGTCTGATACAGTATGAAACTATGTAGGCATGCTTGAAGTCATGGGATAAAATGTAAAAGCTCTTTTTGATTCTGGTTCTACTAATACTTTTATTTTGAGAAATTTGGCAACTATGCTTTGTTTGGACATCAAGGATTTAGGCTATGTTTTGGATGTCACAACCCCGAGTGGTCAAATATATACATCTCTTTTAAAAAAAACCATCTTGCCAGTTAAGTACCTAAGTCACGAGCTTCCCACCGACTTCATCCTCCTCGATATGAATGATTTTGATGTAATCATTGGTATGGATTGGATTTACACCTATAGAGCACAGATTGACTGTAGAGAAAAGAAGATCCTCATTAGGAAACTTGGTCATCCACACTTTACCATTCAAGGAAGGAAAGATGTGACTACCAGCCTTTATGTGTCAGCTTTGAAGGCCGAGCAGATGATATCCAAAGGCTGCTGAGCATACCTGGCCATAGTCACAGAGCCTGAGGCCAAGGTACGACCCTTAGAGGAGATAGAGGTTGTTCGAGAGTATGCGGACGTGTTTCCAGATGATGATTGGGTTTTTAATCAGTTTGACTTGGCTCAAGTTGGTAACTTAATATAACTTCCACTTGTGAGATCAGATCAGTAAACGGATGCTACCATATTTAGTCATGGGACTTGATGGTTAGTCAACCAAAGAAGAAGGAAAAAAACTTCACTTGGCCAAACTCGCTTTAACTCCTTATTGCGGACCTCTAGAACTTCCATAGCAACTCCAAGGATCTAGAACCCTGAAGTTGATTCTACAACTACCTCAACTCCCCAGTGAACATCATGAACACTTAGGTTATGAATATTTTGTTCGTACTCATTAATTTATATGTGAAAGGAAGATCTTGACCCCAACAAACCCTGATTTGCTCAACACAATTGTTTCAGTTGTACAAAATCATAGCATGATTTTTTAACTCTAAAACCTATTAAAGGTTAGGGTATTTTCTTAATATAATAAAGAAATAAAGTACAATTGCTTTAATGAAACTCCTCTTGAAAATACATTATTGTACCCAACCATTGCATTAGCCTAAAGTAAATGAAAGAATCTTTGGTTAAATTAAGAAGAGTTCTTATCTTGATGAAGAAAGTAAATTGCATATAAACTAAAGGGCTTTAACTCTAGGTTTATAGAATGATTGCTCTTCTAGCCAATTTATCTCTAGCTTAAATTTAGGAGCAGTGTGCAAGTATTTTCCCATCATGACAAACTCAACTATCTCCATGCAAGGTTAGATAGAGTTCTAGCCTTCTTAGAGTATCCCGGCATAAGATTTAACCAACTTCAAACAAATAGCTTAGTCTCTATTGATGGATGAAACGTCAATTTTTCTTCCATGTTCTTTAAGAGGTGACGACTAAAAGGTCATTCATCTCTTTATAAAGTGATTAGATAAATTTTCCGAATGGAAAATAATATAGTTGCGACACATAAATCCACTTGCATGACTAATCAGAATAAGGCCTTGTTTGAATTAATATAGGATTCTAGTGGTTGGCTAGTTAACAAATTGCCTAGACCGTTGCTCATCGAACTGAGCATCTACTAGGGACCTCGGCCTAAGTTTTTCCTAATCTCAATACTACTGGTTTGTCTCGGATTGCTATATTATATGCGTAGGTGGTGTTCACACAAATCTTGTGATGCGCCACATATTAAACATGGGTGTCTGAGCATCTTTTACATTGAGAATAGCTTACATATGTACTTACATGATCTCTCTCTTCCCCCAAGGACCAGGTGGTGCAGTTTCCCGTTGCTTATTAAAGACAATCATTACTTCATAGCTTTTATTGACATCTGATTTTCTCTCCTTCGGCCCTCATATAGACCGGTCTCCAAAAATCGACCTAGATCAAGAGAATATTAGTGGCAATTGAACAGAATTTATCTTGGAGGGACCTTTTTCAGGAGCAGAAATGTGATCTATTAATCAGTAAGGGGCACCTTTAAAGAATGAGCATGAATGGATGTTTTTGTCCTCGGTAGTGATAACAGAACTCATCAGCGACACTCTAGGTGACTTGCACTATGGATCTCCTTTGCATTTGCTCTAAAGGGCCCAAATGTACTTTGGTCTCATAAAAACTTGCGTCTTCACTTTCATTGTTCGAGGAATATGGAAACCAAGAACCATGTGTTCTAGTCCGCAAACCCATCCATATGAACAGATCTAACTATAATTTTACATGCGAACTTTCCAGCCAGACGAGACCAATATTGGAAAGTAGCGCACGAGGGCGTTTTGTGTTGTTAATTTTAATTACGGCAATAAATACAACAGCAAACATTTGCAACTAAATCAACATTTTCAGACCAGATCTAGATAAAAATTAGAAGAATAAATGAAGCAGAAGAATAGAAAACAAGAGTAAAACTAATGTACACTCGAATGTGCCGGAGGCACCGTACACCTCAGTCGTTTTTAAAGATGCAGTGATTTTTTGAAAAATCTAAACTATTGATCTTCTTAAATATCTTAAGAACATACTATATAATAAATTTCAGCTCATTTGGATACTTATAGGTTGTGCATCTAAAGGAGGCAAAAATCATGCATTTCAAATTAATTTTGTGCGTTGATTTTGTTGTCCTTAGATGAGTGACTTACACTAATCTAAATAAACTCAAAATTTATATGTGGCTTATTATTATTATAACTACGAAGATTGATGGATTAGATTTTAGAAAAATATGGTCTAGATATACAAACATCATTGAGGTGTACGGCGTGATCTATACACCCTAGTGTATTCTAGCCTGACTCTAGAAAATAAATAAGGTTAGAAAAACAGACCCGATCGTTTGTTTGAGAAATGAACTAGTTACTTAAAGAATTCAGTGGCTTACAATCCTTTTGGATCGGCGTCATTCTTCTATACGACTCGGTCACAAACCTTTAAAAGATGTCTTATTCGTGTTGATGATGAATGATGCAAATGTTTGATGACATGCACTATCAGTACAGCTCAGCGACCGCAGGAACCACCGCCTGACATATCATGTCTCGAAAGAGACGAAGGAACTTATTTTGCACAGAGGAAAGTCTCCACGCAGTAACTCTAGAACGACAGCTGGAAGACTCCAATTTACGTTTGAAAAATGCTAATAAGAACGATGACAAGTGATGTTCATTAGATGTTAGTGAGATGTGTTTAACCCTAATGACCATAGGTTTATTTATAATATTACACGCACCAAAATCATATTCCTATGCGCAATCGTTCAATCTCTCTTGTACACATTACAAAAAATCCATGAGGCAAACACTTTTCAATTAGGATTAATAATATATATATAATTAATTAATTAATTCTTAGTTGTTGTATCTTTGTGTAAAAAGAAGATGGAAAACAAAAGACAATTCCAACAACCCACAAGCCACAAACCGCAAGTCACAAGTCTGATCATGTGCTCGGCCCGGCCAAGTCAAGCCAGACGAGACAAGGTGTAGTGTGGTGCGTGTGTGTACGTGTGTGTTGTGGTCACCATACCCACCAAGGAAGTGAGCATACTCTTCCCTAGGACCCTTTAGACACTAGTATCACACGTAATCCTACATATAAGGACTACAAAAGTTCTACGAGTGAGCAATGTGGGATCAAACCTCTTCCCATTTACACAAGTCAACACACTACATTTTCCTCCATGTACTACATGCACTACATTGGGCTTAACTCATATTAAATATATGATTGTAGCAGTGATATATCTAACAATCCCTCACAAAGTCTAATGTGTAGTGTGTTTTGCCAATCAGTGTTCAATATTGTGCTTTCAAGAGGTTTGAATCTACCTGAGTTATCCAGCTATGAACTCCACAGGAACTAGGTGAACAAAAGTCTTAAACATGAACCTGAGAGTATAGGTTGGTAACAACACAATAAAGATATAGCAGAAAAGAAATCTTATGCATTAAGGTCATGCATCCAAAAGATATATCTCATTATTAATATCAAGGAACAATCTAATTCCCCTATTGTGGCCTATACAACATCAATCATTTAGTTTGAGTCTCCAAGGATGTACTGTTAACATCTTGTCCTAAAACTTGACACCATTCAGAGACTAATCTCTTACTAACTTGTAGTCGTGACACTAATACATTTCTCAGGGGATAGATAAAAATGCAAGAAGCATCAAAGAACTTACATAATGTCATCTCTCACCTGATAGCTTTTTATTAACACATTGAATCTAATTTATTGGATCTCCACTCTGTTAGATTGGGTTGGTACTGCCTACAAATAATAAGGGACTTCAGTCCCATCCTCAACCTGGATTTCTCCACTAAGGCATGGGTAAGACCTTTAGTGAAAAGATCAGTTGTATTATCTTTGGTGTCGATGTAGTCCACAGCCACAACCCCATTAGACATGAACTCCCTCACATACTTGAGTCTGACTTGGATGTGTCTAAGTTGTTGTTTATTGTACTTGGAGTTCTTTATTTTAGCAATAATTGTAGTGCTATCACAATGAACTGAAATTGCAGGAAGTGGCTTCTTTACCTTAGTCAAACTGGATATAAGTTCATGTAGCCATTCAGCTTCCAATCCAGATTCATCTAAAGCACACAACTCTGCCTCAAAAGTATACCAATACAATATGATATTTTTCTTAGACCTTCATGAAAAGCACCTTCTCCCAACAGGAATACATATCCTAAGACACCATTACTCCCAGATTTCATGACAATCCTTCTTGCATCACTATATCCTTTGACTACAAAAGGATATTTGCCATAATGCAGCCCAAGGGAACAAGTTCCCTTGATATACCTCAGAGCTCTATCAAGAGCTTCCCAATGCGTATTGTCAAGACAAATGGTGTATCTACTTAACTTGCTCATATCAAATACAATATTTGGATGTGTGCAGTTCATAAGATACATCCAATTTCCAATAATTTGTGAGTATCATAATTGAGACATTGGAACCCCAATCTCATTCTTAAATAAGGCCTTGGATGAATGATATGGAGTGTTAATAGGTTTATGTGATGTGTATAAAAACCTCTCCATTATCTTCTCAACATAGTGAGACTGGGAGAGAGTTATCCCATCAGTATACCTTGTGATTTTAAGCCCTAAAATCACATTAGCGACACCCATATCCTTCATCTCAAAATTTCTACACAATAATGACTTAGTCTCATTTATTACTTTCATATCAGAATCAAAAAGTAGTATATCATCTACATACAGGCATAAGAAAATGAATCCATCATTGACAGTTCTGGAGTAAAGACACTTATGAAAATCATTAGAAACAAAGCCAAACAATGGTATCACAGAATCAAACTTTTCATGCCATTGCTTAGGGGCTTGTTTCAAACCATATAATGACTTGACAATTTTACACACTTTGGACTCATTCCCACAACCCACAAATCCCTTAGGTTGTTCCATATATATATATATATATATATATATATATATATATATATATATATATATATATATATATATATATATATATATATATATATATTCCTGAAGATCACCATGGAAGAACATGGTCTTTACATCCATCTGATGGATACAGAGATTACAAATGGAAGCCAATTCTATAAGCAATCATATTGTGGTCATATTGGAAATAGGAGAATGTGTATCAAAATAATATATTCCTTCCCTTTGTGTGTAACCCTTAGCAACTAACCTAGTTTTATACTTATTGAGTGTACCATATACATTAAGTTTCTTATTAAAGATCCATTTTTATCCAATTGTAGAATAACTAGGAGGCAAATCCACTAATTACCAGGTTCCATTCAAGAGAATTGATTGGGTTACATCATTAACGACTTCTTTCCAAAACTTGTCTTCTTGAGAATCCCTAGCTTGTTTGAAAGATACAGGATCATCCTCAATATTGTAAGTGAGAAACTCACTTCCAAAATCTTTGAATGTCCTAGGTCATTTACTTCTCTTTAGTTCAACTACTTCTTCAAAATCATCAATATCAGAACTAGCTTATTTTGAGTCTCCCCTCACATTTCTCATCCTTTCCACATGCTCGTGAATGGAACCTATGGTGAATTAATCCTCTTGAGATACTTCACTGGGCACACCAGATTTTATGGGAAACACATCCTCAAAGAATGTAGAATCATGTAACTCTACAATTGTATTGACATCAACACCTCATAAATCAGATTTACAAACAAGAATCTATAGGCATAAGTTGACTCTACATAACCCAAGAAGATGGTATCAACAATTTTTTGTCTCAATTTCTTCCCTTTGTGTTTCGAGACAGGTACCTTTATAAGGAAGCCCAAGACTCGAAGATATTTGAGACTTGGTTTTCTCCCTCTCCATAACTCAAATGAACTACTTTCTACATGTTTATGGGGAACTCTATTCAGAACATGGAAAGTTGTATGCAAAGCTCCCCCCTACATGAAGTTGGGTAGACCTAAAGTTTGGAGTAAGGAATTAACCACATCTATCAGGTTCGATTTTTATGGTCTATAATCCCATTATATTATGGTGAATAAGGAGTGGTAATATGACATTGCGACGGTGCCACAAAGTAAGATTACTCAAATAAAGAGTGGAACTAATACTAGCATTCAGGTTACCCAAAAGTATAGAAAATTAAAACCAATCTCATCACATCACCTCAAGTTGAAACATATCACATATGAAACAAACAAACTTGTGCCACCTGTATCACATACATGCCCAGAGATATTACAGATCACAGTTCAAGGGCTATCAAGACACAACATGGTACATACGAAACATGTTCACATATACAAGTTGTATTTGTAAAACTATGGCATACAGCCAAAACCCACGTATCGATGTACAAAATCATGAAAACCTCTCCAAGGACCTGAGAGTATAGGGATGACACATAGGACTCTACTACAAAACACTAGTAGCATATCCAACCTTTTAACATCTATTGCTCTTCCTGCTGCTTAGCATCAACAACACGATCTCTACCTCGTCACGCACGACCACATAAAAGATGTGGAAACCCACCAGGTGAGATCAAACGTCCTAGTGAGATATAACTCTCTGTCAACGTCTATCATTAGCACAGATAAAATTAAAGAAAGTATAACATTATAATCAAGTTGAGCAGATTCAGATAGATGATATAAGTAAAATAGTTACCATTGTCTAAACAAGTCAGGCATTTACGACTGAGTAGTAGAACATCTTATGTTTTAAGAAGGAATATGAAGACCATGTATAATAGTTGATTTCTCTTACTTCATTATTCAAGAAAATTAGTACAAGAGATAAGGCAAAGGGTCATCCAATGTGAGACGTGTTTAACCCTAAGCAAATATACTACACAGTTGTATTACGTCTTTTATTATTCCATCAGGATTTAAGGTGTACTGTTCAAATTCAAACGACCATTGTGAAGTCAAAATCAGTACCATACAAGATCTATGGAAGATCCAACACCTCCCAGTCAGTATGAGAGAAATATCACAGAGATATAATAGTCTACTACAAATAGTGACATTTAGTCAAGTTGATAAACACCTAGCCCGCCTTGGCACATGGCACAGTGCTAGAGAATAGGCTCATGCATTGTCGTTCTAAAAAGAGGCATCAATGCAGTTATAATGCTTCCTATCACATATCACAACGTCTGAGGCATGAGCATTGTCATCCTCTATATATCACAATTGTGGATACAAGGAGATACTCGACTTGCACACCCACATATTCAACAATATGTGCTCCGAGATTCCTTACGAATGCCTCATTTTACTATCTAGCAAGTACTAACAACACAGATGGATATATGGTATAGGGAAACTACATAATTAGGGTTTCACTTGATTAGGTAAGCCAATTGGGTGTCTTTTAGCATCAATCAAGTTACAACGTATAAACCTTAAACAAATTCTACAAACTAAGGGTAGATACAACTCTAGAAGATATAAAATGTATAAGATGTAAACTTGTCATATCATCTCAAGACATTACTATCTCACTCCCTTAATCAAGGCCATCATCATCTCATCCTTGGATGATATCACCTCTCACTAAGCATAGAGTACTTTTTAGGTCATTAGATTTGATCACATAATCCTTGCACATTCATATTGCATTATGCCTCAACCATACTCATAATCACCAATCTATATTATATAAGGATCACCATACAATTCACATAGTTCTGACATTCATGTCACATGCAAAGTTAGGGTTACACAAGTAGGAGAGAGAAAACACCATTACATCATAATACCCTCAAGCAAAAATAGAAAATACGTCACATATCTCAAAATATGGGTTGGGGTTTCATGTGTATTCGATTAGGGTTTCATATTATCATTCAAACACAAACCCCTAGTTTAATTACCTCCCACATGTTTGTAGTGTGTTAGTTTTAAGCACTATTGATTATGATTACGCATTCATGTTCACATCATCATTTAGTAACCAACAACATAGTGTTGCAACTGATTGAAATAAGTGTAGTGACCATAGACCCACATGTAGCAACCATATGTAATGAACTCTAGGGTAATGACCTTGTTGTGAATGCTAGGAAGGTGTAGTGACTATAAGCAGCTATGTGAGTGTCGTCCAAACCATCAAGCAAGGTGTTGCATCGAACTAAATATGATGTAGTGACCACTAGCAAGAAATTACCCATGTTTAGCAATTACACATTACAGAACATCATCACAAACAAATGTTGCGACCACTGCACAATCCTTGGTCATATATAGTGATCGTAACACTTCAAATCACTTTAACCGAAACACACCAACCCACCAAGAGTAGATACCAACATAGCCATCCAAAATTCTTTTCCCTAAACAAACACATGGTGTAGCGGTCAAGAATGATTAGGGTCAACCATTTTAGCACCCACAACACCTCAACCATCATGCATGAACACACCAACTCAAAATAGAACTGACCATGAACAAAAAAGAAGGTAAAACTCAAGGAAACCAAGCATCATCTAGGAGGAAGACTCCATACAATAATGATCACCAATACTCTAAAACATCACCATGAAAAAACCTTATTAAGAGATATAAAACCCACGTTCAATGCATGTAAAATAGAGCTAAAACTTCATGCTACTCCAAGATACTCGAACCATATGCATATTGATAGAAATCCATAATCAAAGCAAGAGAAAACCATCCATTCTATAACCACCACAAAAATCAGTTACAAGAATCAGGATTTAGGAGGAGTAATCTACTTGAGAATACTACAAAATATTAGACCCTAGATCATGATAACGACATCTAGCATATTAGAATCACTTTTGAGTTGAAAATAGCAACATGCAAGCAAGATTTAAGGTGCAATAATAGAAGAGGGGAAAGTTATATAACTCGCCTTATGTTGAAGAGATGAAGCTCCCAAGATCACAAGCTCAAAAAGAGAAGAAAGAAGCTCCAACTTGGAACACTCCACAGCCACAAGGTCACCTCAAAAGAGAAGAACACACTAAGGTCAAAAGATATTTCAATGTGGAGAAAACTCATCCCTAGGTTGAACAAGAGAAAAGAGAGGTGAAAGAGAAGAAAGCTTCATCTCATGTGCGTACCACCATGGTCAAACCATAGTCTTCGAGCCTTGTGAAGAGATGTTTCCCCCAAGATAGCCACCATGGTTACACCATAGTCTCACGGCCAAGAAAGAAGAGGTAGGGTTCAAAGGAAAACGTGATCAAAGGTGTAGAATCACTTACCAAGAAAGAAAGTCACCAAGGATCACCACAAAGGAGATGATCAAACTCAAAAGCACCACATGCAAGGATGATCAGTCACTAAAGCTTCAAGATCGGCCTTCTCTAGCTTCACCAAGCTCCAAGGCCAGCCAAGAAAGAAGGAAGAAGGGGAGAGATCTAGAAGGATTGCTTGCATGTCGAGTAGAGAGCTTATATACACAAGGTAGGAGGGAAGTAAGGGGGTTATGAGGTGTCAACACAAGAGATCACCAAAAGGACACTTGTCCACCAAGGAAACAGCCATGCAACCACTTAACACATGCATGTATCGAAGGGTGATATAACCTAGGGAATGTAGTGACCACCTAGATCAGCGACATCCCATGTTGTGGTAGTAACACACCATGGTAGACCATGTAGCAACCGCTACAATAGGTCACCCACTCAACATGGTTGAAACACTCCACTAAAAGACAAACCCTATCAACAGACCACACCTAGGTCACCACAGTTGAAGCAAACGACACCTAGGGTGAGTGTTGTATTCACAACACTCATCCAAAAGTGGTGTTGTGGTCGCAACACACACAAACCCTAGTATGGCCGACACACATCAACAAGGCAAACCCTAGAAACCTAGTTATCACCATGTGATGTCACATCATCAACCATGGTCCAAAAAATCTCATATATTGTTCTTTCTCTCTATCATGATGCCAAGACATAGAGGGCACACTCTACATGTGACAAATTGTGAGATAACCCTCACTCATGGGTAAATTGCACCTTGGTTCAAAATAGGCATGCATAGCTCAAACATCATCCAGACAGAGCCAAAATGCAAGAATAAGCTTGACACATGCCCAGAGAGACAATCATGTGATGATTGTAATGGCATAATTTGTAAATGATTTATTTAATAAATAAATGCAAGCTCCGAACTTATTGTGTTTAATTCATTTATGAGATAATGATGTAACATTATAAATGTCTGGAAAATAATATTACTCAATGATGTGTGCCTTCAAGTGCGTGACCTGAGGAAATGAGATCATACGGATGTTAAGAGTACATATATATATTCTCATTATGTCCCTAATTAGTTGTTATTGTGGAAGGTTGATAGACAATAATAACACACAAGATAAAAGTGTGAGTTGGTTGATGACAGAATCTCATTAGTCATTTTATGGCTATATCAAACCAAGCACACAGATACATGTTGGAGAATAATGTATCGGATAGACCCACTATGAGACTAACACATGAAATCCATCATCATGGAAGTCATAGTCAACACTCACAATGATGGTGGTGGTTGTGGTTCTTAGACATGAAATCACTGCACTCATCACATGTCGTTTGGTACGCTTTGACATCATCAAACACAGTCCTGTAACATGGGTTGTTATAACGGTGATCATTGGGTGACTGTGACACATGGGGACTGACTGTGAGTGATATACGTGGGATTTGTCTCTCTTGTAGGAGTATGATATCCTAGGCCTCTTGATTAGCTAGAATGAGAAATGCATGGCCATGCACATGTGAGTCAATATGTGATATTGAATTTACATATATCTCAGACAGCCTGCTCTTGGTTCAAAAAACAAAGATTGAATGTTGAAGAGGGTGACTACTCCATGCCTCGAGTTCAATCTGGATATCAGTGACAAAGGAACTATACAAGCACTGTGTCACCATACACAAATTATAGGGTGAAGTTGTTCCCCAACTTTCCATTTATTTGGGTAGCATAGATGTGTGACTAGGTACCACTCATTGCTTGAGATGTCATAAGTTGTTATGGACATTCACTGACAATGTAATATGGGACCTATAGGGTCACATACATAGGTCTCGACCTAGAAGAGGAGTTTAATTTTGAATGATGAATGAAATGATTACTAAAGCATTTAGGTATTTGATTCACACAACAAATCAGCTTGCTACACTACCATATGATTGACTCATAGGGTGAGACAGCCGTCTGGAGTGCCAAATGGATGTCTCAAGGGTTGAGATGGGTGTTTGGAGTATCAGGCTGATTTGAACTGAAATTGGCTAAGTTCTGAACTAACCATTTCATTCTGTTCAACCGACTGGCTCGGCTTGGGTCACCATACGACCATTTGGGTATCTCGCATGGGCGAGAATTCTCAGTTGGGCCAAGGGAAGGTTCTAGATACTTTTTAGATTTGTTTCAATTGCACAATACTTGGAGTGTAAGGAATTAATGGGAAATGAATTGACAATTTCGTATGCAATTGGGAAATTGTGAAATGATTATCTCACAGTACAAGACGACCGTCATGCATGACATATGACTGTCTAGGTTTCTAATTGGTCATTTGGTTGTTGCAGGTTGTGAAAATTCAAGATCTTCCAGTCCCTTCCACTCCTTCATGTACCGGGAACCCTGAACCTAGCCTCTACTATAAATAAAGGGGTACTTGGGGCTACCAGAGCATAATACAGACAATTGAGAATCAATTGCTCTGACAATAGTTTTCCTCTCTAGTTGTGGTAAACAAGAGAGCCCAAACAAGTCCTACCTAACTAGGGAGGGATAGCTAGGGAGAGAACAACTAAGGGTCATTGTTGTGGGAGAGAAAAATGATGACTAGTATGAAAACGGGAGGTACGACTCCTTCCTATCTGTTCTAGCAGGATGAAAGGAGTTCTAGGAGGTCCATGCTGACTTCTCAAGGGGAGGGAGGCCATTGTCTGCCACTAGGATAACAACATCAACCAGCAGTCTGTTGTGAGAGGAGCTGGTGTAGACAACAATGTTTGAGGTTGTAGTCCGAGGTGCAGACTAGGAGGCGCAGAAGTCAGATGAGTCATTGTGCAACTAGAAGATAGTTGTGCATCTACAATGATGAGGGGATGTCCTTGGACTTTCTCCAGGACTAGGTATATCCTCAAAACCATCCTTCCCATCTTATATTTATTGACACGATCTGTTGGCTTAATGGGGAATATGGTAGATAAAAATTTTATTTCTGTTGCCTACTCTATCACAGTATTTCCCAAAAATAAATGAATATCAAAATATAATATTAAGGTTTAAGCATCTCATTAAGAAAAGCAATCACACTTAAGTATTAAGCTAGGTCAAGGGTCTTACAACCATAAGCCCCTAACAAAGATTTTGCCCCCAAAATCCTATGTGAAAAGAGACGAATACTTCCTATGCATATCGTACTCAATCTCCCACGTGGATTCTTCTATGCCACAATGATTCCATAGAACCTTCACCAACACTATGTCCTTCTTCTCTTCTTCACTCTTCTATAAAGGATCAAATTGGGCCCTTCAACATATAACATATCTTATTCCCACTCAACCTCCACTGGTTATAGCACTAACTCAATGTCTAGATGGCACTTCCTCAACATGGACACATGGAACACTAGATGCAACATGTACAACTCAGGTGGCAACTCCAACTTGTAGGGCACCTTCCCAACACGTGCCACTATAGGGTAAAGTCCCATAAACTTGGGAGCCAACTTACCCTTTTTCCCAAACCTCAAAACACCCTTCCAAGGAGAGACCTTGAGATACACCATGTCTCCTACTTGGAAGTCCAACAGTCTATGATGATTATCAGCATGTGATTTCTGTCTGTCCTAGGTTGCCTTCAACTATTATTGAATCACTTTGATCTTCTTTGTTGTTTTTTGCAAAAGCTCCGGACCTAGAAGTCGGTACTCACCAGTCTCATACCAACACAACGGAGATCTACTACGTCTCCCATACAAAGCCCCATAAGGTGTCATATCAATGCTCCTATGATAATTATTATTATAGGAAAACTCTATCAAACTGAGGTGGGCATCCCAACTGCACAAAAACTACAAAACACGGACTCTCAAGAGATCTTCCAAAGTTTGTATGGTCCTTTCAGACAGTCTGTCTGTCTGTGGGTGAAACATTATGCTGAATCTCAACTGCATACCCATAGTTGTGTGC
The DNA here is from genome assembly GCA_963693085.1 of Alisma plantago-aquatica. Classification (NCBI taxonomy): domain Eukaryota; kingdom Viridiplantae; phylum Streptophyta; class Magnoliopsida; order Alismatales; family Alismataceae; genus Alisma; species Alisma plantago-aquatica. Next base: position 1,266,231,858 of record OY856410.1, read on the forward strand.
ATACACCCCAAAAAGTGATTGGTAAACTGAGGACCTCTATCGGATATAATAGTAGCTAGAATGCCATGCAAATGAATGACCTCATCAACATATATCTGAGCAAGCTTCTCATTTGTATACATGGTCTTCACATGAAGGAAATGCACTAACATGGCCAACCTTTCAACGATCACCCAAATGTAATCATGACCTTTGGTTGTCCTAGGAAGACCAACCACAAAGTCCTTTCTGACGTGATCCCATTTCCACTGTGGTATAGGCAAAGGTTACAAAGTTCCTGATAACATCAGTTCTAATGCACTTTTCATATCCTTTTTCATAATAAAAATCATTAGAAATAATTCTTATATATTTAGGTTTAGTCCTTTTAACTTCCATTCACTAATTAATAGGTTCTAAATCAGTTTTGATTGATGTTTTATGGAGTTTGGTACAAATCTGGTGAAATTAATGAAGTATAAGAAATTGATCGATACACTCCAAATTTCTATCGAGAAGGATGGTCGACAAATCTAATGGGCGCTACATTGATGAGCAAAGAAACATCGACATTTGTTTGTTGATTGGGCCATCGAGAATTTCAAACAAACATCTATTGGAGGAATAGTCGACAAACCTGTTGAACTAAGTCGGCAGACTACATTGACAAAAGTGACACTGATAGAACTTTATCAGTACCAAGCTATCGAATGAATCCTTGACAATCTTATCGAGGAGTGAATCATTTATATCACTATCTATGGTCCTAATAAATTGATCATGTAGACGCCTTTGCCGACGTTGTTTGAAGACAAGATGACTTATGTTGAAGAGACATCTTGATAGCACTATTGATATCATTATCGACATAAACAAAGCTCGATAGATCCTTGTCAAGAGCAAGCCTCATCAACGTTACTATCAAACAACACACCTATCAAGGAAAAACTTCATCAACATTGAGCATTGAAAGGAAGGTCAATGCCACGTGGATCATCTGTCTCGATAGGCCATGGATCAAAGCCTACAAATAGACCCCCAAAGTCTCGCTTTAAACGCATCTTAGACCCAAGAAGTTTAGAGTGCCAAAAGGATGCCGCCAAGTTCAGATCCAAGGATGAGATCGGTTGATTTGGTTGACAATCTCATCCCTTGGAAACTCAACCCTTCACCATCGACAATCCAACGGACCGAACGGAGATAAGCCAGGATCGAAGGGATAAGGAGAGTTGTCGACATACCTATCGGCTACTTTCCTGATCAACCAAGAGGTTGGTAGATCGAGCATTTGATCTACCTTTGTATCAATCCTTCCCTTTTCTTTCCTTATCATGACTTGTTCACACCGTAACCCATTTGTTTCTATTGTCATGCATGTCTAAACTCCATAACTTGGGTTGGGAGCAACCGTCAGGCCCTCTCAACCATGTAATTATTTATCTTTTTGTTTTATGGAATATGTTCTTTGAAGTTATTTTCCTATGCTCTTATTTTACTGCGTCGATTGATGATTAGATACCATCTTTCAAAGTTTGGTATGAATATTGTTTGAGAGAATGATTTTTTCTAGATCCGGAGTATAGGATAATAACGATACACGAGAGCAAGGAGTTTCTATAACAAAAAGTCATATGGTTTTTCCTTGATATTTTTAGATACAAATTTGTCTGGATCTCGAGAGAAGGAGGGCATAGATAATTGTTTATGGTTGTTTGCAAAATGAGTGGAGAATATATATAAAATAGAGTGAAAGTTTTACATGGTTGTGGTTGGCTTGATTTATGAAACCCAATCCAAGTTTCCCTTTATCATAGTTTTCTCAAATTATCTTTATTTCTTCTTTTGTTCTTTTAAACTTAAAATTACCGCTCAAATTAGAATAAATTGTTCCTTAATTGGAACACCATAAAGTTTCTCTTTTGGTTTGACTAGACTAAGCTAAGGTCTCACATTTTTTATTTTGTTATTCCCCTTATCCATGTGTTTGACCCCGCATTACTGCAACAGACTCTGTATTTAGTTGCGGATGTCTCTTCTAGTCGGGTATAAATTTAAACTCTAATATATTTTACTGAACAATCATGTTTACTCTTTTGACCCATGAAAAAGAGTGATAAACGTTTGGCGTCATTCTTGGGGATAAGACGATGGATAATCTTTAAGAACTTGTGGTCTACTTAGCACTAGTCATTACTTCTAGACATCATAACATATTTATTAGAATTCCTTTCCAAAAAAAATATCTATTTGCTACAATATTGCTTATGTTTCTAGTCTTAGACTCTAATCCATTTAGTATTATGCTTATAGGTAGTCAAAAATAATTTCTGATCAACCCTGGAGCTCCTTGTTTAAGTTCCAGAGGTAGATATATTCCTCATTGACCCAATGGTGGCACGGGAGCCACCCGCTGATCTTGAGAATAATCCGTCTCTTCACTTGTTAGTCACGGAGTGCGTAAATGATAATAGAGACCCTATTGTTTTCCCTCGCATACCGGAGGCTAATTTCGAATTAAAGCCTGGGTTTATCAGTATGATTCAGAATTAGATTTTCAGAGAAAATTTTGTGGAGGAAAACCCATACCATCATATTGACACTTTCAAAAATTTATGTGACACCCTAAAGATGAATAGGGTTCCTCAAGAAGTTATTTATATGAAGGGTTTTCGCTTCTCTCTCAAGTACAAAGTCTTACAATGGTACTTTCCTCAAAAATGGGTTACATCTTGGCAACAATTGTCTAAGCCTTTGTAAACAAATTCAATCTTGTGGAGAAAACCATCGGATGAAAGCACAAGATTACCGGCTTCAAGTAGAAACTTTTAGAAAGTCTATATGACGCATGGGAGAGATATCAAGAATATCTGAGAGATTGCACATACCATGGGTATGATGAAGGTTTTATTGTCACCACTTTCTATGAATGTCTTACCTCAGAAAAAAGAACTTCTTTAAGTGATGCAGCAGGTAGTGACTTTATGAAGCATGATGGAGAGACTACGAAGGAAATCACCAACAACATGGCCTCACTCCAAGCTGGTAGAGACTACGATAGAAATTCTGCAACAACCGTGTCTATAGGTAGTAGCAGTTCTCTCGACTTAAGGTTACTGGAGAACCTCAATAGCTGAGTAGACAAGATGGTGGTTGACATCCAGAATCCGAAGAGGGTCAATTCAAAGTACTTTACTAAAGCAACCATAAAGTGTGTTTCTTGTGGGGAATGTGTTCATAGTGTGGACCATTATATCTACACTCACGTATCAGAAGATGCACAGACGGAGAATGTGTCATATGTAAATTACAAATGCCCTGATCATCTTGGATTTTCCTATGGGAATACATCAGTAGTAGAAAATTCATATCAATTTAATTGATCGTCCAAGCTATGGGTAAAGGACAAGGGAAAGTTGTAGGAAGAGGAACCGCCCATATTTCAGCAAAATGGACCTCAGCCTCAAGGTAAATTCAATGGACAAAGAGGAAGTATGTTTCAACAACACTAGAAATCCAAATCTAATCTAGAATCCTTAACTGAAAGGTTAGGGGAATGTGTCATGAGAAACAACAACATCCTTGCAAACATGCAGACACAAATGTGTAATGTAAACACCCAGATAAGTGATCTACAATCCCACAATTGGATAACTGATTATCAGTTGGCTTCCATAGCAGCCTTAATCGGATGCCCGGTAGGATAATCCCCTTCAAGAACTTAACAAAATCCAAAGAACAAAGCTACAAATATGGCCACACTACATTCTGGAAATACATCCTCTAAACCCCAGCAAGAAGAATTAATTGTTGAAGACAAAGCCACCAAGGAAGAAGTTCCAATAACAAAGAAGTCACAAGGGGAAACAAATTTCATTCCTTTGTTGAGGACACCTGATGTTTGGTCAGGAGCACCTTTTCTGCATTGTTTCATCAAAGTGCAACTAGAAAAGAAATACACCAAGTTCCTTGATACCATCAAGAAAATCCATCTAGATATTCCCCTTCTCGACGTCATAGATTAGATGCCTACATAAGACAAATTCTTAAAGGAACTCATCATAAAGAAAAGAAAGAAGGGAGAGGTAGAGATAGTGTGTCTCACAAGGATGGAATATTCTTTATGTCAATCCATCATGCCTATAAAGCAAAAAGACCCTGGAGCTTTCACTATACATTTCCTAATTAGACATAAGTCAGCAAGATATGGTCTCACAGACTTGGGAGCTAGAATTAGCCTCATGCCATATAGCTTGGCCACCAGGTTGGCACTGAAAGATATCATCAAATCTAGTATGCAAATTCTGTTGGTTGATAATTCCTATACTAAACCAGTTGGGTCATGGAGGATGTCTCAATCAGGACTGGAAACTTCTTTATTCCTTGTGATGTAGTAATAATTGATGTGGTAGAAGACTATGCATGCCCAACGATCTTTGGGAGACCCTTCCTTTCAATAGCTTGTGATTTGATAGGTGTTGTAGATGGTTTGATCACCCTAAGAGTGGGAAATGAGTCTATTTATTTTCACATTCTCGATCACATGAAAGGCCCTTCGTCAGTAGATACAAGTTATTTCACCAACTGTTGCAACCAACTTTTTGCAAAAATTTAGGAACACAATTCTATAGTCAATCATTTGATGTGGGCCTTGATAAATCCTATGTCAGAGATCGAAGATCCAGATGTTGAAGAAATTTTGGCATACTTAGAAGTTGCAGAAGAAGAAGAATCTCAAGCTATTATTGAAATAGTAAAGTATGTTTCCCTACAATAGGAACTAAAAGATGTGCCCATCGCAAGACCTCCCCTAGAACTTAAACCCCTTCTTAAAGGTTTAAAAAATGAATTTTGGGATGATGACAAGAGAAATCTAATTATAATCAATGTGCATCTGTCTCTTGAACAAAAACAACTACTTCTTTCTGAACTTAGGGCTAGGAATAAAGCTCTTGGATACTACATCGATGATATTAAAGGTCTGAGTCCAATTGTATGCATGTACATAATTAACCTTGATGAAAGTGTGAATCCATGTGTGCAAGGTTCAAGGAATCTTAATGAAAAAAATGTGAGAGGTAGTATGCAAAGAGGTCATCAAACTTATAGATGTAGGTATAATATATGTCATCAGTGATAGCAACTGGGTGAGCCCAGTACATGTGGTACTAAAAAAAGGAGGCATGACCATAGTCAAGGATAGTGACAGAAAGGAATTAGCCACTCATATAGTTATCGGATGGAGTATGTGCATCAACTACATGTTATTAAATGCATCTACTCGCAAGGAATATTTTCCCCTCCCATTCATTGACTGAGTTTTGCAAATATTAGCTCATTATTCACACTTCTTCTATTGAGATGGGTACTCAGGATTTTATCATATACATATTCATCCAGACGATCAGGAGAATACCACGTTTACCTATATATATGGGACATATACTTTTCGTCGCATACCCTTTCTATGTAGTGCACCAGTCACATTTTAAAGGTGTATGTCAGATATTTTCCTTGATTATATATTTTCTCTGATGTAATAGAAGAAATTATGGAAGTCTTTATGGATGACTTCTCAGTCTAGGGACATCCTTTAAAGATTGTTTGAAGAATATGTCCCTTGTTCTTCTAAGGTGTAAAGAAAAACAACTAATTCTCAATCGGGAGAAGTGTCATTTCATGGTGCGAGAAGGAGACATTTTAGGGCACAAAGTTTTTGAGACATGTATAGAGGTAGATAATGTTGGATCCTAGGATGTGTGATTGGATGCTCTAGAGGGGGTGAATATATATGAATGCAATTAAAGAAGATTCATTAGATGTTCAAGATAAATCACAAGATAAGGTTGCTAATATGGGAAATTTTAGTGCAACTAAACATACATAGCAAGGATGAGAGAGATTGAACATGCACCAATTAACAAGATATGTAGAGTGGTTCCATACTCCAAACTATAAGTATGTCATTCCACTACCTAGAGAGGTCAACCTCCAGGATTTCTCAACCATTGTACTCTTATATTCCATCATAAGACTTACAATATATGACCTTCTAAAGGACTTACCTATACAAGTCCAGAGTCTTCAACCTACCCAAGGTCTTACCCACTTTGTAAGGAGTATTTTGCCTTCGCCAAGGACATACCCACTCTTACACAAGTCTTCAGCCTTTGAAACAATTACCCAGTCTTCTTAGATCTTCATCCTTTGACTTCACCTTTGCTAAGGAGAAGCTTTTACCAAGGACTTACCCACTTGAGAAAGGAATCTTCTACCTTCACCAAGGGCTTACCCACTCTTGCTCCAAGTCTTTGGCCTTGAACCTCTTTACCAAGGGACTCCTTCCCTTGTTCTTCTTCACCTCTCTTAGCCAAGATAGAGAACCTTCATCTTCAAGGTTGAATGAGAGATTGGGAGGTGGTGGAAGTGAGAGCCTCACAAGATATACATGTAGGGCTAGCTCTCTTATAAATATCATATTTACTCTAATGGAAGTAGCAAGTGATTAAGCTTAGAAATAGAGGAGGAGGTTGTAGTATGCACTCAACTATAGAATAGGGACATTCATAGTACTTGGCTAACCATGAGATGAAGCCCAAGTGGTCCTAATTGTATTTTTAGATGCTTAGAAGCCTTTGGGAACACTTAAGGCCGAATACTAGTTGTTTAGGATGTTGTAATGGATATATTTTTTTATTTTTGCAACATTCCAATGGATAGAAATACTTTTTTGCACTTTCCTGTATAGTGTGATCGGTTAAGTTTCAATAAACATAACTCGTCCGATCACACTATGCGACAAGTCCAATTTAACCATCGGTCGAGTTTGTCCTGGTGGCAAATTGATTAGTCTACTTAAATCAATCTTTTTCTACATACAGATCGGTCGAGTTCTATGAAATGAAAACTCGACCAATCAAAAGTCATTTTCAAAATCCAATAAGGATCGGTCGAGTTTGCAACTCGACCGATGAACAACCTCATGTGAATTTTGGAAAATGGCTTTTGAGTGCTTAAATATTTGATCTAAGTATACCTAATTTTTTTCTAAGCTTAATTACAAGTTATACAATCATTACAAGTGATTTAGAACATGATTCTAATAGATTTACATCATATTTTAAAACGGTGCACTTGTATTGACTTTGACTTGGTCTTATCTCCAAGTTAGGATGCTCAATTTATGGCATTTAGAGTGTGTCCATACCTAATCTAAAATCACTCAAGTAGAGACATTCGACACAAATAATTGGAATGGTGCATTCATCTTCAAAACAAGGGTTTAGTCAATTTAGACCTAGAATCAATATTGACCTTGAGTCAAAATTCACACTTCTGCTATTTGGATGGGTACTCAGGATTCTATCAAATACCTATTCATCTAGATGATCAAGAGAAGACCATGTTTACTTGTCTATATGGGACATATGCTTTTCATCGCATGCCCTTTGGTCTATGTAATGCACCAGCCACATTACAATGGTGCATGTCATATATTTTCTCTGATCTAATAGAAGAAATTATGAAACAACTTCTCTGTCTATGGGACATCCATTGAAGATTGTCTGAAGAATCTACCCCTTGTTCTCTAAAGGTGCAAAAGAAACAACTAGTTCTCAATTGGGAGAAGTGCCATTTCAAGGTGCAAGAAGGATTCATTTTAGGGAAAAAAATTTCTGATATAGGTATAGAGGTAGTAAAGAGGAAGATAGAGGCAATTTCTAAACTCCCACCTCCATCATCGATTTCCTATGTTCGTAGTTTCTTGGGACTTTCCAACTATTATCGACTGTTCAATAAAGACTTCTCCAAGATAGCAAAACCTCTTTCTAGACTACTTATTAAAGAAACACCATTCATCTTTAACGAGGATTGTCTAAAGGCTTTCTGTACTTTGAAGAACGCCCTCACCACCACTCCCATTATGCAAGCTCCAAACTAGAATCTTCTTTTTGAGATAATGTGTGATGCTAGTGACTATGTTGTTGGAGCTATTTTAGGGCAGAAAAAGGACAAAAAACATCATGTCATATACTATGCTAGTAAAACTCTCAATGAAGCTCACCTGAATTATACAACCACCGAAAAAAGATGGTGGCTATTGTATATGCTTTTGACAAATTTCGGTCCTATCTGCTAGAAGGGAAAGTAATAATATATACTGATCATGGTGTAATCAAGTACCTCGACTCCTCTGGTGGGCTCTTCTATTGTAGGAGTTTGATCATGAGATAAACGACAAAAAGGGAACAGACAATGTTTTGGATGATCATCTCTCACAAATAAGGATCAAAGAAGACAATACCCTTCCCATAAATGAATCCTATCAAGATTAGTTCATATGTCTTATTCACTCTTTAGACCAAGTCACTCCATGGTACACATATTACTGCAATTATCTCGCATGTCAACAGTTGCCTCCTAGAATGACATATAATCAAAACAAGAAGTTCTTTTCAGACATAAAGAACTACTAATGGGATGACCCACTCCTGTTCAGGAAACATGTAGATAACATCTATCGTCATTGTGTAGATCATGATGAAACTCGTCCTATCCTAAAAAAATGCCATGCCGCCCAATATGGCGGATATTTGGGAGCTGAGAAGATGACACTAAAAATCCTAAACTCAGGGTTTTATTTGTTGACCATCTTCAAGGATGCACATGCTTATACTAAACAATGCGATGCATGTCAACGCACTAGGAATACCAACAAAAGGAACAAGATGTTGATAGTTGAATGAATTGAAGTCAAAATATTCAATGTTTGGGGGATAGATTTTGTGGGACCATTCTCGACATCCTCTTGCAAAAAATACATTTTGGTAGTTGTTGTTTATGTTTCCAAATGGGTAGAAGTTATACCTTCTTCTACCTGTGACTCAAAAACCATCGTGCGCCTTTTCACAAAGATAATATTTCCTAGGTTTGGAGTCCCTGGAATAGTTATCAGTGATGGTGGTTCACACTTCATAGAGAAATTGTTTGAAGCTCTTCTGAAGAAGTATGGAGTCAAACATAAAATATCTACTCCATATCATCCTCAAACTGTTGGCCAAGTAGAAGTCTCTAATCGGAAAATTAAGTAGATACTTTATAAAACAATAGAGAGATCCTAAAAAGATCAGGCGTCCAAACTCGGTGATGACTTATGGGCATATCGAACAGCTTACAAGACACCTATCGGAACAACTCCTTAGTGCCTCATCTATGGCATGTCATGTCACATTCCTTTGGAACTGGAACACAAGTCCTATTGGGCAGTTAAGACTCTAAATATGGATTTTTACTGTGCAAAAGAGAAGTGTTTCCTATAGCTATAGGAATTAGAAGAACTTATTCTACATGCAGAAGAGAACACCAATATCTAAAAAGAACGCACAAAAATTTGGCATGATTCTTGCATAAAGCAGAAGGATAATAGAAGGTGACAAAGTTCTACTATTTAATTCAGCACTTCGTCTCTTTCTAGGAAAACTCTGATCTTGATGGTCTAGTCCTCCTACAATAGTCACTATCTATCCCTCTGGTGTGATGGACATTCACAATGAGAAATATGGCACCTTCTCGGTCAATGTTCATAGATTGGAAAGATATTATGAAGATGAAGCTATCACCAGAAAAGTAGACTTCTCACTCTCAGATGCACCAAAAGCCAAATAAGACATTAAAGAGTCAAGCTAATAGACTATAAATAAGTGCTACTTGGGAGGCAACCTAAGCTTTTTCCTTTTTGTCTTTAGAATTGTTTCATTTTTTTCGCCATTTTTTGTTTCTTGTAGAAAAAATTTTAAGTCAGTCACATCTAAATCAAGATGGACAAATGTTTTTATCTTCTAAATGATGATTGGAAGAAAATCACTTCATCATGATTTGTCAACCTCAATTCTGATATGCTTTGTCAATCTTAAGTTTAGAAATCTTGTCAACAAAGTAATTGTTAGTATTGATCGATAGCCTGGTCAAACTCCCATTTTCTAGCTGTCGATTCATCTCAAAAATTTTGATCGACAGTAGTAATCTAAAGAACAACCAGTCAACTGATAGATAGACTAACAGATTATCAATAGTGCATGTTGTGTTTTGAATCGATTGACATGTCGACAGTATTGTCGACCACTATATGAATATATTTATCGATAGTGATCTTGATTGAACCATATCCGCCACCCGGGTACCCCATTAGGTTTCACCATCCTAAATCTTCGACTATAAATATAAGACCAATGGTAAGTTTATCTTACCACATCCTAATTGAAGTGAAGTGTTATCTCTATGATTGTATACCTGTCGACCCTTTGATTGATTGACCCTTATTAATAAGATTTCAATCGTCGCCTCATCCTTTCTTTCATCTCTGTTGGTCAACATTTATACACTCTTATCGATCGATAGCCCTGCCAACCACTTAGGAAAAAAATTGTCAATAGGATACCCACCTGAATGCTTTAGTCTCTATCGATACTACCTTAAAACCAAAGGCATGTCTATAGAACAATCGATCGATCTTGGTCAAAAATGGTGTCAACTCATCCAAATATAATATTTATCGACATATTTGTCGACCTCGGTATTGATGGCGTACTTACAGCTATTTTGTCGACAGTACCTTCATTATTATGTCATTATTCTATCGACAACAGTGCTCAATCCACAATGAATAAATACAAATTATGTGCCAATTATTTGTTGTTTTATAGTGATGGCTCAACAAGGAAGTTTAGTCTTAGCCCGAGGAGGTCCAACCAAGATAAGAGACAAATGGCCTCATTCTGACCAGCCTTAATGAAGGCGACAAGAGAGCAAGGATCACCGAGTCTAAATCTGGACATCAAGGCTCACAACTAGATCTTCCCTATTGTGGATCCTTTTGACCTTACAACAATGAACACTTGGAGGCCTACAAGGCAATGAGAGGTGGAACTTTCAAACCAACCTGTTTCATCTCCTCATCTGTCCTAGAGGAAATCAGCATCAAGACAAGAGTCAGAGAGCTACTAACCCAGTCCAACTTGGCCCATCTTTGCTTCACCAAATCCAAGGCTTATTTAGAGGAAACAATGGAGTTCATATCCTCTATCCAAGAGGTCTCTCCTCAAGAGTTAAAAGTTTGGATCAACAATGTTGATCATGTTGTCACTGACAACATATTGAACAAAATATTTTGTAGCTTATAAGAAGAAGCCCCTCAGGCATCTGAAGGATTTCTTGAGAAGGAAGATTCTAACTTTCATGCTTCTAAGTATTGGGCACGATTGAAAGGACCAAAGAAGTACCAGTCAAGACAGCTAAAAGCATCTGGTGTACATTCTGGATTATAAAGAATCATGCATAAGATAGTAGCCAACACTCTCTTTACAAAGTCGTAGATAGGTAGCATTTATCTTGAATAACTCTATGTGCTATCGCACATAATGGAAGGTCGACTAGTCAATATCGGCCACCTTCTCATAGACAAGTGGTTACTAATTTGTTCCATAGAAAGAATATTTCATGGGTGCTCTCATCAGACTTATCTATCAAGCATATGGACACTCGACTTCCAATGATTTTAGGGAAATGCAAAGCGAAAGTTCCATCACAATAAAGTACTTCACTTCATCTGGTATTTCGGTCATCTGTAACAATATCAAATGCTACCGATTCACCATGACCAATATCACAAACTTGTTACCAATATTGGATGACTATGAAAAAGGACAGTTATTGTATTCAAAGTAAGAAATCACTTCACTTCTCAACAAATCTCACAAGGCCAAACCAGTTCCATAGGGCACATCATCTCGACCAGTCCACCCTAAACCCGTCGTTCCAAAGAAACCTTTGTCTAAGATATCTGAGGAAGTGAACATGAGAAAATGGTTTATTATGACTTGGAAGCACTTCAGTCATCACCTAAGCATGACTCTGATTTTGTGGTTGCTCCTCCAACCACCTCAACCCCACGTTCATCCTAGCTATATTTGCGATAAATAAAAAGCCTCTTTCTCCATCAAAAAGGAAGATACAATATGTCATTGATGGTCTATCTTGACATCGTCACCATGATGCTCACCTTTCTTCTCGAAGATCTGAAAGTCATTCTTCATCCCCGTTTGGTAATGAATATCCCAAGACTATGGGTAGGGCCTTTGGCCGAGCATTTGACATTGTTAGTAAGGTAACAGTTGTGACTATGTTTTCCATTCCTAACCATCAAAAATATGTACAGAAGATTACTCAACAAGTTTAGTCTTTAAATCAGCAAGTCGGACACCCCGGCAACATTCCTCTCCATATGGAAAATCTTGAGAGCCAACTTAGCAAAATCCTATTGGTATAAAATAATATCTTGTTTCATATCACACGATAGGAAAAGATCAAAATCTTAGAGATGATCAACGCACTCTCCGATGTGAACAACTTCATAAATTTCATGCTCATTCTACTAAAGCTTCTTCTTCCCCATCTTCTTCTTCTCAAGGAAATTCATATATTCCAAATAGTGTGAACACAAATGTTGACCCACCAACTAATCAGTCTATCTCCCATGTGTCGGAGTCAATTATGGGGACCACTAAAATCTTGCCATCAGACAACATCACGTCCATCCCTCAATTGCAACCTGGTGGATTACTTCCCATTGACACTGCACCCGTTGTCAGTCCATTCGAAGATATCCATGTGCATCCATCATGGAACATTCAACCTCCATCTCCACCATCTTCCATTGATTCTTTTGAAAAGGATATGATGAAGAAGTTGGATGAGACTATGCTCAATCTGATCCCGATTTGTTCCCTCTTCAGTCAACATACCTCGGAAGAGGATATATCTGTTGGCCAATAGACAACCAATATGGAACTAGAAGTCGATGATAACAATCCTTTAGACATTGAGAATTCTTCTTATGATGAGGATGTTGGTGATTTCTCCATCATTCTGTCAGCTACGCCACCCAATTTATATCGTCTGATCTTTCTAGAACCATTATTACCACTTCCATCTCAACTTCCTTTTAAGATGAGTGGACTTGATCCTGATTATTTGAAAGGATTAAATTTCTATGATATTTTTGTATAACATGCTATTTTTTATTATCAACGTGATGGGAGCCATATTGTCTACAATAATAGATCGATCACTCTTTCATGTGGTGACTTTAGAATATATTTTGTAACCCTGCCAAAGTTAGCAAGAAGATGTTCACCGTCTTAGAATAGACTACACTGGAGGATGTCATGCCCAGTGACAAGGGTTGGTTGTATTACAATGCAACACCATCCTTATGTGGCTGCTTATTTAAGAAGCAAATGAAAGCTACAGCCATTTCGACCCTCAAAGATAATCTAAGTTAAAGAAGATAAGATTTGTCATGTTACCTTTTCCTTTCAAGGGATTATGGTTGCTTTGCGTCACTGATTTGAATAAATGACAAGTCACGTTGTTCAACACTTGCATTGAAGAGCTAAAAAAATCTAACAAGTGCTTCAAAAATCATGTTGCAGAAAAGCTTCCTCACATTCCTATTTGTCTACAAAGGCTTGTTTGCGAGGTATGTTATTATCAACCTAATTGGACAAGTTATGTTATTGCACCTTTAACCTACCAACACAACCCAGACAAGAACAACAGTGCCCTCATCATCCTTAGAGTCATGGAAGCTCTCAATCGTAGAATACATGTTTCCAGATTGGATCTAGAAGGATTTAGCCCTATTCACGGATGTTATGCAATGGAACTAATCCACGATAAACACTTCTTTCAAGATCTTGAACTCCTTGAGAATTTGTGGGATCTCTACCCACTTATTCCATGACTAGCCAAGGAGCCATTCTATAATGTTCTGCACTGAGAAGAAGCTGAAGAAGGACAGATAACACCATCACATGTTGTCACCAAACCTCTTGCTACTATTACAGAGACTACAAAAGATAAAGAGGTTGTTTCTATACTTATGTTCTTAGATGAGTTTGAGTAGTTCCCCGTGTATGGCCCAGTATCAATTATAGAACCCTGTTTTGAAAATTTTGACCACAGTTCCTGTTGTGAACTCGTGTTTTCTCAGTTAATGATGTTAATGCAATGTTTCCAACCCAGTGGCAATCATGTAGTTTTCAGCCGAGATGATCTTCTGGTCATGAAAGATGACCTTCTAGATACTCTTCAACCAAGAGGATTTTTATCTCATAGCCTCATGGTGGCTTATCAATCTCTTATCTTCCAAATTTTTGATGACTTCTATATGGTTTGCCCTGATCTAGTCAACGATCTCTGCAAGGGCACTGATTCTGGTAAAAAGGACCTCCTTTATTAGCTATAGGATTTTATTCCTCAATATATTTTCATACTCATTCTTCACAGTGCTCATTCAACTTTACTTATTGTCTTTACTCATGAAAGGGAGGTTGTGTTTTATAATAGTTTTGATGCTTCTTTTGACCTTGAAGGCTCCAAATATTGTGTGCTCATCCAAAGTACACACAAAAGCATTGTCGGCGCATGCACTAAGGTAATAATTCCACTGATTAGAGAATGTGGAATTGGGTATGCTTCTTAGGAACCATGATTATGGAAGGTTCCCCGATTCTGGTATCGATGTCTCAACAACGTCCGCTATCCAATGAGTGTGGCTTGTATGAATTGGACTGGATATACACCATTGGAGTCCTCCATGATACCATAAAAGAAGCTCACAATGATAACCATCATTACCTTTAAGGGAACTATGCTATGATGTTGCTCGACTCTTCGTGGGCAATAGTGGACCTTCACTAAAATTCTCACGTGTTTACATTTTCTTTTCCTTTCTTTTTCACACACTGGGGACAGTGCGTGTTGTAAGGGTGTAATCCTGTGAGATAGGTATCTACAATATCACAAACATTGCTTTCTTTTCCCTTAATATTTCTTTTCATAATTTTCTTAATTTCATCTTTCTTATGTAGTGAAGATGCAGATGATGGAAAAACTCCCTCTACAAAGAATATAGTTTGCTATCAAACTATACCTTTTTGCAAAACTACAAGATATCACAGAAAAAATATTTTCATTATTGATCTTACTTTTTATACTTTCCTCCTAGAAAATCATCATTTCTTCCTCTATTTTGATTTTTAACTTTAAGATGTCATCAATTGATTCTTACAAAAAAATAATATAATCAATAAAATCATATCTTGTCAAAGGTAGTTTTCAAAAACCAAAGAAAGAGATACCTCATTTCTTCTTCCAAAAAATTTATCAAAAATCCCAAAAAGAGTGAGGAGTGAAAAAGAATCTGAGAGATGTGTCATTGATAAGATATATTAGAACGGTGTATAATTGTGCTCATGAACATAGATATGTCAATGTTATTTAGAGTCTAAAAACAATACATCAATTTCAATGGAGTTCATTTAGAGGTATTGTAATCTGGGGCAGTGATACTTAGGATGTGCAATCATTGCTCTAAAACCAACTGGTTTGGAATGCATGGATCACTTGCCCATCTAAATGGGCATGTACTTGAATGACCCAGAAGAAGCAAGGAACATCCATAAGCCTTTTTGCCTATCTATCTGTTCCATATAGTACCTAAACGAAAGTGAAAGCTACTTTGAAAAGTGATAGATATACCAGTGACAAGAATATGGCTCAAAATAAATAAAGAAAGAATCTTTTGACTATTTGACATTCTTAACAAAGTTAGATCATTTTATGAAAAAGTGAATAGTTTTGATAAGTGGATTGTATAAAAATATGTTTTTAGTATTTTTTATTTTTCTTTACTTGATCAATGAAATAATGATTCTATTAACTTGAGGACAATCTAAATTCTAAGTTTGGGGGATTTGATAACATCAGTTTTGATGCACTTTTCATAGACTTTTTTCATAATAAAATTCATTAAAAATAATGCTTAGATGTTTAGTTTTACTCTTTTTAACTTCCATACACCTATTGATAGGTTCGAAATCAGTTTTGATTTATATTTGATGGAGTTTGGTACAAATCCAGTGAAATTAATGACATATAAGAAATTGATCGACACACTCCAAATTTCTATTAAGAAGGATGGTCGAGAGATCTATCGGGCTCTACATTGATGAGAAAAGAAACCTCGACATCTGTTTGTTGAGTGGTGGTCATTGAGCAGTTCAAACAAACATCTATCAGAGGAATGGTCAACAAACCTATCGAGCTAAGTTGGCAGACTACATCGACAAAAGTGACACTAATAGAACTATATCGGTAGCAAGCTATCGAACGAATCCTTAACAATATTATTGATGAGTGAATCATCGATATCACTATCGACGGTCCTAATAAACTGATCGTGTTGACACCTTTGTCGACGTTGTTTGAAGATAAGAAGACTTCTATCAAAGAGACATCTTGATAGCACTGTCAACGTCATTATCAACATAAACAAAGCTTAATAGATCCTTGTCAAGAGCAAGCCTCATCGATGTTACTATCGAATGACAAACCTATTGAGGAAACACTTCATCAACATTGAGCATCGACAGGAAGGTTGATGCCACATGGATCATTTGTATCGACAGACCACGAGTCAAAGCCTATAAATAGACCCCCAAAGTATTGCTTTAAAAGCATCTTGGACCCAAGAAGTATGGAGAGCTAAAAGGTTGCCGCCAAGTTCAGATCCAAGGACAAAACCTATAAATCTTCCTAGTTCTATCGATCTACCCAATAATCTTATCTCTTGGTGCATTAACAATCCAACGGATCGATTGGAGATAAGCCTAGATCGAAGGGAGAAGGAGAGTTGTCGACATACTTGTCGACCACTTTCTTAATCAACCGAGAGGTTGGTAGATCGACCATTTGATCTACCTTTTTATTGATCCTTCCCTTTTCTTTCCTTATCATGACTTATTCATGTTGTAACTTGCTTGTTTCTATTGTCATGCATGGCTAAACTCCATAACTTGGGTTGGGAGTAGCCGTCAGGCCCTCCCAACCATGTCACTATTCATCATTTTGTTTTATGGCATATGTTCTTTAAAGTTTTGTTTGTATGTTCTTATTTTATTATGTCGATTGATGATTAGTTTCCCTCCTTTGACATTTGATATGAATATTGGTCAAGAGAATTATTTTGACTAGATATGGAGTATAGGATAGTTACGATACATGAGAGTGAGGAGTTTCTATTACAAAAAGTCATACGGTTTGTCCTTGATCTTTCAATTATTACCTCGAGAGAGATAACCATGTTAGATATAAATCTGTTTGGATCTCAAGATAAGGAAGGAACATATAATTATTTATGGTTGTTTGTAAAATGAGTAGAATATATATATATATATATAAGAGTGAAGGTTTTACATGGTTGTGTTTGGATTGATTTGTGAAACCCAATCCAAGTTCCCCTTTTATCATAGTTTTCTCAAATTATCTTTATTTCTTCTGTTGTTCTTTTTAAACTTACAATTACCACTCAAATTAGAATAAATTGTTCCTTGATCAGAACACTGTCGAATTACTCTTTTGGTTAGACAAGACTAAGCTAAGGTCTCGCATTTTTATTTTATTATTTCCCTTATCCATGTGTTTGACCCCGCATTATTGTAATAGACTTTGTATTTAGTTGTGCACATCCCTTCTAGTTGGGTATAAATTTAAAGTGTGATATCTTTGACTGGACAATCGTGTTTATATTTTTGACCCATGAAAAAGAGCGATCAGTCCCTACAGGCTTCTGATGATCTGCCTTAACTTGATGGAACATAGGACACCTTGCAACAAGCTCAACCACGTCACACTTCAGTCCAGGCAACCAATACAAATATTTTAGATTGTGGTACATCTTGGTGCTACATGGATGTGTGGCATACATCAAAAAGTGAGCCTCTTATAGAACCATCTTCCTAAGATTATCAACATCAGGAATCACAACATGTCATGGTAACATACTATCCCATCCTCTGACTTGTGAAAGACATCACGTTTCTCACTGCCAAACTTTGCTCATATCTGATGTATCGTAGTATCACTCTATTGTACATATCTAATCAGTTGCCTTAATGTAGACTTCACCTGTAACTGTACCAATAGTCCTACTAGCATGGACACCTACAACTTCACATTCATCTAACACAAGGAGACCAAAATGTCTCTCTTATGGCACACCAAGGAGCATAATTGTGCCTTCCCAACAGATGATAACAAAGAAGACTTCCTACTCAAAGAATTTTCCACCATGTTTGCCTTTATTGGATGGTAGTCTATGTTGCAATCATAGTCTTTGATTAACTCTATCCAATGTCATTGTCTCATATTCAGCTCTTACTACAAGAAGATGTACTTAAGATTCTTATGATTTGTGAAGATCTAACATTTCCACTATAAAAGGTAGTGTCTCCAGATCTTTAGGGCATGAACCACTATAGCTAGATCCAGATCATGTGTTGGGTAGTTCTCCTCATGTTTCTTAAGTTGTCATGAAGCAAAAGAAATCACATTCCTATCATGCATCAGTAGGTTACCCAAACCGTTCCTTCACGCATCATAGAAGACAATATATCCTTTCCCTTTCTCAGGAAGAACCAACATTGGCACACTAGTCAACTTATCCTTTAACGACTGGAAGGCACAGTGACACTTGTCATCCCAGACAAAAGGTACATCTTTCCTTGTCAGTTTCGTTAAGGGTAATGTTATGACACTAAAGTTCTTGATGAACCTCCTGTAGTAGCCTGTCAGACCCAGTAAACTACAAACTTTTGTCGGCATCTTTGGTTGTTCCTACTCTATCACAGATTCTACTTTTTTGGGATCTACATGAATACCCTTAGTAGATATCACGTGTCCCACGAAGGACACCTCCTTCAGCCAAAATCACACTTGCTTGATTTAGCGTACAACTGATGTAGTCTCAATAAGATCAACGTCTGATGTAGATGATGTTCATGTTGTTGGTTGTCTCTGGAGTATATCAAGATGTCATCTATGAATACAACCACAAATTGATCAAGATACGGTCAAAACACCATGTTCATCAAGTTCATGAACGTTGCTAGTGCATTAGTCAGCCTAAACGAAATAACAACAAACTCATAATGACCATATTGAGTCCTTTAAGCTAACTTAGGTATGTCATCTGCCTTGATCTGCAACTAGTGATATCATGATCTCAGGTATATCTTTAAAAATATTGTTGCACCTCACAACTGGGCAAACATATCATCAATCTGTAGTAAAGGATAATTATTTTTATCGTTACTTTGTTCATCTATTAATAGTTGATGCACAGCCTCATGGATCCATCTTTCTTCTTCACAAACAGCATCGGATCACCCCATGGTGATGTACTTGGCATGATAAAACCTTTTTCAAGAAGCTCTTGCAATTGTTTCTTCAACTTTAACATCTCAGTTGGTTCTATCCCATATGGTGTCTGAGTTATCGGTTGGGTGTCTGGGACTAGATTGATTTCAAAATCAATCTCTCGAGGTGGGGAACACCTGGAAACTCGTCTAGAAACATGTCTTCAAACTCACGAACAACTAGAACCTCTTGAATACTAGGACTCCTCTCCTTAGTATACATCACATGTGCCAAGAATGCTTCACAGCCCTACATCATCAGCCTCCTATTGTCATCGCCGATACTAGACACATTGGAAGAATCTTCCTATCCCCTTGGAATACCCATGTCACATCACCGTCGATAAACGTCACCACTTTGGAACTATAGTACAAGACCACTCAATTCTTCTCCAAAGTGTCCATTCAAAGGATCACATCGAATCCATGAATGTCAAGTGGTATGTGGTCCACTTGGATTTTAGGTCCTGAAAAAGAAAGGACTCGGGAAGGACGCACCTCCCGCATCTCGGCGGAACCAACCAATGGGGTTTCTAAACAAAGATTATCATGTCTAAAACTAACTAGAAAGGAACAACTAGCAATCACTTCTCGAGTGATAAAAGAGTGTGTCACACCTGGGTCAACTAAAATAGATATAAAGCAAGAAGAAGACAAATTAGAATGAAATAACTCCACCTAACATGTCACAACTCGTAGGTTGACCACTCCTTCTGACTAACTCATGTAGACATGTCAAACTGGGTCAAAATCCGCGGACGCCCATGGGTCGACCCATTTAAGTTGGGTTTGGGTGGTAAAATTTTCCACCCGCTAAAAGTCACACAAACCCATACCCATCCATTTATTTAGCGGGTTTCGCGGGTGATCTACGGGCACCCGTGGGTGACCCAAATAATTGAAGCATATATATTTATATACATAATATACACATACACCTATTAAAAGATGTTGCTTGTTTCATACAACTCTTTACCTTTACCAAAAACAATTGTATTTTCTTTATTTTGTGTTTGTAGTAGGCAATAACAAGTACTTGTAATATTAGGAATGTCTAATGTTACATGACAAAATTATGTATCATTTTTTTGGGATATTTATCTATGAAAACTACATCGGTTTTTCTAATTTATATCCACATACAACAGCTAGCTGCTACTTTTTCACTAAATTTGCATAAACATATATCGACAACTAATCGAAAGGTTTGATGTCAAACATAGTAGTTGGTTGGTTCTTTTGCACTATATTTGACATAAAAACAATAGTTACAAGCTGTTCTAAATGTTGTTTTTAGTGTTAAGAAAAGAAACTAGTAACTTATTATTGATTGTACATATTTTATATGGGCAATACGGCTTTGTATGCCCAATCTGTCCACACTTATAGCAAGTCCTGCTCTCATACCATGGCCTAGATGGCCTTGTCACTGATACTGATGTCGTACTGTGGGCTCTTTTCAGTAGAAAATTGTGGCCTTTGCCTCTACTCGGTGACCATTGTGTTTGCACTCTTAACCTCTATTGTGACTGTGGTGTTGAGAACCTTGGCCTTTTGAAGCCTCCATATGACTACCCTTGGTACTGTTATGGTCTCTTTTGGCATTCTCCTTATGTTTCTCTATCGTCGACCGCTCTATTCTTGTAACAGATTCCATAAACGTGGCAAACCTTTCCCTATTCTCTAGAGCTGACGTCGTCATTTTCAACTCTGTTCTCAAACCCTTCTCAAAGATTTTTATCCTCTCCTGGTCTGTCGCAGCCATATGACGACAAAACCTTAGCAGTTCCATAAACTTTGCCCCATACTCATTGATTGACATAGATCCCTTTTGGATCTTCTCAAACTGTGAGATCTTCTCATCCAGATAGGTATGATGAAAGTACCAACTCACAAACTCCCATAAAAAATCCTCCCAACTGATAGTAGCACTGGGCCTCTTCTCCTCCTTGATGGCCTACCAATGGGCAGCACATCTTTCAAAAGATACACAACATGCTTCACTTTCTCTGCCTCAGGGATATTTAGGATCTTGAAGGCCTTCTCCAATGTCGTCAATCATTGGTCAACATCTATTGGATATGCCGTGACAACGTACCCAACCACCCCAACATGCCTCAACCTCTCAAAGATCTTCCCAGAACCCAAATATTTTGCATTTGGGACGGCTGCCCTAGCTTAAGGTATGGGCATTCTATCTGCCATGTGTGTCATCTTAGCCTTAAACTGTCCAAACAAGGACTGGAAAGTGGGGTTTTCCATCATGACTGGATCAAACTAGGGCACTTCAGGCACTCTTTCAACCCTACCCTACCTCCTTGCACCACCTCCTGGTGTAGCAACATTGCTCTCTGCAATATATTCTTTATGTTCTCCAGACATCTTTTCTTCTCTTCTTCTTCTTATGCATAAGAAAAAGTTACCATAAGATATATTCTAGGACACTAGAACAGACACAACCCTAATCTTATGTCCTTGTAGACTCAGCGCACCTAAAGCTCTGATACCAACCAAATTGTGACACCTCAACAGCGCCACAAAGTGATATTACTCAAACAAAGAGCAAAACTAACACCAACATTTAGGTTACCTAAAAGTACAGAAAATTAAAATTGATCTCATCAAAACACCTTAAGATGAAACATATCACATCTGAAACTAACAAACGTGTGCCACTTGTACTCATACATGCCCAGAAATATTAAAGAAGACATTTCAAGGGCTATCAATCCACAACTTGTTACATACGATAACATGTTTGAATATACAATTTGTATCTGTACAACTACGGCATACAACCAAAAACATCGTATCAACGTACAAAATCATGAAAACCTCCCCAAGGACCTGAGAGTACAGAGACGATACATAGGACTCTACTACAAAACACTAGTAGCATATCCAACCTTCTGACAGTTATTGCTCTTCCTATTACTTAGCCTCAACTACACAATATTTATCTCATCATGCATGACCATCTAAAGGATGTGGAGACCCACAGGGTGAGACCAAACATCCCAGTGAGAGATTTAACATCCGCCAACATCTTTTATTAGCACAAATAAAATTAAAGAAAGTATATAACATTATAATCGGGTTGAGAAGATTTAGCTATATGATATGAGTAAAATAGTTATTGTTGCCTAAACAAGTCAGGCATTTACGACTGAGCAGTAGAACATATTATGTTTTAATAAGAATATGATGAACATATATAACAGTTGATTTCTCTTACTGCATTAAATAAGTACAAGAGATAAGGAAAAGTTTCATCCAATGTGAGACGTGTTTAACCCTAAGCAAATATATTGCACGACTGTATTAAGTCTTTTTATTATGCCCTGAGGATTTGAGGTGTACCACTCAAATCCAACTGACCACTGCAAAGTCGAAATTGGTACCATACAAGATCTATGGAAGAGTTGGAGTTTGTTATCTCACCAACACCTCCCTGTTAGTATGAGAGAAACACCACCGAGATATAACAGTCCATTATAAATAGCAACATTAAGTCAAGCTGATAAATACCTAGCCCGCCTTGGTACATGGCACGGCGCTAGAGAACAGGCTCACGCATGGCCATTCTGAAAAAAGGCATCAATGCAGTTACACTACTGACTATCACATATCACAACATCTGAGGCATGACCATAGTCATCCTCTATATATCACAATTGTGGACGCAAGGAGATACTCAACTTGCACCCCCCGCATATTCAACAATATGCACTCTGAGATTCTTTAGGAATGAATCGTTTCACCATTTAGCAAGTACTGACAATGAAGATGGATCTATGGTACAGGGAAACTACATAATTAGGGTTTCACTTGATTAGGTAAGCCAATTGGTTATCTTTTAGCATCAATCAAATTACAACATATAAACCTTTAAATTTATTCTACAAACTAAGGGTATGATACAATTCTAGAAGATATAAAATGTGTGAGGTGTAAACTTGTCACATCATCTCAGGACATCACTATCTCACTACTTTAATCAAGGTCATCATCATCTCATCATTGGAGGATATCACCTCTCACTAAGCATAGAGTACTTGTCAGGTCATTAGACCCAATCACATAATCCTTGCACATTTAATATTGCATTACACCTCAACCATACTTATAATCACCACTCTATATTATATAAGGATAACCATAGAATTCACATATCTATGACATTCATGTTACCTAAAAAGTTAGGGTTACACAAGTAGGAGAGAGAAAACACCATTACATTATAATACCCGCAAGCAAAAAGAGCAAATACATCACATATCTCAAAATTAGTGTAACATCCCTGACCTGGGTTATGAGTTAACCCTAGGTGTTTTGCCTAAATATGTAATTAAATCTTTATTATTAACTCTGAGCATGTAATTAAATTTCTCAGGAACATATATTTCAATAATTGCTCCTTTTTATTTAAAGTTGTAGCATTGTTTTAATATACAGGGACCTATGTGCAATTTACCCAGTTAAAAGGGTTAGCTTGCAATTTGCACATGTTGAGATGTTCCTCTAATGTTGAGACATCATGAGAATCTTTTTGGTAAAGTTTGAGGGATTTCCCAAGCTAGGGCACCAAGGTGCAGCTGTGGAAGCAATCCCGGTGCTTGAAACCCTAATTTGGGGTAAAATGCAAATTACCCAAATTAAGGAATGCAAATTGTGAAATATGTCATCTAATGTATCTTTTTAGACTCTTGCCATCATTAAGGGGAGAAATGATGAGCGAGTCACCTCAATTGAGTTATCAAGTTATGAAATATACTTTGTGATTGAATAATCAGGGTATATGTGCAATAGTTCTTTATGTACCTTATTATTAGACTGCTCTCCTTTGCCTTCTTTTCCTAAGACCTTAAGAGAAGGTTTTTCCTTAGAATAAAGAGGAAGGGACGATCAAGTAAAGAAGGAGGGACCTAGTTGGAATTATGGACAACTTATGAATTAATGTTGAAAATCCTACCCCTAGTATATATACACTCAACTTCTCTAAGCAAGGGAACTTGCCCTTCGTTCCCTTCACTGTTCCATTTCACCAAAGACGACCAAGGACTGCCTTGGAGCTAAGGAGGACGACCAAGGGAAACAAGGTAGGTTTGGGACTCTTCTTTTGCCAAATTCCATGGTTAGAACTCAAATTCAAGGTCAATTTGGTGGCTAATTCTCGAAACCCTATCTTTCTAGCCATCTCTTTTCATTTTTCCTTGGAGTTTTCACCTTTGCCAACCTGTGGGAACTCAAGGACGCCATTAGAGCTTGGATCATGAAAGCTTGGAGCTCAAGGAGCAAGCTTTAGGCGGGTTTTATAACTCTAAACCCATGCTTTACTATGTACATCTCTTATATGCGGTTAGATAATAGCTCTTCATGTTTCCCTACTTTTCCCTGCTATTTTGCAAGCAAATCCATGGGATATTCATACTGTTCTTGAGATAGGAGATGAAGGCGTGATTTCCAAGAAAACCCACCGCTTTTCACTTTCTTAAACGGTCTCACCGGTTTTCTCTCTCGGTCTCAAGACCGCGAGGTGAGCAAACGGTCTCGAGACCGCGACAGGGCAAACGGTCTCCAAGACCATTTGGCCCCACTGACCGAGCATGGACCGTATAATAAATCTGTTTTTAATTATATAGGCTAAATACCCTCAACATTTGGGAGGCTAACTCCAAAGGAATCGGGAGATATGACCTTTTTAAGTAACAACTTTAATTGAATTTATTCCTGATTTTCAAACGGTCTGAAATTGCCTTTTTGGGCAAACGGTCTCAAGACCGTGTAAGGTCGTTGACCAGGCGTTGACCGTATGATATTACTGTTCAAAATAATGTTAATTAACAACTCACCAAGTTTGATGGTCTAATTCCAAACGGGCTAAGAGTTGAAGGGTGAATACTAGGGCTAACCCTAGGTGAAATCAGTACTGAAATTATGGTGACCTAATTAGGGTTTTTAGGGTTGATTGACCTAAACGGTCTCAAGACCATTTGGGGGTCATCCAAACGGTCTCAAGACCGCGAGGGCAATCAACCATGACCGTTTGGAGGTCTGGGGTCAAGAATAGTTGACCAATTGAAGGTACATTTATACCAAATTATATTGCAATTAAATATTGATATAATCATCAACTCAATAGGTCAGACCTTGATGAATTTGCACTAGAATCCAAAATAGGATGGGAAAACGGTCTTAAGACCGTTTGGAACTCATCCAAACGGTCTCAAGACCGAGAGGACAATCACCCAAGACCGTTTGAAGGTCTAGGGTTAAGCTAATTTGACCAATTGAGGACCCAATTGCAAATAAGTTATCAATTTAATTAAAATTTTGTTTTGTGGCTCAATCATGGTTCAACCCCCATCAAATCACATTAGACTTTGATGAAATCTTGGGCAAACGGTCTCAAGACCATGTGGGGGCCACCCACATGACCCCAAGACCGTTTGGGCCAAGTTTGGGCCCAATTGGAGCTCAATTGAAGGGTTCAACCTTGTGTTGAGTCACATTGTTGAGTGTTGATGGGTGAACATTGATAGACCCTAATTGAATCGACTTCAACCCTAATTGGTCAACAATTGAGGGTCAATTGAATGACCAAGTGGTCAAGCAAAATCTCAATAGACCCAATCCATAAGTGGTCAACATAGCTTTGGCCTTTCGAGGGCTTCAACTTTGGTTGACATTAGGTGGTAACCTTTGTTTTTGTTGTTAAAGGACCAAGCGGCTAAGACCATGAGAGCCTCGCGGTCTCAAGACCGTGAGAGGGCTCGCGGTCTCAAGACCGTGAGGGGGCTCATGGTCTCAAGACTGAGAGGAGGCTCGCGGTCTCAAGACCGCGAGGGGCCTCACGGTCCTGAGGTCAAAGTGGGCAAACGGTCTACATAGCTTCGCGGTCTTGAAATCACATGATGGCTCGCGGTCTTGAAGTAGGTTGAGGGGGCTCACAGTCTTGGAAGAGGTTGAGGGCTCGCGGTCCTAAAGTCAAAATAGACTAAACGGTCAACACACCCTCGCGGTCTTAAAAAGTCAAAATTGGCTAAACGGTCAACACTTTCAAACGATCTCAACTCAATTTAAGAATGATGGTTGAAGGTCAATCAATGTGATTCAAAGTTGACTTCTTTCAATCAATTGATGAAATAAATGGTTCAATGTTGCCCTAATCAAACCCTAATGATAACCTAGGATATTAAGGGGTTAATGGACTAAGGTTTTGACCATGATGATGATCAATGGGGTGAATTAACAAAATACCCCTAAAGGGTAAATTGAGTAATACCTTGATTAGATCAAACCCTAATCACATGATGATGATGTTTTAACTATATTAGCCTATGATGACTCAATCCAACCTGATCTAGAGTGATGTTGACATCACCTAACAGTATGAGGAGAGAGAAAGTACTTCTAGAGAGAGAAAGTACTTCTAGAGAGTGAAAATACCCTTTATAAGTGGAAACTCAATTAAAGCATCTCCAATGCACATAAGTAAGCATAATTAGGGTATGATCCACCTGTGTGAGATCATAGAAACCCTAATTATGATAAATGATGAACCTTTAACTAACCTGAGAACATCAATGATGATGTTACTCATACATGATGATGTTATGAGTTCAATTCACCTTAATGTGAATAGTAAACCCTAATTCAAGGGTGATGACATGTAATGTGAATAGTAAACCCTAATTCAAGGGTAATGGCATGCTTTTGAGTATTAAACTCCAATTAATGAGAATTAGAGATTTAACTCTTATGACAAGAGTGGGAAGTATATTCCTTATTTCTTTATTACTTTATCAGTTGTATTAACCATGCAAGTTCTGATATGAAGGTAATTATATCCAGGTATGAATGTTGATGTTTATTTCATTAAAGGCATGTTGTTAGCCTTATGAATAAGTAAATTAATATGATGCCTCGTCAGTGGCATCCTATGATGATAATGGGCTGTGAGAGCCATGAATACCATCAAGGTCATGCTTTAGAGATGACTTGTGATGAGGATAATGAGAAATGATGATTGACATGAGTTAGGCCTGTTACATTTAGTATTCTTCTTTTATAGCTGTTATGCTACTGTTATTGTTTGAAGAACAATGTATGCTGTTAAAGAATATTGAATGTACCTAACTAATCAAGTATAATGTAGTGCCATGATCATAGATCCATCATTGTCAGAGATTAAGTGATGGTGAAACAGGTTTTCCTCAGGGAACTCCTGGAGCACATACTTTTGAGTATGTGGGGTACATGGATGTGTAGAACCTTACATCCTAGTGTAGGAAAGTGATGTAGATGTGTAATCCATCCATCCTTCACTATAAATCCATACCGTATCAGTGGTAGGTAAACATGAAACCTCCTGATGACGAAGAAAGCACAGATATCCTTATCAGTGGTAGGTAAATATGAAACCTCCTGATGACGAAGAGAGTACAGAATGCCACTGTGACTCTAGAATAGCGAAGGACCAGTTTACCCTGGTGAGCTATAGTAGTAGAGACATGAGATGTCCTACAAGTGATCCTCTTACTGACTGAGGAAGGTGAAGGTCATGAGAATCCGGCTCTCTTAATAACCTATGTATGATACTGATGTGACTTCTCAGCGATCAGTTGGAGTATGAGTGGTATGCCTCATCTCCACAGGGCATAATGTTGTTTGTAAAACATAATCAACCATGTAGTATAACTTGTTAGAGATGACTCCAAGTTAGTTGATTGATGTTACATTGCAATAGTGTTTATATTCTCCATATCTCCTAAATTGTAGAGATCTTGTTATACCTGCAATTGTTATAGAATACTTTGAAGGTTTTACTGCTTAGGATATTCTTTGATGTTATATTAAAGCTTCTGGCGGAGAGTTATAACTCTCGCTGGGACAATTATGTAAAATTGTCTCACCCCGTAGACTTCAACTTTTTAGGTGGACGTCGGAGACGAAGGAACCAGCCTACAGGTGACCAGTCTCAGTAGCAGCAGCACCAGGGGCAGCAGTGATCTCAGGTGGAGATTGTCCTGCCATGTGGTGTAGTTAGAGTCAGTCCTATGTGTCCTCTGTACTCTCAGGTCTTGGAGTCTTGTGTTATGTGTTCTTGAGATTTTGTATCTTGATGTATATAATTACTCAAGAAGTAATTATCCTGAGATGTAAACAAGTTTATCTCACTTTATGAAAGAAGTTTTTATGGATCCAAGTTCTTATCTCGAAAAGTTTTAATTTCCCGTGATTTTTGTCTTCCGCTGATTACAGATTCGCTTCCGCTAAGTTTTAATCGTGTTTATGTCATGGTTTGGAGATCAGATCCCACAACTAGTGGTATCAGAGCTCTAGGTCAGTTGAGTCTACAGAGGCATAGGACTTAGGATGTTGAGTCTACCTTTAGTACTCCTTCCTTATCTAATAGAATCTTCTGCTCCCCAGGAGAAGAAGATACATAAGAATGTCAAAACATCACGATGAGTACGTGGCAGAGAGTAGTGCTAGTGCACCTCGAGGCGGTGCAAGAGTTCCGAGAATAGAACAACATGCACCTGAGTCACCAAGAGAGCCACCCCAGTTCGACCCAGCTGACATGAGTAATCCAGCTGTACAGACGATGTTTGGGCAGTTCATGACTGCCATGACACACATAACTGATAGGATGCCCATTCCTGCACCTAGGGCACCTGCCCAGCCTGATGCACAAGGTATCGGTAAGACGTTCGAACGACTTCGTCGTGTCGGAGCTACCGAGTACTTCGGAATTGCCGACCTTGAAGATGCTGACTTATGGTTGACAGAGTTGGAGAAGGCTTTCAGGATTCTTATGATTCTGGAAGCTGAGAAGGTTAGACATGATGTCTATCTTCTCAAAGGCAGTGCTGGTCACTGGTGGAACATGGAAGAGTAGAAGAGGCCTGGAGTAGAGTTCTCATGGGAAGAGTTTCGTCGGGAATTTATCAAAAGATATTTTTCCAAAGACCTTCCTAGATGAGAAGATCTGTCAGTTCGAGAAACTAAGGCAGGGTATGATGAACATTAGCGAATATGAAGCTAAGTTCATGGAGTTGCTGCGGTTCTGTCCGCACATGGCTGCTACGGATGAGGAAAGAATCAGAAGATTTGAGAAGGGTTTGAATTCTGATATGTCAACCCCTGTATCTACCTTAGAGAACCGAGAGAGATTCTCTACCTTCATTGAGTCAGTCCGAAGGATAGAGAGATCTGTGGTTGAAAAGAGACAAACCCATAAAAGATATCCACAGTTCCAGGGTTCTTCATCTAGGGATTCCAAGAAACCTAGATTCTCTGCACCTAACCCTCCACCACCCAGATCGAGTTTTCAAACTCAATGGACACCAAGCAGAGGTAGAGGACAGAGTCAACCGCTTCAAGGGACGCACAGTTCTGCATCAGTGTCAGTTACTGGACCACCCAAACCACAGCAACAGGAGAAGAGTTGCCACAACTGTAGTAAGGTGGGACACTTGATGAAGGATTGCCATTCTAGGCCTGTCGGTGTGACACAACAACCCCCGAGACAGAATCAACAGGGATCTCAGAATAGACAACATCAAGGAGCAGCTCGAGGACGTAGACAAGCATCTCAAGCTGGATCATCAGCACCACCTCAACACCAGGCGACTGCGAGGTTCTATGCTATGAACCCACCTGAGGCAGTGGTCAATCCACGGGTAGTGGCAGGTCAGATGAAACTTTTATATTCTGATATGTCTACATCCTGTGTTGTATCCGTTCTGATTGATCCGGGTGCTACGCACTCTTTCATCACTCGTGAAGTGATTCGTAACTGCAATATGACTATTAGTCATAGGACAGATAGTTTGTTGTTAGAGACTCCGTTGAGTGGGTCTGCCGTTTTGCAGGAGGTATGTTCTCCCTGCATCCTCTTCTTTTCTGACCATCGCATTCAAGTGGATCTTATACCACTTGATATGCAGGGATTTGATATAATCCTTGGGATGGATACCTTAGAAAGGTATAGAGTTGTCTTGGATTGTGAGTCCAATTTGGCTGTGTTTGCTGATGAAAGCAACACATGGATCTTTCAAGGAGAAAGAAAGATTCTGCCCACCTGTCTTGTATCAGCTATGGTTGCTGATAAGCTGTTGAGGCAAGGATGTTATGCATTCTTAGCCCATGTGGTAGATGTTACCAAAGAAAGTTCCAATCCTGCTGAAGTTCCTATAGTCAGGGAATTTGAAGATGTGTTTACTGAAGAACTTCCTGGTATACCACCACCTCGGGAGATTGATTTTGAAATTAATCTGATTCCAGACACGAAACCCATAGCTCAGACTCCGTATAGAATGGCGCCTGCCGAGATGGCAGAACTCAAGAAACAGCTTCAAGAGTTACTTGAGAGAGGTTTTATCCGACCGAGTACTTCACCTTGGGGTGCTCCGGTCTTGTTTGTTAAAAAGAAAGATGGGTCAATGCAGTTATGCATCGACTACAGACAACTCAATAAAGTAACAATAAAGAATAAGTACCCTCTGCCGAGGATTGATGATCTCTTTGACCAGTTGTGTGGTGCAACAGTCTTTTCAAAAATAGACTTGAGGTCTGGATATCATTAACTCTGTATTAAGGATAGTGACATATCCAAGTCCGCCTTTAGGACAAGATATGGTCACTATGAGTTCACGGTTATGTCGTTTGGACTAACCATTGCACCAGTTGCATTTATGGAACTCATGAATAGGGTTTTTCGACCTTTCCTTGATCAGTGTGTTGTCATCTTCATAGACGACATTCTGATTTATAGTAAGGATGCTCAGCAGCATGAGCAGCATCTTCGCCAAGCTTTGACCTTGCTAAGAGAACATAAGCTGTATGCTAAGTTCAGCAAGTGTGAGTTTTGGCTACCGGAGGTATCTTTTCTTGGGCATGTGATATCTGCCTCGGGAATTCGTGTTGACCCTACGAAAGTAGAATCTGTTCTACAGTGGGAACAACCGAAGACACCGACGGAGATTCGAATTTTCTTGGGGTTAGCTGGCTATTATCGAAGGTTCATTAAGAACTTTAGTTCTATAGCCTTACCTTTGACCAAGTTGACCCGGAAAGATGTTCCTTTTTCTTGGAGTGATAAGTGTCAACAGTCTTTCCAGTTGCTGAAGGAGAGATTGACAAGTGCACCTATGCTAGTGCTACCTGAACAAGGAAAAGGATATGTAGTCTTTTGTGATGCTTCCAAAAATGGACTAGGATGTGTGTTGATGCAGGATAAACAAGTGATTTCTTTTGCTTCCCGACAGCTTAAGAAACACGAGGAGAATTATCCAACACACGATCTGGAGTTAGCTGTTGTGGTTCATGCTTTGAAAATCTGGAGGCATTATCTCTACGGAGAGACATTCCAGATTTTCACATACCACAAAAACCTTAAGTATATCTTCTCTCAGCATGAGCTCAACATGAGGCAACGTCGCTGGATGGAGTTAATCAAGGACTATGACTGTACAATTGATTACCATCTAGGCAAGGCCAATGTTGTTGCAGATGCCTTGAGTAGGAAATCAGCAACATCAACCATGTATAGAGCACAACTAAACTCTTTAGTATGCTCTAGGAGAGATATGCTTATCTCTTTAAGGCAAGACAATGTACAGTTGAAGGTGTCATTGTTAGCCGGATTGTTGGCTGAGATGCATATTAAACCTACCCTAAGAGAGCAGATTAAAGAGGCACAGCTAGGTGATGCTGCAGTTCAACATATAAGATCTGAGTATGGAAATGAGAAGCAAGATGGTTTTCATGACTCAGAGGACCAAGTATCTTGTTATAATGGGAGAATGATAGTGTCGGATGTGGACAACTTGAGAAAGTTAGTCCTGGAAGAAGTCCATTCTTCCATGTATGCTATGCATCCAGGGAGCACCAAGATGTACTGGAATTTGAAAGATATGTATTGGTGGCCTGGGATGAAAAAGGACGTTGCAGAGTTTGTTCTGAGATGTCCTGTGTGTCAGCAAGTTAAAGCTGAACACCAGAAGCCTACAGGGACAATGCAACCTTTACCCATACCACAGTGGAAGTGGGACCATGTGACCATGGACTTTGTTGTTGGCCTACCCAGGACAAGCAAAGGACATGATTCCATTTGGGTAATTGTTGATAGGTTGACTAAGACAGCACATTTCTTACCTGTCAAAACAACCTATTCTGCTGAAAGGTTATCAGAGTTGTATGTTAAAGAGATAGTGCGTTTGCACGGAGTTCCTGTCACAATAGTTTCTGACAGAGGTCCTCAGTTTACAAGTCGTTTTTGGGAACAGTTACACCAAGCCTTAGGCACCAAGCTAAGGTTTAGTACGGCCTTTCATCCACAGACTGATGGACAGTCGGAAAGGACCATACAAACCTTAGAAGACCTGTTGAGAGCATGTGTTCTCCAGTTCACCGGAAGTTGGGATCTACACCTAAGCTTGATAGAGTTTGCCTATAACAATAGCTATCAGCATAGTATTGATATGGCACCTTATGAAGCCTTGTATGGTAGACGTTGTAGATCACCTTTGTGTTGGTTTGAGACTGGCGAGCATCAGTTGTTAGGTCCTGACCTGGTGCAGCAAACCACAGAAAAGATTAAAGTAATACAACATAAGATTAAGACTGCTCAGGATAGGCAGAAATATTATGCTGACAAACGTCGTAGACCTTTAGAGTTCCAGGTTGGAGACAGAGTGTATCTCAAGGTCTCACCTTGGAAAGGGGTCCTTCGTTTTGGAATGAAAGGGAAGTTAGCTCCTAGATATATGGGGCCTTATCCAATCATCGAACGGATTGGAAAGGTAGCATATAGACTAGAGCTACCACCTGAGTTACAGCGGTTACATCCTGTGTTTCACATTTCTATGTTGAAGAAATGTCACCCAAACACCGAGTCAGTTCTACAACCTATGGAGGTAGAATTGAATGATGATATATCCTATGAGGAGGGACCAGTGTCAATCCTTGATAAATGAATTAAAAAGTTAAAGAAGAAAGATATAAGTCTTGTGAAAGTCCTCTGGAACCATCGTGGTGCTGAAGAAGCCACTTGGGAGTTAGAGGATGAGATGAGAAGGAAGTATCCTGCCCTTTTCTCTTAGTATGTTTAATCGATTTCGGGGACGAAATCCTTGTAAGGGGTGGATAATTTGTAACATCCCTGACCTGGGTTATGAGTTAACCCTAGGTGTTTTGCCTAAATATGTAATTAAATCTTTGTTATTAACTCTGAGCATGTAATTAAATTTCTCAGGAACATATATTTCAGTAATTGCTCCTTTTTATTTAAAGTTGTAGCATTGTTTTAATATACAGGGACCTATGTGCAATTTACCCAGTTAAAAGGGTTAGCTTGCAATTTGCACATGTTGAGATGTTCCTCTGATGTTGAGACATCATGAGAATCTTTTTGGTAAAGTTTGAGGGATTTCCCAAGCTAGGGCACCAAGGTGCAGCTGTGGAAGCAATCCCGGTGCTTGAAACCCTAATTTGGGGTAAAATGCAAATTACCCAAATTAAGGGATGCAAATTGTGAAATATGTCATCTAATGTATCTTTTTAGACTCTTGCCATCATTAAGGGGAGAAATGATGAGGGAGTC
This sequence comes from Alisma plantago-aquatica, assembly GCA_963693085.1. Taxonomy (NCBI): domain Eukaryota; kingdom Viridiplantae; phylum Streptophyta; class Magnoliopsida; order Alismatales; family Alismataceae; genus Alisma; species Alisma plantago-aquatica. The sequence goes on from OY856410.1 coordinate 1,266,265,761, forward strand.
ACCTCAATTGAGTTATCAAGTTATGAAATATACTTTGTGATTGAATAATCAGGGTATATGTGCAATAGTTCTTTATGTACCTTATTATTAGACTGCTCTCCTTTGCCTTCTTTTCCTAAGACCTTAAGAGAAGGTTTGTCCTTAGAATAAAGAGGAAGGGACGATCAAGTAAAGAAGGAGGAACCTAGTTGGAATTATGGACAACTTATGAATTAATGTTGAAAATCCTACCCCTAGTATATATACACTCAACTTCTCTAAGCAAGGGAACTTGCCCTTCGTTCCCTTCACTGTTCCATTTCACCAAAGATGACCAAGGACTGCCTTGGAGCTAAGGAGGACGACCAAGGGAATAAAGGTGGGTTTGGGACTCTTCTTTTGCCAAATTCCATGGTTAGAACTCGAATTCAAGGTCAATTTGGTGGCTAATTCTCGAAACCCTATCTTTCTAGCCATCTCTTTTCGTTTTTCCTTGGATTTTTCACCTTGGCCAACCTGTGGGAACTCAAGGACGCCATTAGATCTTGGAGCATGAAAGCTTGGAGCTCAAGGAGCAAGATTTAGGCGGGTTTTATAACTCTAAACCCATGCTTTACTATGTACATCTCTTATATGCGGTTAGATAATAGCTCTTCATGTTTCCCTACGTTTCCCTGCTATTTTGCAAGCAAATCCATGGGATATTCGTACTGTTCTTGAGCTAGGAGATGAAGGCGTGATTTCCAAGAAAACCCACCGCTTTTCACTTTCTTAAACGGTCTCACCGGTTTGCTCTCTCGGTCTCAAGACCGTGAGGTGAGAAAATGGTCTCGAGACCGCGACAGGGCAAACGGTCTGCAAGACCGTTTGGCCCCATTGACCGAGCGTGGACCGTATAATAAATCTGTTCTTAATTATATAGGCTAAATACCCTCAAAATTTTGGAGGCTAACTCCAAAGGAATCGGGAGATATGACCTTTTTAAGTAACAACTTTAATTGAATTTATTCCTGATTTCCAAACGGTCTGAAATTGCCTTTTTGGGCAAACGGTCTCAAGACCGTGTAAAGTCGTTGACCAGGCGTTGACCGTATGATATTACTGTTCAAAATAATGTTAATTAACAACTCACCAAGTTTTATGGTCTAATTCCAAACGGGCTAAGAGTTGAAGGGTGAATACTAGGGTTAACCCTAGGTGAAATCAGTACTGAAATTATGGTGACCTAATTAGGGTTTTTAGGGTTGATTGACCTAAACGGTCTCAAGACCGTTTGGGGGTCATCCAAATGGTCTCAAGACCGCGAGGGCAATCAACCATGACCGTTTGGAGGTCTGGGGTCAAGAATAGTTGACCAATTGAAGGTACATTTATACCAAATTATATTGCAATTAAATATTGATATAATCATCAACTCAATAGGTCAGACCTTGATGAATTTGCACTAGAATCCAAAATAGGATGGGCAAACGGTCTTAAGACCGTTTGGAATTCATCCAAACGGTCTCAAGACCGAGAGGACAATCACCCAAGACCGTTTGAAGGTCTAGGGTTAAGCTAATTTGACCAATTGAGGACCCAATTGCAAATACGTTATCAATTTAATCAAAATTTTGTTTTGTGGCTCAATCATGGTTCAACCCCCATCGAATCACATTAGACTTTGATAAAATCTTGGGCAAACGGTCTCAAGACCATGTGGGGGCCACCCACATGACCCCAAGACCGTTTGGGCCAAGCTTGGGCCCAATTGGAGCTCAATTGAAGGGTTCAACCTTGTGTTGAGTAACATTGTTGAGTGTTGATGGGTGAACATTGATAGACCCTAATTGAATCGACTTCAACCCTAATTGGTCAAAAATTGAGGGTCAATTGAATGACCAAGTGGTCAAGCAAAATCTCAATAGACCCAATCCATAAGTGGTCAACATAGCTTTGTCCTTTTGAGGGCTTCAACTTTGGTTGACATTAGGTGGTAACCTTTGTTTTTGTTGTTAAAGGACCAAGCGGCTAAGACCATGAGAGCCTCGCGGTCTCAAGACCGTGAGAGGGCTCGCAGTCTCAAGACCGTGAGGGGGCTCACGGTCTCAAAACCGAGAGGAGGCTCGCGGTCTCAAGACCGCGAGGGGCCTCGCGGTCCTGAGGTCAAAGTGGGCAAACGGTCTACATAGCTTCGCGGTCTTGAAATCACATGATGGCTCGCGGTCTTGAAGTAGGTTGAGGGGGCTCGCGGTCTTGGAAGAGGTTGGGGGCTCGCGGTCCTAAAGTCAAAATAGACTAAACGGTCAACACACCCTCGCGGTCTTGAAAAGTCAAAATTGGCTAAACGGTCAACACTTTCAAACGATCTCAACTCAATTTAAGAATGATGGTTGAAGGTCAATCAAAGTGATTCAAAGTTGACTTCTTTCAATCAATTGATGAAATAAATGGTTCAATGTTGCCCTAATCAAACCCTAATGATAACCTAGGATATTAAGGGGTTAATGGACTAAGGTTTTGACCATGATGATGTTCAATGGGGTGAATTACCAAAATACCCCTAAAGGGTAAATTGAGTAATACCTTGATTAGATCAAACCCTAATCACATGATGATGATGTTTTAACTATATTAGCCTATGATGACTCAATCCAACCTGATCTAGAGTGATGTTGACATCACCTAACAGTATGAGGAGAGAGAAAGTACTTCTAGAGAGAGAAAGTACTTCTAGAGAGTGAAAATACCCTTTATAAGTGGAAACTCAATTAAAGCATCTCCAATGCACATAAGTAAGCATAATTAGGGTATGATCCACCTGTGTGAGATCATAGAAACCCTAATTATGATAAATGATGAACCTTTAACTAACCTGAGAACATCAATGATGATGTTACTCATACATGATGATGTTATGAGTTCAATTCACCTTAATGTGAATAGTAAACCCTAATTCAAGGGTGATGACATGTAATGTGAATAGTAAACCCTAATTCAAGGGTAATGGCATGCTTTTGAGTATTAAACTCCAATTAATGAGAATTAGAGATTTAACTCTTATGACAAGAGTGGGAAGTATATTCCTTATTTTTTTTTAACCTTTATCAGTTATATTAACCATGCAAGTTCTGATATGAAGGTAATTATATCCAGGTATGAATGTTGATGTTTATTTCATTAAAGGCATGATGTTAGCCTTATGAATAAGTAAATTAATCTGATGCCTTGTCAGTGGCATCCTATGATGATAATGGGCTGTGAGAGCCATGAATACCATCAAGGTCATGCTTTAGAGATGACTTGTGATGAGGATAATGAGAAATGATGATTGACATGAGTTAGGCCTGTTACATTTAGTATTCTTCTTTTATAGCTGTTATGTTACTGTTATTGTTTGAAGAACGATGTATGTTGTTAAAGAATACTAAATGTACCTAACTAATCAAGTATAATGTAGAGCCATGATCATAGATCCATCATTGTCAGAGATTAAGTGATGGTGAAACAGGTTTTCCTCAGGGAACTCCTGGAGCACATACTTTTGAGTATGTGGGGTACATGGATGTGTAGAACCTTACATCCTAGTGTAGGAAAGTGATGTAGATGTGTAATCCATCCATCCTTCACTATAAATCCATACCGTATCAGTGGTAGGTAAACACGAAACCTCCTGATGACGAAGAAAGCACAGATATCCGTATCAGTGGTAGGTAAATATGAAACCTCCTGATGACGAAGAGAGTACAGAACGCCACTGTGACTCTAGAATAGCGAAGGTCCAGTTTACCCTGGTGAGCTATAGTAGTAGACACATGAGATGTCCTACAAGTGATCCTCTTACTGACTGAGGAAGGTGAAGGTTATGAGAATCCGGCTCTCTTAATAACCTATGTATGATACTGGTGTGACTTCTCAGCGATCAGTTGGAGTATGAGTGGTATGCCTCATCTCCACAGGGCATAATGTTGTTTGTAAAACATAATCAACCATGTAGTATAACTTGTTAGAGATGACTCCAAGTTAGTTGATTGATGTTACATTGCAATAGTGTTTATATTCTCCATATCTCCTAAATTGTAGAGATCTTGTTATGCCTGCAATTGTTATAGAATACTTTGAAGGTTTTACTGCTTAGGATATTCTTTGATGTTATATTAAAGCTTCTGGCGGAGAGTTATAACTCTCGCTGGGACAATTATGTAAAATTGTCTCACCCCGTAGACTTCAACTTTTTAGGTGGACGTCGGAGACGAAGGAACCAGCCTACAGGTGACCAGTCTCAGCAGCAGCAGCACCAGGGGCAGCAGTGATCTCAGGTGGAGATTGTCCTGCCATGTGGTGTAGTTAGAGTCAGTCCTATGTGTCCTCTGTACTCTCAGGTCTTGGAGTCTTGTGTTATGTGTTCTTGAGATTTTGTATCTTGATGTATATAATTACTCAAGAAGTAATTATCCTGAGATGTAAACAAGTTTATCTCAATTTATGAAAGAAGTTTTGATGGATCCAAGTTCTTATCTCGAAAAGTTTTAATTTCCCGTGATTTTTGTCTTCCGCTGATTACCGATTCGCTTCCGCTAAGTTTTAATCGTGTTTATGTCATGGTTTGGAGATCAGAGCCCACAACTAGTGGTATCAGAGCTCTAGGTCAGTTGAGTCTACAGAGGCATAGGACTTAGGATGTTGAGTCTACCTTTAGTACTCCTTCCTTATCTAATAGAATCTTCTGCTCCCCAGGAGAAGAAGATACATAAGAATGTCAGAACATCACGATGAGTACGTGGCAGAGAGTAGTGCTAGTGCACCTCGAGGCGGTGCAAGAGTTCCGAGAATAGAACAACATGCACCTGAGTCACCAAGAGAGCCACCCCAGTTCAACCCAGCTGACATGAGTAATCCAGCTGTACAGACGATGTTCGGGCAGTTCATGATTGCCATGACACACATAATTGATAGGATGCCCATTCCTGCACCTAGGGCACCTGCCCAGCCTGATGCACAAGGTATCAGTAAGACGTTCGAATGACTTCGTCGTGTCGGAGCTACCGAGTACTTCGGAACTGCCGACCCTGCAGATGCTGACTTATGGTTGACAGATTTGGAGAAGGCTTTCAGGATTCTTATGATTCCGGAAGCTGAGAAGGTTAGACATGCTGTCTATCTTCTCAAAGGCAGTGCTGGTCACTGGTGGAACATGGAAGAGGAGAAGAGGCCTGGAGTAGAGTTATCATGGGAAGAGTTTCGTCGGGAATTTATCAAAAGATATTTTTCCAAAGACCTTCCTAGATGAGAAGATCTCTCAGTTCGAGAAACTAAGGCAGGGTATGATGAACATTAGCGAATATGAAGCTAAGTTCATGGAGTTGTTGCGGTTCTGTCCGCACATGGCTGCTACGGATGAGGAAAGAATCAGAAGATTCGAGAAGGGTTTGAATTCTGATATGTCAACCCCTGTATCTACCTTAGAGAACCGAGAGAGATTCTCTACCTTCGTTGAGTCAGTCCGAAGGATAGAGAGATCTGTGGTTGAAAAGAGACAAACCCATAAAAGATATCCACAGTTCCAGGGTTCTTCATCTAGGGATTCCAAGAAACCTAGATTCTCTGCACCTAACCCTCCACCACCCAGATCGAGTTTTCAAACTCAATGGACACCAAGCAGAGGTAGAGAACGGAGTCAACCGCTTCAAGGGACGCACAGTTCTGCATCAGTGTCAGTTACTGGACCACCCAAACCACAGCAACAGGAGAAGAGTTGCTACAACTGTGGTAAGGTGGGACACTTGATGAAGGATTGTCGTTTTAGGCCTGTCGGTGTGACACAACAACCCCCGAGACAGAATCAACAGGGATCTCAGAATAGACAACATCAAGGAGCAGCTCGAGGACATGGACAAGCGTCTCAAGATGGATCATCAGCACCACCTCAACACCAGGCGACTGTGAGGTTCTATGCTATGAACCCACCTGAGGCAGTGGTCAATCCACGGGTAGTGGCAGGTCAGATGAAACTTTTATATTCTGATATGTCTACATCCTGTGTTGTATCCGTTCTGATTGATCCGGGTGCTACGCACTCTTTCATCACTCGTGAAGTGATTCGTAACTGCAATATGACTATTAGTCATAGGACAGATAGTTTGTTGTTAGAGACTCCGTTGAGTGGGTCTGCCGTTTTGCAGGAGGTATGTTCTCCCTGCATCCTCTTCTTTTCTGACCATCGCATTCAAGTGGATCTTATACCACTTGATATGCAGGGATTTGATATAATCCTTGGGATGGATACCTTAGAAAGGTATAGAGTTGTCTTGGATTGTGAGTCCAAGTTGGCTGTGTTTGCTGATGAAAGCAACACATGGATCTTTCAAGGAGAAAGAAAGATTCTGCCCACCTGTCTTGTATCAGCTATGGTTGCTGATAAGCTGTTGAGGCAAGGATGTTATGCATTCTTAGCCCATGTGGTAGATGTTACCAAGGAAAGTTCCAATCCTGCTGAAGTTCCTATAGTCAGGGAATTTGAAGATGTGTTTCCTGAAGAACTTCCTGGTATACCACCACCTCGGGAGATTGATTTTGAAATTAATCTGATTCCAGACACGAAACCCATAGCTCAGACTCCGTATAGAATGGCGCCTGCCGAGATGGCAGAACTCAAGAAACAGCTTCAAGAGTTACTTGAGAGAGGTTTTATCCGACCGAGTACTTCACCTTGGGGTGCTCCGGTCTTGTTTGTTAAAAAGAAAGATGGTTCAATGCGGTTATGCATCGACTACAGACAACTCAATAAAGTAACAATAAAGAATAAGTACCCTCTGCCGAGGATTGATGATCTCTTTGACCAGTTGCGTGGTGCAACAGTCTTTTCAAAAATAGACTTGAGGTCTGGATATCATCAACTCCGTATTAAGGATAGTGACATATCCAAGTCCGCCTTTAGGACAAGATATGGTCACTATGAGTTCACGGTTATGTCGTTTGGACTAACCAATGCACCAGCTGCATTTATGGAACTCATGAATAGGGTTTTTCGACCTTTCCTTGATCAGTGTGTTGTCGTCTTCATAGACGACATTCTGATTTATAGTAAGGATGCTCAGCAGCATGAGCAGCATCTTCGCCGAGCTTTGACCTTGCTAAGAGAACATAAGCTGTATGCTAAGTTCAGCAAGTGTGAGTTTTGGCTACCGGAGGTATCTTTTCTTGGGCATGTGATATCTGCCTCGGGAATTCGTGTTGACCCTACGAAAGTAGAATCTGTTCTACAGTGGGAACAACCGAAGACACCGACGGAGATTCGAATTTTCTTGGGGTTAGCTGGATATTATCGAAGGTTCATTAAGAACTTTAGTTCTATAGCCTTACCTTTGACCAAGTTGACCCGGAAAGATGTTCCTTTTTCTTGGAGTGATAAGTGTCAACAGTCTTTCCAGTTGCTGAAGGAGAGATTGACAAGTGCACCTGTGCTAGTGCTACCTGAACAAGGAAAAGGATATGTAGTCTTCTGTGATGCTTCCAAAAATGGACTAGGATGTGTGTTGATGCAGGATAAACAAGTGATTTCTTTTGCTTCCCGACAGCTTAAGAAACACGAGGAGAATTATCCAACACACGATCTGGAGTTAGCTGCTGTGGTTCATGCTTTGAAAATCTGGAGGCATTATCTCTACGGAGAGACATTCCAGATTTTCACAGACCACAAAAACCTTAAGTATATCTTCTCTCAGCATGAGCTCAACATGAGGCAACGTCACTGGATGGAGTTAATCAAGGACTATGACTGTACAATTGATTACCATCCAGGCAAGGCCAATGTTGTTGCAGATGCCTTGAGTAGGAAATCAGCAACATCAACCATGTATAGAGCACAACTAAACTCTTTAGTATGCTCTAGGAGAGATATGCTTATCTCTTTAAGGCAAGACAATGTACAGTTGAAGGTGTCATTGTTAGCCGGATTGTTGGCTGAGATGCATATTAAACCTACCCTAAGAGAGCAGATTAAAGAGGCACAGCTAGGTGATGCTGCAGTTCAACATATAAGATCTGAGTATGGAAATGAGAAGCAAGATGGTTTTCATGACTCAGAGGACCAAGTATCTTGTTATAATGGGAGAATGATAGTGCCGGATGTCGACAACTTGAGGAAGTTAGTCCTGGAAGAAGCCCATTCTTCCATGTATGCTATGCATCCAAGGAGCACCAAGATGTACCGGAATTTGAAAGATATGTATTGGTGGCCTGGGATGAAAAAGGACGTTGCAGATTTGTTCTGAGATGTCCTGTGTGTCAGCAAGTTAAAGCTGAACACCAGAAGCCTACAGGGACAATGCAACCTTTACCCATACCACAGTGGAAGTGGGACCATGTGACCATGGACTTTGTTGTTGGCCTACCCAGGACAAGCAAAGGACATGATTCCATTTGGGTAATTGTTGATAGGTTGACTAAGACAGCACATTTCTTACCTGTCAAAACAACCTATTCTGCTGAAAGGTTATCAGAGTTGTATGTTAAAGAGATAGTGTGTTTGCACGGAGTTCCTGTCACAATAGTTTCTGACAGAGGTCCTCAGTTTACAAGTCATTTTTGGGAACAGTTACACCAAGCCTTAGGCACCAAGCTAAGGTTTAGTACGGCCTTTCATCCATAGACTGATGGACAGTCGGAAAGGACCATACAAACCTTAGAAGACCTGTTGAGAGCATGTGTTCTCCAGTTCACCGGAAGTTGGGATCTACACCTAAGCTTGATAGAGTTTGCCTATAACAATAGCTATCAGCATAGTATTGATATGGCACCTTATGAAGCCTTGTATGGTAGACGTTGTAGATCACCTTTGTGTTGGTTTGAGACTGGCGAGCATCAGTTGTTAGGTCCTGACCTGGTGCAGCAAACCACAGAAAAGATTAAAGTAATACAGCATAAGATTAAGACTGCTCAGGATAGGCAGAAATCTTATGCTGACAAACATCGTAGACCTTTAGAGTTCCAGGTTGGAGACAGAGTGTATCTCAAGGTCTCACCTTGGAAAGGGGTCCTTCGTTTTGGAATGAAAGGGAAGTTAGCTCCTAGATATATGGGGCCTTATCCAATCATCGAACGGATTGGAAAGGTAGCATATAGACTAGAGCTACCACCTGAGTTACAGTGGTTACATCCTATGTTTCACATTTCTATGTTGAAGAAATGTCACCCAAACACCGAGTCAGTTCTACAACCTATGGAGGTAGAATTGAATGATGATATATCCTATGAGGAGGGACCAGTGTCAATCCTTGATAAACGAATTAAAAAGTTAAAGAAGAAAGATATAAGTCTTGTGAAAGTCCTCTGGAACCATCGTGGTGCTGAAGAAGCCACTTGGGAGTTAGAGGATGAGATGAGAAGGAAGTATCCTGCCCTTTTCTCTTAGTATGTTTAATCGATTTCGGGGACGAAATCCTTGTAAGGGGTGGATAATTTGTAACATCCCTGACCTGGGTTATGAGTTAACCCTAGGTGTTTTGCCTAAATATGTAATTAAATCTTTGTTATTAACTCTGAGCATGTAATTAAATTTCTCAGGAACATATATTTCAGTAATTGCTCCTTTTTATTTAAAGTTGTAGCATTGTTTTAATATACAGGGACCTATGTGCAATTTACCCAGTTAAAAGGGTTAGCTTGCAATTTGCACATGTTGAGATGTTCCTCTGATGTTGAGACATCATGAGAATCTTTTTGGTAAAGTTTGAGGGATTTCCCCAGCTAGGGCACCAAGGTACAGCTGTGGAAGCAATCCCGGTGCTTGAAACCCTAATTTGGGGTAAAATGCAAATTACCCAAATTAAGGGATGCAAATTGTGAAATATGTCATCTAATGTATCTTTTTAGACTCTTTCCATCATTAAGGGGAGAAATGATGAGGGAGTCACCTCAATTGAGTTATCAAGTTATGAAATATACTTTGTGATTGAATAATCAGGGTATATGTGCTATAGTTCTTTATGTACCTTATTATTAGACTGCTCTCCTTTGCCTTCTTTTCCTAAGACCTTAAGAGAAGGTTTGTCCTTAGAATAAATAGGAAGGGACGATCAAGTAAAGAAGGAGGGACCTAGTTGGAATTATGGACAACTTATGAATTAATGATGAAAATCCTACCCCTAGTATATATACACTCAACTTCTCTAAGCAAGGGAACTTGCCCTTCGTTCCCTTCACTGTTCCATTTCACCAAAGACGACCAAGGACTGCCTTGGAGCTAAGGAGGATGACCAAGGGAAACAAGGTAGGTTTGGGACTCTTCTTTTGCCAAATTCCATGGTTAGAACTCGATTTCAAGGTCAATTTGGTGGCTAATTCTCGAAACCCTATCTTTCTAGCCATCTCTTTTCGTTTTTCCTTGGAGTTTTCACCTTGGCCAACCTGTGGGAACTCAAGGACGCCATTATAGCTTGGAGCATGAAAGATTGGAGCTCAAGGAGCAAGCTTTAGGAGGGTTTTATAACTCTAAACCCATGCTTTACTATGTACATCTCTTATATGCGGTTAGATAATAGCTCTTCATGTTTCCCTACTTTTCCCTGCTATTTTGCAAGCAAATCCATGGGATATTCGTACTGTTCTTGAGCTAGGAGATGAAGGCGTGATTTCCAAGAAAACCCACCGCTTTTCACTTTATTAAACGGTCTCACCGGTTTTCTCTCTCGGTCTCAAGACCGCGAGGTGAGCAAACGGTCTCGAGACCGCGACAGGGAAAACGGTCTCCAAGACCGTTTGGCCCCGTTGAACGATCGTGGACCGTATAATAAATCTGTTCTTAATTATATAGGCTAATTACCCTCAAAATTTGGGAGGCTAACTCTAAAGGAATCGGGAGATATGACCTTTTTAAGTAACAACTTTAATTGAATTTATTCCTGATTTTCAAACGGTCTGAAATTGCCTTTTTGGGCAAACGGTCTCAAGACCGTGTAAGGTCGTTGACCAGGCATTGACCGTATGATATTACTGTTCAAAATAATGTTAATTAACAACTCACCAAGTTTGATGGTCTAATTCCAAACGGGCTAAGAGTTGAAGGGTGAATACTAGGGCTAACCCTAGGTGAAATCAGTACTGAAATTATGGTGACCTAATTAGGGTTTTTAGGGTTGATTGACCTAAACGGTCTCAAGACCGTTTGGGGGTCATCCAAACGGTCTCAAGACCGTTAGGGCAATCAACCATGACCTTTTGGAGGTCTGGGGTCAAGAATAGTTGACCAATTGAAGGTACATTTATACCAAATTATATTGCAATTAAATATTGATATAATCATCAACTCAATAGGTCAGACCTTGATGAATTTGCACTAGAATCCAAAATAGGATGGGCAAACGGTCTTAAGACCGTTTGGAACTCATCCAAATGGTCTCAAGACCGAGAGGACAATCACCCAAGACCGTTTGAAGGTCTAGGGTTAAGCTAATTTGACCAATTGAGGACCCAATTGCAAATAAGTTATCAATTTAATCAAAATTTTGTTTTGTGGCTCAGTCATGGTTCAACCCCCATCAAATCACATTAGACTTTGATGAAATCTTGGGCAAACGGTCTCAAGACCATGTGGGGGCCACCCACATGACCCCAAGACCGTTTGGGCCAAGTTTGGGCCCAATTGGAGCTCAATTGAAGGGTTCAACCTTGTGTTGAGTCACATCGTTGAGTGTTGATGGGTGAACATTGATAGACCCTAATTGAATCGACTTCAACCCTAATTGGTCAACAATTGAGGGTCAATTGAATGACCAAGTGGTCAAGCAAAATCTCAATAGACCCAATCCATAAGTGGTCAACATAGCTTTGGCCTTTTGAGGGCTTCAACTTTGGTTGACATTAGGTGGTAACCTTTGTTTTTGTTGTTAAAGGACCAAGCGGCTAAGACCATGAGAGCCTCGCGGTCTCAAGACCGTGAGAGGGCTCGCGGTCTCAAGACCGTGAGGGGGCTCATGGTCTCAAGACTGAGAGGAGGCTCGCGGTCTCAAGACCGCGAGGGGCCTCACGGTCCTGAGGTCAAAGTGGGCAAACGGTCTACATAGCTTCGCGGTCTTGAAATCACATGATGGCTCGCGGTCTTGAAGTAGGTTGAGGGGGCTCGCGGTCTTGGAAGAGGTTGAGGGCTCGCGGTCCTAAAGTCAAAATAGACTAAACGGTCAACACACCCTCGCGGTCTTGAAAAGTCAAAATTGGCTAAACGGTCAACACTTTCAAACGATCTCAACTCAATTTAAGAATGATGGTTGAAGGTCAATCAATGTGATTCAAAGTTGACTTCTTTCAATCAATTGATGAAATAAATGGTTCAATGTTGCCCTAATCAAACCCTAATGATAACCTAGGATATTAAGGGGTTAATGGACTAAGGTTTTGACCATGATGATGATCAATGGGGTGAATTACCAAAATACCCCTAAAGGGTAAATTGAGTAATACCTTGATTAGATCAAACCCTAATCACATGATGATGATGTTTTAACTATATTAGCCTATGATGACTCAATCCAACCTGATCTTGAGTGATGTTGACATCACCTAACAGTATGAGGAGAGAGAAAGTACTTCTAGAGAGAGAAAGTACTTCTAGAGAGTGAAAATACCCATTATAAGTGGAAACTCAATTAAAGCATCTCCAATGCACATAAGTAAGCATAATTAGGGTATGATCCACCTGTGTGAGATCATAGAAACCCTAATTATGATAAATGATGAACCTTTAACTAACCTGAGAACATCAATGATGATGTTACTCATACATGATGATGTTATGAGTTCAATTCACCTTAATGTGAATAGTAAACCCTAATTCAAGGGTGATGACATGTAATGTGAATAGTAAACCCTAATTCAAGGGTAATGGCATGCTTTTGAGTATTAAACTCCAATTAATGAGAATTAGAGATTTAACTCTTATGACAAGAGTGGGAAGTATATTCCTTATTTCTTTATTACCTTTATCAGTTGTATTAACCATGCAAGTTCTGATATGAAGGTAATTATATCCAGGTATGAATGTTGATGTTTATTTCATTAAAGGCATGTTGTTAGCCTTATGAATAAGTAAATTAATCTGATGCCTTGTCAGTGGCATCCTATGATGATAATGGGCTGTGAGAGCCATGAATACCATCAAGGTCATGCTTTAGAGATGACTTGTGATGAGGATAATGAGAAATGATGATTGACATGAGTTAGGCCTGTTACATTTAGTATTCTTCTTTTATAGCTGTTATGCTACTGTTATTGTTTGAAGAACAATGTATGTTGTTAAAGAATACTGAATGTACCTAACTAATCAAGTATAATGTAGAGCCATGATCATAGATCCATCATTGTCAGAGATTAAGTGATGGTGAAACAGGTTTTCCTCAGGGAACTCCTGGAGCACATACTTTTGAGTATGTGGGGTACATGGATGTGTAGAACCTTACATCCTAGTGTAGGAAAGTGATGTAGATGTGTAATCCATCCATCCTTCACTATAAATCCATACTGTATCAGTGGTAGGTAAACATGAAACCTCCTGATGACGAAGAAAGCACAGATATCCGTATCAGTGGTAGGTAAATATGAAACCTCCTGATGACGAAGAGAGTACAGAACGCCACTGTGACTCTAGAATAGCGAAGGACCAGTTTACCCTGGTGAGCTATAGTAGTAGAGACATGAGATGTCCTACAAGTGATCCTCTTACTGACTGAGGAAGGTGAAGGTCATGAGAATCCGGCTCTCTTAATAACCTATGTATGATACTGATGTGACTTCTCAGCGATCAGTTGGAGTATGAGTGGTATGCCTCATCTCCACAGGGCATAATGTTGTTTGTAAAACATAATCAACCATGTAGTATAACTTGTTAGAGATGACTCCAAGTTAGTTGATTGATGTTACATTGCAATAGTGTTTATATTCTCCATATCTCCTAAATTGTAGAGATCTTGTTATACCTGCAATTGTTATAGAATACTTTGAAGGTTTTACTGCTTAGGATATTCTTTGATGTTATATTAAAGCTTCTGGCGGAGAGTTATAACTCTTGCTGGGACAATTATGTAAAATTGTCTCACCCCGTAGACTTCAACTTTTTAGGTGGACGTCGGAGACGAAGGAACCAGCCTACAGGTGACCAGTCTCAGCAGCAGCAGCACCAGGGGCAGCAGTGATCTCATGTGGAGATTGTCCTGCCATGTGGTGTAGTTAGAGTCAGTCCTATGTGTCCTCTGTACTCTCAGGTCTTGGAGTCTTGTGTTATGTGTTCTTGAGATTTTGTATCTTGATGTATATAATTACTCAAGAAGTAATTATCCTGAGATGTAAACAAGTTTATCTCACTTTGTGAAAGAAGTTTTTATGGATCCAAGTTCTTATCTCGAAAAGTTTTAATTTCCCGTGATTTTTGTCTTCCGCTGATTATCGATTCGCTTCCGCTAAGTTTTAATCGTGTTTATGTCATGGTTTGGAGATCAGATCCCACAATTTGGGTTAGGGTTTCATGTGTATTCAATTAGGGTTTCATATTATCATTCAAACACCAAACCCTGGTTTAATTACCTCCCACATGTTTGGAGTGTGTTAGTGTTAAGAACTATTGATTATGATTAAGCATTCGTGCTCACATCATCATGTAGTAACCAACAACATAGTGTTACGACCGATTGGAATAAGTGTAGCGACCATAGACCCACATGTAGCGACCATATGTAGTGACCTCTAGGGTTATGGCCCTATTGCGAATGCTAGGCAAGTGTAGCGACTATAAGCAGTTATGTGGGTGTCGACCAAACCATCAAGAAAGGTGTTGCGTCCAACTACATATGATGTAGCTACCGCTAGCAATAAATTACCCATGTGTGGTGATTACACATGACAGCAACATCATCACAAACAAGTGTTGTGACCGCTACACAATCCTTGGTCATGTATAGCGACTGTAACACTTCAAAACACTTTGACCGGAACACACCAGCCCACCAAGAGTAGCGACCAACATAGCCATCCAAAATGCTTCGACCAAAACAAACACATGGTGTAGCATTCAAGGGTGATTAGGGTTAACCATTTTAGCGCCTGCAACACCTCAACCATCATGCATGAACACGCCAAATCAACATAACTAACCATGAACAAAATAGAAGCTAAAACTCAAGGATACCAAGCATCATCTAGGAGGAAGACTCCATACAATAATGATCACCAAAACTCTAAAACATGTATCGTAGAAATCACCATGAAAGAACCCTGTTAAAAGAGATAAAACCCATGTTCAACACATGCAAAATAGAGTTAAAATTTCATGCTACTCCAAGATACTTGAACCATATGCATATTTATAGAAATCCATAATTAAATCAAGAGAAAACCATCCATTTCATAACCACCACAAAAATCAGGTACAAGAATCAGGGTTTAGGAGAAGGATTAATCTACTTGAGAATACTACAAAATATCAAACCCTAGATGATGATAATGACGTCTAGCATATTATAATCACTTTTTAGTTGAAAACATAAACATGTAAGCAAGATTTAAGATGCAATAATAGAAGAGGGGAAAGTTATATAACTCGCATTATGTTGAAGAGATCAAGCTCCCAAGATCGCAAGCTCCAAAATAGAAGAAAGGAGCTCCAACTTGGAACACACCATGGCCACAAGGTCGCCTCAAAAGCAAAGAACACACCAAGGTCAAAAGATAGTTCAAGGTGGAGAAAACTCATCCCTAGGCCGAACAAGAGAGAAGAGACGAGAAAGAGAAGAAAGCTTCATCTCACTTGGGTACCACCATGGTCTAGCCATAGTCTCCGGCCCTTATGAAGAGGATTTTTCCCCAAAATAGCTACAAATGGTTGCCCCATAATCTCACGGCCAAGAAAGAAGCGGTAGGGTTCAAAGAAAAATGTGATCAAAGGTGTAGAATCACTTATCAAGAAAGAAGATCACCAAGGATCACCACAAAGGAGATGATCAAGCTCAAAAGCACCACATGAAAGCATGATCGGCCACTAAAGCTTTAATATTGTCCTTCTCTAGCTTAACCAAGCTCCAAGGTCGTCCAAGCAAGGAGGAAGGAAGAGAGATAAAAGGATTGCTTGCATGTTGAGGAGAGAGCTTATATACACAAGGTAGGAGGGAAGTGGGGGTGTTATGAGGTCTCAACATAAGAGATCATCAAAAGGACACTTGTGTTGGCTAAATGGACATCTAAAAATCCCTTTGTTTCGATGATGACAAACATTTCATTCTTATTAATCTAACGAGCTACTTGAGTGTGCAGGATGACAAAGTAGCAAGGGAAAATCCAAGAGCTTACTTAGCTATATTTTCATGCAATGTAATAAATGTTGTAAAACTTGTACAAATATATAATGTACAAGTACTTAGAATTGCATGTAAATCAAGCGTTAGATTTTCCCTAGCCAAACACCATAGTTAGACATGTCATCCCATTTAATTAGGATCACCTTTGAACACTCACACATATAATTAGTGCTTAAATTGAAACCTTGAAACAGGATCATTCTCGGTCGACAAACTCCTCGACCGAGACACTCTCGGTCGACAATCTTCTCGACCGAGAAAGATCCAAAGTAGCCGTTAGACACAACAAACAAGTTAGTTGGTAGTTGAAGAAAGACGTTGCAAATCACTTGTTCCAGAGAGCCTGTCGGTCGACAAAAGTTCGACCGAGTAGGTGTCTCGGTCGACCATTTGTCGACCGAGATGGTCTCTGACAGCAACTGCAGAATAAATTAATTAGCCGTTGTTAAAGCAACAACTTTGTACCTAACGGCTAGTTAAGCACTTAGAAACCCCTAGAAGTTGTCTAGAACGTCCTTAAGCATACTTAGGCCATTCCTATAAATAGGACAAGCCATAGGACACTAGAATTCACTTGTTACACTTGAGAATACACTTGAGCATATTTGAGCAATCTTTTGCAAGAAATTTGAGCACTGTGATCATTGGCCTACATTCATCTTAGCTCAATCTCGTGTCCTATAGGCTAGATTCTCCTACCCACAGCAATCACAAGTTCACATACTTGGCTAGGAGATCTTACGCTTGATCTAGGCATATCAAGCCTCGGGCTTAAAGGATAAGTTGTAATTTCCTTTTTCTTTCTTGTTCCTTTTTATCTTTTGTACTCTCCTTGCTACTCCTAGGGTTGGAGGCTGCGGATTGGAGAGGGTTGACTTCTCAGGTGGAGAAGGGGACTTCAAGCTACTTCAAGAAGGCTATCGCAAGGGAAGCTACTTCAGAAGGCTGGTGCAACGGGAGTTGGTGCATCTACTTCAA
Organism: Alisma plantago-aquatica; assembly: GCA_963693085.1. NCBI lineage: Eukaryota > Viridiplantae > Streptophyta > Magnoliopsida > Alismatales > Alismataceae > Alisma > Alisma plantago-aquatica. The sequence continues at coordinate 1,266,283,034 of OY856410.1, forward strand.
GGGAAGGCTGCTTCAAGGTTGGCGATTACTTCTAGGTGAAGGCAGCTTGAAGGGTTTAGGAAAAGAGATTGTATTTTATGTAAATTCCTTGAAGAGGTAATAAAATAAATTTCTTTTCAAATCCCGGTTGGGTAAGCAACCGGGTAGTGGATTGACGGCTATAGTATTTGCTATAGTTGGAACCACTCTAAACCTTGTGTCTCTTTGTCCAATATTTTCATTGTGGTTGTTTGAGTTCAATAATTGTTAAATTATCTAGAAAACTCTATTCACCCCCCCTCTAGTAGTTTTCAACTTGTCCACCAAGGAAATAGCCATGCAACCACTTAACATATGCATGAATCGAAGGGTGATATAATCTAGGGAGTGTAGCGACCACCTAGGTCTACTACATCCCATGTTGCGGTCGCAACACACTAGGGTAAACCATGTAGTGACTGCTACACTAGGTCACCCACTTAACATGGTCAAAACACTCCACTAAAAGACAAACTCTATCGACTAAACCACACCTAGGTCACCACGATCAAAGAAAACAACACCTAGGGTAAGTGTTGCGGTCACAACACTCATCCAAAAGTGGTGTTGTGATCACAACACACACAAACCCTAGTATGGTCGACACACACCAACAAGGTGAACCCTGGCATGGTCTAAACAAAGCGCCCCTATGCTTCTTTCTCTCTCTCTCATGATTCCAACACATATAGGGCACACTCTATATGTGACAAATTACAAGATAACCCTCACTCTTGGGTAAATTACAACTTGGTCCAAAATAGGCAAGCATAGCTCAAACATCATCGCAATAGGACCAAATTGAAAAATAAGCTTGTCATGTGTTATAAAAGCATCTCAAAATATTAGATTAAAGTTTAAGCATCTCATTAAGCAAAGCAAGCACACTTAAGGATTAAGCTAGGTCAGGGGCCTTACAAGTAACCTCATGAACTACACCATATAATTGACAAAATTCCAAGAAAAAGTTCCAGGTGTATTGTCCTTCTCTATAGACCTTAATCACTTAAGTACTTTACTAGTTTGAGTTTCAGGTTCTTTCTTATAAATTTTGAATCTATCCAATGCCTCATTTTTACTTTTAAGTAGATAGACGTAACAGTATCTACTTGTATCCTCAATAAAAGTTATGAAATAACACTTTTGATCCCTAGTAGCAATCACATTAAATTCACAGATATTTGTGTGCACTAAATCAAATATTTTCAAATTCCTATTCACATAATGAAAAGTCTTCCTAGGCAATTTAGCTTGCACATAGATTTCACATTTATTATTACTGATGTTGAATTTAGGGATTAAATTTAGATTCATCATACGCTTCATGGAGCCAACATTAACATGACCTAAACGTGTATTCCAAACATTAGATGATACAAGATTCATGCATGTAGAACTATTATCATTCAAATTTAAAGTTGCATTTGAAACTAATTCAACAAAAATATTAAATAAATTTTTGATATCACATAGTTATCCCTTGTCAAAAAATAAAGAACCATGAAGGTGAGTAATAATAGCTTTATTACATTTGCAGTCTATTCTAAAACCATCTCTAACTAAAATTGTTCCACTAAGAATATTGTGTCGTATTTATGGAACATGTCTAACTCTATGAAGTGCCAGAACCTTTCCCAAAGTAAACTTCAAGTCCACCCATCCTTTGTCTTTGACTTCTACAATGTCGGAATTTTCCAAATTCACTAATCGACCTTTATAGGCATTGTAAGACACAAATAGGGACATGTTAGTACACACATGTATATTAGCCCCAGTGTCGATACCCAATATAGTGGTTCAAAAATAGAAAGAACTTCATGTTATATAGACACGTACTCGTCATGGAGGTTCAGGGATGCAGTCATTATGTTGACCACAGTCTCCTTAGTTGCATATGTGGCAGCTTTGTTTGCCTTCTTTGAAGGACAATCCGTGTTCCAGTGGCCAACCTGTCCACAAGTCCAACCAGGTTTGTTCTTCGATTTCTTCTAGATCTTAGCCTTAGGTTTAAGTAAATTCTTTGGTTTCTTATCCTTGTTCTTAGTTGTAGTAAAACTAACACTATGATTAACATCAGTTGGTAACTTGATTGAATTCTCTTTCATGTAATCAGTTGGTAACTTGATTGAATTCTCTTTCATGTGCTCTTCATGTATGTTGATGTCCATCATGAGATAATTCATTGACTTGTCTCCTTTGCAATGCTTAAGAGACATGCCAAATGACTTCTAAGATTTCAAAATTTTCTCAATGATTGGCATCGCAACAGATTTTTCATGAAGTTTCATGCCTGCATCTCCGAGCTCTTGCACCAAGAGTTGAAAATCATGTATTTGATCATAAACATATTTACCTCAGCCATCTGAAACTTTAGAAATTTAGAGAGATGATATTTTTCAATACCCTAATTTTCCCTATTGTATTTCTTTTCTAACGCCCCCCGCAGAACCTTAGATGCAGTAATAAATGAATTTTGAGTATGAATCATACATTTTGTAGATCAACCATCGACACATCTTATCACCATTCTTCTAGATTGCAATTAAATTAGCATTATCAGGGACAGTTTCATCAGGTTCAGGTTCATCCTCTTCTAAATATTGATCATACCCTATACCATATTTAGTCAAATTTACATCCTACTTTGTCAACGAGCAAAATTAGTTCCAGTAAATTTTTCAGGCATATTAGACGTCAATTTTCTTGCCAGAACCTTGAGCAGCCATAATTAGCTAATGACAAGATATTGAATTCTTTAAGATTGTTGCTAATTTTTTTATTTTGTCATTACATGCAGCAGCAAACAGTTGCAATTAAGTTAGCATTTTCATGCCAGTGATAAAAACCAGAAGAATAAACTATCGTTCGCTTGAAAAACAATTTAATTACTTAAAGAATTCAACGGTCTTCACTCCTTCTGGATAGGCATCGTTCTTCTACGACCCAATCACGAACATGTAAAATGTCTCGTTTGTGTTGATGATGAACGATGTAGATGTTTGATGACGTGCACTATCAATGCAGCTCAGTGACCACAGGAACCACCGCTTGACAAATGGTGTCTCAAAAGAGAGGAAGGAACTTGCCTCACACAAGAGAAAGTCTTCACACAGCAACTCAAGAGCGACAACTGGAAGACTCTAGTTTAAGGTTCGCAAAAAAAAATATGAACAATGACGACTAATGTTTTTAGATGTTCATGAGATGTGTTTAACGCTAATGACCAAATATGTATAGTCTTACACATAACAAAATCTTATTCCTATGAAGACGCAATTAATCGATCGCTCTTGTACAGTAGTAAAAAAAATCATAAAACAAACACTTTTTTAAAAAAAATTGGCCATTCTATTCATCCTGTGACCTGGGCTCGATCCTGAGACATCTCACTAACAAACCTAGTGTCTAACCATCATGAAACAAACACTTTCCGATTGGGATTGATAAATATGTGTCGGTAAGAAACAATTAATTAAATTAATAATAATTACATAGTTGTATTCTTGTACAAAAAGAAGACGAAAGACAATTCTTACAACCCACGAGCCTAAGCTCAAGCCCAAACCTGGCCAGGCACGTGCATGCGTGCATATTGTGATCATCATACTCGTCAAGGAACTGAGCATATTCTCCCCTAGGACCATTTGGACACTTGTATCACATATGATCATACATAACGGACTTAAAAGTTCTAGAAGTGAGCAATGTGGGATAAATCATATCAGACAACACACTACATTTTCCTCCATGTACTAGCTGCACTACATTGGGATTGACTCATGCTAAATACTCAGCTGTAGCAGCCATATATCTAACATCTTGCACATTCAACACTTGCATGAACCCTCCCTCCAAATAACTGTTACTTTTACATGTTAGTTCAATATTGTATGACGCATATTTTCTATGCCTGTCACGTGATCCATTGTTTTCCTTAGATTTCCTTTGCCGTAGCGTCAACAGAGCAAGAGAACCACGATCACTTAAAATCATTATCTAAGTGTTTCGGAGCACCTCTCAGCTCAATTGGTACATTAGATGTCCACAAGAATCAAAGTTGCAATGAACAAACTAATCTGAGATTTTCATTAACCAACTATTCTGTCTTGTAACTACATTGTCAGCAGTAAATGAATTTACAATTTGGTCAGCACCTACAAAAGATACATTTTCTCTATTTGCTTTGTATAAATTGCGAGTAATTATTTTCACTTGACAGTTGAGATACAACAGTCAAAATTTGAAATTAGGGGTGAGAGCGGGGCAAAAAATCTCCAGCCGCTTCATATGTGGAGAAAGAATGGATCTACAGTCAGTAAGGGATTAGTTCATATACTTCCGGCAGGTTGGAGCTTTACAGAGGCATGGCACCTTGCAGTCGTCCTCTTCGTCAGGATCAAACAAGTAATCATATCTAGAATTTGGTAAAAACAAAACACAGATCTCAAGTTAGAATTATTGGTATGATAGTCAGTATTCTCCAGCAACAAGGCAACAGCTGGTGTTTAATAATACCAAAATAACCAAAACAAGGCTGCAAATTATCGTTGACATATTACTCCGAAATTTATTCTATTAACCGAATTGGATTAAAAAATCAATGGGGAAGGAATTACGTTAGCTCGTCGCCAGCAGGAACATTGGCCTTGGCAATAAGGACGATTCGACTCTCGTCATCACCAACGCTCATGATCCTTGCGTAGCAGTTTGGCATACACTACAAAGAAATGAAGACAATGCAATCATAACTAGGCTATATAAAAACTTGTACAGAGCAAAATCAAGTTTAATAATAGGAATAGAATCTCACAGAATGGTTGATGAGACGAGCTATGTTCCCTTTGTCAGTAGCATCAACTACAACCTCTTCACTGATCTTAAACAACTGCATCAATTAAAATTTACCAGTTAAGATGATTGCAGGTCAGACAATCATGCTTTGCTTTTCAAAAATCTGGAAGAATACCGCTGATGTTTCTCAGGAACGAAAAGGATAGGACAAACTATTCAAATATACAAAAATAACTTACATAGCAGTCCTTTCCTTGAGATCGGTACTGTGCTTCCCTTAGATTAGCAACGCTCCCTCTCACCTGCTCCCCACGATACTCGAGAATCTGCGGGAAGATAATGTGTGCTTTAGATATCTACTAGTACTGAGGATAACTATGGTGTGACATTGTATCGCACGATTAAGTGAACCCCCCCCCTCCCAAAATAAAATAAGACACCATGCTTCATTTTTCATTATCATTTAAGTTTTAACTATGATTCCTGAAGGTGGCACGGTAGAAAGCAAAAATAATGCATAGACATAAGGCAAAAATTCTTTCAGATGGTAGCGTTCCATGTTCTTTTTTCTTTTGCCAAGGTCATCCAGGGCAGATGCACATTAAAAATAACCTATTTAATAGACCCCGTTTTGTCAACATTGGCCAGAATAAATCCATTTCTAGTCATCTTGTGCCTCAGCCAAGCACATTATATTCTCAGAGATGATGGGATAAAGGGTGCCTTTCACGATTTTTCTCAAATTTTATAAAAAAAATTATGCTGCATGTAAATTTGATAGATGCAAACCACTGGCTAGGAAGTTCATCCTAGCTGTTTGAGTTGCAGGGGAGGGACAATTGTGTCTCTTGTCCCTTCTCTTACATCCTCCATTAGGAGTTTGAACTTCCTGTCTGATTTATGTCAGAGAAGCAGCCCTCGGTGACGGGTGGTAGTCTGGTGAACTTATGTCGTAGCAAGAGATGAGAGATTGTTATCAGATGGATTTGGCCACCAAACCACTTGATGTTCCTGTCCCTTTGCTTCCATCAAGATCTGTTTCAAGATGCCGAGTTGCCACCTCTGAGCGGTCTAGTAGTCAGGTGAACCTCACCGTAGCAGCAGATTGGAAATGGGTGTTTGGCAGATTGGCCAAAAAACCTAAATCGTGGCCTCACCGCTGTCCTCTAAACGAATTCGTAAGACACGTAACGGGGTTCAGTCGTGTGCGTCTCAATGGTTTCAGTGAGGGCATTTATAAGATTGACCCATTAGTGCCATCTCCATTTGAACCCAATTCTTGATTAGAAACCCATTCATTTGATGGATTGGGTCTAATTTGGACCTATCTAGTATGGGTAAATCAATATATCTCACTCATGCAAGTACTATTCTAAACCATTTCACTGCATAAACATTTTCCATTAACAGTTAGAATGGGAGTTATAAGATTTTCCTTCAACAACTGAGCGAGCGTGCGTGTGTGCATGCCTATACAAATATATGTACGGGTTTGGACATCTGTATCAGTTAGTACATCTAACTTATGTGTACCGGCCCGTTAAAACAGCGTATATAGATTTTTCAACTAAATTGAACCACACAAATTGTATAAACATTGTTTCGATTGTGTTTAATAATTCACCTCATGTATACCATGTGATATAAAAGAAGATAATGCAATGGTTTTTGTCATACCTGCAACTTAAGGTTGATCAGAGACTACATTTTCTCTAATTGCATGATCCATGAATGTCTGGTTGAGATGATTTATATATTCATATAATTAGAAGTGTAATAAATTATGTTATATGGTTGGATTATTTGTCGAGTATTACAAACATATTAAATTAAGATGATGAGTACATATCAGTTGCATATATTGCACACAATTAGAGTACATATCGGTTGCATATACTCAAGTACACAATTCTTTTATCCATATGCATGTGTGTGTGTATGTATGTATATAAATATATATATAGTATGACAATGAAGATCAATGGTTTACATCTTGCAAAAAATAGTCTTGATATGCAAACACACTTGAGTGTATCCGTGCGATCTGTACACTCGAGTGTATTCTAGCATGACTATATATATATATATATATATATATATATATATATATATATAGTGTGTGTGTGTGTGTGTATGTATATATGTATGTATGGGTGTGTAAGTAGTGAACTTACGAAAAATGATATTTAACTGGTTACTTAACCCATCACGAAATTGGATAGGCAGCCGTGCATAGGGCCGCTTAGTGGGTTGATTGGCAATATGCAGAGGGATTGGATGGCCATATACGCATATGGGGCAGCACAAACCAGCTTCCTTAGCGGTGTGTTAGATATCATTGTAAGCATTTGAAGTGTAGATATTGGTTTGTGTCGCCATCAAATTGCATATAGATGACTTAATGTGATAAATAAGAAATGGATTTGTCAGTGTCGCAATGCCAAATGAAGATTGGGTGTAGAGAATTTTTATACCTAGGAGTGAAGTACCTTTTCCACATTTACTGGAAATAAGAGTTGTCTAGTTGGGTGCATATAGCTTATATGTACCCATTTGGTATTTGACATGTTTGTAATACTCGACTACATAAATCCACTGCATAGATTTGACGTGTACTATGCATTAGATGTATGTTACTCATCTCTTTTTTTGAATATCTTTGGATTGCCCATTGAAGAAGACATTTATCTTAAAATCAATTGTTTGTTGCTAAATTTACATAATTTAGTCAACGTTTTCGCTTATGTCTCATATTACACATGAGATATGATATAATCTTTTAAACGCATCTATTCTACACTATATTGTTCCTGCATGTATGATTAAGTCTAGTCAAAATCCTTATTCTCATATGTCATGCACAAGGCTGCATATGCGGTTTAGCCACCTCTTGGAACAACATAATATAGTCTATTATGTGGGCTGCATAGAGCGCATTGGCCACATATGTGGCCGCTTTTTGTATAAAGGCCATGAGTCTGTGTTTTATTATCAATTATCTTGTTTAATTATTCATTAAACTACTTATACACAAATACACACACACCTAGGAAGCACGGACACTTCCCGGGAGGTGTCGTGGCCGTGTCTGCTGCGTGTCGGACGCGGACACGCCATGGACACGCGGTGGACACGACCCCGGAGTGTCCAACTTTTTTTTGAAGAGTTTTTGACTTGGACACGGCTGGGACACGGCTTGGACACGGCTGACCCAGCCCAGCCACATCCAGGTCCAGTTATGTTAGGAAAAAAGACTAAACCCGTCCATGTTCCCTAACCCACCGATATTTGCTCCCCTTCTCCTCAATTTCACTCCAAATTTTCGTTGTTTTCTTACTGTAATCCTGCCCCTCTATCAATCTATGCCCAATTTTTCTAATAAGTCTTTTTCTTCTGTTTTGTTATAATGTTAACAATAATTGATGATGTTGGTTCAGTTATGTTATACAAATCTGTAGTATTTACTGTATTTAATCATACATCATTCTGAGTTGGATTTCTTTATTGTTGAATCGGTCTAATTATTGTTTTATTTACTGTTCAAAAGTCATTGTGTTATGATTTAAATTGACAATTTGATTTAATTGATTGGAAGCATGGACATGAATGTGTTTACATAAATTTATAAATATCACTAGGCCATGCTTGTTGCATCTGATGGGTTTTTCCTATTTGGATGAATGTGTTTGATGGATGATTGTATGTCTTTAAGTAAATGAAATGCAAACTCCACAATTAAATTTCTATAATAGAATGTGTTTATACATCAATAATGCATACATATATATGTGAAAAAAAAAACAATTTGCCGTGTCCGGCCCCGTGTCCATGTCCTACATTTTTTAAAATTGCTGTGTCCCGTGTCCGTGTCCGTGCTTCCTAGACACACACATATACATTATGTATACATATATATAACCTAGGAAGGACGGATATGTTTCCAAACACGGACATGGATACGGACACAAACACAAGATACGGCTATTTCCAAAAATATAGGATAGGACACAACTCCAGAGGGAATAATATATATTTATATATAGATGCATATATGCACAGGTGCATATGCATACACACACATTATATGTTTGTAGTAAATCATATATGTATGTCAGTGAATATGTGTCATGTAGTAGAAGCAAGCATATCAGTTGCATTACCGGTTGAAAGAGATTTAGAATCTCATAATGACGAGATGAGTTCACATTACTAAACTAGGCAATTTAATAGACCTTGATGTGATTTATACATATCACGATACAAATTGAATATGTTCTGGAGACTTTGTTACAGTTGTTCATTAGATTTCAACCTTATATCACACTCTTTCAAAGTATACAATTTAGACATAGAAGTATTGTTTATTTTAAAATTATGCACTAAAATAACATATTGCTGATCTGGCGTATCAGACATGTCCAACTGTATCCACGATGCAAATCTGGATTAAAGGGGACCGGACACGTCCTAGCCGTGTTCAAAATGTTTTGAGGCGTCCAAGCTGTTGCCGTGTCTTGAAACATGACCGAAACAGACACGGGGACTAGATAGAAGTGTATTTGCTTCCTAGTATATAACATACTATACATATAGATCTATATGTACAGTACTAAATATATGTGTACTATTTTACATTTTAAATATATAACTTTATGCTCATATATAATTTATGTATTAAAAATCTGAAACTGCATATGCCTCGCCTTCCACATATGCTCTATGCAGAACTGTGTTTGAACACATGCGTTATAAATTTTTCGGATCATTGATCAAAACTGAAATATATGTGAAAATTTAGTGAGTGGTCCATTTAAGATACATGTATGGTCTAGATTATATCCGTCTAACTAACTAATTGTGTATACATATGTGTGTATGGTTAAAACAATTGTTTGCTTGAGTATGTGTGGCTTGTATGTACCCAGTTTATGGTTAACATGTGTTCTAAAAAGTACGTGTGCGGAGAGGTCACCTTATAGAGTCTATGTAGCATGTGGGAGTAAGCGTTTTTGGATTATTTTTTTTAACAATTTATATATAGCATAAAAATATATATTGAGCATACAAATTATATATTTAATTTTAAAACACAAAATTATGTATATGATTGTCCATTCAAATATAGATGTATAACATATTTATTATTCATATATGTGTATACGTAAGTAGCAATTTTGAAATGTGTATGTGTACTGACATGTAAATGTATATACAATATGAGCATATATGTGGAAATGTGTGCATCTTGATGTCGATATATATCCCAATTGTTTGCTTGAGTATGTGTGGCTTGTATGTACCCAGTTGATGGTTAACATGTGTTCTAAAAAGTACGTGTGCGGAGAGGTCACCTTATAGAGTCTATGTAGTATGTGGGAGTAAGCGTTTTTGGATTATTTTTTTAACAATTTATATATAGCATAAAAATATATATTGAGCATACAAATTATATATTTAATTTTAAAACACAAAATTATGTATATGATTGTCCATTCAAATATAAATGTATAACATATTTATTATTCATATATGTGTATACGTAAGTAGCAATTTTGAAATGTGTATGTGTATTATATGTAGATATATCCATAATGACATGTAAATGTATATACAATATGAGCATATATGTGGAAATGTGTGCATTTTGATGTCGATATATATCATATATGCATGTCTATATATATCGAAATCCATATATATTATAGATGTGGAAATAGTCTATTATATGTTTGAAAATGTGTGTATTATATTTAAGTGTACCATGATTTATTACTATAATATATATAGATATAGATAGATATAGAAAGTTATTATTAAATATACATACATATACATATATACATGTGGGTGGGTGGGAATTAAGTATTTAAAATTAAATTGAAACAAATTATATTAAAAAATGTCTGCAAAACTTCTAATGAAAAGCGGCTGCATAAACCTCATATATGCCCCACAAGACTGCACATGTGGTCATAACCGCATACTGGGTCGATTATGCATGTGTGTGGTAAGGTGATTGCACCGCTTATGCGGCCGCATATGCCCTGCGTAAAACCACTTTTTAAAACACTAGAAATCATCTAGCTAATTCTGTACTTTAGTTGCTAACTATTGATTTGCATAATTGTAGTTTCATTTAATTGATGAGCGACATAGCCTAGCGAAAAAACAGCAACCTGGCCCAACCCGGTTTAATGGATTTTTAGACCCTTGACCAGCTTTCAGATCTGACTCTGGTAAGTCTGAAATCTAGGTCGAACTTCCCAGATTGGTCATAGTAGTGTCTGATGCTTACCTATAATACCCAGGGACCCGGACTCTCCATGTCCATGATTATTTAAATAGCTGAACATAGCCGTAGTAGTTTTTCTCTCTAGTTCTCCATACCTAGCCACCGTAAGTCCGCAACTACATCTGCACTGGCAGCCGGCTCTGGGGATCATTGTCACTGACTTTTCAGGCTCATCCACTTTGGATCTTGTTGATTAGTTGGCGATCGTGTTCGTGTCATCTGCATCTTACCTCAGCGTTAGCGGCGTCACAGGGCATGGAGGAGAGTACATAGTGACAACAATACACGATGGTACGAATGTACTGTTCATCCACTTTTTACCACTCCTACTCCCTCTCCACCTCTACCGTCTTCAATCGAACCTTTCACTTCCCCACGCATGTTTTTCTCCAAACTTGATTTTCGATTTCAGTGATCTGAAGTGCGGCTTCAGAAACCTTCAATCTTTCTCCCATGAGCATTTGGCAGGAGGCTGAAATCATGTTTTCCTGTTATGGATGTGCATCCTTTCTTCAAGTCTTAAGAGTCAAGATGGTCATATGAGTCATCGTTTCAGTCCTATACTACTCCGCTTGCCATCTATACGTCCTTTCTACTTTTTGTCTCAGTCCAATTAGCCATGTTAAAGCAGTAGCAGCTCATTTCATCATGATCCTTCTCTATGGTGTTTAATCCATAGTGGATTTTTAACTTCACTGCCCGTGTTTACATTTTTTGTTCATTTGCTCATTCCTTTTTCATACAGTGGGAATCTTAGTATCCGTTTTGATTACCAGGTGACTCCAAATGTCATTTAATGTTGAACACTAATGTTTTGAGTGCTTGGTACATGATTGACATGAATATGGCTGAATATCTTTTCGTATTTATGCCACTGACTTCGGTATAGTCGTGTATGTACAAGTCAAACTACATTAACTGGGATACAATTGAATGCTTTTGTCCCTGATATTGGCGTAAGGGGTAAAATACCAAACGAGGGATGTTATGTTTTTGCGCTTGTTCTATTTGTACGGGGTAGAGAACCAATTTAGAATCTCAGGACTAGAGATTGGCAACTCTCTTTTACTATAATTACACTTCTTTCTTGCTAAAATTCTTGCTTCAGTGAACTGAAACATTTATGTACAATATTAAATAGTATTTCGTAGGTATATGTTAAAAACTCAAACTTTCTGGTGAAATCATACCAATGTATCTATCAGCGTTGTGTTCTGACATGTCAACATTATTTTTTTGCAGATTATGACTACAGATCCAATTGGTATACAAAATGAAGCTACAAATTGCGTCGAAGAAGAAGATCCCTTTGAGTTGTGAAGATCAGTCAACATGCTGTCGACTTATTTTTGTTTTGTGTAATGCCATGTATTTGAATGTCAGTCTCTTATGCTTGTTGAAATAATTAGACTTATGCATACAATGGGATTTAATTTTAAAGTTAGGCGAACAAGATAAAAGTCTTATTTTATTAAAAGACTCTTTTCGTTGGATTTATAAACAAAGTTATATAATAAAGGTTGTGGTAGATGTGATGCCAACATGGCAACGTAAATGTTTTCTTGCTAGGAAGGTAATGTTTATGTTATATTCCATTTTCTAGCCAGTGAACAGGCTCAAGTTATGGACAACACTATACTATGATAGTGATTACCGATTAGTGATATAATCCGAAGGTGCAAATTACCCTGCATTTTGGTTATCGATATGTCTTGTTCTGTAGAAATTGGTAAAGACGTCTTCTATGCAGAAGTCTTCCTATAGGGGCTTGCAGAAAACTACAAGCCTGGCATTTTTCATGAAAGTGAATTGAGTTAAAGACTATGATATAATTTCCAGATTAGCTACTTTTTTAAGTCACCCGGGTCGGGCCGGGTCACAAGGCTTCCGGTCGGGTAATTTCAGGTGAGGAAATAGTTGTTTTTTTTACCCAGAGTAGTTTGAGTCGGGTGGGATTAAGATCATGTAGTTTACGGGTCTAGTCGGGTCGGGGGTTGGGTCCGGGTTAACAAACCCGATCCGGTCCATTGCCATGCTTGCATAGATGTCAAATGAAGATTAGTTTTATCAAGATAACTAATCCAAAATAGGATCTGTTAGAGTCTAATCAGTCAAGTTGTGTCTATTTGTTATATGGGCCCACTAGAGTTATGTTTGCTTCCATGTATCTCCTCTTTTTAAGAGGGGGTTTCTCTTATCAAAGACATCCCATTAGCCTGCCATCTTATATTCAACATGGCATCAGAGCAATGATCCAACCCTAACCCTAGAGGAGACAAATATATTCTTCCACCTGCTAGCGGCAGCCATCCTTGACTTGGCCACCCTCCAGGCATCTATCCAGCTTTTGTGATGTGTTCTTGTCTTCCCCTGCCCGCTGCCTTCGTGTCTATCTTCTCGCCCTTGCAATCAGCAGCAAATATTCCTTGCAATCAGCCATGTACATGTCCCTACCCAAGTTGTCGGCCCCGTCACTTCCTCTCATGCTGACATGTCACCCCACTTCTTGACATTTCACGCAATAACCCGTCATCCTAAAATCGTTGTCATCTAATATTGTCGCACACAACCTCTCACCCACAGCCATCAACCCCCTATACTGCTCATGTTGCGATATGAAAACCAGTCTAACTTCCCCCTACTTCCGCACATGCTTCGCACACACCACCATCGTCGATGCCCCCGTCCGTCTTAGCCCTCTTCGTATTCAAAACCAAACTTCTTGGTCTTGTGATATTCGTTCATGCCCTCTAGTGTCCCTGTGTCCATGCGGCACAGGGCGCAGCCGTAGATCTGTAGCTGCTTGGTATGAGGAAAGAGTTGTCGTGGCTGACGGTATTAGCCGATACGCATCCTCCTCGGCTTTCCTTTTGACGCCCTGAATTTTCTGTTGTTGTGCCTAGTCCATACAAGTGTCATCAGTGAAATGAAAAACGGGCTGAGCGGCCGATTAATCGGTGCCCGTTCGATTTTTGCTAAAATTGCCGGTTAACTTTTTTGTAACTAATCGGCCGTTTTTTCCCCTTTTTTACCCGTTTTTTTCTGTTTTTTTGCCCCTTTTTTTCCCGCTTTTTGGCCGTTTTTTGTAGATTTTGTTGTACACCTGTAACTTTATATAAACTATATGGCCCCAAGTATTACTGACTATAATATATTAAACTTAAAGATCCTATAATAAGCCTAGTCTAATAGAATGCATACTTGTATGCAAGTTGGGATAATAGGGTACTGTTGTAAAGTGTAATTTATACAAGTAAAATATATGTAATGTAACTATTATCTAATTTTAGAATGCATACTTTAGTTAATTGTATAATGTATGACTAATTGATGATATGCACATATAATAATAAGTTAGAAAGGTATCCAATAATGAGTCTATTGTTTACTGTATGCAAGTTGGGATAATAGGGTACTGTTGTAAAGTGTAATTTATACAAGTAAAATATATGTAATTATTATCTAATTTTAGAATGCATACTTTAGTTAATTGTACTGCTGTAATGTATGACTAATTGATGATATACACATATAACAATAAGTTAGAAAGGTATCCAATAATGAGTCTATTGTTTACTGCTTAACTATGTAAACATGTGATGCAAAAATATTTCTGAATCATGTATGTGGGGTATTTTATCTATGTCAAATCTATTATTTATTATATTATGGCTATAATTATTGTCTTATAGCTATCTTATAAACTAATTGGGTGTTTTTACTGTTGGGTAGAGTGTTTAGAATCTTTAGATATATATAAAAGTTTCAAAGAGTATTAGTATTTATATACATATATATGTAATTTTGTATAAAATTATATAGGAAATTAAAACCCGATTTTTAAAAAATCGACCGCTTACCGCTTAACCAGTTACAAGGTGCTGTCCGCACGGTTACCGCTTAACGTTTTTTAAAACATTGAGTGTCATAATCCATTATCTTCTTCGGCGGTTGGTTGATACAATTCTCCTTATCCATCTTCTGCAGCTGGTTGAAACAAGAAGTGCCTTAATCCATCTAGTTGAAAGAACGAGTGGCTCCTTGCCAATTTTGCACCATAATATAAGTATCATGGGAATGTCTAATCAACATAAACGAAAAGTCCCATGGTTTTGGGTTATTGTTTCTTCTATTGAAATCTTCTTCACAATGGCCTAAATGCAAGATGTATGTTAGATTTTCCGCCAAAAATTAATTGTAGACTTTTTTTTCGGGGGTTGTGCCCCTGAACCCAGGGGCGGCCTGCCCTCAACTCCCGCACGCTTGAGGGCAACAGACCCCCTAATTGGGGAGTTGCACCCCTGAAACCCCCCTCCCTCGGCAATGCTACATCCTATTTCTTTCCTAAGTGTTCCTTTATCATTGTCCACCCCAATCACTATTGTTCTTTCCGTGGTTGGTGTGAGGGGGAGAAATAGAGGAGAGATGATATGGGAGAGAATATTTCATTATGTTTCTGTCTATGAGGATCTTCTTGGTACCCTATATATGTTTGTGGACCATTATGAACTTCTTGAAGAGCGTGTGGACTTCTACTATTGATATATGCATCTTGAAATCTTTTACTGCTATATGCTTCTTGGAGAGCTTACTATCTAGGGATTCATGTTTGTTGCTTGCTTATTTAAGCTAATGGTCTTCTATCCGGCTAGGTTGACTATATTTTCTACTTTTTGTATGTGTTTTATATGCATGTTGACATTGTCTGTCTTGTGCATGTTGACTCTTTGTTGTTGTGTTCCAGCACTCTGGTATATCCATTCTCTGTTTGCACGTTGATCTGTTTGCACTTTATAAGTGTGTTGACTACTACTGTTGTAACCCAGCACTCTCTAAAACTGTGTCCCAACACTTTTCTAGACTGTGACAATAGTGATTGTGATGACGACTCTGACGCCTTCTTGTTGTTGTTTAGTACTACTCTAGATGCCACATCCTTTTAATTGAGAAGCTTCTGCTACCGGTTTACCACCTGCACATGCGGCTTGCAACCTGTGACATGCTTCTCATTTGACCCGCTTGTATATATGCTTTGGGTTAGTGATGAGTGCTTTATTGTAAACTTGAGAGGGAGAAATACTCTTGTATGGGTGGCTTATCTTTGTTTTATGCTTTGAGTCTGCATGGCATGTGTCCATGTATCTTTGCAAGCTGACTTGGGATTCTCCCAAGATCCAGCTTGAGGGGGAGTGTTAGAGAGTCTAATTAGTTAAGTTGTGTCTATTTGTAATATGGGCTCAATTGTGTCTTGGGCCCATTAGCGTTATGTTCGCTTCCCTGAATCTCCTCCTATTTATAAGAGGAGGTCTCTTTTCAAAGACATCGAAATCCTTTTATTAACTTTCATAACGGGGGCGAAGCATCTATACCACAAGATGTTCAAGATAATATTTGTCATAAATCGCAGAAGGACGAATCAAATGAAAAAAAAATGAACTAGCATGAGACTGAGAGATACACTCGGGTTAAAAAGTGAATTTGATATATCGGTATCCATGCTATATGGGAGTAAATGTTAGGAAGTGAAATAACAAGGTAACAAAATGAAGAATTGGCAAAAAAGCGCATACTTTGACATATGTGCAGGGAGGCAAAGAAAGACCACTTGAGAATAATTGTATCAGAAAAAAGTGGGGTGGTGAGCATTAAGAACAAGTTACATGAAGATCAACTAAAATGTATGTGCATGTATAGCGTAGCTCGACATGTACCAAATCAAAGCATTGCTATTGTGTCGAGCATAGTTAAAAAAAAGAACAGGCAGGCCTATTGACTTTGCGAGAGCCTACTAGGAGAGATTTAACTCTTTACATCTTGGTGAGAATGACCCATACATGGCTGAATCGAAAAGCACGCATGTAGCCCCTCAACATGGTTGGTATTGAGGCGTACATGATAATGACGAACTAATCAAAAAAAGCATATCTTTACGGGTTAGATTATTTAATATGTTGTACGCTTAGGCCTAAATGGCACCATATAGATTTTTTGAGAATTGGAACAGAGATCTTTAATATCACATGAATAACCTACACGCCAAATTTGAGCTCAGTCGAATATATGTATCACTCATCAAAGGGCTACACGATGGCATGCTAGAGAAAATCATGCATCAGTTCTATAGCCTTTGGGTATATTATCCACGAGTATCTAATGAGAGACATTTGATATGTAGGCAATTCATGTGACACTTAAGAATATCAATATTTTGTATTTTTAAAGCATATTTTGTAATTAGACTTTGATGTAGAGTGTTGTGCATGCAATAAAGGGCAACCATGCTTTTTGCAGGGGTTATAGTTGGGGTTGTATTTTTCCGAAGTACCAATCAAGTTTTGCTATTAAATTGAAGCTAACATCAAAAATGCACTCAATCGTATCATGGACAATTCTAGCATGAATCTATGTGGTTATGGGTGTGTAGTGGGTTGTGTCTGCATGCACATGAGAGACAGATTGACTGCCCATGAACACTATTGAACTCCAATATCCAATTGCCCATTAAGTCGCCTCCTTTAATAAAATAGTAAAGCCCCAATATCATCGTCGTGGCTTTTGGCACTTGTTTCTATCATAAGTTCATAACCATACTAAATAGTTAGGTCGCAAGCCTATTGAATCAAAAATCAATGGAAGAATACCTCATTGCACCTTTGAAACGATTTCTCTCTAAACAATGGCCAAACAAATTTAACCATGGATCGCTCATAATTTCCTCAAATTGCATGGTCTCTTGATATTACCTAGAATTTTGGTGTTCACTCTGAAACTTATGTAAATCTATCTAATTTGGATGGCATGGTGTGATTTGGATTGGTAATCAGCTATAGTTGGTTTGCTAATATCTAATAGAAATATTCTTATAGCAAAATACTACATTTTTTTCATCCATTAAATATATAAATGTATTTGTAGTTTTACAAGTGCCAACACATATATCCAATGTTATAGTGTGGTTTGATATAGAGGATTTTTCCCATTTGAATCGTATTTTCCATTTTTAACATAAAATCCAAATTCAAAAGAACGGTGATGCTAAAGTTGTTGCCGATTGAATCGGAGTGGACAAACTGATTTAATTGGGAACAAAGAGCTTGTCCATTTCACTTTCCGATCTGTTCACAACAAGTCGTACTTGTCTAGGCAGCTAAGTGGTCCATCCCACCCAAGAGAATCCTGCGGGAGCCTAGGTGCTTCTAGGCGTTCTTCATATTTGTCAATATTATATGTATATACATATATATGTGTGTGTGTAGAAATGATTTTGCATATACAATTAGCTATATTCAAATATATACATAATTATGTATATTTATATCGGTTATCCCTAAGCTTAACCAATCATAACTTCACCTACATTGCACCTGTCATGACCTAAGCTAGACCTATTATGCTTTAATTTGATCTACCATTATCTAAATTGGACGTAATTTAACTTAGTATACCCTAATTTGGCCCAAGTCAGACCTGTTTTGGTATAAGATGACCAAATCAGATGCAAGTTACCCTAGTTTGTTCTACATTGACCTAAATGGCCCTAATTTGGCAAAATCAGACCTCATTCCCCCAAATAAGATGTGTTTTCCCCAAATAAGACCTATTTCCACCCAAATCGGACCTAATATGCCCAAATTAGATCTGATTTGGCATAAATCTGACCTAGTTCTTCCCTAAAATAACTAAACTTGATCTAATTTGAACAAATTCAGACCTAATCCATGCTAATTTGGTCTTAAAGTGTCTTAATTTGGGTTTAAAAGGTCTTATGCATCAAACATAGTAATATAAAGATCTAGGCACCCAGTTTAAGGCAGCCCACCTAGAGCCTAGGGGCCTAGGCAGGAGCCTTGATAACCATGCAACAACCCATAGTTATTAAGGCTCTCGCATAGGCACGCCTAGGCCACCTGGGCTCAAGGTGGGCCGTCTTAAACTGGGTGTCGAGGCTTTTAGATAATTATGTTTGATGCATAAAACCTTTTAGACCCAAATTAAGATACTTAAAGACTAAATTAGCATGGATTAGGTCTGAATATAGTCAAATTAGATCAAGTTTAGTTATTTTAGGGAAGAAATAGGTCTGATTTAGACCAAGGAAGAAAATGTCCGATTTCGATGCCATTTCAATGGCCACAAAAACAAAATTTCGACAAATTTCAACAAAAATTTCGATAAATCTGTTCCTGGCGTTTCGACGACAAAATAAACGAATTAATTTATGAAATTCTACCAGAATGATCTACTAGTGTAGATCTACTCAAATATGCAATAATATATCATATTGGATACATGGGGGTGGGGTCTCATCATTTTTGAGTGAATGGCCCTGAACTGTTTCGATGGGGATTTTTTATGTCAATTTTCAATGGTGAAATCAATGAATTAAATCATTATTGTTTGCAAGCACAATATATAGACTTGAAGACACAAAACTGTGCAAAAAAATATGCTCTAGGTAGTACATAGTATATGAAAAAGTAGAAGAAAAAAAATCGATGATCTGCCTGTTTCGAGAGTTTCGTCAGTCAATTTCGATGTCCGATTGCCATGGAAGCAGAAATTACGGTCGAAATTTCGACCATTTCGTCGAAATTTTGAACATTGATTTAGACCAAAACAGAACTGATTTGGGCATATTAGCTCTGGTTTGGGAAGAAATAAGTCTGATTTAGGCCAAAACAGATCTAATTGGGCAGATTAGGTCTGGTTTGGGAAGAAATAGTCAGATTTGGGGGGAAATGTGTTATGTGGGGGAATTAGGTCTGATGTTGCCAAATTTGGTCTCATTTAGGTCAAGGTGGGACAAACTAGGGGAAGTTACATCTTATTAGGTCATGTTAAGCCAAAACAGATCTGATTTAGGCCAAATGAGGGCATACTAAGCTCAGTTAGGTCCAATTTAGTTCATGCTAGGTCAAATCAAGGTCGAATAGGTTTAGCTTAGGTCATGATTGGTGTAGTGTAGGTGAAGTTATGATTGATTAAGCTTAGGGATAACCAATACAAATGTACATTGTGATGTATATATTTGAATATAGCTAAATGTATATGCAAAATAATACATAAATATGTAAAACATAAACAAATATGAAGAGCGTCTAGGCTCCCACCTAGGCACCTAGGTCCCCGCCTAAGCCCCCCAGCCTTCCATTGGGTGGGAAGGATCACCTTGCCACCTAGACAAGTATGCAATAACCTTGTTACTAGTGATTTTCTGGGCATTCCAAGCATCGGACAAAAGTGAACAAATGATAGATGGCACAAGCAATTATGTTTAAATAAAGGTGCAAATAAAATTACAGCTATGTTGAGTTTGGTTCATACTAAAGGAAGCTTTGCATAGAAAGTTGTGACCAAAGGGGGCCCTACGGGGTAGAGGAAAAAGTGTCTTGGGGTGCCCCCAAGTAGTACTGTAAAGGTTATGTCCTTGAATTTGGGTTTTTTTTCTAATTTCTTGATTGTGTGAAGGGCATGTCGGGCTTATGATCATGTATCGGGAAGGATTTTAACCCTAGTAATTTGTCTCCATATAAAAGCAATATATTTTGTCTATAGCGATTATTGATCCGAGACTCCATATATATAGGTTTCTACTCCACTACGTAAATCATGCCATATTTTTATTGCTCTTGATTTTTGTCAATGTTCTTCCACTCCATGAAACAATATCACAACATTTTGTAATTGACAGCCAATCATAATTGAACAAGCGTAGTCATAGTTTACATATCTTTCCAAGTAGAAGACAAAAAAGCTTGCAATATTATATTAAATAGTGCAGTGTTCATGCATCAGAATCTTAATTTCAAAATGGGCTTTATGAATCATGTTAAGAATTTTATTTGCTATAAAAACATGAGAGATTGTGTGGGTCACACATTCAAATCACTAGTTATGTCTTTTTACACTTTTCTTTGTCAGATATTGGATCTCATTCCAACCTAGCATTGTGATGTTGGAACTTGGAACACAATTGGCATGGCGAGTAGTAACTATAAATGGCTATAGATGACTCTGACAGGATGGATTCATTTGAATATGATTGTGTTTATGTGACTTATGCCTATGAAGTACTAATTAATCAAAAAAGAATGAGTGTGGTTGCTATTATAGCCAACAATCAAAACTCTAAACGGTGGTAACAAGGGTACCCAAAGAAACAACATGAATTCAAATAATTAAATTTCACGGTTGACTTTCATGTTTAGCGAGTCGATGATAATGCTATCATTGCTACAGACCTAAGCTTTAACTAGTAAACTATTTTGAGTCTTTTAATTGTCCCTTTTGGTACGCATGCTTACATAGGGCAATTAGGGTTACAAAATGTGAAAATTAGGATATTCTTCTTTGATGAGTACATTGCTTGAGCCATATCAACTACTCAACTTCATGAATAGAACAATAAATAATCAAAAATCAATAATAAGCTAGAAAACTTACCATTTCTCCTTCCATGATATCCCGACGAGCAAAAAGACCCCATCCATGTATTCCAGATCTCCCAAAGCACACTCGATTATGCTCTGTTGACTGCAAAAAGAAGTATACGCTTTAAAATGTTTAGATAAGACTAACATGTTGACGATAATACTTGAAACAAAAAATTAACCTGCAAATAGTAAAGACGTTCTCTAAAGGTTGAAAATGATCTTGGATCCTTCTCTTCCTGTACAAATAATAACAAAGCACGCAAGATTATTCGCAGGTATTTCCAACAAATATGAAAGATGCTACAAATTTGAAAGGCAATGATTATCATATAGGAGCAAGTATTTCCAACAAATATGAAAGATGCTACAAATTTGAAAGGAAATGATTATCATACAGCACCTTAGTCGCATCAATATGGTTGTAATTAGGGCATAAATCGTATATTCCTTTATCTATCTACATGCTGACAATCATGAAAACCTCATTCCGTAAGAGAATACAACCTCAGAGCATGTTTTAACATAGAATAAAGTTCATAAGAGGTGATGTAGGACAGAAACTCTCAAGAGAGCCCCACTAAAGCTTAATTAGGGTTAATTAGGTGTTTCGGCTATTTTGTGTGTTTTGGATACTTTTGAGGACTAATTAGTAATTCCAATAATTGATTAATTGTTTTCATAGGCCTCTACACAAGTTCAATTTTTTTAATTGTTTGAGTTCATTTAATAGTTAAGTAAGTATTTGATCGCAAATGTTGTGACAACTAGCATTTGAGTTATTTTTTACATACACTAATCTTGGCAATAGCATTTGTCCAAGAAGACGATTGGTTAATGAATTTGCTTTTAGGAAATTGCTTCCACATTAAATGGTATCAAAGATTGAGATCCAAATGCTACGTCTAGATCCCAAAAAATCCACCTGAGGAATGGCCAAAACCCTAGGTGCAACCTAACCCCTCCCTGTCCACCATCGATCTCCTAAATCCTAGGTAGGAAACATCATCCACCCTTGATTTATCATAAATCATAGGTCTAGGAGTGATCCCATCCAACCCGTCAAACGAATCTGATCTATTGTTTCCTAAATGGTACGTCGCTAATTCTGTGTTCTCCCATCTTTGTCTTCCTCAATCACCTATGATCGTGTTCTTCTTTCTTGATTCACATGAGACCTCTCCCTTCTTTCTTCCTCCAAATTACCATCATTCTTATTCTTTTCATCCTCCTTTATCATCAGGGTGTTATAGTGTTACACTATGGCACTATCAACATTAATGGGGCTTCCACTACCACCAGGGGCCACAAACGGTCACCGTGAACCCCTTTCCAGTAGGGCCATAGAGGCTCGACAATGTGCATCAGAGGATCAAGCGGCCCTTGGAAAGGATGTGGCTTTGATCATTTCCCTTAGCGATGCAAGTTTTGCACAAGATTTTTATTTTTCTCAACACTTATCAAGTGCTAGGGACAACTAAGGTTTGGCCCCACTATGGGAGGTATTCTAAGGATCATGTTTCCCCTCCAAGAGTAAGCTCAAGCATTCAAGTCTGGCAGAGAACACAATGAACCTTCGATCATTTCCCCTATCAATGCAAGTTTTCCGCTAAGATATTATTTTTCTCTACCCTAATCAAGTGCTAGGGACGACAAAGGCTTGGCCCCACTCTGGGAGGTGTTCTAAGGATCATGTTTCCCCCTCCAAGAGTAAGCTCAACCATGCAAGTCAAATGGAGAACACAATGACCTCTCACGTTTAGTGCTTGCTACTCGTAATAATGTATAGCGAAAAAGGTAAGGTTTTCCCCAGATCAAATTCTCTTGTCGTTCTCTCCATCTAGCTTTCATCGACTATACTAAAGGTGGGATCCAACATTTTAGTGAGCTTGGACAGTGCAATAGCTGACATGAAATCCACATACATTTGCATATCGAAATTCCATTTTTCTAGAATTACACTCACAAGCAACACAATGCTTAATGAAGCTTAGAATGACAACATCATCAACGACAAATATTGCAATGTGATTCCAAATGTAGATAAAGGTCGAGTTTTGGTTTATGTTGTGGGATATCCACAACATATATGATATATCACAACAACCTGGATAAATAGAACATATCTTGTTGCAATATTGGTGAGCTTGTCGTTCTCTCCATCTAGCTTTCATCCACTATACTAAAAGTGGGATCCAACATTTTGGAGAGCTTGGACAGTGCAATAACTGCCATGAAATCCACATACATTTCATATCGAAATTCCATTTTTCTAGAATTACACTCACAAGCAACACAGTGCTTAACGAAGCTTAGAATGACAACATCACCAATGACAAATATTGCAATGTGATTCCAAATGTAGATCAAGGTCGAGTTTTGGTTTATGTTGTGGGATATCCACATCATATATGATATATCACAACAACCTGGATAAATAGAACATATCTTGTCACAATACCCTTGTAGACATCCTCGCACCTACCACGATCCATTGTATAAATGTGTCCAGACTGCAACTACCAACACTGACACTCAAGATGATCAGACCGTGTTGCATACAGAATCCTCTCTCATCGTTTTGACAATTAGAAAGCCATGCCAAAATGCCATCTAACACCCAAATAGTAAGATTTTGATTTTATTTCAACCCTAACTTGAATTAGCATGTAAATTAATGTTTGACTGCTAAAGATAATCATGGATGTTTGATTTTTGTTTGAAGCGTTTATGTCATAATTTCATTACATTTAACATGTAGGCTAAGCTTTAGATGTAATTAACCCTAATTTTCAGAAAAAATAGGGTCTCAAGGGTAAATCGGTCGAAACACATAGAAATCTAATGAAAATGGCTAAGTAATCATTGTATGCCAGCGAGGGAGGTCTGTTTAGTAGTGATCTAGATCGTAGAATGGATTTGGTATAACCTTACATTACGACCTACTACCTAGGCTTTAGAAGATCACTTCTAAAAGAAAGCAGACTTTTGCTAAGTATAGGGCATTAGTCGGTCCATCTTTCAGTTAATCGACCTACCAATAAAGTGGAGGCCCATAAGTGATAATGATACATAACAGCGAGGTTTTGCGGACTCCGCTATTGAAAATAACATTAGTCAACTAAATGATAAGTCGGTCCAGTTATTGGGGCTCAAGTCAAAAGCTAAGAGGAATAAGTCAAGAGGACTAATGGTAAGTCAGACTGACCAATGCAAATAGTCAAACTGACAATTTCTAGGTCACTACTATTTGAATCGGATCAAGCAAAGTCACTCTTAATGTGCATCAATGACTCAGATGCATGATTTTCATAGAAGAAATGAAGTGAAGGGAGATGATTTTGCCAAGAAGCAACAAGAATGCAATGACGGACACCACAATTTAGCATGGAAAACTCCCCCAAACATAAGAGTTTAAACTATGGGATCTTAATCTCTACCTTTAGCATAGTCGAAATTGCAAATTTCATATGATGTTAGTTGATAAGAGTTGAGGTCGTACTTTTCGTAAGCATTCTTGGTCTTTATTATGTTTGCTCTATCTATGGGGATGTATAGTGGAAAATTGGTGTTTCCAATTAGAGCCATCAATGACCTAATCTGCATTCTTATACTTAAAAAACGATCAGCAAGTTTGTGCATCTTCATCCTTTTCAAGTGAGCTAACCGACTTCTCTAGGACTCTTGCACCCACGTCCAGGGCAATTCTCTCCCATCAGTCAATAAAATATGTCAAGCTAGGCAATGGTCTAGGATCGACTTTCACTCGCCTTTACTATCCTCATAGATATTTGGTGTAGCGAGGTATCGAGCTCTCCTCTACTAATCACCGTTCTCAAATCTTTAATTGGCCAATTGCAAACATGTGAGGAAAACCAACAAGCTTCAGGTGAGCATTATCTACAACGAGCATGTCATTGTTTTTGACGCAACCTATATTTTATTTAACCTTTGCCTGACATCTTCTTCATGATTACATAAATATTTGTGTCATCCTTTAGGAAGTTTGAGAAGTCAATGTATCCTCCCTTGGTTACAGAATGAGGGACACCTATATTGGTTGGATCTACAGTAGCACAACATCACATGTCCAAGTTCATGGAACCGTTGCATCTCAATTCTTGATGCATTTTCACTTGGCACATGTAAATTCCTTTTATCTCCCTTAAGGAATATATATTTTTTCATGGTTATGAAGGCTCCATCGAGGAGGACCAGGGAGGACGACTGGGAGCAATCGTTGTGGATGTATCACAATATTAGCCAACTTTTTAAGAAAGTTGTGTTTAAATTGCAAATCATTTTCCAACCGTAAGTGATGATCAAATAACTTCAAAATCTCAAATAATATGTTCCATTTGAGTATGGTTTGTGCTTAATTTGTGTTTTAAGTTTTTCCCATTTTATTTTCTTTTCTTTTACCCCATTTTTGTTGTTTAAGTCGTTGACTTCATTTGGGTGTATATTTATGTGTGTAATACATATCCATACATACATCAGTCTAACTAATGTTTATATGTGTGTGCTTTAGTGTAATATATACAATATGGGATTAAGAGAGGCATTTTCTCCCTGTCGCCCATGCCCGTGACGGAGGTTGAACATTTGGGAGGGTGGCAAACCAAGGCGGCAGCTGGGATGTAATATATACAACATACATATATGTGGTTATGTATATGTGTGTGTAATACGTGTAATATATACATTCCATATGTTTGTGTGTGTAATACGTGTAATATACACATATGTGTGCATGTATATGTAAGTGATATGTGTGTATTTGAATGTACATCTTGATTAATCTCTAAAACTATTTTCAAATAGTTGATGTACTTAGCTTTTTTATGCAAATTTCGTGCATGATTTCCGAACACCATGTTTTCCATCTTGGCCAAACATGTGGAATATGTGACCATGTTCCAGCCGAGGAGTCAATGTCTAGGAACCTAGGTCTTTAAGTGGACTAAGTGGCTCCTCGAGGCATTTAGGCCTAATGTAGTCATTTCAGCACCAACTTAAGTTAACACGAGTTTCAATTAGGTCACATGAGAACATTTTAGGGATAGATTATGTTAGTCTGCATGAGATTCATGTTTGACAAGGTCAGTTTATAATTGATTTGTCAACGTAGGTCTCATTTACATCAAATCAAAGCAAGTTAGGTCTAATTTATGTTGTTAAATATGACCATAATAATTATAGGACTTAATTAGGTTTAGATAAATATACTTAGTAAAATATGCATATAGCATGATTGATATTTATGTAAAGATCTAAAACACATAAATTGAGAAATAATAGATTGCATTGGCCACCTAGGCGGTTAGACAACTGTGATATGTATCCCTGATTCCTTCGTTCACTTCTCAAGCATCCAGCTTTGATACTTCTTTAATTATCTACTTAGTTTCTTTGCTGCCTTCTTGTAACTCTGGAATGTTGTAGTGTCTTTACATATTAGGTATACTCTTAACAAAATTCAATTTCATTATCATTGTAGAAGCCTTTTGGACCTATATGTTGGACCCAACATGTCTATATTTGTGAAGGCTTGTGAGTCATGACCTTTAATAGGAAACTTTCTACATTCAATGAAATACAAACATCAATATATTAAACGATCAAGACTTTAAACCATACTTATTATGAAGCAGTCTTTGCTGATAAGTATAGAAACGTTACCAATCATACAGCAATCTCATTACATGAATCACAATAATTCCCTAAATATCAGATGATGAGATTCAAGGCATCCTAAATTTTGGAAATGCTTTGATTAACATGATCAAGATACATGTGAAGCGCAATCTGTGTAAAGTAAGAAAATTTTGAAAGAAAAAAAAAAAGAATACCTTTGGAATATTGAAGCTTCTTATTTCTTCCACAGAATGGTGGAGTGACCCCATTATCCGATGGATAACTGGCCCATCTTTCCGAGTCTGATACAAATAGAAACAGAAAAAGAAAAATAAATTAGCAAGAATAATGAAGAACCGATAGATTTCAGGCGGTAGAATACAATGTTATACATGCTTAGAGAGTGTATACACTAGCATAGAGATTTGATTGTAGTCGTGAATAATTACTTCAATAAGAATTTCCTGCTACCATGATATGAAAAACATAATGCATCAGTATCTCTGTATTTAAAATATACAGTGTATGTATGTGTGTGTAGAGAGACTAGACAGAGAGTATCAGTTTGTCTCAGCTAGCTAAACACAAAACAGAGAGTAAAAGTTTGTGGCAGCTAGCTCCTAAAACACCAAACAGAAACACTAGCCATAACTATACATAAATAAGCATATGCTGGTTGTAATTTATACGTTTGCATTTGACACACATGTTCACTTTGTAATATTTCTTCTGGTGGTTATATTTCAAGGGTCGGCATTTATTGAAAGAGACTCCTCCATTGAAGTTTTTATATACTATATACTTC
Organism: Alisma plantago-aquatica; assembly: GCA_963693085.1. Classification (NCBI taxonomy): domain Eukaryota; kingdom Viridiplantae; phylum Streptophyta; class Magnoliopsida; order Alismatales; family Alismataceae; genus Alisma; species Alisma plantago-aquatica. The sequence continues at coordinate 1,266,311,007 of OY856410.1, forward strand.
TAGTCTCAAGATTGAAGGGTGATTTAAAATAGTAAAAACTAATAAGGGCCACGAGGGTCAGACTAGATCAGAGCCCATATCAGGCATGCTAAGAAGAGTTTTCCAAAGTCACGCAAGTACAGAAAGAGAAAAAACATTAATGTCCCAAATAAAAGATAAACCATTATAACAAACCTCCAAATTCATGAATATACATACTGAAGCAAGAAAAATAGAAATTATGTTTTAGTATAAGATCTGGCTGTTCTAGATTGAAACGCAACATCAAGAGGAATTTACCTTGCTATCTCTCTTCCTGTATGCTAGGCACCTTGCAGCAGATGAAGACTCGGAGGGAAAATGCTGTTTTGGCTCTTGTAAAACGTCTTTTCTGATTAGTCTTGAGCCTGAAGGTCTATCATTACTCTGAAGCAAACTCTTAGCAGAGAAAATACCAGCAGGAGTCTTTACTATCAAAACAGTATCAGGGTTCGGTGACCTTCAAAAAAAGATTGTTATGAGCATGCTATTAAACTAAGCCACTTCAATAGCTCTATAATATGATGATGCATAGCTAGGATATTCTACATATGAGCATCAGAATGACCTGGAATGACAATTATGTGGGTAAACCACTAACTGCTGAAATATTTTGTTCATGTGAAAGGTAACGAGAAAGTAACATGGTTTCTAAAACAAAATATTTACTTGTTTGACCCACTTTTGATATTAAATATTCAAAATTATGTAGTATACTGAATAGTCAATTTAGTAATTAGCGCCTACTGTGCTATTAATGATGAACGCAACTGTTTAGATAGAAAGGGCTAGTATTAATTCACGGATCAACCGGTTAACATAAAAAATTAGAGTAGCAAGAATTTTTTTCATAATAAAAAAGAGTAAACAGAAATCTGACTCGTGTTTGGGATTAATTTTGAGATAATATACCCACTCCGAAAAATGTCTAAATATTTCAAGAATGATTAGCTAACTAGATACTATATGAAAAAACAAATTCACCTGTGATAAGCACAGTAGGATACCATTTTTGTGATCTGCCTCCCATTTCTCTCCAAGCAATGCAACTGAAACCACCATATACATATTTAAGAAACAGATTTATTAAGGAGCAAGTACTATGATCTAAGACTACTATTCACAAGTTCAATTGACAAAGAGGCCTGTGACAGCGAAAATAAAAAAGATATTATCTGAAAGCATATATTCAAAAACAAAATCATCTCATCAACCAAGGCAAATATTTGTCAATATCACACCATGAAATTACGTTTGTATTGAAAAGAACGGCTGACCACAAATTAAAAATATTCTCATTTTATCTACCTCCATGCGGTATCCAGCTCTTGAGGCGCATACAGCGTGATAATAAGTGGAGCATCTGTAGCATTGTGTGCATGAACCATGCCTCTGTTTGCATATCACACAAGTCTACAGAAATGAAATAATAAATAGCAGAACATGAGGTACAGTCTACAGGGTATTTAGAAGTTAATTGTATAAATCATAAGTGTCCTATTATCATTATTGACCTTTAGAAAAGATTGTGCCGGGATGCTCAAAATGCCAATAGCAGGTTCCATTTGCTCCTCACTGGAGAAAGAGACTTCAGGTTGAAACCAAGCGCACGTGACATGAACCCACAGATTATCGATGTTTGTCGGTTTCAAAGCTCCACCTAATTCAAAAACATATTACATTTACCGGGATGACTGATCATAACAACAGAGGAAACACAGAAAATAGGAAAGAAACAACATAGAATACTCTTATGTCTCACATTCAAATTCAATTAGTTAGAAGAATAAAATTCAGATCCAGGAAGGACAAAACATTCAGGCCCCATTTGGTTCGAGGTATTAGACGCAGGATAGGATTCTAATCCAGAGCTCTACTCTAATCATACGTTTGTTTGCATAATTACAAACCGGGAAAGGCATCAGCCCAAACTGTAATCCGGAAGATACATCATTATCAAAACCTCGCCAACAAGTGGAATTATTTAATCCCTCCTCTCACTCCGTCTATCGGGACCCCAACCCCTCTTTCGAGTTCCGCTTCTTCGACTCACAAGTCACACGCTATCAGTTGATTGGGTTTCTGATCTGTTTGGTGGAGGCTGCAGTTTTCATCTGAATCGCAACATATTATCTGTCAGTTCCTTCTCCGTTCCATGATCGCCACTTGCAATGCTTATCGAAAGCTATTGCCGACCGAAGCCGCAACTGTGAATATTGTTACAGACACTCGGCGTTCCAACAACATTTGGATGAAACTTGAAATGCAGCCGCAAATTACAGTTCCCAGGCGCTACAACGACGCCTCATGATCCGGCATTGACCTGCAGTTGCTCTGTCGTCCCATCTTTCATGGGGCCGTCCGCTGGACCAACTCCTACCGCGGACATTGTGTGTAAACCAGACTCAGCACAGCCGGTCGACCAAGCGAGCAAGTAGTATGTGTGTGCAGATGGTGTCGGCAGAGAACTAGTATTTGAACTTTGAAGTGTCCTCGGCTGAGCTATTCCACGGCGTCAGGGTCAATTTCGTATTAGATCGCGGAAAGGTTGTGGCTTGGACTGCTGATGTAGTACATCCGTTCCAGTCGATGCTATATTACATCCAAACACAACATGGAATGCAGATGGAAAGAAAATCTACAGAACCTATCCTTTCCATCCTCATCCGATCCCTTCATTACTTCCGTCTCAATGCCATCCTTTGAACCAAACGAGGCCTCAGACTAAACAGTACTCACAGTTTTAGAATCAAATAAAATGAGGGGGGGAATCCAACGGCAATACTGCCTAGCATTTGGACCAACATCTGCATCTATATCTATATCTATTAAACATAAAAAAATCAAGTTTAGATGGTATAACTCTTACCCACCATTCTGCATGTGGTGGCACAGAATATACATATGGTGTCTGAGTATGCAACTGTTACAACCTCAATTTTGCATATGTTTTCATAATTGAAATGTAACGATTTTATGAATATGGACTTAATTGAAAAGGTTGTATGTTTTTCTTCAAAGAAGGGATTTCTTTGCAAATCTTCCTTTTGATAGGAATTTCGTGGTTTCTAATATTAGATTAATCCAATAATGGATATAAAAGAGAAGAAAAGAAGAAAAGTCCAAATATTAGAAAAAGATACAAGATAATGAATATTAAGCAAAGTATTTATGAGAAATACACAGAAATCTCTAGAAAGTGGCATTAATGGCCACAATTGAGTAAATTTCGTTTATATGTGATATCTAATGGAAGAAATAGAAAAAGAGGAAAAAGGAAATAAAAGATAAAGAGAAATCCTTGAAAAGAAATCTTTTAATAAAGAAATAAGTAAGATAATGAGGAATAATGGATGTGGATGCATCTAGAAGGATAATAAGCATCCTTAAAAAGGAATTTCAAAATATTAGAATTTCTTGGGGTCCAAGGAATCCCAATGGAGAAGAAGAAAGAGAAAATACAAATAATACAAAAGTCTTAATATGAGGATAATGTGTTATATAATTAATGACTTTTGGTATTATCAAAAAGAAATACTTTTGTTATAAGGAAGTAAAATTCCGTGGCCAATGGATTAAAAGCCAAGCACAAAGAAGATGAAATAGATAATTTTCGGATTTCCTAATAACTAAGGAATATGGATTTTCAAGGAGATAATTAAAAGAGAGGTTACTTTGTAAGCAAGGAAAGTATGGAGACCATAGTTGAAGGGGAGACTTACTTCCTCGTGGATAAGCATTCTAGAGCATTGCTATCCTCCCCTATATAAGGGTTGGACCCTTAACCTCGAGCCCAAGAAGATCTTGAGTATCCCTCTCTCTTCTCCTTCTTGTTTTCGTCCAAACCCTAACCAAGAGGGAATAGTGTTATCCCTGGAGCAACGAGGAGTTGTGATGTGGTCTCGATGGAGGCATGAAGCTCCGACGACAACCCAAGAAGGATCGATCATCTTCTCCATGCTCTCGCCATCGTGCAGCGCCTGTAGGAGGTCGACTCTTTGGGTGTGGGCTGCAGGCCTAGCGCCCTTGCACCCGGCCACCTTGGCCGCGAAGTAGAGACACCCCTTGCGCAGCGGAGGGCAGCGTAGGCAGGGTGGCGATCGTCGGTGCCGCTCGAGCCCTGAGGAAGGGGCGGCCCCGCGATCAGCTGCAAGTCAACGGCAGCTAGGGCGTCGTAAGGTAGGAGACGATCGGGCGGCGTTTGACGGTTTTGCCCCTCCGCGGTATGAAGAGATGGCAACTTACGCGAGGGCAATAGCGTCAATTGGTTATGTTCTCGACCGGGCTACGTGTTGCATGGGATTGCTGACGTGTCAGCCTCCCATTGGTCCAAGTAAGTGATTCTTGCAAAAATCGTATTTAATTATTGGTAGATCGGATTGGTACATATAATATATGTAATTTGCTCAGAAAAATGCGAGAAATCCATTAAAAATAGTTTTAGAGCCTAATTCCTCTTGTAATTCGAAAAGTAGATGAAGTTATCAACTTTAATGCATTAATGCTTAAGAAACCCTAATCTATGATGTTTAATAATTTTGGAAGGGTTATATGGATGTTTAAAGTTGATATTAACCTGTTAATTATAAACGGACACATTAGATCCAAAAGGATAATGATTATGTACAGTTTAATTAATTTAAGGTTCCATATACACGAATATGCTTTAATGGACCTTGAAACCTTAATTGAGCATATTGGTTGAGTTCATGTTACTTAATTATTCAAATTGAGTATTTGCAACCTGTTGGTTAGTTAATAATGAACTTGAACCTGATCTAGATGTTTCTTGCATGATTTAGGGTTTTACACCAAATAAGAATGATTAAGCACTTAGAAACCCTAATTTAGGGCAAAAGAGAAAAAGATCACTTTTAATTTGATATATGTGATACTATGTTGTATTGTTGTTGGAAGATGATCCTAAGCATGTTAAACGAAATAGGTTAGAATCATTAGGGTTTAAGAGCAATATTACCTAAATAGGGTTTGTAATGATGAAAGTTCAAGAAAAACCCTAATTGCAATGGAAACCCTAAAAGTGGACTAGAAACCCTAGGAAGCAAGCTAGGTTTAATAGATCTTGATGACATGATTTATGATAGGAAATTATATGCATATTTCAGGATCTCTTTGTGTGCTTGCTTGCCTATTGAATTTCTTACATTGATTGGATTATTTCTGTCCCAAATCAGCCTAACAAGTATGTGGTTATTTATGGTTAACCGCTTTAGTTTCACGGAGATTTCTCGGGTGTTTAATCGAATTGAATGCAACCTATCTATTTGGATGTTCATATATGCAAATCATAAAGTCAATATGATTATCACAATTAAGATATAAGTATATATTCTCGCACCTACATGCCACTCTGATGTAAGATGCAATGAGGTCAAGCCCAAGAGGGAAGACCCATGGGCACCATGAGAGGTGACCCCAGGCACCAAGCTCAGGATAGAGAAGGTGGCCTTATGATATTGCATGACTAATGGGAACCATTAGAGGTGACCCCAGGCACCAAGCTCAGGATGGAGAAAGTGGCCTTAAGTCAATGGCAAAAGAGAAACCCTAAGCAGGGTATTCCAGGGTTAGGGCAAAAGCGGTGGAGAATGTCACATTGAAAGCGTCAATTGGCTTGTTAATTAACTTGATTGTGATATTTAGATTGTTAGCCATATATGTGAAATTTTGGTTGTCCCCACATACCGGCATATTTATTTATGCTGACCGGCGTTTTGTTTGTCAGTGTTTTAGGTACAATATTGAAAGGACAAACAGTAAAGTGGCATATTATGAAAATAAGAATTAAGGTGCAAGGAGGATTAGTTAGACTAGATTGAAGTTGTGGATAGAAGTTAGATATCGAAAGTTTTTAAAAAGTATGCAAAGTTTTATTTTGTTCCAGCTTTCAGTATAGTTTAGTAGAATTTTATAATTATTATTGATTATTTGTCAAACATTTGATCCTGTTTATTGGGATAACGGCTCTGACCTCTTGGTCTCCCTTAATTGGGGGTTACCGGGAGGCGGGGTCGTTACAGCAACTATGCATGCATTTGAGATTTGTATGTATATATTGTTATAATGTATGTCATATCAGGGTAATCTATAAAACAATAACGTTCGATGATTACTGAATATTATCAGAAGGTTTCCTATCTCCATCTTGCAGAACAATAGTTTCTTCCATATTTTGATGAGAAGATTAATGTTATGGCCACATACATGTTTGTATTATATATATGCACACATGCATATATGTTCACAGACATTGTATATAGCCCCCTTATTCTCAATTTTCTTCCTGAATAGGTGACCAAACTACAATGATTTTTCCCAAATTCTCTTGGATTTTAACTTTTCCAAGCAAGAGAAAATTAATCAAACAATGAATATCACTCTGCACCTAATTAACGGTTTCAGTTAACTACACCCACTTTTTGGATACTTTCTAGAGCCAACCATAAAATACTATACAGTATACACTGTTTTTCAATTCTATATACAATTTGGCTGAGTTGCATGTTATTCATGTTGGACTCCTGCATACTTTCATCGTGTTTTAGTACAGCACTTAACATATGCGTTCACTTCTTCAATTATAATAATGAAGGTTGGGTATCCAAATGTAACACCACTTGAAACCCTATTGCATCCAACTTCATTATAAATTTCAAAGAATTGACGCCAGGCGCCAGAATTGATTGCATTTCACACCCTTAATTGTCCCCGACTCAAACCTCAATTACCTATATTAGTTAAATATGCAGTGCACTAACTCTTGTTTTTGTTACATGTTTAAAGTTTGAGTTTTCTTAGGCAATGGTAGGGGTCGACCCCCCCCCACCTCGGTTACCACTGCAAAGACCTTACCAGGGATTGTAGTTTACTGCACGTGGTTTTTAGTTGTTATATGCAATTTGCTTTCGTACTATAAAATCCTTATCATACTGTTCCATATATTTTCATGCTTTGAAACTGCAATTTGCATCCCTCTTGTCCTCTTCAATTTGAAAATGAAGCCCTGGTATGCCAAAACATGCGCAATTCAAAATATCAAGTGCATTCGATTTTATTTCACCTGCAACAATTCTAAATTAGTGATCCATACATCTTTCTTTATCTAGTTGACTAAGAATTAGAGCCGAAGTGTCATAGCTAACAGCATATACAATCTCGTTTATCCAACTCTGTATTTGCAAAATTTGCAGAGCATGAACTCGCGTCTTTTTTCCTTTTTCTCTCTAATCCTACATGTTTTAACTTGTATTTGGTTTCACCAGTTCAAAAATTCATCAGCAAAGCAGACATCAAAGGATACCATCACAAATATGTTACTTTGTATATGTAGTTAGCTCTTCTATAAGACTATAACTAAACCAGGCAAAAATGGGCTAAGAGTAGTAGGCCTTAGTGCATGCATATCCTTCTCAGAAACATTTGTGTTTGAATATTCGTAGCATAGCACTCCTAAGCGTACCAGGAAAGACCTGTTTTTTTTTTTGTTATTCCAAAAACTACTGAGACCTTAACAGATGCCCTGATTTGATCGATCGTCAGAACCAATCACTCTGTTATATCAGAGTATGAAACCACGACCGGAACATTATGGTACATAAGAAAAGCATACCTTTAACAGGACAAAGGCAACACTCGCGCTTCAGTTGTGGCGTTTCACATGCTCTGCAGACCCATGATGTGAAATTTTTTACATTTCTTGCTCCATAACATTCCTGGTGAACAGCTATTTGGCATCTGAGATTAAAGGATTACCATTAACAAGACTTGCAGTGCTAACATGCAGTTCGGTAATAGAAGCTAAATAGCTAGAAAAGACTGAAGATGTATTTGCTGAAAGCTTTACCTGTTGCATATTATAATTTTATTATAGTCCCAGTCTTCAACCCATCTACAGACTGCACATCTTTCAGTAGTCCACTTTGCATCGACGGGATCGTACTTCTCTGCAAATATCAACATGTTTTGAAACTCAAATATGAATGAAACCACCAATTTACATAATTTGTGCTTCCTAAATGTGTAACCAGGAAGTTATATAGAATATACATGAAGCAAATAGTTATATCAACCTTGCAACAACGACAGCAAGTTCTGTTTTCTTAGCTTTTGAGATGGGCGCTTGATGCCATTTTGAGGATTTGACATTTTGTAACCTTCAAGCTTTTGCAGGGGATGCTTGGTACCATTTTGCAGATTTAACATTTTGGAATCAGAAATCTTCTGAGATGGTTGCTTGGCACCCTTGGGGAGATCAGATGCTTTGTAACCCTCAATCTACAGTGTTGCAGACAGAAAAATGAACTCGTAATTCAAACAAGAATCCTAGATTAAACCAATACCAGGATATCTACCTAAATAACTAGCACTCTATAGAAACATAACCCCTTCCCTAGATACTCACTAATATGTCACCCATCTCAAAGAAAAAGAAAGGATCAACTGAAATTACAAGTTTCCTTGCGGAAGAATACAAGAAGAAAACTGTTTTGAGTGACAATATAACAGAAACTCACCCATTTTTCTAGTGGCATAAGTGTGTCTTGAACTCTGACACTAGTCTTCCAGTTCTTGCTCTTAGAACCAGTATGGCGTTCCCATTCACTAAGTGAGCGTTTGATCTCTCCGCATGAACCACACCAACAAACAACACTGTGAAACACATAAGAGGAACAAAATTAGGCCAGGAAAACTAAGAAAGATCCAACTTCACCCTCATATGAAAAATCTCAACCACGGAAGACTGTGTCAGTGAGGCTGCAGTGTGTTCACGGCTGTGCATGGGAGAATCCTTATCAAAATTCAGAAGTTCATGGATAAATGGGATATTTACTTGTCTACAGTCCTAGTTGTCCACATGTGTGGGCATCAATTCTATAACTGATTGTCGATGGAAAGCTTTGGATTGATTAACTTTGATGTCTCCTAAACTGTACTTGTGAAAGCAATACAATTTCGTTTAGCAAGCAACAGCCAACCTTATGCAAGAATAGGAAATGGATGCCTGTAACTCCAATCCCTTGTGAATGGATACCTATAACACTAATCCATGTGCACCTTCCTTTGTATCAAGAAGGTACAAATTATAGTGCCAAGTCTACTTTTTTACTCAGATCCTATTTGAAATTGTAAATTTATTTTGAATAAGAGAGTAATTTGCAATCTCATTATTTAATTAATATCTCTTCCAGTTGATCTCGTGATAAGGGATCAGCTTACATAATATGCCAAAAATTAAGAGATGCTTATCGTAGAAAAGTTGAATATAACTTTTTTCATTGTTACATGATCAATGCCAACTATAAGTTTTTACATTGTTTAAACCAGATAGTAAATGATGCAATGCGAGCTCCCATTGAAATAGAAGTGTCCCCAAACCCCATTATGCATTTTTTTTGTTATAATACTCTGTAGTATTTATTTGAAATGCAATATGAAGAATGTTAATTGCTTTGATCATAGACATCATTTCCCTTGTTAGCACAATAAAGACTAATAAATCGCTTTGGTCCAGGGTTCATAGCCATAAGGCCCATAACACTCTCCAAATTAGTATAAGGCTTTAAAAATTAAAGAATTTTTTTATCTAATAGAACCCCCTTTTATCAGCTGTTCTTTTTCATATAAAACTCACATCTTACACAAATACCAAGATCATCAGAGGCTAAAAAATCTTAAATATTGACACTCCTTGACCACAAGGCACAACCTATATTGGAATAAATACCAAGATCATCAGAGGCTTTTATATAAAGCAAGGAAAACATCATTATGAAACTAATATCTATATGACCACTTTTAGTGTCAATCTTTCGCTAGTAAGTAAATGGATGGTAAGGCACCACCCAAACAAGATCTACCAAAAAAAAAAATCGTTTTCAACAAAAATATAAGGAAAAGAAGACTGATGCAAACTTACAGATGCTCTTGTGGTAAGTATGCTCCCTCAATGCCAGAACATGTGACTGTAACAAAGTCAGGGCGTTTATCCACTGAGGGTCCATTATTGCATCTGCTTACGAGAGGTCAAAAAGCATCAAGCTACAGAAATGCACTGCCTTTGAAGTGGAAGAAGAAGAAGAATAAGAAGAAAAACTCGATGCAGTACCTGACTGATGAGGCTTTACGTGGTGCCTCCGAAAATTGAGATTTGGACTTGGGTTTACAGTCCGGACAGAAATAATCAGTTTTGTCGAGATCCTGGTGAAAGTTTTTATATGAAATTTAGACATGCTTTCTTCAGTTAGAAGCCAGAAGCAGACAAACCAAGTTTAACCCCTGAAAGAGCAATACATCAAAGGAAAGAAATAATAAACCAACCTCGAAATAACTGCCATTTATTTTGTCACATTCTGCATGAACCCAAACTTTACATCTGTCACACCTTGCCTGAAATTTAAAAAAAAAAATAAACAACTTTGCCTCTAATCTCTTGAGGACAGAAATGTGTCAAGTGTACAAGAGTGAATATTTTCTTCTTACCCAACGCCGGCCATCAGAATGATTCCAGGTCTTCTTGCATATACCACAGTATTGTTTGGACTTCATCAACTTTAAAAAGAAAGAACGGCACTTGAGTTAAACGATATTGATAAATAGATACTAATGAGAAACGCTCTGAAAGTAGCTAAGGCAATGTGATTCCTAACCTTTTCACAATTTTTACACAGTACTTGTTCAAACCGATTGGTAGCCTTCTTAGCGCCTGCAATAGTAAGTCCACAACATTCGCACTCTGGTTCTGCATCCGACGCACCCTGTATATATGCAAAATCAATACAAGAGTACCCAATTACATGATAATTCAGAGTGACATTCCATGGAGTAAGTATGAGATTATGTGGAAGCATTCACGTAGTTAAACTTTGCTAAGTGTTATTAGCATGCTGAGAACATTGAGATCTACTGTAAGTTAAACTGTGAAAGAAGGAAGAGAAACACTAGCAGGTTATCATTGTAACAATTGAGCAAAACCGAAATTAGACGTAGAAAGTTTTCTTTTTCTAAGCAAGGGCAATCCTGTCGGACCAGTTAATGGAGTCTTTTTTAAACTGCTGGATGTCTATGTCTACAATAAGTCCTGCCAATAATTAGATTACACACACTATGTCCGGATGCTAACACGTGCCATGCGCACTGCCTCAGTTTGACAGTGACAGTTAAGGTGAGAGTAGTTGAGGCTCCACATTACTTCTCGGGTCGGAAATACGACCCAATTGGGAAAGAAAATCCAGACTCTAAAGAAAGCATGAAAATATGGAATATTGCTTTTTTCCCCAAACGAGACGGGGGTCTACTATATTCTATACATGATTCGGGCAAATGCTACAGAGCCATTTCGTACGGTTTTCTTTGTAAGGAAAGAAGACTAAATAGGAGAGAGTGAAAACATAAAGTACAAAGCTTTTCTTTACCTGCACCAGCGACTGGCACTCGAGTTCCTGATTGGAGTCGGTGGCCTCTTGTACCCCACCCGGAAGGATACCTGGTTGGCTAGATACGGCATTGGCCTCCAGCAGGTGCACCCCGGTGTAACCATGTTCGGCTAGGAACGCTTCTTCGATAGCCGTGCGGAAGTCACTGGGCTTGCGGCTGTGCAGCTGGGTCTGCCCCTGAAACCTGGTGAGCGGGAAGAAGAAGAAGCAACAAAAGAGACGATAAGGTCTCAGTAGCTGATAGCTTGTTGGCAAGAAAAAGATCGTGTATGGTCCTGAGAGGGAATGAAACGACAAACCTGTCGAGGTAGTCTATGAATGGAAAGATCATCCCTTGCTTGACCCAGGCGTAGTCCTGTCCATTACACGGTGGGTAAGAAGCAAAGATCATGTGTAATCTGAAAAAGAAGGAGTCTCTTACCCTGTCGTCGCTGTTGCTGGCACTATTTCCCGAGGAGTATCCAAAGAACATGACGCAGAGCGCCCCTGGTACGCAAGAATTGATCACCTGCTGGTGCGGCGTGATCGGGTCGACAACCATGGCGGGCCAAGTGGCGAAATTCTTTCCCGGTTTCGCCCAGACAATGTCGCCACACACGAAATCCTCGGGCCGGAAGTAGTCACTGTTGAGTTCCGACGGCTCTGAAGCAGAAGGAGAACCGGGTGGCTGCACAACCACTTCCTCGTCATCCTCTTCTTCCAATTTCAACTGCCGATCCCCGCTCTCCGCCTTGGCTGCATTCTTACACGGCACCAATATGCGGCGCTGTAGCTGCCCGCATTGCTGGTCGTCAAATAGAGGAGAAGGGGAATATGCCCGCTCGGTCCTCCTCTTCTTGGTCGGCGGACGTTTGGTCTCCTGGTCGAGCCGCCACCTGACATCCGTGGCCGTCGCAGCGGCGTCTGCCCAGCTGGTTTCTTGCTGCGCCGACGTGGTGAGCGTGCTCCTGGACGTGGAATACTTGCGGGAGCCACCAAAGTTCCTGCACGCCTTGTACCACCGCTCCTCGTCGCCTTCGCCGCCGTCGCAGTTGTTATCCTCTTCATCCGCTTTGTGCGTGTGGATGAAGCCATTCTTGGAAGATGGCCCAAACTGAGGAGGAGAGCTTGCTCCAAAAGCAGCAATTTCGGTTTTTGGTCGAGTCGCCACTGAAGGTCCGTCCTTGAGCCGCCACAGAATTTCCGGTATCTCATCCTCGTCGAGGTCCGCGACCGGAGGCGACGGCGGCGGAAGCTGCTTCGGCTTCGGCGGCCGTGGCGGAGGCGGGAGGTGCTTGGACGGTCGTGGAGGAGGGGGCTTGGCAGCGGGCTGATTGTTCTTGGCATTGCCTTTGGTGGTTGGTTTCTCTTTCTCTTTATCATCCTTGTTGTGCAAGGGGTTGAGGAGGACGGAGTCCCTGTACTTGGACGGCAGGACCTGCAGCCTCCCCCTAGACGTCCTAACTAGCGGCGGCGGCGGCGGGGGATGAGAAGTTGGAGTGGTCTCCGCCGGCGGCGCCGCCCTGTCCGGGGTATCCGGCGGTGGCATGAGTATCTTGCCGGTGGCGATCCCGTACTTGCGGAGCAGTAGGCCAAGGTCTCCCAGAAGTTCGAGCGGGAAGGGCCCTAGTTGGTGTTGGTCCGTGTTTCTTCGGAACTTTTTCCTGCGCTTCCTCCTATTGCTTCGCCTCTTCTTGTAGTCGTCGTGGCCGACTTCCGGAGCGGGATCAGACTGGTGCTGTTCCCCCGTCTTCGGCGACTCCGCTCGGCAGCGTTTGAGGCCCGGCATTTTGGACTTGAGGGATCGCTTGATAATCATGGTGGCGGGAGTCCGGGCCGGCGGCCCCCTCTTACCGGCCGAAACCCTAGAATTGCCCCCCTTCCGGCCTCCGAGATCCGGTAAGGAGCGGCTTCCCACCCGCTTGCGTGACCCCGACTCCTTGGGTGAATACGATGGGGTTGTGCTGAATTCGGAGGAGAGGTTGCAGAGCGGGTGAGAGAAAGGGCGCGGCTCGGCGAATTGGGGAAGGGGGGTAGTAAGCGTGGGAATTGGGGAGACAGAATATCGATCGGGTCGGTCTGGGAGGGAGAAGATGAGACCAGGAAGGTGGGGGTGGGTTTTTTTTTTTCTTTCTTTCCGGAGGGAGTCCTGCCCCTCTTTGTTGTTGGTTCGTCTTGTTGGTGCCTGTCTGCGGGGTGGTGGTGGTGATGGGTGGTAAAAATGTCTACTTTCTCTCTCTCTCTCTGTGTTGGATTTTCGGGAGTCTTTCTCACTCACAGTCTCTGTTTCGTTTCGTCTGGCTGCGCCCGCTTCTTTCCGGAACCGATTGGGGGTTGGCACGTATATATTAAATTTCACGCGACGGCACATCGCAGCAGCTGCGGAACAAAATGTGGAAATTCTCCACCCCGCCGAGTCTGGAATTATAAGTGTGACTGCAATAATGCTAATTTCCGGCCGCACTTGTTCGTTCCTCCGTCTCCGTATGTGTTGTCTCCGGTGCTCTGGTTTATCTTGTCGTCCGTCCGGAATCGAAGATGATGAGTTGGCAACAAAAATGTGATCTTGTTTTGTTTGTGTGATAAATTGTACAAGAAAATCAAAGAATCGGTTTTTCTTTTCTTTTTTTGTGTGCGTGCCGGTGTTCTGCAACTCAGTCGATGGCGAGCGAGGGTTGCGTGAAGTGGATTGGAATCTTCGTCGCGTGGCAGCAGGGTGTAATGGAGTGTGATTACTAGTGGTGTTTGGAGTTTGATTGATTTCACGCTTTGGGAGGAGGTAGATTGGGTGCCGTCGTCATCAGGTGGTGTTAGCGAGGGCGGGAAGGAAAATGAGGCGCCAAGGGTGGGAAATGTGGTCGAAATTCCGAAACGGAAACGATCGTGGAATATATAATAATACTACGGATTGACTTGGTGCTGTGCTGGACCGAGATGGGGTTCGCAGGGGAAGACGGAAGATAGATGGGTAGGTTGGCAGTGGCAGTGGAGCTTGCGGGGATGGAGGGAGAGTCGAAAGAGAAGATGGGGAAATTGGTGGGAGGGAGGGAAAGTTTTGAAGTTGGGAGGCAAAAAAAAAAAAAATGGGATCTTTGATATTGGGGCGCTCCGTAGCTGTGCAGCTGTTTGTTTTGCTTTCGATATGTGTATATGGTGTGTGCTTGGTCCGGTGCTGGTTCGCTCTCGGCTGGGTTTGGTTGAGGATCCGGGTTGGTTCTAAAGATTAAATCCTATGGCGGTGGTGGGGGCGATCATCGCAGCAGCACCAGCAGTCGACCGAGCGGTCGGTGGCTTGCCGGTGATGGCAGTTTGAGCGTCCTGACTTGGCGGGTCGTGATGTGGATGCCGGATCGATGGCGTGTTGCGGATGAGTTGCATCCCGCGTACGTATGTAACATTCGATTTCGTACATACAGCCTTGTCGTGACAACTCGAGGTCCACTGCGCCGTTGCAGCTGGCGCGCGGTGGCGGCGTCGCCGGCATGGCAAGCACCAATCATCTCAGACCATCACAAGGGCCTCCGCGCAATCACCAATCATCTCAGCACATCACAAGGGCCTCCGCGCCGTGATAAACGGATTAGGTGAGCAGATCAAGCCACCAACTACCCAAATGGGAGGGGAAGTGAAGACCTGGTCGTCGGGGCCTCAATTGGAACAAATTCACAGCAGTGGAAAGCATATGATGTTTACAGTTATGTACCGCTTATGGTGTGTCGACTCAGGCCTCCTCCATCCGCACGCATCTCCGGCCGTATTTTGCCGGAGACCAAAATGGGCACCTTTTTATCGCGTGTTGCTTGTGGGAGACGAGAGTACGAGACGAGAGACTCGCGATAAATGGTTTTGGTGTATGTCCGTCCACAAAATTAAACGACCTCTCACTTAGTTGTTAAAAACCAGAAAAGAGGAAGCTAGCTACGAAATGTGTAATGACTTGATTGGTTTGTAGGGATCGGCCGCCGGCAAGGTGGAATTTTCCACTGCTCATCACTCCGGCCCCCTCCATCGGCGATGATGCGTGCCCATCGCAGGCAGGTCAACAATTATACCTTTCTTTTTTCTTGTTTTATAATGAAATCACTGTATGGTCTCCAAGGAACTCGATCTTCGCCTGCTCAAAAGACAAGCCGAGGTCAAATGCGTACCTCCAGCACGTGGCGTCTCCCTGCGGACCACGTCAATGGGAACATATATAGCCAGGGAGGGACTGAGGTCGATTGCGGCTCTGTAGGTGACTCTGCAGTAGGTGCACAGCCGATCCATCATCCATTTGGGTGCGGTTCCATTCTCCTCCGAGGAGCTCTCTACCCTTTTCCCCATGTTTATCGCCTCAGAACAGTTCCACGGAAAGGGACGACGACTGTACTCACATCCATTCCTCCGTCCCCTCTTTCAGAGAGCTCGGATCAACACGCCTCCTTTTCCTTCCACTCACGGAACAACCAAAGTTGGGGTTGCATATTTTACGGCCACCTAAAACAACGCCGGCGACGACGGGTGGTGCGCCGATACAACCCGGAGCAGCAAACACATCAACAAATCTGTCAGGTCCCATACCCAGGACTCTTTGACGAACGACCACCTGCCATTGCTAACAATATCGTTTCTTTCTTCCATCTTCCATCCGTGACACCTATAAGTAAGGGTGTCAAAACCACCCTTACAGTCAGAGCTTTTATCCTCCATTTTCCAATTCGATATTCCGATCCGGTTTGAGTATTGCCTTGTCCTAACCGCAATTGCCTCCTTTTGTGCAATTCGAGCTTGGGTAAGCATCCACTCATCTTGCCCGTTTTTCTTGCATTTGCCCCAAATAGTCTGATGCAAGGTGCCCATCGGCACTCACTATCGCAAAATTCCAATAATCCTCTTACTGGAGAACGGGTTGTTGGGAAATATGGAGTGAGATAAAGACAGCAGATATAAATAAATAAAATATTTCATATTCTCTAACTAGCATATCTACGACGTATAGGGAAGAAGGTGCAATGTATATCTTGTCCTGAAATGTGACTATCCTTTGTAAATGTTCTTGAACAGTACGCAACATCTCATATGAAGCCCCATTTGATGAGGTGACGATAATCAAAGAGGCAATGTCGTATAAGCATCTCATGCAAGTTAGAGCAACTCAACAACCACATTACGAGTAGGGTTGTAAATGGGTATGGGTAGACCCGCAAATCTGGACCTGCATACCCTTGGACCCGTATATAAGCGGGTCCAATAATGGGTATGCTTGGACCCAGACCCGTGTACCCATTATACATAAGTAACTACTAAAATAATATGTTATATATATCATACTTCACTAGTTTAACTAATATAATTCTTAAAATTATATCCTACTATAACCAAAATAAGGTTGAGACTAGTCATATAGTTAAGAATTAACTATTCCAGTTACAATAATGAACATCATATGTAAACTTCAAATCAAAATGTCTACTAATTTACATTACTTTCTACATAAATTAAACGTTATGATCATGACTACACATATGTAAACAATTACTCAATTAATATTATTGTATAGAATATAGCATTGTCTAATATAACTATTATATGTTAATATGCTATGTGATTTCAAAATCTTGTAGTATTAAATATATATAACATAGTCCTTTCTCTTACATAAACAATATGATGTTTTATAGAATCACTTACTCGCATATATGCACCGTATACCCGCTATTATTGCGGGTACGGGTATGGTGCGGGTCTAGGTTTTGTATTATGCGGGTCTAGAATCGGAACCGGACCCGCTAAATTAGATGGATATCAGTATGGGTATGGCCAGACCCGCACCATACCCGTACCGTTTACACCCCTAATTACAAGCACATAGCCAACTTCTTGGCTAGTGGAGTACATAGTCAAGTGAGGAGAGGAAGAGGTTGTATGCATCTGTAAAGAATTACGCATGGGAGGACCCATATCTTTTTACATATTTCTTTGATCACTTGACAAGGAGATGCATTCTCTAAAATGAGCAATTCCAGATCCTCCCCATTTTCCACTTAGATGCATGTGTAGGTCATTTATGGAGGGAAATAGATTATACTACAAGTGTTATGATGTGATATTGGCCCACTCTCTTTAAGGACTCTCATGACTTCTACAACTTTGTTTCAAGTGTCAAAAAGTGGGCACAATATCAAAGAGAAACATGATGCCTCTTTCACAAATCTTTATGGTGGAGATTTTTCATTTGTGGGGTTTTGACTTCATGGGTTCTATTTCCCCCTTCATTTGAGTCGTGTGGTACATCATCTTGCCAGCCATTGATTATGCACACAAATGGGTTGAGGTTGCTTCTATAAGAACTAACGACCACAAAGTGGTGTGTGAGTTTGGATTTACTTGTTATATAAATAGTTTTGTTTGATAGACATGTCTTATGTAGAATTCCTTTTCAGGACTATATGATGTGTTCTTGGTCCGGATGGTAGGGTGTCACAAAGATAATGTTATTGTTATGTCTTGATTTTAATTATCTAAACTTAGACTTGTTATCCCTACAATCAAATTGACCTTATGAAGTAACTAACATCTACTGGTTCGTTCTAAACCACGCTCTTAAGGATGTTTCAAAGTTAGAATTAACCTTATCTAATTTATTAGATTGTTGTCATAAAAAATGTGTTAAATGTTGGTATTGTCTGTTAGAGTTAGATATATCTACAAATTTCTTATAAGTTGTATGTACTTAATCTGATGATGATGCATGTACCTAATTTGAGTAGGAGGTATCCACTCACTAGAGTTATATATGAGTCTCATGAGGTTATTTCAAATAGTTTTTAGGTATAATGATGTCCTATGGAAAGGTTGTGACAAAGAAGATGTAAATAGACAGATCTATGACCAAGAGTCGCCTACCTTGTCAAGAGAGAGGGAACCTTCATCTTCACGGTAGAAAGAGAGATTGGGAGGTGGAGGAAGTGAGAGCCTCACAAGATATACATGCAGAACTAGCTCTCTTACAAATCTCCTACTTACTATAATGGATGTAGCGAGTGATTAAGCTTAAGAGTAGAAGAGGCACTCAACTATAATAGATCTTTTTCATAAAATGACATTTGTATTGATTTTGGCTTGTCTTTCTCCAAGTTAGGATGTACAGGTTTAGACATTTGGATTGTGTCTATATCTAATATGAAATAACTCAAGTAGAAGAAATGAGTGAAATAGTTAGTCATCTTCAAAATAAAGATTTAATCAATTTAGACATTCATATACAATACTTGGCGGCTGACTTGGTGTTGTGCTGGACAGTTGAGGAGGGCGCCGATTGAGCTAGCTTTGGAGGAGAAGAGGGATGGTAGGCTGGCATTGGTGGTTGAGGATGTCCGAGAGAGAATGGGGAAGAAAACGTGGCAATTGGAAGGGAGGGAGAGACGGAGAAATGTTGGGAGGTAAAGTTGGGATCTTTGAGATGGGCTCCCTAACAGCTGCTGGTACTAGTTTTTTTTTTTTTTAATACTGTAATCATTGTAATCATGATGCTGGCACTAGTTCGAAGTGATTGGCGTTGTGTATGCTTGGTCCGGCGCGGCTCGGGCTCGGATGCGTTTGGTTGCGGATGCCGGTTGGTTCTTACTTGACTAGTATACATATGGCAACAGAGGTGATCATCGTTGCAGCAGTAGTCCACGGATATGGGTGTGGTGGCTTGCCGTAGGGGGTGTTGTGACTGTAGCAGTGGCTGGATTTGGTGCAGCCAAGATCCAGCCCGTGACGACTCGAGGTCGAGGCCCACTCCGGTCGTTGACGCGGGCCAGGCTGTGCAAGACCCGGTCGTTTGAAATGGGTTCACGCGCCGAGGCCTCGATCCGCCTCCATCCGAATCTCGCAAGAGGCCTATCGCAGACAGGGGTGACGACCAAGACCAAAAGGGTGGCTTTTCTTCTCTTCGCTTTCGTGTTGCTTGCGAATTCCCGTTGATACAACATCCATCCATCTATGATCTATCCCCTTCTTCTGCGCTCCGCCATCCTTTCCTTCCACAGCCACCGGCTACGAACAACCAAGGTGGCAGCGGATCCCTTGCTTCTTCGCCCCACGCCACTGGGTTGCACTTTCTACGGAGTGTGCTGCAGGGGCAGACAAACCCACGGGGAGACGCTGGAGATGGGTGGTGTGTTGACAGAACCAGGAGCATGTATATGCGCATCAACGAATTCGTATCTTAAGTACTCCTTCAAACTAAGCAGCCGAAACTAATCTAGTAGCCTATGACCATCATTGACTCATTGCATTGATTACTCCTCAAACCGAGTCCCTGATCCATCCATAAACACTTGTATCCTTTGTCCTTGGTGACGCACCTGCTAACTATTAGCCTCTGTTTTGGAAAGGCTGCAGCCGGGTTAAAATCGGATTTCTGCCTATTTTTTGCGCCAATTCAGTGTTGTCGATTCGAGGTAGACTAATAATGTTGTTTGGTTTAAAATTGGATTAGGCCACCGTTAGCTCCCCAAAAGAATCTCTTCATGATATGCCTACCTCTACCTCTCCATGGATTCAGTTTCTACTCCAGATCAGAGCTTGGTTGGGCTGCATTTCAACTCGTGCAGCTCCAACTCATTGTGTTTTGCAATGTTAAATGTTTGGTTGGACGTAGCTCATTTTCGCACAGTGAAAACCAACTGCAGTTCAGGGGAACAGACGGTGCCCATTTCGGCGCGCTTTCATTTTCAGGACTCGCACATCTCTCATTCTCCGTGTTGGCAGCAGCGATTCTTCCTTCCTTGGGTTCTTCTTACCACGTCTATGGTTAGTGTGGCTGCACTTACAACAAATGAGTACTGACGTCACAGCAAATGAGCATAGACTTTGCTGATGGTATATTTACCGCAGGTATAAACTAGTCCTGTATAAATTCTGCTTAACTAAACGATTGAGTTGTAGTTTAATTATACGTTTTCCATTTCCTGCGTTTGAACTCATCTTGTGTCTTCCAACTATTAGCAACCAAACGAGCCCTTAGTAGCCAATCTCATTTGCCACCCAGTCCACCTTGAAAACAAAAGGAAGGAGAGAACCATCAAGCTGAATATTGTTCTTCCTTCCACGGGTCTATTTTTATACTCTCTTATCAACTCGCTTTGGCATGCGTTTTAGGTTTAGGCACTGTAGTGTGTCGTGCCATATCACTATTTACTACTTGTTATGTGCCACTATGCTTACATGATTTGATACATTCATTCCAAATTTACAAAGCTCACTATTGATTTAGTGTCTCTGACTTTCCTTTATGCATTGTCAATGACATGTTTTGTTTCACATTTTATAGATTAGGCTATTTAAGCATGTTACATTTGTGAATACATTTATTTCTGATGGTATTTAGTTGAACTGTGTTCAATTAAATGCATAGGTTAGTCGCCTACTATTTTCTTTTTGTTATGGATACGCTAAATTATGTTGAACTACGTATTTTCTTTCTATTGTGGATATGCTAAATTCGTCTGTTGAACTATGTATTTTCTTTTTGTTATGGATATGTTAAATTCGTCTATTGAACTATGTATTTTCTTTTTGTTATGGATATGCTAAATTCGTCTGTTGAACTATGTATTTTCCTTTTGTTATGGATATGCTAAATCCGTCTATTGAACTATGTATTTTCCTTTTGTTATGGATATGCTAAATTCGTCTGTTGAACTATGTATTTTCTTTTTGTTATGAATATGCTAAATTCGTCTCTTGAACTATGCATTTTCTTTTTGTTATGGATATGCTAAATCCGTCTATTGAAACTATATATTTTCTTTTTGTTATGGATATGGTAAATTCGTCTATTGAACTATGCATTTTCTTTTTGTCGTGGATATGCTAAATTCATTTGTTAAACTATGTATTTTCTTTTTGTTATGGATATGCTAAATTCGTCTGTTGAACTATGTATTTTCTTTTTGTTATAGATATGCTAAATTCGTCTGTTGAACTATGTATTTTCTTTTTGTTATAGATATGCTAAATCCGTCTATTGAACTATGTATTTTCTTTTTGTTATGGATATGGTAAATCCATCTATTGAATATATATATATATATATATATATATATATATATATATATATATATATATATAATGCATCATGATCATGATTATCTAATAATTCAAATATTTTGTATTATAGATATGTAACATAAAGTGTCCCTAAGTAACTAACTCAAATAAAAATAGGAGTAATACATACACAAACACACACACACACACATAAATATATACTAGTGAACGCACACGTGCACATGCACGTGACATATAAAATTTGTTGGAAATGTACGGGGAGAAGACTTGTCCGTGAAAGGGTCTCTACGTTAAAAGATATTTGTGTTGGTTGTTTGAAAGGATAGAAATAAGAAATCATTTCCGTGGGATGGAGAGAGAAATACAGAATTAAAGATAATAAAAGTTAATAGGAGAGTGTGAGAATAAATATTTGTAGGAGCAAAATTCTTTAAAAAAAGGAGAGAAGAGAGTGAATCAAGGAGAGCACAACATCAAACTCGCTCTTTTTATAGTAGTATAGATATATCTTTATTTATATATTTTAATATTTATATATATTTTAATATTAAAAAATAAAAAATGTCCCATTTTGGGAGTGAAATGAAACTATTAACACACACATGTCCATATAAAACACCATTTTTATCTATTTCATACACATGTGACTCTGGATTACCTTTATTTATGATAAACCAAATGAATAAAATATTGGATTTTTCTTTTTAGAAGAATCATAAAAGTTCAGAACGAAAGAGGTTTTTTTCTTTAAACATTTTATTTAATTGAAATGTTATGTTGAGTGCAATGTGATCCAATCCTTAGATTCCATTAGAATCAACCTGGGACGGAAGGATTCAAACCTCCGAATAATAGGATCAAACCAGTTGCCTTACCACTTGGCCATGCCCCATTCTTATTTATATTCAATACTAGACTAATAAACATTAGTATAATTTTAGTAATTATAGGCTATTCGTCAATTATAGACTTAATCTCATATAAACAATAACAAATTGAAAATAATTCCAAAAAATTTGAATAAAAACAATTTCTCATTTAATATATCAGTTTAGTAAGGATTTCTTCTCTACATTTATGATAATCTATATTAGTATAATAATCTATATTAGATTAGTTAAATTTAGAAATTGCATCTATATTCATTTTTATCTATTGAAAAATAGAATAAAAAATAGAAGGCATATTATATACCTATATATAATAAATAATATACAATAATGGATTTAGTTAATAATAATATAATTAGTTCTAATTAGGTAATTAATTGTTTAATTGGTATTAGTTATTGATTGGAGTTCTTATTTTTATTGCTGGGATTAGACATATGTGGATATCGAATCAAAACAAATTCATTGATCATTATATAGAATTCAATTAAGATATTGTATGAAAGTATAATTCCTTATATTTGCAAATGAAAATGTAAGGATTTTTTATTTTGGGAAATTTTACAAACGAGAAGGAATTTTAACCCCTCTTCTTTCTTCATTTTCTCCCTATATAAATAAAATCAACTCAATAAAATTATCCACAAAAACGATTTGTTAAGCTAAATATCTTTAGTTTAATCTGTATATGTCTTAATTATGCCCCTTATTCGTGTAGTTTTTTCTTCACAAAATTGCCCGAGGCTTATGCCCTTTTCAGTCTAATTGTAGATTTTATTCCCGTCATACCTCTACTTTTTTTTCTTTTAGCCTTTATTTGGCAAGCTGCTGTAAGTTCTCGATAAAATTATGAATAATATAATACTCTACTAAAAACATTCATGATTTATTCGATAAAAAGAGTCTAAGAATTGATAAGATCAAATAAGTCTTATGGAATGAAGATTCAATTCCAAAATGGAAATTCTTGTATATTAAATAACTCTAGTATTGAATTCGCATAAGTCTATTTCCTTTTTTCTATGTTTGTGAGGTTCTATTCTATTAAGTTACCGCACATTGATTGTATTTATAACAAATAAGAATATTTTGGTAACGAAAGAGTTATAATCTTATTACATACAAATAAATTTGTGAAAAGAAAATCTCTTCTCCCCCTTTTTAAAAAAAAATTTCTCTCTTTTTGGTCTCATATCAAAATATGTGGTACAAAATATATATAATCTATTCTCTTTTGCAAAAAAAATGATCTTGGAGGTTGTGTGATGCTTACTCTCAAACTCTTTGTTTACATGGTAGTAATACTCTTTGTTTCTCTCTTCATTTTTGGATTCTTATCTAATGATCCAGGACGTAACCCCGAGCACGAAGAATAAAAAAAGAAATAGAAAAAATCTTTCTTTTTTTTATTACTTTATTTTATTTTGATTTCTTTATTTTATATATAACTATGACAAAACGGGGGATCCCTATTTTTTTTAAATTAGAAAGTATCAAGTGACCAGAGAGAACGGAGAGAGACGGATTCGAACCTTCGGTACGAATAACTCGTACAACGGTTAGCAATCCAACGCTTACGCTTTAGTCCACTCAACCATCTCTCCCAAATCTAAGATTTCCCATTTTGGCTGTTACGCATGAAGCAAAGATTAATAAAAAACCATCGTTATCCTTCTCTTATTTTGTTTCATTTATGAGTTCTATTTTTATTCATTATATTAGAATTACATTATAATATAATATTGAGTTGATTATATTGGATTAAGAGAGAAAGATTTCTCCCCCCTCTCCCATAACCCGTGGCGGAGGCCGGACGCCCGGGAGGGTGATAAATCAAGAGATGCTTCTCTGTGTGGTTTCAAACCCGGGTCCCTTCATTGGGGACTAGCAAAATTCGCCAACCGGGCTATTCCCTTGCCGACATATATATATATATATAGAGTCAGGCTGGAATACACTCGAGTGTACGGATCGCACGAATACACTCAAGTGTGTTTGCATATCAAGACTATTTTTTCTAAAATGTAAACCGTTGATCTTCACCGTCATACTATAACTAGGCTACATATAAATTTTGAACCCATTTGGATGAGTGTAAGTCACTCATCCAAGGGAAACAAAATCAACGCGCGAAACTAATTTGAAATGCATAATGTTTGTGGTCTTCATAACATGAGCTATACATATCCAAATGTGCTCAAATTTTATGTATGAGTTGTTCACGAGATGTTTAAGAAGATCAACGGATTAGATTTTCAAAAAAAATATTGCATCATGGAAAACTACTTGAGTGTATTCCGCTCTGGATACACTCGAGCTCTCTCTCTCTCTCTCTCTCTCTCTCTCTCTCTATATATATATATATATATATATATATATATATATATATATATATATATATATATATATATATATATACAGAGAGAGAGAGAGTGAGTCAGGCTAGAATACACTCGAGTGTACGGATCGCACGAATACACTCAAGTGTGTTTGTATATCAAGACTATTTTTTGCAAAATGTAAACCATTGATCTTCACCGTCATACTATAACGAGGCTACATACAAATTTTGAGCCCATTTGGATGAGTGTAAGTCACTCATCCAAGGGCAAAAAAATTGACGTGCGAAACTAATTTGAAATGCATAATTTTTGTGATCTTCATAACATGAGCTATGCATATCCAAATGTGATCAAATTTTACATATGAGTTGTTCACGAGATGTTTAAGAAGATCAACGGATTAGATTTTCAAAAAAAATATTGCATCATCAAAAACTACTTGAGTGTATTCCGCTCCGAATACACTCGAGTGTATTCTAGCCTGACTCTCTCTCTCTATATATATATATATTTATTTATTTATATATATATATTTATATATATATGGGCCCATCTTTATTGCCCGCGCGGGTAGCTACCCGCCCACCCTTTCGACCATTTTTTTCAAAAAAAATTCACAATTGTAGAGGACTATTTTGTTTAGCTCTCCAAAAAATTTTAGCCAAAAATAATATCATTTGCCCCTCCAAAATAAAAAAAAACCCGTCCTTATATATATCTGTTGTATATTTTGTACAGAGTTACTTTTTTGGCCAGCAGAGTTACTTTTTTTACCACCATAGTTACTTTTTTGACAGCAGAGTTACTTTTTTGGCCAGGAGAGTTACGTTTTTGGCTGTCGGGTAGCGAAAATTCAGGCTACCCGCACGGGCAACGAATGAACGTCATATATATATATATATATATATATATATATATATATATATATATATATATATATATATATATATATATATATATATGCATATATACGAATTTGATTAGCAATTCCATTTGGATAACGATAAGGATTCAAAACATACATATCGATAGAGATAGAAAATCACCTTACGTTTTTGTACGAGAGATTCCCCTGGCCTGACTAGGTACTTATCGGGCCATTACTTTTTTTGTTTCAATGAATCATTTTTTATTACTAAATAAATGGGACAGAATATAACCGCAATCAAAATCAACAAACAAAATCTATAATAAAAATATATTTAAGATTTGCTTAAATTAATTAAATCAAATAAAAAATCTAATGAATTTCATAATTATCATTATTATAACTTAATTCATTTATTTGTTCAATTCAAGGAGCAAACTTTATTTTAACATTTGAGATCCAATTCATTAATTGGAAGTCATTACATCTAGCTGTTAAAAAAAGGGGGGAACTCACTATTCCTGTGGAACTCATTAACTATTTGATTTTCTCAAATAATCCCCGAATGCATAGTAGGTATATAATTTTCATTATTTTGACACTATCTGGATTACACCCCATTCTTTTATTCGAAAAAATTCCATTAATATATAATCATTCAATTGTAGCGGGTATAGTTTAGTGGTAAAAGTGTAATTCATTCTATTAAAAACTTAAATAGTTAAGGGATCTTTCTTTTTTGTTCATATTCCGATCAAAAACAAAAACCTTATTTCTTAAAAGGTTTCATCCTTTTCCTTCCTTTCAATGCTTCATTTGAGGAAAAATATGAATTTTCATGATTTGTATCTGGGGTTCAATTAATTCAAAAATACAAAAAACTAGATTCTGAAATCGTGAAGCATAACTGTTTTGAGTAGATTCGATCTTCTAATTGAATGAGTATAAGTAAAGGATCCATGGATGAAGATACAAAAGCTTATTTCTAATTGTAACTAAATCTTTAATTTTTATGTTATAAAAAAAGAAAAATTGAAGCCAAGTAGCTAGAAAATGATAACTTTAGTTTACTAGAATTATCGACATATTGGTTCTGCTCGGGAGAAATGAAATTCTTTCCTCAGGATTATGCAAGTAGAAATAGGGAACAAAGTAACTAGAAAGATTTGATATATAATTTTCTCCTTATAGAGGGATTATCTAAAAAGCGAGTAAGATAAGCTAACATAGATGTTATGGGTTTCTATTGTTTTTTAGATTTACAAGAATACATTTCTGATTTTTGTCTTTTATGCTTAGATCTGGAAATACATTGATTTTCCATAAAGAAGCTGAATGAAACAAAAATTTCATGTTCAAATTTGAATTAGAGACGTTAAAAATGATCAACCAACGTCGACTATAACCCCTAGCCTTCCAAGCTAACAATGCGGGTTCGATTCCCGCTACCCGCTCCATATTACTTATTAGAAATTCATCATGGATTTAGATATATATCCTTATTCCTAAAATCTTTAAGTCTTTCTCATGTAATCCTATTTTTTCTGAATAAGAAAAAATAAGAATATGAAAGAATAAAGAAAATACGAATGAAAAGCGTCCATTGTCTAATAGATAGGATAGATGTCTTCTAAACCTTTGGTATAGGTTCAAATCTTATTGGACGCAATTGATTCCCATCTATTTTTTTAGATTTCTATGTCAAACATTTATTTTGTGGAATTAGAGCCATTTGTCAAGCATAATTATTTTATTTTACTAAGAATAAATAAAAAAATAAAAACAAGAGTGATAGAATAAGAATGATAAATTTGTGTTTGTTCCTGAAGTAGGAATAATTCTATCATTCTTTAATAGCTTCCTTCAAAGGCGCTTCTGCCTCTTGGGTGAATATTTTTGTGGAAGATATAATTTCTTGGAATTGAGGCTTATTCCTTTTCACGTAAGTACTTAACTAAACAAGAAATTTCCTTACATGTCCAGTTTCTAACGAATCAAGCTATTCATTCTGGTATAAATAGTAAGTATTTGTTCATCGACCGCAAGAGGGTCTGATTAGGATTGTTTGAGCAACTCGCGTAATTGTTGACCTCTTGCCAATTGATTCTGAGTAGCATTATCAAGAGTAGAAGCAATTATGCAAAAGCTTCTAACTCTACAAATTGAGCCAGTTCCAATTTTAATTTGCCAGCTACCTATTTCATGGCTTTAATTTGAGCAGCGGATCCTACTCTGGAAATAGAAATACCCACATTAATAGCATGTTGTATCCCTGCATTGAATAAATCGACAGATAAAATTATTTGTCCATCTGTAATGAAAATCACATTAGTAGGAATATAAGATGAAACATCCCCAGATTGAGTCTCAACTATTGGTAAAGCAGTCATACTTCCTTCACCTAAACTAGAAGATAATTTAGCAGCTCTTTCTGAAAGGCGTGAATGCAAATAAAAACATTGCCTGGATAAGCTTCACGACCTGGAGGTCTTCTTAATAGAAGAGACATTTGACGATAGGCTTGTGCCTGCTTGGATAGATCATCATAAATTATTGAAGTATGTCATTTAAGGTACATAAAATATTCATCCAGAGACGCTCCTGTATAAGGAGCTAAATATTGTAATGTAGCTGGTGAATCTTCCATTTCTGCTACTATAATAGTGTATTCCATAGTCCCTCCTTCCGGTAAAGCCATCACTACATGAGCTATGGAGGACGCTTTTTGACCAATAGCCACTCAAACACAGATCACATTTTGCCCTTTTTGATTGAGAATCGTATCAGTGACTACTACTATTTTACCAGTTTGTTTGTCCCTAATAATTAATTCTCACTGACCGCGCCCTACAAGAATCATCACATCAATAGAAATAAGACTCGTTTGAAGAGGCTCATATATGGAACGTCTTGAAATAATACCCGGAACAGGTGATTCAATTAAGTGAGTTCAGAAGCTACAATTTCACCTCTACCGTCAATAGGTTTAGCCAAAGCATTTATAACACGACCCAAATAAGGCTCACTCACAGGTATCTGAGCAATTCTTCCTGTTGCTTTTATGGAACTTCCTTCTTGGACCAGCAAACCATCACCCATCAATACAACGCCAACATTTTTTATTCCAAATTTAGAGCAATACCTACTGTACCCTCTTCAAATTCTACTAAGTCACCCACCATTACTTCATTAAGACCATGAATATGGGCAATGCCATCACCCACCTGAAGTACGATACATGTATTCACGATCTTTACTTCTCTATTATATTGTTCAATACGTTCACAGATAATATTACTAATTTCATCAGCTCGAATTGTTACCATTAGTGTCTCTTAATTTTTGGAAGCATAGGAAAAAATCATACCTAAACTCTAAGCTGAAGTAGAAGGGTTAATTAGTTATTTCTTCCATGACCCCTAGGATGCCAATATTAGCACTGATGGTACAAAAATATAATTCACTATTCAAAGAATTATTCAAAGTTCCTAGAGCCCCTTCTAAGGCTTGTTGAAAAACTCATTGTCGAACCTGATTAATGGCTCTTTGTTGTTTAAAACAAAAGGTTTTATTTTTGTAATTTTCTATTCGTTCCAAATTCTCAGAAGTGGCATTAATCAAATTCGCTTTTTCTCGTTCTATTTCAGAATATCCATTCACTCGATATTCATTTGCCTCTGTTTCTACTTTACGTAAGCGGGATCGAGTTTTTTTAAGTTGCTCAACAACACTTCTACGTAATTCTTCTGAATTTCGAATAGTACTCAAGATCCTCTGTTTTCGATTATCTAATAAATTATTTAATAAAAGTAGATTTTCTTACAATTAATTTCAAAACATAGATAATCTCCTCCCGAACCAAACATGAATCATTCAATTCATTTGCCTCTCACACTCAATTATTCAATTTATAGGCATTCTTTCCCTTATTTTTTGATGTAATGAACCTATCCTCTCTTTTCTAGTTGTATTTCTATTAAAGATATCAAAACTTATACAAGACCAGAATATTTGGTATTTGGGGGACTCTTCTGACCAGACAAAAAATTTGTAACTGTCAGTAAAGTTGTTTATTTTCTTTATTTTAATTTTTTTGTTCCTTATTTATTCTTTTTTAAATATTTAATATTTGATTATGTATATATTTTTATTTTTTTTATAAATTTGATTAAATATTTTTTGATTATTTACTTGAAATTGGAATTTTTAATTTTAATTATCAAATTATTCAAATCCAAAAATTCTTATTTTATACATAGGTTGTCCGTTCAACATTGTATAAAATAGGTAAAGTACCCTCCTTTTCTAGGAAATGATTCAAAGCATTTTATCCATATGAGTGTTTTATATCGGATAAATTACCAACTATTAGAATTTTGAAACCATTTAGGTACTAACATAGTGATATAAAGAGTACCGTGTTTTTTGTGCCTGGACTTCAAACAGTTTAGCTTTAACCATGTTTATGTTCCCAAATCATTGGTTAATAGAGAATTTAAGTGAATTTACCAAGAAATCATGAAATGCTATAGTTCCCACATATAATTTATTAATTTAATCATAAGTAATTCGCGGTCTGCACTTTTCTTTGCTATTTATATATCAATTATATCATTGATAAATAAATAACATATAAAAAATAAAGTGCAGTCGGTTGGATCCAACCTATTCTTGAAATAAACAACTCGCACAATATAGGAGCCCCACTTAAGTATGAGTACAAGAAAAGGAAGAGAGCAGATACAGTCATATTAAATATACCAAAACATCTCATCAAATTGGATAACAAACATTGCGACGTCCCAACTTAATGCCCATATATTTGAATAAAGCAGGGGGAAGAGGTTTGGTAAGATTGTTTGCAACTTGATCACATGTCATAATGTGAGTAGTGGTGATCTACTTGGATTTGACCATGTCTACCACAATATGACATTCAACTTCAATGTGTTTCGTGTGTTCGTGGAAGACTAAATTATGAGCTATGTGTATAACTGCCTGGTTGTCATTGTATAAAATAGCAGGTGTTTGTAAAGGGATTCCAAATTCATTCAAAATGGACTAAGTCCACCGTAGATCACATCATGCATGAGCCATTGCCAGATATTATGCCTTAGTGCTGGAGCGAGCCACCACAACATGTTTTTTTATTCCTCTAGGAAATTGTGTGAGTTCCAATCATGACACAATAGTCGCAAGTGGACCAATAATCTTTAGAACCACCACTACTACAGAAATGGCTTATAAAGTCACTTTTCAAGGTGTCGGTTGCATACATAAACCGACACCTAAACTCTACAGTGTCGGTTTATAACATAAACCGACATCCAATCTGTGAAGGTCGACCAGACACGGGTACTGCTTTTATTAAGTGTCGGTTAATTAATAAAAAACTGACACCTAAAATCAACCGCCAAAACAAAAATTCCAGCGAAAAAATTACCTCCAAAATTTGACATATGGCGTCGGTTCATAAATAAATAACCGACGACTAAAGGTTATTCGCGAGACAAAAATAGGTGTCGGTTGTCTTTTAGTTAAAAACCGACGACTATAATCTAGTATAGGTGTCGGTTTTTGGAAAAGAACCGACACTGTTGGTTTTGTTGTCAGATTTTTTGAATAACCGACGCTTGTGGTCAACTTAATAGCACCAGCACGAGTGACTCTTCCCCTTTCTCTATTTCATTCCCAATTTCAGTTAGGTCCGGCGATTATTGCTCGTCGCCGCTCAGTGCTGCCGCCGCATTGCTGCTGTCCTCTCGTCGCCGCCGCCGGTAGAAGCAGCTACGGTGCTCTCCTCGTCACCTCCGCCCCCGCCGGTAGAAGAAACTTTTCTCCTCCGCCAGCTTCCTGCAAGGTAACCCACAAAAGCTTCACCCCCTTTTCTCCTCTGCCTTGCTTTTCTCTGCCGCCGCCGACCTGGAACTCACCCAGGCGGCGCCTAAGCAGGTGCCAGGGCACGCCTAGGGTCCCAAGCCCAGGTGCCCTACCTAGCTAGGCCTCTGGGCGGATGCTTGGGCGGCGCCAGGGCACGTTTAGGCTGCTGCTGGGGTTTGGATTCATCTACTGGATGCCCAAAACATGCACTGATTTCACCAAGTCACCCCAAAAGCCATGAAAAATATTCTGATTGTGTTTATTTATGTACAGATTTCACCAAGCTAGTGGATTTTTTTAAAAGTTATTTACTGATTGTGTTTATTTAATTATGTACTGAAACATATGTGCTATACCAATCTGATAGTCCATGATAGAACAAAGCATCATGATGTTGACTGCAACTTTGTGCGTGATGCTATTCTGAATTAAGTGTATATTTACTTCATAATTGAATGTTTAAGTAAGTTATAGATATCTTGATGATGAACTATAATGCACACATGTGACATGCTTGGAATGTAAATGATGAACTGTAATGCACACATGTTTATCTTGTTTTATTGTTGAGTATATTGAGAATCCTAATCACCCTTCTTGCTTAATGATGAACTGTAATGCACACATGTGACATGCTTGGAATGTAAATGATGAACTTTTCCCTAAATTGCCTAGATCTTAGGGTATCTCTAGATCTTAGGGTATCTCTACCATCCTAACTATGAAATTGGTAACTTGTTTCCTTTTTGAGTATATTGACAATGTTAATCACCTAACTTGAAGAACTAGGATATGAATGATGAAACTAGGATTGTAGGTATAAGAATGACAACACACGTATTTGTTGGCCTAGAAACCCGTCCAAGATTTACTCATTAGGAGTAAATATTGGATAGTCCCCGGTTTGAGACTGTTCTTGAACACCTAATCTCACTTAGGATGTAAGTGTATAATGTGTATTGGGTTTTTGAGAAAATTTCGGTAGCATTTCCCCGTTTGTTCTCTAAGTACATATGTACTTAGAGAACAGTAGGGAAATGCTGCCGAAATTTTCTCGAAAACCCAATACACATTATACACTTACTAGTGAGATTAGGTGGTCAAGAATGGGATAGGTGGTACACATTTATTATATATAAGAATGACAACACATGTATTTGTTGGCCTAGAAACCCGTCCAAGATTTACTCATTAGGAGTAAATCTTGGATAGTCCCCGGTTTGGGACTGTTCTTGAACACCTAATCTCGCTTAGGATGTAAGTGTATAATGTGTATTGGGTTTTCAAGAAAATTTCGGCAGCATTTCCCCGTTTGTTCTCTAAGTACATATGTACTTGGAGAACAGCGGGGAAATGCTGCCGAAATTTTCTTGAAAACCCAATACACATTATACACTTACTAGTGAGATTAGGTGTTCAAGGATGGGATAGGTGGTACATGTACATTTATTATATATAAGAATGACATCACATGTATTTGTTAACCCTATACCGTAATCTTGTTGTAATATATACTTGTTTTCTCTTTGATCATAGAGCTTTACAATTTTGTTGTGATATATACTTTGTTGTAATAATGTGAACTTTACAATGTGAGCTTTACACTTTGAATTACTACTTTACAATGCAAACTTTACAATTTGAATGTGAATTTGCAGATGGCTGACCATTCTCCTGATGACCGTGCTGATGACTACCGTGAGGGTGAGGACATCAATGCGCCGCCTCACAATGTAAGTTTTAAAAATATATCATATATTTATATCTATATGTCCATTTATAGTTATATCTTGTAAATGTGAATTATTTTGTCAAATTTTAGGTTGATGATGCACAGGTACCATCTGAAGCACTTGAGGCACTTGATCAACAACACCAAAAAGTTGACAAGAGAAGGGGCATCACTATGATGAAGAAGTTAATTGCGCAAAAGGGCAATGGACCCAAACTTGTTGTGGATTTTGATAATGCAGGAAATGCATGTGGTGTGAATCGCAATTCATTTATTCATATCTTGGGTTTGTTACTCGTAGCCATTGCGGTTGTCTCTTAGATTCTTGGCATAAAGTTTCTAAGGAGAAGAAAATTTTAATATGGAGGGATTTATGTGTGAGTTATTATTAATTTGCAATTCTATTTTGTAGATTACTAAATTTTTGGATACTAGTCAATAGCAATTCTATTTTGCAGAGTATATTTGAATTGGATGAAAAGCTGCATCGTAAATGCGTGATGCAACGCTGTGGGAGAGTCCTAAGGAACTATAGGACAAATCTCACCAGAGAATACATAAAAGAAGCCGACAAGAGGAAGAAGACAACCACTGAACAGTGGAACTTCCTGGACAAAGAAGAATGGGACACATTTGTCGCTTCAAGACAAACTGATGAACAAAGGATAAATTGACAGTTGCTCTGGGTAACCCAGAGCATCCTGGACGTGTTAGGGTTGCAGGCGCTGGTGTGGGCATCAAATCTTTTTTTGGGTCATCCCAGCGTAAACATGTCCCAAAAGCGGGACTTTCACAAGAAGAGGTAACATATTCTTTCTTTATAATGTTACTGTAAAAGAGAATTCAAAAATTAGAATTTGACATTTCTTTTATCCATGTATAGGTGGATAAGCTATTTGACAGGAAACTCGAAGAAGCAATGAAAAAGTGGCAGGCATCTCAGACTGCCACTTACCAAACAATACGTACTGCAGACTCTACTCCTACTCCTACTGCAGAGGATGGGAGTAATCCTGTAGAACCACCACCTAGCACATCCACTGTAAGTATTTTTATGACATAGTAACTAGTTTTTAAATTCAAGATGATACGTATATATGAAATTGTAGTCGTTTCAAAAAAAGATGATATGTATATATGTATATAACATTCTTTACACAAAAATTTGTAGGGGTTGAAGCCATGCCATCTAAAAAGTAAAGAATATGTCGTGGCAGAGGCGTCGGCTTACCCATCCCTACCAGGGGAAACGTGTCACGGGTCTCCAGTACCAGCTGGTTGGATTCGGGTGAGCCCGATACATATATTTTCCCAATTATTGGAACTTCCACTGCCATATGCCCACCCAGATTGTGAAACGCTTGGTGAGGCAGTAGGCGGAGTGATATTGTGGCTAAAAGCGGATGTCTTCTTTACTGATAAGGTATGGTAAATTTACATTACGTTCAATTGTTAGTGTGTGTATATGCTGGCAGTTGATCTGAAATTATATATATATACAGGTTAAAAAGAAGACACCCACAGCATCTAGGCCTCTACTTCCACCCCCTGCATTACCTAGTTGGGTTCCACAGGACCTACCTGTCCCGTTAGGTCCTAACTGTAGGGGTATGGCAGTATGGTTAGGGGAACATGATATAAACTCCCCTATAACTGTTTCTTCTGATTCAGATTCTACAGGTCAGTCATACGAAACAAAACTATTTATACAAGATATATTGGAGTTGTTTCGATATGATTGGCTAAATACATCTGTGATAGAGCTATGGATAAGGTGAGATATTCTTTATACATCCATATACCTTGTGTATGATCTGGTGATCTGGTTTCTTATTTATTAATGCATGCGTAATTAATACATATTTTGCAGCTACTTAGACAACATATGTGCAGAATTTAGATTCGAACATGTAGGGTTTTTGATTCCATCCTTGATTAGTCTAGTAGCTAAAGACCCTACATCAGTTCAACAATACTACTGTGAGTCTTTTTCAAATTTTGCTGTAAAAAAGAAGACGGTGATAATGGCTCCATTCAATGTAGAGTAAGTTTACTTTGCTTATTATAATTTGGACTTAAGAAAATTACATTTTATTGTGGATTTTGAGTTATTAATTTTTAACTTTTTTTCCTCTAGGGGTAGGCATTGGGAGTTATTGGTTATTGCCCCCGAGACGTTCACTGTGTATTATCTAGATCCTAAGGGGGGTAAATTGAATACAAGATTTGGACACATAATGAAAATGGCAATATTTCGGTGAGAAATATTTCATTTTTCATATCCGTTAACATATGTTATTACATTACTATTTAATTGCAATTATCTGTGTTACATTAACATGCAGGGGTTTTGAGGAGTACAAAAAGGCTGGAGGAAAGGTCCCCACAAAAAAGAACCAGCCAATAATTTGGAAGAACGTGCAAGTAAGTTCCCGACTGCAATATATGTATATATTATTTATGTGAACAATGCTTAATTAGTTGTATTTTTTAATATTTTGTATGTTTGAATTTATAGTGTGCTACACAAGACAACGGATGGGAATGTGGATACTATGTCCTGCGATATATGCACATGATTATCAAACATGTCGTACTGGGATATCAAATGTATTGCTCATGTATTATATAGTCTCATTAGATAATATGATCGAAATATATCAATCTTATTTATAGCTCATTAATTATATATATACATCATTCTCTTTACAGGTGTTTAAAGATGACCCCATTACAGGAAAGGACTTACCAAATGTTAATGCTCCCTATACAATGGGAGAATTAAATGAAGTAAGAGAAGAATGGGCAACAGCCATACAATTAGTGGGGGCTTTAAAATATGATTGGGATCCTGATAGCGAATAATGACTAAACAATGATACTTTGTAAATGAATTTCTGAATTATAATATATGTGTGAATGTTTCTACATGTATGGATGTTTCTACATGTGTCTGAGTGAAAATGAATGAAAGTGTTGGTTGCTATATGAATGTTTCTACATGTGTGAATGTGAATGAATGGAACTACAAATTGCTAGCATGTGTGAATGTTTATAAATGTGTGAAAATAAAATGGAACTGCAGGTTGCATTGTGCATGTGCTACTTTTTTATTATTAATTTTGCAGGTTTGCGGCCTGTTGTCGGCTGATATCAATGGATGTCGTAAAACCTGCAGTTCATAACTGAACTGAACAGGTTTCTCATCCTGCGACCAGCCACAGCAGGTCTGCAGACTCACATGAAAAAAAAAAACCAATAGGCGTCGGTTATTTATAAATAACCGAACACATAATGATATAGTGTGGGTGTTCCTACAATAAACCGACGTCTATGTCCTTAACACCATGATCGTGCTGGACAGCACGGCCGTGGGGCGAAGATATATGGTGTCAGTTTTTTACTTATAACCGACACTGATAGTTCCCAAGATGGCGCCCTTTCTGTGGCGCAAAGGGTTTGGGCGTCGGTTTTTAACTAATAACCGACGCTTATAGTCCCATGATGGCGCATTTTCGGTGGCGCACGAAGAGTTTGGGTGTCGGTTTTAGAACCGACGCCTTATGGGTGGACTTTTAGTGTCGCCCACATAGGTGTCGCTTAGAAACCGACACTAAAGGCTTTAAATAACCAACACTAAAGGTAGGTTCTGTAGTAGTGCACATGCTTAATATGCATATGTATATCCAAAGATAGAGATCACCTTAGACTTTGGATGTTTGTAGAGTAGTCCTCGTCCTAGAGCACTCAAGGAGTGAGACCCGAGAGAGGATTTACTCTCCTATATATCTATATATATATATAGCAAGTGTTTGTAAAGGGATTCGTCATTGTTCCTGGTGACCTGCGGCTCCTCGGCGTGCAGGGGTCTTGCCTTGGTGGCTCTGCTGCTCCGGGGGCTCGTGGCTCCCTGGTGCGCTGCTCCGTGGTGGCTTTGTGCCCTAGATCGTGCCTTCCGTTGGTGGTTCCGCAGGCTGCGGGTGCTTCTCCGTTCCAACCACCTTGGCGCTTCCCATCCCCGTCTGGGCGCGGTGCTCGCCTTCCCTGTGGCCGGCCCGGTGGCTTCCCTGGTGGTCTGGTCTGGGCCCTCGCTTCTGCTTCGGGCTGTTCGTGGTGAGCGGTGGGTCTCCTGGTGACCTGCTTCTCCTTTGGCACCCGCCCGATGCTGCTGGCCCCGTGCTGGTGGCCATGTGCTTCTTGGCGAGGTTCTGCTGTTCGTGTCTCTCCGGCCCTACTCGGTGGCGGTTCGTGCTTCTCTGAGCTTCCTGTGTCGTGTCTCGGGCGGCGTCACCTTCTGTTGGGGGTGCTTCACCGTGCCTGAGCTGTGGGTGATGTCGGGCCCTGTTGTGGTGCTGCCGGTCGACGGCTCTGTGGTGGTGTGGTGAATAGGGGCTTCGTGCCCTTGTGGTGGCTGTGGTGGTGCTTTGGTGGCTCCGCCTGCCTTTGGTGCCTGTTCTCCCTTGGCTGACGGTGTGGCCCTTGCTGCGGCGTCGGGTGCTCCATCCTTGGCGTGCGGCAGCCTTCCTGGTGTGGCGCAGTGCTGGTGGCCCTTGGCGCTGCTGCCTGCTCCGCTGGCTTCGCCATCGGCTCATCCGTCGCGCCTTTGGCGGGGTTTTGTTGGCTTTTCTTGTGCGTCTCTCCCTTAGGGTCTAGCTGTGCGCCGTTGTGGCAGTCGTCTCTCTCATGTGGGGTTGCGGCTGTTCTCTCGGTAGTGACGCTGCTAGAGTCCTAGGTGCCTGTCTGGTGACAGCAGTGCAGGGTCAGGTGCCTCTTCGTAGCCAAGTAATCGATCGCCCTCAAGGTGTTCGAAAAGGGTACATGGGCCTTAGGTGGGATTGGGTTCAGAGGGAGGCAATGTGCTCTTCTTCTCCTCCTAATCCTTGCAGCAGTTGCGTGAAGTCGAGCTTATAGGTTTCTAGTTTTCAGTTGTTTGCCGACCTATGAAGAGGGGCTGGATTTCTACTTGGATCCCACACATTCAGGGAATGTTTCAAATGCCAGTGGGGGAACGGTCGTTGTCTAGCTCAAGGACATAAATCGGTAGTCATCTAAAGGATGAACCC
Organism: Alisma plantago-aquatica; assembly: GCA_963693085.1. Taxonomy (NCBI): domain Eukaryota; kingdom Viridiplantae; phylum Streptophyta; class Magnoliopsida; order Alismatales; family Alismataceae; genus Alisma; species Alisma plantago-aquatica. The sequence continues at coordinate 1,266,349,273 of OY856410.1, forward strand.
TGTTTTGCTTCTTGTCTCCTCTGCTACAGCTGGATTAGAACACCTTCAAGGTGTTGGATGATATGCAGTCAAGTGCATCATGAGGGTTGGGCTTAAGAGGGGGGTTGATCCCCTTTTTCTTCCTTAGTCCATGCTGCTTTTGTGTGCAGGTTTTACCTTTGGGTGATTGCTGATGGTAGAGGTCCTTTTGGATTTTTGCCCGTTGGCAGGATTGCTAGTTTTTGTTCTATGTCAGCTTTGTTGTTACTAATTGTGGGTACGCTGAATGCATGTAATAGTGGCTTGTATAGACTTCTTCTAGTAGGATTGTCTGGTCCTAGCTTGCTTAGTTGATTAGTCTTCTTAGTCTCATTTTGGATTAGTTTCTGGAGTGTCCCCCTGTGTGGGGATTTTGACCCTTGTTGAGCTTCTTAGCTCATGTCTATGTAATGGGGTACCCAGTGCCCAAAGTTTTTGGTATTAATAGTAACACGCTTTTTGACCGACCAAATATATATATATATATATATTGTGTATGTACACACACACATATATATATGTATGTATATATATGTATGTATATATATGTATATGTCTGTGTATATATATTATATTATATATATATATATTATATTATATTATATTATATATATATGGCAATTCATTAGATGCCCGTGTGGGTATTTTCATTTGGCTACCCGTGCATTGAAAACACGGTGGCACCTTTTGTAAATTTATGTAATATCAACTCAAGCAGCCCGTCTCCGGTATTAGCAATCTCAATTCCACAGTCCTCCTTATTCCTCATTCTCTACGAAGTCCAAGGAGTGCCGCTACTGAGCGTCCTCTCTGCTTGCTGCAAGGCGCCGCTACGAACAAAGGAGCATGGACGAAGGAGGAAGACGAACGGCTGTCGTTGTATGTGCGTGCCCATGGGGAAGGTTGCTGGAAGTCGCTGCCAAAGGCGGCGAGCCTGGTGAGGTGTGGGAAGAGTTGTAGGCTGAGGTGGATCAATTACCTCTGGCCAGATCTGAAGAGAAGGAATTTCTCCGACGAGGAGGACGAGACCATCATAAGGTTGCACGCTGTCCTCGAGAACAAGTGAGTGGTGTATCTTCTTGTGGAGGGAGAGAGAGAGAATGTAATTGGCCAAAATTTCAAGCGCATCTGCTTACGAATTTGTTCCTTTTTATCAGGTGGTCCGTCATTGTCGGCCGACTCCGACGGAGGACGGACAACGAGATCAAGAACTATTGGAACACCCACATCAAGTGCAAGCTACTCAACAGTGGGATAGACCCACAGACTCACGGCCCGCTCAACGCCACCAGACCGCCGTTTTCAGCTTCTGCTACTGGATGGGGGTGCTACTGGACCGCCTGTAGCGGGTCCCGTCCCTGCAACCAAAATTCACCTTGCATCAGTGCCCTTTCGTCTCATTCACAGCTATAAAGGGTCTCGTCCCTGCAACCAAAATTCACCTCGTTGATGAGCCCTCCAAACAGGAAGTTGCAGACATGTAAACGGGCCAACTGAAGCGGCTGGGCAACAGAGTTTGACGGTGTCGCTGGAACAGGGGAAAGCAAAACACGCAATGCGGGACCGGATAATTGGTCTAGCTCTGAAGTTGCTAGCGGCATAGAGGAAGCAGATGTTTCTCTAGTTGCTGGTCGCCTATTATTTCTCAGGCTCACCCGACCTCAGCTTACTTGTGTGGCCTCCTCTTGCTTGTGTAGGTGTTGTTGATGCCGCATTCCCCTGTCCTTAAGCAGTGGAGGAAGTAATGGTGTAGGTGAATGGCATCACCACAGTTCTCTTAAATCTCTCATGATGATGCAAAGGAGGTGTTATGGATGCTCGCCATGAGGGAAGCATAAAGAGAATGTCTTCTGGATAGTTGTCGTTAGGAAGGCATGTAAAGTATGGAAATATCTTACTAGTGACAATTGTATTGCTTATTTCATTTCTTCTGCTTTTTGCTGTTTGATTGATTTATTGTTAATCCCGACATTCATCTTTACTTCTAATCGTTTCTTGTTTGCTTGCTTTCTCCTGGCTTTTGCTTCCTCGTGCCTAAGGCATAAGTTGACTAGTGGACATGTAAAAATCTAAAAGAAATCCCGTGCCTGGAAAATAGACAACTGGAGTGATGTCTGCAACAAACTCAAAAGGAAGTGTTCTTATTTCTGCCATTATATTTATGGTGTACATGATGGCCTCTCTCGTGTATCATTCCCTGATGTAGGGGAGTTTTTTCATTCGAGACTTTGTTTGGTAACAAAAATAGAAAGAGAAAAGGTCATGTATTATGAAATGTCTAGTTCTGAGGTGCCAAGATCATTCGTTTACAACATGATTTGGCATGAACTTATTTTTCTGTACAGGTATATAAAATATGATATTTTTCTATATAGGTATATAAAATATGATGCAAGTTGGCACCTGAAAATGTATTTGCAAGATGATTTTGTCTATGGAAAGAAAAAGTAAAAAAAAAACATGTGGAAAGATTCTCAACTTTGTATATATGTTCTACTTTGGTTGTTAAAGAAGTATAATGCAGGATTCCTACATTCGTTTTGCATTGGTGTTTTATTGAATACCAAAACTCCTACGTTTAGTAACTTATTTACATATGTATGGATACAAACTCTCGAACTGTAGAACTTTGGAACGAGATGCTTTTGTCTATACAGAATTGGCTCTAGATGCAGTCAACGAAACACATCTGAAAATGAAAAGAGGTGATAGCATGAGATTTGGGGGACACCCACGCACTGATTTCATCTATTTGACTTACCTTCCTCCACAAGAGTTATTTATAAAGTATAAGAGTTACTTTTTGAATGCACAAAGTTACTTTTATGATTTTATCTATTTGACTTACCTTCCTCCACAAGAGTTACTTTAGAAAGTATAACAGTTACTTTTTGAATGCACAAAGTTACTTTTATGTTGTCACAGTTACTCGTAGTGCTCTTACAATTACTCTAGGTGTTCTTATAATTACTTTATCGATGACAAGTTCATCTCTTATATTTGTTAGTGAGTTCTGATATAGATACTTTTTTTTGGAATAGTTACTCACAGGGTTTTTTAGTTACTCGCAGGGTTTTTTCACTTACTCGCATTGGTTTTTTCAGTTACTCGCAGTGTTTGTTCAGTTACTCGCAGGGTTGTGACAGTTACTCACAGTGTTTTTTCAGTTACTCATAGGTTTGTGACAGTTACTCGCAGTGTTTGTTCAGTTACTCAACCATTACTTGCAATGTTCAGTTACTTGTAGGTTTGTTTCAATTACTCGCAGGCTTTTTTCAGTTACTCACATTGTTTGTTTAGTTACTCGCAGGGTTGTGACCGTTACTCGCAGTGTTTTCGTAGTTACTCTAACTACTATTACAGTTACTCGCATTATTGTCACAATTACTCTTAGTGCTGTCACAGTTACTCGTAGTGTTTTTTCAGTTACTCGCAGTGTTTTTTCAGTTACTCCAGGGTTGTGACAGTTACTCATAGGGTTTTTTTAGTTACTCAACCATTACTCTCAGTTACTCAAGCATTACTCTCAGTTACTCAAGAATTAATTTCAGTTACTCAATCATTACTTTTCAGTTACTCAAGCATTCTGTTACTTTCAGTTCAGTTACTCGCATGGTTGTATCAGTTATTCGTAGTGGTTTCAGAGTTACTCTTACAACATTCAAAGCATAAAGGTATTTAAAGCATAAAGGTATTTACAATGTCAACAATGGTAATCTATTAGAGAAAACAGTTCTAATGAGCATACCACAGAAGTATATGATAGTTACTTTTTGTGTCTTCGCATTACTTTTAGTGTCGGATAATTACTTTTCTTACCATATAGTTACTTTTTGTGTCTTACTGTTACTTTCAGGGTAGTTACTTTTTGTATCTTGTATTTACTCTCCATATCATATAGTTATTTTTTCTGTCCTAGTGTTACTTTTAGTGTCGCATAGTTTCTTTTCATGTGATGACGTTACTTTTAGTGTCATATAGTTGCGTTCCGTACCACATAGTTACTTTTTGTGTCTTCGTGTTACTTTCAGTGTCAGATAGTTACTTTTTGTATCCTAGTGTTACTTTTTCTTGTCATGATATTATCTTTTTAATGTCGAATAACTAATTTTTGTACCATATAGTTACTTTCTAAGTCAAATAGCTACTTTTCATATTGCATAGTTACATTAGTGTTTGATTGTTACATTCTATGAATCTCAAACATTCATGCCTGGTGACTCGACGGCGTTAGCCAGTGCTCACCCAATTGGAATCGTCCCTTGTGGTAGTATATCATTGGAGCCGTGGAGGCATTAGAAACAAACAAATGAGTTGGCATTCAAACGGTACATTACAACCAACTAAATTAAGAACAAAAAAAAGAAAATAGATGAACATGTGCTGGATTCACTTCTTCTTTATATGCTTGATATTATAATAGAATGGTCTAGACCATGGCCTGGGTGCCAACTGCGATAATCCCATTCGTAAGACTCTTTCCCAAGCTACGCTGATGAAGCTATACAACTTAAACTTGACTCTAACAAATGACAACTGCAAGGTCATCTACTGGCACACGAACAGAGACACACCAACTGGTTGCACATCTCATGAAACTTCCAGATCATTGATTGAATAACAGGGAACAATATCTTATGGCGTAGCTTTGAGTACCCATCCCAAATGAAAGGGGAAGTGTCGAGTAATAGTTTTGATAATAATGATTCTATGAAAAAGGGGAATGCTCTTCTATTTGCCAAATCGGTGAAGAAGAATAAGGTGGAGAGATGAAAGGTGAAGAAGTCTGGTGACGATGTTCGTCTGAGCAGCAACCCGTACGACTTCACTAGCCATCTTATGGGGGAGAGAGTGATGTTGCTAGTGATACTCGAGACTCCATATTCAGCTCCGACGACGAGTTCTGGGTTACAGTGTGATTGCGAAAGTGAGAGGACAATACGGAGATGTTGTTCTCATCTCAAGGAGCTTCGTATCCGACTCCACGACCGGAGTGGATTACTACGACCAGTGGCTGTGGAGCAACGGAAGCAACAACAACGGTGATGGAAGGAGGAAGAGGTTGGTCCGTGGTACTGTACGAAGAGGAGGCAAGGGAATCGTGTACAGGAGCACTTCTAGCCGTGGTGGGAGCACTCGATTTGACCTGGACTATGGGTTCAGACCTGAAAGGGCTAAATCCCTCCAGATTTGCCAGGTCATCGGGACCAAAGTCCCCCTATTTGCCAGGTCGTCGGGAGCAGCAATTAACGAACTCGTCAATCCTGTCGATTTCAGCACGCTAAGCCTCCGCTTCAAAGAACCCGGTGAGATGGAGCACCATCTTGCAGACCTCGCTGAGGTCATGCCCCTTAAGCGTGCAACCCTGGCCAGTGCACACAGAGAAGGCCATCTTCGGGTGGCACCCTCTGTAGGCACACCGAGCTTCCAAGAGGATGTGCGGCAGGGCCATTGACGACAGGTCGGTATCTTCCGCTTCCAATTCGTCAGCTCCTTCACCGTGAGCACCTGTAGCCAACACTGACCCACCATCGTCGTTGGTAACTAAGCGGAAGCTAAATGTACCGCGGGGGGCCTTACTGGATTATCGAGTCACTTAAAAATCTGGGAATTTTTATGCAGGGTAGCAGAAACAAAGTACCCGCGCGGAATCTCTCTCTCTCTATATATATAAAAATGAGGCCACTTAAGTGGGTTATAGGAGCCCCACTTAAGTATGAGTACAAGATAAGGAAGAGAGCGGATACAGTCATATTAAATATACCAAAACATCTCATCAAATTGGACAACAAACATTGCGACATCCCAACTTGACGCCCATATATTTGAATAAACCAAGGGGAAGAGGTTTGGTAAGAATGTTTGCAGCTTGATCACATATCATAATGTGAGTAGTGATGATCTACTTGGATTTGACTATGTCTACCATAATATGACAGTCAACTTCAATGTGTTTTGTGTGTTTGTGGAAGACCAAATTATGAGCTATGTGTATAGCCGCCTGGTTGTCATAGTATAAAATAGCTGGTGTTTGTAAAGGGATTCCAAATTCATTCAAAATGGACCAGGTCCACCATAGATCACATCATGCATGAGCCATTGCCTGATATTATGCCTCATTGCTGGAGTGAGCCACCACAACATGTTTATTTATTCCTCCAGGAAATTGTGTGAGTGTCAATCATGACACAATAGTCACAAGTGGACCAATAATCTTTAGAACCACATGCTTAATATATATATGCATATGCATATCCAAAGATAGAGATCACCTTAGACTTAGGATGTTCGTAGAGTAGTCCTCATCCTAGAGCACTCAAGGAGTGAGACTCGAGAGAGGATTTACTCTCCTAATAAATCAAATAAAAGGAAATATCCCATGTGTCAAACACACGAATAATTTTTTTGCAAAAGGGATGATAATCTAATTTATTCAAAGTATGATTTGAGATCAAATGTAGCAGCAGAATGTAAAATATCTAACTATTATATTGTTTAATATTATCACCATTCTTCACCACACAAAGTGATACATATGAAAACTAAACCAAAACACTGGATATTAGCGGGTCATCTAACCACCTCCAGTCTATCTCCTAAGAAAGTTCAGCTACTCTTGACGTTGTCTTGGTCAACCTTAGTTATATCCTCCTTGTCCTACACCTAGGGTTGGAAGCGTACGCCAAAAGAGAAGATAAAAAAATGGAAATTATCATCATACAATCATGTATGACCATGATAATCAGAGATTGAGTGATATAAGGAATAAAAAACATCAATGTAACAAGACTTCCCATTATAGATGTAAGTACCACTCAAGTGCATATCAAAAGAAAGACATTTAATGGTGATAAACAGTAAGAGGTTTCTTACCTTAAAACAATGTTAGAATAATAATATCACAATTCATAAAAAGTTGATTGGTGGGTATTAAGTAGACTAGCACATACTAAAAAGTAAGGTAGGAAGCCACATATTCCATACCAAAGGGCAAAAGGACTAAAACCTCAGACCCAAACAAATATAGATTTTGTAGGAGAATAAAACCCGGTCTATGGTAGGGGAATAAAACCCAATGCCTAATATCATATGTGGTAGGGGATTAAAATCCAATTCCTGACAGGGGAATAAAACTCAGTGCCTAAATAACAAAAGTGATAGGGAGTAAAATCTGGTGCCTATATGATGTCACTACTTCTAGTTATGACTAGTCAATCATCCATGAAAATAGGACATGTGAGATAAGGTTGTTTGGACAATTCAGTGTTGTCGACTTGAGGTAGACCAATAAGGATGTTTGGCTTTAAGTCTACATTTGTTCAATCCGGTACACCTACGACATGATGAATAAACTAGACACAATATATTATTTACCTAGTAGATATGATATTACCAAACAGCCCTTATTTTGAAGGAAAATATTGGGTTATTTAGCATGTGGATTTAATGTCAACCACACTAGTGAAACCCACTTCAATAACCTTTTATAGATATAGGTTCTATTTGATGCAAGATTAACCTTTATATATAAACAATAGAATTTATGTTTTAAATCACATTTGTCAATTACAACCATGAATGTATATGATGTTGCCAAGAAAACATTGTTCTAAGGTAAATAATAAATAACTTAATCTCTTACATTTGATATTAACCATAATAGTGTTACCCACTTGAGTTACCTATTACCTTTATTATTATACTATCACCAATTTCATTATCTCCTTGCATTCACTCACATTTTATCTCTAATGACCAAACCGATGCATGGTCTCCTTCTGTTCTCAGTATTGACTTAAATATTTACATTTCAGTGATGTAACATGTCATTCCTTCATTTCTCATTTCAATAGGATTTTTTGTCATCACCCTGTTTCCTTGTACTAGGATTTGGCTGATACCACCAATCCCACCTATTTTACTTACATATCTTATTTTAGACCCCATAAATTGATTTCCACTAGGTCAAACATTTATTGATGCATTGTTATGGGTAAACATGGGGACTTCAAAATGATGAATTAAATTTCATCCATATGATATGAGTGTTGATCCATTTCAGGTATTAGTAGTGCGTGATTTCCTCGCATGCCTTACTAATTGATTATTTAGTTCCTGTGGTTGATTATGTAGATAAAATTGATTGATTTTGACGTATTGGGTGACAAGTAGACATCAAATTTATTAGATTCTATTATCGATCCATTTGAAGTTATTTAAGTGTGAATATAATGTTGTAATTATATATTCAGTGCATTGAAATCTAAATTTTTCCATACTATTCATAACTATTGCACACCATGTTGTTTACATGCTTATTTACATACATGTCATGTGATTAAAGCGATTTGTATTTAATTTTGGTTTTTTATAATTATATGCTTATATCAATAATCTTATCATTATAACCTTGATGGATATGATGTTACCAAACATATCTTATTTTGAAGGGATTTTTGGGTTAATTTATCAGATGGACTTGATGTCAGCCACAATAGTAGTGTCACCCATTTCAGTAGCCTATTCTAGGGTTATGTTTGAACTTACAATACTAATGTTGCTTAAATAATTAGGCAAATTTAGTTGAAATTTTCCAATGTCACTGCTATTTAAATCTAGATAACTTCCTTTTGTATGTTGGCAATGCCAAAGGGTTTAAATCTAGCTAACTTTCATTTATGTGTTGGCAGTGCCAGATGGTCCCTTTTCCAAACAACCATCAGTCCATGCTCAAAATTTTATAATACTTTTACTATCATATTATATATTTATATTTCAAATAAATTAGTCATTTGTACAAGTTGTGAATCTCAACAAGCGGAATTTTATTATGTTTAAGGTTTAAATAATACCACCCTACCCATCCTATTTTCCTAGCTACCAAATGAGGGATACGTGTAGGGCAATGGAAAAAAACAATTTCTTGTCATATTCCCCATAAACAACAATCATGCCAATAGATGTCGATTGGGAGGGAAGGTTGCAAGACATATACCTGATCTTGGAGCAAGTTTAGTGACTATCCTTGTAGCGACATGCTTCTTTTGCAAGAAGTCGGTGGTGGCCTCCTGGTGTAGCACCACGAATGGCGGTTGATGACGTCCTCCTAGCATGGTGGAAATGGCCTCCACGACTCTATGTAGTCTATGAGGACTATCATGAACTCCCATCGTTCTTTTGGAACTGACAGGAAGGAGTTGTCCCTTTGAACGTCAACATGCTAGTGTTGCCTTGCTCTCCCTTGTTGTCTCTCCTTTTTACGGGTAAGACTTGCTCGGGCTCTCACATTACCACAACTGTGAGAGGACAAAAATTGTTAGAATCTATTGTTGTGTCTTGTAAAGCCTTAACTACCCCTCTATTTATAGGAGGCCTAGGGTCAGGGTTTCCAGATCAACTGGGAGTTGAAGAGACTAGATTTCATGAATTCTTTGGAAGTTGTGAATCATAAAAGGATCATCTTCACTTCTGAACCATTCGGTTCACATGTGAAACATATTGGCTTTAATGTGACCATTAATGCACAAGTTGAATCGTTCGGTTCACTTTATTTCCTATTTGTAAATATATTGGCTTTAATTTGATTATTAATGCATAACATGATGTCAATATCACTCCTTGATCCAATCTTATTGATCATTGAATCTGACGATTCACAATCTAAATCATTTGATTCAGAATATGAATGCTCATTCATATTCTAAATCGGTCGATTCATTTTTTGGTCTAGCCAATCCTATTTAAATTAAATAACTAAATACTTTACTAATCAAGTTAAACTTTATTTATGATTAAACTCCTATTCCAGGTGTATCCTATGTGTATGACCCTATGGGTCCCCAAATTACATTGACAGTGATAGTACACAACTAACTTATAACATTACAATCAATGAGTGGTATCTAGAAACACACATTGATACCCAAGTAACTGGAAAGTTGGATAAAACTTCAACCTACAATATGTGTTTAGTTTTATAGTGGTCATATAGATCCATTGTCTATGATTTCCAAATTGACCTTGAGGCATGGAAATGTCATCCTCTCAACGTTCAATCCATGTTCCTTGAACTAGAGCAGACTGTTTGAGATGCATGAGAGATCATATATAATATATTGATTCACGTGAGTATGGCCATACATTTCTCAGTATCTCTTATCAAGTGGACAATATCAACTCCATTGACTCAAGGTCAATGTAGATTCAAGGTCTAATTTGAATAAACCCTTATTTCGATGATGACTAACCATTCCACTTATTTGTTTCTAATGCATCCACTTGAATGATTTTATATTAGGTATAGACACACTCCAAATGCCTTAACTTGTGCATCCTAACTTGGAGAAAAGACAAGTCAAAATTAGTGCAGGTGCACTTTTTTGGAATGTGATGTATCTCTGTTAGAATCATGTTGTAAATCACTTGTAATGATTGTATGACTTGTAATTAAGCTTAGAAAAAATTAGGATAATTTAAATTGAATATTTAAGCACTCTAATTACATTTTTCAAAATTCATTATAGGGTGTTTTTCGACCAAGTTTCTCATATGACAAACTCAACCGATCCCCTTGATGCATTTTGAGAATGTCTAGATTTGGTCGAGTTTCCTATACATAGAACTAGACCAATCCCTGCATTGATCAAATCATATTTAAGTGATCGACCGAGTTTCATCACGGATAAACTCGACTAATGCTTCAAATTTGTTTTGTCGCATAGTGCAATTGATCGAGTTTCCCAAAAGTAAACTCGACTGAATGCACTGTTTAAAGTGTGCAGAAAAAGTGCTTCTAGCCGTTGGAGTGTTGCAAAACTTGAAGAATATATGTTGCAACATCCCAAACGGATAGAATTCGTCCTTAAGTGTTCCCACTGGCTAGTAGGCATATCCAACTATAAATAGGACCCCTTGGGCTTCATCTCATGATTAACCAAGCACTATGAAGTTCCATATTCTATAGTTGAGTGCATCCTACATCCTCCTCTCTCTCTAAGCTTAATAACTTGCTACATCTATTAGAGTGAGTAGGAGATTTGTATGAGAGCTAGTCCTACATGTGTATCTTGTGAGGCTCTCACTTCCTCCATCTCTCCCATTCATTCAACCATGAATATGAAGGTTCTCTCTTGGCTAAGAGAGGTGAATAAGAACAAGGGAAGAAGTCCCTTGGTGAAAGCTTCCCCTTGGAGAAGGTGAAGTCAAAGCCGGAAGATCTAAGAATAGTGGATAATTCCTACAAGGCGTAAGACTTGTGCAAGAGTGGGTAAGTCCTTGGTGAAGGCAGAAGACTCCTTACAAAATGAGTAAGTCCTTGGTGAGGTTGAATACTCGGTCTTGGATAGGTACGTCCTTTGTTAGGTTGTTGGCTCCCTTCTCCTTAAAGGAAAGGCTAGAAATTCTTGGCCCCGAAAAGGAAGGTCATGTATTGTATATCTTATAATGGAATATAATGAAGGTTCAATTGTTGCAAAATCCTAGAGTTTGACCTCTCTAGGTAGTGGACTGACTTACTCCAGTATGGAGTATGGAACCACTATACATAGCTTGTGTTCTTATGCTAGTTCAATCTCTCTCTCCCTTTCTATGTATGTTTTAGTTGCACTCAAATTCCAAATTAGAAACCTTATCTTGTGATATACGTTGAAGGTCTAATGAATTTTGTTTAAGTGCTTTTAGCTCTATTCACCCCCCTCTAGAGCCCATCCATGATCCAACAAGTGGTATCAGAGTGGGTCTTCTCTAAGCATACTTTCACAAGTAGGAGAAGATGGGCGATTATCAAGGTGGGAGGTACCTCATCAATATTCCAATCTTTGATGAGAGCAATTTTCTCTATTGGAAGAGAAGGTTACAATTATACATCCAAGGATCAAGTCTTGAGCTATGGCAAATGATGGACCATCCATACAAGATACTGAAGACAAAGATTGAAGAATAAGATGAATCTACTATGAAGAAAGCAACCTTGAATGCAAGAACCATCAACATTCTCTATGCCTCCATGTCCCCCATCGAGTTCAACCAGATTTCCTCTTATGATATGGCCTATGAGGTATGGAGAAAGATATGCATAACTTATGAAGGGACAAAGCAAGTGAAGGAAAGCAAAGTTTACATACTCAAAGGGCTTGTTGAAAACATCAAGACGGGAAAGGAGGAGAGGATAGTTGATATGTAATAAAGGATCAATACCATTGTATATGATCTTGCCGTTCTAGGTCATCCTATGGATAGACGAGAGATCAACTCAAAGTCCTCAGAACTCTCCCCAAGAGGTGGGAATCCTGAGTGACTTACATTGAAGATGGAAGGTCTCTTATTGAAGAACTAATAGGAAATCTTCAAGCTCATGAAGTTACACTCGACAAGAAAGAGGAAGAAGAAAGAGACGAAGAGAAAGAGCTTAGGAGAATGAAGAAGGCTGAAATATAAGCACAAATTGAGGGTATAGTTGGTCAAGATTCTCCACCCTCTCAAGTAGAAGAAGATGCCATGTACTCCAAGGTAGACTCTACAAAGGCAAGTCTTCCTCCTCTATTCAGTGCTTCAAGTGTGGAAAGAATGGTCACTTCAAGGAAAATTGTCCACAAGGCAAAAAGACCCATCATCACAAGAGAAGAGAAGTACAAGAAGAAGGAGAAATGGCACTCAAGCTCAAGTGACTCCTCCAACTCAAGCTCAAATGAAGAATTTAGTGGAGTATCTAGATCAAGCTCAAGTGAAGAATCTAGTGGAGTATCTAGATCAAGCTCTAGTGAAGATGAAGGAGAATGCCATTTTGCTTTCACTGCTTCAACAAATGAAGACTTAAATGAGGTCACTTGCAAATGGATTGACATGAGCAATGGATTTTCAAATCATTTTCTCAATCCACATAAAATAAGAAATGTGAGATGTGTATGGTGTGGCAACAAGCGAAAAAGAAATGGTAATGTTATTCTTGCTCATATCCAATCATAATGTGTTTTTGCCAAGTTAGTATGCATTATACATATGGTTTTAACTCAAAAGTGATAATTATGATTCTCTTCACTTTTGTTCTCAAAAACTATTTATGATGCTTTCATAGTGCATTACTAATTTGGTTATACATATTTGAATATAGTTTATATTTTTATCACGCCTCTAGATTTATTTTTCTAATATATGTGTTTCTTGACAACAACTATTGTCAGCCAAGTTTGTCATGATAGAAACTCGACTGACAAGCACCAATGGGTGCTGCCAACAGTCATTGTCGGTTGAGAAGTTTAACCCAGAAATTCGACCAACAACACTGTGCACAAAATATACATATGGCTTTTTGGATGAGCATTTCCCTCTCAACTAGACTGTCTCAACCACAAGCCTTATTCTTTTGGAACTCCTCTTTGGTACCTTTATATATGCATATTGCCATGCTTTAAATTGCCTATCTTGCATACAACTCTATATTTTTAATTGCTATAATTTGGTATCCCACAAGTGGTATCCCTATATCTTGCAATTACTTGTCTTGAGTTGTTATGCAAGTTTTTGATGATGATCTCTTAGTTGTATCTTAAATTGCTTCCCTTGTGATCTATTTTTCTAAATCTATGTAGTAGTATATCTTGTTGTGATACAACCTTGAGGTTCTTAGTAGTAATTGTATTTTGGTAATTATGCATATTTTCCAGTGAGTTATATCATTTCATGCTTCTGAAATTGCATGTATTCTTTATTTGGGTATATCTCTACATCTTCTCATAGATTTCTCTTTAATGTGTGCATATTTTGCTATGATCTAGATCCTACTAGTAGTCCTAACTTGTGATATCATCTACTAGTAGTTCATATACATGTAGTTCTATCCTTGTTTATCTTTTCATCAAGTGGTATTTAACTATATGCTATGCTTATATCTTATTTCATACTTGTTCAAGCTTGTTCCTTGCATTGCAAATATACTACCTTGAGTTACTTGATAACATAGCATTGCCTTGATATCTACTAGAATTACACTATGGGTTGTTCTAATGCATGTCTTGATTTGCTTTACATACTATGCTTGGAAAAGCCTCTAGTGTTGCTCTTCTACTCTCTTTTTTAAGTTTTAGTATCTCCTTTTTATAACATGTTTCATTTCAGCTCTTCAAACCCCTACTTTTTGTAATGACAGAGGGAGAGAAGGCATGTCTTATGCTATACAGGGAGAAGGCACGTGTGAAGAGAAAGAATGTCTTATGTTAAGGGGAGAATACATATATGTAGAACATATATGGGTATAAGACATAGTTTCTATAAATGTTATAAGCTAACCATGCAGGAGAAATAACATTAACTGAGGGGGAGTATGAGAACTCCATGAGCATAAATTGAGGGGGAGTATATGAACTCAATTCTATTGAAACCTATAGGTTTCTCTAAAGGCATGATTTTACTTAAAAGCTTTCAATACATTTATGGAATGGTTTTTCATCTTCAAAAAGGGGGGAAATGTTGACTCAATGTCAATGTCAACTCAAGGTCTAAATTGACTAAACCCTTGTTCTGATGATGACTAACCATTCCACTTATTTGTGTCTAATGCTTCTACTTGAGTGATTTTAGATTAGGTATAGACACACTCCAAATGCCTTAACTTGTGTGTCCTAACTTGGAGAAAAGAAAATTCAAAATTGATGCAAGTGCACTTTTGTGGAATATGATGTATCTCTATTAGAATCATGTTGTAAATTACTTGTAATGATTGTATGACTTGTAATTACTTAGAAAAAATTAAGAGCACTTAAATTGAATATTGAAGCACTCTAATGACATTTTCCAACATTCATTACATGGTTTTTTCGGTCGGGTTTCTCCTGTGACAAACTCGACCGATCCCCTTGATGCATTTTGAGAATGTCTAGATTCGAGCTAGTTTCCTACACACAGAACTCGACCAATACCTACACTAACCAAATCATATTTAAGCAATCAACCAAGTTTCATCAAGGATAAACTCAACTGATACTTCAAATCTGCTTTATCGCATAGTGCAATTGGTCGAGTTTCCCAAAAGTAAACTCGACTGAATGCACTATACGGAGTTTGCATAAAAAGAGATTCTAGTCGTTGGAGTGTTGAAAAACTCAAAAAAATATCTATTGCAACACCCCTAACAACTACAATTTGTCCTTAAGTGTTCCCACTGGCTAGTAGGCATCCCCAACTATAAACAGGACTCCTTGGGCTTCATCTCATGGCTAGTCAAGCACTATAAAGGTCCCTATTCTATAGTTGATTGCATCCTACAACCTCCCCCCTCTCTCTAAGCTTAATCACTTGCTACATCCATTAGAGTGAGTAGGAAATTTGTAAGAGAGCTAGTCCTACATGTATATCTTGTGAGGCTCTCACTTCCTCCACCTCCCAATCTCTCATTCAAACATGAAGATGAAGGTTCTCTCTCTTGTCTAAGAGAGGTAAAAAAGAACAAGGGAAGGAGTCCCTTGGTGAAAGCTTCTCCTGGAAAAGGTGAAGTTAAAGGCAGAAGATCCAAAAAGAGTGGGTAATTCCTGCAAGGCGGAAGACTTGTGCAAGAGTGGGTAAGTTCTTGGTGAAGGCAAAAGACTCCTTGCAAAGTGGGTAAGTTCTTGGTGAGGTTGAAGACTTGGTCTTAGATAGGTAGGTCCTTTGGTAGGTTGTTGGATCCCTTCTCCTTAAAGGGAAGGCTAGGTACCCTTGGCCCAGAAAAGGAAGGTCATGTATTATATCTCTTATAATGGAATATAAGGAAGGTGCAATGGTTGCAAATCCTAGAGTTTGACCTCTCTAGGTAGTGGACTGACTTACTCCTAGTTTGGAGTGTGGAACCACTATACATAGCTTGTGTTCTTGTACTTGTTCAATCTCTATGTCACTTTCTATGTATGTTTTAGTTGTAATCAAATTCCAAATTAGCAACCTTATCTTGTGATATATGTTGAAGGTCTAATGAATTTTTTTTAGTGCTTTTATCTCTATTCACCCCCCTCAAGAGACCATCCAAGATCCAACAAACTCCAGTAGGAAGGAAGGGACAAATCCAACTACATCATTCATAATCAATCCCAATGTGTCACAATGTATCTGAGCATCACCATTATGAAAACCCTTATTCAAGGTCACGTTGGATAATGTCAAAATACATCGAACGACATGTGATGAATGTAGTTACTTCAGGTATAAGAACCAATATCACCATGATCACTATGAGAGTTAATTATGACTACCATTGTATGGTCTCCATGCATCACTCCCAAGATGGGTCTGTCTGATACACTGTTCTCTAGCACGTACCTATGTGTTTGGTTTGATATCATATTTCATGACTAATGAGATTTTGTCATCAACCAATGCACACTCTAGTATTGTATATTATTGTTGTCTATTTTAGTTCCAGAGTAGCATCTGACTAGGGGCATAACAAGAATGTATGTACTCTTATCATACATATGATCTCATTGTTCATGTCCTCAACATGAAAACATATGTCATCGAGCAACATCATTTGTTAGTCATCTACCATGTTTGTGTTATCATCTCATGATTGAGACAAACTAGATGCAATGCCCATTATAATTATCGAATCAAGTATATGATGCCCCATTACAATCATCATATGATTGACTCTATGACACAAATACCAATAGACTCCCACTTGTACTTAGAGCCAATCACTTATGGATCTTATTCCAAGTGATCTTAACATGTCCATCATGTTTCTATTGTGCAAGCACTTTAATTGCGGGTTAGTAACATTTGCTTCTAGTCAGTATTTTGCAAGTTTTCACATCTCTTCGTTGTACGAGTTCTCGCATGAGATGAAGTTTCTATAGTATGCTGTCTGAGATTCCTTGCCTATCCCGTAGCTCCATTGTTGTCACAATATTTCTACTATGTCATCAATGGTTGGAGCCTCTTACAAGTTCATCTATATGAACTTCTAGATCCATGTAGTATCCTTTGTTGTGTTCAAAATAGCAAGATACTCAACTTCAATTGTAAAACAACAGTTTCTTGCTCATAACTCTTCCAACTTACAGTTCTATTTTAAGGTCAAACAGAAATTTAGATTGCAATCGTGAATCTTCTTTATCACTGGAAGCTTGCATCAATGTAACCCTTTACACCCAACTCTTACTTATTACCATAATAAAGGAACTAATCCTTTTAATGCTTCTCAAGTACTTAAGGACGTTCTTTATGGAAGTCTAGTGACCTTCACTAGGATCTGACAGATATCCTCTCATCATATCAAATACATACAAACAATGGGATGAAAACATAACATTACATACATGATAGATCCAATTACGAATACATATGGCATCTTACCCATGTCTTCTTATTCTTCACAGGCATTGGGATTGTAACATCCCATGATTTGAGGCCTCAGATAACATGATCTTAAAAGGAATGGTTGGACTACCCATATCACCAAGGTGCACCTCCTTTTTTAGAAGCCCATCACTAAAGAATTCCATAGTTAAGCGTGCTCAACTTGGAGTAGTACTAGGATGGGTGACCAGTCGGGAAGTTGGTCCTGGCTTGCGTGTGAGTGAGGACAAAGCACGTAGTTAAGGCTAGTGGTGGTATGTGGGGCCATTCGTCATTCTTGAAACTCTACTAGAGCCTTGGGCAGTGGGCTCGAGTGTTACAAATGGTATTAGAGCCATGTCCCCTCTAGTAGGTGGGGCCCACATGGGCATGTGGCATGCCAGTCTTGAGTCATGCGGTCCAGGAAATGTTGGAAAGGGTTGTCCATGGTTGACGTAGTCACCCTTGCACTGGTATTCTTTGATCGGGAGTTGGGTGTCCATGGGCCATTTGGGTCTGCATTGAAATGGGGAAAGTTATGAGGTCATATAGTTGAGTCTTGACGAGGACGTCAATAGTCTAAGTGGGGGAGATTGTAACGTCCCAGGTTTTGAGGCCTTAGATAACATGATCTTAAAAGGAATGATTGGACTACCCATATCACTAAGGTACACCTCCTTTTCCAGAAGCCCATCACTAAAGAACTCCATAGTTAAGCATGCTCAGCTTGGTGTAGTACTAGGATGGATGACCAGTTGGGAAGTTGATCATGGCTTGCACGTGAGTGAGAACAAAGCACACATTTAAGACTAGTGGTGGTATGTGGGGTCAGTCATCATTCCTAAAACTCTACTAGAGCCTTGGACAGTGGGCCTGGGTGCTACAGGGATACTAGGCTCTTGAGAAACTAATCCCATAGAACATGGATACATTTTCTCTTATTGAGTCATGCATGTTGAGCACCTTCAACATCTTTCCAATGTATGTGCCCTTTCTTAGGTGAAGAAGGTTTAAAGATCTATCTCTATAGATCTCAGTTACTAAGATATAGGATGTTTCGCCTAAACCTTCCTAAATAAGACACTTCCCGGTCAGGTTTTACCATTTGTAGTATAAGGATGTTATTCCCCATATCATGTAGAATATAAATATGCTCCCATTAAAACCTTGTAATCATATATTTCCTCTTCACTTTGACTAAAGTCAAACTCTTTGAATAACCTATCAAATCTAATATTCTAGCTCTGTGATGCTTGCTCAATCCACAAATTGACCTTTGTTGCTTACGTACTTTATTTGCATTATTGGATTTGTAAAACCAATAGGTTGTGCCATGCACACATACTCATAATTATTCCTATTAATAAATGTGGTTTTAAAATCCATATGTCAAATCTCATAGTCATAACAAACTGCAATGGCATGAATGATCTTGATACATTTTACCATGGCAACTGGTGAAAAGATTTCATCATGTTCAACACTTTGAACTTGTTTGAAACCTTTTACAACCAATCTGCCCTTATATGTTTGTACATTACCATCCATGTAGGTCTTCTTCTTAAAGAATCACTTGCACCCTATTGGTTTTACCCCTTCAGGTGAATCCACCAAGGTCATACCATATTGTTGTACATGGAGTCCATCTTTGATACAATGGCTTCAATCCATTTATCATACTTTGTTCCCTCAATAGCTTCTAGGTAGGTTGATGATTCATCGTCTATAACCATCCTACCGCCTTCTTGTACTATAAGATATCCTAAATTTTCAAGCTCAAGGCATGTTCCACTACATTTATGAGGTTTTGTGTTAAATAAGGAACTTGAGATTCCACAACAATTTGTGATTTTACTTGTTCCTATTGTACTTCTTTTAGGTTCAATGTTTTCTTATTGGTCTCGAACTTTTTGAGTTCTACTTTTCTCTCACTAATTCCTTTGGAATTAAATTCCCTTTAGGAATACAACCGTCTCGCCAACAAACACTTCTGTTATCTGATTGGAATACAAAAGTAGTATTCAACAAAATAATATTTACGTGATTTTTGGACAAAGATTTTCAAGAAATTTTTCTCATATAAGCTTTCTATTCCAAATCTTCATAAGAGACATATCACAACACTTCCCATGCTATATCTCATATGGTGCCTTTTGAACCATTTTGGACGGTACATTGTTTCAGTGTAAAACATGTGCCAAAAAGGAAATAGGAAGATCAAATAGATTTGTTGATGATCACACCATGAATGACAAGGTGTGATTCCTTCTTTCAGATACATCACTATGCTTCAGGTTGAGTTAATTGTGATACATTATCATAGTCTCCCAGAATGTCTTCAAAATCTTGGTTCAAAATATTTTTACATCGATCATATTGAAGTGTTTTAATAGTTTTACCAAGAGGTTATGTACTTCATTCATGATCTCCTTGAACACTTCAAGAGATTCAAACTAATGTATCTACTGAGATCATCACTAAATATAATGAGGTACTAGTAACCACCTCTAGCATCTATATACATCAATATGTATGAGGCCTAGTAGAATACTTGCTCTCCCACTACTTCTAGTGAAAGATACTTTTATCATATTATCCAATACATAAGACTCACATGTTTCTATTGCTTCAATAACCAAAAGAGTCTAGAAAACCATCTTTATAGATTTTAGAACTACATTTCTCATTTATGTGTTGTAGATGACAATCATATAGGTATTCATCATTTGAATTATCGAGTCATTTAGTACATGTGTTATACATATTTGTCTCTACAACTATCAAGTATATATCATGAAACATAGGGCATTGTCCTATAAGATCTTATCTTTTAAAGGAAAAACATCAAATATTCATAATATTCTTGTCCATACAAGATACATGATATTTTTCATTAACGATAGGTACATAATAACAATTCACTAATTCTAGTACATGCTCTAGGTGCTATGGTAGCAACTCTTGCTCCATGTAGTTCTATCTTACTTCTTCTCAATTCCTGAAGTGGCGATCTCTATCTCCTTCTTCTTCTTCTTGAGTTCCTCTATATAAAGAGGGTTCCTTTTCTAGTGTCCATGCTAGTGGCAGTGGTGGCACTTCCCTTCCTTATTCACTCCCCCTCTGCTTTAAGTGTAGAAGAGTTGGGTTTCTGGCTGTCTTTAGAACTCTTCTTTGCCTCGTCCTTTTCCTTGGACTTTCCCTTTCCTATATTGATCATCGTCATAGATTTAGAATTGTCTTTCTTCATCTATGCTTTAGGAGTTCTCGATATGTCAAGCAATTCTGACAACTACTTATCAAAATTGTTCATATTGTAGTTCATGACAAATTGGCTATATGATTCTGATAATGAATGTAGAATCACATATGTGGCCAACTCTTGGCCTAACAGAAACCCCAATCTCATTGTATTATGCACATACCCAATCATCTTGAGCACATGAGGTCCCAGTGGGTCTCTTTCTACCATATTGCACTTGAACAACACCTTTGAGATATCATATCTCTCTTGTTTTGTCTGGTTCTAAAACATGTTCTTGGGATGTGTTACCATTTTTATGACTTCTATGTTTTCATGCTATCTCTACAACTCAAAGTTCATTGAACATAGCATCAAACACTTGACATCCACAACATCTTTGGTATGCTTCTTGTAAGCATCCCTTTCAACCTTAGGCACGGTGGGAGGGGGACTCATCTAGCTCTTGTATCTCTAGGACATAGAGCTTTCTCTCTTGAGAGATAACAATTCTCAATGCCATTAACCAGTCATGGAAATTATTCCCATTCAGTTTGTCCTTTTCAAGGACCAACCGTAAGGAAAATATATTTCTTTTTTCATTTGTTTCTATAAAAGAAAATTAGTCAATTAACTTTTGATTTGATTAGATAATTTTGAGGATATTAATTAGTCCTTTAATTAATTATTGCTCCCACTATTTTATTCAAATTGATAACCTTTACATAGAAATTCATAAGACTATAGCGTATAAACTTATAGTGAGCTAAGACACAAAATAATTAAGTTATTACCCAACCAACACAAATATCCATAACCAAATTTTCATCTTATGTGATTCTTGGATAGATGGTATGTACAACTCCTTTCCATAGTCCATCTTTATGCTTCTGGGCACTTAATCCCATTAAGGTCACCTAGTCAAGCCTAACCCAAAAGCCAACACGATAGTAATACACCATGCTTGACATGCCCACATAACTACCATCACACTTCCATGAGATAGACAGTGCACCAAGCTTGGCGTGCCCACACTTAGGCCATCAAGTTTTTCATACATGTTACTTATTGAAAGCATCTAAGACTTAATATCGGATTAAGTGCTTTTATTTATATATAAATACATATACATATCCAATCACCAATACTAATAACATGTATCATATACATACTATATCAACAAGCAAACCATGCAATTATAAAATAGGAGTGATGGTTATGGACACACTAATACAATTCTTTAGAGCCATAAATAATTTCTATCACCTAAGTTCATACATCACATGTAGCAACATGTACTACAAAAAATCTATACTGGAACTGGCCCAAATCATTTCAACTCTTGATTCAATCTCTTGGCCTCCTGGTTGGACGATTGGTCTTCTTGGATCGATTGACTAGCTCCTGGCTCACGTAGTGTCTGGACTCCTCCAGTCGGTTGATTCAGCCTCCAGTCGATCAATCAGCTCCTGGTGTCATCTGGCCTCCTCAGTACTCCAGTCGATTGGTTCAACTTCTGAGTAGGTTGACTCGTCTAGTGTAGAATGCCTTCTTTTTGACAAAATAGGAAATGGAACTATCATATTCATGTTTAACTTATTTATTCTAAAAGTCAAAGCTTGAGTTACATTCTAGGGGAGTATTGGAAGGAAAACATTAACTTACATATGGACAGATAGAGAGGCTCTATATGCAAACTAAATTTAAAAAGTAGGAAAATAACCATTCAACCAAGCACACATATCTAGGGGTATTGGCCATAACCATGCTTACACCCACCATCGAAACAATTTCAGGGCAAAATGTATAAATTGCATGTATATCATATTAGATATATATAGGGATGGTATGTGGTATCTAATCAGATATGCACATTAATTATTTTAAATATATGCATCGTATGTAATAAAATAAATGATATAAAAAATAAGATCATATCAATTAAATCCCAAAACATAGTAAATCAACATGACTATGATACCACTATAGGGAAATATGGGGACGAATATGACAGAAGAAAAAATTCTTAACATATTTTCCATAAACAACGGATCATGCCAACAACTATGGATTGGAAAGGAGGGTTGCAAGGTATATACCTAATCTTAGAGCAAGTCTAGCAACTATCCTTGCAGTGGCATGCTTCTTTCAAAAGCAACAGCTAGACGGTTGTCGACGGTGGCCTCCTAGTGTAGCACCACAGACAGTGTTTGAAAGCGTCCTCCTAGCGTGATGGCAACGACATCCACACCTCTACATGGTTCATGAGGACCACCAAAAACTCCCATATTTCTTTTGGAACTGATAGGAAGGAGTTATCCCTTTGAACATCAACGTGCTAGTGTTCACTTTCTCTTCCTTATTGTCTCTCCCTTGCCATCTCTCCTTTTTACGGGTAATACTTTCTGTGACGCTCCGATCAAACAAAACATCATTCACTAAGCGAAAGCCATCATTAACAACGGATTACTGAAAAACACTAAAAATTAAAACCATTTGCAAAGAGATACGTTTTCCAAGAAACTCTTATAACAAGAACCAAAATATTATTTACACATACATTTTGGTTCACAAAGTATATATCAAGTACCCTTTTCTTCTCGAGGATTACATACAATAGTTGCTCTATTAAATCTACACAAGAGCAACATAAAACCTCGAGGCATCAAGCCAAAATCTCATATCGATCATAAAAACACTAACTACAAACTCCTAGGACTTGAGAGTATAGAGACGACACATAGGACTCTCTATATCAAAACATGACAGCCAGTGTCTCCACCTGGACTATCACTATTGTCCCTATTGTTGTTGTTGCTGCTGTTCTTTCCCTGCAGTAGGGTTTTTGTGTCTACCTAAAAAGTTGGATCCCACGGGGGTGAGACAATTGAAATTGCCCCAGCGAGAGATATAACTCTCCGCCAGAAATATTATTATTGCTAATAACATAATAAAACTGGGCAGAAGAATCATATATGTTCATCAACAGATAATTCAGTGTCTAAATAGATTAGAGCAATATCCTTATTAAAGCATCTCAACATATCACTTGTTCAATAAGGAATATGAAAAACATGTATAACATTTATCCATTTAAGATATGCTAAGCAAAGTAACATCAACAAGTGATTCTCATATTTCAACTTTAAGCAAATACACTACTCGACTGATTACATTTTACAATCATACTTAAGCCCTGAGGAGATGAGGTATACCGCTCATACTCCAACTGACCATAGAAAAATCGAAATCGATACCACACATAGGTCAATGGAAGAGACGGATTCCCATGACCTCATCCTCCTCAGTCAGTGTGAGGACAAAATGCAGGACATCATCTATCTCTGTTAAATAGCTTTCCAGGGTATCCTGGCAACTTCGCTATAGAGTTATAGTGGCAGCTGTACTCTCTTCGCAATCAAGAGATTTCATGTTTATCTCACATCGATCTGGCATTAACATCATCGGGAGATTAGTGATACGTCCATCCCGGCATTCAGGAGATTAGTGATACATCCATCCCGGCATATATAATTAAGGATTGAGAGATTTTATGTTTATCTCACATCAATTCCTCCATTAGGGTGTAAAGATATTCACGCCCATAACCCCACATACTCAACAATATGCCCTCCAGGAGTTCCCGTAGGAAAACCTGTTTCACCATCACCAAACTACTGACTATTGCATACAAATCCCAAACATCGAATAATTACAGATGCGGAAGCATTCATCAACAGCGGATTACTAAAAATTAAAACCTTTTACAAAGAGATCCATACATTGGAAAGCTCTTTTAAAAAATAACCAAAGTAATTCGCTTACATTTTGGTTCACAAGTACATCTCTTATACCATTCCCTCTCGAGGATTACAAGCATCAACTGCCATGTTTAAACTATACACAGGCAGCATAAAATATTAAGGCATCATGCCAAAATCTCAGATCGATTCATTAAACTAACTACTGATTCTAAGGACCTGAGAGTACAAAGACGACACATAGGACTCTATGTACAAGACATGACAACTAGTGTCTCCACCTGAGAATTCACTGTTGTCCCTGTTGCTGTTGTTGTTCTTCCCTTGTTGTAGGGTTTCTGCCTCTTCCTCCACGTCTACCTAAAAAGTTGGATCCCACAGGGGTGAGACAATTTGAAATTGCCCCAGTGAGAGATATAAATCTCCACTAGAAATATTATTATTGTAGTTTATTTAGAATAAAACTAAGAAGAGGAATCATATATATTCAACAACAGTTAAATTAATGTCTAAACATGTTAGAACAATATTCTTATTCAAGGCATTTCAGCTATAATTTGATAAAGCAGCATGTTACTTATTCGATAAGGAATATGAAGAACATGTATAACATTTATCCATCTAGGATATGCTAAGCAAGATAACATCAACCAATGATTCGCGTATTTCAACCTTAAGCAAATACGCTACACGACTGATTACATTTTACAACCATACTTAATGCCCTGAAGAGATGAAGTATACCGTTCTTGCTCCAACCGACCACGATTATGTAAAGCATCGGTACCACACAAGGTCAATGGAAGAGCCATACTCCAAGACCTCAACCTTCTCGGTCAGTACGAGATTATATGGCAGAGACATCACATGTCAAATTGCAATTAGTTTGCCAGGGTATATTGGCATCTTCGCTATAGAGTTATAGCCCACAACATATACTCTCTTCAGGGTTATGGCTTGTAGCCAATGCCTGGTATCATATCATGGAGTCATGGCCTGTAGCCATACTCATACTGGGGTATGGTCCGTAACCAATCCCGTACATAGGATATAGCCCGCAACCATTCCTATGGGGCATGAGGATATAATTGCCCAATTACCCCCACATATTCATAAATATGCGCTCTGAGTTTAACTCATTTCACCATTCAACAAATTCTGACGCTGATGGATCTGTGGTCATGGCAACTACATTATATGATATCACTTGATTAATTAATGTATTACCATATTCTTTTAGCATCAGTCAAGTTTCCAAACATCAATTATTTTAACAATTGCTACAAAGAATGTGTAATACTTTCATCAAGTATTGTTCAATTCATTAATAAGGCATTAGGATCTCAATCCCTCATCTCATCAGGAGCATTCTCATCCTTTCACAAACTCGTCGTCATGATTATAGAAAATGGGTATTCAAACCCTCAGTTCATCAAAGAACACTTGTTACCACTTATCAGGTAACTAAAACACCTTCAGGTCATCTGACCAAGGTAAACATGATACTTGCTACATAAGCATCTCACATAGCTCTCAAAGCCCATTTAATCTCTTGTTACATGTCACTAGGAAACAAAGCATGTTATGGCTCATAAGGCCCATTAACAATAATAAATGAAACATCATAGCTCATACATGGCTATGGTCATCATCTCATGATACCTGCATGGTTAGTACACTTGATAACACTTATATCATTTACATTTTAGCACCATTCTATACAAAGTAACACCACTTATACCCTTATTAGGGTTTGGGTTTCCCAATTCATATCAATTAGGGTTACTCGTCCCCTTTACACAAATTAGGGCTAGAATTTCAAATTAGGGTTTCATAATACATAACATCACCCTGGATTAGGGTTTCATATCACATTACCCTGTATCAGGGTTTCACATTACATCCTTACCTTGAATTAAGGTTTCTCATAACATTTCCCCTAAAATTAGGGTTTCATGTGGCTTTACCCAAAAAAGTAGGGTTTTCATGAAGCATTCCCTTAAATTAGGGTTTTTCATTAAAGTACCCTGAATTAGGGTTTCTCATATCATCACCCTAAATTAGGTTTACACATCATATTACCTTGTATTAGGGCTATACCTAACATTGCCCTAAATTAGGGTTAGGGTTTATCACCCTTCTCAATTTGGGTTTCATGATCTCTCCAACAAGGATCATACCCTAATTACATATTGTATTCATGTTGAGAGTGTTGAGGTTTAATCACTACATGATTATCACTCATGTATAAGTTCCTCTCTCTCTTCCTCTCTAGGAGGTTAATTACATCAGACTTGATTAGATTAAGTTAACTCAACTTGAATAAGGGTTGACATATTGTATTAATTCATTGATTCCATAAGCATCAAAGGTTAACCACTCAAAAGGTACTAATCAATTAAGTACCTTGAAGGTACAACCATTGCAATTACCTTTGATAAACATCATCAACGATCATGGAGTTAATTGTACTTACATGGTTTGAGTCAATTAGACCTTCAAACGGTCTTGAGGTATTAGACCTTCAAACGATCTTGACCAATTGTAAATCAAATTAACTCATTCAGTTTTGAAACTGAATCCATCCATTCGGTCTTGAAACCGAATCTCTTCATTCGGTCTTGAAACCAAATCCCTCCATCCGGTCTTGAAACCGAATCAACACATTCAATCTTGAAACCGAATCCTCCATTCGGTCTTGGCCTCAAAGTCCTTAAACGGTTTGAGACCGTTTGAATTAAAATAATATTAACTCCAAACGGTTTGAAACCAAATGAGCAACTTAACATTGAAACCAAATGAACATCAAACGGTTTGAGATAATTTGCTCTCCAAACGGTCTCAAGACCATTTGGTCCAAACTACCTTGAAACCGAGTGGACCAATTGGGGTTCCTCCAATCAAATTGATTTAGGGTTTGTACTCATTGAATCATCAATCGATTGAACTATTGAAGGTACATCAGATTGTAGCCCTTGGATCTCCAACCATCCACCACAATCAACCATTGACCTCCAAACGGTATGAGGACCATTTGGTCTCAAACAGTCTTGAGACTGTTTGACTCAAACCATCTCAAAACTGATTCCCTCAACTAGAGTTTCACTCAATTCAACCGATTAGGGTTTGCAATTAGTGGATCATCCATACATGGAGTGTTTAAAACCGAATCAGTTGGTATCATTGGATCATCATCCATCCACATCAAAATTGATCCTCCAAACGGTTTGAGACCGTTTGATCTCAAACGGTTTGAGACCGTTTGATCTCAAACGGTCTTGAGACCATTTACTCCCAAATGGTCTTGAGACCGTTTACTCCCAAACGGTCTTGAGACCGTTTGGTTTCAATCTATCTTGAAACTGATTGGTTCCAAATGTTGAAACCGTTTTCCCAAGATATTCATTGAGGTGTGTGCTTATGATGATGTCATCATCATCAAGATTTGATACTTCAAAATCTACTGCCATTCTTATGGAAATTTCATCAATTATTCAAAGGAATTTCAAGAAGAACAAAAATGATCAACATGTGATGAAGACTTGAATGTAATAATAATATTTAAGGGTTTAAGTTATATAACCCACCTTCAAAGTTGAAACCGAGCTTCAAGATTCACGCCTTCAATGGTGATTGAAGCTTTCTCAACCTCCCAAGGCTCGTCCTCGAGCTTTTGAGTGAAAAGAAATGGCTAGGATTGAAGATTGAATGGAGAAAAGAAGAAATCAAGCATTAATTTTCGATTTCCACCATGAAATCAAGGTTGAAGATGATTAACGAGATTACCTACATGTTGGAGTTCGTCCTCCTATTTATTATGAGTTCCCTTGTGCATGAACAAAGCAAGGAGAGAAAGAAAATCCGAAAAAGAGTCCTTATGTGGGTGGAAAATGAGGTACTTATAAGGGAATTTCAAGAGAGAGAAAGTGATATAATAATCTTTTAATTCCCAAAATGGATGCCACATACTCCCCTCAATACCTTCCATAATAAGCTATAAACTCCTCCTTTGAATTCCTCTTCCTTATCCATGAATTAAAGGAAAAGCAATTAAGCACCTTAATTCATATAATAATAATATCACATATTTAGTGGATATTACTTTTTAGTTAACTAATGTGAGTGGGCTCTCCACTCACTCAGGATATTTTCGTGGCCTTTGCAAGGCATAAGGATGTGCAATCTTATCCAAACTCAACCTTAACATTTTTGGTTGAAGGGCAATTCAATTAATATATTTATTTTTGCATTAAATTGAATTAGGGTTCCAATTATGCTTAGATCTTGATTATTTTAATATCAAGATTCTCTCTCCTCCAAAGTAATTCAAATGATATGCCCCTCTCATTTTATTTTATCTACATGATTCCAAGAACATGAGGGACTCTGTAGAAGATGTATTTTGCATATTGAACCCTAGGTTTTGGGTAAATTGCACATTACACCAAAACTAGGTTTTAATGCTCAAACATTGCTTTACAAGCTCTTTCTTGGTATCCAAGCTTCCACAAGACATACCTCTGCATAATTTTTATCCTATGATGCTTCAACACTGGAGGAACATTTTATCATGTAACATTTGCAAGTTAACCCCTCAACTTGGGTAATTTTCACTTTAGTCCAACACAGGTAAAACATTGTTTCAACATTATTCAAAAAGGACTGAAATTGAAACATAAGTTCCTCTTGAGTCTTAATTACTTTTCAAAATATAAGATCAAGCATCTAATCAAATTTATTAAGCAAAACATCTAGGGTTAAGGCATAACCCAGGTCATGGATGTTACAAATTATCCACCCCTAACAGGGATTTCGTCCCTGAAATCATCAAGAGAAAAGAGAAGGGTACTTCCTTCTAATTTCTTCCTCTAGCTCCCACGTAGCTTCTTCAATGCCACTATGATGCCAGAGAATTTTCACAAGACATATGTCTTTCTTTTTCATCTTTTTAATTCTTTTATCAAGGATCATCACAGGTCCTTCAACATATGATATATCATCATTTAATTCTACCTCCACATGTTGCAAAACTAGCTCTGTGTTAGGGTGACACTTTCTCATCAGGGAGATATGGAACTCTGGATGCAACTTATGCAGCTCAAGTGGCAACTCCAGCTTATAGGCCACCTTTCCAATCCGTTCAATGATTGGATAAGGCCCCATAAATCTAGGAGCTAACTTTCCTTTCTTCCCAAATCTAAGAACACCTTTCCAAGGTGAGACCTTGAGATATACTCTGTCTCCAACTTGGAATTATAAAGGTCTTCGCCGTTTTTCAGCGTACGACTTCTGTCTATCCTGTGCAGTCTTTAATTGTTGTTGTATTACTTTAATCTTCTCAGTTGTCTATTGTACAAGCTTAGGACCCAAAAGTTGATATTCTCTTATTTCATACCAACATAAAGGAGATCTACAACGTCTACCATATAATGCGTCATATGGTGCCATATCAATATTGTGCTGATAGCTATTATTATAAGCAAATTCTAACAAGCTCAGGTGTAGATCCCAACTTCCTCCAAATTGAAGGACACATGTCCTAAGCAAGTCCTCCAAGGTTTGTATGGTCCTCTCAGACTGTCCATCTGTATGTGGGTGAAAGGTTGTACTAAACCTTAACTGTATACCCAAAGCTTTATGTAATCGTTCCCAAAAATGACTCGTGAATTTGGGACCTCTATCAGAAACGATAGTATCTAGAACCCCGTGCAACCATACTATCTCATCTATATATAACTGTGCAAGCTTCTCAGCAGTGTAGGTTGTTTTGATAGGAAGTAAATGTGCTGTCTTAGTCAACCTATCAACTACTACCCATATGGAATCATGTCCTTTGGTTGTTCTAGGAAAACCAACCACAAAATCCATGGTCACATGATCCCATTTCCACTGGGGTATAGACAAAGGTTGCATTGTTCCTGCGGGCTTTTGATGTTCAACTTTAACATGCTGACACACCGGACACTGCATAACAAACTCAGCTACATCTTTCTTCAATCCAGGCCACCAATACATATCCTTCAAGTTATTATACATTTTGGTGCTCCCTTGATGCATTACATACATCGAAGAATGAGCTTCCTCCAAGACTAACTTCCTTAAGTCATTGGCATCAGGTACTACCATCCTACCATGGTAACAGACTACCCGATCCTCTGACTCATTTAAGCCATCATGTTTCTTACTACCATACTCTGACCTGATCTGCTGAACTACAACATCAGCTTGTTGTGCTTCTTTAATCTGCTGTGTCAGAGTAGGTTTCACTTGCATCTCAGCTAACAGCCCGGCTAACAAAGATACCTTAAGCTGTATATTGTCTTGCCTCAAGGAGATAAGCATATCTCTTTTAAAGCACACTAAGGAGTTCAACTGTGCTTTATCTAGGGTTGGTGATGATGATTTCCTACTTAGTGCATCAGCCACTACATTAGCCTTTCCTGGATGATAATCAATTGTACAATCGTAGTCCTTGATTAACTCCATCCAGTGGCGTTGTCTCATGTTCAACTCATGTTGAGAGAAGATATATTTTAGATTCTTATGGTCTGTGAAAATCTAGAATGTTTCTCCATAGAGATAATGTCTCCAGATCTTCAAAGCATGGACCACATCAGCTAGTTCTAGGTCATGTGTTGGATAATTCTCTTCTAGTTTCTTAAGCTGTCGAGAGGCAAAAGAAATCACTTGATTATCCTGCATCAACACACATCCTAGTCCATTATTTGATGCATCATAGAAAACTATGTACCCCTTCCCTTACTCAGGTAACACCAGCATAGGTGCACTTGTCAACCTTTCTTTCAACATCTGAAAAGAATGTTGACACTTGTCATTCCAGATAAAAAGAACCTCCTTCCTGGTCAACTTGGTTAGGGGTAGAGCTATAGAATTGAAGTTCTTAATAAACCTCATGTAATAGACTTCCAGTCCTAGGAAACTGCGTATCTGTGTCGGTGTCTTTGGTTGTTCCCATTGCAGAACAGATTCTACCTTCTTAGGATCAACACGGATACCTGAGACAGATATTACGTGTCCTAGAAAAGAAACTTTTGGCAACCAGAACTCGCATTTGCTAAACTTAGCATACAACCTATGCTTAGGGGTGTCAATGGGGAGGGTATGGGGAGGGTAAGGTCTTACCCTTACCCTTACCCACCAAGAGTGGTGGGTAAGGGTATGGGTAATTCCCCACTCCACCAATATCTTTACCCTCCCCTTACCCTTACCATATTATCCACAGGGTAAACGGGGAGGGTAAGGGTGAGGCGGGGAATTTATATGTCTTCCCAAACTATATGCTAATATTAACAATAATAGGCTTCCTAATATATTTATATATTTAAGTGAGATATGAATATGCTCAAGAATGACTATAAATATTCATAATGATGCTAAGTAATCATCTACAACATTATGTCAAATGGTATATAAACTAGAAAATACTTCATACACGTTGGTTTTACACCTTCAAACTGATGTATACATGACCAAATTAGCTACATGAAAAGTAAATAAGAAAACTATGTATTATATTAAATGATGACCACATAATATTAAATATTTAATAGACTTAAACTAAAAATTACAATATATTCAATGTATTATATATAAATATTGGTGGGTTGCGGGTTAGAGGGTATGGGTAATGCCTTACCCTTACCATTACCCACTAAGGTAGCGGGTTAGAGGGTAGCGGGTAAAGGGTAAGAAAATTCTTTACCCTTACCCTTCCCCTACAGGGTATGGGTAAAGGGTAAACGGGTTAACCCTTACCCATTGACAACCCTACTTATGCTTTCTTAGCAAAGTTAAAGCCTGACGGAGGTGCTGCTCATGTAGTTGAGCATATCTACTGTATATCAAGATGTCATCTATGAAGACTACTATGAACTGATCAAGAAAAGGTCGAAAGATTCTATTCATGAGTTCCATGAATGCAACTGGTGCATTAGTTAGTCCAAACGACATAACTATGAACTCATAGGGACCATACCTTATCCTAAAGGTAGACTTAGGTATGTCACTCTCCTTGATACACAACTGATGATATCCCGACCTCATATCTATCTTAGAAAAGATAGTTGCACCACACAACTGATCAAATAGGTCATCGATCCTTGGCAGAGGATACTTGCTCTTTATAGTCACTTTATTTAACTGCCTGTAATCAATGCATAACCACATCAATCTATCCTTCTTCTTAACAAAGAGAACCGAAGCACCCCATGGTGAAGTACTCATTCAGATAAAACCTTTCTTAAGCAACTCATGTTGTTGTTTCTTGAGCTTTGCCATCTCAGTAGGTGTCATTCTATATGGTGTTTGTGCTATTGGTTGCATGCCCGAGATTAGATTAATCTCAAAATCAATCTCTCGGGGCGGAGGTACACCTGGAAGTTCCTTAGGGAATGCATCTTCAAACTCTCTAAATATCGGAACTTTAGAAGGATTATGACTCTTCATTGTGGTATCTACCACATGTTCCAAGAATGCAAAGCATCCTTGTCTCATCAGCTTTTCAACTACCATAGCTGACACTAGACAGGTTGGAAGAATATTTCTATCTCCCTGAAAGATCCATGTGTCACTATCATAAGTGAACATATCTTGCTTGGACTCACAATCCAAGACAACCTTATACTTTTATAGAGTGTCCATTCGAAGAATGATATCAAAACCATGCATCTCAAGTGGTATAAGATCCACCTGAATGCGATGTTCCGAAAAGAAAAGAGTGTAGGGAGAACACACCTCCCGCAGCACTACAGATCCAACCAAAGGACTTTCTAATAACAAACTCTCTGCCTTATGACCAACTGTCATATTACAGTCAAGAATCGCTTCTTTAGTGATGAAAGAATATGTAGCACACGGATCAATTAAAACAGATACGAAGCAGGATGTAGACATATCAGAATAAAGTAGTTCCATCTGACCTGTCACAACCCGTGGGTTAACTACTGCATCAGGTTGATTCATTGCATAGAATCTAGCCGTTGGTTGCTGTTGACCATGTTCTCGGTTGTTGGGTGCTGACGAACCAGCTTGGGATGCTTGCCCACAGACTCGAGTGCCACTCGAAAACTTCCTCCTCTAAGAGCCTTGCTGACTCTTCCTCTGGGGTTGAGTCACCATCGTGTTCATGACTGGACAATCCCTTGCCAGATGTCCCACTTTTCTACATTGATGACAAATCCTGGTCTCAGGATAGGGTCTATGAGGTCCAGTCACCGATGTTGATGCTGTGCTGGGGGCTCTATTTGGAACAAAACTATGGCCCCTACCCCTACTTGACGTCCATTGCGTCTAGGTATTGAATCTTGATGGTGTTGCCGGTGTAGAAAACCTCTGCTTCTTAAAGCTCTCGGACCTCTGTCCTTGAAACTGAGTATACACCTTCTTACCACGGGTTTGTCGCTTCTCAATTACATACCTCTCTATCCGTCTAACAGATTCCACAAATGTGGCAAACCTCTCTCTGTTCTCTAAAGAAGACACAAGAGTGGTCAATTTGGCGTTCAACCCCTTCTCAAAATGCTGAATCCTTTCCTCATCGGTAGCTGCCATATGCAGACAGAACTGCAAAATCTCCATGAACTTAGCCTCATACTCGCTAATGTTCATCTGTCCTTGCCTTATCTTCTCAAACTGAGATATCTTTTCATCTAGGTAAGTCTTAGGGAAGTATCTAGTGATGAATTCTCATCAGAATTCTTCCCATCCGACCTCGACACCTGGCCTCTTGCCCTCTTCTATTATCCACCAGTGGCCAACACTCCCCTTCAGCAGGTACACTACATGCCTCACCTTTTCGGCTTCAAGAATATTGAGGATCCTGAAAGCCTTCTCCAATTTAGTCAACCATAAGTCAGCATCTGCTGGGTCAGCTATACTAGCATACTCTGTGGCTCCTACCCGGTGAAGCCTCTCAAAAGTTTTACCAGCTCCCTTTCTCTCATTATGGTCTGGTGCCCTAGGTGCAGATGGTGGCATCATATCCGTCATGTGCGTCATAACTGCCATGAACTGCCCAAACAGAGCGTTGAAAGTTGGATTCTCTATCATGCCTGAGTCAAACTGGGGATGTTCAGGTGATAGTTCTTCCCTAGCCCGGTCCCTTGCACCTCCTCCTAGTGCAGCAATGCTGCTCTCAGCAGCATGTTCTTCGGGTGATCCAGACATCTTCAAGTTCTTATTCTCCTCCTATATGAGCAGAAGTCACTATCAGATAAACTGGAAGACACTAGAACATACTCGACAACCTTAATCCTATGTCTCTGTAGACTCAACAAACCTAGAGCTCTGATACCACTAATCTTGTTGCATACAAATCCCAAACATCGAATAATTACAGATGCGAAAGCGTTCATCAATAGCGGATTACTGAAAATCACTAAAAATTAAAACCTTTTACAAAGAGATCCATACATTGGAAAAATCTTTTAAAAAAGAACCAAAGTAATTCAATTACATTCTGGTTCAAAAGTACATCTATTGTACCATTCCTTCTCGAGGATTACAAGCATCAACTACCTTGTTTAAATTATATACACGCAGCATAAAACATTAAGGAATCAAGCCAAAATCTCAGATCGATTCATTAAACTAACTATTGACTCCGAGGACCTAAGAGTATAGAGACGACACATAGGACTCTATGTACAAGACATGACAACCAATGTCTCCACCTAAGAATTCATTGTTGTCCATGTTGTTGCTGCTGTTCTTCCCTTACTGTAGGGTTTCTGCCTCTTCCTCTACGTCTACCTAAAAAGTTGGATCCCACGGGGGTGAGACAATTTGAAATTGCCCCAGCGAGAGATATAACTCTCCGCCAGAAATATTATTATTGTAGTTTATTTAGAATAAAACTAAGCAGAGGAATCATATATATTCAACAACAGTTAAATTAATGTCTAAACATGTTAGAACAATATTCTTATTCAAGGCATTTCAACTATAACTTGATAAAGCATCATGTTACTTATTCGATAAGGAATATGAAGGACATGTATAACATTTATCCATCTAGGATATGCTAAGAAAGATAACATCAACCAATGATTCTCGTATTTCAACCTTAAGCAAATACGCTACACGGATGATTACATTTTACAACCATACTTAATGCCCTAAAGAGATGAAGTATACCGTTCTTGCTCCAACCGACCACGATTACGTAAAGCATCGGTACCACACAAGGTCAATGGAAGATCTGGACTCCAAAACCTCAACCTTCTCAGTCAGTACGAGATTATATGGCAGAGACATCACGTGTCATACTGCAATTAGCTTGCTAGGGTATATTGGCATCTTCTCTATAGAGTTATAGCCTGCAACATATACTCACTTCAGGGTTATGGCCCGTAGCCAATGCCTAGTATCATATCATGGAGTCATGGCCCGTAGCCATACTCATACTGGGGTATGGTCCGTAACCAATCTCGTACATAGGATATAGCCCACAACCATTCCTATGGGGCATGAGGATATAATTGCCCAATTACCTCCACATATTCATAAATATGCGCTCCGAGTTTAACTCATTTCACCATTCAGAAAATTCTGACGCTGATGGATCTGTGGTTAGGGCAACTACATTATATGATATCACTTGATTATTCAAGTGTATTACCATATTCTTTTAGCATCAGTCAAGTTTCCAAACATCAATTATTTTAACAATTACTACAAAGAATGTGTAATACTTTCATCAAGTACTGTTCAATTCTTTAATAAGGCATTGGGATCTCAATCCCTCATCTCATCAGGAGCATTCTCATCCTTTCACAAACTCATCGTCATGATTATAGAAAATGGGTATTCAAACCCTCAGTTCATCAAAGAACACTTGTTACCACTTATCAGGTAACTAAAACACCTTCAGGTCATCTGACCAAGGTAAACATGATACTTGCTACACAAGCATCTCACATGGCTCTCAAAGCCCATTTAATCTCTTGTTACCTGTCACTAGGCAACAAAGCATGTTATGGCTCATAAGTCCCATTAATAATAATAAATGAAACATCATAGCTCATACTTGGCTATGGTCATCATCTCATGATACCTGCATGGTTAGTACACTTGATAACAGTTATATCATTTACATTTTAGTACCATGCTATACAAAGTAACACCACTTATACCCTTATTAGGGTTTGGGTTTCCCAATTCATATCAATCAGGGTTACTCATCCCCTTTACACAAATTAGGGCTAGAATTTCAAATTAGGGTTTCATAATACATAACATCACCCTGGATTAGGGTTTCATATCACATTACCCTGTATCAGGGTTTCACATTACATCTTTACCTTGAATTAAGGTTTCTCATAACATTTCCCCTAAAATTAGGGTTTCATGTGGCTTTACCCAAAAAAGTAGGGTTTTCATGAAGCATTCCCTTAAATTAGGGTTTTTCATTAAAGTACCCTGAATTAGGGTTTCTCATATCATCACCCTAAATTAGGTTTACACATCATATTACCTTGTATTAGGGCTATACCTAACATTGCCCTAAATTAGGGTTAGGGTTTATCACCCTTCTCAATTTGGGTTTCATGATCTCTCCAACAAGGATCATACCCTAATTACATATTGTATTCATGTTGAGAGTGTTGAGGTTTAATAACTACATGATTATCACTCATGTATAAGTTCCTCTCTCTCTTCCTCTCTAGGAGGTTAATTACACCAGACTTGATTAGATTAAGTTAACTCAACTTAAATAAGGGTTGACATATTGTATTAAGTCATTGCTTCCATAAGCATCAAAGGTTAACCACTCAAAAGGTACTAATCACTTAAGTACCTTGAAGGTACAACCATTGCAATTACCTTTGATAAACATCATCAACGATCATGGGGTTAATTGTACTTACATGGTTTGAGTCAATAAGACCTTCAAACGGTCTTGAGGTATTAGACATTCAAATGGTCTTGACCAATTGTAAATCAAATTAACTCATTCGTTTTTTAAACTGAATCCATCCATTCAGTTTTGAAACCAAATCTCTTCATTCGGTCTTGAAACTGAATCCCTCTATTCGGTCTTGAAACCGAATCAACACATTTGATCTTGAAACCAAATCCTCCATTCGGTCTTTACCACAAAGTCCTTAAACGGTTTGAGACCATTTGAATTAAAATAATATTAACTCCAAACGGTTTGAAACTGAATGAGAAACTTAACATTGAAACCGAATGAACATCAAACAGTTTGAGATCGTTTGCTCTCCAAATGGTCAGAGGACTGTCTGGACTCAAACGGTCTCAAGACCGTTTGGTCCAAACTACCTTGAAACTGAGTGGACCAATTGGGGTTCCTCCAATCAAATTGATTTAGGGTTTGTACTCATTGAATCATCAATCGATTGAACTATTGAAGGTACATCAGATTGTAGCCCTTGGATCTCCAACCATCCACCACAATCAACCATTGACCTCGAAACGGTATGAGGATTGTTTGGTCTCAAACTGTCTTGAGACCGTTTGAGTCAAACCACCTCAAAACCAATTCCCTCAACTAGGGTTTCACTCAATTCAATCGATTAGGGTTTGCAATTAGTAGATCATCCATACATGGAGCCTTTAAAATCGAATCAATTGGTATCATTGGATCATCATCCATCAACATCAGCATTGATCCTCCAAACGGTTTGAGACAATTTGATCTCAAACGGTCTTGAGACCATTTGATCTCAAACAGTCTTCAGACCATTTACTCCCAAACGGTCTTGAGACCGTTTGGTTTCAATCGATCTTGAAATCGATTGGTTCCAAATGTTGAAACCGTTTGCCCAAGATATTCATTGAGGTGTGTGCTTATGATGATGTAATCATCATAAAGCTTCGATCCTTCAAAATCTACTGCCATTCTTATGGAAATTTCATCAATTATTCAAAGGAATTTCAAGAAGAACAAAAATGATCAACAAGTGATGAAGAATTGAATGTAATAATAATATTTAAGGGTTTAAGTTATATAACCCGCCTTCAAAGTTGAAAACAAGCTTCAAGATTCATGCCTTCAATGGTGATTGAATATTTCTCAACCTCCCAAGGCTCGTCCTCAAGCTTTTGAGTGAAAGGAAATGGCTAGGATTGAAGATTGAATGGAGAAAAGAAGAAATCAAGCGTTGATTTTCGATCCACCATGAAATCAAGGTTGAAGATGATTAAGGAGCTTACCTATAGGTTGGAGTTCATCCTCCTATTGCTTCTAAGTTCCCTTGTGCACGGCCAAAGCAAGGAGAGAAAGAAAATCTGAAAAAGAGTCCTTATGTGGGTGGAAAATGAGGTACATCAGAGAGAAAGTGATATAATAATCTTTTAATTCCCAAAATGGATGCCAAATACTCCCCTCAATCCCTTGAATACAAAGCTATAAACTCCTCCTTCGAATTCCTCTTCCTTATCCATGTATTAAAGGAAAAGCAATTAAGCACCTTAATTCATATAATACTAATATCCCATATTTAGTGGATATTACTTTTTAGTTAACTAATGTGAGTGGGCTCTCCACTCACTTAGGATATTTCCATGGCCTTTGCAAGGCATAAGAACGTGAAATATTATCCAAATTCAACCTTCACATTTTTGGTTGAAGGGCAATTCAATTAATATATTTATTTTTGCATTAAATTGAATTAGGGTTTCAATTATGCTTAGATCTTGATTATTTTAATATCAAGATTCTCTCTCCTCCAAAGTAATTCAAATGAGATGCCCCTCTCATTTTATTTTCTCTACATGATGCCAAGAACATGAGGGACTCTCTAGAAGAGGTATTTTGCATATTAAACCCTGGGTTTTGGGTAAATTGCACATTACACCAAAACTAGGTTTTAATCCTCAAACATTGCTTAACAAGCTCTTTCTTGGTATCCAGGCTTCCACAAGCCATACCTATGAATAATTTTCATCCTATGATGCTTCAACATTGGAGGAACATTTTATCATGTAACATTTGCAAGTTAACCCCTCAACTTGGGTAATTTGCACTTTAGTCCAACACAGGTAAAACATTGTTTCAACATTATTCAAAAAGGACTGAAATTGAAACATAAGTTCCTCTTGAGTCTTAATTACTTTTCAAAAGATAAGATCAAGCATCTAATCAACTTTATTAAGCAAACCATCTAGGGTTAAGGCATAACCCAGGTCAGGGATGTTACAGTGACGATGATGGATATATGGCCAGGGCTCTACATGATAAGATTTCACTTGATTAATTAAGTACATTACTATATTATTTTAGCATCAATCATGTTTTTAAGTATAGTTTATTATAACGAATTCCACAAATAATGTGTAATGCTTCTATCAAGTACTTTTCAAAGCTTTATTAAACATTGGGATCTCAATCCTTTGTCACATCTGGGCATTCTCATCCCTTAACATCTCATCATCATGATTATGGAATATGGGTATTCAAACCCTCAATTCATCAAGAACACTTGTTACCACTTATCAGGTAGCTAATACCTTCAGGTCCTCTGACCAAGGTAAACATGATACTTGCAATACATGTATCTCACATGGCTCTTAAGGCCCATTAATCTATTGTTACCTCTCACTAGGCAACACAACATATTATGGCTTACAAGGCCCATAAATAATTTCATTAATAAAACAACATAGCTCATACCTGGCTATGTCCAACATCTCATGATATTTGCATGATTAGTGCACATAATAATAGTTATATCAATTATATATCATCACTATGCAATGTAAGAATAACATCATTATTTCCTCATTAGAGTTAAGATTTCCCAATTCATGTCAATTAGGAATACTCATTCCATTACCCAAATTAGGGTTATGGTTTATCATCATATTGCCCAAGATTAGGGTTTCATGCACTATAATCCAAAATTAGGATTTCACATACCTTCACCCTATATTAGGGTAGGATTTCATATAGTATTATATAACATCACCCTGGATTAGAGTTTCACATCACATCATTACATTAGGGTTTCACATGTCACCACCTTTGATTAGGGTTTCACATGACATCACCCTGGATTAGAGTTTCACATCACATCATTACATTAGGGTTTCACTTGACACCACCCTTGATTAGGGTTTCACATGACATCACCCTGGATTAGAGTTTCACATGACATCACCCTTGATTAGGGTTTCACATGACATCACCCTTGATTAGGGTTTCACATGTCGTTATCTTGAATTAAGGTTCATTATGACTTTTCCCCAAATTAGGGTTTCATGAAGCATCCTCTTAAAATGGGGTTTTTCATTATATTACCCTGAATTGGGATTTCTCATATCATTACCCTAGATTAGGGTTAAACCATTACCCTAGATTAGGGTTACACATAGCATTTCCCTAAATTAGGGTTTGGGCTCATCAACCTTCTCAATTAGGGTTTCATGATCTCTTTATCAAGGATCATACCCTAATTACATATTATTCATGTTGAAAGTGTTGAGGCTTAACCACTACATCATTATTATTCATGTATGAATTCCTCTCTCTCTTATCCTCTATAGGATGTTGATTTACTTCAAATTTGATTAGATTAGGTCAACCCCTCATTTAAGTACATACATTTAGGGTTATCATAGTGTGTTGAGATATTGCTTCCATAAGCATCAAAGGTTAACCCCTCAAAGGTACTAATCATCCTAGTACCTTAAAGGTACCACCATTATAGTTATCTTTGATAAACATCATTAATAATCATAGGGTTAATTGATCTTTCATAGATTTGAGACTATTAGGTCTCCAAATAGTTTTAACACTTTTGAACCTTCAAACGATTTTGACCTCCTTGACCTTCAAGAGGTCTTGGAGTCACTTGAACTTCAAACGGTCTTAAATACCGTTTGACCTTAAACGGTCTTGGTTCAATTGTACCTCCAAACAGTCTTTCCCTAACTCCTTCAATTGGTTTTAAAACCGTTTGATCAAATTGTTATTGAAATCGAATAGACATCCCATCATTGAAACCGATTGAACATCGAATGGTTTGAGACCGTTTGCCCTCCAAATGGTCTGAAGACCGTTTGGTCCAAATCATCTTGAAACCGAATGGACCAATTAGGGTTTCCTCCAATCAATCAATTGGTTTTAGGGTTTGCTTTATTGAATCACACATCAATTGGACCATTGAAAGTACATTAAATTACAGCCCTTAGATCTCCAATCATCCATCACAGCTCTTGACCTCCAAATAGTCTTGAGACCATTTGGTCTCAAACGGTCTTGAGACCGTTTGAGCCATTCAACTTGGAAATTGACTCAATCAATTTAGGGTTTCAACCATTCAATCTAATTAGGGTTAGTAATCAATGGATCACCCATCCCTGAATCCATTAAATTTAAATCAATTTGAGCCATTGGATCTCCATCATTCACATCAGCAATTAACCCCAAATGATTTTGAAGATCAAATTACCCATTCAGTTTTGAACTCAATTACCCATTCGATCTTGAAGTTAATTACCCATTTGGTCTTGAACTTAATTACCCATTCGGTCTTGGGTTCAATTACCCATTCGGTCTTGGGTGCAATTACCCATTCGGTCTTGGGTGCAATTGCCCATTCGGTCTTGAACTTAATTCCCCATTCAGTTTTGAAACCGAATCAACTCAATCGGTTTTGAAACCGAATTAACTCAATTGGTTTTGAAAATTGTTTGCCCATTCCTTTGTTGAGGTGTGTGCTTAATATGACATCATCATCTTCAAGCTTTGAACCTCTGAAATCAGTTGTGATTCTTATGATAATTTCAACAACTAATTAGAAGGAAGGTTCAACACATGATGAATAAATTGCAAGCAATAATGACATTTAAGGGTTCAAGTTATATAACCCGCCTTCAAAATTGAATCCAAGCTTCAAGATTCACGTCCTCAATGGCTAATGAAGCTCCCTCAACTTCCAAAGTCTCGTCCTCAAGTTTTTGAGTGAAATGAATGGCTAGGGTTGGAGATTG
The DNA here is from genome assembly GCA_963693085.1 of Alisma plantago-aquatica. NCBI lineage: Eukaryota > Viridiplantae > Streptophyta > Magnoliopsida > Alismatales > Alismataceae > Alisma > Alisma plantago-aquatica. The sequence continues at coordinate 1,266,391,570 of OY856410.1, forward strand.
AATGAAGAAAAGAAGAAATTAAGCATTGAATTTCGATTTCCACCATGAAATCAAGGTTGAAGATGACTATGGAGCTTACCTATAGGTTGGGGCACGTCCTCCTATTTCTCCTAAGCTCCCTTGTGTTCAACCAAAGCAAGGAAAGAAAAAGGGATCGAAAAAGCCTTTCATGTGGGTTCAAAATGGGATATATATAAGGGAATTTCAATGAGTGAGAAAGTGATAAATAATTCCTTCAACTCCCAAAATTGGTGCCACATACTCCCCTCCATCCCTTTCATAAGAATACATCTCCCCCACATTGTAATTCCTCTTCATTATCCATGAATTAAAAGAAAACAAATTAATCACCTTAACCATTATAATAATAACATCCAAAATTGAGTGGATATTACTTTTTAGTTAAGTAATGTGAATGGGCTCTCCACTCACTTTAGATATTTCATTGCCTTTACAAGGTACAAGTACGTTCACAATTATGCAAATTCAACCATCACATTTTTGGTTGAAAGGCAATTCAATTAATATATTTATTTTTGCATTAAATTGAATTAGGGTTTCAATTATGCTTAAATCTTGATTATTTTAATATCAAAATTCTCTCTCCTCCAAAGTGATTCAAATGAGATGCCCCTCTCATTTTCTTGTCTATAATTAATACCAAGAAACATTAGGGACTCTCTAGAAGTGGTATTTTGCATATTAAACCCTATGTTTTGGGTAAATTGCACATTACACCAAAACTAGGTTTTAATGCACAAACATTGCTCAATAAGCTCTTTCTTGGTGCTTAGGCTAGTGGAAGCCATACCTCTGCATCATTTTCATTCTAATTATGCTTCAACACTTGAGGAACATTTTACCATGTAACATATGCAAGTTAACCCCTCAACTTGGGGTAATTTGCACATTAGTCCAAAACAGGCAAAACATTGTTTCAACATTATTCAAAAAGGACTAAAATAGAAACATAAGTTCTTCTTGGGCCTTAATTACTTTTCAAGAAATAAGAGCAAGCATATAACTAACTTTATTAAGCAAAACATCTAGGGTTAAGGCATAATCTAGGTCAGGGATGTTACAAATTATCCACCCTAACATGGATTTCGTCCCCAAAATCAATAAGAGAAAAGAGAAGGGTACTTCCTCCTCATCTCATCCTCTAGATCCCATGTAGCTTCTTCAATGCCATGATGATGCCAGAGAATTTTCACAAGACATATGTCTTTCTTTTTTAGCTTTTTAATTCTTTTATCAAGGATCATCACATGTCCTTCAACATATGATATATCATCATTTAATTCAACCTCAACAGGTTGCAAAACTAACTCTGTGTCAGGATGACACTTTCTCAGCATAGAGATATGGAACTCTGGATGCAACTTATGCAACTCAGGTGGCAACTCCAGCTTATAGGCTACCTTTCCAATCCGTTCAATGATTGGATAAGGCCCCATAAATCTAGGAGCTAACTTTCCTTTCTTTCCAAATCTAAGAACACCTTTTCCAAGGTGAGACCTTGAGATATACTCTGTCTCTAACTTGGAATTCTAAAGGTCTTCTCCGTTTGTCAGCGTATGACTTCTGTCTATCCTATGCAGTCTTTAATTGTTGTTGTATTACTTTAATCTTCTCAGTGGTCTACTGCACAAGCTCAAGACCCAAAAGTTGATATTCTCCTATTTCATACCAACATAAAAGAGATCTACAACGTCTACCATATAATGCTTCATATGGTGCCATATCAATATTGTGCTGATAGCTATTATTATAAGCAAATTCTATCAAGCTCAGGTGTAGATCCCAACTTCCAACAAACTGAAGGACACATGCCCTAAGCAAATCCTCCAAAGTTTGTATGGTCCTCTCAGGCTGTCCATCTGTCTGTGGGTGAAAGGATGTACTAAACCTTAACTTCGTATCCAAAGCTTTATCTAGTCGTTCCCAAAAATGACTCGTGAACTAGGGACCTCTATCAGAAATGATAGTAGCTGGAACCCCATGCAACCACACTATCTCATCTATATATATCTGTGCAAGCTTCTCAGCAGTGTAGGTTGTTTTGATAGGAAGGAAATGTGCTGTCTTAGTCAACCTATCAACTATCACCCATATGGAATCATGACCTTTGGTTGTTCTAGGCAAACCAACCACAAAGTCCATGGTCACATGATCCCATTTCTACTACGGTATAGGCAAAGGTTGCATTGTTCCTGTGGGCTTTTGATGTTTAGCTTTAACCTGCTGACATACCGGACACTGCATAACAAACTCAACTACATCATTCTTCAATCCTGGCCACTAATACATATCCTTCAAGTTATGATACATTTTGGTGCTCCCTGGATGCATTGCATACATCAAAGAATGAGCTTCCTCCAAGACTAACTTCCTTAAGTCATTGGCATCAGGTACCACAATCCTACCATAGTAACAGACTACCTGATCCTCTAATTCATGAAATCCATCCCATTTCTCACTACCATACTCTGACATGGTCTATTGAACCACCGTATCAATTTGTTGTGCTTCTTTAATCTGCTGTCTCAGAGTAGGTTTCACTTGCATCTCAGCTAACAACCCGACTAACAACGATACCTTAAGCTGTATATTGTTTTACCTCAAGGAGATAAGCATATCCCTTTTAAAGCACACTAAGGAGTTCAACTGTGCTTTATCTAAGGCTGGTGATGATGATTTCCTACTTAGTGCATCCACCACTACATTAACCTTTCCTGGATGATAATCAATCGTACAATCGTAGTCCTTGATTAGCTCCATCCAGCGACATTGTCTCATGTTCAACTCATCTTGTGAGAAGATATATTTTAAATTCTTATGGTCCATGAAAATCTGGAATGTTTCTCCATAAAGATAATTTCTCATGATCTTCAAAGAATGAACCACAACAGCTAGCTCTAGATCATGTATCGGATAATTCTCCTCATATTTCTTAAGCTGTTGAGAGGTAAAAGAAATCACTTGATTATCCTGCATCAGCACACATCCTAGGCCATTCTTAGATGCATCACAAAAAACTATGTACCCTTTCCCTTGCTCGGGTAACACCAACACAGGTGCACTTGTTAACATTTCTTTCAACAGCTGGAAAGAATGTTGACACTTGTCATTCTAGACAAAAGGAATCTCCTTCCTGGTCAACTTGGTTAGGGGTAAAGCTATAGAACTGAAGTTCTTAATGAACCTCCTGTAATATCCTACCAGTCCTAGGAAACTGTGTATCTCTGTTAGTGTCTTTGGTTGTTCCCATTGCAGGATAGATTCTACCTTATTAGGATCAACACAGATACCTGAGGCAGATATTACGTGTCCTAGAAAAGAAACTTCTGGTAACCATAACTCACATTTGCTAAACTTAGCATACAACTTATGTTCTCTTAGCAAAGTTAAAGCCTGACATAGGTTCTGCTCATGTTGTTGAGCATCTCTACTATATACCAAGATGTCATCTATGAACACTACTATGAACTGATCAAGAAAAGGTCAAAAGATTCTATTCATGAGTTCCATGTACATAGTTGGTGCATTAGTTAGTCCAAACGACATAACTATGAACTCATAGTGACCATACCTTATCCTAAAGGCAGACTTAGGTATGCCACTCTCCTTGATACGCAACTGATGATATCCCGACCTCAGATCTATCTTAGAAAAGATAGTTGCACCACGCAACTGATCAAACAAGTCATTGATCCTTGGCAGAGGATACTTGTTCTTTATGGTTACTTTATTCATCTGTCTGTAATCAAGGCATAGCCGCATCGATCCATCTTTCTTCTTAACAAAGAGAATCGGAGCACCCCATGGTGAAGTACTCGGTCGGATAAAACCTTTCTCAAGCAACTCTTACAACTATTTCTTGAGCTCTGCCATCTCAACAAGTGCCATTCTATACGGTGTTTGTGCTATTGGTTGCGTGCCTGGGATTAGATTAATCTCAAAATCAATCTCTCGGGGTGGAGGTACACCTAGAAGTTCCTCAGGGAACACATCTTCAAACTCCCTAACTATCAGAACTTCAGAAAGATTAGAGTTCTCCATTATTGTATCCACCACGTGTGCCAAGAATGCAAAGCATCCTTGTCTCATCAGCTTCTCAGCTACCATAGCTGATACTAGACATTTTGGAAGAATCTTTCTATCTCCCTGAAAGATCCATGTTTCACCATCATCAGTGAATACAGCTTGCTTGGACTCACAATCCAACACAACCTTATGATTTTCTAGGGTGTCCATCCCAAGAATTATATCAAACCCATGCATCTCAAGTGGTATAAGATTTACCTGAATGCAATGTTTAGAAAAGGAAAGAATGCAGGGAGAACACTCCTTCCGCAACACTGTAGATCCCAACAAAGTGGTTTCTAACAACATACTATCTACTCTATGACTGACAGTCATGTTGCAGTCATGAATCACTCTTCTAGTGATAAAGTAATGCGTAGAACTCGGATCAATTAAAATAGATACAAAGCAAAATGAAGAAAAATCAAAATGAAATAGTTCCATCTAACCTATCACAACTCGAGGGTTGACTACTGCTTCGGGTTTATTCATTGCATAGAATCTCACCGTTGCTTGTTGTTGACCCTGTGCTCGATTTTTGGGTGCCGACGAACCAGCTTGGGATGCTTGTCCACGTCCTCTAGCACCACTCGAAAACTATTGCCTCTTGAGAGCCTTGCTGACTCTGCCTCTGAGGTTGAGTCACACTTGCTTCTCTAGCTCGACAATCTTTCATCAAATGTCCCATCTTTCTGCATATAAAACAACCTTTGGTCTCCCTTTGTGGCCTGGGTGTCCCTGTTACTAACACTGATCCTTGAAACTGAGTATACACCCTCTTACTCTTATTCTGACGCTTATCAATCACTGACCTTTCTATCCGTATCACAGACTCTACAAAGGTGGCGAATCTCCCCATGTTCTCTAATGCAGACACAGGAGTGGTCAAATCAGCGTTTAGCCCCTACTCAAAATGTTGAATTCTCTCTTCATCAGTAGCTTCCATATGTGGACAGAACCGCAAAAGCTCCATGAACTTAGCTTCATACTCGCTAATGTTCATTGGTCCTTGCCTTAACCTCTCAAACTGAGAGATTTTCTCATCTAGAAATGTCTTGGGGAAATATCTACTGACGAATTCTTGTCGGAAAACTTCCCATCCGATCTCAACACTAGGCCTTTTGCCCTCTTCTATAGTCCACCAGTAGCCAACACTCCCTTTTAGAAGGTACACTACATGCCTTACCTTCTCTGCTTCAGGAATATTAAGGATTCTGAAGGCCTTCTCCAGCTCAGTCAGCCACATATCTGCGTCTGTTGGGTCAGTTGTACCAGCATATTCTGTGGCTCCAACCCGGAGAAGTCATTCAAATGTCTTGCTGGCTCCCTATCCTTCATGGTGAGCTGGTGCCCTAGGTGCAGGTGCTGGCATCCTATCTGCCACATGGGTCATGGTTTCCATGAACTGCCCAAACAGATCATGGAAGGCTGGGTTTTCCAATGCAGCTTGATTAAACTAGGGATGTTCAGGTTCTGGTTCATCCCTCTCCCGATCCCATGCACCTCTTCCTGGTGCAGTAATGTTGCTCTCAACAGTATGTTCTTCATGTGATCCAGACATCTTTAAGTTCTTCTTCTCCTCCTATATGAGCAGAAGACATTATCAGATTAATACAAGACACTAAAACAGACTCAACAACCTTAATCCTATGTCTCTGTAGACTCAACGAACCTAGAGCTCTGATACCACTAAATTGTGATGCGTCGATCGAACAAAACATCATTCACTAAGCGGAAGGCATCATTAACAGCGGATTACTGAAAATCACTAAAAATTTAAACCATTTGCAAAGAGATCCATTTTACAAGAAACTCTTATAACAAGAACCAAAATATTATTTACACATACATTCTAGTTCACAAAGTATATATCAAGTACCCTTTTCTTCTCGAGGATTACATACAAAAGTTGCTCTATTAAATCTACACAAGAGCAACATAAAACCTTGAGGCATCAAGCCAAAATCTCAGATCGATCATAAAAACACTAACTACAAACTCCTAGGACCTGAGAGTACAAAGATGACACATAGGACTCTCTATATCAAAACATGACAACCAGTGTCTCCACCTGGACTATCACTACTGTCCCTGTTGCTGCTGCTGCTGTTCTTCCCATGTAGTAGGGTTTATGCCTCTTCTTCTACGTCTATCTAAAAAGTTGGATCCCACGGGGGTGAGACAATTGAAATTTCCCCAGCGTGAGATATAACTCTGCACCAGAAATATTATTATTGCTAATAACATAATAAAACTGGGCAGAAGAATCATATATGTTCATCAGCAGATAATTCAGTGTCTAAATAGATTAGAGCAATATCCTTATTAAAGTATCTAAACATATCACTTGTTCAATAAGGAATATGAAAAACATGTATAACATTTATCCATTTAAGATATGCTAAGCAAAGTAACATCAACCAGTGATTCTCATATTTCAACTTTAAGCAAATACGCTACTCGGTTGATTATATTTTACAATCATACTTAAGCACTGAGGAGATGAGGTATACCACTCATACTCCAACCGACCATTGCAAAATCGAAATTGGTACCATACATAGGTCAATGGAAGAGCCGGATTCCCATGACCTCATCCTCCTCAGTCAGTGTGAGGACAAAATGTAGGACATCTTGTGTCTCTTTTAAATAGCTTTCCAGGGTATCCTGGAAACTTCGCTATAGAGTTACAGTGGCAGCTGTACTCTCTTCATAATCACAATATTTCATGTTTATCTCACATCATTCCAGCATTAACATCATCAGGAGATTAGTGATACATCCATCCCGACATTCGGGAGATTAGTGATACATCCATCCCAACATATATAATGAAGGATTGAGAGATTTAATGTTTATCTCACATCAATTCCTCCATTAGGGCGTAAGGATATTCGCGCCCATAACCCCCACATACTCAACAGTATGCCCTCTAGGAGTTCCCGTAGGAAAACCTGTTCCACCATCACCAAGCTATTGACGATGATGGATCTATGGCCAGGGATCTGCATGATAAGATTTCACTTGATTAATTATGTACATTACTATATTCTTTTAGCATCAATCATGTTTTCAAGTATAGTTTATTATAACAAATGCCACAAAGAATGTGTATTGCTTCTATCAAGTACTTTTCAAAGCTTTATTAAACATTGGGATCTCAATCCCTTGTCACATCAGGGCGTTCTCATCCCTTAACATCTCATCATCATGATTATGGAATATGGATATTCAAACCCTCAATTCGTTAAGAACACTTGTTACCACTTATCAGGTAGCTAATACCTTCAGGTCATCTGACCAAGGTAAACATGATACTTGCAATACATGTATCTCACATGGCTCTTAAGGCCCATTAATCTCTTGTTACCTCTCACTAGGCAACACAACATATTATGGCTTACAAGGCCCATAAATAATTTCATTAATAAAACATCATAGCTCATACCTGGCTATGTCCAACATCTCATGATACTTGCATGATTAGTGCACATAATAATAGTTATATCAATTATGTATCAGCACTATGCAATGTAAGAATAACATCATTATTTCCTCATTAGAGTTAAGATTTCCCAATTCATGTCAATTAGGAATACTCATTCCATTACCCAAATTAGGGTTATGGTTTATCATCATATTGCCCAAGATTAGGGTTTCATGCACTATAATCCAAAATTAGGATTTCACTTACCTTCACCCTATATTAGGGTAGGATTTCATATAGCATTATATAACATCACCCTGGATTAGAGTTTCACATCACATCATTACATAACGGTTTCACATGAAATCATCCTGGATTAGAGTTTCACATCACATCATTACATTAGGGTTTCACATGACACCACCCTTGATTAGGGTTTCACATGACATCACCATGGATTAGAGTTTCACATGACATCACCCTTGATTAGGGTTTCACATGACATCACCCTTGATTAGGGTTTCACATGTCGTTATCTTAAATTAAGGTTCATTATGACTTTCCCCAAATTAGGGTTTCATGAAGCATCCTCTTAAAATAGGGTTTTTCATTATATTACCCTGAATTGGGATTTCTCATATCATTACCCTAGATTAGGGCTACACCATTACCCTAGATTAGGGTTACACCTAGCATTGCCCTAAATTAGGGTTTGGGCTCATCAACCTTCTCAATTAGGGTTTCATGATCTCTTTATCAAGGATCATACCCTAATTACATATTTTATTCATGTTGAAAGTGTTGAGGCTTAACCACTACATGATTATTATTCATGTATGAATTCCTCTCTCTCTTATCCTCTATAGGATGTTGATTTAAATCAAATTTGATTAGATTAGGTCAACCCCTCATTTAAGTACATACATTTAGGGTTAGCATAGTGTGTTGAGATATTGCTTCCATAAGCATCAAAGGTTAACCCCTCAAGGGTACTAATCATCCTAGTCCATTAAAGGTACCACCATTATAGTTATCTTTGATAAACATCATTAACAATCATAGGGTTAATTGATCTTTCATAGCTTTGAGACTATTAGGTCTCCAAATAGTTTTAACACTTTTGAACCTTCAAACGATTTTGACCTTCAAACGGTCTTGGATTCACTTGACCTTCAAATGGTCTTGAAGACCATTTGACCTTAAACGGTCTTGGTTCAATTGTACCTCCAAACGGTCTTGCCCTAACTCCTTCAATTAGTTTTGGAACCGTTTGATCAAATTGTTATTAAAATAGAATAGACATCCCATCATTGAAACTGATTAAACATCAAACAGTTTGAGACCGTTTGCCCTCCAAATGGTCTAAAGACTGTTTGATCCCAAATGGTCTCAAGACCGTTTGGAATCAAACGGTCTCAAAACCGTTTGGTCCAAATCATCTTGAAACTGAATGGACCAATTAGGGTTTCCTCCAATCAATCAATTGGTTTTAGGGTTTGCTGTATTGAATCACAAATCAATTGGACCATTGAAAGTACATTAAATTATAGCCCTGAGATCTCCAATCATCCATCATAGCTCTTGACCTCCAAACGGTCTTGAGACCGTTGAGCCATTCAACTTGGAAATTTACTCAATTGGTTTAGGGTTTCAACCATTCAATCCAATTAGGGTTAGTAATCAATGGATCACCCATCCTTGAATCCATTAAATTTAAATCAATTTGAGCCATTGGATCTCCATAATTCACATCAGCAATTAACCCCAAACGGTTTTGAAGATCAAATTACCCATTCGATCTTGAGATCCATTACCCATTCAGTTTTGAACTCAATTACCCATTCAATCTTGAAGTTAATTACCCATTCGGTCTTGGGTGCAATTGCCCATTCGGTCTTGAACTTAATTCCCCATTCGGTTTTGAAACCAAATCAACTCAATCAGTTTTGAAACCGAATTAACTCAATCAGTTTTGAAAACCGTTTGCCCATTCCTTTGTTGAGGTGTGTGCTTAAGATGAAATAATCATCTTCAAGATTTGAACCTCCAAAATCAGTTGTGATTTTTATGATAATTTCAACAATGAATTAGAAGGAAATCAAGAAAGAAGGAAGGTTCAACATATGATGCATAAATTGCAAGCAATAATGACATTTAAGGGTTCAAGCTATATAACCCGCCTTCAAAATTGAATCCAAGATTCAAGCTTCACGTCCTCAATGGTGAATGAATCTCCCTCAACTTCCAAAGGCTCATCCGCAAGTCTTTGAGTGAAATGAATGGCTAGGGTTGGAGATTGAATGAAGAAAAGAAGAAATTAAGCATTGAATTTCGATTTCCACCATGAAATCAAGGTTGAAGATTACTATGGAGATTACCTATAGGTTGGGGAACTTCCTCCTATTGCTCCTAAGCTCCCTTGTGTGCAACCAAAGCAAGGAATGAAAAATGGATCGAAAAAGCCTTTCATGTGGGTTGAAAATGGGATATATATAAGGGAATTTCAATGAGAGAGAAAGTGATAAATAATTCCTTCAACTCCCAAAATTGGTGCCACATACTCCCCTCCATACCTTACATACGAAGCCATCTACCCCACCTTGTAATTCCTATTTATTATCCATGAATTAAAATAAAACAAATTAAGCACCTTAACCATTATAATAATAATATCCAAAATTGAGTGGATATTACTTTTTAGTTAACTAATGTGAGTGGGCTCTCCACTCACTTTATATATTTCATTGCCTTTACAAGGTACAAGGACGTTCACACTTATGCAAATTCAACCATCACATTTTTGGTTGAAAGGCAATCCAATTAATATATTTATTTTTGCATTAAATTGAATTAGGGTTTCAATTATGCTTAAATCTTGATTATTTTAATATCAAGATTCTCTCTCCTCCAAAGTGATTCAAATGAGACGCCCCTCTCCTTTTCTTGTCTCTAATTAATACCAAGAAACATTAGGGACTCTCAAGAAGTGGTATTTTGCATATTTAACCCTATGTTTTGGGTAAATTGCACATTACACCAAAACTAGATTTTAATGCACAAACATTGCTCAATAAGCTCTTTCTTGGTGCTCAGGCTAGTGGAAGACATACCTCTACATCATTTTCATTCTTATGATGCTTCAAAACTTGAGGAACATTTTACCATGTAACATTTGCAAGTTAACCCCTCAACTTGGGATAATTTGCACATTAGTCCAAAATAGGCAAAACATTATTTCAACATTATTCAAAAAGGACTAAAATTGAAACATAAGTTCCTCTTGGGCCAATATTACTTTTCAAGAAATAAGAGCAATCATATAACTAACTTTATTAAGCAAACCATCTAGGGTTAAGGCATAACCCAGGTCAGGGATGTTACACTTTCTCAGTCTCTCACATTACCAGAAATGTGAGAGGACAACAATTGTAAGAGCTTATTGTTGTGTCTTCTAAAAGCTTTGATTACCCCTCTATTCATAATAGGCCCAGGGCCAGGGTTTCCAGATGAACTAGGAGTCAAAGAGATGAAATTTCATGAATTTTCTAGAAGCTAAATCATGAAATGGTCAGTTCAGTTATGAACTGATCGGTTCACATGTGAAATGGTCGATCCAACACTTGAATCAGTCAGTTCACTTTATTTCCTATTTGCAAATATATTGGGTTTCATGTGATGATTAATTCACAACAAGACGTTAGAATCAATCCTTGATCCTATCTTATTGATCATTGAACTAGGTGATTCACAATCTAAACCGGTTAATTTAGAATGTGATCTGATTGATTCATATTCTAAACTGGTCGGTCCATTTCCTAGTCTAGCCAATTTTCAACCAATCTCGCATAGAAATCAAGTTAAACCTTACTCATGAGTAAACTCTTATTCTAGGTATATCCTATGCGGGTGACCCTATAGGTCCCCAAATTACTTTGGCAGTGATTATCCATAACTAACTTATAATCACAAGCAATGAGTGGTATCTAGCAACACATCATTACTACCAAGTAATTGGAAAGTTGAAGAACAACTTCAACCTACAAGTCGTGATAAGTGTTACAGTGATCGTATAGTTCCTTTGTCTCTAATACCCAGATTGAACTCGAGGCATGGAAATGTCATCCTCTTAACGTTCAATTCATGTTCCTTGAACTAGAGTAGGCTGTTTGAGACGAATGTGAGCTCACATATCATACATTGATTAACATGAGTATGGTCATACGTTTCTCAGTCTCGCTTATCAAGTGGCCATGATATCAAGTCTAGCAGGAGGGACAATTCCCATCTACATCACTCACAGTCAATCCCCATCTGTCACAGTGTATCCGAGCATCACCTTTATGGTAACCCTTATTCAAGTCACATTGGATAATGTCAAAGTAAAGAGAATGACATGTGATGAGTGTAGTGACTTCATGTCTAAGTGTAGAGAAATATGGGATCAGAGTAAGCAATGAAAAAAAAAATCTATATGTATTCCCCATGATAGCAAGATTGCATAAACAACTATGTAATGGGAAGGAAGGTTTAACGAGTTCATACCTGGTCCTAGATAAAGTTCAAAGACTATAACTCATTCCAGTAACACACTCCAAGTTGCACTTGGATGACGTATCTGCAACTCCTGGTCTTCACCACATATAGTAGACTCAGACAGAATCTGCAACAGTTCCACCATAGATTATAGGCTGACATTATCCTCCTAGTGGCAGACAACAACCTCCTCGCCTCTAGAAAAGTCTACATAGGCTGACTAGAACTCTCGTCATTCTACTAGAACTGACAGGAAGGATTTGTCCCTCCTGTTGGTGTACTAGTCACCAACTTACTCTCCAACAATTGTTCTCCCTTATTATCCCTCCCTTTATCGGGTAGGACTTGCTCGAGCTCTCTATTGGTTACCACAACCAGAGAGTACAATAATTGTCAGAGGCAAATGAGTTGTTATGTCTGGGAAGCCCCCAATACCCCTCTATTTATATGAGGGGTTAGGGTCTAGATTCCCAGTCTGTGTGGGACTAGAAGGGACTGAAAGATCATGAAATTAGCAACTTGCAAGTGGTGAACCAGTCAGTTCACATGCAAGCCTATCGGTTCACTTAGCGAGTCGGTCATCTCGCCATGTTCCCAATCACATATGAATTGGCAATTCAAATCCAATTAATGCACAACATAGCATCAACACTAATCCTTGATGCAATTGAATTTCTTCACAAACAAGGCATCTCACCCAACCAAACGATCGATTGGAGACCCAAGCCGATCAGTTCACTATGTGAACTGATGGTTTGCTCCCCAGTTTAGGCAGAAGTCAGACAATTCAATTTGCAATCAACCTGACACTCCAACTGATCGGTTCAACACTTGGATCGGTCGGTTGGGAGTTCAGTCATCTGATTTGTTGCTTGAATTGAATACCTACATACTTTAGTAATTAATTCAATTATCATTCATAATTAAACTCCTCTTCTAGGTGTATCCTAAGTGTGTGACCCTATAGGTCCCATATCACGTTGGTAGTGAATGTCCATAACTAGTTTATGACCTTACAAGAAAAGAGTGGTGCCTAGTTGCACATCAGTGCTACCCAAGTGAATGGAAAATTGGAGAACAACTTCAACCTACAATCTATGTAAAGTGTTACAATGATTGTATAATTCCTTTGTCTTTGATATCCAAAACGAACTTAAGGCATGGAATCATCATCCTCTTCAATGTTCAATCCATGTCTTTGAACCTAGAGCAAACTGTATGAGATATGTGCGACCTCAATATCTTATATTGATTTAAATGTGCATGCCCATGCCTTCCTCAGTCTATCTATAACATACTGAAACTTTGACATATTCTCTTTTTGGCCCTTTCCAAATATTTTCCTATCATTTCTATCCTTTTTGGCCTTCATACATAAATTGTGGAATTTATAGTGGTTTGGTGAACATTTATTCAATAATTATACCAATGGAAGGGTTTATGCACAAATACCTCGGTGAAATCTTATTTAAAGATCCAAAATGTAAAATCACCGCTTAAGTGGAACAATGGTAAATAAGTCCATGTTAGAAGTGTAAGGCCCCAAACCTTACTTAATATATGGAACAAGCTTAACTACCATAATTAAGTACTATAAAACTTAATATAACCTTTTGAGGTGTTTTGAAATCATGATACAAGATTAAGTTTCAAGTTTGGTCCAATTAGGATGTTGTTTGTGCAAGTTATGCAATTATATGCATATTGGACTTTTAAGCAATTTACCCAATTGGTAGGTTTTCTTTACAAATTATCATGTGCATTATAATCCTTATATATTCCCTTACCATTATCAAGCTTTTGAACCATGGGGCACCTGGTTGCAACTTGGTTTGAAGGTGTTTCTCTCCAAGGGCATTATAGGGATTACCCTCTTTATAAATGAGCTTATCTTTAAAAGCTATCAACCAATGTGGTTATTTCTTTATTTGAAGGATAGTGGGGATGGCCTAGAAGTCTCTAGGGTCTTTTAGGACCAACATTTGATATACAAGAAGAGTCAATGAGTTGTCCTCTTGCATGACCATGAAGCCCTAGCCTAAGGACACATGGAAAGTCCCATAGACACCTCATACTTGCCCCCTTCTTTATAAAGCCATGCCTACCCCTTCCCACCTCCCAATCTAAGAAGCAATCCTCTCCTTCTCTTTCCCTCATCTTAGAGCATCGTCCCTTCTATGTTTGTCCATGAAGTTCATGTCCCAAGGTAAAAGAGGGTGCCTACCTTGGTGAAGAAGGCTCCTAGGGTTCCAAATTTCTCTATTTAGGATTTCTCAAGCTCCTCCTTGGTGATTTTGACTAAAACTAGTAAGTTTTCTCCTATCCTTCCCTATTTTCATGTTGTTAGTCTTCCTTCCACCTTCCTCCATGTTAGAACCATGGCCTTCCATGGTGAAACCCCACCTAGAACCCATAAACACCTCATCTCCATGTTCTTTTGTTATAGTTTTTCACCTCTAAAGTAGAGCAGGTGCTTCTTGCTTGAGATAGGAGCTTTGTTGGAGAAACTGGCCTCTCTAATCTTGGGAACCTTACTTATTCAACCTGTCTACCTTCCCTAGAGGTTCTTTGTAGGCCTAGGCTTGATTTGGACTGCTTAGACTCTAAAGTTGAGGTATGATTGCATCCCACATTATTTCTATATTGAGAAATTTCTAATTCTTCACTCTAAATGTATGATGTATCCCCTATTCTTCTATGTTGAGCAATTCACCTATGCTTATTCATTCTCTTTGTCCTATGGACATTAGCCTATACACAATGTCTTTTCTTTTGAAAATCATGGTTCATGTGAAATACCTTATATGATATTGATCATGTGATCATGGATATTCTATTGAAGTCTTATCTTATGCTTTGTTCACGATGGAGCTCTAAAAGATGACATGTGATGTCTTTTGCCCACTTATGAGGTGTATGTATATGTTGGTCACTTATGTGGTGACTAGTTTATATATTCTGACTATACTTTCTACTTGCCTCTACATTTAACATGCTATGTGATTCAGTAGCACTAGAGTAGTGTAATTGCATTGGTTTTTATGGCAGATGTGTTATTTCCTGCCGATAAGATGTGATATTTCCTACTTTTTTGGGATGGAAAGGAACCTCATACCCAGTGCAAGATGTGTGATTCTTGGCCCATGTTTTATATATTTGGGAGATTGGAAGTATTCCTTTCTCTATCAGGTTTCAAGTTTATGAGACTTGGCCGCCTTTGTGTTTATATTGTTCTAGGGCTATATTTATATCACATGCATGCAGGTTGATGATATGGGGTGTGTTCCCTAATTCTTTACATGTGCTTGAGTGGCACAATATTTATGTTTTATTAATGGCAAGTATTCTTTTGTTACCATATGATTTCAATTCCTTTTCTCTTGATACCCATTTGGGTGGTCCTTATCCTTTCTATGGGAAGCCCTTACACTTTGATGTCCTTTATTCCATATATTTCTCAATTTCCTTTTTAGTATGCACATACCAACCTTTGCTTATGCCATCTATTTTCTCTTCTTGTTGGGGTATGCTTTCAACCCTAGGTGAAGGACTTGGATGATAAGGCATGAAGTTTTGGACTAGCTTAAGGAGTTAAAGCTTGGAGACAAAGTTGTTATGGTTTAAATTTCCCTCTACTTAGATCCTTATGTTGTATCATACATGTAAACCCTTATGGGATATTATGATGTACTTTTGTAATCTTTTGTGAAAATTGAATATAGTCATTATTTTTATTCCGCTGCTATACTTTGGTTGTTTTGAATACCATTTATTCAAATTCTTAGTAGGGAGTGGTTCTCCTCTTGGGTTCTCTTACGTCCCCAGATTTTCTAAAACTTAATCTGATGTGAGACGTCCAAATTAAAACCTCACCTCAGTGAGCATCCCAATTTAAACACCCCACACTAAGCTAAGAAGAAGAAGATCAAGGGAGTCAGAAGGAGACAATCAGTAACACATGCTCATGAACAATACTAAAACCATACACACATGTTCACCATTCAACTAATAATTACAACATGAATTGTTACATCATTTGATATTACATATTGAACAACAAACTTATACATATACATGTACTACAACTAAACTATAGGATCTTAAGACAACAGGTCCACCTGTACATCAGCTCGCCACACAACTCTCATTATCCTAGATCTTCAAGATCATACGTCCACAACCTAAACAAAAGATTACATGAGGTACACATTAGCACAATATTCAAGAATATTGTACTGAGTACGCCTACATGTCTTTTATACACCTCTCATCATAACTTGGCAATAAGATAAAACTAATACTTAGCAGTAACAGAAGAATATAAGAAAAGTGTATACTTGCACAAAGATGTTCATTAACAAAAGAGAACACATTTTTAAGCATAATTTCCATTATATCATCCATGCATTTACTACCTGAGAGTTGAATGCATTAAGGCCTTTATGATCACTACCAAAGAGTTGGATCATATGTACAATGTGACCACTACCAAAGAGTTGGGTCCAAGCACACTACCAAAGAGTTGGTGCTTCCATATGTACAACATGACCATTTACCAAAGAGTTCGGTCACTTCCAAGCACACTGCCATAGAGTTGGTGCTTTCATATAATGGAACAGATATATTATGTTTGATGTGTTCATAGCAATACGTATGGAAATTCAAGCAACATATCATACAAGACAATCATTTCAATCAATACCATATGCCAAGTCTTAACTACCATATAACACAAGCATAAAGTATAATAAGCCAAGTAAGAGGTAATGGCATACCTTGATCAAGAACAACCTAATCATCATATCCTCATATCAACTATAACTTTGTTAAACCTGATCAAGACAAGATCATATACTATCATCATGTTCACATCATCTTTACCCTAGTTAATCCATTTTAGGGTTTCACTTAGTTCATTAGGATATGTGCATTATTACTTCTAGTCTTAGAATTATCTTATTGATGTCATATTCCATATTATAGTTCATCAACTGGATATACTCATGTGTCACATTATTATGTGAACATATTTAACATTATGTCACTTTCATTAACCATATCAGGGTACATCACATGTATTAAGGATTCTCTTTATATAACACAAATTTCATGTATATAACTGATCTCAGATTTATATATTATCTTCCGGTTATAGATATGAGGGTTTTCTGTAAATCTCATCATTTATTGAGAATGCATTTATTAATTGCATCATCTTTAGTGTTATTAGCCCTAATTAGACATATTAATCAAATTACGTAATTTCGTACATCAACATGACCATATCTGACATCATATGCATTCTATACATAATTATGGACTTATTGATATTTTCCCATGATTTTATGTCATCATTTGTTGTTTATTATCCATTAAACAAGCATTACACATCTTGCATGATATTGCTGATATTTAATCATCAAAAGCTTGATATTATGATTTCATATTGTTCTACTAATTTTTTTGAGAATAACGATACCTTGTTTGTATTTTTCTGATAATCGAGCTAATTACTTTGATTTAATGAAGATCTGAGCATTTTACCTTTTTGGGCCTATCTGGGAGTGCCACGTGACCATGTTTTACGCAGCTCCAGGCTTCCTGGGTCCTGTTGAGCCATCTGGTTCATTGATTGGGCCAACTGGTTCACAGTGGTTCGATCAATTTGCTACCTGGACCCAGTCCGCCTTGACATCACATGTCTTCCTCCTCTCCTCCCGGTCTGCTCATGTAGGTGGCGCTTCCGCCATGAGGGATGGCCCCCCAGCGAGAGATCATCTAGGGTCTCCTCCTCCTGGCTATGCCTTCTGCTCAACACCCATCCAGGGAGCGCTGCCACTGGCCTCTCCGGTGAGAGGTCATCCATGATCTCCTCCTCCTCTCTAGAATTTGTCACAATCACAAACTCAGGCTGGTCCTACTGTGCGCCACCATCCCAGTGCCTTCCTCACGTCTCGGTGCCTCCAAGCCATCTCTGACGGCTACATAGAAGCAGCATAGGGGCCCTGGTTCTCCTCCCATATTTGCTCCTCTCTAGTGTGCGATCTTCTTCTAAGTGCTAGGTCTCCATTCTTTTGTGCTTGCGAGTCCTCCCGCTTGGCCACCGTCGTGAGCTCGGACACCAGCCTACTCTGATCGTCTTCGTCTTCTAGCCTTCCATCTGTTTGGCTTCCAATACTCAGGTCCTTCACAACATCATCGGAGAGATTGTGCTCTACCTAAACTCCTCCTAAGGAGTCTTTCTGTTCTGGGCGTGTGTGAGCCTTCCGCCATGAGTGTTTCTGTTGGTTGGAGCGCTGGACCGAACAAGGTCTCCTCTGATGAGCGAAACCACAAGCGTAGAACCTCCATCAACTACCACCGTGTGCGCCCTTCCTTGTGCGCACCATAAATCTGAGCTCCAGCGTCGTGTGGCCCATCTGCTCTGGTGAGGACTTGGTCTATGTCTTGCCAAAACTGCAGTAGCCAACAGCTCCTCCAGTGTATGCCATCGATGTTAGCTTGGTGGACTGCCTCTGGAGCCTCCTCTTAACCTTCTCAAACTACGAGGAAAGATCTAGGCTTCCGTTTCCATGGCTTGCGTGCTCTACATGTTGTAGAGTTGAGGACTTAGAGGGGGAGGCCCTTCTCCCTCGTCTATCAGTTATTCTTTATGCACCAGGGACCAACAATTTGTATCCACTTTCAAACCCTCAGTTAGTTCCACCTTCACCCCACGATCTACGTAGTGGATGGGTGTTAGATAAGTGCGGCCTCTCCACCCACGATCTGCATTAAGACTCGGGTAGGAATAGATTTCTAAGCTATCCAATCTTACATCAAAGGGTCTGGGAACCTGTTCACTTAAGCTGATTCGTGGCATAGAGCAATGCAAGGGATCTACCTACTGTCAAGGCAATGTGACAAAGATATCCATACCTAAATAGCTCCATCTGGAAATATAGATACGATTAATAAACTTTGACCAAGGCTTTAATATCATCCAAGCTATATCCCATAAAATCTCAATCCCAAGTTTCCACCACTTGACCAATAAACAACTTAATCCAGAAGGGAATCAACTTAGGGATCTTAATCTTAGTGTCAACGCAACTAATCATCCATATTTTATCAAGGTACTTGGAGTTCTCAAGATAAGTCAACATATGAATTCCAATATGTCGTTGGACATTTAAGGATTCTAAAAATCCAGTCCATCATAGGTTCCCACTCCTTACACTATCTTATCAAATGGCTTGGATATCAAACTCCAGTAGAAGGGAAAAATCCCTTCTACATCACTTACAATCAATCCTCGTGTCTCACAGCTACCCAATCATCACTGTTATGGCAATCCTTATTTAGGGTTGTGTTGGATGATGTCAAAGTACACTGAACGACATGTGATGAGTGTAGTGATTTCAAGTCTAAGAACCACAATCACCACCTTCACTATGAGAGATGACTATGACCACCATTTATAGTTTCCATGTATCACTCTCAAGGTGGATCGATATGATACACTGTTCTCTAACAAGTATCTGTGTGATTAGTTTGATATCTCATATCATTACTAATGAGATTCTGCCATCAACCAACACACACTTTAGTCTTATGTGTTACTACTGTCTATCTACCTTCCACAATAACAACCAACTAGGGACATAATAAGAATGTACATACTCTTAACATCCATGTGATCTCATTGTTCAAGTCATGTACTTAAAGATATACATCATTAAGTATTGTCATTCTTTATTTGATGAGATCCTTTTGATTTTATTATTTGAATAAAATTGATGATATTAATTAGATTTTAATTATCTATCACTCTTACTATTATATTCAAAATGATAGCCCTCACATATCAATTTGGAAGATTGCAACATACGATCTTCTAGTGAGCCAAGATCCAGAATAATTCAACCATACCCAGACAATGTTAACGTCCATATTCAACTATTAATGTAGAAAACATTTGTCAATTGCATATTATGCAATTCTTGGATAGATGATATGCATAACTCTTTTCCATAGTCATTTGTATGCCTCTAGTGCTTAATCTCATTTAAGTCACTCAGTTTAGCCTGACCCAAAAGCTGACACAATAATAATGCACCTCGCTTGGCAGGCTATAATATTACCATCACACTTCCATGAGATAGATAGTGCACCACCCTTGGGGTGCACACGCTTAGTCGATCAAGCTTTTCACGTGTGTCACTAATGGAAAGCATCTAAGACTTAATATTTTATTTGAAGGTGTTTGTCTATATATAAATATATATACTTTATCCAATCACCCTATATATAGTAGTATGTATCATATACATGCTATATCCCACACCATAAACATGAAATATAAAACAAAAAGTGATGATTATGGCCTTTCTAATGTAATTCATTAGAGCCACAAGGAATTACTACAATCTAGGTCTACATCACATGCATGAACCTATTGTTGGTGTAGATCAATGCTTGCCAATATGGATTGATCGATTCAACCGGGTTGATTGGTTCAACCCTTAAACCAATCAGCTCGCCTCGTGGCCAATCAGTTGGTCATCTGAAACGGTCGTTTGGCCTCTTGTCCTCCCAATGTTTGGACACCTCCAAATGGTCAGTTGGGTCCACCATACAGTCAGTTCACTTTCCTATAATCTTCCCTCCTTGATCCTCTAGTTGATCATCTCGTCACCTGAAACACTTGGCTCATATGACGTTAATCATCATCTTCATCGTTGCAAAAAAAGAATCTATTCTATTGCTATTAAACTTATTTCTTGGTAATGAGAAAAGTCGAGTTACATTTGAGGAAAGAAAAGGTAGGAAATAATTACTTTTACATTGGGAAGAAGAAGGTAGAGCCTTGGTATGCAAACTGAGATAAAACATGAATAAAACAAACCATTCAACTACACATAGATATTTGGAATACTATCCATAACCATGCTACACATCCGCCATCAAAACTCACTTTTAGGACGACAAGAGTAAATTGCATATATATCATATCATATCATATATATACATATATTCGTTTGAGATTATATGTGGTCTATGATCGGATATACATACTAGCAATTTAAATATTTGCATCATATGCAATAAATAAATGATGCAAACTAAAAATATGATCATGTCAATTATCCCAACATAGTAAATTGACATGGTTTTGATACCCGTGTAGGGAAATATGGGATCAGAGTAGGTAGCGAAAACAAAAAACTTTTGTCTGTACTCCCCATGAAAGTAACATTGCGTCAAAAACCATGTAATGGGAAGGATGGTTTAACGAGTTCATACTTGGTCCTAGAACAAGTACAACGACTATAACTCGTTGCAGTAGTGCACTCCTAGTTTCACTTGGATGACGTCTGTGCAACTCTTGGTCTTCACCATGGACAACAAACTCAGACGGAGTCTACAACATCTCCGCCATGGATGGTCGGCTAACATTGTCGTCCTAGCGGTAAACAACATCCTTCTCACCTCTAGAGAAGTCCACATGGATCTACTAGAACTCCTATCATTCTACTAGAATTGAAAGGAAGGAGTTGTTCCTCCCGTTGGTGTACTAGTCACCAACTTGCTCTCCCACAATTTTTCTCCCTTGCTATTCCTCCCTTTATTGGGTAGGACTTGCTCATACTCTCTATTGGTTACCACAACCAGAGAGTACAACAATTGTTAGAGGCAATTGAGTTACTATGTCTGAGAAACCCCCAAGTACCCCTCTATTTACAGGAGGGGTTAAGGTCTGGGTTCCCAATCTGTATGGGAGTGGAAGGGACTAGAACATCATGAAATTCACAACCTACGAGAAGAAAATGATCAGATTACCAGTGAACTAATTCTTTCACATGTGATCTGATCACTTCACTCAGTGAACTAATCATCTTGCCATGTTTCCCAATCACGTATGAATTGTCAATTTGAATCCAAGTAATGCACAAATTGACGTCAACACAAATCCTTGATGCAATCGAATTCATCCACAAACTAGACATATCACCCAACCAAACAATCAGTTGGTGACCCGAGCCAATCAATTCACTATATGAATCGGCTGGTTCGCTCCCCAGTTCAGGCAGAACTCAGTCAATTCAATTTCTAATCAACCTGACACTCCAACTGACTGGTTCAACACTTGGACCGATAAGTTAGGAGTTTAGTTAGCTAATTTGTTGCTTGAATTGAATACCTAAATACTTTAGTAATCAATTCAATTATCATTCATGATTAAACTCCTCTTCTAGATGTATCCTAAGTGTGTGACCCTATAGGTCCCATATCACATTGGCAGTGAATGTCCATAACTAGTTTATGACATCACTAGAAAAGAATGGTGCCTAGTCACACATTAGTGTTACCCAAGTGAATGAAAAATTGGAGAACAACTTCAACCTACAATCTGTGTAAGGTGTTACAATGATTGAATATTTCCTTTGTCTGTGATATTCGGAATGAACTCAAGGAATGGAATTGTCATCCTCTTCAATGTTCAATCCATGTTCTTTGAACCTAGAGCAGAGTGTCTGAGATATATGTGACCTCAATATCTTATATTGATTCACATGTGCATGTGCATGCCTTTCTCAGTCTCCATTATCAAGTGGCCTAGATTTCAAACTCCAGTAGGAGGGAAAAATCCCTTCTACATCACTCACAATCAATCCCTATGTGTCACAGCTATCCAATCATCACCGTTATGAAAATCCTTATTTAGGGTTATGTTGGATGATGTCAAAGTATACCGAATGACATGTGATGAGTGTAGTGATTAAAGGTCTAAGAACCACAATCACCACCTTCACTGTGAGAGATGACTATGACCACCATTTATGGTTTCCATGTGTCACTCTCAAGGTGGGTCTGTCTGATACACTATTCTCTAACAAGTATTTGTGTGCTTGGTTTAATATCACATATCATGACTGATGAGAATCTGTTGTCAACCAATACACACTTGAGTATTATGTATTACTGATGTCTATCTACCTTCCACAATAACAACCGACTAGGGACATAATATGAATGTACATACTCTTAACATCTGTGTGATCTCATTGTTCAAGTCACATACTTGAAGACATACATCATTAAGTATTGTCATTCTTTAGAGATTCATTATGTTTCCTCATTATCTCGTAACTGAGTGAAACAAAATGAATTGGAAGCTTGCCTTTATTAATCAAATCCTTTATGTACCATCACAATTATCATATGATTGGCAATATGGACATACATAACAACACTAAGAACCACAATCACCACTATCACTATGAGAGACTATTCTGACTATCATTCCATGGTCTACATGTATCACTCTCAAGGTGGGTATGTCTGGTACACTATTCTCTAACAAGTACCTATGTGTTTTATTTAATATGACACATGATTGATGATATTCTATCATGAACCAACACACACTCTAATCTTGTGTGTTATTGCTATCTATTTTACTTCTACAGTAGCATCTGACTAGGGACATTCCAAGAATGTGTGTACTCTTATTGCACACATGATCCCATTGTTCAGGTCCTAAACTTGAAGATTTATGTCACCGAGCAACATCAATATACATCTACCATGTTTGTGTCCTCATCTCATGATTGAGACAAACATAACAGACGTAATTACCTTTATAATTATCAAATCAAGTATATGATGCCCCATTACAATCATCATATGTTTAGCTCTATAGGCACAAATACCAACAAGATGGACATGCATTAGGGTTAGGTATTCATTAGTAATAGATTAATATGAATGGTAAATCACTGTGTAGAAACACAATGGTCACATGTTAGCGTTAGTTCACTACACTATTTTTTGTGTATCTTGTGGTCATTGTGTAGACATACAATGGGCTAATTTTATATGTCTGGGTTGCACTTCTATTTCTCATTGTCGATACTTGCTAGTTATGAAGTTCGCTAACCATCATTTTCTTTGGTAACAAGTGTGGACATCAATCCATTAAATGTATACAACCCATTTGGTCTAAATATTTATCCATTTTTTGTTCTAAATTTGTGGATATATTGTTGTAGTTATATATTTTTATGTTGAAAGCTAACTTTGTGCATATTAGTTAGACCTATCATATGTCACATCATTTATAAAATCAGGTATGTTCACTTGACATAGACCAATCTCACTATTAATTTACTATTGTTACCTTACTTTTATATGTTAAAAGTGCCAATTTTTCTTTAAATTATGCTAAAATCAGTTATTGCATCATATTCATACCTGTGACGTGCCATATTGTTTACATAATTAGGTACATTCAAGTCATGTAATTAAAATGTTCATGTTTACTTTTAGTTTTTAATATATATGCTTATATTAATAGGTTTTTATAAATTATTGTTATGATAATTTAATCCTTCATAAATATGTTGTTACCAATCATACCTTGTATTATGGGATATTTTTTTGTTATTTTAACAAGTATATATATGATTAAACCATGCTAGTGTTACTCATTTCAGTTTCCTATTCTATGGGTCAGGTACTTTCATTACTATTGTTGTTTACATATTTAGGGAAATTTAGTCCACATTATCCAAGGTCACTACTATTTTAATTAGCTACATCCTTTCATATGTTTTTAGTGTAAAGGGTCAATTTTGTCCAAGATCACTTATATTTAATCTTGTTGTCATCATATTATATATCTAAATGTTATTTAACTAGGTAAATGATCTAAATAGTTAGTGTGTAGGGACTGTGGGAATGATATGTGCACACATAAAATTATTAGACCAAGACCAATTGATTAATTAACAAGCAAATTAATTTAAATCATTGTGTATCTATATAAGGATAACTCTATAAAAGTGATTTCAATAAATTTTTTTATCTTGAAGTGATAATTTTGATGGTCCTCAATGCACACAAAATTTTCTCTAAATCATTTTTGTACTCACTATGAAGCTCAACAACCACCATTATATTAGCCTTGAGGTTTGATTAATAACACCATATCCACCCTAGTTTCCTAGGTACCGATTGAGGGAAACATGCATGCATCAAGGTTAGGGATTCATTACCATGTAGATTGATTTTAATAGTGTGATCATTGCATAGATACAAAATGGTTTCATGATAAAGTTAGTCCATTACACTAGTTTGTGTATTTCTTCTAATCATTGTGTAGACAAAAAATGGGCTTATTTTGACTATCATGGCTGCACTTTTGTTTGTCACATTCGGTAGATGCTAATTGTGAATTCCAACAAGCACCATTTTGTATTGGGTAATAATATGTGTGGACACAAATTATATTAACTACATACAACTTATTTGGTCTAAATACTAATCCATTTTAGGCTATGTATCTATGAATATATTGTTAGTGTGCATAACATTTAAAAGTGGCCAAGCTCACTACTATTTTAATGTTTCTACCTTACATTTGTATGCTAAGTTAATGTTGATAAATATAACTATTAAACTATATTATATTTTTACCATTTCTAGTTGATTCAATGGAATTAATTTCTCCATCTACTGGAACCTATGTTGTCTACATATTTTGCAAACTTTACTACTTGTTTATGCACTTAATTTTAGGTTTGTTAGTGTGTGCATAACATTTAGACATCATGTGCCTTGTTACATGAACATGATTAGGCATATGCAGTTGACAATGGCCAAGCTCACTGCTGATCTAATGCTCCTACATTGCATTTATATGTCAACAATGCCAATTTTTCTTTCAACTATGATAAATTTAGCTACTAGTTCATGTTACCTTTGAGGATAGTATTCCTAGTTGATTCTGATGTTAGTGACATTAGTTTCTCTATCAACTAGTAGCTATGATGTCGACATATTTTGTTGACTTCACTACTTGTTTGTGGACTTCATTTTAGGCTTGTTAGTCAGTGCTTTGCATTCATAAATCACATGTGCCTTATGATTTACATTATAGGCAGATGTGGTCAACAATGTCCAAGATCACTACTAATATAATATTTCTATGTTGCATTTATACGCTACTAGTGCCAATTTCTCTTTAGTTATGCTAAATCTAGCTAGTTATTCATGTTACATTTGAGGATATCATTCCTATTTGATTCTGATGTCAATGACATTAGTTTCTCCATCTAGTTGTAGCTATCTTGTCTGTATACTTTGAAGAGTTTACTACTTGTTTTGGAACTTTATTTATGTTTATTAGTGTTGATTAACATTCATATATCACATGTGCCCCACTATTTACATGACGAGAGAGATGCAACCGACTATGTCCAAGCTCACTGCTAATCAAGTGTTCCTACCTTGCATCTATATGTTGGTAGTGTCAATTTGTCTTTCTATTATGCTAGATTTAGTTAACGAGTCATATAAAGTTTGAGGATATCATTTCTAGTTAATTATGATGTCGCTAGTATTAGTTTCTCCATCTATTAATATCTATCTTGTCTGCATATCTTTTGGACCTTACTACTTGTTTTCCAACTTCAATTAGGTTTTCAGTGTGTGCATAACATTCAAACATCTCATGTGCCTGGTGTTGGAAGGAATAGGCACATGCATTAACAATGGCCAAGATCACTGATATTATTCATCATTGGAATTTGTTTTTTTACTACTAATGCTTCCCAATGCTTATATAAAATGGGCTAATTCAATGTACTATATCCAAAAAAATTGCTATATGTCTATTTCTACCATCCCTTTTTATGTAAGTAGTGCCATGGTTTGACTCAGATATGCTAAATATCTATTCTATATCAAACCATGCTACATAGTACAATATCAGTTGTAGTTGATTCTGATACCAACAATGCCAGTAGTAGCTATTCTTGTGGTAGCAGTGACATTATGGCTCAGTAATGCCTGGTCCCACTATCCAAGGATCTAGTAGAATTTCATGAATGATGACTGGCCCCACAAACCACCATGAGTCTTGACTTCTCATTTTGTCTGCACTCATGCACAACCTGAGGTCAACTGCTCGAATAGTCATCCATCCTAATACTACTCCAAGTTGAACACACTTAACTTTGGAGTTCATAGTGATGGAATTCTAAAAAGGAGGTGCACCTTGGTGATATAGGTAGTCCAATCATTCCTTTTAAGATCATTTTATCTAAGGCATCTAATCCTGAGATGTTACAATCTCCCCCACTTAGACTCTTGATGCCATTGCCAAGGATCAACTCTATGGCCACATAATATTTTCCCATTTTAGTATAGTCCCAGAATGGCCCATGGACACCCAGGTCCCAATCACAACTACCAATGCAAGGGTAGCTGGCTACACCATCATAGATAACCCTTTACAACATGAACAAATCACATGACTCAAGATTGGCATGCCACATACCCATGTGGGCCCACCTATTCAAGGGGTTTGCCTCTTATGCCATTTGTAATTCACATGCTCACTTCCCAAGGCTCTAATAGAGTTTCTCGAATGATGATTGGCCCACAAACCACTAGTGACCTTGACTGCTTGCTTTGTCCTCACTCACACACAAGCCAGAGTCAATTTCTGACTGGTCACCCATCCTAGGACTACTCCAAACTGAATATTCTTAACTATGAACCTCTTAGTGATGGGCTTCCTGAAAAGGAGGTGCACCTTGGTGATATGAGTAGTTCAACCATTCCTTTTAAGATCATTTTATCTGACACCTCAAATCTTCAGATGTTATAGGTTCTACATGTACTTACAAATTGGACATGATGCTTATGCATACCTCTTCATGTACATGCCTCAAAAAAGTGAATTCTAGAAATGTGTGATAGTATAATCACATTTGCTAAATCTAGAATCTTGACTCTAGAAATCCTATTCCCATGATTCGGAGATTGAAATGTTTGGTTCTTTATGTTTTACCAAACAAGGATAAAGTTATACCTTAATGTACATTGTTAATGCATATAACATATGGTAACCCATAACATATATATGCATTAAAGTAAATATAACATTCCTTCTTGTGTGCATATCTTTTGAACTTTACTACTTGTTTGTGAACTTCAATTAGGTTTTTAGTAGTGCATAAAATTCAGACATCTCATGTGCCTTGGTGTTGGAAGGAATAGTCACAAACATTAACAATGTCCAAGCTCATTGCTATCATTCATCAATGGAATTAGTGTTTCAGCTATTGATGCTTCCCGATGCTTACATAAAATGGGCCAATTCAATGTATTTGTCCAAACAAATTGGTATATGTCTATTTGTACCATCTTTTTTTATGTAAGTAGTTCCATAGTTTGACTCAGGTATGCTAAATCTCTATTCTATATCAAAACGTGCTACACAGTATGATATCAATTGAGTTGATTTTGATGCCAAAAATGCTAGTAGTAGATATTCTCTTGGTAGGAGTGACATTTTGGTTCGGTAATGCCAGGGCCCACTGTTTGAGGCTCTAGTAGATTTTTAGGAATGACAAATGGCCCCACAAACCACCAGAGGCCTTGACTGCATGCTTTATCTGCACTCATGTGCAAGGTGGGGTCAACTTCTTGACTAGTCATCAATCCTAATACTACTCCAAATTGAGCACACTTAACTTTGGAGTTCTTAGTGATGGGATCCCTAAAAAGGAGGTGCACCTTGGTGATATAGGTATTCCAATCATTCCTTTTAAGATCCTTATATCTAAGGCCTCAAATCCTGAGAGTTACAATCTCCCCCACTTAGACTCTTGATGCCCTCATCAAGGACCAACTATATGGCCTCATAATATTTTCCTATTTTATTATAGTCCCAGAATGGTCCATAGACACCCATCTCCCGATCACAACTACCGATGTAAGGGTAGATTGCTACATCACCATAGATAATCCTTTCTAACATGCATGGACTGCATGGCTCAAGATTTCCATGCAACGTGCCCATGTGGGGCCACCTACTGAAGGAGTTTGCCTCTAATGCTATTTGTAATGCATAGACTCACTTCTTAGGGATCTAATAGAGTTTCTAGAATGATGAGTGGCCCCAAAAACCACCAATGGCCTTGACTATGTGCTTTGTCCCCCCTCACGTACAAGCAGGAGTCAATTTCTAATTGGTCACCCATCCTAATACTACTCCAAGATTAATACACTTAACCTTGGAGCTCTTAGCGATGGGCTTCTTGAAAAGGAGGTGCACCTTACTGGGTAGTCCAACCATTCCTTTTAAGATCATTTTATATGAAGCCTTAAATCTTGGGACATTATAGGTTCTTCATGTACTTACAAATCGGACATGATTCTCATGTGTACCTCTTCACGTACATGCCTCAAAAGAGTGAGTTCTAGAAATGTATTATAGTAGAACCACTTTGCCAACAAAATTGTTAGTGAAAAGGTTTGTGTAACATACCCAAACCTAGAATCTTGACTCTAGAAATCTTATTCCCATGATTAGGAGATTAGAATATTTGGTTCTTTAGATTTGACCAAACATCATATTCCCATGATTAGGAGATTAGCATATTTGGTTCTTTAGATTTGACCAAGCAAAGATAAAGTTATACCTTTATGTACATTGTTGATGCATATAATATATGGTAACCCATAACATATATAGGTCTGGAAGTAAATATAATATATTAAGTAGCATATTAACATAATTACATGTGTAAGTTTAACACAATGGCTCGTGGATGAGGTGGAAGGGGGAGAGGGCACAGGAAACACCCTAGCGGAAGAGGGGGGAGAGGGAAAGGTGTCATAGAGCCTTCATCGGCTCCTCCAGGTTGACAATCAGAGATAAACAGAGATGGAGGCAAGCCAGTCCACTCCCCTGAATTGCCTAGGATTCAATTGCGCAAGGAGGTGGCAAATTACACCACTAGCCCTCCGAAGTCTCCTCCTAGAAGATCTGATGATTCGTCAATCTATAACTATTTTGCAGACTGGTTCAACATCAGTAGGCAGGATCAGGAGGTGATTGAGGATGAGTCGATTGACTATGTTGATCCTGTCAATAGAAACGACGTGAGATGCTCGTCCATCTCAAGCCAGAATGCCCCATTCTTAATTGAGAGGAGTACCTCTCCATCCGATTTGTGGGTAAGAAACCGGACAACGACCAACTCAATGGTTGGATCCGCAGACAATGGCGTCCCAATAGCCCCGTTAAAGTGATAGCCGAAGAGCAAGAGGGCTTCATCGTCAAGATTCTGACCCATAGTGAAAGGGAGCGAGTTCTGAACAAAGCACCTTGGTTCATGGATGGTTCTCTGATAGTGGCCCATTCGTGGAAACCAAGAGCCCCTCTTCAACCTCTCTCATTCGCGTAGGCTCCAGACTGGTTCAAGATCGAGAACCTGGGGCTGTCGTGGACACACAAGCACATTGCCTGTGTTACCAACACCATTGGCAAGCCAGTCGACATAGATGATCACTCAATCACAGCAGGGTGTCTTAATAAGGCACTGGTCTGCATAGAGGTTTGCAACGACGCAAATCTTCCTAAGGAGACAATGGTGGAGATTGATTCAGTGACAAAACTCCTAAAGGTTGAGGCAGTAGCGCATCTCGTTATCTGTTCCAACTGTAAGAAGTTCAGACACAGGGGCATGTCCTGCCCATTGAAGTCAAGGAAGCCTCCACCTGAAAGGGACGTGCAGGTCAAGCCGGGGAAACCAACTGTTCGAGGAAATTTCAAGCCAACTAAGGAGCAATCCAAGGTGACGCTTGAGACACATGTTGGCCCCGATCAACCTAAAGAAGATGATAATTTGCGAGACCTCGTATCTCAACAGATTATTGATACAGTTCTCACTAGTCACCTTGCCGATCATCAGAGCCAATCTATAGTCACTTGTAGTCAACCGGATGAGCCTGACATGTTTGGGAGCACTCCGGTTTGTAATGCAGGTAGTCTCAATTTAGATTGGGAGCTGGAGATTGTAAGATGTGGTAAGGAAGACACAAGATCCGACTCTTGGAAGATCAACAAGATATGGGAGAGTTGCGGTTTCTCAGTCAAGTACCAAGATAGAAAAGAAAACCTATTCGAGGAGGAGGAGGACTCCAATGATTCAGGAGTTGAACAGTGGGACTCCGACTCCATGGATTTCAATCAGTCCTGGTCAAAGAGAAAGAAGAAGTCAGCTAGGAAAAGACTGGAATGAGCATTGTGCTCACTCAATCTAAGCCTTCTGATTAGACTCTGGAACCGCCTCCTTGGTGCAGCTTAGTAATCTACAAGGACCCAGAAATCTGGTGGTCGTTGATTAATGAAGAGGGACTGGATACCTACCCGTACTTCACACTTTTAGGGATGATTCAAATGCCAGTGGAAGAAAGGTAGTTCTTTCAATTCAAGGACATAAACCGATGGTCAGCTCATGAAAGGACCCTTTTAGATCAGTCTTATGTAGCTCATAATCTTATCTTAGGATTGGTGGAGGAGTATTTGATTCTCATCTCTCCTTGACGATATTGACTTCTCTAGTATCTATTGTAAGCTTTCAGACTACCAGGACAACACAATTTTAAGGTGTTTCTACTGCTAGTGTCTAGTGTTGATTGTTTTGGATGTTGCCCCATAGCTATTTGGTAGGGGTCTGTATTGTTTAGTAGACTTAGCTTCTTTTTTTCCTTTCCTTTTAGGAGGTCGATATATAAGACCTCTCTCGAAATTTCCAAATGATTCATCCCTGATTGTAAAGTGACACATGTCTTGTACCTAAAGTTTTAGACTCATTATAGTAACAGATTTTTTGACCGACCAAAAAAATAATAATGACATGTGTACGTGTTAACATGTGAGTGAATTCATCAAATATATCACATATGCTTCCTTTGCTAACTAATATTCATGTAATGGCTAAATAAGATGTATAATGTGATTAAAACATGCATTAGAATAATAATTGAAATTTTCATGTGCAATCATCTTAGCAAAATAGGAATTAATGGACTAAATATGTTAAATAAATAAAATATGGAATTTCATGCATAATAACCAAAGGAAACTCTTTTGGGAACATTCTAAAAGTAATGGTAATCTAAAAAATAAAATAATGACGGTAATAATGTAATGTAGTAATACAATGGTAATGAGTCAAAAATACTAATTGTATTAGAATTCACAAAAGGAAACTTTAAAAGCCGAATATAATGGTAAAAACGCGTTCCTTGGGTCAAATTACTTTGGGTTCCAAGTTTTATCTTGTTTGAACAATCATAACTATCCTAATTCCATTAAGAAAAGGAAAGTAAGATGAGGCCAAAAAATTTAAATTAACATCTAATATTTATTAAATAAATACTA
Source organism: Alisma plantago-aquatica (assembly GCA_963693085.1). Lineage (NCBI taxonomy): Eukaryota > Viridiplantae > Streptophyta > Magnoliopsida > Alismatales > Alismataceae > Alisma > Alisma plantago-aquatica. The sequence goes on from OY856410.1 coordinate 1,266,423,843, forward strand.
TAGAGTGACTCTCAAGAAGGACAAACAACCTATCAGGCCATTCAGGTTCTTAAATTTCTAGTGTGAATGGGAGGGATTTGAAGAGATGGTCGCGAGTAGCTGGAACCATCCTATAAGAGGTAACCCTCTTTACGTTGTTCTTAAAAAGCTACAAAGAACTAAAGAAGCTCTGAAGGAGTGGGCAAAAAGAAAGGTTAACCTACCAAATTTGCTCTAGATCGCCAAGAAAGAATACGAGGATGCTGCTGACATCCTAAAATCTAAACCCCTCTGTCCTGCTGCCATTGAGAAGGAGAGAGACAAGGAGAAGAGAGTGAATGATCTAGAGAAAGCATATGAACGATACATGTGGCAAAGAAGCAGAATCAAATGGATTAATGATGGTGATAGGAACACCTGCACATACCACTCAACGATCAAGAAGAAAGAAATGTGAGATACCATTCATGAACTTATTGATGAAAGAGGACAGGTTGCGAACAGTAGAGAGGAAATCTCTGCCCAAGCCATTAACTACTTCAACAACTTGTACAACAAGGGCAGCAATGGGGAACAGGGCTGCTTGTTTGAGATGGGAAAAAAGATCACTGATAGCAGTAATGACGATCTTTGCAGGGAACCTAGCAAAGAGGAAATTCACAATGTCGTAAAGACGATCCACCCGGCTAAAGCTCCTGGACCTGACGGGTTCAATAGCAAGTTCTATCACAAGATGTGGCCTGTAATAAAGAATGATGTGTGCAAAGCAGTGAAATGGTTTTTGTAGGGGGAACATGGTCAGGGTCGTTAATCACTGTTTCATAAAGCTGATACCAAAGAAAAATGACACTAATGAGATGACCAACTATAGACCCATAGCGTTCTGCTCCATCCTCTACAAGATCATATCTAAGTTGCTTGCCAATAGACTGAAGGTTGTACTCCCTAACATCATCTCTGTAGAACAAAACACTTTTATAAAGGGTAGAAAAAAATCTAGTTGCTCTCTTCTGGCTGCTGAGTACTTGATGGATTTCAACATACATAAAACCAATGCCAAAGATTGCATGAAGGTGGACATTAGCAAGGCTTATGACCATGTGATTTGGGATTACCTATGGATGATTATGACCAAGTTTGGGTTATCTGATAAATGGATACAGCTCATGAAACAATGTGTGGAAACGGGGTCTTTTTCCATTCTGATTAATGGTGCCCCGGAAGGCATGTTTAAAGCATCAAATGGCCTTAGACAAGGTGATCCCTTGTCCCCCCTCCTCTTCACCTTAGTTATGGAGGGTCTTACCTTCCTCATAAAGGAAGCCGAATACAAAGGATTGATTAAACTATTCAAAGTGCAAGGTGTTAAGGTGTGCTCACACCTCATCTTTGTGGATGACGTCCTTCTTTTCTCTGTGGGGCATGCCAAAAGATTGAGGGTGTTCTATAAAACCCTCATCATGTTTGGGAAAAGTGTTGGTCTTTATATTAGAACTATTAAATCACACATTTTCTTATCAAAATCATGTGACACAAGAAGAGGAAGGCTGAAAATTGTTGTTGGTATGGTAAGGGGATCCCTGCCCACGAATTACCTTGGCATACCCATTGCTGGCGGGAAAGGTGCATCTAAAGACTTCAGTATGTGTAAAGACAAGGTCAGAGATAAAGTTGAAGGTTGGTGCGGTCTAAACATATCATTGGTTGGGCATCTGGTGCTGGTTAGAACTGTTCTCCAAAGCCTCATCAACTTCTGGTCTTCCATGTGCGACATCCCCAACCCGACTATTCTCAATTTCAGAAGCATGATTGCCAACTTCATTTGGGGGGGGGACAGAACCATGCGTTGGCCTGGGACAAGATTACGAAACCTTATGATAAAGGTGGGCTACAGATCGTTGACCCTGAAGAGCTTCAAAGGATCAACACTATTAAGAGAATTGATAGATTCATGTGTCAACCGGATAATATATGGTCTATGTGGATGAGACAGAGATATGGGGAAGACATAATCCTACGAGATAATAAAAAAACTTCTAGAATATGGAGGAAAATGTGCCTTCTATACCCAAGTATCCAAAGCATGTAACGAGTTGATAACAGTGGTAACTGGTCACGCAATGATCAATAACCATGGATCAACTTAGTTACAGACCTGGGCCCGGAGTGGACCAAGGTAGTGTGGGGTAAGAATCATTGTCCGAAGTGGAGTACATGCCTCTATAGATCTATTTTGGGTAGGCTTCCTACTAAAGATAGGTTGATTAACTGGGGCCTTCCTGTTAACCCGACCTGCCTTCTCTGCAGAAACTATGAGGAGTCGAAGGACCACCTATTATTCAACTGCAGGTACACCAGAAGGATTTGGACTATTGTTTGCATCAGGAATGAATGGAGGGGCGTCGATAATCTAAATCTGATGGATATCATCAATTGGATCATTAGTAATTATGGGAAGGACAAAGGCACTTTGGCATTCTCGAGTCTTTGTATATCGATAAACTATGCTTCTTTTATTGATCTACTTGATAAAATATTATGCACTCCTTGTATTTAAAGGTTAATTATTTATAACCATGAATGATTTCATTTTATGCACACTATTTTCTTAAAATTAAGTAAGGAATGGTCCCCTATCAGACCACACTCCTTACCTTACACCTTACATCAATCAATAATCAGATCCAATGTATTTTATATTGGTTAAACAAAATAATAGGTTGCTCCCTTGTAAATATGAGACTTCGAGACATTTTGGATGATTCTAAATTATTAAAATGACATTTATCTATTTATTTGGTTTATATAAGTATGACTCTAGGTTAGTATTTAGATTATTCACATATCATTTAGCTAAGAGACATATTTTGACTTTTTTTAATAAACCATGATACTCCAATTTAAATGGGAAAGAAAATACCTAAAGTTATTCAACATTAAACTTTAATGCATAATCCTAATTAAAAAGAACTAATGACTTGCTTGTCATGTAGCCCTTTATTCAGAGTCCAACTCTGGGTTGAACTCTCAGTCCCAGAGCCGTCTATGATCAGAAACTCATCCCCTTTAGCTGACAAATTCCTTTCTCATGGAACAATACACGATATCCCCCGGCCTCATCTATATCTTCCACCTGCAATTTGATCAGAAAGGAAACCCTGTCGTTTGTTATGACTCTCCAATACAAAGCAATGGTTATTGATGTTATCTGGGTTTAACCCTCTAATGATCCCCCAACAAGCTAGGAATCCTTATTCAGTTGGAACCCATACTCCTTTGGCCTTCTCTTCGTCCCTAGACACCCACCTATATATGTAAGCCCCCACCAATGATATTTTATCATTAAGAGACTCCTTTATACCCTATTAATCCACTGATCTTCCATGCAGCTTGACCCCAAGCTCGATCGACATTTAGCTCCCTCTAAAAGTCCATTGTGGAGCTTACATACATTACATTTGTATCTAAAGCCTCAAAATGATTCAAGGACTCAAGAATAGCTTCCTGCTTTTTTAATTAGCCCCCTTGAAGTGAGATCTTATTTTTGCTTATCATGCCTTCAAACCTTATAATGAATTCTACAGCATCACATCATTGCTTCTCTATTTTCCATTGACAAAGGAACAGTCTATCCCAATGTCTCACCCTAGCTTGTGGTTTTAAGGCCAGTTAGCTTTTTGGTCTTGTCGATCATTGTTGATAAATGTTTTCATGAAGTCAGGGTGTCGATCATAAGATAGATTGATCAAGGGATGATGAGGGTGAGAGAGGTAGAGAACTTGATGGAGATCATCTGTGTCCATATTAACTTGGTTTTGTGTCTTATTTCATCTACAAAATTTGATCTCACAACCTTTCGAAAAAGGATCCCTGAGATTGAGAAACCCCGACGAACTTGATGGGTTTGGTCTCAAATGATGATTCCCCATCCAAGGTGATATTAAGTTATGTTTTAGAGTTTCCAAACTATTCTCTCCCTGGAGAATGAACAAATTGGCCATGTGGTTTTGTATAGCGAATCTCAAGCCAAAAGTGGTTGAATCTAGTTGGGTGATGATAGTATGGGCCATATTCTAGTTTTCCTTTTTAATTTTCTTTTCCCCATTGATTTTTTCAGAAGTTTCCGACTTGGGCTAACTTTTGGAAATTTATAATAAATCAACCATTTGTCAAAGTATGCACAAATATGTTTTGGAAATTATTTTTTGAGTATAAACTGATTTTATGATTTTTAGACCATGAATCCCACACTAGCATACTCCAATTTTGTGCAAGCCATAGATTAGGCTTTAGACACTAATTAATGTAGAAATTAATGAGTAGTTTTGTTTACATGAAAATTAGGGTTTAAAATCAGGACCGAGAAGGCTAAACTAGGATTTTTTTGACACCAGGTAACTAGGTCATGCCAACGAGTGTATTTAAATTTGATAGCTTGCTAAGTATATATTATGATTCATGCTTTCTTTTAGTGGTCAATGATCATCGATAATGATGATTCAGTTCATATTGTATATGTATTTCTTGTTGATTTCCCTATATCAGTGTAATATGGATATCCTCATATACATGTTATAGCTAATATTGTGATCAAGAAGTCATTAAGGCACATGTTCATGTGATGTTCTACATTTTTATTCAAGAATACCATTCATGCTTATGTTCATAGAGGGAGAGATCATGTCATGTTAAAGAGTGATTTTTCTATTCATGTTAAGATACCAAGTTAAGATAATCATGTAATCGAATGAATTGAAGTAATGTTATTTGATTTTCGATCAAGTAATTCAAGGTCTTTCCTAGAACTCAAGGGATTTCCTATAATTATATGCCTTGAAATGGGTTTCCATAGGTGGAGGTTCATATAGAATCAAACAATTTTGTCATGTAATTTAAGGACGAAAGACGATCAAGAAGTTACTAATGAATGTCATGTATACTATTTTCAATTCAAGTATTATTATTACTTTTCAAGGTAAAACATACTCAATGGTGCTTACTTACGTTGTTGTTTTCTTTCTCATGTTTGTGTAATGGGATGTCCCTAGACCAATGATCCAAGGTGAATTGAAGAGAGCCCTTCAACATAGCTAAAACTAGAGAAGACTTTGGCTTGGTGGGGTGACGTATACCTTTCTAGAAGAGCTATAATCTAATTCAATTTATCATTTGATGCTTTAGAATTTCTTAGACTACACATATTAAGTTTTAGATCAATACGATATAGTTTATGCTTTCCCTTTAGAACATTGTATGGATCTCTTTTCAATTGATGCATGATGTTTCATTTATCTTATATGCATATCGTGTTTTGTGATGATTCTCTAAACCAAGTGATCCATGTTAACATGGGATTTATTTGAATGTTTTATGTGTGCTTGAAGGGGTGTTACACATCTACTTTAACATAATGATTTAAGTTGGTGATTTTTTTCATGGTTTATAATTTTCCCAAGTAGTGGAAATTGCCTTAGCCTGGACAATATGTAAAGTGAGGAAACCTTACCATGACCTAAGTGGTTTGGGAGTAATTATCTGACAACCTTCACTAATCATCCTTCCTTGAACCTCAACTCATTCCAGTTACATGGTGATGGTTATCCCCACTAATTTATTCATTGGGTAAATTTTTAGGGATTTTATTTTTACGTAAGCTTCATCATGCTCACAATTTGTATAAAAAAATCAATTTGCATTTCATCATACATGAATTTTTTACATGAATTCAAATGACTTTAGGGTTGATTCTCTTTATTTATTCTACATTCCTATATTCATAATTATTAATGTGCAGCCAAAATTATAGATAAAATCTAGGGTATTCTACCCATTTATATACCTAGGATGATGAATATACTAGTCCACACATACATATCAAACAAAAATCCATGGATTATACTCTAAACAAATACAAGTCTATAAGAGGAGTCTAAAAACTAGTATATGAGGTATATAAATTCTATGTATTGCTGGTTAAGGTACACACACTATCACCAAAATCTCTAGTGATTTATATTAGGGTTCCCTTGATATGAAATCATAGGTGTTTATGGGGTGATAGGAGGAGTTTGTTCCCTTGTGTTCCTTCGTTCTAAGGGAGTGGCAGTCAAGTAGACCTTGTGTCACTTGATATGTATGCTTTTGGAGTGATCTCTGATTGGATACTTTGAAAACTATCAGTTGATCTTGGACTTTAGTTTCCAAGATGGAGATGACTGTGATAGATGATGATGGTAGGATCCTCTTGACATGTTTTGATCTGGTGACGATGATAGAATAAGGATGCGATATTGGGAGTAATGCGTTTTGACTCATGAGATGGATACTGAGGTAAGGAATCCAAGTGTATGAGAAGGTGAGTGCATGTCATCTGGTAAGGGGGTTAAGAATCAAGATGCGTAGATCGTGGAGGTATGGTGGTGAACCATCTTGATAGATCATCCTTGAACTTAAACCCATAAGCTTGCATCTTGTTTTGGAGTCTGGAGCTATATGGTGACCCTTGAGGCAGTAGTTCAGCAACATAGAGGGACGATGATGAGAATAAGCATGTGAGGTCTAGATGGTCTGACCAGAAAGCAGAAGGCAACATGCAACAGTTAGATCTTGTGACATGAGCTGGCCAGAAACGGAGGGTTAACCAGTGTGTGGTGGCAGGTCGAATGGAGTCACCCCATTCCGCTTTGTTTTCTTCTTGCCTCTTATCTGCTCCAGTTGATCCAGTTTGGGATGTACCATCCTTGGAACAGTTATACTGTGTTTGGAAGATGTTTCCTTCTTGATTAGTCAGGAGAGAGATAGTCTGTTGTCAAAAACCCTGCCGGATGACCTGGTTGTGTTGGATGAAGTGTATCCTTCTTCTGTCCTTCCTTTCCCAGGACATGACAGTCAAGTGAATCTCTTTCCACTTAACATGTTGAGGATCGGGATAACCCTGGGAATGGATATCCTTAGAAAGGGTGAAGTGGTCTCAGATGGAGAAGTTGGCTTTGGTTCAACCTAGATAAGTGCTTACAGTATGGGTATCACTTGTTAGGGGTTATGCTCCACATAAACATGATGACAGAAGGTATGCACCCAAGGAAAAGAACTGTTGTAAGATAGTCATGGGAAAGGTTCATCAAGTTAACCCTGATTCCTTAGAATACTCCTAGCTAAGTCTCGAGTAAAGGAAGGTCCGGGAAGGATGTGCATCGGTTAGAGATGGATGAACAAGGTTTGTGATAGTGCATATCTGTTACCACCCGAGTTGGTGCTCGTTGTGCCCTTGGAACCGATATGAAGTTATGGCAGCCTTGCATCCAAGATGATGTGGTGTATCTTGCTCTGTTGTTGCTAACCCAAGATGTTTAGTTCCTTGGCTGCCCAATAGCTCCTTTTGTGTTAAGCCTTAAGCGATACATGGTGTAGTGCCTTATGAGCTCTGTTATGTGTATACACGTGCACGTATCTTGTGATAATTCTGTATGAGATATATCTCCCTTGGATTAGAGGCATCCTTCGTGGCAGGAGGGGGAACCGTTGATACATAACAGATAGACAGTGGTACAAGTTATGAGAAGCATAAGTGTTGAGCTTGTAAGATCAGAGTAGCACAGATTGGAGTAGCGCAGTAGAAGTGTAACAAGGAAGGCGATATATCAGTAAAGAAACTGATACCTGAGTGATACAAATCGCATGTGATGTTTTGGTGTCTAAAAAGTGTTACCAGACAAAGGATGATGAGACAGAGGGTTGAGTCTGTGACCAATACAAGGAAACCCTATGTTGGCTCAGGAGAATGAGAAAGTATGTTGGCCATAGACCTGTGACACTCAAGAGCTTTGTGGAGTTGTATGATGCGATGTGTGAGTAACACCCGTCTTCTTTTCGCTTGGGATTTCGGGACGAAATCCTTGTTAGGGGTTTATGACTTGTAAGGACCCTGACCCATGTTTTGGGCTAACCCTCTTTTCTTTGCTTAATAAAGGTGCTTATAACCTTAATCTAATCCCTAAATATGTTTTGAGATCATGTGACAAGCTTATGTTTCCAGTTTGGTCCCGTTTGGATGTTGTTTGAGCAATGTTTGCTTGTTTTGGACCTAAGTGCAATTTACCCAAGATAAGGGGTTATATTCAAATATGTCACATGTATAGTGTGCCTTTAGTGATTTAGCATCATAAGAGAGATAATTATGCTATGGGGTGCCTTGTGGAGGGCCTATGTTCCAAGTTTGAGCTTGATTGGATGATGCTTGTGCTTTATGTGCTTGTTTTGGTGTAAATTACAAATTACCCAAAGTAGAGGGTCAATATGCAATTTATATACTCTAGAGTTTTCTTGCTTCAGTTTTTCATCATCTAGGACGTGGATACAGGTTTGGGCACCATGTTTTGGATGCTAGATGTGGAGTGACATCTCTATATAGTTTTAATACCATATATGTCACATGTGCTATCTTGACCTTTAGTGTATCGGGTAGAGCTTGGAGTTTATATCGGTTTAGGGTGTGTTTCGCCCATGGAAGATGATCACCTGCACGATATACATCCTAGAGTGTATCACCAGGCCATGCATGTGGAGTTTGGGTGGCTACATGTGGCTTTAGATCATGAGCAAGTGGCATCTAAGCTTATGTGGTGATGACACCTTTCCCTTGCTACCTCTCTCTTCCTTGGTGTATATAACTCCTTTCCTCCTTAACCAAGTGATCCTTTTCATCCACGTCTTTCACCTTCTTGTATGGGACGAGCTTGGGAGCTTTGGGAGCTTAAGGAAACCCCCATGGACCTTGGGAGGCCGAGCTCCTTGCTCATGGAGATTTCTTGCTCAAGACCCAACCTTGGTGAGTCATACTTCTTTGCTAGCTTTTCCTTGTGCTTTCTTCTTCATCTCCTTCTTCCCCTCTCAGCCATATATGGACCTTTAGTGATAGTAGACAAGGCTGTGGTTCTCTCTCTCTTTTCTTCTCCTTGATCTAAGCATAACCATGGTACCTTCTCCTTATTCATCTTTTGTTTCTTAAGGTGACGATGATGGTGCCGAAGGCATGTTTGGAGCTTTGGATGGATGATCTTCATGATGAGGAACGTGGGTTTTCTGGATCAGGAAGCTTGATGTATTTCATGGATATCCTCTTAAGGTGGGTTACTTAACTCTTAACCATCTCTATTATGTTCACTCCTCATATGTACTTAAATCAATTCTTATCTTTAGTTCGATACCTTTCTCTATGATAGTTGTATATGTGGAACTTGAAATCTAATATAATGGGAATGCTACGTTTTATTACTGCCTTTATCTTGTGTGGGATGGTAAGGGGTGTCTTGAGGTTTAAGATGACTAACCCTATATGCTTTGGCTACCCGATATGGTGTTTTACCCAATATAGGGGTTTACCCGATATAGAGATTTGCCCGATATAATACCTTACCCGACAGGTAATGATTTGGTTGATGAATTATGAGCAATATCCCTCTCTCATTTAGTTGAGAGGTGAGCTTAGGATTCCTTGATCCAAATATGTATGGTGGTGAGTCCTTAGGCAAAACCCCTCTCTCACTTTGTTGTTGAGAGGTGAGCCTATGCTCTAGATGGTTGGGCGACATGTTAGCTTGGCCGATAGGAGTGTTGACCTTAGTGTTGAGATGATGTTCTGTCCTAGCTATTGTTGGTTGACCGATATGGTGATGACCCACCTTTCTGCCTGATATGTGATAGAGGTTGTGCAAGACCCCTCTCACTTAGTTGTTGAGGGGTGAGCCAACTCTCTTGATCTTTTAGGGTTTTGTGGTGGTCTTGAGGTTGAAGATGACCAGCCCGAGATGTCTTGTTGCTTGATACTGTCTTGATGTGAGGTTCCCGATATCCTCTTAGTTGGGTCTTGGATGATATGCTAGAAGAGTGTCTGGTTGACCCCATTGACCGATATGAGCACTTAATTGAGTTGATGGTTGCCCGATATGTTCTCTTGGGTGCCTTGAGCAACATGAGTGGCTATGCCTTGTTGGTCAGTCTTGAGCAACGCCCCTCCTTCCTTGATTTGTGAGGTGAACTCTAGCTCTTGCCCTATATGCTTGAGAATTGTGCAATACCCCTCTCTCTTTCTTTAAGTTGATAGGTGAGCCAATGCTCTTGATACCTTGGGCGATATGGTGAGGTTGGCTGTTAGGATTGTCCAAACCCTAGTCACCCTATATGGTTGGCAGTACCTTTGTGGCTTGTTGTCCTTTATGGTCTCTTGAGTGAGTTGCCCAATGTCCCCCTCTTCCTTTAGTTAGGGTTTGGGTGATACAACAGTATGAGGTTTGGGTAACATAGTAGGCAGATGCCTTGGTGATCCTTCACCCGATATGGTGCTTGGGCGTTATGAGGTTTACTGCCCGACATGGTCATGTTAGGTTGATCCTTGGTGAGGGCAATACCCTTAAAGGTAGTGTTGTCTGATACCCTGAAACCCTTAGGGTGTTTTGGTGGTGGTTTTGTTGTGTCTGGGCAATATGTCTTTGGTATGCTTTGCACGATACCCTTAGATATGAGCCCCTACCCTTGAGTAAGCTCTTGGGCGATACTGAGTATCCCTTGCCCGATATACCTTGGTGAAGGACTTAACCCGATATCTATGCCAACTCGACACACACCTTAGAGTCCTTGGCCAATACATCAGTCTTCTGAGGTACATGTTGTTGGCTTGCCTAATATCATCAGCCTTATCTTGGTGTGATCATGATCGTGTACATGGGAGCTTGGGTGATACTAGGGTTGAGTGCTTGGCCGATACCCTATATGAAGATTTGATACCTTGGCCGATATGCCTTGCCCGATACATGCTTCCTTTTGGTTGGTTACCTGACACATAGAGAGGTTTAGACAGAGCTTAAGTAATATGGTGTTTAAACAATTCATGTTGAGAGCTTTGATGGTATGGTATTATATATGAGATCCATATACTCATCCTTATGCAAGTATGCAGCCTAGGGTTAGAAGTTTATTGTCTTAAATGATATGCATATTAATGATGATCATGGATGAGGGAAAAATAGAGTTGACCATGCTAGGGTTGACCTCGAGAATATCTTAGTTGTTATAAGGTTATGTGGTTCTTGGCCGACATCAATAGTGTTCGCTGGTTTATAGTGGAGGGTTCGTTTGGTTGCTGCCTAGTTTTGGTGAGGGTAGGCGACACCTTTGGCGAGGGTTGTGCCCTAACATGATAAACCTAAGTGTTATCTTGATCCCTAGATGCTTATCTTGTTACCTTGGGCCTGTATCTTTGATCATGATGATGAGGTATGACGAATAGGTTGTGAGTCTTACTATGATGGTTACCTATGGTTGGTGATAGGTGAACCTTTGATAATTCTTGATGATAGATCATGGTTGTATGATCCTTAAAGATGAATCCTAAGGGATGGTGTGCATGGTGACATGAGATGTAGGGTATGGTGGGATACCCATGGTATGGTAACAGTAATGCGTATTGTTTAATATACCATGTAAGACTTTATGCTTCATGAGTTCATAATAAAGGATGTTATTCCAATCCTATAAAACTTAATCTTAATGATGTGTTAGTCATGATATATTATTTAGAGATTTGTTTTTGGTGATCAAGTTATCTCTTTTGCCATACATCCTAATCATGCAGGTATTATCAATTGAGCTCATAGCCAGGTAAGAGCTATGATGGTCATATGAATATGTGCTTTGTGTGGCACTTGGTATGTGTGAAATATCTAAATAATAATAAGGTCCTTTGTTGATGAGATAACATGTATCACTAGTATGATGAGAAAGGTCTTGTTACATGCTAAAGGACGAGTGCCTGATTGAGGTGTTATCCTCTAGTTGTGTTATGAGGGATTGCTATCCCATGAGGATGTATGATGATGAAGCCTTGTGAGAGGTAGTGGCTCTATGTGATGAAATGATGGATTGATATCCCATGGAAATATGATGATGTTGATGGCATTGAGAATGGCAGTAATAGTGTAACACAAAATAATGGAATCTAATGTTGTTTATGTTTTATATAGATGGTTGCTTAATACAACTTGGTTGCCCTAACAATCCACTTAAAATGCATTAATTAATTACAGATGAACCTTTCATGTAGTTTGCCCTGGCCATAGATACATCATCGTCAAGAGATGGTGATGGTGAAACGGGTTCTCCTGCGGGTTAATCTGGAGCGCATATTATTGAATATGCGGGGTTTCTTCTAGCTGAAAATAGGAGGATTAGAGTGTAACTTCAGTTGTAGACTCAAGTTGTATATAAGAGCATGGTGAATAGGCCCATGGCTCAGTGTGATGGAGCATGAATGCGTTCATGGCTGAGAGAACGGTGAACAGGCCTGTGGCTTAATGTGTACTAGCGCCGAGACCTATACCAAGGCGGGCTAGAGGAAAGGGTAGCCTGTGGGAGCTGACCCTGTGACTGATGTCACTTAAGCAAGAGACTGCGATCCTGCTTTAGATATCGTGCACTGACCATGAAGAGGAGAGGTCATGGAGTCCGACTCTTCCACTGACCTTGTATGGCACCAACTTTTTGGGTTTCGCAACCGAAGGTTGGATTTGAGCGGTATGGCTCACTTCCTTAGGGCATAATAATTCGTAATTCATCCATGTAGTATATCTTGCCTTGGGCAAATACGAAACATTGGATGAGGCCTTATAATGCTATTATATGATCTTTGTATAAGTTTTCATATACATGTTCTTCATATTCCTTATTGCATAACTTGTTAGTTATTACCTATTGTTTATATTGTTCTATCTACTCAGTTATCTGTGATAATAATAAAGTTGGTAGAGGGTTATGTTTCTCACTGGGACTGTGTGTCTCACCCTGCTGGTTAATAACCTTTTTAGGTAGACGTTCCTGGCGAGATAAAGATCATGTGGCTGAGATGATATGCAAAGGTATCGTACCTGGTGGAATAGATAGTGTCTAGTAGTAGAGTCCTATGTGCCACCCATGTACACTCAGGTCTTCGAGAGAGTTTTTCGATGTTTCTGATAAGATGATCGATATGTGTTTTTGGCTTCTGTATCATGATGTAATAGATAAGCATATGGAATCATTATTTCATGTAATGAGATGATGGGAAAATATGTTGTAGCACCTTGATTCTATATGTTATAATAGAAAGTGTTGGCTCAGATGTAATATGTCTCATATTATGGTTCTTGTTGTAAATAGGTTTTAATTTCCTGTGATTTTTGGTAATATGCTGGTTAGTATGAAATTGTGTTTTGTTTGAGTGGGATGTTTCTAGTAGTTGGTATCAAAGCTCTAGGTTTGCCGAGTCTATAGGGACACTAGGACTAGGATTAGGATGGTGTCTGAGGTTGGACCGTGACATAAAATATGGTGCATACTACCTAATCTCAGTACTTGGATGCCCTGGACATGTATTCAAATATTGAAGATAAAGGTAAGTGTGGATCCTTAGATTGTTTTCTCCTTGATTACTCTAATCAAGTAATCATTCTAGAACAATCTAAGGGCATAACAAATTAGGAAATATGGCAATAATACCTTCATCTGGATATAAAAGAAGTAAATAAATGCACCATAACTCTTTAAAACATGGATACTTGGTAATCAAAAGAGGAAGTAACGGTTCTATGAAACCTAAATCCATATGAGAATATGATGAGATAAGTTCTTGAAATTGTAATCTGAAGAGATACATCAAGTAAAAGACATATTAACCTGTGATAACAAGGTGAGTTAAAGCATAAAGCTTACACAAGATGAAGAAAATGCCTGAAAACCAAGATAAGGTTAAAAGAAAGAGAAGGACAAGTGATGAGTAAACAAGATGGAACCTGAGATAATCTCAGACCAACCAATGAACGTAAGAAAATTTAAGAAAGTATAAAGTAAAATTTCGTGATAAGTGAAAGGGAACAAGGGGGATGATCCATGCTCAATAAAGAATATGTGAAGAGTAATGATCTTTTTCACAAAGAGAAAACAAAAATGTGATATAATCAGGAAAGGGTCATGAAAATGATAAAACAACAATAAGGGAAAAAGTGTAATGACATGTAATTGTCTTGATGATTCATGTGCTGATTGCAAGGAAACCAAGAAGAAACATGATAAAACCAGATGGAACAAGATTTAATGATGCATAAATAGTTGAAAACTCATGTAAGGATCAAAGAAAGTGATAATCTCCTTCCCTTGATATGAAACCATAGGTGTTGATGGGGTGATAGGAGGAGTTTGTTCCCTTGTGTTCCTTCCTTCTGAGGGAGTGACAGTCAAGTGGACTTTGTGTCACTTGATATGTATGCTTTTGGAGTGATCTCTGGTTGGATACTTTGAAAAGTATCAGTTGATCTTGGACTTTAGTTTCTAAGATGGAGATGCCTGTGATAGATGATGACATTAGGATCCTCTTGACATGTTTTGATTTGGTGACGATGATAGAATAAGGATGCGATACCGGGAGTAATGTGTTTTGACTCATGAGATGGATACCGATGTAAGGAATCCAAGTGTATGAGAAGGTGAGTACATGTCTTATGGTAAGGGGATTAAGAATCAAGATGCCTAGATCGTCGAGGTATGGTGGTGAACCATCTTGATAGATCATCCTTGACCTTGAACCCATAAGCTTGCAGCTTGTTTTGGAGTCTGGAGCTATATGGTGACCCTTGAGGCAGTATTTCAGCAACACAGAGGGACACTGATGAGAATAAGCAAGTGAGGACCAAATGGTCTTACCAGGAAGCAGAAGGCAACATGCAATAGTTAGATCTTTGATATGAGCTGGCCAGAAACGGAAGGTTAACCAGTGTGTGGTGGCAGGTCGAATGGAGTCACCCCATTCCACTTTGTTTTCTTCTTGCCTCTTATCTGCTCCAGTTGATCCAGTTTGGGATGTACCATCCTTAGAACGCTTATAGTGTGTTTGGAAGATGTTTCCTTCTTGATTAGTCAGGAGAGAGTTAGTATGTTGTCGAAAACCCTGTCAGATGACCTGATTATGTTGGATGAAGAGTATCCTTCTCGTGTCCTTCCTTTTCCAGGACATGACAGTCAAGTGAATCTATTTCCACTTGACATGTTGAGGATCGGGATAACCCTAGGAATGGATATCCTTGGAAAGGGTGAAGTGGTCTCAGATGGAGAAGTTGGCTTTGGTTTGACCTGGCTAAGTGCTTACAGTATGGGTATCACCTGTTGGGGGTTATGCTCCGCATAAACATGACGACAGAAGGTATGCACCCAAGGAAAGGAACTGTTGTAAGATCGTCGTGGGAAAGGTTCATCGAGTTAAGCCTGATTCCTTGGAATACTCCTAGCTAAGTCTCGAGTAAAGGAAGGTCCAGGCAGGATGTGCATCCGTTAGAGATGGATGAATAAGGTTTGTGATAGTGCATATCTGTTACCACCTGAGTTGGTGCTTGGCCTTGGAACTGATATGAAGTTGTAGTAGCCTTGCATCCAAGATGATGTGGTGTATCTTGCTCTGTTGTTGCTAACCCAAGATGTTTAGTGCCTTGGCTTCTCGATAGCTCCTTTTGTGTTAAGCCTTAAGCGATACATGGTGTAGTGCCTTATGAGCTCTGTTATGTGTATACAGGTGTATGTCTCTTGTGATAATTCCATCTGAGATATATCTCCTTTGGATTAGAGGCATCCTTCGTGGCAGGAGGGGGAACCGTTGATACATAACAGATAGACAATGATACGAGTTATGAGAAGCATAAGTGTTGAGCTTGTAAGACCAAAGTAGCACAGATCAGAGTAGCACAGTGGAAGCTTAACAAGGAAGGTGATATATCAGTAAAGGAACTTATACCTGAGTGATACAAGTTGCATGTGATGTTTCGGTGTCTAAAAAGTGTTACCAGACAAAGGATGATGAGACAGAGGGTTGAGTCTGTGACCAGTACAAGGAAACCCTATGTTGGCTTTGGAGAAAGAGCAAGTATGTTGGTCATAGATCTGTGACACTCAGGAGCTTTGTGGAGTTGTATGATGCGATGCATGAGTAACACCCACCTTCTTTTCGCTTGGGATTTCGGGGACAAAATCCTTATTAGGGGTTTATGACTTGTAAGGACCCTGACCCATGTTTTGGTCTAATCCTCTTTTATTTGCTTAAGAAAGGTGATTAGAACCTTAATATAATCCCTTAAGATGTTTTGATATCATGTGACAAGCTTATGTTTCTAGTTTGGTCCCGTTTGGATGTTGTTTGAGCAATGTTTGCTTATTTTGGACCTAAGTGCAATTTACTCAATATAAGGGGTTATATTGCAATATGTCACATGTAGAGTGTGCCTTTAGTTCTTTAGCATCATAAGATAGATAATGATGCTATGGGGCACCTTGTGGAGGGCCTATGTTCCAAGTTTGAGCTTGGTTGGATGATGCTTGTGCTTTATGCGCTAGTTTTGGTGTAAATTGCAAATTACCCAAAGTAGAGGGTCAATATGCAATTTATCTGCTCTAGAGTTTTCTTGCTTCAGTTTGGAATCATCTAGGACGTGGATACAGGTTTGGGCACCGTGTTTTGGATGCTAGATGAGGAGTGACATCTCTATATAGTTTTAATACCATATATGTCACATGTGCTATCTTCTCCTTTAGTGTATCAGGTAGAGCTTGGAGTTTGTATCAGTTTAGGGGGTGTGTTGCCCATGGAAGATGATCAGCTGCACGATACACATCCTAGAGTGTATCAACATGCGGTGCATGTGGAGTTTGGGTGGTTACAAGTGGCTTTAGATCGTGAGCAAGTGGCATCTAAGCTTATGTGGTTATGACACCTTTCCCTTGCTACCTCTCTTTTCCTTGGTGTATATAACTCCTTTCCTCCTTACCCAAGTGATCCTTTTCATCCACCTCTTTCTCCTTCTTGTATGGGACGAGATTGGGAGCTTTGGGAGCTTAAGGAAACCCCCATGGAGCTTGGGAGGCCGAGTTACTTGCTCATGGAGATTTCTTACTCAAGACCCGACCTTGGTGAGTCATGCTTCTTTGCTAGCTTTTCCTTGTGCTTTCTTCTTCATCTCCTTCTTTCCCTCTCGGCCATAGATGGACCTTTAGTGAGAGTATACAAGGTTGTGGTTCTCTCTCTCTTTTCTTCTCCTTGAGCTAAGCATAACCATGGTACCTTCTCCTCATTCATCTTTTGTTTCTTAAGGTGACGATGGTGGTGTCGAAAGCATGTTTGGAGCTTTAGATGGATGATCTTCATGATGAGGAACATGAGTTTTCTGCTTGGATCAGGAATCTTGATGTCCTTCATGGAAATCCTCTTAAGGTGGGTTACATAACTCTTAACCATCTCTATTATGTTCACTCCTCATATGTACTTAAATCGATTTTTGTCTTTAGATCGATACCTTTCTCTATGATAACTGTATATGTGGACCTTGAAATATGATCTAATGGGAATGCTATGTTTTATTACTACCTTTATCTTGTGTGGGATGGTAAGGGTGTCTTGAGGTTGAAGATGACTAACCCTATATGCTTTGGCTACCCGATATGGTGTTTTACCCAATATAGGGCTTTACCCGATATAGAGCTTTGCCCGATATAATACCTTGCCCGAAAATGCATGATTTGGTTGATAAATTATGAGCAATACCCCTCTCTCATTTAGTTGAGAGGTGAGCTTAGGATTCCTTGATCCAAAGATGTATGGTGGTGAGTCCTTGGGCAAAACCCCTCTCTCACTTTGTTGTTGAGAGGTGAGCCTATGCTCTAGATGGTTGGGTGACATGTTAGATTGACCGATAGGAGTGTTGACCTTAGTGTTGATATGATGTTCTACCCTAGATGTTGTTGGTTGACCGATATGGTGATGACCCACCTTGTTGCCCGATATGTGTTAGAGGTTGTGCAAGACCCCTCTCACTTCGTTGTTGAGAGGTGAGCCAACTCCCTTGATCTTTTAGGGTTTTGTGGTTGTCTTGAGGTTGAAGATGACCAGTCCGAGATGTCTTGTTGCCTGATACCATCTTGATGTGAGGTGCTCGATATCCCCTTAGTTGGGTCTTGGAAGATATGCTAGAAGAATGTTTGGTTGAACCCTTTGACCGATATGAGCCCTTAACTGAGTTGATGTTTGCCTGATATGTTCTCTTGGGTGCCTTGAGCGACATGAGTGGCCATGCCTTATTGGTGAGTCTTGAGCAACACCCCTCCTTCCTTGAGTTGTGAGGTGAGCTCTGGCTCTTTCCCGATATGCTTGAGAATTGTGCAATACCCCTCTCTCTTTCTTTAAGTTGAGAGGTGAGCCAATGCTCTTGATACATTGGGTGATATGGTGAGGTTGGCCGTTAGGGTTGTCCAAACCCTAGTCACCTGATATGGTTGGTAGTACCTTTGTGGCTTGTTGTCCTTTATGGTCTCTTGAGTGAGTTGCCCGATATCCCCCTCTTCCTTTAGTTAGGGTTTGGGTTATACAACAGTATGAGGTTTGGGTAACATAGTAGGCAGATGCCTTGGTGATCCTTCACCTGATATGGTGCTTGGGTTTTATGAGGTTTGCTGCCCGACATGGTCATGTTAGGTTGTTCCTTGGTGAGGGCAATACCCTTAAAGGTAGTGCTGCCCGATACCCTAGAACCCTTAGGGTGTTTTGGTGTTGTTGTTGTATCCGGGCAATATGGCTTTGGTATGCTTTGCACGATACCCTTAGATGTGAACCCCTACCCTTGAGTAAGCTCTTGGGTAATACTAAGTATCCCTTGCCCGATATACCTTGGTGAAGGACTTAACTCGATATCTATGCCAACTAGAAACACACCTTAGAGTACTTGGCCGATACATCAGTCTTCTGAGGTACATGTTGTTGGCTTTCCCGATATCATCAGCCCTATCTCAGTGTGAGCATGATCGTGTACATGGGAGCTTGGGCGATACTATGGTTGAGTGCTTGGTCGATACCCTATATGAAGATTTGATACCTTGGCCGATATGCCTTACCCGATACATGCTTCCTTTTGGTTGGTTACCTGACACATAGAGAGGCTTAGACAGAGCTTGAGCGATATGGTGTTTAGACAATACATGTTGAGAGCTTTGATGGTATGGTATTATATATGAGATCCATATACTCATCCTTATGCAAGTATGCAGCCTGGGGTTAGAAGTTTATTGGCTTAAATGATATGCATATTAATGATGATCATGAATGAGGGAAAAAGGGACTTGACCATGCTAGGGTTGACCTCGAGAATACCTTAGTTGTTATAAGGTTATGTGGTTCTTGGCCAACATCAATAGTGTTCGATGGTTTATAGTGGAGGGTTTGTTTGGTTGTTGCCTAGTTTTGGTGAGGGTAGGCGACACCTTTGGTGAGGGTTGTACCCTAACCCAATAACCCTAAGTGTTATCTTGATCCCTAGATGCTTATCTTGTTACCTTGGGTCCGTATCTTTGATCGTGATGATGAGGTATGACGAATAGGTTGTGAGTCTTACTATGATGGTTACCTATGGTTGGTGATAGGTGAACCTTTGATCATTCTTGATGATAGATCATGGTTGTATGATCCTTAAAGATGAATCCTTAGGGATGGCGTGCATGGTGACATGAGATGTAGGGTATGGTGGGATACCCATGGTATGGTAATAGTAATGCGTATTGTTTAATATACCATGTAAGACTTTATGCTTCATGAGTTCATAATAAAGGATGTTGTTCCAATCCTATAAACCTTAATCTTAATGACATGTTATTCATGATATACTTTTTAAAGATTTGTTTTTGGTGATCAAGTTATCTCTTTTTCCATACATCCTAACCATGCAGGTATTATCAATTGAGATTATAGCCAGGTAAGAGTTATGATGGTCATATGAATATGTGCTTTGTGTGGCACTTGGTATGTGTGAAATATCTGAATAATAATAATGTCCTTTGTTGGTGAGATAACATGTATTACTAGTATGATGAGAAAGGTCTTGTGGCCTGATAAAGGCCGAGTGCCTAATTGAGGTGTTATCCTCTAGTTGTGCTATGAGGGATTGCTATCCCATGAGGATGTATGATGATGAAGCCTTATGAGAGGTAGTGGCTCTATGTAATGAAATGAGGGATTGATATCCCATGGCAATATGATGATGTTGATGGCATTGAGAATGGCAGTAACAGTGTAACACAAAATATTAGAATCTAATGTTGTTTATGTTTTATATATATGGTTGCTTAATACAACTTGGTTGCCCTAACAATCTACTTAAAATGCATTAATTAATTATAGATAAACCTTTCATGTAGTTTGCCCTGACCATAGATCCATCATCGTCAGGAGCTAGTGATGGTGAAATGGGTTCTCCTGCGGGTTAATCTGGAGCACATATTGTTGAATATGCGAGGTTTCTCCTAGCCGAGAATAGGAGGATTAGAGTGCAACTTGGGTTGCAGACTCAAGATGTGTATAAGAGCATTGTGAACAGGCCCATGGCTCAGTGTGATGGAGCATGAATGTGTTCATGGTTGAGAGCACGATGAACAAGCCCCTAGCTTAATGTGTACTAGCGCCAAGACTTGTACCAAGGTGGGCTAGAGGAAAGGGTAGCCTACAGGAGCTGACCCTATGACTGAGGTCACTTAAGCAAGAGACTGTGGTCCAGCTTTGGATATCGTGCACTGACCACGAAGAGGAGAGGTCATGGAGTCCGACTCTTCCACTGACCTTGTATGGCATCCGCTTTTTGGGTTTCGCAACCGAAGGTGGGATTTGAGAAGTACGTACGACTCACTTCCTCAGGGCATAATAATTCGTAATTCAGCCATGTAGTATATCTTTCCCATGTAGTATATCTTGCCTAGGGCAAATACAGAACATTGGATGAGGCCTTGTAATGCAATTATATGATCTTTGTATAAGTTTTCATATACATGTTCTTCATATTCCTTATTGCAGAACTAGTTAGTTATTACCTATTGTTTATATTGTTCTATCTGCTAAGTTATTTGTGATAATAATAAAGTTGGTAGAGGGTTATATTTCTCGCTGGGACTGTGTGTCTCACCCCGCTGATTAATAACTTTTTTAGGTGGACGTGGCTGGAGAGATAAAGATCATGTGGCTGAGATGATATGCAGATGTATCATACTTGGTGGAATAGATAGTGTCTAGTGGTAGAGTCCTATGTGTCGTCCATGTACACTTAGGTCTTCGGGAGAGTTTTTCGATGTTTCTAATAAGATGATCGATATGTGTTTTTGGCTTCTGTATCATGATGTAGTAGATAAGCATATGGAATCGTTATTTCATGTAATGAGATGATGGGAAAATATGTTGTAGCACCTTGATTCTATATGTTATAATAGAAAGTGTTGGCTCAGATGTAATATGTCTCATCTTATGGTGCTTGTTGTAAATCAGTTTTAATTTCCCGTGATTTTTTATAATCCGCTGGTTAGTATGAAATCGTATTTTGTTTGAGTGGGATGTTTCATAAACATATGTTGAGTCAAACTTAACGTTAGAGTTGTGAGGTTTGACATTAATAATGTGATGCTTTCTATGTTAATTGATGTTGTTTAGAATTATGTTAATGGATTGATGCTTCCACTCATATATATGTTGTATATAAAATTGGGGTTCTCCAGAGTCAATCATAAACTTGAACTATTTAAGGAGTATAGTAAAACTTAAAAATTCAATGATTTATTTGAAAGATTTGTAGAAAAATAACAATTTGGAAGGTATGCATTGTTGAACAACTATACCCCCTCCAATGTTGTATGGTAGCATGTGATGACCTCTCGTGAAATAGGATGTACAAGATTATTGTGGTGGGAATGCGATGTTGTGATGGCTTGTAGCAAGACAAAGAAAAAGTCACATCAAAACAGTCAGACAGGTAACTAAATTTGAGTGGTAAGTACTAAACACAAATTAAGAGAGAGACATCTTGCTTGGCGTGAAATTTTATGTTCATGCGTGTCCCCCTTTGTTTTGTGGTTGTACACATTACAATACCTTTGCATATACTTTGGTGTTCGGTGGGGATCCTAGAGTTGGTATGGGATGGTATAGGAAATGGAATAGAGAACACAAACAACATATGTGAACTTGTCTTCAATGGTTTCGACATGGGCAATATGAATAGACACGCATACTAGTCAATAGTGAATTTGATGAGTCAAAACATTATAAGAATTATTAAAGGTATTAGGTAGACTTAGATCAAATCGAGGAAAGATAACAAGACGAGAACTTGATTCCTAAACTGCAAAGCAAGATAGATGATAATGAAAATGAACGGCCGTTGTAAGTGGACTCGACATGATTGATTGATTGCGATTGCACCCCGATAATGACTCTCTTACTAGATATTTATGATACATCGATGTTATTCATAAACCCATTAATCTTCTCTCACTACCATCTCATTCCCAATTATCACCTGCCAATTGCATAAAAGAAAGTTGTATCTAAACAACAATCCCCAACATGAAATTAGGGAAAATAAGTCTTCCTTTCTTTGCTGGTCGGCATCGTGTCATGTAAGTTCCCATCATTCTCTCTCCCAACATGCACCCCACCCACGTCCACCACACCAAATATCTACACCCCCAAAGCAGGGGAGAATGGAAGAAAATAGAAAACAAACTACAGCCAACCAAGGCAAAGAACCACAACCAACAACCAAAGATCGTTTGTGTTAGTTTTGATTGTTTGGCTTTTTTTCGCATTCCCAACTAGGAAAAAAAGAAAAGGACAGAGCACGCCGCCGGAGGTGGGAGGGAGAAGAAAGAAGTTGCAGGAACATTGATCCCAAGCACTCCGTTTCTTCTTGGGATCTCTCTCTCTCTCTCTCTCCTTCCCTTCCTTCTTCTCGTGAAACAAAACTTCTTCCTTTCCTCAAGAAACTAGAGTTGGAGAAACAAAAACCAAAGCGCCGTCCCCAAACCGGATGCCACGGCGGGCCTGTTCGCCGGGCAGCGCTTAGCGGGGGAGTCTCCGCCCGCAGTCCATACCTGGGATGGTCCGGTTGTTGAAGAGGGGGAACAGCCTCGACAAGTTGCTGCGCGTCAAAAGCAGCAGCAAGCACCACGCCTCGCCTTCACCTTCGCCCTCGCCGCCGGCGTCAACGTCAACTTCGTCTCCGCCACCACAGGATTACAGCAGCGGAGCAGCAGAGGGAGCAGGGGCGTTGAGTAGCCAGTCTGGAGCGAGTTCGCCCTCGTCGTCGTCGTCGATCGATGGACGGGCAGCCGAGTGGGTGGGCCGTGGACCGGCACGAGCGGGTGCCCAAGTAGAGGCTTGGCAAAGACGGTGCGACCGTTGCTGGCGGGAAGGACCCCGTCCATTCTGGTAATTCCTCAACCGTTCATTTCATTAGGACAGAGACAGAATACTCGTGGTTTATTGCTTGTGGGTATAATGTTTGATGATTGGCCGCATGTGCATCAGATATGGAGCTGATGAAGGAGAGGTTCGCGAAGCTATTGCTTGGAGAAGACATGTCAGGTGGCGGCAAGGGGGTCTCCTCTGCCCTGGCATTGTCTAATGCCATCACCAATCTCGCAGGTATGAGCAGGCCTTGACGGATCTTCATTACTGATTAAATGATCGATCGTAGCCGTATCTTGCCTGAGACATGTCTGTGTATTTTCAATTGATCATAACTCATCAGCCTCCGTCTTCGGAGAGCAGCGGCGGTTGGAGCCAATGGCAGCGGACAGGAAGGCGAGATGGAAGAAAGAGATCGATTGGCTGCTTTCCGTGACCGACCACATCGTTGAGATGGTACCGTTCAGCAGAAGAACAAGGACAGGATACAGATGGAGGTATGCATTATAGATTGAGAAATATACCCACATATCGATCAAGCATTGTGTGCCTAATTGTCTCGCCTAAAATTTAGATCATGACGACCCAACAAAGAACCGATCTGCACATGAACATCCCGGCGCTACGAAAGCTCGATGCAATGCTCCTTGTAAGAACTCATGTCATTTATTTCCGTCGATCATCTTCGATTCAAGCATCAAATTTATAAAAGTTATGAAAGAATCAATTTTTATGAACCAATATCACATGTCATACACTGTGCACTGCGTGATTAACCATGAAATTACGTCAAAACAATCAGGATTACCTGGAGAACTTCAAGGACCAGAACGAGCTCTGGTACATGAAGCGTGGCGAGGACGACGACGACGGGCAAGCGGCCGCGACGGCGCAGCGCAACGAGGACAAGTGGTGGCTCCCCACGGTGAAGGTCCCTGCAGAGATCCCTGTAATCTCTCCATTTCCTTTCCCCTTGATTTTTGTGTAGACGGGGAACGTGAGATTTCTATACTTCATTGATTGATTCATGTATTTATATACTAGTTTTGTTTAACTAACATAATATATCATCAATTTGGCTTCGATCGCGCACGTTTATCCACCATAAACATTGGTCTATCCCACGATTGAATTTAGGACAAAGGCGTCCGTTTTTCTTTATGAATAATTTTTCATTTATAAGGAAAAAGGCGTCCGTAATCACATTCGCCAGTTCAGATTACATGAAAGATATGAGTAAATTGTGTTTATTATTACTGGAGGTATAAATAAAGACAATTTTAAAAAGCATAATCATGGAGAAGTTAATGGGGGGGAAGCACCTCTAAGTAAGCCTCAGAGATAAGATGAAAAAAAAAATGGATGATAGTCTATGACATCTATATAATTGAGTCATCCTGTCAATCTCCGTTTTGTTCATTTAGAATTTGCTCCATCGAACATGTGTCGAGGCAGGCATCAACATCCCTAAAGCATATCATTTGAGTTGTCTTGGCCTCTCTAATGATTTCTCAAATTCCCGAATCAGATGTTGGAAGATAACATGGCATCATATAAATATTATTATTTCTTGATAAATTAGTTTATATCTCTTTCTTAAATTTCAAATATTCTATATTTTTCTCTTTCCATATGGACTAATAGATAGTGATGGATAAAATATTTGGATCGGGGTAATGTCTGGAAATTTAGATTTTTCTTTAAATATAAAGTTGATAGTATTCTTTCCTATATAATGTGAGTGTCTAGATGTATGGTGATTTTTTCCCATATTTTTTTTGGAAAGACACACTAGAGAAACATGTGTAGCATTTTCATGTGTTGCTCTACACATAAGGCATATGGTAACTCCATAAATACTCCATTTGGTCCAATTTTCTGTGATGGGTGTTTTGTCATGTCCTATTAGTCATATGTCGATAATGGACATTTAATCTTCTAATGTTTATCAAATATAATCTTGATGTCTGGTGATTGAAAAAGTGGCATATGGTTTCTAGTATATAAGATTTTCCCCAATTCCATATGATGTGATTATTCATGAAATTTTATAATGTGTAATCAATGTGTTTAACATTTGCATTGTTGAAAGAGTCATGAATGTATATGTGAAACTAGTTGTCTATTCGAGTTGAAAAGGATAAATTGCTCAATCGGTGTTCTATTTGACAATCGGGAGGGAATATCGATATGAAGCTTCATGCTTTTAATCATGTACCCATTTAGTGAGGGGTCATCCCTGGAATTTATGAGTTTGAATGAGTGTGGTGGAACTTTGGTACTATCGTGAATGGTGTATATTGTGTTGACAATGTGTCACCATAACAAAGATGTGCCTTTCTTTTTAGTGGTTTGCCATGGGTATTTATTTATTAACTATTTGTTTATAATAGTGATCTCTATAATAGTTTGTTTTTTAGTGCATAGGGTGGTTGTGATTCTATGAATGAGATAGAGTGTATGAAGTTTGATGTTGAGGGTACCCAATCCACCTTTTTGTTTAGGTTTGCATATGTTATCCCATCTATCTATGTGTAATTTCCTTTTCTCTGTTGTGTCTTCAAATAGAAATGTTTTACGAAGAATTTAGTTATTCTATGGATAACCTTGGATGGGAGAGGTATATAACTGAGGTAGTATATGTGATGAGTGGTCTAAGGGATGTATTGAGGAGGGTGAGACAGCCCGCAAGGCTCAGTTTTTGTGATTTCCACGTGTATAGTTTCTATTGAAAAGTTGTGATAATAAGGTTCTAGCATGTAGTTGGAAAAGGGTGTGGCGACAAGGGCAAGTTGATATATTGGATGGGATATTTCTCTTCCTTGCATTGCAACATGTGTATCTATCTGTTTAAATCATATTCAATGGTATGTGGGTTTATGTTGGATGATTTTTGGAAATTTATTTTGAGACCACATAAGTGTGAAAAAACACCCAAATTGTGAATGGTGTTGATGGTGTTAAAATCATTTAGTTTAAGGAAGAGTATGGTATCATATGCACATTGTATGATTTGAACTAAGAGTATGATAGGAGATTTGATGTTGTTATTATCTATAGGTAGCTAGATCAGTATGGAAAGCATGTATGTCACAAGAATGAATAGATAAGGAGAAAGAGGATCCCCTTCTCTAAGTCCATTTCAGCTGGAAAAGTAACCAAAGGCTGTGCCATTGATGATGGTAGAAAAGTGGGATGAACTAATACAAAATTTAATATAGTTGGTCGATCTTGTTGGAAATCCACTTCCTTCAAGACAAGAAAGTGGGAAATGCCAGTTAATGTTGTTGAAAGGTTTATCATAGTCTAGTTTTAGTGTAAGGAGTGGAATTTTCCTACATTGACAAGTGTATATCGTCTCATTGACCACGATGTATACATCTTGTATACTTCGATCTTTATGGAAATAATTTTATTGTATTCATGTGATCTCTAGTAGTTTAGTTTTGAAATGAGTATTGAGTGTTTTTGCAATGATCTGATATGAAGCATTGATCAAATAAATAAGTCTAAAATGGTTGACTATGGACAGGTTAATTAGAATGTTTATTAGAGAAATATAAGTTTGATTGAGTGTGCTTATTTGATTGTTAATGTCCTCATGCTTAAGTATTCAAAAATTGAGAAGAAGGAATATTTAATGTTTTTCCATTGGTTGAGGTGAAAATCCATGTTGAAACCATTAGGTTGAGGGATTTGTTTGGTCCTAGATTTTCAGTAGCAAATTTAATTTTATCTTCGATGAAAGATCTGATGAGGGTAGTGATGTTGTCAATTTTAGTGGGGCATAAGGTGTTTGTTATTGTAAAGAAGATTAGAGTATTGTCTATCATGATTAAAGAGAGTCTTATAGAAAGAGTCGGATCTCATTATGATATGTGCCTTGTTTGAGGTGTGCACATCATTGATATATAAGTGTTGTTGCAAATTTGATGAAAAAAAATATATTTTTGTCATGTTCTTCGAGCCATTGTATTTTTGCATATTATTTCCATATGTTCTCATTTATCTTGTTAAAGTTTTTAGTTTCAGTTTGAAGAACAATAGTGTGAATAGGGTCTACTTGAAGGTTGTTTTCGGCTAGGAAAATGTTCTTTGTAGATCAATACTATAGAAATGGCTTATAACGTCACCTTTAAAGTCGTCGGTTGTAATAATACACCGACACCTAAACAATACAGCGTCGGTTTATAAAATAAACCGACATCAATCTGTGAAGGGGGACCAGACACGTGTATCACTTTTATTCACTATCGGTTCCTTAATAAACAACCGACGCCTAAAATTAACACCCAAATCCAAAATTTCCAATGAAAAAAATTACCTCCAAAATTTAACATATTGCACTGGTTGTTAACTAATAAACCGATGACTAAAGGTTATTCGCGAGACAGAAATTGGGCACATTTTGGTCGTTGGTTTTAAAACAGCGACCGACGCTTATGGGTTTTCCCGCGCCGTCCGCGGAAATTTTTTCACACCCTTTGAGCGTCGGTGTTTGATATAAACCAATGACTGTGGTCATTAATTGAGAATAATTTTTTAATCGGCATATGTAGATAGACGTCGTTTTTGCTGTAGAACCGACACCTATAGTTTTGTGTGTCGGTTTTATTTAATAACTGACACGTAATATTAACTTAATAGCACCGCACAAGCCCGACTCTTCTCCTTTCTCTGTTTCATTCATCTCGATTTCGAGGGTTTAAGCTCCGGCGATGATTCCTCTGCTCACCACTCCTGTGCCGCCGCTCGCCTCCACCGTCGTCGTTTGCTAGTCCTCCGGCCGCTGTGCTCCAGGCCGGCCGCCGCCCCAGCTCGACGATCGCCCGCCCTAGCTCTCTGTTCGCCGCCCACCTCGGCGCCACCGGTAGCTGTGCGCGGGACTGCTGTCGTCGCCTACTGCCGCGTGCACCGCCGCTGCTCCTGCTACCGCCTCCGCCTCCTACCGCTACCGCCTTCTACCACCTCTGCTTGCTACCGCCGTCGTTCCTGCTCCTGCTACTGCCGCCGCTCCTGCTCCTGCTCCTTCTACCGCCGCCTCTGCTTCTTCCAGCCACTGCTAGTTCTCCGGTCACTGCTCTCCAGGCCAGGCGCGGCTCCTAGGGCTCTGCTCCCTGCTCTCCAGGTCACTGCTCCGCTCCGACCACTGCTCCTGCGTGCCCAACTCCGCCACAAAGGTACCCTGCTCCTGCTCTTCTTCCTCCTCTTTTTCCTCCGCCCTCAAGCAGCAGTACCGTGCTCCTGCTCGAATAATGTAGGAAATACGTAGATTGTGAATAAAAAATGCTCTGATTCACATTAATATTACCAATAATGTAGGAAATGAATGCTAGCTCCAATTATAGACATGTTGTATATGGTTTTGATCAGAAAAATGCATTGATTGTGAATAAAATATACTTAAATCTCTATTATTCTTCTTGTTACAAAGGTATAGTTAGTACATGAATATTAGATGATATTCAAGAAATCCCTAGTTGGATGAGCATGTTGTTAATCATGTTAATTATGATTATTTTATTTATTCTGATGTCAGTATATAATTATGCGATCCCAACATCTTAAATTGAATTAGAATGATTTCAATGAATTATAGAGTTTTAAAGTTGATAATCATGTACATGCGGAAATAGGGTTATTAATAACGTAGTATGTTAAATATGATGATTAGGGCTATGTATATAATGTCTAGTAAAGATTCCTAGACTTTTTGTCATTAGGGTAATTTTTATACATGTTTGAGTAAATTAGGGTTTTAATAATGCTCTATAGATTAGGATTAACCATATTGCCTGTAGTTTATACACATTTATTATATATAAGAATGACAACACATGAATTTGTTGGCCTAGAAACCCGTCCAAGATTTACTCATTAGGAGTAAATCTTAGATAGTCCCCAGTTTGGGACTGTTCTTGAACACCTAATCTCACTTAGGATGTAAGTGTATAATGTGTATTGGGTTTTCAAGAAAATTTCGGCAGCATTTCCCCGTTTATTCTCTAAGTACATATGTACTTAGAGAACAACGGGGAAATGCTGCCGAAATTTTCTTTAAAACCCAATACACATTATACACTTACTAGTGAGATTAGGTGTTCAAGAATGGGATAGGTGGTATACATTTATTATATATAAGAATGACAGCACATGTATTTGTTGGCCTAAAGTTTTAACCATGCATAAACTCTAATTTGTTAACCCTAGATGTGAACTTTACAATGTGAATGTGAACATACAATGTGAATGTGAACTTTACAGTGTGAATGTGAACTTTACAATGTGAATGAGAACTTTACAATGTGAATTACTTTACAATGTGAATGTGTACTTTATAATGTGAACTTTACAATTAGTGTTACTTTACAATGTGAAATTTATAATTTGAATGTGAACTTTCAGATGGATGATCAGGACCGTGTTGATGATGACCGTGAGGGTGAGGATGTGCTTGCACCGCCTGACAATGTAAGTTTTAAGAATATATCCCTGAGGTTTCTATCTATATGTTCATTTATAATTATATTATGTAAGTATGTTTTTTTATCAAATTTTAGGTTGGTGATGTACCCACTGAAGAAATTACAACACTTGATGAGCAGCAAAAGAAAATTGAGAAAGTGAGGGGCATTACAATGATGAACAAGTTAATACAGCAAAGGGGCAATGGACCCAAATTGGCTGTGGATTTCGATTAGGTAGGAAATCCATATGGAGTGAACCACAACTCATTTATTTCATATCTTGGGGTTCTTACTCGCAGCCTTTGCAGTCCTATCCTAGAATCATGGCATAGAGTTCCTAAGGGGAAGAAAGACCACATATGGAAGGAACTATGCGTGAGTTATTATTATTTGTAATTATATTTGTGTAGATTATTAATTTTTAGGATACTAGTTAATAGCAATTCTATTTAATTTGCAGAGCATATTTGATCTGGATGAAAAGTTGCATCGTAAATGTGTGATGCAACATTGTGGGAGGGTCTTAAGGAACTATAGGACCAATCTCACCCGAGATTACATACGCGATGCTGAGAATAGGTTCTTGATTGATTCCAATTCTAGACATTGATCAGTATTTCACTAACTCTACAATAATAATTTTTGTTTATATTCTCTTTGAAAACTAAATATAGGAAGAAGGAAGCCACACAGCAATGGAACTACTTGGACCCCAAATAATGGGAGGAGTTTGTTAACCAAAGAAAAACAGATGAATTCAAGGTATTAAGCGCCACTCCCAATTTAATTAATATACGTTTTTATGTATTCACCTATTCAAGATTAACCTTTAGTGTTACTAACCAAATCAATGTGCTAACTAACTAGGCTATCAGCGATGCTCAACGAGCAAGGTGTGCACTGAATGTGCACGAACACACAATGGGTCCAAGAGGATATGCAGGCATTCGCCAAAGACTACAGGCTGAGTCTACTCAGCCTACTGCTACTCAGGAGACTGCAGAGTCCTCTACTGCTGCTCCCGCACCTCTGCCTCGTCATGTTTTGTGGATAGCTGGGAGGCAAAACAAGAAGGGAGAGATACTGAAGCCTGCAACCATTGAGGCGGCTGCAAAAATGGTAAAAATCAAACTCTTACAGCAATCTATCGATATTGATTATTGTTATGTTTACTTACGAATTTTTTTTGATGGGCTTAGCGGGAGATGCACAAGCAGAGGAAGGAAGGCAAATTCATCCCTCAGGGCATAAGGGATGAACTGACAGTTGCTCTGGGTAACCCAGAGCATCCTGAACGTGTAAGGGGTACAGGCGCTGGTGTGGGCATCAAAGCGTTCTTTGGGCCATCCCAGCGTAAACCTGTCCCAAAAGCGGGACTTTCACAAGCTGAGGTAACATATTCTTATTTTAGAATGTTATTGCGAAAGGGAATTCAATAATCAGAAACTACCATTTCTTTTATCCATGTATAGGTAGATTCCTTATTTGATAGGAGAGTCGAGGAAGTAGTTGATAAAAGACTCCATGAAGCATTTAACAAGTGGTAGGCATCTCAGACTGCCACTCAGACAGTACCTGTGGCGAACCTCTCTTCTCCTACTCCTCGTACTGCAGAGGTTGGGAGTAATCCTATAGACCCACCTAGCACGTCCTCTATAAGTATTTTTATGGCATATATAATAGCTAGTCTGTTCAAGATGATATGTTTGTGTATATATGCATATAACATTCTTTATGTAAATTTGTAGGGGTTGAAGCCATGCCGACTACAAAGTGAAGGATATATCATTGCAGATGCATCGGCTTACCCACCCCTTAAAGGGTGCATGTTTCATGGGAGTCCAGTACCAGATGGCATGGTACGTGTGAGCCCCATACATATACTTGCTGGCTGGATGAATCTTGCACTGCCTCATGCACACCCAGATGCTGAAACACTTGGTGAGGTAGTAGGCAGAGTGATACCATGGCCCGAAGCGGATGTCCTCTATACTGATATTGTATGATAAATTTTCATTACTTTAATTTGTTAGTGTGTGTATATATATTAGTCAATTGATATGAAATTATATATACAGGTCAAAAAGACGAGACCCACTACATCTCGGCCTCCACCTCCTTGACTATCAAGTTGGCTTCCAGGGAACCTACACGCCTCGATAGGTCCTAATTGTAGGAGTGTGGCAGTATGGATCAGCGAACATAATCCAAATTGCCCTATAAATGTTACTATTCCAGAGAATGTTGTAGGTAAATCATACGATAACAATCTATTTATACAAGTTTAGCATACGTATTAATGCATACGTAATAGAAGTTCTGGATACATTATTTATGCAGGTCAAACATTCGGAAACAACATATTTATACAAGATATTTTGGAGTTGTTTAGTTATGAATGGCTGAACACATCTATGATAGAGTTGTGGATATGGTGAGATTAATGCATACGGCAATCTGGTTTATACATCCATATACCTTGTTTTATATACGGCAATCTGGTTTCTTATATATTAATGCATACATAATACATGTTTTGCAGCCACTTATACAAGACATGTACAGATTTTGAGTTTTCCCATGTGGGATTTTTGGTTCCATCTTTGATTAGTCTTGTAGTTACAGACCCTTCTTCAGTTACTTCATACTACTGTGATGCTTTTGAATATTTTGGTAAAAATAATAAGACGGTGATAATAGCTCCATTCAATGTCGAGTAAGTTTACTTTGCTTGTAATTTGGACTTAAGCAAATTACATTTTTATTGCGGATATTGAGTTATTTATTTTCTACTTTTTTACCTGTAGTTCTAAGCATTGGGAGTTATTAGTTATTGTCCCCAAGACATTCACCGTCTATTATCTAGATCCTGCGGGGAGTGAGTTGGATGTATTATATGGACATGCAATTAAAAGGCCATTATTCTCGTGAGAAATATTTTATGTTTTTATATCTGTTAACATCTGTTACTGTATTACTATTTAATTATGCAATTTAATGTGTTACATTAACATATATAGGGCTTTACAAGAGTATAAAAAAGCTGGAGGAAAGGTCCCCAAGAAAAAAAATCTAACACTCATTTGGGAGAATGTGAAAGTAATTTCCTGACTCCAATGTATATATTATTTATGTGAACTGTGCTTATTTGTATTTTTGAATATTTTGTATGTTTCAATTTATAGTGTGCTATACAAGACAACGGCTGGGCATGTGCCTACTATGCGATGCGATTTATGGACATAATCATCAAACATGCCGTATTGGAAATCGATAACATACAACATGTATTATACATAGTCTCGTTAGATAATATGAAATATATGAATCTTATTATATATTATTATAATTATGTATGTACGTCATTCTCTTTGTAGGTCTTTAAAAATGAGGACTTCAACACAGGTGCAAAGTGTTTCGATGTACATGCTCCCTATACGAGAGATGAATTAGATGATGTAAGAGAAGATTGGGCAAAAGCCCTGCAAAGAGTGGGAATTTTTCAATATGATTTTGCTGACAATGATGACAATGAATAAAGAATAACTTTGTTCTCATAATTAATTTTGTATGAATGTGAATGAATTTTTATGAATTGTCATATGTGTGTGAAAATCATCAATACATGAATGTTTCTACATGACGAATGTGAAAAGAGATGAAATAAATAGAACTGTAGGTTGCTACTGGTTTCTACATGCGTGTGATGAAAAAATAATATGAATTAAATGTTCTTATACATGAGTGTGAATCACATATATATAATATTGTACATCATGTTAATTTTGCAGGTTTGTGGCTTGTTGTTGGCTGATATCAATGGATGCCATAAAACCTACAGTTCATAACTGAACTGCAGGTTTCTCATCCTGCGACCAGCCACAGCAGGTCTGCAGACTGACAGAAAAAAATACAATAGGCGTCAGTTATTTGTATAAAACCGACGACATATGGTTACAGTTTCGGTTGCCATATTAGTAACCGACGTCGATTTCCCTAATGAGGCTAGACACCATGGCCGTGCTGGCCAGCACGGCCGTGGCAGCGGACCAGACATAAAATAGGCGTCGGATATTTGTATACAACCGACGACATATGATAACAGTGTAGGTTGCCCTACTAGTAACCGACGTCGATTTCCCTAGAGGCCAGACACCACAGCCGTGCTGGTCAGCACGACCGTGGCAGCGGATGAGATGGTGTCGGTTATCACTAATAAACTGACGTAGATAGTGCCCCAGATGCCCCCCTTTCTGTGGCGTGAAGGTATATGGTGTCGGTTTCTAAGCTAATAACCGACGCCTATACCCCATGCTAGCGCGTTTTCGGTGTGTTTTTGGTGGCGCACGAAGGGTTGTGGCATCGGTTTGAGAACCGACGCGTAACAGTTGGGCTTTTAGCGGCGCCCACATAGGTGTCGCTTAAAAACCGACACTAAAGGTTGGTTATGTAGTAGTGGATGTTGTCAAAAGTGTTTTTGATCCATGTGTGTAGCTTAAATCTGATATTTTTGAGGTTGTCTTGTATCTGTAGACTTGTTGTAGTGTCATGAGGATGACTAATCAAATAATCTTTAATGATGTCCATAGATTTTGGGTTAATAGTCCAACATATTTCAAAGTGGAATGGTTTAGATCCCCAAGTTATAATCTTAGTGTTATGGATAATAGAGAAGTGATCTGAGGCGGGACAATTGGTGGAGAAAATGGATATTAGAGGATAGTGTGTGTCCAAAGTTTTTGCACATAGTAATTTGTCCAATTTGGCTCAAACAATATCCTTTGTTCGATGTATAGATCAAGTTTGAGGTAGATACATCAATCAATTGATGTTTTTTTATGAACTTATGAAAAAATGATCATGGTAGTGTGTGTGTAGAGAAGTTCCTATGAGAGAACTTCAGACGTGTTTGTCATAAAGTTGAAATCTTCTCCTTCAATCCACGGGGATGGGGAATGAATGGAGGCCAAATCTTCACTCTCCTTCATGTATGTGCCTTTTTTGGGTCGGCTCATTATAAACCCCAATGAATGTCCAAGAGAGGTTGTCATCCATGTCAATATAGGAAATGGTCTAATGCATTGGAAGGTGTTTGGATTCCATCCCACAAAAATTCCACCATTGAGGCCTTGTAATGAAATTTGAATCCATTTAGAGATGTAGTTCCACCAATAGCGTGTAGATGGAAAGGGGTGAAATGTGATTTGGTTTCTTGTATTATGATAAGGTTGATATTGTTTCCTCTAATAATTTAACATATGTGCTAAGGCCAGCTGCATTTGCAGCACCATCAACATTCCAAGATGTAATAATCATGACGGAGAAGAAAAACACTAAAAAGAAAAAGGGATGGTCAAATGGTGAGGTTTTTGAGGTGTTCTTATCCAAGAGAACTAGGTCGGTGTTCATTCCTTCTCATATTAAGTTCCAATTTTGTTAAGGTAATGCTCTCATCCTGGAAATATTCGAAGTTAATACCTATACATTTAGCAAATGTGGCAAAATATGAGGCATTTTCCTATGAGGAAATATGATGAATGAGATCAAGACTGGGGTAGAAAATATTATCACTAGATGGTATATCAGTAATTTCTTACCCAGTTCACGTGAAGTGCATTTTTTTCTTGGTTCTCCTTATGTCCTCTCCCCAATTTGTTGCGAGAAGGTATGGAACTAGTGTGTTTACCTTGTCCTACAACTTATGGGTTGTTGTTAGCTTTGTTTAGTTCTCTAATAATCTCTAAGTTGGGGAGTTCTACCGTCTAAATAACCTCATTGTTTTGTGGTGATATTTTGGTGGAAGGGTTACAAATCGTGAGCGTGGGAGGTGTTGTGAATGTTTTCATAGTGTGTTGTGGAATGTGGTAGATTGGTGATATACATCACCGAGTGAATAGAGGGGAAGATGCACATGGTAGCTTTAGTGGGTTGTTGGAGTGTGTATGATTTTTGTTGTGGTTCACTATGTAAAGGGGTGGAAAAGGTTGATATCTTTCTTTCTTCATCCAAACATGGCATTTATATGGTGTGTGGTTTTGTTGTTGTTGTGTTCCATATGGTGGGGTTTGTTAAGATGTGTAGGGTTTAACCATGATTTGGGGTGAATGGATAGGTCTGAAAAGATAGAGGAAATGGTATTGGTATTTTACCTTGGAGTTTAATTGTGTAGATGATCTCACAAACCTAATTTTGAGGGTATTAGAGATCATAATCTCTTGTGTGATTGAGAAGATGTAGAAAACTTTGATATAGTTTGTTGGGTAAATAGATTTAGAGAGTAATAAAGTATACATATGAACCTACAGTTGAAGCAATCTTCCCAAACACCTCTACATCCCAAAGGTTGGGAGGAAGGTCAGAAATAGAGACCCAACTTGATCCTCTCAGGTAGGCAAGTTCCGCTCTAAGATCCAAGGACAATTTAGTAATGTGGGCTTGGAAAAAAATATCTTATCATGGAATGGTAATGGAGAGAGCATCCATGTGATCAAGCATGGTACCAACTGGTAGGGAGTAAATACATTAGTCAGAAGATAAGATCTTAGGTTTAAGAATGGTACATACCAGGAAGAGAAGTGTCATGAATTGTGTGACATCCATAGTGGTTGTTTTGTATGGTGACAAGGATGTTACGACTAGTGTGAACCTCGAGTATTATCAAGGAGTTAATTGGTAGGTCAATAATGGTCTCTGGTCTCTGAGAGTTGATTCATCATGAATGGTCTTTTTGGAAGTGGTTGTTTGTGCAAAGATGTGGTTTTAGATGGAAGGATAGATAGGGAAGGTAGTTGAGATCATCATTAATATAGGATCGATTTGTTTTGGTAGAAGCTAGTAGGTTTGTTTCTTAGAGAGATGAGAGGTGTCAAAGCATGAGACCACAAGTCATATTGTAGTGGTTGAGGGGACAAAGAATGAAGATTTATGGTATCGAGAGAAAGCACATGTGTCTTCAGATAAGGAGGAGGAAGGGAGTCTCTGAAAGGGGCAATGATAACAAAAGTGGCTTGTGGTTCTACAATCAAAACAAAATTTTGGATATTGGCAGTGAAACATTTATGTACAATTCATTACAATTATGACATCAATATATACGATTATGGTATCTCCTTTTTATAATCCAATATATTAGATTAATAGAATCAGTAGGAAAATGTTTCAAGAGAAATGCATATTATACTTCCATATTATTCATCATACGAGAGGTATAAGTGTACTTGTCATCTTAATCAGCAGATGCAAATGATCCATTGTTTTTCTTAGTGATGCAATTAGATGTAGTGGATGGTAATGTTGCTACATGGGGTTCATCAGTAGGTGCATCATATAGATAATTTGAGTCATCATCATCTAGGTGTTGAGCTTGTGAGGTATTATGTTGTCCTTCATGTGGTTTATGGTTGTTGTTTTGAATGGCATGCCCAGTCTCATAGGGTGTTCGATGGGGTGTATGTGTGAGATCACTGTGAAGATGCATCCCAATGAATAATGATTGATCTAGTGTACCTATAAACACCATAGGTAGAGGCATTAGGTGAACATATTCATCAAGCACATTCATGTAGATATTGTAATCACCTATAGGATGAATCTCCAAGATCAAACCCTATAAGATCCCTAGTTCATTAATGAGCATATTCAATTCCCAGGTAGATCGTGGGCATTTTATTCATCAACCTGAAAGAGTATTCAACATTGATTTCTACGTATGTGAATGTGATCCATCTTAGATTGTAATCATACACTAAATATCTTCGTGATATAGGAAAGGTGAGGTTGTTGGAGGTGAATTCATCTACTCTCACTCAGATTTTGATGGTGAAGAAGGCTATATCAATATGATATTGTCGATAGCTCATCTTCCTTTTTATGTTCTTTATATATCTCCACAATGTTATAGTGTTGTTGTTTTATGTTTTCATATATAATAATCTTTAGCTCTAAATCCATCTAGGAGAGCTTGAAGGCATGGGACATTTGGCACATGAAGAGTCCACCAATTCTCATTGGAATAAGTGTGTAAATGAAGGAGTGTGTTGAATCTGCTGGCAAAAAGTTGGTTTTGTTGTTATATCCATCTTTATAGGTATTTGTATCCTTCTTTAGCAACCATAAGAATCATGCACAAAATGAGGAGTAGTGGAGGAGAATATGGAATGTAAATATGTCTTGCATCTGGTGTTTAGATAGGTAAATAGGCAAGATGTCTCTAAGAATCTGATGCTAGTCTAGTGCATTAGGAAGAGTGCTATAATGAACATACGCCTTACTTTTATTCCACACATATTACAAGTTCCATCCATTTTTTATTATTTGTATTTATTTTTTCTAATAATCTAATGCTATTCTAGTGCATTAAGAAGAGTGATATAATGAACATACGCCTTACTTTTATTCCACACATATGACAAGTTCCAGCCACTGTTTATTATTTGTGTTTATTTTTTTCATAGTTCATCTTGTTCTTAGACAAGAAAAACTCTTCATTGGCAAATTTCTTATATGGCCAGTTCAATTATTCTAGGCATGTTTGGTTGGGTTTAGTCGAATGCAAACTATGAATTTACAATGTATTTTTACACAATACATTCACAATTTGCAGGAGGTTATACCTTACCAAAGTATTCTTAACATGTTATTCCCTCGGTATGTTGTGAAACATGAGCCAATTATATTGTGGCCATGTGATATAAACTATGAGAAACCATTCTCGACATAATATACTTTCACCACTTATAGTGTGGAGTGGGTAGAAAACCATCCAAACTTATTCCTCTTAATAGGATAATATAGGTGACAAAAATATATTGTACAAAGTTCCCTAGGTTTTTCAAAATAACCATGGCCACCTATATATAAGAGTCCTCCTCAAGCCCCAAAATTTATGTTTTGGCTTCATTATTGAAAGTTTCTTGCTACATCAATCCACCTAAATGAAGAGATTTGATGCATCAGAATATGATATTTGTAATCACATTTATAATTTCAACAAGGTTACTATGTGATGCGAGATGTTGGAGAATCATATCATATTACTAGCTAGCCATGATATTTTGCTCCACCCAACATTATATTGGGAAAATTAGGGAAGAAGAAAATTTATCACCACTAGAAGTGGTACAATGCACAAGAAGTCTATAGGCGATAAAATAGATTGTCTATCACATATCAATAAACATGTAAAACTACTTCTAAATTATGACGCCGATGGGGTTGAAGTTGTGGGAACCACCTTATGAATCTTCCCTAAGAGATTAGGTGAGAAATCCAACATGTGTTAATACTAGTACAAACCCAATGAATGGCATTACATAAAAAATGATTCAATATTCATAATGAATGTCATATTTTTTGCTTTTCTGAAAACAAATCTAACTTAAAAAACAAGCCAAGATAGATCATCATGTGTAAATTAAGAAAACAAGAACTTATGTTCATTTATCATTCTCATGTGTGATCTTTACAAAAGATTAGAGAAATATAACATAATCATCCCATACACACATATACATAGTGTCATGTATATGTGCATGTCCATATTAAGACTTGAGACCCGCATGAAATATAATTCACTATCTAAGATATCCTCAACAATTAATTGAAAAAATAGATCATTCATACTAGAAAATTCAAGGGATAACAACATACTATGCATCGGTATACATTGACCCTAATAATGTTAAGAAGATGAATGATTTTCTTCCATCTATGAGAGGGATATTCCCACAAAAGTGGAAAGATTCACGTGTAATATAATGAAGTCATTCATCATTAAGTAGTTTTCTATCAAAAATATAAGCTACAAAAATAAAGGTCTATACATAAATTTGGTCCTCCAATATATTCAATATGAACAAGTCAATACTAGACGATATTAATTAAAAGTAATTTTTAATTTCTTAAGAAAATTTTAATTTCAAGCAGAAGTATCCATTTTCTATACACTTTGTTTGTTATGTGGTGAAATTATTTCATAATATCTTTGTATTAGAAGGTTTAATGGGTGATTCATCATACAATCCTTAGGGCACAATGAACATTGATCATTGGGTAAGGTTTCTACATCGATGTATAGGGGCTCAATGGCCTTGCTGTGAAGGGGCCCATATCCATGGTACTGAACAGGGATGGCATAGATTCTACATTATGCAACAAAGGAATCTTGGATAGATATTGCACTTTGGAGTCAACTCCTCTGTAGAACTTGCTTACAACAAAAAAAGTTACAAAAACAATAAGACTTTTCTAATGCACGTATTCTGTTATGTACTTTTTTATTTTCATGTACAACATGTCCACTATCACAAGATTCCTTTTTGAAGTATATCATAAAAGTTATAATAATTCTCACGGTTGCATAGCAAGTCCACTATTAGATATGATACATACCTCCCTCAAGAATAGTAATAGGGACATATACAATGTCCATGTTGTGCTGGCAATGGTTGGGTTTTTTTATATCTATTTCATCCTCATTACTCAAACTTTCCATTTGAAATTAACATTAGAATCCAAGTATCTTGATTTCTCATTAAAAGATGTTCTAATTAAAATGTATTAAGAATAAATTATGTATAATGATTAAAACAACATCAGTTACGACATCAAGTCCTAAAGATTTCTCTCTAGAATTGGGGTGGAGGATTACAAAAGGCTTATTTTTTTAATAATGAATCTGTCTTAGGATTACCCCCCCCCACATATATATATATATATATATATATATATATATATATATATATATATGGATATATATATATATACTTTTAGATAGGTGAAAAAAAAATTTGAAACACATTTTAATTATTTGACTGATATTCATGGAGGT
Organism: Alisma plantago-aquatica; assembly: GCA_963693085.1. Classification (NCBI taxonomy): domain Eukaryota; kingdom Viridiplantae; phylum Streptophyta; class Magnoliopsida; order Alismatales; family Alismataceae; genus Alisma; species Alisma plantago-aquatica. Next base: position 1,266,464,395 of record OY856410.1, read on the forward strand.
CAAATTAGTAAAGTTTACCCACTTACCCTGGTTATATGGTAGCCACACATATTTTGGAGTCACAATAAAATTATCTAAGAGTTACTTACTACATCCATTATTAAGTTTGTATAGCCCCTAGGTTAAGTGCATTCCTAATGACCAGAGTGCATAAGGATCCACCCCTTACTCTACAACCATCTAACCACTTAAAGAGGTTGAAGGGGTAATTGAAGTAGGTCTTATATGAAATCTATAGGGGGGGGTAAATAGATCTAATCATAATTTATGCAACTTAAAACAAAGGGGGGATGGATGATTGCAACTTGCTTAGTGAATAATGCAACAAAAATAAAGTAAGTCATCGATAAGATCAAGCAACCAAAAAAGAAGCAAGATGTGTAGTGATTCCAAACCAAATATTTTAGTTCCGCTACCTAATTATTTCCAACTAGGATTTCTCAACTTGTAATTTATTACTTTTTCCATACCAATACAAATTATATTACCAAACCTTTTGTGGATCAATGACAACCTCCTATTAAAAAACAATGGTAACTTTCTACTTCTTTTGGAATCTAAGAATACCATACTCTTTGGAGAACATCATAATCTACCTCCACCATCTTTGGATGCAGCCTTCTCGTAAGAAGTAGCTCCAACGCACTTCACTATAGTTATCTCATAAGAAGTAGCATGGAACTACAAACCAAAATAGGAAAATAGAGAGAAAGAAGGAAAATACAATACTTCTCACAAAGATTTTACAATATGAAACTATACTACAAGTGAGTATCAACTCCACATGTGTTTAGGCAAGGCTATATTTGGTGGAGTATGACACTAGAGTTGAGCTATATCTTAGTTTATCTTGGACACAACTAGAGATAGCAATGTGGTATTCTACTCTTAGGAGGATAGCATGTAGTTCAATTCCTCAAGTGTTCTCTAGCATCCCTAAGGCATTCCTATTATGAAAATACTTAGAAATATTGAAGATATATGTTGAGAGTGTTAGGATGATCCTACTAGGAAGCTAATCATTATAGAAGAGCTTAGTAGGAGAGAATACATAGAATTGTATGCTGGTCAAATTGTATTTCAAACGAGATGCATCTCAAAAAAGTATAATTTGACTAAGACACTATAGGAACATCCTTTGGTCTAACAACTATGTTCAAGTCGAATTAAAGTTTGTACGACATGCATTTCAGTCGAATTGCGTCCAACCAAAAAACAACCGTCCTAGTAGGTTCTAAATTTTGGAAAATAACTAATGTAAAGTTAACAAGTTATCTACTTATCCTAATGGGTGTATACAAATATAAAACTTGTTTTTTGCATGTTTTGGTATGTTCATCACTTGTTCATACATGATATATATCAAGTTTTGCAATTTGTACCTAAACAACTCATAATATTAGGTACAACTTTATTTACACGCATCAAACCTACATCTTATTACAGAATCTTTGTGATTGGATCTTGTATAAGTTCCTTGGTCACTTGAAACCCTTAATTGAGACATTAATGATACAATTATAAGATATTTGTATCATCAAAATTGAGTGTGGCATATTAAATAATCCAACAATATAAACATCTGAGACTCATTCATATCCATTTCTCTATATCCAAGTGTAAGGTTTAAGAGATCCATTTCTATAAGTCCAGTGTTTCTTATCTACGTTAGGTATTTCTTATCAAAGGGGTTTCTCTACAAAAACACTTCCTCCATTGATGAATTTGTTCTGAAAACTTTTGATTACTGATTTTTTACATATAGTTTAATAATGGAAAGTAATTTTGTTGATGAAAATTGTGTGATGTACGTCTGAAAAAATGGAACCAAAATCAATGTGAGAACTGTGTCAACAACTTTTAACCATGACTCACTTTTACTAATGGTGTCACCATTTAGTTATTCCACCATGAGGGTCTTGACCTTCCAGCATTCAAGAATCTATACTAAAAGAATGTCCATCTTATAACCTAGAAGAGAGGGTTGGGGCTTCCTATTACAATAAGTCAACTTTTTCTAGGTCCTTATAAGTTACATCATCCACTAACTACCATTTCATCTTAGACATACTCTTTCCCAGAAGGGTACACAAAACTTCATTATGAGACATTGACAATAATCAAGTCATTGGAAGTAATATAGTCACCCAACCATCACACGAAGAAATTAGGATTTCCCATCACTTTACATTTTTCCAATCGGGGTGTTTTTACAATATAAAAGGGCTTCTAGAACTTGGTTTTGTGTAGGGTTATCACAACTAGTCACAACCAAAAAAGTGGTCTATGTGTAGGGAAGACCAAGACAAGTAGGGGTTAAGATCATGATTGATATTTCACATCTCAAAAATATGCCCATGACCAACCTCTATAGGGTCAACTAGCTGCCTAAACTACACATATAAATAGGAATAATAGATGATAACCTGAAGTTATCAAATTGACTGAATGCTATTCTTTGATACCATATTGTAAGGAATGTGGTCTGAAAGGAAATCCAATATGCACTTAATTGAGGAATAACCTGATCTCATTTCTGATCATACTAAAATGTATGAAGGGGAGGCATTTTATTTCATGTTTCAAATGGTATGATACACAAAAACAATATGATTATATAAAAGTGGAATGTTAGGCTATTAAACTTTCATAGAACTTTACAATGTTTCTCACTAGAAGAGGTATTCTATTGATAATGAGAAATGTACAAATACATATACAAAGGATCAGTTTCAAATGGGAAACATGGACATCTCAAGATATCCTATAATGTCCATAGTCATTGTTTAGGATCCTCTTGAATCATCATCATCATATAAACACCTACATCTGGGTGGTTTGGAAACAAGACCTCAAAGAGGAAGACACAAGATAATGTATGCATGGTGAGTACTAATATATGTGTATTAATTAGATATTTGGGCATTCAAAGGATGCAAATACATTGACAGAGGTGTTTATAGACAAAAGAGGCTATGCCATTTGGGTAAGCTCAAGAGAAAGTAAAATAATAGGATAAATAACCAAAGAATTATCAATGAAGTATTCAACCATTCAACTTAGAGAAATAATTCATGAATATGTACCAAACAATACATACTGAAACTTATAATATTCTCTCGCATATACCAATATGATCAAATAATCTAATTTTTTGATATGAATGGGTTTGACATGTTAAGATTTATGACTAATATCTGATATAATATCTATGGTATACTTGTTAATCAATTCCTAGAACCTGACATTATAAGAGCACTGCTAACTCTCATAATTTACTATATATTGTTATACATACACATATATGACAAATATAGATGTTTGTTATACCAAATTTTAACAATTACATTATCTAATATAATTTCTACTATGTTAGTATTTAGGATGGAACTAAAAAAAAAATTAGACGACCAATCTACTAGCATTCATATACAAAGGTAGTGATATATATATATATATATATATATATATATATATTGATATCATGGATGCCACGTGATAGAATATTAGAATAAAAAATATGCTAAGTTGTATACATTCTAGGTTCATTATATGATTTTATTGTTACATTTCATTATCTTTAAAAACTTTAACTGGGTTTCTAGATTCAGAAGTTCTATGAGATTAGCAATTGCCATATAAAATTTGAACAAAATAAGTTTCTAGATTTCTCAAATCTGAACTGACTTTTAGAGGTTAGTTTCTTTGTGTTCCATGGAGCAGAACTAGAGTTGCCTATGTGTCTCCTCATCAAGAAGGCAAGGGGACCTCTCCCTATATGATATCAGTCTCTGGGATTGATTATAGATGAGTCTCTTATCATATAAGGAGGTCAGGGTATATAGGTAAGGAGTTCCTTGAGAGCATACTCTTAAGGCGTGCCTCCTCAAGTCCTTCTTCTCATGTGGCCTTTGGAGGTAATCTCCATAGTATTGATTCTTAAGGAGGTCATGGGATTTTACCATGGTGATTGACGTCAATGTGTAGGCTAGTTTTTTTATAACTAAGAATACAGTGTTTTGTAAGATGATGTGAGGATAGGATTTTTAAGGAGATCTTGGGAGCTACTATGAACCTAGGAGGTAATAAATGCAACCTTACATCTCTATGAGGCAGAGTGGTGGTCGACAATTCTGCATTTCCCTTTCCTGGTTAGTAGCGGTTGCTTGATGTTGGCAGCTAGATTAGGAATTAGGAATGCTCAGGACAAGTTTTAAAGGTAGAGGTTACATGCACGAAACCGCTATTCCTTCTTTATGATTTGTTGGTAAGAGAATTAGAAAAACATGACCCCATTTGCTCCCTTCATAATAACCAAACAATCCACATGTCTCTCTTCACTAACTAATTGAGATCAAGTATTCCATGTGCTTTAAATACACATTATTTATTTTATTTAAAAAAATTATAACTCCTAAATCGATGATTCAAGCAAGCTAAAAATCTAATTAAATGTCAAGTCTATACAAAACTAATCTTCAAAAACATTTTTACCACAACTTACTACTTTGATTTGACTAAGCTTTTACTCTCATCATACATTTGAAAGTACATAGTTTGATATGACATATATCTTCCATTGAGTCCTACGTTATTACTTCCCAAATATAGGGCATTTTTTTTGCAAGGTTGAATGCATTATTATTCTAGGATTTTCAATGTGTCAAGTGGTATCTCAAGATAAAGATAAAATGATAAAGTGAATATCAAAGTGAGGGACAAATTAGTTTAAAAGTTAACAAATTAAGGATAAGATATTGTAAATGGATTTAGATGAAACCCCAACAAGCGATGATTAAATAGATATAAGAATGTGACTTGAAAGAAAGACCAATTAGTAAAAGATCCCAAGTTCAGAAAAATGACAAATTATATCTCAAAACGGATTTTGTACCCATATTTCAATATGTAACAACTTTCATCTTAATTGGACGTTGTTTGTTAGTGTAACTAAATGTTAAACCCTCATTCAATTGGATTATATCATTCTTTACTATCATTTCTCCCTAAGTTTTCATTGTCACATAAGATTATATCTAATCATCCCCTGGTCCATGGACCCAACGACCATGCCCTTGCCCTTATTTTTTTCACTACATCCACCATACCCAACTACAACAGACTCATCTCCTACCTTTATTTAGATTGCTTTCCCCACAAACACTTCCGTTCTCCTTCTCCCTATCCTTCTCGTTACCTTCTTATCTATCGTTTCATTAGCCATGAGCTTATTTTCTTATAAAAAAATTATAGGAACCCTAATCTTGTTGGATTGTATAGCCCAAAGTTCCCTATCCACCTCTAGATTCTTTGGTCCCCTATTTCTAACTTCCTTCAAGAGCCCTTTCCATCAATGGACTTTACCTATATATATATATATATATATATATATATATATATATATATATATATATATATATATATATCAACGCTGAAACTTACATGAAACCATAACGTTTTTGTTCCCACTCTCCTCTTATCTTATATAACCTTGAAGTAAAGCCTCTGTACTCCTCATATATGTTGCACTCATCAAGGGTCTGCTAGAAGAATTTAGACCTTCAAATTTTGGAAAATCATCACAACCTTGTTGTCAAGGTTCTCAAAAGATCCCATCATGATCAATTTGTTTTCATTTGTAGTATGAACCATGTTCCCCCCTTTTCTACCTATAGAGCTGCTACATTGACTGGATGAGGAGTTTTTTGGGCTTGGACCTTTGTTTTTTTACTCTTTCATGCTCCACCCTGATTTCTACAAGTTGTTGATCCCCTTAGTTTCATCATGTTTTACCATAGGTGGGATCCCAAGATCCTATTGCTCATCACACTACTACAGAAATAGCATTCAGTGACACTTTTCTGGGCGTCGGTTATTAAGGAAAACCGACGCCTTCTATGTTAGGCGTCGGTTGTTTACGAAAACCGACGTCTATATTCAAAGATCAGCCAGACACGGGTACCGCTTTGTCTTCAGCGTCGGTTGTTTATAACAAACCGACGCTTAAAGTCGCCCGCGAAATCCATTTTTTGATCAAAAAAAATAGTGTCCTTTTCAGCGTCGGTTATTTAGGTAGAAACCGACGCCTAGGTGCGATGAAAATTTGCGCAAAAATTGTCACCTTCAGCGTCGGTTATTAAAGGATAACCGACGCTGAAGGTGGTTCCCGCCAAACAATTTCATGAAAATATCGTCCAATTGGACGTCGGTGTTTTCAAACAACCGACGCTAAAGATGTTTAGGCGTCGGTTGTTGTAAAAAACCGACGCTATTTGGGACTTTATAACCCGCGATGCCCGACTCTTCCCCTTTCTTCTGTTTCATTGCGAGCCCTTTTTTCTGCTTCTCCGTTGATTTCCCACGCTGTCGCCGTCGATTTCTCTGCTCCTTGTTCTCCACGACAGCGCCGTCGTGCCGCCACTGCTACTCCGGTGCCTCCTTCTCCGCCGCCACTGCTGCTGCACCCCCTTCTGGACCGTGCCCCCTTCTCCGGACGCCTGGAGATCGTTGCCGCCGACGCCGCTGGTCCTTGGTCTGCCTGCCTGACGCCTGGAGCTCGCCGCCGCGCCCTGCTGCTCCAGCCACCTGTTGCCCGCCATGCCGCTCCATCCGCTGCGCCGCCGCCACACCGTCAAGTTCAACCTGCAGCTTCCACCTGACCCCCGCTGCCTCCTTATCGGCGCCAACAGATCTGGTATGCGCCAGTGTATTTTCCTTTCCTCTATCTATTTCTCATTTACTGCGCGGATTATTTTGTGAGGTGAAGCATTTTATACAATGTAAGCTTCCGATCCTTCATGGAGCTGGTCACTTACTGATGAGGTTTATTTTGCTATAGATAATAATTTCTGGAGTCAGTCCACAGACAAATTGATAACTGTTCTTAGACAATTATAAAAAAAGAACTATGTCATCTTTATCTCTGACTATGTGCTCATTTGTGCTAGAAATTTTGATGTGCTGTAAATTGTATCTTTACAATAACTGATCTGCTTGCCGATTTTAATGATTAGAGATACTGATTAATAGTAAGTATTGATGAATACTTACTTAATTACTGATTTGTTGATTAGATATGTATAGAAGTTCCTTATAAATATATTTTTTATATACACATACATGTAATTTTGTATAAAATACATGATGTAGTGTGATCTTAAATCCTAGAGTGTACCCCTTTTGTTCTATGATGGTACCTATGACCCTAAATCCTAGAGTGTTTGTTGGCCTAGAAACCCGTCCAAGATTGACTCATTAGGAGTAAATCTTGGATAGTCCCCGGTTTGGGACTGTTCTTGAACACCTAATCTCACTTAGGATGTAAGTGTATAATGTGTATTGAGTTTTCGAGAAAATTTTGGTAGCATTTCCCCATTTGTTCTCTAAGTACATATGTACTTAGAGAACAGCGGGGAAATGCTGCCGAAATTTTCTTGAAAACCCAATACACATTATACACTTACTAGTGAGATTAGGTGTTCAAGGATGGGATAGGTGGTACACATTTATTATATATAAGAATGACATCACATGTGTTTGTTGGCCTAGAATGTGAACAATCATTGTTTTTTATATTACTTGTACATTGGTATAAATTAGAATGAACAATCACTAAATTATATACTGTTTGTATGGAGTCCGGCTTCATTGTAGATATCTATTATTGTGTTTGTTGGCCTAGAAACCCGTCCAAGATTGACTCATTAGGAGTAAATCTTGGATAGTCCCCGGTTTGGGACTGTTCTTGAACACCTAATCTCACTTAGGATGTAAGTGTATAATGTGTATTGAGTTTTCGAGAAAATTTTGGTAGCACTTAGGAAGAATTGCTGCGGTGGCAGGCATCTCAGGCTTCCGATACGCCTATGGTGACCCACTCTTCTCCTGATGCACAGACTGCGAGTAATCCTGGAGACCCATCGCCTAGCACGTCTGCTGTAAGTATTGTTTATGGCATTGTAGTTAGTCTTTTCAAGTTGTTATGTTTTCAAGATGATATGTATATATGTATAATATTCTTTACGTAAATTTGTAGGCATTGAAGCCATGCCGCTTAAGAATGCAAGACTACGTTGTTGCAGAGGCGCAAGCTTACCCGTCCCTTCCTGGGGAAAGGTTTCACGGGACTCCAATGCCACAGGGCTATGTTCGTGTGGGCCCATTACGTGTGTTACCCGATTGGAGGGAAGTTGCGTTGCCATATGCCCACCCAGATATTGATACACTTGGTGAGGCAGAAGGTGGGGTGATATTGTGGCCCAAAGCAGATGTCGTCTACACGACTGAAATTGTAAGATAAATTTACATTAATTTAGACTGTTAATGTGTATATATGATGTCAACTGATCTGAAATTATATGTACAGGTTAAAAAGAAGACACCAGGAGCACCTAGGCCTCCACTTCCACTTCCCGCATTACCCGATTGGGTTCCAACTGACCTAACATACCCGTTAGGTCCTTCTTGTAGGGGAATGGCATGTTGGCTACGGGCACATAATGTACATTGCCCTATAATTATTTCTTTAGATGCAGATTATGCAGGTCAATCATACAATAGCTCTTTATTTATACAAGATATTATTGAGCTGTTTATGTATGATTGGCTGAATACATCAATGATAGAGACATGGATAAGGTGAGATCTTGTTTATACATCCATATACCTTGTGTAAGATCCGGTGATCTGGTTTCTTATATATTAATGCATACGCCTATATGTTTTGCAGCTACCTAGTCGAAGATCATTGCAAACAATTTGCATTTGATCATGTGGGATTTTTGATTCCATCATTGATTAGTTTGGTAGCTAAATACCCTGATAATGTTCAACAATACTGTATAGATGCTTTTACAATTTTTGGTCAGCAAAAGAAGACGATAATAATAGCTCCATTCAATGTCAAGTAAGTTTACTTTATTTATAATTTGGACTTAAGAAAATTCCATTTTTATTTTGCATTTTGAGTTATTAATTGTTAACTTCTTACTTCTAGCGGTAGACATTGGGAGTTACTAGTTATTGTCCCCGGGACATTCACTGCTTATTATCTAGATCCTGCGGGGAGTACATTGAACACTAAAATTGGACACGTAATGAGAATGCCATTATTCTGATGAGAAATATTTCATTTTTATATCCGTTAACATCTTTTATTACATTACTATTTACTTATGCAATTTATTGTGTTATATTAACATGTAGGGGTTTAGATGCATTCAAAAAGGCTGGAGGAACGGTCCCAAGGAAAAAGAACCAGCCAATAAATTGGCAGAATGTACAAGTAAGTTCCCAATTCGAATATATATATTATTGATGTGAATTGTGCTTAGTTGTATTATTTTGTATGTTTCAATTTATAGTGTGCTACACAAGACAATGGCTGGGCATGCGCATACTATGTGATGCGATTTATGCAGATGATTATCAAATATGCCGCATTGGACATCGATACCATATATGAGGTATTATATATAGTCTCATTAGTTAGTATGAAATATATCAATCTTATCTTATTTTTTATATTATTACTTATATATATACATCATTCTCTTTGCAGGTGTTTAAAACTGACAACACTACAGGTAAACGCTTAAAAAATATACATGCTCCATATACGATGGAAGCATTAAATGAAGTAAGAGAAGAATGGGCAAAAGCCATACAAGCAGTGGCAACTGTAAGATATAATTGGGATGTTGATAGCGATAATGAATGATACTTTGTAAATAAATATTTCTGAATGTTAATACGTGTTTTTGAATGTTTCTATATGTGTCAATGTGAGAATTGAATTGATGTCTGAATGTATGTACTTGTGTAGAATTTTGCTTGTGACTTTTGTAGGTTTGTGGCCTGTTTGTAGGCTGATATCAATGGATGTCGTAAACCTACAGTTCAGAAAACTGAACTGCAAGTTCTCATCCTGCTGACCAGCCACAGCATGCCTGCAAACTGATGAAAAAAAAATATAAATAGGCGTCGGTTATTTATAGAAAACCGTCAGCAAAGAAATACAGCGTCGGTTATTTGATAAAACCGCCGCCTAATAGTACAAACAACCCGACCGTGCAGGATAGCACGGCCGTGGTGTAAATGGCGTCGGTTATTCATATAAAACCGACGCCTATAGTACTAACACGGCCGTGCAGGGAAGCACGGCCGTGTCGTCTTGAAGTACAGGCGTCGGTGGTTTAGTATATAACCGACGCCAAAAGTGTTCGCGCCACAGAAAATGGCGTCATCTAGGGCACTTTATGTGTCGGTTATCTACTAAAACACCGACGCTATATTCTATATAGGCGTCGGTTGTGTAGTAAATAACCGACGCACAAAGTGCCCTAGATGACGCCATTTTCTGTGGCGCGAACACTTTTGGCGTCGGTTATATACTAAACCACCGACGCCTATAGGACAAATAGGCGTCGGTTAAAAAACCGACGCCGAAGTGTTCGACCTTTAGCGGCGCCCACATAGGCGTCGGTCGGAAACCGACGCCAAATGGGGTTAAACGACCGACGCCAAAGGCCGTTTCTGTAGTAGTGTCATCCATGATGAGGATGTGTTTTCAGGGTGTAACTTCCTCAAGGACCTTTGTTTGGGATCTTTGAGACCATCTTAATCTCGTAGAATTGTTAATGATCTCCTTAAATGCAGCAATTGATTCTCCCCTTTGAACCATGGTTTTGGTGCTCTTCATGTTTTGCTACAATCAAAACAATGTGTGCTCTAATTTACTAAAGCACCCTTAATTTTGCTTTGACTAAACAAGTTTTGTCTATTCATCCCTCTAAATTTATTTGATCATGTAGTTCTTAGTCATGATCTTTTCATTGATGTACCCCATCACATCGTAAAGATTGTAAAATCACACACATGAGTATCTCAGTAAATTATCAATTATTGTCATCTTGAAAACCACAAAATAATTTATTGATAACTCACAAGATATATATTTTTTAATGATCTCGTAAAATTATTCTATAAAAGATGGTATAGGTGTTATGACTTAATTTAGCAATGATGAAAAGGTGATTTTAGGGTATATATATACTAGTAAATGCACATACATTGCATGTTTCAATTTTTACAAAATAATTGTTAATATTAATTTATTAGTTAATAAAATATTTAGCATGTGTTATGCATGTAAAGGATTCTTGTGCTAATAACTTTCTGTCATTTATAATAATATGTCAATGATGCTTATGTGAGAAGCACTCAAAGTATTGTTGAATAAAGTTCATTTGTATTTGGTATATATACTTCTGAGTGATTTTCCATTAATACAAAATGATTGCTATATATTCCATTCACTGAATAAAAGTATATGTCACATATTAGCATTAATGTTGATTGGATAAAATTCTTAATTTTCCTGGCATGACAATCATATTTTTCCAAATATAATAAATGTTATCTTACATGAAACATATCTTTAATATTACTTATCTTCTATAGGAATATTTAAAATTTTAATTAAATTTGTCACATAGCATGGCAGTGCCCATTTTATAAAGAGATAGAATTCTCTTCTATCCTATTGAATAAAGTTCTTCATGTTAAATATATGGGCCTATCAGTCATGTCTATGTTTGACCAAGTGTAAATTAAATGCCATGCATCACAAACAAAACATGACATATAGATGTATTGAACTTCCTTGAATCCTAAGTGTAATATTCATCTTTACTATGTAGAGAATTATAGTATGGGAATATTAGGTCATAATATCTAATGTGTAGAAGGGGAGACAATATGGATCTTAGATGTAATTTACTTCTGAAAAAGTGGTCAATCATGGCACTGCTATATCAAGTCATTGACGTCTAACTTGTTTACAAGATAATTTAGTTTAGTTTTTTTATTAAACAAACATATGTAAAAGATGCCTTATAAATTCTTTCTAATTGTAGTTAAAATAATACATTGATCAATATTACAACTATCATCTCCTTGTCACCTTCAGCTTTTTAATGCCAACCTTCAATGGTAACGAATACTAAATTTCCTCATATATTTTCTCTTTCTTCATCCAAAATAGTTACCACTAAGTGAAGGCTACACTTCTATAGGTAAGTATATATGATAGCACACCTTATTTATGGCTATACATTTCTTAATTATGTTTCATTAAAACTCCTCAAAACAAAGGGAATAAACAAACATTACATTGACAAATTATAGGAAAAAGAGTTCTTTCTGGTGTTAAACATTCCCAAACATGGTTTTGTTAAAGTGCATCTCTATGATACAACCTTGTAAAAAATTAAACATACCATTATTTGCAACTTAGACAAAGTCAATAGCATAAATGTATTAAGGTCTAGTGATTCATTGTGTAAATAATAGCTCCTCTTTGAGTCATAAATGTATTAAGGTCTAGTAATTCATTATGTAAATAATAGGTCCTCTTTGAGTCTACTCATGAAATATATTGTAAGTATATATCAAACCTTATTAATCTAAATGAATTACATATATTCTTAAAGCATGACAAGAGTAACAAATAGAGCAACAATCTCAAGAATATAATGATAGGGTGTTGTTGGAAGTCCTTCCCATATCCTCGTATATTCAACTTATGTAAGGTTATTATTGTTTTATTCTGGTATTAAGAATTTCCTTAATGGTTTACATTTATCGATATGTAATAGTGAAAATAAGTTAATATGGTTGTACAAATAACATTTTGAAGTTAAGTATTTTCTAGAATTTCACATATATTCTTAATGTTAATGGACTTTTGCATGCATATAGTTGTATTTTACATTTACAGAATACATGTTAGGAAACTTAGTACATTTTAATGGTAATATTTCCAGGTAGAATGATTTGGTGGACTTCTTTCTACATATATTGAGCATCCCACTGATTGTAACTTACAATTAATAATATACATAGTTTATAGTACTCCCAAGATTTATAAGAAAACAAATGTCGATGACACAAACTAAGAACATGAACTTTTCCTTATAGGAAAGAACATATATCAAAGTGTTGTTCATAAGCTTCTATGGTAATAAATTACTTAGTGGAGGATTAGTCGATATCATTGTCAAGGAAGATTGTAAGTAATTTTGATATGTTTAAGAGGTTGTCATATGTTGCATGAAGATACATGAATAAATCAAGATATCATATAAATTAAGAAATGTGAAACCCATGTTTCTCGAAGTTGATGAATTCATAATCGCATTAGATTCTGTAATATTTCTGCACAACAATTCTACAAAATATTGATGATTTTATCATTCTTAGATTAATTTACCTTATATATGGTTATATATAATCACAATGTAAAGAGTAATTAATGTAAAACTCTTGTAAGATGAGATTTAAATATTAGTCGTGGAATTCTTGAATAGAAAGAATACATGATAGGAATGGTGAAGAAAAAACACATCGATGAGGGTAAAACTAACACTATTAGTCCTGTAGATTGTAGGCAATATTTCTCTAATTATTTTGGGATAATTTTGGAGTCAAATAGGTATTGGTAATGAATAGGAACACATTATTTCAAAGAGTGTTGTTTCGTGAACTATACCAATCTAGTGCTACAATGGAAAAAATGTGATTATGATCTATTATGTTTTTTTGTTCCATCCAATAGAATAAACTATGCTTGAGCACTTTTCATGACTTAAAATTGTGAAGACTATGTCGTTCACTAATATAGCCTTGTTAGAAGAAATCATATACCAAAATTATAAAAATATAGATTATGCTAGAATGAATCATCAACAAACACCTTTACACAAAAGAAGACCACTCAATCATCAAGAAGAGAAATTCATCAGCACCAAATAAGCAGTGAAAATTTAGGGCATGCGTCAGTAAATGTTTGGCAATGTATTTGACATTGGCAACACTATTGTTAGATTAGATGGATCACAGTAAGATTTTTATCTGATGAAAAGACAACCCCTAGTGGTTGTTCATCACTGAAGCAATGCAACTACAAAGTGATATGTGATCTTGAATTTTGTGACAGTAGTAACCATCAGTTTGCTAGTTGGCCGAGCAATCACAACACATTATCAAATAAAGCATTTGTATAGACTCACATAGACATGCATATGCAATAATCATTTCCTTATAGAAAAACCAACACAATCTCACGCCCACCTATCTACTACCATGTCTCTCATCCCCCAACACCACTCCAAGCTATTGGTAAGATTGTTGAGCCACACACATGTAGTTATACTCAAAGTGGTCGTGACCCCATTGTTGGGAACCTATAATAATAACTTCATCTTTTGAAGGAACTATTAATATTCTAATTCAATAAAACTCAGTTTTTTAATTCACATACTGTTATGCATAATGTAAACATTCTATCTGAATATATACTCAAATAATTTTCAAAATGGCGCTATAAGAATACTGACCATACATGTGCTAAATAATGAGGGAAAATGTTCATATCTTAGATCAATTCTTAGCAAAGGTAGTGACTACACTTAGTTATCAATGTATTGATATCAATTGATCATCATTAAGAAGGCACACTCCACATATCCATAAAAAACTTGAACAAAGACAAGTTCATTATATATGTGAGCTAGGTTGTCAGGCTGAAGTTACATGTATAGCTAATGTATGCTCTTTTTTTAGTCCCAACATTGATAATTTATTCTTAAGTGCAATTGCAATACGCTTGTAGTCACTGGGATTAAGTATTAAAGTAAAAATATGTGTGTCAATAAGTGTAGGTATATTTATTAATTTATGCATGCATGCATATATTAGCTTGTAAGTCTTGTATCGTGAAAAAAAGATAGACGTTAATTTTGTTGACATGTATATAGTTTTATGTATATATGTGTATATATGTGTGTATATTCATATTTGCATATTAGCTTGTAAGTCTTGTATTTGTGGATAAGACTTGGTTTTACTATTAAAAAAAATAACAATTGTATAGTAGATAACTACAATTGTCTTGTATAGTAGATAACTACAATTGTCTAATTTTTTGAACGATATTCTTTACAACATAATGGACACCCTTAGGTCAAAATAAAATCATTGTTTTATCCACCTATCAAACCAATATATTTTAATTGTGTTTCTCGCTATATAAAAAATTTAAATATCAATTATCAACCATCAAACATGTACACATTTCTAGCTTTAAAAATAAATATAATAATTTGGATCATAATATATATAGTTGAAGATTCTACAAAGCATCAAGCTAAAACCAAAAATGATTCATGTAAAATTCTTGAAAATTAGTTTTTTTTGGTAACCCAAGAGACTCATAAGCTTGTGTCGAGCCAAACCTAGAGAGCTCAACCCCATCTTGTAAGGAGTGTAGCCTATTAAGTCGTGCAGAGGCCGGCTGCACTATGGGAGAAACAATTCTGAATAGCACCACCATGGGGATTCGAACCTGGGACCCTTCATGAGGGGTCTCGTGCTGCGACCACCTGAGCTACTATTTGTCGTCTTGAAAATCAAATTTTGTAGATAGAAAATTATTAGAGAGGACCGACATAGATCTTTCCATTTCAAACTACAATGAAATGGTTGCAGCCACATCTTCAAAAATGAGAAGACAACTCTCGTGATATGATGTATCAGAATCCCATATAGAAAAGGGAGAAGAAAGTTGGGCCATTGGTTCATCATCTGAAAAGTTGTGTTACATGAGAAGCTAAAAATATTTCTTTAGCTGGTTAATCACGATTTGTTGATGACTACTTCTCGGAGAAAACACATGCATTTCACTAACAATGCAGACAATGATAAATGCCAAGGGGAAAAGAAAGACATCTTGCATACGTTCAGGGATTATGCAAGAGCTAAATTGGTTTGGATTGCCATGGATGCCCACACAAAGTGTCCAAACTTTTTTCGTGGAGTAGGCACGAGTCGTTCAATATAAGTCTTAAAGTTAATGTCCAACACCTTAGCTGGTCAAAAACATATGCAGGTTGTTGGTTAAACTTAGTGGAAATTGTTGTAGTTGGTTAAAAGTTTCCACTAAATGCAAGGGCGGAACCAAGGGGGGCGGGCAGGGGCCATGCCCCCCCCCAAAAAAAAAATAAAAATAAAGATACATATACATATATATACATATATTTGTAACTTATATTTATCATATATATCATGTATGACGCATAAAAGACACGACTTTGAAATAGTGTATTTGTTTGCAATTGCACTCATGTACCAAAGGTCATGAGTTCAATTCTTAGTGGGGGCATTATACGTTTTTTTAGTAATAAATGTAGAATACAGTTACTATTAATACAATGTTTAACATATAAAGACACAAAATTGAACATGGTGTAGCGGTTGATATGTTATTTGATGTACCAAAGGTCATGGGTTCAAACCTTACAATGAACATTTAGTTTTTGGCCCCCCCAACCTATCAGTCCTGGTTCTGCCACTGAGGCAATTGCCGTAATTTCTAGAGATCACGCAGGTCACTGGCTAAGAGGTCATGCAAGAGCTACCTATGCCTAGTCAGTGCAAGAAGCTGAGCTTATGGCGATCTACATTACATTGGGCCAGGCATAGATTGCGGCTGACATGGGGGAGTAGAGAAAAGAACATGCTTGAATGAGACTGTCGGGTCAAGGTGGAGTATGTCAGCGGAGTATAAAACTAGAGTATGTCAGCGGAGTATAAAACTATGTTGTTGATGCTCTGGCCAAATATCATCTAATGTCCATACAAGGAGACTGGAAACATGTCCTTTTTCCTGATTATGTACATGCTACTTAGGCTTTAATTCCTGTTATTTTAATTTTGTTGTTCACTCTCTTAATAAACAACATCATGTTAACTCTCTGGTTAATCCTACAAGATGGGAGTAGGCTAATAAAATACTCTTCGGAATTGTCGAAAAAAAAAGAATCTCGTATAGAAGACCACACATGTAAGATTTTCAAATGGTTGCACTATACTATGTTAATTTCTAGGTAGGCCTAATATTTTTATTTTAGGTTTGCCTTTCTCAAGTTCTATTTAAAAGCACTATAATAAAAACAAATTCGTATCAACTTGTTCTAAGAATGTAACAAATTAAAATATCATTTCGTGTGTATAATTCTAAACATGATTTCAAAACACCATTCTTTATCAGTCTCAGATACACTATCTATATTGTATCTGCTCTAATATATAGACTTTACCCTCAAAACATTATCTTTTATCAAACACACGTATTTGCAACAACGTAAAATAATCTCTTCGTTCTCGATTTTCACAACAGGTGTTCAGAAATTATATTGGTAAATGAATAACCATAAACACGAAGAAAAGCACAAAGTTCATGACAATCAAAATGATACATTGGTTCTGCTGTAATATATGGACTTTTCCCACAAAATTATCCGTTATCACACACACGTATTTGCGATTACATAAACCATTCTCTTCATATTCTATTTTCACAACACGTGTTCAGGAATTCCATTGATAAATGAATAATGATAACGTCAAAGGATAGAACGAAGTTCATGATGAACAAAAGGAGAGCATGCTATTTTATACGCGATTGGAATCATTATATGAATTATGATAAATAAAAACCAGCTATTATCTGGGATAATTTTGTAGTGGATCCGTGCATCATTCTTGTCCAAGATCGAGCAATATTAATGATCACACAGAGCGGTCGTAGGCCATTATCAGAATCATGATAGAGATCTGCAATAGGTCAAGTGACGAAGCTATACACGGGCACGGGTGGGCACATACCCGACCAGTTGCCGTCTATAATAACTACCTAGTATATCGATAATTTAATGATTAGTAAAAGTGTCTCATCTTTCGGTTGTATTTTTAAAAGTACACGTTAATAAATGCCATGCCCGTTCGCTGTTGTTGATTTTTAAAAGAACCGAAACAATTATTGACTTGTCCGTTTGCCGCTAGAACGCTCCTTGGGCTCTTCCTCAGTTCCTCTCCTCTCCTCGCTTGGGGCGGCGGTCTTATTACATGGCCAGAGGCAAAGACCACGGCTGTTCAATTCTTTATTCTTCTGATATATTAGTAACAAAACGAAGAGTCCAAGTCAGAAAACTAAAATTTCTGTCGCCCCACAACAGGGGGATGACGCAAAGACGGACAACGTAAAAGTGGCCAGTTCAGTTCATCGACGGTGATGGTCTATTAATTTGTTTGAGTATTTCTTTATCGACATGACGACACCAACGACACGACACTGAGGTAGTCAGTAGAGACGGTATTCTCCAGCCACACATTTGATAGTGACAAAACGATCATTGTGCTTATTCTTGTGCCTACATAACGGTAGAGACGGTGCGGTGAGACAGTTTGTCGGTCATTTTCTCAATTAATTTCTTTTTTCATATCATTTTTGCAATGATTTCTCCTTTGACTACCTACTTCTTTTATATATATATATATATATATATATATATATATATATATATATATATAATTTCTTTGCTTCTACGGCTCTCATTGTATAAAACAAATCGGACTACCAAATTTCTATCTCTCTTTTTAGTTCGATTTCTTGTTTCTACTACATTTGCAAGAAAAAAAATCAAAGTCTCTCAGGTAAATAACTATATCAATCTATTTTCTGTTTTTTAAAATAAGATTGCTCTTGTTTTGTTTTTTTTTGTTTTTACAATTCATGCATCCTTCTTATTTTCTGTTGTGGGGTGCCCCCGGATCAAAAATCCTGGCTTCGTCACTGAATAGGTCCCATCAGAATGAATGAATAAAGAAGTGAAGCACACACTAAGGGCCATATATCGGCTGCCTTTATAATGAATATTTGACTAGCATTTTCCAAGGATTGTAGTGCATCTAATATTGTGTCGGTATTCCATAATGAGGACGAGGCATACACTAAAAGTCTTGTACCGTGAGGTTTACATCGATAACAGTCCCACCTTGTTCTCGATTTGAAACGCACATCTTTGCGCCTAATCATAAAAGATAGACGTCAAACCAACAAACACAATGCTTCACATATATCTGCCTTAACACGTCATCGAGGTGGATGACTGCAACGCTCCACATATGCTGGTCTCGATCATAATATCATCATGTGCTACTGCAATGTTTCACTAATGTTCGTCTGAGTCATACCATCGCAGCGAACTTTTACAACAGGCACAAGCGATGTGAGTGTTGAAGATTGTAGTCCAGATATGAAAGGAAATAGAACTGCGTATAAGGAGTAGTCATGATATAGACGAAAATCAGATTAATATTATTATAATTAATTTATGAGTTAATTAACGTGTGCGTATGGGACTTGCCGCTCAAGTATTATGCCTATCGTCAATAAAGCTGTTTAGGATTGTACGATATAATATAAGATATGGAATGAAACATAATTCCTAACACATACCAAAGTCTTCCATTCCAGAATCATGATAAGGAAGAAAATCTGACAACACGGAAGGGTTTATTATTATATATTTAATAGATAGGTGGGATTTGGACTTGCCACTCACGTGTTAATTTTGTGCTCAGACGGAAACGAGTGGAATGGTCTTGGTGTTTAGAGGCTGTCTGTTGGGGATGAAAACCAACACGCGTAACTCATTACGTTTTTCAACTCCTCGCGTTTGGTTGGGCGTAAGAACAAGCCACACCGTGAAATTGAACTGATCTCGGCGGGTAACTAGTATAGTCCGACTGATAAAAGGAACTGCGTCCCTTTTGGGCGCAGTTGGTTTTCCTTACCACTGGCTGGGTCATTTTCGGCACAACAGCATGCAATTGCATACAACGTCTACAGTTTTTGAAGCGTCCGCAAGCTTCCAACCAGACATTTACAAGCCATTGTACATAGTTTAAACACCATGCAACCAGACACATAATCTGTAGTTGCATTTCCCGATTTCTTTTTCCTATTTTGCATCTGAACCGTTAGGTTGGAACTAATCAAAACCAAACAAGCCTATGGTAATAGCTATATATATATATATATATATATATATATATATATATATATATATATATATATATATATATATATATATATATATATATATATATATATATATATGCTAGAATACACTCGAGTGTACACGCCGTACACCCCAATGGTGTTTGCCTATCTAGACCATATTTTTCCAAAATCTAATCCATTGATCTTCATGGTTACGATAATAATAGGTCATATACAAAATTTGAACTCATGTAGATGAGTGTAAATCACTCATCCAAGGACAACAAAATCGACACACAAAACTAATTTGAAATACATGATTTTTGCCTCCTTTAGATGCATGACCTATTAGTGTCCAAATGAGCTAAAATTTATTATATAGTATGTTCTTATGATAATTAAGATGATCAACGGTTTACATTTTTAAAAAATTTACTGCATATTAAAAAATGACTGAGGTGTACGGTGCCTCCGGTACACTCGAGTGTACACTAGCCTGACTCTCTCTCTCTCTCTCTCTCTCTCTCTCTCTATATATATATATATATATATATATATATATATATATATATATATATATATATATATATATATTAGTGAACGCACACGTGCACATGCACGTGACATATAAAATTTGTTGGAAATATGCGGGGAGAGTACTCGTCCGTGAAAGGGTCCCTACGGTAAAAGATATTTGTGTTGGTTGTTTGAAAGGAGAGAATCAAGGAACCGTTTTCGTGGGATGGAGAGAGAAATACAAAATTAAAGATAATAAAAGTTAATAGGAGAGTGTGAGAATAAATATTTGTAGGAGTAAAATTCCTTGAAAAAAGGAGAGAAAAGAGTGAATCAATGAGAGCGCAGCATCAAACTCGCTCTTTTTATAGTAGTATATATATATATATGTGTGTGTGTGTGTGTGTGTGTGTGTGTGTGTGTGTGTATATATATATATATATATATATATATATATAGAGAGAGAGAGAGAGAGAGAGAGAGAGGGGTTAGGAAGTGTGTATCTACCGGTACATGTAACTGATGTGTACCTGCCATTAAAATGTCACATGTGGAGTATGCTGACGAAATTCAACTGTGTGGATTGATTCAACACTATATAGATTAGATGTATTTAAAAAATCATCACCGTATCTCATACGGATCATGAGATATAGTAATATATCAACCAACAATTTGTGTAGTTTCTAACTTAACGTTGATTACTAAATATACATATTCTTTCGTATGATGATGTATGAATGTAGATTACCATGATTTTTGATACACATCTTATCTAAGGATCTAAGGGGTATGAATCACATCCACAAGGTTAGATTGCTGAATAGAATTTCAAAATCATAATAAACAAAGATGGGTACATGTAAGCTACATGTACTTTAGGTATACAATTCTTTTATATATATATATATAGTCAGACTAGAATATACTCAAGTGTACAGATCGCACAAATACACTCAAGTGTGTTTGCATATGAAGACTATTTTTTGCAAAATGTAAACCATTGATCTTCACCGTCATACTATAACTAGGCTACATATAAATTTTGAGCCCATTTGGATGAGTGTAAGTCACTCATCCAAGGGCAACAAAATCGACGCGCGAAACTAATTTGAAATACATAATTTTTGTGGTCTTTATAACATGACCTATAAATGTCGAAATGAGCTCAAATTTTGCGTATGAGCTGTTCACGAGATGTTTAAGAAGATCAACGGATTAGATTTTTGAAAAAAATATTGCATCATGAAAAACTACTTGAGTGTATTCCGCTCCGGATACACTTGAGTGTATTCTAGCCTGACTCTCTCTCTCTCTCTCTCTCTCTCTCTAATATATATATATATATATATATATATATATATATATATATATATATATAGAGAGAGAGAGAGAGAGAGAGAGAGAGAGAGAGAGAGTCAGGCTAGCCGGAGCATAATACACTCAAGTAGTTTTTCATGATGTAATATTTTTTTTGAAAATCTAATCCGTTGATCTTATTAAACATCTCGTGAACAACTCATACGCAAAATTTGAGCACATTTGGATATGTATAGCTCATGTTATGAAGACCGCAAAAATTATGCATTTCAAATTAGTTCCGCGCGTCGATTTTGTTGCCCTTGGATGAGTGACTTACACTCATCCAAATGAGCTCAAAATTTGTATGTAGCCTAGTTATAGTATGACGGTGAAGATTAACGGTTTACATTTTGAAAAAAATAGTCTTGATATGCAAAAACACTTGAGTGTATTCGTGCGATCCGTACACTCGAGTGTATTCTAGCCTGACTCTCTCTCTATATTTATAACTCCAGTTGAGACTGAAGACTTTGATGATGATGATATATAAATGTATATAGTTAACTATGTCAAACGTGTAATCGTAATACTCAATTAAAATGACGTACTCTTTCTAGAAAGTCCCTATGTTCATGTTTCATTACAAAAGGCCTCATTTCAGCCAAGTCTAGCGGTCCTTTGCAAGGCCGAAGCGAACCAAAATAAAAAACTGCATATGCCGCAATGGGCGAGTCATATTCATCGGCGTTCGAGGTTAATTGGGTAGTAGTGATATATCATTGACGCCCGGACGGGGCACGACGGTAACGATAACCAGTAGCAAAGGGTAATTAGCACCCATCACATTCGGCGACTCACAGCGATGGCGGCGGAGGAGGTGAAGCTTGGCTCATCGAAGCCGATCATTGCCACGAGAGAGGAGATGTCGTCCTCGAGGGTGCCCCTAGCGTATCGAGATCAGTGCGCCCATCTCCTGATCCCGCTAAACAAATGCCGCGTTTCGGAGTTCTACCTCCCATGGAAGTGCGAGGCGGAGCGCCACGCCTACGAGAAGTGCGAGTACGAACTCGTCATGGAGCGTATGCTCCAGATGCAGAAAATCCGTGAGCGGGAGGAGCGGCTCAAGCAGGAGAAGAAGCTTCCCGTTGGCCAGAAAGGCGCTATCCCATTGATCCCCTCCACTGCAAATGCTTGAGGTACTTCCTGATTGCAGTCTCAATTTTTTCTGGCTGATTGGTTTGGGGACGATATCGTGCTTTAAGATCTCAAGAAGAGCGTTAGGGATTGACTGTGCAACTATGGTTCGTTAACTACAATTAGGGCAAGTACCACTGGAACCCATTCTTGTATCTAGCAATTCAGAAGCAGCACGAGAATGTGCGAAAAAGGAGGCTTGAAATAAGCCATGTGCTATATTACATGTTATTCCAGTTTCTCAAACTGCTTTACTTAGAACGCACGGTGAAATGCAACTCGTAAGTAATCCTAACAATGGTGGATCTTTATATAATGCGAACTGTGACTCCATGGGGTTACTTTTTTATACCAAAAGCTTATTTGCAAGTAAAAGCTTATTTTTAACACTAAAAGCTCGGATTTTACACTTAGAAAATATGCAAATAAATGTAGTTTATTTGCCAAAAACAGAAAATTTGTATTGAGAAATGCTGCATGCTGAAGACGGGTAACCGGTTGAAAGCTAAAATATCTAGTAGGTTCCGAAGGCATGAAATTCATTATTTCATGTTATGTAATACTACACAACCAGCTGAAGTGGAGATTGCATGACTTGATTAACAAAAGATAACATCTCTCCTAAATGTCTCTAGGATTAATGTCTATTATAAGAACCTTTCTTTCCTTCTAAAATCCTTAGCTTGGAAATGTCCGATTTGCACTCCGTTTCGGCGGCTGCGGAAACAAGAATGTATAGAAATTTTGACAGATGCGTTCCTCACGTTTCTATGTCAAACTGAACCAATAATTAGATGAAATTTTACTACGTCGATCTAGTAGTGTAAATCTACTTATTTATGCAATAATATTATATATTGGATGGGGGTTCTCGATGATTTCTTTTGATGGGGATTTCAATGTCAATCAGTGATGAAATTTAGTCATTAAACAATTATATCATATGTTGGGCTTGGGTGGGGTCTTTATGACTCATACTTGTTAAGGCGACAAAGCGTCAGGATACTGAGTCTGGCCGCTTTGAAGCCTAGGCGTCTGACAGCTTAAATTTTCTTAGTATTATTTGATATTACCGATTTATGTACATCAAGGTTTTAAAGTGCATGAGGCATTTTTCTCTCAAAGAGGCGAGGCGTTTGAGGCGTAAGCCTTGAAATATATATGAGACGTTGATAAATTATTAAATATTTAAATGTATATACATACATATATATTATATGCATATGTGTGTATATATATTATATATATGTGTTTTTAAAACATAAATATGTATATACAGGAAAAACCAAGACTAAATAGAAGTGATTTTTGTAACTTAATAAGATTAAATAGAGATCAAAGAGTACTACAATACTATACTAAATATTTAGCAAATAATGAATATCAATGATAATAATATTATATCCATTTAAGAATTAGTAGGAACAAGGAACCAAAATTACTTAACAATGAAATGAAATTCCCCGACATAGTAAATAAAAAGGGTAGCAAACAAAGACAAATTTAACCTTGAAGATTGAAAGATTTCACTCATAAAATTATAGTGATAAAATCACTTATAAGAAAATGATAAGTAACTACGATAACAATTAATAGAAAACTTTTAGTAATGTTTGTGTTAATCTTAAAAGTAGAAAAGGTGGTGGTTAACATAAGACATTAGCATCCATAACCGAGGCGTGCACCTCAGCTAAGCCTCAAAGCCTCATTGTTGTGAGGCGAACCTCATGCATTTTGAGGCGTAAGCCTCAGTCCGGGGCAATGAGGCGTAAGCCTCGAGGCGTACTTAGGATAGCCTCGCCTTGAGGCGTAAGCCTCGAGAGCCTCAAGGCGGGTTTTTTAAATACCATGATGTACATATGTTTTATGATTTTTGATAACATTTCCACCCTTGTATTCATATATTTTATGGTGACTATTAGTATATATGCTTTATGCTTTCGTGTTATTGTGTGCTTTAGACTTGTCTTGTCTTTAGCTTTTCTTTTATCCCATACCGCCTAATTTCTATTTATTACTTGAATTCTATTTCTTGCTTACTCTCTTATCTTATAAAAGAGAGTGCCTTGTATTTGTTTTAGACACATCAAATAAAGGTTTTTTTTATTCTATATGGTATCATACGGCTACGCCCTCCTTAATCCCATCTCCTTGAAGTAGCACACATTATTCTTCTTCACTATTATGTTCCTACAAAGTTTTGGCCTGAAGCTGTTTCTACTGCGTGCGACTTAATTAACCGCCTGCCTTCTTCTATACAACACTATCAAGTCCCTTTCTCTCTTCTAAATCCCGATCACCTTTGTTTTCTGCATCGCCACACATCTTTGGTAGCATTTGTTTTGTTAAGAATCTCCGCTCTAGGATATCTAAACTTGATTCCCGCTCTACTAAATGGTGTTTGTCTGGAACATTCACAAACTCTCTAAACTTGATTCTCGCTCCACTAAATGTGTTTGTCTGGAACATTCACAAACTCGAAAAGGATATTGCGTTATGATCCTGCCAAAAAACAGTGGTTTGTTAGTTCGGATGTCGTCCCTTTTGAACACATGCCGTACTACTCTGAAAGGGGTCTGTTTTATCGAGTGATTAGTTGAATTTCACTCCCCTGCCTCAAGTGGTAGAACATGATCCCATTAAAGCACTTGAAGCTCTTCCTCCTCCTATAATGGTGTACAAGAGAAGACCCAAGGTTACTATCCCCTCCATTGCCCCTCAACAACCAACTCCTCCTTCGTTGGCAGATCACAACACCTCCCAAGTAACTTCTGACCTACATCTTCCCATTAGTCAAAGGAAAGATGTTTGTTCATGCACTCAACGTCCGACTAGTAATTTTTGCTCTACAATTAATCTTGGTGATAGCTGTGCCTGTTTTACTACTACTATCTATGCTATTTTTGTACCAAAGTTTGCTACACAGGCTCTTAAGCATCCCGCCTAGCGTCAAGCTATGGAAACTGAAAACTGCTCTACAATTGGCTGTTATTGGATTTCACTTCTAAATACCAGTTAGATGGTTTGATTGAACAACTAAAGGCTCGGCTCAAAGCAAAAGGTTATACTTAAACATATGCGGTTGGTTTTTATTGCTAGCAATCCCACTTTTCATGAGTACCAAGCATATCTAGGTGGATTGCCACTTTGTTCGCGAATCTGTTCTCTCTGGTCACATTTTGCACTCCTTATCTCCGGAGTCCGGACAGAAGATCAAGTTGCTGACATCTTTACCAAGATACTCCCCAAGACTCACTTTGCTACACTGGTGGACAAACTGGGAATGTTTGACATCTATGTTCTAGCTTGAGGGGGAGTATTAGTATAAATTCTTTATGCTTTATGTTTTATTGTGTGCTTTAGACTTGTCTATAGCTTTTCTTTCATCCTATATTGCCTAATTCTATTCCTCGCTCTCATATCCCATAAAAGAGAGTGCCTTATATTTTTTTAGACACATCAAATAAACGTTTTCTTATTCTATAGTAATATATATAGATATACATATAATAATAATTTATCCCTCACATAAGCATATTTTGTACGGCATGAATCCATAATCAAAATACAATTCGAACATTTTGCAATTCTCAGTAGTGTAAAAAATAGAAAGAAATATCTAAACAATGTTCAGAGATAGATATTCAATAAATAACCTAAAAGGTGATGCCATAGCTCTAGTTTTTCAACAAACTAATGACCGTCCGTCATATCGTAGCCCCAAAAAACTAAATTGTTGACAGAGCAATACAAATCGAGAAACTTGTATTAAGAACACAAAATCTGAATTCAAATTAATATTTGGCACATTATATAGATAATAATATTAAACTGAACTCTAGGATAATTTAAAATAAAGAAAAAAGTTATTACGATGATAAGGGCCACAAATTACCCAAGGCAGTAATTTGGGCAAGGCACACCTCCCCAGGGCCCTTTGCCACCTATTTGGGCCTTGATGCTCGCATTAACAAGAGTCAATGGGTACATTAAGGAGCAAAAATAACAAGTTACAATTTATTACAAGGTTGTTGTAATATAAGAGTCCTCAACAATTTCATAAATTTACCACAACTATGGTTTGTGTTTTTCGTTGAAGCTTGGGAACCAAGATTTATGTTGTGCTACTTGTTTGTCATACATGACTTGAATAATTCTATCAACATATTGGTTTCAATTTGTTTTGTTTGATACAAGCATATGTGTCTCAATGTGATCTCTGTATGCCTGACTAGTTACAAAATGCATAATCTTGGAGAAACTCGTGAATCATTTTTCTTGGTTGTCTTCTTGTGTAATTGGAGCATGGAGGAGGCATTGGAGGTGTGATTGCGAATAGGGCTATAAACGGTGTGGGTACGGTGTGGGTATGACCATACCTAGAACCTTACCCAGTTAGTTTAGAGGGTATAGGTTTGGGTCTAGACCCACATAACTTATGTACACATTTGCATGTTTCACAATATCAAAGTATATCAGTAATACATAACAATTACTCTGTTAGACTCTAATGTAATACAGTTCAATTTTAACCTATATAAATTGTTTGTTTAATTAGTATTACATTCTAAGGTAAAACTGATCCCTGGCTACCTCCAGGAAAATAATTGAGAAGCCTAAAGTGGGAGGAGGTGACACATTTGACACCAATGAACAAAATAAACGAAAAAAAAATCATATAGTAGGTCACAAACCTTTAAAATCCCAATACGCGGACTGTCATAGACAAGATCAGAGTTGTGGTTTGCTTGGCGATCACAAGCCCATGAGATTTAAACACCTTGATCATGAAATTGAATGGAGCAGAGCTATAGGTGGAAAGGACACCTGACTGCCATGGACAAAATATGATTAAGAAGTCATCACCAAACAAAATACGATCTGGAAGTTGGCGAAAACTGAAAGCTACCAGGATTTAGCACTTGCAGCACCTGTGGCTGGGATTGCAAAGCCGTCTGGAGTTGGTGGTGTCCGGAGTCGCGGGCCTTGGAGTCGTCGACTCCTGGTGTCTAAGGTGGCTGAAGGGGACAATGTCGATTGACAGCTGCAGTTGGATGCAAGTAACTGGGAGTGCCGGTGAGCACCTGGACTCCAAAGCAGTTGGGCAGGGTTCGTTGGGAATTGGGATGAGGGTCTCCAGACCGGAGTCGTAGGCGCGACATCATAGTCCGCTTGGAAATCTAGAGTGGGACTCGAGTTAGGAGTCTGTGACTCGGTGGTGAAAAGTTAGTTAGGTTTAGGACTTCATATTAGATGAAAATATCGAAGATTTTCCTTTGGGTAGATTATGATTTCTTGACAATGAAGATAGAATAACCAATGCATTAAAATTTGGGGCACTTAAAACTGCCAGTCTCGACTTGGTGGCTAAGATCAACCATACTGAAAATCTATAAACCTTGTAAATTTACATATGTCCAACCAAACCTCCGTGAGTTCCATACACCAAACCCTCCAAAAGATTGAAAGAATCAAAAGCACTAAATGATATGCATTGTCGACATTGCGTTTCTAATCGGCCATGTTTCCCATATTTGCAAATTTTTCCAAACAAAGATAAACGGGGTTGTCCACATTGAACGTCTCTAATCTCTTCGGCCGTAAAGGAATTATATTTTGGAGAGCACCAAATTGAAAACCATCATACATTTGCAATCAAAGGTCTTTGCCCAGACTTCAATTACGAGCCAGAAGGCGGAGGTGAATGATGCATATAAGTTTCTCTCACTGACGAGTGGTCATCGTAGGCGCACGTCGACGGAGTTGGAGGCGGTAGTTGCAGGCATAGTCACAATATACTTTGACTTTTTGAATATGTCACGGTTAAAACGTTCATCCCCCCCCCCCAAAAAAAAAAAACTTAAGAAACAATTGAATTCTTTAATATTACATTTTATTCTTGTATTATTCATGAATTATTCCCATGTTATACATTTTCCCATATTTTCCTTTTTGTACTGTTTAAGATTGACTTAGTTTGAGCGTATATAAATGTGTCCTTAAATGTAAATACATATATGTATGTGTTTGTAATATATGCAAGCAATAAATGTGTAGATATGTACTTAAATATGTGCAATATATGAGTATTTATGTATAAAGTCGCGTTTAAAATGTGAAACCCCAAACATATGAAACAATTGAATTCCTGAATATATTAATTTTATTCTTGCATTATTCATGAATTATTCCTGTTTGATATGTTTTCCCCATATTTTCCTATTTTAGACTGTTTAAACTGACTTAGTTTGAGTGCATATAAGTGCGTCCTTAAATGTATATACATATATGTATGTGTGTTTGTAATATATTCATGTAATAGATGTATAGATATGTACTTAGATATGTGCAATATATGAGTATTTATGTATATACATATATTGGTGTGTGTGCAGTATATATATGTGCAACGTGTGTGTGCATTATATGGACGGATTTATACATCCATACATATATTGTTTGTGTATATTCTATGTGTGTGCATGGACAGATTTATACATCCATACATATATTATTTGTGTATATTCTTCTATTTTCCCGATTTTTTTCCTGTATATTTACCGTACAATGACCCTTTTGTATCTGAATATCCTGCATAATTCCCAAATTCTAAATTTTGAGCTCGGATGAATGTATCCCAAGTATCGTATTTGTGACTATGGCTGCAAGCACAATCTGACCGTGACAAAACATTTTAGGAGGCTATTTTTGGTTCAATCTCAACCATGTCCGGGTGTCGTCGTCCCCTAGATTTGTTAGGCTCTGTTTGAATTATATTCATCGAGACTGCAACGAAATCAGATAGAAGGAAACTAATTTAAGGGATTGAAAAATCGTGATTGGAAAGATCAGACCAAGCAAGCAGGAAAAAATGAGTGAGGAGGGTGAAGAGAGAGGAAGGCAAAAGAGGTCTTACAGAGACAACACGGGTGTAGAACATGACTTGTGTTGAGTTGTTGAGCACGTCGACATCAATGTCGTGGATGCTAAGGAGCCTCTTATTTGCCTTCTTGATGGATGCTGCGCACACGCCATAGGTAATCAACTACCAAAACCCTTGTTGCTGTTTGGGTTGTCATCAGGGCCCAAAAAGTTAGAAACCCGTGTTGGTATGGACCCTAGAAGCGGCGGAGGCCAACTGGGTAGTTGGTCGTGCCATCGCATGGCTCTGGGTAGTTGATCATGTGGCTCTATGTTTGACTCCCCCTCTAGAGTTCTTGATGAACGACAGCTGCCAGGTATTAGGGTCGCGAGAACTTCACACAAAGCGGTAAGCAAGCGATATTTATGGAGATTGGAGGTGGCAGTGTGGTGAGAGCTTCAAACAATGCATAAGTTGGCGATGTGGTGAGAGCTTCAACTGAAGGCACAATTGGAATGGCGATTGGAGGCATCGTCTAGGGTTTCTCTTGTTGCCTTCTTTTAGTTCTTTGGTATCCACATGCAGAGACATGTCATGGGGAGGGGGAGAGACTGAGATGGGTCACACCCAACTCTCGCCCAAATTGGGATGTGGTTGCACCCACAAAAGTTGTAGGCGTCCCAACTATTGTCCCAATTGCAGCTTGCATGCAATGGGTTCATCTCATCTAGCTCCGTGGATACACCCAATTAGATCCATATTTTTGGGGTGGGTCAAGGCTGGTGAGGGCATGTCGGGTGAAGTTGCCATCCCTACATGGGGATGGGAGAACAAAAGGAGTTGCAAGATGTGGGAGATTAGTCATCCCTGGTTTGGGAAGTTTGAAACAAAGGAGGGGAGAAGGGGAATATTGGGTTATTGGACAAGAGTTGAAGGAGGAAGAAGAGGGGAAAGGATGGTACCTGGATGGTGGGCCGTAAAAGGGGACATATATGCATGGGTTTGTTGTTGAGGCTCATTCAATTGTTGTGGTAGCTCCTTTTGCAGTTGAGCAATCACAATTGTTGCAGTGGCTGAAGGTGAGAACCACCATGGAAGATGATGGTTGGCAATTGTGGAGGTGTGTCTAAGTTATGTTGGTCGACGATTGGAGTGAGGGATTTTGAAGAGAGAATTCACAAGCACTTGTAGAGTTTGGTTAGGTTTAGAGGGACTGGGGTGGGTGGAATTATTCTTTCATTTTGTCCCAAGTTATGATTGGCGGGACAACAATGCTCTAGTCATTTCTCTTTGTCCTAAGCTATGAAGCACGAATACTCCAAAACAGATGCCGTACCCGTATCCGATACGTATCAGAAACCAATACTCCGTGGATACTCCTGGATACGTATCGAATACTCCTAATCCGTATCCATCCGTATCCAAGATGTATCCAGTCGGTACAAGCTAGAAAAAAAATATGGGAATGACATTGCTTGATAAGCATTTGACACCAACTCATGTCTCAACCCTCTCTGATAAGTAGTAGCTTGCAGCAAGGCTATCACAATTGCTTCCTTGAAGTAGTTCAAGGTTAGTCACGATTCCTCTTGCTAAATGCCAATCTCTCTTCTTCTCTTTATTGTTTGTACCTCCTCTATTTTTTGAGATTTCACTTTTTAAAGAACTTCCAAGCACTGATACTCCAAAATAGGTGTCCTACAAGTATTGAATGCATATCTAATACTAATAATCCCTAGATACTCTCTAATACATACCAAATACTTCTTAAGTCGTATTCCTTTTTTTATTAGTAGGATATGACCTCAATGCAGCCAAGATACAACCAACCCATTTAGCAGCCAAGAGAGCACCCCACTCGTGCGATCCCTCGAAAACCCAAAACCATATGACTTCCAACTCTAGATTCCCCCTATTGTATTGTGATTTGAGAATAAAATTGATATTTTCTGTTAAAAGTTTACAATAAACATTAGAAAAACTGTTGTATCCATGTACATGTATCTTATATTTTTGAAAATTTCTGTATCCCCGTACCGTACCCGTATCCATTTTTGTATCTATATCCGTGCTTCATAGTAGCTAGCCATACATGATAGAAGATAGTTTGGTATCACAGATGACACAACTCACTTTACAACACAACATTACATGATACATGAAATGTGAAAGGTTTAGAATATGATATTGTCATGTCTTTTTGTAACTTCTGTCTCACATTAATATGAATGAAAGACCCCATTTTAAATCATTGTTTGATATTATGGTATTGGTTTTCTTTTCTTTAGAAATATTGTGATTTTTGAATGAAATTTGATTATCTTCATCTATTTTAAAATAAATATATTGGTTATTTTTAAAAATATTAAAATAAATATAAAAAAATTGTCGTATTCATGACGTACCCGTATCTAATATTTTCTAAAATTGATGTATCCACGTACTCGTACCCGTATCGGATACGTATCCGTATCCGTGCTTCCGAGCTAGTAGTCCTACAAGAACCAACATCAAGCAATTACCAATAGTTAGGAAGTCAGACTCCAGTGCCACCAATGTAGTTGAAAATAAACTCGCATCTGGGTCTCTTGAGTTGCTAAACTGCGAGTGAAATGCCTGCAAGTTTAGGGAACTCGCTCCTTGTAATGTGCAATTGAGCTGTCATACATATCTTTAATTAAGTCATTATGTTTGATTGACACCATTTTTCTCAAAAATCCACCACAAGACTTTCACAGGTACTCGATCCCACGTGTTTTCCTAATCATCATAAATCATGTGAAGATCTCTTTTGTTTTCTCTGTACTTCTTCATAATTCTCCTTATTAAAAACATATATTGTGTTTTTATTAGAAAACCATACATTGTGGATCTTCCTGGCATGAAACTGATATGGTTGTCTTCTCACTATGTTGTAGATCTCAACCTTTCCTCTAAAATTCTCCCCCAAAGCTTTAGATTGTAACTCATCAAATTGATACTTCCGTAGTTTGTGCATCTTTAAACATCTCCTTTGTTCTTGTAGATAAGGATCATGGTACTATTTCTCCTGTCATCCACATTTTCTTGGTCTTTCTAATCTTATTGAAGGAGGTCGCTAACCACAGATCCTCATCCCACACTCTCTCATTCATTAACCGGAATATTGGGGCTTGCATGCCTTATCCATTTTCATCATTTCAAAACATCCTTGACCTTAGATATTGACAGTTCTCGTATGTGATTGTTACCCCTTGTATTCATGTCGCACTAAATTGTTTTACTTTATTCGAAGTATCTCCATTGAAAAGCTTATGAAAATCATTTTCCCATAGGTTCTTGATATCATTATCCTTTATCAACACTCTACTATCATCAATTTGCTATATGCTAGAAAAACTAAATAGTTAACTATATCTTGAATAACTTGAGGGACGAATCCTGATTGGGTGTTGAGGGATATAAATTTGATTCAAGTTAGATATCACGTGACTGAGAAA
Organism: Alisma plantago-aquatica; assembly: GCA_963693085.1. Lineage (NCBI taxonomy): Eukaryota > Viridiplantae > Streptophyta > Magnoliopsida > Alismatales > Alismataceae > Alisma > Alisma plantago-aquatica. The sequence continues at coordinate 1,266,497,651 of OY856410.1, forward strand.
TAGAGAAGTGCTAAGTTTGTCTTTATACAAACCAACAAGATTGATATATTATTTCTAGGGTGCATAAAACACACCAGGAAGAAAAACATAAACTGATAAAGAGAAGATCACATACAGAAGTACTTTGGGCTGTGCATGTGTTCATATTCAGATTAACCTTAACATTGTTGACTCCAAGCTTTTTTGTCCCTAGTAATTTTACCTAAACCGAGCTAGATTTCACAGGATCCCAAGGTTAAATATTCCGTCATAGTATGGTTCAATTTGAATTCAAATTTATTGAGATCTTGCTTTATGTATATCATCTTAAAGGCCTATTAAACTTTTGAAATTGAGTTGTAAATAAAATATCTATGGTGAGTTCCTTTATAAAATAATAATATCAAAATATATTTGATGTACATTCTCAGTACATTATGTAAAATGCTTGCAATTTTGTTTGATTACACGGTTACACCAAAGTCTTGGTTTCATCAAAACTGAAGTGAAATGACCCATATGAAAATTTCTTTTGGTAAAGTCTCAATTCAAATCAAACATTAAGTTAAATTTGGGTTCTTTAAGTTTCATCAATTTAGGTTGAATAAACCTATTTCAATCAAATAACTTTGAAGAAATCATCCTGTATGCCATTTATGTGATTTAGAAACATAGACATGCTAAACTAGTTATCATACAAAAGGACTGACATATATTGGTTGCTTCTAATTATTGTCTAGGTTGACCATAAACCCCCATAAGAGAAAATCACAGATGGAGTTGCCTAAATCATGTTTTGTCTGGGTTTTCATTTAGCCCAAACTCTATTGACTCGAACCCATTTAATGCCCAACAATTTGAACTTAACTAATTTCATTGGAACTCAATTGGCAACATTTAAGTTTGGTTCGTTCCAACCTCAATTTTATATTATTTGTCAAGATTTTACATTTTTGTGACGGGAAATTAATTCCCAAGTCTCATTTATAACCAAAGATCTGCCTTTTGCCCTAAGAAATGCCGTAGGGTTGGCATATACAATAAACAGACCGAAAGCCTAATTAATAACCTAATCGAGTAACAAACTCACATATAACAATAAAATAGCCTATTTAGTTCATAGGATAATTAGTTAATGGGCTTAAGTGTCTCAACCCGTATATCCACCCTAAACTCCCAAGTTTATAAGTCTCCTCCACCCTTTCTCCTATATATAATACCATCACAAGTGAGTTTCCACTCACACCTTTCAACATGGTATTAGAGCGTGCCCTGAAGAACTTATCCCTAGCCGCCGCCTCCGCTCCCCTCTCCTCTCCGCGCATGCTGCCGCCCTAGCCGCTGCCTCTCTTTCCTAGAGAGAGCAACACAGAGAGAGAGCTTGCCTGGGTGTGACCGCCATTTCTCCATGGCTTAGGCCAGCCGACCGCCAAGCAACTCCCGACCATGATTGCTTCTCTTTTTTTTCACATAGATCTTAATCTGAATCTATGTGCCAACGCCATCCTTGCTCGCAATCTATGCTTCCCCGAGTCCTGAGTCTCTGGACGGTGCTAATTTCTGACCAGATTGGTTCGTCGTCTCTTCCCCAACGTTGTCCTCCCAATCATCTTCAAACTATGTTCATTCTAGTCATCATCAAGCATTGCTAACCACGCCGCCGTCTTCAGCCTATCAAGCTTCTTTGCCATCACTGTAGCAAAGAAAGACATAGCAGCAAGGGATCCATCCTCTTCCCTAATCCTCATTCCCTGCCCGACTCTGATTTTCATCGAATCTGTTCGTGGTGGAGCCGTCATTATCCCCCTGTGGCTATTGTCATCCTCAAAGCCTCCAGTAGTTCCATGGATGTCCTTCCTTGGATGGTGCTAATTTCTGTCCAGATCGGTCCTTGGTCTAGCAAGGGGCTATTCTACCTTAGATCCGCATGATCCATGGCTACAAGTGACGACGCTAAATCCCATTACCTTTCAGTGCTAATTCCCGGGGTTGTGTTTTTCTTGACGACGCTAATTCTTGTGCAGATTGTGCATCAGTTGCCGCCGACACGATGTGTTGTCCAACCGACACGATGTGTCGCACTCTAAAAATCATCCTAATGCGCAGAGTTTCAGTCAGATTGCAACTTAGACGATGTGTTAAATACCCACACGACATGTTGACGAGAGTCTGTTTTACACCTGCATGACATGTCAAATTTCCAACAAGATGTGTTGGCGGAAATATTTTCACACCTCTGACATTTTCACACAGTGTGTCGCATCTCAACATGGCGTGTTGCTGGGAGCCTGTCACCTTCGAGCAACAAAGTTACATGGCGTGTCAAGATACAAATAAGGTGTGTCTTAATCAGTCTGTCTACTTCCAGTTCAAGTTATGAAGTTTCCAAAAGTCTTCTTCTCCTCCAATACCCGATGATAATCAGATCCTAACCTTTTTTGGCCTGGTCCAATATTTTTCGGGGCTCCTCTCCCGCTAGGGATGGCAACGGGTCGGGTTTTTAAGAACCCGACCCAAACCCGACCCGACCCGTTTCACCAAAACCCGTATCTGACCCGAACCCGAAAATATACTGACTTAAAAAACCCGCAAAAAATCCGACCCGAAAAACCCAGACCCTAAAACGGGTTTTAGAAAAACCCGCAAAACCCGATCCTAAGCAATACTGACTGAATAACAATTTACATATGTTAACAATACGCTGCTGCACACTGGATGCGTTGTTGTACAAGAGTGGATGGGTCGTTGTACACTCGATTCAATACAACACTACAGAATTAGAACTCAGCTGAATTTTAAATTGTTCAAAATGGCATATATAACCAAGCTCAGACACTACATACACAGTTTTTTCGGAAAGGAATTAGAACTCAAGAAGTCAACTTAAGATATGATAAGAATGATTCAGAATTTGACATTGATAACCACAATTCAAACATTACATAATTGTTTTGAAAACGGAACAGAATCTAGCTTAAGATACGTTGAGATTAAGTCAGGCACCACAAAAGTTTATTTACAGCAATCTTATTGTTCACAGCAACATCTAACACTTCCAAAATACATTAGTACGATGTAGATCCAGTTTATTTACAGCAATCACTGTACTTTAAACACCAGCTAAAGGATCTGCTGGTATATACAGCTAAAGGATCACTACAGATCACTTGACAAAGTATCATTACAGATCTTACACATACAATATCTGAGATCACTACAGATCACTTGACAAACACCAGATGACCAGAGTAAAAATTTCAGAACACTACAGATCACTTGACCAAGGCTGGAGAAGCCATAACTGAACCAAAATGATCAGCTTATCCTCCTAGCATCCTGTGAACTGGACCCTCAACTCAAGCATGCCCCCGTTGCACAACAATGAACAGAATCGACCACCTGTACATATACACAATCAAATTACCCTAAGTCAAGCTGGCTTCAAGAATCTTGTAGAAATCATCATTTAGAATTAGAACAAGACCAACTAGGATGAATTCAGTAAAATCAGTAAACAAATATTGGTTTCAGCAACTTTAGATTCCTTACCTAAGTCTGGTAGAAATATGTAGAAGAAATCCAAACAGCAGCCTCAAAAAGAATCTGTAGAACAACCTTGAATATCCTCACAACCTTGAGTTTGTTGTGAGGATATTTCACATGAAACTTCGGCATCTAGGATGTAACAACAGATTGAAATGAGATACAACAACAAAAGCATATGAGATATAATAACAATATCAAATGAGATTAGTGAATGTACCAAGACTAGCATTATCCGTGTCTACAAGTGAGGTGTCAATGTCTCCAGAAAATAATCTCCTACAGTAAGAAAACAAAGAATTAACTAGTAGAGAATGAAATACCAAAGAAAAAACCAAAGTTCAGATGTTACCCCCAACAGTAGAAATCCAACTTTGAAGACACATCAAAGATTCCACGATCTTGGGTGTGAGACGACTGCGATGTGGGTCAAGAAGCCTACCTCCAGTACTAAATGCTGATTCTGACGCTACTGTAGAAGCGGGGATGGCTAAAATATCCCTAGCTATCTCACTTAATATAGGATAATTCGCCTCATTAATTTTCCACCAAGATAAAATATCATAATCATCATCCTTAATCAGCACCACTTCCTCCCCCAAGTACACATCCAACTCAGTCTTCATGGAGTTTCTTGACCTTTTCTGTCTTCTAGCATGTGCCTTGAACACCTGAACTGGTTTTAGTGGGACTACAACAATAGGGGACGGAGAGGAGAGTATTTGTTGGCTAGAAGTTGCATGATCAGATATATTTCTTCTTTCCTGGTATTCCTTTAGTAATTGATCACATGCTTTGCGAACTTTATTAACTTCAGCTTTAGCTTTGTCCCCATAGATTGAAGGATAATAAAAAATTATCATATCCATTTTGAAGCGAGGGTCCAAAACAGCGGCAACTCCCATCAAGACATGAATGTCATCCCAGTACTTCTTGAACTTCTCCATCATTTCACCTGCCATTTTCTTAATGATAGGATTGCATGAGTTCTCCCATTCATTCAACTTCAATTTGATAGCACATATATTTGCAAAACAAAGATTTGATGTGGGATATTTAGTCCTCGACAGTTCCTCAGTAGCTAAGTGAAATATTTCAAGTTTGTCACAGATCAAAGATGCGAAATCCCAATCATCAATAGTAGGTGATGTATCAAAAAGTGGCTCTCTCTGACTCAGTCTATAGAAAACGCTCCTGTATAACAATGCCGTCTGGAGCATGAGAAGGGTGGAATTCCACCTCGTAGGACAGTCCAGGGACAAACTTTTATCCATAGGAACTTTCAACTGTCTAGCAGTCTCCTCAAATTTTTCTTTCCTCTTCGGAGTAGCTATCCAATATGCCACACTGTCACGAACTTTCTGAAGTCCACTTTCAATGACAGAAAGTCCATCCTTCACAATCAAGTTGAGGATATGAGCACAACATCGCATATGGAGTGATTTTCCAGACAATAAGAGTGAGGTGTTAGGCAATGTATCCCTTAATCCCTTGATAACAACATCATTTGTAGAGCAGTTGTCAAGAGTTATTGTAGAGAGCTTTGTATCAATATTCCACTTCATCAAGCTCCTTAATAGAAGAGTTCCTAGCACCTCCTTAGTATGTGGGCATGGCACATACACAAATCGCAATATCAAACTCCTCAATGTCCATGTGCAGTCAATATAGTGGATAGTGATCACCATGTACCCTCTCCTCTGGTGGTTGGATGTCCACATATCAGTAGTAACTGCAAACCTAGACTTATTTCTCTCAATAGTTTTCTTAAGCTTGGCTCTCTCAGATTTATAAGCCGACCAGATATGATTTTTCACTGTATTCCTTAAGGACACTGGAAACGAGGTTGAAGAGAGGAAGAGTAAGCCCTAAACCCAACATGGTCCACTATAGAGATAGGATATTCATGCTTCACGATCATTCTCATTAGGTATCTCATTGAAACATCCTGGTTGAAAGTGGGAACTGAATTGTTTGTTAACTCCTGATTACCCAACCCTTTTCGAATGGGACATGACCTTTCATAGTGGTTGTGGAGGTGATTAGTCCCATTTCTACTGTTGTAGGATAGAGGCTTCCCACAGTGGTTGCATATTGCCTTTATGACTCCACCTACATCTTTTATGGTAAACTCAGTCCATATATTACCCCTTGACTTCCTTTTTCTAGAAGATGTCCCAACGGTACTTTGTAAATGACTTCCCTCATCACCATTATCAATATCTATAGGAGTTTGACCCTCATTACCAAGATCAGCAGCCATGAGTTTAGACTTAAGAAGAGTGTTTGCCTAAGTAATATAAAAAGAAACACAAAGAGTGAACATATGGTGATTCTTATAACACTCACTCAGTAAGATCACATAATATTTATTCACCTACTGATCTTAAATCATGAGAAAGGCAACAAGAAATTTATACATATCAACATTTAGAATTAGGACAAGACCAACTAGGATCACAAGAAATTTATTCACCTACTGATCTTAAATCATGAGAAAGGCAACAAGAAATTTATTCACCTACTGATATTAAATCATGAGAAAGGCAACAAGAAATAATAGAGAGCCGTGATACCAGTAGCAACAAGCTGCAAGATACGAAAAACACAAAGCAAGTTGGTAGAGATAAACAAAAGAGAAGACGAAGGATAAACCCGAACGGAATTAAAAAAAGCTGGTCATAGAAAACAAACAAGGTATACACACCGACACACGGTTCCAAAAACAGTCTATAATTGTGTGTATTAAACAAGACAGAAAAAAACAGGGAACACCTGAGAAATCCGATTCTTCAATCCAATCCGGACTTGAAGACGATGAGGCCGAGGACGTCGTCGTTGAGCGCGTCGCTGGTCGCGGAGACGGTCGGCGGTGGTTGAATCAGCAATGCGGCCGTTGAGAGGAGGATGAGGAGTGTGGGTGATGGTGGCGTCGCCGACTCTCGTCGCTTGCTCCTCTACTGTGTGTTTCGCCCTGTTTGGTTAGGGCGGAGGGAGCGAGAAAGGGTGGGAGGGAGGGAAGTGGCGCCGTCGAGTGAAGGGAGACGAGACGGAAAATGCCAGGAGGAAAACAGGCATGTGATAGGCAAAGGGCATCAAAAGACCCACGCACTAGAGAGCGAGAGATTGAGAACAAGAGAGGGAGAAACCCACCTGAGATTTAGTCGGAGGATGGGTTTCCGCTGGAGATGGTGGTCTTTCTCTTCCACAGCCGTCGCTCAGCCTCGGTAGCCGTCGCCGCCTTATCCTGAGATTCTCCGTCGTCACTTTGATCTCCACGCTCTAGCCTCTATCTCCGTCGCTCTAGCCGGCTCCATAGCCGTCGCTCGTCGCTCGCCTCTGGAGAGTAGGGTTTCGGTAAACCCTAGAGCTCAGCAGCAGAAAGGAGGCACAGACAGGAGCGGAGCGATTCTAGAGTCGAGAGTGTATGAGAGTAGACACGGGTCTTCTACTCTTCTGAGTCTGAGAGTATGAGACACGTGTCTTCCTGGGCCTGACTCGTGTCCGTGTCCGGGTCCAAAATACCCGCGCGTCTCCACATACTGCTCACATCCGTCCGTGTGAATATGAAAATCCAATAAAACCCGAAATTTTGAGGGTCGGGTCGGATCGGGTCGGGTCGGGTTTTATTGCCATGCCTATCTCCCGCACCCCCACATTCGTCGGCCTAAGGGTCGGGACAAGTGTCGTTTTCGGGTCAAAAATATATCCATTTATTTTTCCTATCCGAATCTTGTGATCAGGTCGTTTTGTATATTGACTTCGGTTATCGATTTATCCTATCTACATACTACACCTTTCGTTTTCTATTTTCTCTCTCCCACCCTCCCATCCATAATGTGTGCGTCGTCCACATGTGGTGGGTCATGTCTCTTTTCCACACCAACTATGAATTCTCTTTGTAGTTGTTGTGCGGGGGGGGGATATAGAGGAGAGAAAGAGGAGGGTATGAGAAGAACATGAAAGAGAGCATATGCAAACAAAGTTAGAGAGATGAACTCATGAAAGTGATTTATTCGAGGTTATCTTCATGGAGCTTTGTTTTCTTCATCAAAATTTCTTTCCCGATGTCTTTGTGGCGCTTCATTCCCACTAAGCATCGCTTTACATATGAGTTGGATACCTGTGCTAATTCAGATTGGTCACCACTTTCAGATAACGTTGAAGGATCTCACAGTTGCGGCATTGATACCAAGCCTTTTGCGTTCGTACCGCATCATGCATGTCAGACAAAAGCTTGCTGCGCAAATTCTGGCCTCTTATTCCCCTCTCTCGTGTTAGTGGCGTTTCAATTGATCATTCTCGCTACATTCTCATGAGACAAATGGTTGCTTTCTTCATTAGATTTCTCCAAAGCTCGTCATCTTCCATCCTGTGCATTATCTGCGAAAATTCATCCAAATTTATCTTCACCGAGCTATTTCTGTTACGCTTTGTCCGATTAGCATCTTCTGCTGATCTTCTTGGGTTTCTCCTTGATGGTGTCTTCATTCCTATAAAGCTTTCAAGATTCATTCTCTAGATTTATGGTACGATTATGCCAACCATCAACACCTCGTCCAGCTAGTGTTGATGCCATGTTATGCGCGTTAGTGGTCTTCTGTGCTAATTCCAGTGGGCTACACTTCTCTGACGATTTGAATACACCGCTATTACGACATCGTCATTGTGCCTCCGTGTTCGTGCCATGTTGTGTACGTGGGATGTGTTGACCGCACACTTATTCCAATCACACATTCCTTTCCAGCGAAGATGGCGTAGTCGTGGTACTTTGGATTGTCTGCTCCAATTTGATTGTGGCGTTTGGATTCCAGTTATTACATGTTCTTCATTGCAGATGCACTTCAAAGACCTTTTCTAGAGCTTGAGTATTTCTAGCTTGCAGATCACAACTCAAAAGAAACGCCATCATATGTTTAGTTAGGAAGTATTGTTTTAGGGGAAGTAACAAATTTTTGTATGGGGAATGATAGTTCTATATTTATCGTCTAATTGTTTCCTGTAAGTCCAAGCTAAGACATGAGTTTCATCCATGGTCCAGCTTGAGGGGGAGTGTTATATTATTAGCCTATTTAGTTAATAGGATAATTAGTTAATGGCTTATATCCTGCCTTGAGTTCAAAGTCTGTATGTCTCCACCCTTTCTCGTATATATAGGTCAGGGTGTGCCATCTAACATACCATCACAAGTGAGTTTTCCACTCGCACCTTTCAACAAAAACTAAATTGAAGGCCTTCGAGATAGTTAATAAATCCTATAATCAATGGAATCCTCTGAATTGACAAATCAACTACTAATCGCTAACTCATGCTCTCTCGAGGGATGTTGTGCAAATTAATTTTCCCCACTGAGGAAAAAAGCCTTCGACGAGTCTGATGGTGTCTGACAGACGTGACCAAGGCTGCCACAATGGGCATGTGCATAGAGCGTGCCATAATGATGTGACTAGCTAAGAATGCCAATCAAAGAGAATACTAGGGATCTGAAATGAGTATGTGATGGCCTAGGAAGCACGGATACGAATACATATCAGATACAGGTATGGGTACAGGTACGAGGATACGACAATTTTCAAAAATATAGGATACGGGTACGTCATGGATACGACAATTTTTTAATATTTATTTTAATATTTAAAAAATAACCAATATATTTATTTCAAAAATAGATGAAGACAATCAAATTTCATTCTAAAATCGCAATATTTCTAAAGAAAATGGAAACCAATACCATAATAACAAACAATGATATAAAACATGGGTCTTTCATTCATATTAATGTGAGACAAGTTACAAAAAGACATGATAATATCATATTCTAAACCTTTCACATTTCATGTATCATGTAATGTTGTGTTGTAAACTGAGTTGTGTCATCTGTGATACCAAACTATCTTCTCTCATGTATAGCTAGCTACTATGAAGCACAAATATAGATACAAAAACGGATACGGGTACGAGTGTGGTACGGGGATACGACAATTTTCAAAAATATAAGATACGGGTATAACATGGATACAACAATTTTTTAATGTTTATTTTAAAATTTTAACATGAAGTACCAATTTCATTCTCAAATCGCAATACAATAGGGGGAGTCTAGAGTTGGAAGTCACATGGTTTTGGGATTTTGAGGGATCACACGAGTGGGGTGCTCTCTTGGCTGCTAAATGGGTTGGTTGTATCATGGCTGCATTGAGGTCTTATCCTGCTAATAAAAAAAGGAATACGACTTGAGAAGTATTTGGTATGTATTAGAGAGTATCTAGGGAGTATTAGTATCAAATATGTTTTCAGTACTGGTAGGACACCTATTTTGGAGTATCGGTGCTTCATAGGGGGAGACATAAGGATGGGGATGCAATGATTATCTTCAAAGGAGATGAAATAGATATTGTCTAGATAGAAATCCAGAATAAATCACAATGGATCTAGTCACCAAAACAAGAGGCATGTTAACCCAACGATACTAAATTGAAGCCTTTCATAGAATATGGAAGGACATCAACGTGCATAAAACTTGCACCTTAGCAGGGAAAGCATCCAGAAGTACTATGTAAAGGTGAATGAATTAGTTTGCAATAAAGAACAAACAAAAAATCCAGATTACATATTGAAGTTCTTAAAAAAGTGAAATTCCAAATAACAGAGGAGGTACAAACAATAAAGAGAAGAAGGAAGATTGACATTTAGCAAGAAGAATGGTGACTAACCTTGAACTACTTCAAGGAAGCAACTATGACAACCTTGATGCAAGCTACTACTTAGCATAGAGGGTTTGAGACATGAGCTGGTGTCAAATGCTAATCTAGTATTGTCATGCCCAGATTTTTTTTCTAGTTTTTACCGATTGGATACGGCCGGGATACGGCAGGATACGGATTAGGAGTATCCAATACGTATCCACGGAGTATTGGTATCCAATACGTATCGGATACGGGTACGACACCTGTTTTGGAGTATCCGTGCTTCATAGGTGATGGAAAAATTCATCATGTTGTGCAAGACGGTATACTACCGCAACCCACCCACGAATCTTAGGGTAGGCAATCAGGTCTGGGTTGGCCGGTTTTTGATCGGGTCATTTTGGAACAGGCTCAAAACACGACAGACCTGACCCGAAAATAATTTTGGGTTTGACTTGCTGTACCAGAGCTTGAAATTGATATTTCTGGTTGAGCATAAAAATGTGGGACACTAAAAAATGAATTTTTCAGTTGCTAACATACAAACTGGAAAACCCAAATATCAGTAAGTAGACCAGACATCACCTGAAGTTCTGAACCAAATATAGCTGGAATGCAAATTACTGTAAGTTATATTTTGAAAGATAAAGGTAGTAGGTAATGAAAAGCGTACCTGACAATGTAAACTTGTGAGCAACACAACTTTAACTAACTGGGCAATACTAAACAATAAAATAACGTAAGTTCAAGACAACTAAATAGATAGTTAACAAACATATCAAATTTAAGAATGTTGGAAATAAAGATTCAATAAATGATCTAAAAAATAACTGGGCAATACTAAACAATAAAATAACGTAAGTTCAAGACAACTAAATAGATAGTTAACAAACATATCAAATTTAACAATGTTGAAAATAAAGATTCAATAAATGATCTAAAAAATAAACAAGGTACACGATAAGGCACATGAAAATGAAAATGCAAGCGATAAACAATAATGAATCATAGAAATAATGTCAACAGATTTTTTCTGAAGAATATTCTGACAAACAATTAATGTTACGTTATCAAGAAAAAAATGTATCGTCCATGGATAAATAGAACTTATATACTATAAATATATTTTAGCATGTGCAAGTGATGAGTGCACCAATAATCAAACAAATCCTATGTTGTAGAAAACCAATGTGTTTATTCTTTTTTTTTTCCTCGGGTTGATCAGGTTTTTTGGGTCTAGAATTCAAAATTGAACCTGAAATGCAAATATTTGCAAGGTTTTGGGTTTGGTCTATTTCAAGTCGGGTCAAGAAATTAAAGACCCTGACCCACTTAGATCAGTCCGGGTCGCGTGTGGTTTGATTTTGCCAGCCTTAACCAGGATGAGGTGTCCTGAGCTGCGGAGTACATTACATAACATGGGATTGGAGTAGACTTTATGTAATGAAGATGCGAGAAAGCATTTGTGCATGACATGTCAATGGGTGTTTTCAGTCCAACAGGCGGTATGGGGTATGATGTCGGATGGTGATTTGGACATAATCCCAAAACCTGTAAAATTGTTGCAAATATGATGTTAGTTGTGGGACTGCCATTGTCGATGATGACGTGCACGCACGTCTTATGCTGTCAATTTCAGAAGATGCTGGTATAGTAGGGATTCAATTGTTGAAGCCACGGTGTTCACATAGCTAGGATGTGTGTGTGGTCCTCACAACCTTTGTAATTGCCTGGGCTATCTAGTTGGAAGCACATTCTCATATTCCTGATCACACTCTTTCTTTGCACTAGACGTCACAATGTTCATACAACTGGAATGTTGATTGGAACGGTGCCCATAACTCTTGTCGGATAAGCAATCTTCCTTGTTGGGTACAAACGCAGAAGATGCTGGTGTAGTTGGCACCGTGGTGGTAGTTGGAGTAGACGTAGACATAGACAAACTTCTTCGGGTGCCGGACTCTCTAGAAGCTCGACGCTTGTGCTTGTGCTTGTGCTATATCTAGGTTGCAAGTTGCAACATGGATGCCATTGTAGACACGTGATGCAATGGGATTAATAGCGAATTGATGATGGACGTGGATGGTTGCAGTGATACATGGTGACTAGTATAGTGTGGTCCAGGTGTATGTGGTGGATTGTGCATAATTGCTTCCACTGTGTGGATTTGCACGAACAATACCCTAGGGCTGGTATTTATACCGAATTGAATTCAAATCTTAATTGACTTGGGCAATAACACAATTGCTGAAGTAATGTCCTAATAAAATATCAAACACAAAATAAAATCAAATTCAAAACAGTCCCTTATAAATAACAATGCAATCAACTTAAATGCCAAAATTGATGATCAACCAAATCCTGCTTGTACATTAGATTTTTATTTACGGCTGGTTTGGTAGGGTGCACTTGGATGTTTTAGAAAGTAAAAGGTTTATAAGGAATGCTTTCAAAATCAGATGATAGGTCTGGTACAATGCAGACGTGACATTCTACTTTCAGTTGCTTCTATTTGGTAGGGTGCACTTGGATGTTTTAGAAAGTAAAAGGTTTATAAGGAATGCTTTCAAAATCAGATGATAGGTCTGGTACAATGCAGACGTGACATTCTACTTTCAGTTGCTTCTATTTGGTAGGGTGCAGTCCAGCCACAGCTGGTAACTTGTGGTTCCATATCCAGAATAATGATCCTTCTTTCCACACCTACCCACAATTTGGATGCGGAGTAAACCTCACGGTATTCTGCTGAAAAAGAGCCAGCTGTGCTTCAGAAATCAGTGAATGTGCGTCAGAAATCGGTGAATTCATTCATGCAATAGTATACCAGACAAAAAAGCTGTCCTAACTTATTACATTTATGTCACTAGTTTGTTTTATACCCTACCAAACTAGCCCTTATCACAGATAGTAATTCAGTTAATAATGGTTTTATGGACGCGACTTTACATTTGGATAGGCAGTGTATCATTTGTCATTAAAACTTGATTGCAGGCCCATCACAAGAGATTGTTTAGGGTGAAATCAGTGGGTAATTGTTGAATTGCATTATTGTTTAGGGTGAAATCAGTGGGTAATTGTTGAATTGCATTGATCATCCGTCTGTTCTCTCATGATTCAGTTTAGTTTTTTCTGTTCCAACCACAATTGGCACTAGAGTTATTAGTGACAATGAATTGTTAATCCTATCAGCTAATTCTTGGCAAGGCTACAGTTTGGCGTAAAGATCCGAAACTCTCTACCATGATTAGCTAGTGAAACTGCTTGTGCTCAGTAATAATACCACAAATGTCCCCCTGGAAGTTTGCTCATCCAAGGAGTTTGTGGGTATGCCAAAATAGATAATTTTAAAGTTAATAAAGGCAATGGTTATGTAATGCTTGGTGTCAGATTTATATTGTTATGCAAATGCGTGACTCATCTGTTTTTTTAATCAAGCTCTCCACTACTATTCCAAAAAGTGTTCTATTGATTGCATACGCAATCTGACTCAGATCCAGCACTGCATATATGACATTCGACCCTATTTTCTGCCAATGATTACATGTTGGCCAATTAAGGTTGAAATTATATTTATTTTACGTTTGGTTTTTAATTAATATAAGGACCTTAATAATAGTAATATTTGAAGGTACTTAGAACTAAAATAATAATGGTATTGATCATTGAATGCTGTTAGATGCTTACTATATAACTAAAAGATGCTAGCCTTTTGGGGTTTCGATGTAATCTGTAGTAGCTTTTATTATACAGTACTTAGCTACAGGGACTCCCACATGCGTATATCCTATGTGGTGCTATTATTCACGTATCACATGCCACATTTTGATACCCTGATCTCCACATAGTAGTTGTGTGCATAGTCTGAACTTTATGAGGCCTGTGTTTTATTTCTGAGGCCCGTGTATTAGTTGAATTATTCTTGCTGGAAAGCATATACTTCTTTCTCTATATTTTATTCAAAATGCGATGATTACTAGTTAATATAATCGTTTTCTTAACTGACTAACTAAAATCATAACAGGCTTGCCATTCTGTGGAACCATATGATATAAGAAGAAATACCTTCCTTTGTGATTGCATGGAGCTCATTCTGGGGCTAATGCTTCTGCTCAATGAAGCGTATGAATGATTTTATCTTATAGACAACCAAGAAAAAACTATGTCGCTGATGATAAACGCCCTGCCTTGTCATCAGATGTTTCCTAGTTTGGTCGTGATGTACTTTGTATTTGTTGGTATGAATAAATGATGCAATTTCAGTGGCAGTAAACTGAATTCAAATTTCAGTACCGAGAAATATTTCATTGTCATTTTAATTCCAGTTGTAAGTTGGTTAAATGGATTTGATCTAAGTCATTTTTTCTCAGGAATGTATTGTGGTGCTGTGTGCTTTTCTTCCCTATTTCCGACTAATACCACATTTTTTCCGTCACAAAAGCCATTGTCCTTTCATAGAGTTGTTAAGGAAAACAACTTTGTAGTCCATTTTGAGGAAACATAAACGTTTGTGAGAAATGCTTCGTAGGGCCAAATTAATATCTATTGTGCAATGTCATTTAGCTTAGCTTAAAGCTGGGTTGGTCAATGTGCATGGATTCGTTGACAGGCTTACTGCAAAATTCATTTTCCAAACTAACTCTTCAAAATCAGAAGTTCATTCAGGGCATGTTTGTTTAACTGTATTTGTTGGTTGCTTTTGTATTCGACCATCCAGCAACATAAACAGTATGTATTTCGGACTAGGTAATGACAACAATCCCGCATTCTCACATACAACAATTGTCGGATGGGTGCATCCTTTTGGCCTTTGGATTTGGATAATCAACGCTCTATGCTAAAGCTTTCGCAGACCCTACATGCTAAAGTAGCTGGTGGATACCAGAAATTCAGAATGTGAATCTGTGTGAAACAAAGATAAATCTAGAAATGCAGGATTCTTCAAAGCCAGATATTTCCTTAAATTAGGAATAATAAACTGTTGGGTTCCTAGCAATCCATCTATATTCTAGTCAGCAAACGTCCACTTAGCAGTCCTTTGGTTGGCCGCTTCTCAGGAATTCACTGTTGATTTAGATGAGGACCTGGGTATGACTTGTCTTACCATTCTGTGACATATATGCTTCCGGTTGAACTGTGGTTGGTTTGATTTAGCTGGAGTGAAAGTGTGACTTTAATAGACATAACTCAAAAATATAAATTACTGACAATATTTGGAAAACATTATTATGCTCGATGTGTACACATGCATAATGATGTATTTATTGATGTGAAGGGATATCCATTTTAATCCTGTGTATAAACTGCAATTTTAGACATCTAATGGTAAACTATATTCCGAATGTGTGATGTATATTTACCGGATAGCTACTGTATTTAGCTTAAAACTGTAATTTTAGTTACCCAACAATAATCTGCAACTCTTTTGATGATTTATGGTGCTGGAAAATTATTTGACGACTTATTCAATAACTTTCTTCAGCAAGAACAAATGATCATACTCAAGATGGATCTTGTGAATTGGTGGAAACCAAATAGAAGGGTTGCTATTAGTTAGAAGGGTCATTACTACGGAGCCTGATTTGGTAAAGAGCTCTGCTAATGAAACCAACAGCTCTTCTTAAACTTATGAGACATATAACCTTTTTGGCTAGGAAGCACGGACATCTCGGAGGCTGCCGTGTCTGTGTCCAACGCGTGTCCAACATGGACACACTTTGGACACGCCTCCGGCGTGTCCACTTTGAATTTTTTTTATTGAAGTGTTGGACACGGCTTAGACACTCCATGGACACCTCCAGGACACACCACTCCGACCCACTTAAGCCAAGGCGTATGAAAAAACCCAAACCTTCTCTAATCTATGCCTCCTGTCCTCCACTACTCGCCCTACTACCATTAGTTAATTAAGCTTCATGTGCTACATGCAAGTCATTGACATCCTTATCATCTCCACCAGCTGTTGCAACATCCGGGGACTGCCACATCAACCATGAGGAGGAAAACAATTGGATTCACCTCCTCTTGATAATACATGTTGTTAATCATTACTTCCACTGGAACTATTGTCCCCAAAATTCTACTGCTCATAATTTTTACAATTCATATTACAACAATATCATATTATCAAGCATCATAATGTTTGTTGTGAACTAATCAATATTGTGACTTGTAAATATAATATTATATGTTGATTGCTTGTTGGATTTCATGGTGATTGTCGATGCGGATAATCTATCTAGATCATTTTGTGTTAATACATATAGCATATTACACATTATATGTCATAATATGTTATACAAATATATATATATATATATATATATATATATATATATATATATATATATATATATATATATATACTTGCCGTGTCCGTGTCCTATATTTTTTGGAAATTGATGCGTCCCGTGTCAGTGTCCGTGTCTAAATCCGTGTCCGTGTCCATGCTTCCAAGCTTTTTAGTAATGCTAATTAATGTGAAATGTCGTGTATGCCACCACACACCTTATGCAATGTTCTTGGTTGAATGACAATGTAAGTTTCAATTGTATAATGACATATTGTTGGCTTCATATGGTATATTGGTCAGGGACATGTCATTAATTGGATATGTACTTTTTGAATATTTCATACAAGCCATGATGACAAATGCTTGGTTTTATTTCATTATAAATTTGCCTGATGTATATTGTTTCTAGTTTTTGTTGATTGACATAATAGAGACCCACCACAATACAAAAATATCATGTAAAAAATAATAAGATATCAATTATTTATACTATTAGAATAAAAGATTTCGATAGAAAAACTAGAGATAGAATTTCAAAGTAATAGGAATGAGGAACCAAAACTAGTTAACAATGATATGAAATTCACCGACATAGTGAATAAGAAGGTAGAAAGCAAAGAGAAATTTAACAATGAAGATTGAATTTGTCACTCGAGAAATGATAATTAAATGCTTATTAATGAAAAATAACAATTAACTATAAGAACTTTAAATTTTTTTGAAGGGAGCGTTTGTAATAATCTTAAAAGTAGACAATTTGGTGGTTAACATAAGACATTATCATCCAGAATTGAGGCGTGTGCCTCAGCTAAGCCTCAGAACCTTAGTGCTTTGAGGCGGGCCTCAGACATTGTAAGGCGTAAGCCTCAGTCCAGGACACCGAGGCGTAAGCCTCGAGGCGCATTTAGGATAGCCTCACCAAGAGGCGTAAGCCTCGAGAGCCTCAAAGCGGGTTTTTAATTACCATGTTGACATGGAAAACATGCAAAACCCAAATTGTTTATTCTGCTTTTGTTTGAAATGATTCAAAATCATGAATAGATGCACATGCAATATCACTGAATTTATGTTCTGTTTACCAAAGCAATACATTTCCAATGGTGGTTGTTCCAATTACAACATGTTTGGATTACCTTGCATCCAGACAAGATACCTACAATACGTGGGATTGGTTGTTAAAATCCCTACTTAAATAATTATAATGGTAATAATAATGTGTACATCCAAATGTCCCTTGATGTTTGATGAAAAGTAAGAAGACTCATTGTGGTTGCAAAAAAGCATACTACTTTAGTGTGATATTTTTCTCTGAAGAACTGTTTGGCCAAAGACGCCTCTATACCCTCTTGTCCGTCCGTCTTCTAGATATCAGCTATCCTATTTATTATAACGTATTTATGTTTTATTACCTGGTACTCTTCTTCCTACTCAGAGAATTGTTGTTATTTATCATCTCTCTGCCAAAATCTGCTCCGTAATCTATCATCCTTCATAGTGATGCATCTTTTTCCCATATGTTGTGAACCCCACTGATCCCTTAGGTGCTAATCATCGTAACCCATCCTATTTCATGTTTCTTTTCTCGGTCTCTAGATCATTTGAAGCTCACATGGCCTCAGTGGGGGTTGTTCTGGCATGCTGTTGATTTACCCTCGTGATTTATATATTTCACCTCTCATGTTAGCTTTCTCACTTTGTGGACGATTTAGCCATGGCCGATTTATAGCTTTCACGCGATGCAACGTAACCTTTATTACTCGCAGGTTGTCCCAATCGTTTGAAACTAATGTGGCCTCTATGTGGGCCGTTCTAGCTTGTTGATGTTCTACACTGGAGTTATATATTTTTGCCATGGGTGTTTTATAAGCTGTTGCACCTTACATCTGTAGTCCTCTTTATTCGTAGGTGAGATGTAAGCTCTTATCTTTTTGATTAGAACTTATCAGCCAAGCTTTTGACAGTCCGTGCTAATGGTGTTGTTGTTACTGTTTTGGTACCCCAGGATTTGATGGTGTTATGCAATGCCCTTGCTTTGTTTGGGCAACTTTCATATTGGTGCCCCAGGATTTGATGGCTCGATTGAATTGTTTTTTTGTTCTCGACATTTATCACCTGGGATTCACATCTCTCTTTCTTGTTGGTTTTTCTTTCTGTGAATTTGTGTATAATCTTTTCCCAGTTGGTTCCATCCTTGTGCATATGGACTAACACTTTCTTGCTTCCGGTATGTCTTATCTCAGTTTTGTCCATGGTCTCTTCTCAGTCTTAGTCTTATGCCCCAACACTCAGCCTACTATGTGTGGTATCTACAATGCTGATGTTTAGATGCTTGTTGTACTTCTTTGTGTTAGAATAGACTTATATTTAACTGTGTTGGATATATCATGTCCCTTCGTGATTTTTTTTTAAAATTATATATATGTTTCAGCTTCTTATTGACGGCCATTCCTCTTTGTGATCTAACATCTTCAAAAAAATCTGCCTATTTTCTGTTTTTTTGTCTTTTATGCTTTTAAATCAGTTTTGTCCATTGTCTATAATCTCAAATTCCTAACCACTTTCTAGTTCATATACCTTTGTTACGTCCCCTAGGATCAACATTCTTTGTTTGTCTGCTCCTATGTATGCCATCTAAAATACAGATGTTTGTAGCCTCTCATGACTGCTCTTTCCTTCCTGTTCTTATTTCATTTTGGGACGAAATCTTTTTTTATTGTTGATTCACTCGAAGTAGATACTACGACACCTTTAGTTGCCTTTTAATTGAAATTCTTATTGTCGTGTACGCTTTTGTCAGATTGTTTTCATTCTACTTATATGGCTCAGTTATCTGAATCCATGCTTCTCTGGTCTTATCTTTCTCTTCCTCGTGGGTGATTTTATGATTTTATTGATTCCCTTTGCTTAGATTTCAGTCTGTTGTTGGTTACCGGGGATCCAAATCCACAACCTCTTGTTTAACATACTAGGATAAAACCCGTGCCATGCACGGGTGCCTTATTATAATACAAATATAATGCCCTACTCAGCGAAGAAAGTTCAGTCATAGTAATTCTGTAGGATTGCGGAGGTCACAAAACAAAGCACTAATAGTGATAAACACCTGCGAGCTTCTTCATACTTGTGCTACACACAGTAGACAGTCTTCCAACTCGTTGATAAGATTGTACTGAAATCTCCCATTTTTCCCGTCTGAAATGTAAATATGTAATGTTTTCCAGGAATTTGAAAAACCAAGCTTCTAAGAAACCGAGTAAACTAGATACACATTCGATTTCTTATACCAAATACGGCGGATGCCTTAACACCACTGACAGTTTCACCACTTACGAATTTGATAACTTATTTCTAACATTATCTCAGCCAAAAGACATCTAATCACGACATGAACTTATCACTCTAGCCATCACAAGAATCAGAATAAAGAGATCTGGAATACAAACTCTCTCATCACAATATCACGAGGTATACATTCCTAAGAACGCAAAACTCATCAATTTCAAAGCAACCACATAGTATACTATGGATATAATTTTGCAAGACTATGTACATCAGAAGGACTCTGCTGAGTATATCTTATAGTAAGGAAATTATGTCCATTGCCCAACACGTGAGCCCAAAACAGAACAACTAAACTCATCAATTTATAATTTTAATATTAAAGTAACTGCATAGATATATGTAGGATGTGATTCTGCAAGACTATGTACATCATAAGAACTTCATTGAGGACATCATGTATGCCCCATTTGGTAAAGCAGTGTAATTGTTTGGGCAATGTCGGGCAGGTTGCAATCATTCATAATTGTTGTTACCAAAGAAAAGATCACCCACCGCTTTAAATTTATACTAATTTTAGTGTTGAGTAGCGTTCAACGGTAACTTTTTCTTATCGGACAAAAATCTTACGATGAACCATCTCACTGTACCAGAGCGTTGACTCACCAATCGCGTTGTCAAACGCTGCAATAGTAGGGAGGTTATGTCAAGTCCACAACATAAGGGCCCAAACTGGCAACTAAAATCCCTATTAGACCTTCCCCATAGCATAGAAGTAAAGGAATTCCGGAGAAATCTTCCTTGCAACATCTCTGTAGATGTCCATTTTGAGCTTTTTTAGTTTCTTAATGGCGTTGTCAACTTCATTTCACACATTTTTTAAGGTTAGCTAGATATATATAACGCCTTGAACAATATAAATAAGATGTTATTTAGTATAAATGACACCGAATAACATATGTACATCCTATAATATCTCTAAGAACTGTTAATGGATACTAGTTACACATCTGAAGTTGTAAAAATGAAAAGCATGATACATTTAGCTAAGAATTTGAATACAATCAATGATTAGAGGATGAAACATGAGCTAATAGGATCATAATCAAAGAACCATGCAATAGATGGGGAATGTGATGCGATTATACTTCAAATACATAAAATTTTTAGTGTGATAACAACATGTGTTTCCTATAGTAATTAGAAACAATCATCTAAGTGTATTGTGCTCTTTTTTAACATCTAGTAGTGAAGAAACAAAGAGTTGAAGGTCATATTTCCAACTTGAAGTCCAATTTGTGAGGAAAGGAGATGATAAAACAATCTGGCACTTCTTTCTCCAAACATGCGTCAACGACATGTTTCAGTTGAACACTTGAACCATGCTCGTTAGATGGGTGAGACAGTCGGTTCAATGTTGGGCCAGCCCTGACCCCAACTCCTTCCATCGTGCTTGTATTGTGCAAACTCTCACCTGGATGAAGAACTGCAACTGCTAGTACTTAGATGGGTAAATTAGGTGGACACACATGGTATTAAATTTGGTGGCACAATATTGTGAGTCACGAGATATATTTCACTATAAGCATTTGATTACAGTCCAACAAATTGAGAATGAAATAGAAGCTAATAAAACAAAAATGAAGGAACCATAGGTTTTGATAGGATGCTATCTTAAACAAATCAAACTATATCTATAGAAAAAATAAACATGCTTGTTCTATAAAGTTCCCGATTAGATTAATTCATGTATTATGTTCATTTTGACATCCGTACAGGGCATCCACTATTGCTCCAAAAATGGGCAAGCTGCAACATGTATATCATAGATGTAAATAAATGATGGTGCCTCAATTTCTCAGCGACAAGCTTCTTTGAGGTGCTAGTGAATGTCACATGCACTCTTGATCAGGTCAACTGTAGCCTAGTCATATAATGCTAGAGTTTAAACTCCAAAGTGGCTAGCCTAGCAGAGGACGATCCTGGTGTCAATTGTATAGAGACAGACTCTAGTATTATTGGTGACCATGGCTCTGCTATACACTAAATCGTTCACCCTTGATTGTTGTAGAAAAGGCATAGTAGAAAAGGAGGATGGGGAGAAGAAGAAGAAAATGGGAAAGCAGAGAATAAAATTAGAGGAACATAGCTGCAATAGTTGGAGCCGGCATGCTAAGGAAATGGTAGCCTCAGAAGGAGGTTCCGTTGTCAGCAACATTATAGGCAGTACAAAAGCTCTTCCTCTTCCATGGTAGGCCAAGGGGGCAGTGGCTCTCAAGGAATGTCTTGTCGAGTAGTATCACAGGGTCATCTTTGGGCACCACAAATCCCTATGAACGAAGACTTGGAGGCGAGCGAACTGTAAAACAATCACGAAGAAGATCCGAGAGTTGGCGAGTAGATCGGTTGGGCTCCCAATGCCGCAACTGACGCCGACAATCTTTGGGCCCACATGTGCGTCAATGGGGTCTGGTGCGTACTCTTCATGCCTTCGGAACCTTCGTCAGCAAAACCCTAGCACACAGAGAGGCAGAGTTGACGATAAGGAGAAATGATCACAAATGACCTTCTCTCCATAAAATTGCGTGAGAATTGTGGAGAACTCTTCGTGGTATTTCTCAGAACAAAGGACTACTCCGTAATACCAAAAAACTGTGGCAAAAATTGCAGAAGAAATCCATAATGGGCTTTATTGTCTAGTATAGATATATTTGTGTCATACATATGGTAGTCAACTTTCTCTTACCCTGTATTTTTAATATCTCCAATTCCTATGATTATAGAACATCCGTGAATGTATCCAAATAGCTTGAATCCATGAAGGTTTACAGATGTACAATACTGATGTGAAAATTTAAGACTCATGATTGTATGGCAGTACATGATTGCATTTATAGCAATACCCCATAATTCAATTAGAATCTTCATATTATCGTCAAAGACAATAGAATTACATGTAAATTCTAACAAAGTAGGCAGCCCGAAGTAGGTTCCATCCTTGTTGGGTTTAAATTCAATGAAACATACATAGAAAATTCATATGCTTTCCACTAAAATGAGTTAAAGATTACTACAATTGTTTCTGAGACAATCGTATGTAGTCAAAACACAAGTATATTCATCTCGCCTGTTATCAACCCAAAAATTGAGTCTCTATTGAAATATTTAGCTACTCAACCTGCACATAAAAATGACTTTCCAAAGTCTTACAAACGTGACTTGACATTTTCTGGCTGTAGATTTGAGACGTTCGAACAACAGTAGAAGGACAAGGACAATCATACGGACCCTAATGGAACTGAATTTCTTGAAAAGCAGCAACATGCATTCCACAAGTTAAATATATTTTGGACATTGTTTAGGTAGATTTGTACTGTTTTCACTTACACAAGATCCCAAAATGGAAAAGCAAAAACTCCGTAAATGTCCCTATTATATGGAAAGACCAAAGAAGAAGGCCCGACGAAACCAGTGATGAAATCCCACACATACATAAATAGTTTGCAAGGAAGATGAAACAACCAATAAAACCAAATTATTAAGTGAAACAATGTTGTCCAGGGACATGCATAGAAGCAACGACATATAATTTTACTGGAACGTAGAGGACTTCTTCATTATCAAAGGGGACAGAGCTTGTCACAAATTTATTTGAATGCTTGTGCACTGGCCATGGCAACATATGGAGAAAAAAAATGCTTTGAGAAGCCATTAGCATGCCATCTTGCTCCAACAAACAATCCTATAAAAAATTAAATTCAAAATAAAATGATTATCCGAAATAAATTAAAGTGTATGCTTACTAACTTACTGATACGTAATAATACTCTTAAAGATTGTATAATGCAAAGTTATATTAAAATTCTCCTTCCAAATCAGATCAATTATGTATTCAAGCCATCATTGCTGGTACATAACATGGATTGTGTCCTAATCAAAAAATTCTCCTTCCAAATCAGATCAATTATATATTCAAGCCATCATTGCTAGTGCATAACATTGATTTTGTCCTAATCAAGTCAAAGTTTTAGATAGAAATTTTAACACAATGTTTTGATCCATATTTTGTAGGAGTAAGGCCTGGCTTGTGTTGTTTAAAAGAAGGTATATGGATCCAAGGCATTACGGTAAGAGCTGTATTAGTGGGGATTCAAAGAAGTAGTTTTCTTTAATAATCAAAGGAAGAAAAAGGGAAAAGAATCTCATCACCTCAGAAAATTATGACCCCGGCAATATGAAAAACTTAAATACGAGTGTTTTTGTTTTTGTGTAAGTATATTACAAAAAAAAAATCAAGTATAGGGGCGCTCCTCACCTAGGAAAGCAAATATGATCATCTTCCTAAATGGTAAAAATAAGATATAGCACCTCAATTTGAATAATATCGGGCTGAAGGTGACATCACCCTTTGATAGCAAAGGTGAAACCAACAATTTGGTTTAATCTAAAATCAACAATATGGTCTAATCTGAAACCAATCTGAGCGTGGTTCTAGCTCCTACAGAATTTAGTCCAGAATGTGTAGAGCTACATTTGAATATTTTATTAAAGTGATATTTTACAAAAATGTTAGACCCGATGCAAGATCAAACATATAAGATGTTTATAGTTCAAAAGAAAACCAAATTTGTGTACCCGTCAAACTATTGTGTCATGCAATATTCTTCTATATAAGAGCCAAAATGGAACATCCATTTATACATCCATTGCAAAGTTACTAGCAATACTGATTTATATTGATCTTTCTTTAGCAACAACATTACTTACAAAAACCACCAAGCAATCTCACCGAGCTTCTCCTGTTGCGGTTGTTTTAGGGGATTGGTACTGGAACCAAAATGGCAGATAGAAGTGAAAGAATAAAGAAGTTAGAAAAGACCAAGCCATGCACTCCAACCACTTTATAGAACCCGCTCTCCGTTTCTATGTGTATGAACAATAGCATCAACTCTCCAACCAGAGCCTTTGCAAATGAACCCTAACACCTAGCAAAGGAAAGTTGGTGATGAGGATAATTGATCGAGGACGTATTTGTCTCGCAATAAACTTGCACGACAATTGTAGAAAACCTCTCATTTTTTTTCCAAAACAAATGACCACTCTATAGTTAAAAAAAATCAAAACAGGGAGGGAATGAACTCACCACATGCAAGCTGAAAAGGAAATGGATGGAATTGAATGTAAGAAACATATTGAGCAAATTGTTTACATATAAAAAAACAAAGAATGTATCTACATACTCCCGATGTCGCCAGTGCTTCTTTCGACTCAGGTCCTGAAGCAAAGTTGTGTGCTTCTCATGTACTCATGTCCACCAGCGCCTCCGTATTCTGCTAGGACCATCGATCTCCTCTGATTTTTTCGACTCTTAGAACCCTATAGCGCACCCAACGACAAAACCCAACAACGAGCGGTGTGGAAGTTGATGTCGCAAAGAATAAAAAATAAGCAAAATGACCCTTCTTTAATGGAGTATGAATATTACACTTATACTCTAGAATGTTGTATTGGTATTCTTATATAGGACAAATGATCGGTCTACAATTGGAAAAGATTTTAGCAAAAATTGTAGAACAAATCCAAAATGGCTTGTTATATATAGTATAGATACCCCATATACTACTTGAGCCAAGCTCAACTTGTTTGATGGTATCCTTGCATATGTCATATAAATATTAATGGTCATAGCTTTTCCTTTATTCTTTCATCTCCTGCTATACACTTTGCCTGACTGTGGATCTTTGGGATTCGTATGGTTTCCATTTTGATTTATCATTTGACAGTAGTTTACATTTGACGATGTTGGATTGGTCCTAAACCTTGTGTTCATAATTTTTACCCCCTCTTTCTATGCGACTCAGTCTATTAAGATCTTATTTGTTGGAACATAAGCAAGTTCAAGTGAGTTATAGACAACAACCATGGAACTTGTTTATTCCAGTAAAGACTTCTCTTTTGATCAACATAAATACCAACTCAGATTACATTAGATACATATACATGAAAGAGCAAACTCAATATATTATCCATCCCAGGAAAGAGAGAGTATATAGACATTTGAATCTATCTAGATCAATCTATTTATTGTTGACTCAAGGTCTAATTTGACTAAACCCTTATTTTGATGATGACTAAACCATTCCAATTAATTGTGTCTAATGTCTCTACTTGAGTGATTTCAGATTAGGTATAGACACACTCACCCTAACTTACGCATCTCAAATTAGAGAAAAGACAAGTCAAAGTCAATATAAGTGCACATTTTTGTAATATGATGTAAATCCATTAGAATCATGTTGTAAATCACTTGTAATGATTGTATGACTTGTAATTAAGCTTATAAAAATCAGGATCACTTAGATCGAATATTTAAGCACTCAAAAGCCATTTTTCAAAATTCACATCAGGCTGTTCATCGGTCGAGTTGCAAACTCGACTGATCCTGATTGGATCTTGAAAATGACTTTTGATCGGTCGAGTTTACACTTCACAGAACTCGACCGATCCCTCTACTGACCAAAACTGATTTAAGTGAATCGGTCAAGTTATCCCAGGAAAAACTTGACCGATGGCCTAAATTGGTCTTGTCTCTTAGTGGGATCGGTCGAGTTATCTTTATAGAAACTCGACCGATTGCGTTGTACGGAAAAGTGCAGAAAAGTATTTCTAGCCGTTGTGGAGTTGCAACAAGTAAAAATATATCCGTTGCAAGCCACAAAACGGCTAGTTTTCATTCTCAAGTGTTTCCAAAAGCTAAGAGACATCCCCAGCTATAAATAGGATCCCTTGGGCTTCATTACAAGGTTGAGCATTCAATGCAAAACTCTATATGAGGTTCCTATTCTATAGTTGAGTGCTTCCTACAACCTCCTCTCTCTCTAAGCTTAATCACTTGCTACATTCATTAGTGTGAGAAGGAAATCTGTAAGAGAGCTAGTCCTACTTGTATATCTTGCGAGGCTCTCACTTCCACCACCTCCCTATCTCTCTTTTCAACCATGAAGATGAAGGTTCTCTCTTTTGGCTAAGAGAGGTGAAGAAGAACAAGGGAAGGCATCCCTTGGTGAAGATCAAGGCTGAAGACTTGGAGCAAGAGTGGGTAAGCCCTTGGTGAAGGCAGAAGACTCCTTGCTCAAGTGGGTAAGTCCTTGGTGGAAGCTTCTCCGAGTGAAGGTGAAGTCAAAGGATGAAGATCCAAGAAGAGTGGGTAATCCCCGTAAGGCTGAAGACTTGTGCAAGAGTAGGTAAGTCCTTGGTGAAGGCCGAAGACTCATTGTAAAGTGGGTAAGTCCTTGGTAAGGTTGAAGACTCTTTGTATTGGATAGGTACGTCCTTTGGTTGGTCATGTATTGTAAGTCTTATGAATGAATATAAGAGTGCAATAGTTAGGAAATCCTAGAGGTTGACCTCTCTAGGTAAGTGGATTGACACACTTTAGTTCGAAGTATGGAACCACTCTAAATAGCTTGTATATTAGTGTATGTTCAATCTCTCCCATCCTTGCTATGCATGTTTTAGTTGCCCTCAAATTTTCTATTTAGAAACCTTATCCTGTGATATATCTTGAAGGTTTAATGAATTTTTTTTAAGTGCATTCGGCTCTATTCACCCCCCTTTAGAGCATCTAATCACCCATCTATGATCCAATAATTGGTATCAGAGCAGGTTTTCTCCAAGCATACTTCCACAAGTAGGAGAAGATGGGTGACTACCAATGAGGGATATACTTGATCAACCTTCCAATCTTTGATGGGAGCAATTTCCTTTATTGGAGAAGAATGATTTAATTCTACATCCAAGGATCAAGTCTTGAGATGTGGCAAATGGTGAACAGCCCATACAAGCTATCTAAGGCAAAGATTGAAGAATGGGATGAAACCACCTTGAAGAAAGCAACCTTGACTGCTAGAGCATGCACATCCTCTATGCCTCCATGACCCTCACCGAGTTCAACCGGATTTCGTCTTGTGAAACAGCCTATGAGGTATGGAGAAATCTATGCATCACTTATGAGGGGACAACTCAAGTGAAAGAAAGAAAAGTCTACATGCTCAAAGGGCTGCTTGAGAATTCAAGATAGGAAAGGAGGAGAAGATAGACAACATATACTCAAGGCTCAACACCATTGTGAATGGTCTTGCTGTTCTAGGACATCCTATGAGTAGAGGAGAGATTAACTAAAAGATCCTTAGAACACTTCTCAAGAGGTGGGAAGCCAAGGTGACTTCGATTGAAGAAGTAACGTCTCTTAAGGATATTTCTATTGAAGAGCTCATTAGAAATCTACAAGCACATGAAGCCACACTTAACAAAAGCGAGGAAGTTGAAAGAAAAGAAGAGAAAGGACTCAAGAGAATGAAGAAGGCTGAAATGAAATCTCAAACCAAGGCTATTGTTGGTCAAGCTACTCCATTCTCTCAAGTTGAAGAAGATTCCATGTACTCCAATGGTAAACTCTACAAAGGAAAGTACTCCTCCATCCGATGCTTCACATCTGGAAAGAAGGGTCACTACAGGGAAGATTGCCCACAAAGCACAAAGACCCATCTTCATAAGAGAAGAGAAGTACAAAAAGAAGGAGAAATGACACCCGAGCTCAAGTGACTCCTCCAACTCAAGCTCAAGTGGCTCCTCCAACGCAAGCTCAAGTGAAGATTCAAGTGGAAAATCAAGATCAAACTCTAGTGAAGAAGGAGAATGTCATTTTTCTCTTATGGCTTCTACAAGTAAAGACTCAAATGAGGTAAATCTAATATCTTTAGATAAAGAAACTTTAATTAGTATCATTAATGCTACTCGTGCCTCTCTTAAGTCTTCTAAAAAGAAAAGAAAAAAGCTTGCTAGAATTGTTGATAATATGCATGTAGAATTAGATGATCTTGAACATGCTAATTATTGCTTGTTTGATGATAAAAATGCTTGTCTTAGTCAAGTAGACTCTCTTAAACTTGAAAATTCTAGCTTGCTTGATAAAATTAGATTTATAGAAGCTCAACCTCTTATGCCTAGTTCAAATGAATAACATACTTTAATTGTTGATTCTCTTATGCATGATATTGATGTTCTTAAATCTGAAAACAAGGACACAAATTTTGTTTTGTAAGGATTAGAATATGAAAATGGTGCTTATCTTTCTAAGATTGCTTTTCTTGTAAATAGAAAATGCCTCCTTGCTTGCTAAAATCATTGTGCTTGAATCTTGTTCTAGTTATACTAGTAGAGAGAATAATATTGCTGCTCTTCATATTGATAGAAATTCTTATTTAACAAAAGCTCTTTGCTTAGAAAATGATCTTTTGCATGCTAGAGATAATATTAATCATTTGTCTTCCATTGTTGCTTCTCTTATGCATGATAATGATAGTTTGAGATATTCTTTGCAAAGATTCTTAGTTGGTAAAAAGAATCTTAATGACATACTACACCATACTACTAAACAAATTGGTAGACATGGTTTAGGATATGACAGTAGTCAAAGGAACAACAAAGGTAAATGACCTCCAATCTTTCATGGAGAATCCTCTAGTTCCAAGACTATGGACACATGCAACTATTGCAATGAAATTGGCTATTATTCCACTTGTTGCCCTTGTAGGAAAGCACCCAAGAGCACTAGGACTTGGGTTGCTAAGCTAACTCCTCCGGACCCAAAAATATAATTGGGGACCATTTTATCTTTCTTCTTGTAGGTACTTGCAAATGGATTGACTTGAGCCATTGAATTGCAAATTGACTTCTCAATCTACATGAAAGAAGAAATGTGAGATGTGTAGAGGGTGACAACAAGAGGAAAAGAATGGTAAGAACAAAGGTAAATGTTTTCTTGCTTATAACCAATCCTAACTTATTTTTGTCAAGATAGTGTGCACCATACATATGATTTTTGAGTCAAAAGTGGCATTTTGTGTTTCTCTTCACACTCTTGCTCAAAAATTGTTTCTAATGCTTTTATAGTGCATTACTAACTTGCTCACACATGTTTGTATATGGTTTGTATTTTTAGCATGCCTTTAAATATATTTTTATGAAATATATGTGCTTTTTGATAGCAGCTCTATCGGTCGAGTTTGTCCTGTTTGAAACTCGACCGATAGGCACCGATGGGTATTGCCAACATTTGTCATTGGTCGAGTTGTCAATACACAGAACTCGACCGAAAACACTGCGCAAAGAATATACATTTGGCTTATTGAATGAGAATTTCCCTCTCAACTAGATTTTCTCAACCAATAGCCTTATTCTTTGGCACTCTCATTTGGTACCTTTATATATGCATATTGCCATGTCATATATTGCCTATCTTGCTTAAAACTCTATCTTTCTAATTGCTCTAAATTGGTATATCTATATCTTGCAATTACCTACTTTCAGTTGTTTTGTAGGTTTTGATGATGATCTCTTTGGATCTCTTGGTTGTGTCTAAAATTGCTTCCGTTGTACTCTAACTTGCTACATATATATAGGTCTATATCTTGTTTTGATACAACCTTGAGGTTCTTAGTGGTGATCATCTTTTGGTAATGATGCATACTTGTTAGTGAGTTATATCCTTTCATGCTTCTAAAATTACATATCTCTTTATTTGGATATATCTCTACATCTACTCATAGCTTTCTTTATCTTGTGCATCTTTTGGTATCTCTTGCTATGATCTAGATCCTACTAGTAGTCCTAACTTGTGATATCATCTACTAGTAGTTCATATACATGTAGTTCTAGCCTTGTTAATAATTGGTATCTTTGCTCATCTAGTGGTTTTTCACTATATGCTATGCTTGTATCTTGTCTCATACATGCTCAAGCTTGTTCCTTGAATTGCATATCTACTATCTTGAGTTGCTTGCATAACATTGTGATGCAGGATACATGAATCTACATTGTATGTAGAAATTGGAGTATTTATGGATTTTATGCAGATTTTGCTCCAGTTTCAGTTTTTGGTACAAAAGTAGTGTTTTTATGCAGAAATGGCCTTCTGAGCAAGGCTCATTGCTGTGCCATGAGCCCTGACACTTTTTGGGCAAATTCTGTCATCTTGATGGTCAAAATTGCAATTTATTGTTTTTTTGCATCACTTTATCTTGCATTTTGGGTTGTTCAAGTGCATGCTTTAACTTGCTTTTCTTTCTATGCTTGGACAAGCCCCTATCTGTGCTCTTCTACTCTCATTATATAACTTTATGTTATCTCCTTTCTCTTAACAAATGGTGTTTCTTATTTCTTCATACCCCCACTTTTTGAAATGACAAAGGGAGAAAATTATGTCTTCTTTTGACAAAACAGTGAGAAGGCATGTCTTACATGAAGAAGAGAAGTATATTCATGTAAAGGGGAGAAGACATATATGTGTAGAACATATATGAGTAGAAGACATAATATTCTATAAGTGTTATGAAAGCTAACCATGTAGGATAAATAACATCAATTGAGGGGGAGTATGAGAACTCCACTAGTATCAATTGAGGGGGAGCATATGAACTCAAATTTATTGAAACCCTTAGGTTTCTTCTAAGGTATGACTTTACTTAAATGCTTTCAATACATTTATGGAATGGTTTGTCATCTTCAAAAAGGGGGAGAATGTTGACTCAAGGTTTAATTTGACTAAACCCTTGTTTTGATGATGACTAAACCATTCCAATTAATTGTGTCTAATGTCTCTACTTGAGTGATTTCAGATTAGGTATAGACACAATCCAAATGCCCTAACTTGCGCATCTCAAATTGGAGAAAAGACAAGTCAAAGTCAATACAAGTGCATGTTTTTGTAATATGATGTAAATCCATTAGAATCATGTTGTAAATCACTTGTAATGATTGTATGGCTTGTAATTAAGCTTAGAAAAAATCAGGAGCACTTAGATCGAATATTTAAGTACTCAAAAGCCATTTTCCAAAATTCACATTAGGCTGTTCATCGGTCGAGTTGCAAACTCGACCGATCTTGATTGGATCTTGAAAATGACTTTTGATCGGTCGAGTTTACACTTTATAAAACTCGACCGATCCCTCTACTGACCAAAACTGATTTAAGTGAATCGATCGAGTTACCCCAGGAAAAACTCGACCAATGGCCTAAATTGGTCTTGTCTCTTAGTGGGATCGGTCGAGTTACCTTTATAGAAACTCTACCGATCGCACTGTACAGAAAAGTACAGAAAAGTATTTCTAGCCGTTGTGGAGTCGTAACAAGTAAAAATATATCCATTGCAAGCCACAAAACAACTCGTTTTCATTCTCAAGTGTTTCCAAAGGCTAAGAGGCATCCCCAGTTATAAATAGGATCCCTTGGGCTTCATTCCAAAGTTGAACATTCAATGCAAAACTCTATGTGAGGTTCCAATTCTATAGTTGAGTGCTTCCTACAACCTCCTCTTTTTCTAAGCTTAATCACTTGCTACATTCTTTAGAGTGAGTAGGATATCTGTAAGAGAGCTAGTCCTTCTTGTATATCTTGTGAGGCTCCCATTTCCACCACCTCCCTATCTCTCTTTTCAACCATGAAGATGAATGTTCTCTCTCTTGGCTAAGAGAGGTGAAGAAGGACAAGGGAAGACATCCTTTGGTGAAGATCAAGGCTGAAGACTTAGAGCAAGAGTGGGTAAGTCCTTGGTGAAGGCAGGAGACTCCTTGCTCAAGTGGGTAAGTCCTTGGTGGAAGCTTCTCTGAGTGAAGGTGAAGTCAAATGCAGAAGATTCAAGAAGAGTGGGTAATCCCCGCAAGGCTGAAGACTTGTGCAAAAGTGGGTAAGTCCTTGGTGAAGGCCAAAGACTCATTGCAAAGTGGGTAAGGCCTTGGTAAGGTTGAAAACTCTTTGTATTAGATAGGTAAGTCCTTTGGTTGGTCATGTATTGTAAGTCTTATGAATGAATATAAGAGTGCAATAGTAGGAAATCCTAGAGGTTGACCTCTCTAGGTAAGTGGACTGACACACTTCTAGTTTGAAGTGTGGAACCACTATAAATAGCTTATATATTGGTGTATGTTCAATCTCTCTCATCCTTGCTATGCATGTTTTAGTTGCCCTCAAATTTTCTATTTAGCAACCTTATCTTGTGATACATCTTAAAGGTCTAATATATTTTGTTTAAGTGCATTCAGCTCTATTCACCCCCCTCTAGAGCATCTAATCACCCATCTAGGATCCAACATTTATGTCTTCTTTATCACAACCTCTTAGTTGGATAACATTATATCTAAAAATATTTGAAACAACCTCATGAGACTGATATAGATTCCCTGTGATTGGAAACCTCCCACTCAAGCAAGATCCATGCATTAGCATTGTATTGAGTATAATGAACTTAAGAAACTTATAGATATTAAAACATTTAGAAGATAATTATAGCATCTACTCCAATTCAGTTTACGAATAGTACTCTAATCAATTAGATAAGGTGAACGTTTAGACCAATTCTAATTTTAAAACATCTTTGAGAACATGACTATGAAAACTCGATAGATGCTACTTATTTCAAAATTACAATATTTTAGTATGAGTAGCAAGTTAAGATCTAAACAATTAAAATTAGTATATAATAATAACACTAGCTTTATGACACCCCACCAGTCGTACTAGGAAAATATCATATTGTCCTAAGACATGTCTGCCAAACATGACTAATCAAATGACAAGTAAATCCAAATCATATTTGGAATGGATATAAAATCTCAACGTCATCCAGTTGTCAACATATAGAAATACGTTATCATTATGAAAGAACTACTACTTTTCTCAATAAGACACAAATTCAACTACAACATGTCTATCAACTAGTAGTAAAAGGCATATAAGAAACATTCAACTCATATATTACATGGCTTGTCAAGTTTTGTTCATTTGTGCTGAAAGTATTTGGCTTGTAACTCACCAGTAGAAGTCGCCACGCCTGATTCTCACATCAACGACTCACTATCACTATCTTAGGGTTTAGCCGGCCACCATAAGATATCAACAACATACACGGGTCCACCACATGGTTTCTGAAAGAGGTTCACATCCTCATCTCGGGTACACGAGACATGAACACGCAAAACAATATATCAAATATCACAAAATTTCTCAAAATTTCATATTTCACATATTTCATTTCATCAGAGTCAACTCCTCATGACATAGAGTTTCACATTAAAGGATTTAGGGCCAGAGTCACACTAGATGGTTGACTCCTAAATCTTGGTGGTTTAACCTTTACGATCTTGATCCACAGTCCAAAAATCCTTCTCATAATTCATTGATTACTACAAAGAGATCCCTTTCATTTCCTCAGTATGGACCTGGGGGGGAACTCACAATGTTCATGGCACCTAACTAGATGTGTCATCATTTCACTTGTTAGTTAATCCTTTTTACTCATCTTAAAAGAATTCAAAACATTATGTATCATATGCGTGTATTGTCGCGCAAATAGAATGACATTAATCAAATTAGACTTACATGAAAGACAATGATCAAAACAAGCACAAAATATGTAAATTTGCAGCACATATGAGACGATTCTAGGACACATAAATGTTTAAAAAACCTTCTCTAAGGTCCAACACCATAGCTCCTCTTCGTTGCCACATGTCTGTTGTCGCTGCAATTGACCGCCTAAAAAGATGTGGTGACCCATGTGGTGAGAACCATGTCCAAGAGAGAGATATAATTCTCAAACAACACTTATTGATTACAACAAGCAAGTAATTGAATAGTTAAAGCAAATTAAGCATTCCAAAACAGATAGATATGTCAAAGAACATGATCACCAAGGTACATAAAGGAACATATAATAACTATCATCATAAGTTTGACTAACATCATAATGTAATTAATATTATCAGTAGGGCTAGCGGTATATACATATTTAACAACATAGGAAAGTCTAATAACATAAGAAAGTGTAATAGTATCAGCAAGTCTAACAACATAAGCAACTCTAACGACATAAGGAAGTCTAACAACATAAGCATAGCTAACATCATAAGCAAGTCTAGCAGTATATCATATCTATCATAATGAGTATATCTATCAACATGAGTATCTAACAACATAAGCATGGCTACCTTCTATATTGCATTATAATATATATATATATATATATATATATATATATATATATATATATATATATAAGGATCAAACAAGGGTTATCATCCAATGTGAAACGTTGTGTATAAACCTAATAGATATACTACATGGATGGATTACATCTTTTGTTAATACATGGGGAGTTTGAGGTATACTACTTAGACTCCAACTGACCACTCCAAAGTGTTATTCAATTCCATATAATATCTCAGAGAATTGATGTCCTATGATCTCCCACCCTTGGTCAATACTAGCAA
This sequence comes from Alisma plantago-aquatica, assembly GCA_963693085.1. NCBI lineage: Eukaryota > Viridiplantae > Streptophyta > Magnoliopsida > Alismatales > Alismataceae > Alisma > Alisma plantago-aquatica. The sequence goes on from OY856410.1 coordinate 1,266,532,754, forward strand.
AATGTAGTGACATAACGGAAAATCTTCCTACAATGACATATAGTCAAGATGTTAACACCAACCCATCCTTAGTATAAAGGTCATGGAGCTCAAAACTAGGGTATGAAAAACCCTATAATTCGAGGTACAACCATAGTTTCCCTCAATCACATCAAATATACAAATATCCGAGACATGACCTTAATCACTCTCCATGCAAAGCATGAATGCATCCATTCTCAATAACCTTAGAATCAGGATGTGAAGGATGCACACTCCCTACATCTGCACATACTCAACAATATGTGATTGTGAGTTTTCCTTAGGAGTACTCGTTCTCCATCCAGCAAGTCCTAACTCTAGAATGGCTTTACGACATAGGGAACTACATGATTATGATTTAACTTAATTAGTTAATGCCAATTGGGTGAATTAAGGTTGCATAGACAAGTGGACATACAAACCCTAATTCATTTCTAATAAGCGTGATGCATAACAACTCCTAAAGATATAAAACATACGAGACATATTCTTGATCAAAAAATCATATTATATAAATTCATTACCATCCATGAGACTATACTTGCCATCACACCATCATAGGATATAATTTTTTTATCACATTATCCCAAGGTACCAACCCTTATCATCATAAAAATGATTACACCTCCATAAGGCTCAAAACATGCCCAAAGGTCATTAAGACCGTCATATCATTTCCTGTAAGAACATCATTACTTTTCAACACCTTATAGAAGGTTCATCATACCATCACCATACATGTGATACACCGTCTCCGCATGATATTAAATGGCTACAAGTTGTTCATAGGATAATATAGTAGGGTTATCTTAGAATTAAGAGCAGTCCTTTAATATATCAATATACAAGGAGGTTGGTTATGATTAGTCATCATCAAACTTATAGTGTACAATTTTAACATAAGAAAGCATCAATCATAAGGATGTAATAATTACCAGTTAACACATTAGGATTACTACATACATCAGGGAGATTATTCCATCATCTTACTAATCACTTAAGGAAGCTAAGAATGAGTAATAATCACCAATTATTTGTGTTATGGTTATGTGTAACAAGGTTTGCTGGATTAATGTTACACATCATCTCATTATAGTGACTGTTAGTTTACATCCATGCGAGGGAAAAGGTAAGACTACAAAGTTATGGTCATAGAACCATTGATTCTACATCATGAAACCAAACCATCAAATAATGGGCTTCATCCAAAACCATCAGATGTTGGACAAGAAAAATCATTGGACACAATACAAGCAAAATCTCAAACCATTCATCCAGGGAAGCCATCGAGTTATGACCTAGATGAGACATAAAGCATGATCTAGAAAGTCCATCGGTTGTTAGAACAAGAATACAATCATTTGATTGTCATCAGAAGAACCATCGGTTATTAGAACAAGAACACCATTATTTCTGGACAGTAGGTCCACCATAAAATCATGAAACCAGAAGGACCATCGGATGACACCATCAACCTTAGGAATGAGTGCAACAATCATTTATGGATCTTGATCAGAGAAACCATCAAGTTATGAGTAAGAACCACCATCAGTTGATGGACCCATTGAATGTGGACCGTTGATTTTGGTCAACATGTGGTGAAACAATCTTCAAACTCTAAGTAAAAACCATCATATTTGAGGGGAAAGAAAACCATCTAGTCCACCACTTAAAGGGCCATTAAGGCCATCATTTCTTGAGTACAAGAGAGTCCATAATAGAATCTAAGTTAAGGTCATCGGTTGGAACAAGAAAGTCAACCAAAATCAAACCAAGCACAAAACCATCGAGTTCCATTTCAAGGAGGGAAATCAGCACAAAACCCTAAAATAATGAACCAACATTTCATGATGACTGAAGACAATTGGTTGGTGAAGAAGCATGACCATTGTTTCTTGAAGTAAGATGATCCAAAATAGAAACTATTTCAAGCCGTTGAATGGAACAAAAGGGTCAAACAAAATAGCACCAAGAACAAAACCATTAGGCTACATCTTAAGAAGGGAAAACAACTCAAAACCCTAGGAGAGAGCCATCATTTGAGAGAGAAAAATCCATCATTTTTCACACATAAGCTAGGTATCAAACTTCCAACATCAAGGGAAGATTGTGCACAAGGTTTTGGGTTCATCCAAGAAGATAAACTATGCAAGAATCATCACATAAGCTCAATCCCTAGTCAAAGATAGCTTCTTCCTACTTAGTACCACATTTTCAAGCAAGAACTTGTACATGCAAGATAAGTGTTTTCAGTATACATGAAGAAAGTTATATAACTCACCTCTAGGATGAATATATATATATATATATATATATATATATATATATATATATATATAAAGCACCAAACAGAAAGGTAGCTTGAGGAAGGAAGGTATAAACCCTATCTTGAGCATTCCACTTAGCCAAGCTAGCTCCTTCTCCAAAGAGTAAGCAAGTCGTAGGTCAAGGAAGCAAGAAAGAGGTGTCCTTCAAGCTCTAGTACAAGCTTCACTATGGAAAACCATGGGCATGACCAAGATTAAGAGAGAAGGAGGTAGAACCAAAAGAAAAATGAAGCAAAGAAGCGAAAGCTTACTTGATTAGGTCAAGAATAAGCAAAGGAATCTCTATAAGCTCAAGGAGAGGGTATATCTAAATCCTAGTTGCACATGCAAGGTAGCTAGTCCATGCTCCTTCTGTGACACCCATTATCACACAGACAATGAGATTACACAAAACCATGTGAAAATAACCATTAGTAGCAGATTACCAAAAAATACTAAAAAACAAACCATTTTACAAAGAGATACATTGCTAGGAATCTCTTTACGAAAAGGGCCAAATCCCATCATACCTGTATACAACATGATTCACATCTTACATATTCATTCTTGTGATATGTGATATCAATTGCTTTACTAAAATTTAATAAAAGCAATAATATATATCAATGGTGTTGTAGCTAAAATCTCAGATTGATTATAAAACTATTTACGCACTATCCCCCAAAGGACTTGAGAGTATAGGGATGACACATAGGATTTTTATCTACAACAAGACACAACTGACAGCACACCACCTCAAATTTCAGGTCTTCTTCCTACTGATGTCCTATCTCAGCTTACACGATCTCTGTTACCTCATGCACATCCACCTAAAAAGTTGTGGAATCCATGGGGTGAGACAAAAGTCCCAGCGAGAGATATAACTTTCCAACAACACTAATATTATCACAGACATAATGTTATTAGAACAGGAAGTGAAGTTGCATTATACTATACAATGAGCATGGCAGAATATTATCATAACTGAGCAGTTCAGATAGCTATGACTGAACGGTAGATTAGATAATCACTTTAGAAGGAATATGAACAACATGTATGACAACAACCAATTATGTCATACAAATACAATTGTAGCTGTTGTAACCTCAACTTTTGGCTTGTATGAATTGAGATGCAAATTTTCAAATAAAAGGTATTGAATGGAAAATTGTATGGCTTGGTAAATGAATGGATTCTTATTCAATTCCTTCCTTTGGATGCATAATTTTGTGGTTCAAATTTATTTGATAAAAATCCAATAATGATAAAATGAGGAAGGCTAAAAGAAATCTCACAATAAAGAAAATAAAGGAATTATAAGCACATGTGAATTCTCTAAAAAGATGGCATTGATGACCACTAATGAGTGGTTTTTGGTTACACAATGTATCTAATAAGAAAATAAGAAAATAGGAAAGAAGGAAAGAGAAAATATATGATTTAATACATAATCTATGCCTTAAAAATGTATGACTTGAATATGAGGCAAAGTCTTTATTTATTTTGAATATGGAACCCAAACTTGGTATAAAAGAAATTCAAGTCCTTGTGAAACTCCCCTTCAAATTTGGAGTCTTTTGGGTAATAGGAGAGAGAGTTATGGATTTTATAAGTTTTCCTAATGTGAGAGGATAAATAGAAATCGACACTGAATGTCACAATTTGACAATCGTATTCAGACTACTTTAGAGATGACTCACATAATCTGATCTGTGGATCTCTGATCCAAGGGGCCGCGGTCATCATCTTCCTTGCGCCTGAATAGGCAAGTCGAGAATAATACTTGACTTCTTCTGTTATATATCTCTCTCTCTATGATCTCTCTCATAACTTGGAAATTGTACTGGTAACTCCGGTGGACCAATCAGAATCGATTTACCCTAGATTTCATTGCTTCTAGAGGATTTTCCCAAACTACCATGAAGGTTGTTACTACCCCAATTTTTGGGTTCATATGGTTGGAAATGTAATTTCCCCAGTAAATGTATGATTATGGGAATTGTATGAATTATATGTATTGAATGGATTCCCTTTGAAATATTTCTAGTGTGCCTATTATTTTGTAGATCATAATATCTTAATGAGTCCAAGATGATAAAAAGAGAGAAAATTTAGGGAAATCAAATAATGCATAAATAAGAAAAGGAATTAAGATAATAACAAAAGTATGGGAAATATGTGTAAAGATGTGTGATTGACATATCATGGATGCATTTCAAATCCATAAGGTTTCTAATGGTAAAAGGAATCCAAATAAGGTATATAAAAGAACAAGAGAGAGAAAATATGCATAAAATATGCCTTAATAAGTGATAACTTGCTTATGAATAAAAGTTTCTCATACTTTCGAATTTGAGTCCCAAACTTTCCTCACAAGTAGTTTAAGTCATTATTGACTTTATTTTAAATCTTAGGATTAATTGGATAAATGATTTGAGAGTTATGATTTTTACAAAATTCCCTAAAGTGGAGGGATTTCCATTGAATGTCACAATTTTCCAATTCAATTAGAAATTTTTTCTTTGGGAGTGAAATGTGGACCCTCATATCTGGGACCCAACGGCGGCCCATTGTCTCCTACCTCCAGCTTGTTTTAGGAAATCTTAAATAGTAATGTGGGGAACCTATATATCTATACTTCTCTCCCTAATCAATAAGGAATCTTAAAAAGCATATATTTGAATTTGGGAGAAGGAATCAGATCTAATGATCCTTTGATATATCAATTTCATGCGCTATTGGGAGTTTCCCTAATGTCCCTATGGAGTCAGACTCCATGGCTACGGGACTATGAGCCAAACCTATAAAAGGGGCTCTTCCACCTCTTTGCGATGGGTATAGAGGCACGAGACAAACCATACGACTTTAAGGAGCCCTCCATTACCCCTATTTTTCCCAAAGAAGAACCCCTAGTTGGATCGTTGTTCGGCCTGACACCTTCCTCGGCGGCGATGTGGTCTGCGTCGAAGCAGCCACCTACGCCAGTAGGAGAAGGTCTGATCGACTTCGAGGGATCTGGCCAAAGGTAGCCACGAAGATAGATACTCCAAACTGGTTTCAGATCAAGGAGTCAACGCCCTAGTTGACCACCTGGAGCCTGCTCGTGATGGTGAGAAGGCCTCACGAGGAAGAAGAAGATAAAGAAGGAAAGGATATTCGTACCCCCAGCCTTGTTGATGAGAGGGAATGGCAGAAAGGGGTTTTGGCATGTCTGTAAGGGAGTAAGCCGCACCCCATCGTGGAGCTAGGTGGCACACAACCACTGGTCCAACCGGGTTCGGCGTGGACCCACTGAATTCGAGGTAAGCATACATGTGGCATCACTTAATTGGTCTATAATTGTTTTAATTTGTGAAAATTGTAATAAATTATTGGTAAATATGATGGAATAGAGTTATATAGGAAAATTGATTAGAAGAATGCGAGGAATCCATTAAAAATATAATTGAAGCCTAATTATGCTTGAAATTTGAAAAGTACTTAAGGATATCGCCTTTAATGGTGTTATTAATGGAAAACCCTAAGTTTGGATGGTTAGTGAATTTAATAATGTTCTTTGGATAATCTAAGCCAATATTAACCTATTGTTAATAAAAGGAAGATTTAGATCTAAAAAGATGATCTTTGTGCATAATTGTCTTAATATAGGGTTTTATGTATATAAAGTGCACTAATAGGCTTAGAAATCATAATTTCGGTGAATATGTCTTTTAAGGGTTTTAATTGAGAAAATCCATGTTTAAGAAAGAGATATTATGTTCTAAAGCCAATTTGAGAATGAAGACCCTTAATGTGGATAATGTATGTAAGTAGGGTTTTATGAATAGGAAAGTTGTTTTAGGGTTAATTGACCTAAAAAGGATAAAATCTAAGAATCCCTAATGAATCCTAATCAGACTTAGAAACCTTAGAAAGGTATCCCAAGTCAATAAAGAGTTGTTTGGGATGTGATGGTAACAACTAGGTGTTATACATGTTTTCAAGATCAATGTTTTCTTGATTGATTGATTGGCTTTCTTGATTGGACATCTAGTTGAATTTGGATATATTGCTTCTTCGAGATCTCCAAAACAGGTATGTGGTTAGGCTTACGGTTAAATTGCTCTAGTTTCACAGCAATTTTTGAGATTTTTATCGATTGCTTAGAATTATTTCTTCATTAACTTTTATTTCTTGCAACTATAAAGTGACTATGACTATCACCATAAGTATATGTGCACGACTAGCTCAGATCCTGGTCCTCCTATGTAGATCTGATGATGATGAGATGGATGAACTAGTACATGGTCTACCTGTGAGGTAGGATCATTAGGTTAACATGAGTCGATGTGTTGGTCTACTATTGGGTAGGACCATACGACTCCACGACCCTATGTATTGATTTACCTATAAGGTAAGATTATGGGGGTTAGTTGAGATCTACCATATGAGAGAGGTAGTATCCATGTCCACTGCAGAGACATTACAGAGGAAAGGATATGTAAGGATTGAGTAGTTATGTTTAAAACATAAAGTTTGTTTTGTTAAATCATAATTGCTTGCAATATGTTGTTACAATTAAATGAAAGATTTTGGTTCCCCCACATACCAGTATATTCATTTATATTGACTGACGTTTTGGTTGTAGGCACTTTAGAAGTATCTGAAATTGGGCAAATGGTAAAGTGGAACTTGTGAAGATTAAAGTTAATTCATAAAGGAGGATTTATATAGATAGAATTCTACTGAGGGTAGAAGTTCCAGTTTCCTATATTTGAAAGGTATGTGAAAAGGAATTTTTTATTCCAATTTCAATTTAGTCTTTCATAGAATTTATTAATTATTTTTTATTATTTGCAAAACCATTGATCCTTTTTTTGGGATAATGCCTCTGACTTCTTGGTCTTCCTTAATTGGGGGTTATCGGGAAGCGGGGTCGTTACAATTGGTATCAGAGCGATGGTTTTCCATTTAATATCTTATTAAATTTTACAAACTCTTTAGAACCCAAGGGAGTTATTAGAGGATTTTCCAATGATGGAGGTGTCTAGAAAAGGATCACAATCTGGGGGCTGACAAGATTTTCCTTTGCCCCACTAGTCGGTCTGTGAGGACTCCCATATATTGTGTGATTGCCTGGCCACAATCAGAGGATTTGACTCAAAGTAAGATACCTCTAGGACTCTCTCATCTATATTCTTCCCTTCTCAACCCTAATTCATATAGGATTCTAAGTGCTTAGGGTTTCTCTCTCCACACCCTCTTGTGTTTGGGATAAGATTAATAAGGATTAAGGAATCCTCCACCAAATAATGAAAAGCATGTAAAAAAGATGTCATGGATATAAGTTTTAATAATTTAAGCATAAACTAATAATTAGTTGCATGCTTAGGTTGCATGGCGTGTGTTTTCATGCCCTCAGGGGAGCTCTGAGGTTAGACCTTCTTGTAAGAGAATAAGGAGAGAGTTGCCTTGAAGGAAGAAGTTCTTTAGGAAGAGGAAGAGACCTGACACATCCTCTGAGGATGATGCTAGCCCAACCCTAAGTGGTAGTTAAAGAAAGAGATGACAAGATGAGTTGAATACCTTAGTCTTCAATGCCTTCTGGTACGTGGGTTAGACTTACATGATTTACGTAAAGGTTTTGAGTACACATGAGGAGCATGAGCTATGTGTGGGTGCTTGACCTATTGCCTTTTGGGCGACCCGACCTTGTGTGGGTCGTACATGTTAGGGTGAGGGATAGCCCCCTCATTAAGAAGGTTAGTGGTGACAATATAGGAACCCTACCAGATATATATGAGTAGGAAAGAGGCACATACCTTCATAAAAGAGAGTGGTAGTAAAGTTGGCAGCACGTGTTAGACCTCAGCCAAATGGGTTATAACTGATGAGCATGCAGAGCTTTGGATGATCTTGGTCGGACATAGGTCTTGATAGCATGTTTTACCCAATCAGGGATAGACATGTGTCCATAATAGCTTGACCCATCTTCTAAGAGAGAACCTCCACTGGTAAGACCAGTGGTAGGGTTATCTCTAGAGAGAGAGTGAGACCCATTGAGGAAGGTTGGACACCTTGACTCCGAGACATGAAGAATCATGAGAAGTTGGGTATGATATGGCCTAGAATGGACAACCTAAGTGGTTTTATGTGGTTTCCTCATTTAAGATCCTTATAGGCTTGTTGTATCTTGGTTGCTTTCAGAGGAACCAAACCCTAGAAAGGAGATAGAACGAACGTACAAACGATATGAGTACCTACCTTTTAGGAGCATGAAGAAGAGTTCCTTAGACCTTGAAAAGATATGGTAACAAGTTGTGAGGCCTCATACCCAGTTGGTTGTCCTAGAGAAGGACTTTAAAGGTTGTTTACGTGGAAGAGAGTTATGATGTGTATGCTCTATCTGGTATAAGGTTCTATTCATGTTGGAACAACTGAGCATGCAATTAGTCAACTGATGCATAGGAGGTGAACTTGGGGTTCCTAGACCTAAGAGGGAAAGTAGTAGTACCTGGTGCACCTGATACTCATGAGGCTGTTTAAGTTCCTTAGGATTTGAGCATGGCACCCCCTCATGTTTAGAGGAAAAGGAAACCCCCTTAGACTAAGGTATATGTTTGATGAACCCCTCACACATGTTGGTGATATACGTATGAGATTGTCCAACTTTGAGGAATAAGGAACAAGTATGACATACCAAGGAACTCAGAGTGGCTTAGTAGGTTGTCTTCTTGCTAGCTACATGTACAAGTGGCATGATAGGGCTAAGCATGCACATGATGATGTAAACCTTGGAAGTAAGGACCTTTGTGATCTTTGTTACTATCAAGAGATAGTTTTTCTCCCATCCAGGGAAGGGACCCTTCTATAGGGTGAGTACCAGCTTTTGGTTAGGTTCGAGGTAACCTAAATAGGTCTCTCATAGGAGCTTGATGAGCTAAGAGTAAGAGCACATCATGTGAGCATGAATCTTGGACCCATGTGTGACCATCTCTGAGGGGTATGAGGATATGCTGCCATGGAGGTAACATGTATGGGGCCATACCAAGATAGGTAGGTCACCATAATTCCCATGAAGGAATATAAGTTTTACCCTGAGTTCCCAGAGAGATGATGAAGATCCATGTGAGGATTTAGGATTGAGATGTGCTATGATGGAATCCTAAGTCAACACCAAGGTCAGGAAGGGATAAGACTGATGGGAGTAGGAGTTGTTTGTTCCCTGAATGCACAATACCATAGGGTCGGGAGGTAACAACTACCTTTTCCTGAGGCCCATGGGTTATGAGGTTGGCCACCTTCATGAGTTCATGGGGCTAAGGGGTAAATGTGAGAGGCACTCCCTAGATTCATAAGAGTCAGATCACCCCAAAAGTGTCGACAACCTAGAGACCTTGAGGTAATGACTAAGTATTGTACATAAAAGAGATATGTTAAGATCCAGAGGTGATGCGAAAAGTCTTCCAATGGGTGTAGACCCATAATACAGATGTTCATGGTGAGGAGTTATGTGAAGTATGTTTCAACTTAGATTGGAAAGAGTGATGGTGATGTGTGATGCAACATCTCTACTCTTGGAACGGGATGAACTATGTATTTGAACTGCAACAAATGGTTATTTCATCTTGTTATGGGTGTGAGAGACCAGACAAAACACATTCCATATACTAAAGATAGACGTGCTATGAGTTGAAACCCTTCTATGATGTTTGAGGATTGAAGTACCACACCCTTTGGAGAATATATTGGATAGGTTATTTGAGAGCATAAGAAGGACAAGGATGATATGAGGACATACCTATCAAAAGTAATATAGGATTTATGAGTTATGAGTTTGATAACCGAGATGATGAGGTTGAAGTTTTCTTGACTCAGCTAGACCTAAACCTGAGATAAGGATGATGAGTGGAGTATATGATGGTTTATGTTTTCACCATCACCTATCATATAAGGAAGCTTAAGTGGTAACGAGATGTTCTCAGCTGAATACAACTCAGGTGTACAACTATCTTGTTTAGCCAGTAGAGAGGTTGGAAGAGGTTTCCAGGTGAACCCTAAGTTCATTAGAAGATAAGACTTGTATGGAAAACACCCAAATACAACCAGACCCGTTGGTCAAGTTGGTGGTTGCTTAGTTAGCCAGCCTAGAGCTTGATAATTTAAAAAAAGGGTTGTTTTAAGAACCTCAGATACACCTCTCAGGAGAAGAAGATGGTGAAACCTACTACTAGAGTGTTTTAGGGTTTATGAGGAGTCAACCTTGAGAAATCATGACATGCAGGAGCTCATGATTTTAAGTGTGACATACATCATGGTACTACTAAGATAGTTAGAGTTTGTAGTAGTACTTTGAGTACCTGAGAATAGGAGGTGTATAGGGTGGCATGTGACCAGTTGTCATGCATGCCAAAGGGTGAAGGACAAACACCAGTAACCCAGTAAGTTTCTATAGATAATGAAAAGTCCCTGAGAGGGAATGAGAGAAGATCACCATGAAGATTGTGGTGGGTCTCCCCTGGACCAAGAGAGGACATGATGCAATATGGGTTATGGTAGATCGCATTACCAAGTTGACATAATCCCTTGCCTAAGAGAGAGACTGTCAATGTGAAAAATTTGTTTGAACTATATATATGAGAGAGAGATAGTTCAACTACACTGTGATCCAAGTTCAATATCTTGAGCATGACCTCAAGTTCACTTCCATGTTGTGGAAGTAGGTGTAAGAAGAACTCGATGCTATATTAAAGTTGAGTACAACATATCACCCCTGACTGATGGATAGTCAAGAGAGCATGAGCCAATCTCTAGAAGATCTGATGAGAGCATACATGCTCGTTCATGGTGATTCATGGGAGTAGTTCCTGCCCCTAGCAGAGTTTGCTTGTTATGATAGCCACTATAGATAGTATCAGGATGTATGAAGCTCTGTAAGGGAGGTCGTGTCGGTCACCGCATCACTTGGATGATGTCGGTGAGAGGACCTTATGGAGGTCAGAGAGACCATAGTGCATGCAGATGAAGTCACTTTGATTGAGTAATGGCTGACAAATCCCAAGATCGACAAGAGTCATGAGCTGATGTGAAGCAGACTGACATGCAGTTCATTGTTGGTGAGCATGTGTTATGAAAACATGAATCCTCTAATCTATAGCTAAGGAAGATGAGTCCCTGATACATGCATCCATTTGAGATGGATTGGTGGAGTTGCTTATGTTTAGCCTTACCCTCATGATAATATGATGTATGATGTGTTCCATGGGTCTGATCTATTTGATGTACCCAAGCCATGTGTTGAGCATTGAACCTATTGAGCTTCAAGGGAAGAAGACATATCCTGAGTCACTTACAAGGGTATGAGATACCAAGGTGAGAGAAAACTCAAATGTAAGAATATAAGATGATAAAAGTTCTTTGGAAGCACCATGGAGAGGATGGAACCACATGGGATCTTATGATGTACATGGAAAAGTCTTATCCTGATTGTTTGTATGTTTGGTGGAATTTTGAGGGCAAAATTCCTATAAGAGGGGAAGTATATTACAACCCCAATTTTTGGGTCCATATGGTTGGAAATGCAATCTCCCCACTAAATGTATGATTATGGTAATTGTATGAATTATATGTATTGAATGGATTCCCTTTGCAATATTTTCGATGTGCATGTGATTTCTTCGATCATAATATGTTAATGAGTCCAAGATGATAAAAAGATAAATAAAATTTAGGGAAATCAAATAATGCATAAATAAGAAAAGGAATTAAGATAATAATGGAAGTATGAAAAATATATGGAAATATGTGTGATTGACTTATCATGGATGAGATTTCGAATCCACAAGGTTTCTAATGGTAAAAGAATCCAAATAAGGAATATAAAAGAATAAGAGAGAGAGAAAATATGCATAAAATATGCCTTAATAAGTGATAACTTTCTTATGAAAAAAGTTTCTCATACTTTCAAATTTGAGTCCCAAAATTGACACACAAGTAGTTTAAGTCATTATGGACTTTCCTTTAAATTTTGGTATTAATTGGATAAACGGCTTGAGAGTTATGATTTTTATAAAATTCCCTAAAGTGGAGGGATTTCCATTGAATGTCACAATTTTCCAATTTGATTAGAAATATTTTCTTTGGACATGAAATCTGTACCCTTAGATTTGGGATCCAACAGCGGCCCATTGTCTCCTACCTCCAACTTGTTTTAGGAAAGCTTAAATAGTAATGTGGGGAACCTATACATCTATACTTCTCTCCCTGATCAACAAGGAATCTTAAAAAGAATATATTTGAGTTTGGGATAAGAAATCGGATCTAATGATCCTTTGATATATCAATTTTGTGCGCTATTGGGAGTTTCCCCAATGTCCCTCTGGAGTCGGACTCCATGGATGCGAGACTATGAGCCAAACCTATAAAAGGGGTTCTGTCCCTCTTCACGATGGGTATAGAGGCGCGAGACAAACTGTATGACTTCAAGGAGCCCTCGATTACCCCCATTTTGCCCAAAGAAGAACCCCTGGTTGGATCACTGTTCGGCCTGGCACCTTCCTCGGTGGCACTGTGGTCTACATCGAAGCAGCCACCTCTTCCAGTAGGAGAAGGGCCAATCGACTTCGAGGGATCTAGCCGAAGGTAGCCGTGGAGATAGATACTCCAAACTAACTTCAGATCGAGGACTCAATGCCCTAGTTGACTGCCTGGAGCCTACTCGTGACACGTGAGAAGGCCTCACGAGAAAGAAGAAGAGAAAGGAGGAAAAGACCTCCGTACCCCCATCCTTGTTAATGAGAGGGAAGGGCAGAAAGTGGTTTTGGCGTGTCTGTAAGGGAGCAATCTGTGCCCCAACGTGGTGCTAGGTGGCACGCAACCACTGGCCCAACCAAGTTCAGTGTGGACCCAATGAATTTGAGGTAAGCGTACAGGTGGCGTCACTTAATTGGTCTATAATTGTTTTACTTTGCAAAAAATGTAATAAATGATTGGTAACTCTGATGGAACAAATTTATATATGAAAATTGATCAGATAAATGCGAGCGATCTACTAAGAATATAATTGAAGCCTAATTATGCTTACAATTAGAAAAGTACTTAAAGATGCCACCTTTAATGGTGTTATTAATGGAAAACCCTAAGTTTGGATGGTTAGTGAATTTAATAATGTTCTTTGGATAATCTAAGCCAATATTAACCTATTGTTAATAAAAGGAAGATTTAGAACTAAAAATATGATCTTTGTGCATAATTGGCTTAATTTAGGGTTTCATGTATATAAAGTGCATTAATGGGCTTAGAAACCCTAATTTAGGTGAATACGTCTTTTAATGATTTTAATTGTGAAAATCCATGTTTAAGAAAGAGGTATTATGTTCTAAAGCCAATTTGAGAATGAAGACCCTTAATGTGGATAATGTATGGAATTAAGGTTTTATGAATAGGAAAGTTGTTTTAGGGTTTATTGACCTAAAAAGGATAAAATCTAAGAAGCCCTAATGAATCCTAATGAGACTTAGAAACCTTAGAAAGGTATCCCAAGTCAATAAAGAGTTGTTTGGGATGTGATGGTAACAACTAGGTGTTATACATGTTTTCAGGATCAATGTCTGCTTGATTAATTGATTGGCTTGCTTGATTGGACGTCTAGTTGGATTTGGATATATTGCTTCTTTGAGATCTCCAAAATAGATATGTCGTTAGGCTTATGGTTAAATTGCTCTAGTTTCACAGTGATTTGTGAGATTTTTATCGGTTTCTTGGAATAATTTCTTCATTAACTTTTATGTCTTGCAACAATAAAGTAACTATGACTATCACCATAAGTATATGTGCATGACTAGCTTAGATCCTGGTCCTCCTCTGTAGCTTTGATGATGATGAGATGGAGGACCTACTACATGGTCTACCCGTGAGGTAGGATCATTAGGTTAACATGAGTCGATATGTTGGTATACCATTGGGTAGGACCATACAACTCCATGACCCAATGTATTGATATACCTGTAAGGTAGGATCATAAGGGTTAGTTGAGATCTACCATATGAGAGAGGTAGTATCCATGCCCACTGCAGGGACAATATAGAGGCAAGGGTATGTAAGGATTGAGTAGTTATGTTTAAAATGTAAAGTTTATTTTGTTAAATCACAATTGCTTGCAATATGTTGTTACAATTAAATGCAAGATTTTGGTTCCCCCACATACTAGTATATTCATTTATACTGACCAATGTTTTGTTTGTCAACATTTTAGGAGTATCTGAAATTGGACATAGTAAAGTGGAACTTGTGAAGATTAAAGTTAATTCATAATGGAGGATTTAGATAGATAGAATTCTACTGAGGGTAGAAGTTCCAATTTTCTATATTTGAAAGGTATGTGAAAAGTAAAATTTTATTCCAATTTTTAGTTTATCTTTCATAGAATTTATTAATTATTTTTGATTATTTACAAAACCATTGATCCTTTTTTTGGGACAATGCCTCTAACTTCTTGGTCTTCCTTAATTAGGGGTTACCGGGAAGCGGGGTCATTACAAAGGTAGATCTTTTCAACGGGATCCCACCTATAAACGGAGGGTTAGATACCCCCTATGAGATCACCAACACACTCGCAAGAATCATCACAACTCCTCGCTTCGTTCCCTACACCCAACTTTGCTCCTAACCCTGGTATTCAACACGATTTTTCCCCGCCGGCTCCGCTGGTGATTTTGTCTCCACGACCTACTAACTCCGACCAGCACCAAGAGAATTCAAAAGACCGACAAGTTCTTCTCGAGGATGCGAAGGTGATAGACCAGCTACCCAACACGCAAAGGATCAGGATCTGGAAGTCAACGAAAAGGTTGACTGACACTACCTTCTCGTGAGTGCGGCAAGGTTGAAGACAACCTCGAGGCACAAAGACTTCTCTGCCCTCATGCAAGTAGTAAAGAGGTAAGGGTAAAATAGACTTTCCATCTGTTTAATTAGTTTATGAGAAGCTTAGTGGGTCTCCCACCTGGCATGAGTCCATTGGCTCGACCTTGCCGCATGGGAAGGCTGGGGCCGGGTGCCTAGTGCCCACGTGGTGGCTCATGGTTGGTTGAAAAATAAGTAAACTTGTAAAAATCTTAGTAATTCATAGGTTGGTCAGATTAAGACAAATAATATATGAATTTTGCTTAGAAAAATATGAGGAATCCAATGGAAGTATAGTTAGAGCCTAATTTTTCTTTTGGTTTATAAATACTTAATGGTGATGTCTTTAATTCTTCAAGTAAATCCAAAATCCTAGTTTAGATTATTAGTGATTCCAATGAACTCGGTTGATGCTATTAATCGAAGTTTGATCTAATTGCATAAAAAGGATGTACTAGGTTTAATTGGATAATGCTTACTCATGATTTACCTAATTAAGGTCCCATAATGATATATGCATATTAATAGTCTTAAAAACCCTAATTATGATGGATGATAAGTTTTATGGTTCTAATTATTACAATCGATCTAGAAGACATAAAGATGATGTTTTTGAACTAATTGTGGATAAAAAAACCTTAATTTAGATAATTCGAGTACTTAGGGTTTATATGTCTAAAAACAATGCTTTTAGGGTTTGTTGGCCTATGAAGGGTAAAATTGGAAATTAAAAATAAAGAAACCCTAATCAGACTTAGAAACCATATAATGGAGTCCCAAGTCAATAAAATATGTTTGGATGCAATCATAATAATTAGGTGTGATAAATACTTTTTAGGATCAAGTGGATTGATTTATTTCTTGGCTTGGTTGAATTGGACTTCTTATTTGGATTAGCTGTCTTGCTTGATTTTAAGACTTCTTCATCAGGTATGTGGTTATGAATAAGATTACTCATCCTAGTTTCCCCATGTTTTCCAAGGATTTATTGGTTTGCTTGTAATTAACTTCTTGTATGAACTTTAGTTCCCGCAACTATAACATGACTATGGCTATAACTATAAATATATGTGCATGACTAGCTTAGATCCTAGTCCTCCTCTGTAGCTTTGAGGATATGCGACAACCTAGGTATTGGTCTACCCTTGGGGTAGGATCATCATGTTATCATGAGTCGACGTTTGGTCTACCTTTAGGTAGGATCATACGACTATACACCCTATGTGTTGGTCTGCCCTTTGGGGTAGGATCATAAGGGGCTATTTGGGATCTACCATACGAGAAAGGTAGTATCCATGTCCACTGCAGGGACAACACAGAGGTTTAGATATGTAAGGATTGAGTAGTTATGTCTAAAATGTAAAGTTGATCTGTTAAACAATAACTTGATTGCAATATGTTGTTATAACTAGATGCAACTCTTTGTGTTCCCCACATACTGGTATAACTTATTATACTGACCGACATTTTGTTTGTCAGGGTTTTAGGTCGTTATATCTACATGCTTAATGAAAGTGCAATAAAAGGCGACATTAAATGATGAACATGGCTATATAATGCTAGAGGAATATAGATAGTTCTTGGTTTGGGTAGAATTTCAAAATCCTAGTATTTATGAGGTATGTAAAAAAGAAAAATTTTATATCTTGTATTAAGCTTAGTTGTGGTAAAATTTATTCATTATTTCTGATTAGTTACAAAACCACAAGATACTATTTGGCATAATGGCTCTAGCTTCTTGGCCTTCCTTAATTGGGGGTTGTCGAGGAGTGGGGTCATTACTATTGGTATCAGAGTAAGGTTTTTCATATAATCTTTGATAATTATTAAATTTTACAAAGTCTTTAGAGCCAAAGGGATTTATTAGATAACTTTCCAAAGATGGAGGTGTCTAGAAAAGGATTACGATCTGGGGGCTGGAAAGATTCTCCTCCGCTCCACTAGTAAGTTTAAGAGGACTCCCAGAACCCGTGTGACTGCCTGGCTAAAATCTAAAGATTTGACTCAAAATAACATACCTCTAGGGTTTCTCATCTACTTTCATCACTTGTTTTCCCCCTTTCATTGAATAAAATTTAGGAGCCTGAGGTTTTCTGTCTCTTTCCACCGCCTTATGAGCTTCAGGGATGAGAATATTAAGGATTAGGAATCCTCTACCACACAGTAAAAAGCATGTAAAGGAAATGACATGGATTTAAGTTTAAAAATCATGAATTATGAAACTATGGTCAATAATTCTTCTTGCGTGTGAATCAGCATGGCCCGTGTCAAAACTATTGTATCCCCTACAAATCGACCGAGAACCCCTTGGGGGTAGGCCCCTTCACAAGAGGAAGGGCTCTTTTGAGAGGAGGATGAGAGAGAATGATGACGAGTCCTCAAGGAAGAGGATGAGACTCGATGGAGCCTTAGAGGAAGGCTCAAACTCTAATCCAGTTCCCTTCAACGACCAAGAGCAAAACTAGAAGGAGGAAAGCAATGTATGAGGATGAAGTCAACCCCAAGGAGGACACGACTAATGGCCTAGGACCAACAATAGTAGTCCACACACTCGATTCCCTCTAGATGGAGTAGTAGGAGAAGCTAACTGAGGCCATTAGGGCTTGGCCCTCAGGGACATATCCAGAGACAAAAATGGTGAGCCGCTTCCCATTCATCCATGCCTTGGGGTCACCATCCTAGACTTTGTGAAGCTAAACATCTATAAGTTATGGGGAGAAGATAAAATTGAGGTGGTCGAAAAGGATGATGCATGGCTTTTGGCGATCGAGAATGAGTTCTGCATGCTAGAGGTACATGTTGTTAAGAAAGTCATGTTTGTTGCTGACTTCCTGGAAGGAGCCACCAAGGTCTGGTGGGAGAACTATATTTTGGGTTGAGATCTAAACGAGGACTCGATGGCTTGGGTTGAGTTCAAGACCATCTTCACTTACAAATTCATCCCCATCTCCACCAAGAAGGAGAAGGAGAGGGAGTTCACCAACCTGGTCCAAGGAAACCTATCTTTTGCAGACTTCGGCCGCAAGTTCCACCTTCTGGAGCAGTTAGGGTACATGATGAGGGAGGAGAGATGGGTGGACCACTTTGTGGAGTGTCTGCATCCTGTCATCAAGCCTCATGTGATGGCAAGTAAGCCTGCAAGCTTTGACGGTGCCTACAACACCACCCTAGACATAGAGAAGATAGTGATGCCTACCCAAAATCCATTTTTAGGGATACTTGGGCTTCATTGAAGGCACATCTGGCCCAAGGAATGATCACAAAAAGGGACAAGGGTGCATCCATGCCAAAGGAAGACATGGAGACAAAGGAAAACCTCACAATGAGAACAACTGTCCTAGGTGTCCTACCTGTGGAAAATGGCATTTAGGCGAGTGTCGTTACAAGAAGAAGGTGTGTTTTTTCATTGCCACCAAGAGGGACACTTCCAAGGCAACTGTCCCTTACATGACCCAAAAGGTCCCAGTCATGTAGCATCCTGACATGTAGCAGACCAGCCAGTAGCTACAGCCCCACCTGTTGGAGAGAGAAGGCAAGCTCACGTGTTCACCATCGACAATTAAGAAGCTCAAGATAATGTTAATCATTTGATAGAGGGTAATAACCCTTAGAAGTTTCTTTTCCTATTTCTTAGCTAAACAATGCAATATTTGACATTAATGAAAAACAATGTAGGAATGCTAGAGATCATAGGAAATAGTGTAAAAGCTTTGTTTGACTCTGTTTCTACTAATACTTTCATTTCAAGAAACCTTGCAACTATGATTTGTTTGGACATCAGGGATTTAGAATATGTTTTGGATGTCGCAAACTCGAGTGGTCAGACCTTTACATATCTTTAGAAAACCAAGTTTTATTGGTTAAGTACCAAGATCACGAGCTCTCTACAAATTTATCCTCCTTGGCATGAATGAGTTTGATGTAATCCTTGGTATGGATTCATTATCTACCTATAAGGCAAACATAGGCTATAGGGAAAAGAAAATAACCATGAGGAAACCTGGTCACCCACCTTTTACCATTAGAGGTAGAAAGGATGCAACCACCTTTTACCATTAGACATAAAGGCAGAACATATGATAACCAAAGGTTTCCAACTTTTCCTAGAAGTAGTCATCGAGCCACAACCTAAGGTGCAACCCTTAGAGGAAATAGAGGTAGTCAGGGAATACGCAGATGTGTTCCCAGATGATTTGCCTGGGATACCTCCTGAGAGAGATGGACTTTTCGATACAGTTAGCTCCTAGGAGAAGCCCTATTTCTAGGACACCTTACAGAATGGCTCCCACTGAGTTTCTTGAGTTGAAGATGCAACTGGAAGAACTGTTAGACAAGGGTTTCATCTGACCTAGCACATCACCATGGGGAGCATTGGTCCTCTATGTGAAAAGGAAGGATGGATTTCTCTGAATGTGCATAGACTATATAATGATCATCCAGGATAACATTAAGAAAAAATATCCTTTACCTCGTATAGATGACTTGTTTGACCAACTCAAGTCTGCCCAAATCTTTTCCAAGATTGACTTGAGATCCGGTTCCATCAATTGCGAGTCATAAGTGAGGACATTCCAAAAACCAACATCAAAATCCGCTATGGACACTATGAGTTTGTGGTTATGCATTTTGGCTTGTCTAATGCCCCGATTATGTTTATGAATATCATGAACAGTGTGTTCCAACCCTTCCTAGACTCTTTTGTCATAGTGTTCATAGAGGACATCTCGGTTTACTCTGATGACCTAGAACAACACCCTAACCATCTGGGTAGAGTCCTTAATATGCTGGGAAAGTAGAAGTTTTATGGGAAATTCTCGAAGTGTAAATTTTGGATAGACCGTGTCATGTACCTTGGACACATTATATCAGGAGGGACCATCTCAATGGATTTTGCTAAAGCGTCAGTCGTGTGAGATTGTCCAAAGCCGAAGAACCCTTTTGAGATTTGTAGCTTCCTGGTATTATTCAAACATTATTGGCACTTCATTAAGGATTTCTAAATGACTGCTCTGCCACTGACTAAGCTTACCTAAAAGGATGAGAAGTTTGTGTGGTTAGACTTGTGTGAAGCTTGATTCTAGGAACTGAAGGAAAAGTTGATCACAACTCCAGTATTGACTCTCCCATCATGCAACAAAGGCTTTATGATCTTCACTGATGCATTAAAGGTGGGGTTGGATGCATGTTAGAACAAAACAGGCATGTCGTTGCTTATGCCTCCAGACATCTCAAGCCCAATGAGGTGAACTACCCAACACATGATCTGAAGCTGGCTGTGATTATACACGCGCTAAACATCTGGCAACACTATCTTTATGGAGCTACTTTTGAAATCTCACTGACCACAAGAGCCTGAAGTACCTCCTGACTCAGAAGGACCTAAACCTGAGACAATGATGATGGATGTAATATATGAAAGATTATGATTTCACCATCGCATACCACCCTAGGAAAGCAAATGCTTTAGTAGATGCCCTCATTCAGAAACAACTCAGGTGTGCAACTATTTTATCTACCTAGTGGAGACGATTAGAAGATGTTTCAAGGTAGACTCTACAACCATTAGAAGACCGGATACATGTAGCTAACATACATATAAAATTGGACATGTTGACTGAGTTGGTAGCTGCCCAATTAGCCAGTCCATAGCTTGGCAAGATGAAAGGTTTGTTAGAGAAACCTCAGACACATCTCTTAGTGGGAATAGATTGTGGAGTCTGTGACAACAATCGTATATGGGTTCTTGAGGATTTGCCTTTGAATAATCATATACTGCAAGAAGCTCATGGTTCTAAGTACACCCCAACACTACCAAGATGTTTAAAGAACTGCAACGATACTTTTGGTGGCTAGGAATGAAGAGAAACATAGCACCATACATGGCCAGCTGTCTTACATGCCAGATGGTGAAGGATAAACACTAGCAACCCCGTGGATTTCTACAGTCGATTGAAATTACTGAGTGGAATTGGGAACATATCACCATGGACTTTGTGGTGGGTCTCTCCAAGACTAAGAAAGGTCACGATGCAATATGGGTTGTGGTAGATCGCCTTACCAATTCGGTGCATTTTCTAGCCTTAAAGATCACTACCAAGGTAACAAACCTAGTTGAACTTTGTATCAGAGAGATAATATGACTACATGGTGTTCTGAGATCGATTATTTCTGATCATGACCCAAAGTTCACTTCCAAGTTGTGGAAGCAAGTGTAAGAGGAACTCGGCACTAGATTTAAAACTTAGCACAACTTACCACCCCCAGACAGATGGATAGTCAGAGAGGACAATCCAGATGTTAGAGGATCTGCTGAGAGCATGTGTGCTTGATTGAGGTGGATCATGGGAGCACTACTTACCCTTAGCTGAGTTTGCTTATAATAATAGCTACCATGCCAGTATCGGGATGCCTCTGTAAGAATCTCTATATGGGTGGCCGTGTTGGTCACCACTTCACTGGGATGATGTTGGTGAGAGGACCTTGCTAAGGCCAGAGGAACTATAGTTGTATGTTGATAAATTCACTTTGATCAAGAAAAGGTTGAAGAGAGCCCAAGATCGATAGAATTCATATGAAGATGCTAAGTGGACTGACTTACACTTCATTATGGGTGAACATGTGTTCCTGAAAATATGACCCCTCTGAGATATAGCCAAGAATAGAGGGAAGTTGAGTCCCCGATACGTGGGTCCATTCAAGATTTTGGAATGGATTGGTGAAGCTGCCTATCATTTAGCCTTACCCCCTTAGTATAGTATGATGCATGGCATGTTCCATGTGTCCAATTTAAAGTGCTATTTGAAGGACCCAAGCCATGTGATGAGCATTGAACCTATTGAACTCCAAGGGAGGCT
This sequence comes from Alisma plantago-aquatica, assembly GCA_963693085.1. Classification (NCBI taxonomy): domain Eukaryota; kingdom Viridiplantae; phylum Streptophyta; class Magnoliopsida; order Alismatales; family Alismataceae; genus Alisma; species Alisma plantago-aquatica. The sequence continues at coordinate 1,266,554,817 of OY856410.1, forward strand.
GACATACCCTGAGTCAGATGTAAGAGTATTGGATACCAAGGAGAAAGAGCTCAGGAGTGAAAAGATAGAGATGGTAAACGTTCTTTGGAAGCATCATGGGGAGGATGAAGCCACATGGGAGCTGAAGACAGATAAGAAAAAATTGTACCCTGAATTGTTTGTTTAATTGATTGAATTTTGGGGACAAAATTCTTATAAGAGGGGAAGGATGTTATAACCTCAATTTTTGTCTTGTAAGAATTAAGATGCAAATTTTCAAATAAATGGTATTGAATGTAAAATTGTATGGATTGGTTTTAAATGAATGGATTCTTTTGTGAATCCTTCCTTTGGATGCATAATTTTGTGATTCAAATTTTTGTGACAAAATCCAATAATAATAAAAATAGGGAGGCTAAAAGAAATCCCACAATAAAGAAAATAAAGGAATTATAAGCATATGTGAATTCTCTAAAAACATGGCATTGACCACTAATGAGTGATGTTTAGTTCTACAATGTCTCTAATAAGAAAATAAGAAAATAGGAAAGAAGAAAAGAGAAAATATTATTTAATGCATAATATATGCCTTAAGAATGTATGACTTTCATATGAGGTAAAGTCTTTATTGGTTTTGAATTTGGACCGCAAACTTGGAACACAAGAAATATAAGTCCTTGTGAAAATCTCCTTAAAATTTGGAGCCTTTTGGATAATAGTAAAGAGAGTTATGGATTTTATAAATTTTCCTAATGTGAGAGGATAAATAGAAATCAACATTAAATGTCACAATTTGACAATCCTAGTTAGACTACTTTAGATATGACACGCTTAATTTGAGTCATGGATTTCAGATCCAAGGGGTCATGTTCATCGTCTTCCTTGCACCTGAATAGGCAAGTCGAGAACAGTATTCAGCTTCTTTTGTTGTCTCTATCTCTCTAATCCCTCTTATAACTTGGAAATTTGTCTAGATAACTCGGAGAGACCAATTTGAATCGATTTACCCTAGATTTCATCAGGTTTCTCGCTTCTAGCAGACCAAACTACCATGAGGTAGATCTTTTCCACAGGATCCCACCTATAAAAGGAGGGTTAGAGACCCCCTATGAGATCTTTAACGTCCTTGCAAGAATCATAACAACTCCTCACTTCATTACCTACACTCAAGTTCGCTCGTAACCTCGATGTTCATCGCTGCTCTTCCCCACCGGCTCGCTAGTGATACGGTCTCCATGACCTGCTGACTCCGACCAATAGCAAGGGAATTGAGAAGACTAGAAAGTTTGTCTCAAGGTGATGAAGGTGACAGAGCAGATACCCAACGCGCAAAGGATCGGGATGTTGAAGTCAATGACGAGGTTGACTAAAGCTACATGCTCATGAGCACAGTGAGGTTGAAGACAACCTCGAGGCACAAAGACTTCTCTGCCCTCGTGCGAATAGTGAAGAGGTAAGGGTAAAATAGACTTTCCATCTATTTATTTTGTTTATGCAAGGCTGAGTGGGCCACCCGCCTAGCGTGAGCCCATTGGCTAGTCCTTTCCACGTGAGCAGGATGGGGCCGGGTGCCTAGTGCCCACATGGTGGCTCATGGTTGGCCGAAAAATAAGGTAACTTGCAAAAATCCTAGTGATTAATAGGATGATCAAATTAAGACAAATAATATATGAATTTTGCTCAGAAAAATACGAGGAATCCAATGGAAATAAAATTAGAGCCTAAATCTACTTATATTTTATAAATACTTAAAGTTGATGTCTTTAATGCTTTAAGTAAATCCAAAACCCTAGTTTTGATTATTAGTGATTCCAATGAACTTGACTGATGCTATTAATTGAAGTTTGATATAATTGCATACAAAGGATGTAATAGGTTTAAATGGATAATGTTTACTCATGATTTACCTAATTAAAGTCCCATAATGATATATGCATATTAATAGTCTCATAAACCCTTATTCTGATGGATGAAAGGTTAATGGTTCTAATGACGATAATCAATCTAGAAGATATGAAGATGATGTTCTTGAACTAATTATTGATAAAAACCCTTAATTTGGATAATTTGAGTACTTAGGTTTCTATGTTTAAAAACAATGCTTTTAGGGTTTGTTGTCCTATGAAGGGTAAAATTGGAAAGTGAAAATAAGGAAACCCTAATGAGACTTAGAAACCCTAGAATCGAGTCCCAAGTCAATAAAAGATGTTCAGATGCAATCATAATAATTAGGTGTGATAAATACTTTTCAAGATCAAGTGGATTGATTTATTTCTTGGCTTGGTTGAATTGGACTTGTTTGGATTAGCTGACTTGCTTGATTTTAAGACTTCTCCATCATGTATGTGGTTACGACTAAGATTGCTCGTCTTAGTTTCCTGATGTTTTCTGAGGATTTATCAGTTTGCTTGCAACTAACTGCTTGTATGAACTTTAATTCCTACAACTATATAGTGACTATGGCTATCACTATATATATATATATATATATATATATATATATATATATAGTCAGGCTAGAATACACTCGAGTGTACAGATCACATGAATACACTTAAGTGTGTTTGCATATCAAGACTATTTTTTGCAAAATGTAAACCATTGATCTTTACCGTCATACTATAGCTAGGCTACATACAAATTTTGAGCCCATTTGGATGAGTGTAAGTCAGTCATCCAAGGGCAAAAAAATTGACGCATGAAACTAATTTGAAATGCATAATTTTTGCGGTCTTTATAACATGATCTATAAATGTCCAAATGTGCTCAAATTTTGCGTATGAGCTATTCACAAGATGTTTAAGAAGATCAACGGATTATATTTTTGAAAAAAACATTGCATCATGAAAAACTGCTTGAGTGTATTCTACTCCGAATACACTCGAGTGTATTCTAGCCCGACTCTCTCTCTCTCTCTCTCTCTCTCTCTCTCTATATATATATATATATATATATATGTGTGTGTGTGTGTGTGTGTGTGTGTGTGTGTGTGTGCACGCGCATGACTAGCTCAAATCCTAGTCCTTCTATGTAGCTTTGAGGATATGTGATGAGCTAGGTATTGGTCTACCCTTGGGGGTAGGATCATCAGGTTATCGTGAGTCGAAGTTTGGTCTACCTTTGGGTAGAATCATATGACTATATGGCCTTATGTGTTGATCTACCCCAGGGGTAGGACCAAAAGGGGCTATTTGGGATATACTATATGAGAAAGGTAGTATCCATGTCCACTTTAGGGATAACATGGAGGTTTGGATATGTTAGGATTGAGTAGTTATGTCTAAAATGTAAAGTTGATCTATTCAACAATAGCTTGATTGCAATATGTTGTTATAACTAGATGCAACTCTTTGTGTTCCCCACATACCAGTATAATTTGTTATACAAACCAACGTTTTATTTGTTTGCATTTTAGGTAGTTATATCTACATGCTTAATGGAAGTGCAATAAAAGACGACATTAAGATGAACATGGCTATATCATGATGGATGAATATAGATAGTTCTTATTCCAGATAGAATTCCAAAATCCTATTATTTATGAGGTATGTGAAAAAGAAAAAAATTAAATCATATATTAAGCTTAGTTGTGGTAGAATTTATTAAATATTTCTCATTATTTGCAAAACCTTAAGATCCTACTTGGGATAATGGCTCTATATTCTTGGCCTCCTTAATTGGGGGTTGACGAAGAGTGGGGTCGTTATCACAACCTTATTCAATATTTCTATATTCCATTATCAAGAGAAATATGCTACACAGATAACTGAATCTTTCAACAATCAATCTCATGATTATGCTTATTTTATCAAATATATACTCAGGTTTCATAAGATTGCATCTAAAAACAATCATGATCATTAATCTGAAAATCATCATATGCCTTACTAACAGTACCAGCTATCTAGAAGCATAAGCATCTTTGACATCATGAATATGTCTAGTAATATAGCATGGCTATCAATATTGGCATGTTTAATAAAGTGAACAAATCTACATCATAAGCATAGCTATCATCTCTTATACTACTATAAATCATCTCTATTTAAGAAGAGAAAACAAGGATTATCATCCAATGTTTTAGTATCCGATCCTTAACCAAATATTCTATACGACTGATTATATCATTCAACAATCAATATTATGCCCTGAGGAGATTAGGTATACCACTCATACTCCAACTGACCTAAGATAGGTAGCATTGGTGCCATAAAAGGTCCATGGAAGAGACTGAATCCACGACCTCACCCCCTCGATCAGTATGAGCAAATCTACAATGAGATTATAAGTCAAACTGTAATTTAGCTAGCCATGGTATATTGGTTCAACACTATAGAGATACATCTCACATCTTGTTCTTTGTCTAGGGTATGACCTATAGTCAATCATGCATATATATATATTGAGTCATGGCATGTAGCCATACTCTTCTCAGGGTATGGCTTTATCTCCAATACTGATGTTGCATTAGAGCTATGGCCTACAACCACACTCTTTTTTGGGTATGGCCTATAGACAATAATGTGGTTTGTAGGAAACAAGGAAATACTCGTCTTGCACCTCACATATTCAAAAATATGCGCTCTGAGTAAAACTCATTTCACCATCAGCAAGTTCAGACGTTGGATGGATCGATGGCCAGGGCAACTACATTTTTAATTCCACTTTATAAATAAAGTGCATTATAGCATCTTTTAGCATCAATCAAGTTACAAGCATGCAGTATAAATAAATACTACAAAGAAAAGCATAATACATCCTCCAAGGATTCGTATGACATCTTGCACATATTGTGATGCTTTATCACATTAATCTGGGATCTCAATCCCATAAACATATTATTGAGAATCTCATATGTTCAATGTTTTCCTCATCATGATCACATGCTATGGGGTACCAACCCCTCAATTCATTATTGAACAATGTCACCTATCACTAGGAAACAACCATCTCTAGGTCATAAGACCCATATACTTGATTATCTCATGTTGCGAGGTTTCAATCCCCTTAGTTTATTATTGAAAAATGTCACCTCTTATCAGGAAACAATCATTTCTAGGCCACTAGACCCATATATATGTATATATGTATGTATATATACATATATATGTATGTATATATATACATATATACATATATACATATATACATATATACATATATATTGTACTCGTGATACAAGTATTTTACATGGATCACAAGGCCCATGTAATCTGTATTATACCATATCATCATAGCTCATACATGGCTATGCTCATTATCACAGAATACCTGCATGGTTAGGACATGATAAAAGTAATTAAATATCATCACCATGCCATAAAGAGAATCACTTAAACTACAACCCTCTCATGATTGGGGTTAGGGTTTTCCCCTTATAACTGATTAGGATTTTCACATTCATGTTTAACAACCAAACCCTAATTAATAACTCCTCATGTCTAGGAGCTTATCTTATTGTCTTTTCATTCAATTGTACAATAGTTAATCATTCAATCAAGTTGCATGTATGATAAAATGAAAGGCATATCATATTGCCTAAGATTCTTTAACAGTTAGAACACCTATGTGTTACCCTATCATTTTCATCATGGGATATCAATCCCTTAAACTCACCAATGAGTACCACATCACCTTCTAGGAAACATGCCTTTGCCAGGTCATCAGGCTATACACATCCTTCATGTGATACAAGTATTCCATATTCCTTATAAGGCATATTCAAGATTTATTTGATTATAACCACTATAGCCCTCATTTGACTATGATCATAATATATTTATGGTTAAGATTTCTTTATATTATTGTAAATTTTGATTACTATTATCATGCTATTTAAGGTTGAGTTTTCAACTATTTATGCATCATTAAATCTTGTTCCATATGGTTTTATCCTGTTTCTTCTTGGTTTCCTTGCAATCAACACATGAATCATCAAGACAATTACATGTCATTACACTTTTTCCCTTATTGTTGTTTTATCATTTTCATGACCCTTTCCTGATTATATCGCATTTTTGTTTTCTCTTTGTGAAAAAGATTGTTACTCTTCACATATTCTTTATTGAACATGGATTATCTCCCTTGTTCCCTTTCACTTATCACGAATTTGTACTTTATACTTTTTATTTTTGCTTACATTCATTAGTTGGTCTAAGATTATCTCAGGTTCCATCTTGTTTACTCATCACTTGTCCTTCTCTTTCTTTTAACCTTATCTTGGTTTTTAGGCATTTTCTTCATCTTGTGTAAGTTTTATGCTTTAACTCACCTTGTTATCACATGTTAATCTATCTTTTACTTGATGTATCTCTTGAGATTACAATTTCAAGAACTTATCTCATCATATTCTCATATGGATTTAGGTTTCATAGAACCGTTACTTCCTCTTTTGATTATCAAGTATCCATGTTTTAAAGAGTTATGGTGCATTTATTTACTTCTTTTATAGCAAGATGAAGGTATTAGTGCCATATTTCCTAATTTGTTATGCTCTTAGATTGTTCCAGAATGATTACTTGATAAGAGTAATCAAGGAGAAAACAATCTAAGGATCCACACTTACCTTTATCTTCAATATTTGAATACCTGGCCAGGGCATCCAAGTACTGAGATTAGGTAGTATGCACCGTATTTTATGTCACGGTCCAACCTTAGACACCATCCTAATCCTAGCCCTAGTGTCCCTGTAGACTCGGCAAACCTAGAGCTCTGATACCAACCACTTGAAACATCCCACTCAAACAAAACACAATTTCATACTAACCAACAAATTACCAAAAATCATGGGAAATTAAAACCGATTTACAACAAGCACCATAAGATGAGACATATTACATCTGATCCAACACTTTCTGTTATAACATATAGAATCAAGGTGCTACAACATATTTTCCCATCATCTCATTACATGAAATAACGATTCCATATGCTTATCTATTACATCATGATACAGAAGCCAAAAACACATATCGATCATCTTATCAGAAACATCAAAAAACTATCTCGAAGACCTGAGTGTATAGGGACGACACATAGGACTCTACTACTAAACACTATATATTCCACCAGGTATGATACCTCTGCATATCATCTCAGCCACATGATCTTTATCTCGCCAGACACGTCCACCTAAAAAGGTTATTAACCATCGGGGTGAGACACACAGTCCCAGTGAGAAACATAACCCTCTACCAACTTTATTATTATCACAGATAACTGAGAAGATAGAATAATATAAACAACGGGTAATAACTAACCAGTTATGCAATAAGGAATATGAAGAACATGTATATGAAAACTTATATAAAGATCATATAATGGCATTACAAGGCCTCATACAATGTTCCGTATTTGCCCTAGGCAAGATATACTACATAGCTGAATTATGAATTATTATGCCATGAGGAAGTGAGCCGTATCGCTCAAATCCAACCTTCGGTTGTAAAACCCAAAAAGTCGGTGCCATACAAGGTCAGTGGAAGAGCCAGACTCCACGACCTCTCCTCTTTGTGGTCAGTGCACGATATCCAAACCAGGACCGCAATCTCTTACTTAAGTGACCTCAGTCACAGGGTCAGCTCCCACATGATACCCTTTCATGTAGCTCGCCTTGGTATATGTCTCGGCGCTAGTACACATTAAGCCATGGGCCTGTTCACCGTGCTCTCAGACATTAACACATTCATGCTCCATCACACTAAGCCATGGGCATGTTCACCATTCTCTTATACACATCTTGAGTCTACAACCGAAGTTGCACTCTAATCCTCCTATTTTCAGCTAGGAGAAACCCCACATATTCAACAATATGCGTTCCGAATTAACCTGCAGGAGAACCCGTTTCACCATCACCAACTCCTGACAATGATGGATCTATTGATGAGTGCATACTCATCATGATTTTCAATTACCTTTTTGGAACAATTTAATATCTATTCCACATCTTTTCACCCTAATATGAATCATAATGCACAAAACTACTCAGTGATTCAATAATCAAGGCTTTAACTAAATATCTTTCATTTTATGCAGGTGTAGCAGGCAACTCCATGCAAACGGTCTCAAGACCGTTTGGATCCATACGGTCTCAAGACCGTTTGCTGGAATACACAAAGAACAAGACGAAACCAGTTGCCCAAGAAGTCCACGCGGTCCCAAGACCGTTTGGTCCCATGCGGTCTCAAGACCGTTTGGTCCCATGCGGTCTCAAGACCGTTTGGTCCCATGCGGTCCCAAGACCGTTTGGTCCCATGCGGTCTCAAGACCGTTTGGTCCCATGCGGTCCCAAGACCGTTTGGTCCCATGCGGTCCCAAGACCGTTTGGTCCCATGCGGTCTCAAGACCGTTTGGTCCCATGCGGTCTCAAGGCCGTTTGGTCCCATGCGGTCTCAAGACCGTTTGATCCCGCGCGGTCTCAAGACCGTTTGGTCCCAAACGGTCCCAAGACCGTTTGGTCCCGCGCGGTCCCAAGACCGTTTGGTCCCGCGCGGTCCCAAGACCGTTCGATGCAAGCGCAAGGATCGATTGAAGAACTAAAGCCGCGCGACCACGCCAAAGCCAGGACCGATCAAAGCAAGACCGTTTGGTGCTCAAACGACCTCCAAACCATTTGATGCCCAAACGGTCTCAAGACCGTTTGGTGCCCAAGCGGTCTCAAGACCGTTTGGCGCCCAAACAGTCCCAAGACCGTTTGATGCCCAAACAGTCTCCAAACCGTTTGGAGAAGATATTTCCAGCAACTTACCCAAACCGTTTGGGATCAGATCTGAAACTATAAATAGACCCCCAGGGTCCCCATTTCGAGGCATCGGTTCCGGACGCCGAAAGGCTGCCAGAGCACCACACCGATCAAGTTCCACTCCATCTACCGCTGGTGTTGCGTCCAAGGAGGCCAAGAAGAGGAAGAAGACGGCGCAAGGAGCGCATCTTCATCACCGAGCTGCGTCCACCCTCTGCACCGAGCTCATGGCAGATCTATCTTTCTCTCCTATCCTTCTTGTATCTCGTATCATGAGCAAGTAGTCCTCTTTCGCTGGGGTGCGGGGACTAGCCCCGCTGCCCATGCAAACCATGTTCTTTTGTTAAACTTTCCAAGGCAATGTATATAACTCTTCATTTTGTCGTTTATCGTTAAGCTTGTAGGTTGGTTATGTGCGTGTTTTCATCTTTGTGCTCCCTATGTTGCGATAACTTCAATGAATGGGTTCCTATGTTGCGATAACTTCAAGGCATGGGTTGGAACGTCGTTTAGCATGTTTGACCCTTGACGATAACTTCCGATGGGTTCCTTGAGGTAGTAAGTGTATGATCCGCGAGGGGACGAGCCATCTAGCCTTCGGTGACGCTTCTGTGCGCCTAACGCCTGTATAGGGGGTTCACAACCTTAGTTGGATTTTGCATCATCTTGCTAAACGTCGATGTTTGCTCGCATGTCACCTTCCTGCTTGTTTATCGGTTAACGCGGCTGACTCCCAAACTAGAAATAGGATGGGATTTCATCGAGGTCGTAAGTGTATGATCCGCGAGGGGACGAGCCATCTAGCCTTCGGTGACGCTTCTGTGCGCCTAACGCCCGTATGGGGGGTTCACAACCTCCGTGGATTTCTGTATCTTCAGAGCCGTAAGACATGTGATCCGGATGGCGATGAGAAATCGGCTGCCTATGGTGATGCTTACGCGGACCTAACGCCCGTATGGGGGGTTCTGCAGCAGCTCTATTTGGAGTGTTATATCGTGCCTGGATTGTTTGCAAAAGAGTATGTTTGTGTGCGTAGCGGTGGTCAAACCCGGTACCATCCCAGCGATTCCATATCATTGATCTAAACCCATCTTTTATTCCGCATTTACTTTCTTGCAATTAGTTTAATCAAACCAAAATCAACCAATTGTTCTAAATATTAGTTTTACTTGGGCTAGATCTAACTGACAAAGATTCTTAAAAACGTTGTCCTTTGGCTTCGATCCTCAACTATACTGCGATAAGATCCGTCCGCTTGCGGGTGGTATTGTTGCACTTGGTTTTGGTAAAAGCTCGGGGATATAAACCCCGAGTGAATTTGTTAGTGCATTCAAAAAGCCACATCAAATTCTGGCGCCGTTGCCGGGGACAACGGAATCAGTCAGTCAAATCTAGTTCTTTTAAGACTAATCTAGGATTTTGTTTTCTTTTTGAAACTATCGCTCATCTATTTGATCTTTATTTCTACTTCAAGGATCTCACTTTCAAACCTTTTCAAATTTCAGGTGCTCTTTGACGATTAGTGTATGCACCGTTCAGATAGTCTCGGACTGACTGCGAGCTTTGATCCTGAGATCGATAGAACCTTCCATCGTCAGATCCGAGAGAATCAAGCCAGAATGGCGCAAGAAGAAGAAGTAGCCCGTAGGGTGGCTCAAGCCATCAATGCACAGAGAGAAAGGTTCATGCAAGAAGCTAGAGCTGCGGTTCAACAGGAGATCTTAGCAGCACAGGCAGCAGCGCAAGCAGCGGAACTTCAGAAGGATCTTAGAGAGTTCTCTATCCCAAAGGCCACAAATGTCTATCATCCGGTGCAGCCTCCTCCCATCGAAGCTGCCAACTTTGAGATTAGAGCACATTGGATAACCTTGCTTCAAAACAACCCATTCTACGGTAAACAAGCTGAAGACAGCCAAGGTCATCTTCTCAGATTCATTGACCTGTGTGCTATGACGAAGCAAAATGGAGTCTCTGATGATGCTATTCGACTCCGTCTCTTCAAGTACTCTCTGGCTGATAGAGCCATTAGTTGGTACAACTCACTACAGAGTGATGTGCCCATCACCACCTGGGAGCAGCTTCAAAACGCCTTTCTGGAAAAGTTCTACCCCCCATCTCTTACATATGAGATCAGGGGACGAATCACAAATTTTACTCAAGTCCCAGGAGAAACTCTTTCCGAAGCTTGGGATAGATACAAGGAGCTCCTACGCAAATGCCCACACCATGGAATTCCTAAGAATCAGCTGATAGAAATATTCTACAGGGGTGTGGAGGATGATGTTAAGATGTTCCTTGACTCCTCATCTGGAGGGAACTTCATGCGGCAAAGTTACGACAGCGCATGGAGAGTAGTCACCCTGGGAGCAGAAAATCAAGCCAACTGGGGCAGATCTGTTGGTAAAGGAGTCTTAAAGGTAGCTATGGCTGACGCTATCCCAGAATACAAATCTATAGCTGAAACTTTGAAAGTCTTGGTTGCAAAGCAAGATCACATTGAATCATCCCTTGCTGCGATTGGACGAGGACATTCTCCAACTAGGCAACCAGAACAAGTCAAGACCACTTCTTTGTTTTGTGAAGCGTGCAAAGGCACTGACCATTCCACACTATCATGCAATGTTCTCTATGATGTTGTTTTAAGTAATGCCTGTGGACAAGGAGATAATTGCCAGATGGAAAATCTTAATGCTATTAACACCAACCCTGGGCAGAACTATTACAATCCGAATACAAATAGGAATCACCCAGGCTTCCAGTATGGAAATCCTTCAGGAGCTATGAACTCGCATCAATTTGTTCCGAATAATCAACCAAGAGGCCCATCTGGGTATCAGTTTAACCAGCAACAGAACTTTGGGAATCAAGGAAACTTCAAGGGAAACTTTCAGAACAGAAATTATTAGAATAACTCTCAGTATCAAAGCTTGAACCAACAACAGGGTCAAACAGGATCCATCCCTTCTGATGACAAGCTATCTACCATTGAAAAGTTATTGCAAACACAACAAACGATGATAGCCAATCAACAAGCCCAGCAGAAGGCTATTGAAACTCAACTAGCTCAACTTGCTGCTAGTATTAAGCCACAAGCTGGAGTCTTCGCCGGACAACCTGAGAACAATCCAAAACATCTGGAGCAGCTGAAGGTTATCGCCATAAGATCAGGGAAAAGTTATTTGGATCCCCCAACAAAAACAACTATGGATATCCCTGAGGAGAATGAACCTTTGACGGACCAAAACTCGACAACACCAGAATCGCAACCGAAGGAAAGAAATACTGATAAGGGAAGTTCTGAGGAATCTATCGATGAAGAAGTAGAGACACCTGAACCGGATATTCCTATATATAAGCCTCGTGTTCCTTTCCCATCCCATCTGAGGGAAACCAAGCTTGATACTAGATTCATCAAATTCAAAGAGGCTATGAAAAAGCTCCATGTTGATATACCATTCCTAGATGCTCTTAATGAGATACCAGCCTGGACCAAGTATCTAAAGTCGCTTCTCACCAAGAAGTACATCACTGAAGAATATGAAACTGTAAAATTGGCTGCTACCACATCAGATATCATACTAAGCAAGATGCCTAAGAAACAAAAAGATCCATGATCCTTCAGAATCTCATGTCACATTGGCGACTCATCATGCAAGAAAGGATTGGCAGATCTTGGTGCAAGTATTTCTATTATGCCGCTCAGTCTATGCAAGAGACTAGGGTTTGAGGAATTGCTTCCAACTGCTATGACAATTCAACTTGCGGATAATTCGGTAAAAAGACCGTTAGGAATTCTCGAAGACATCCCGGTCAAGGTAGGCAAGGACGCATATGTCCCATGTGATTTTGTCATCATGGACATAAAAGAAGACACCAAATACCCTATTATCTTCGGTCGTCCATTCCTCGCCACTGCTAGAGCCCTTATCGATGTTGAAGCCGGAACCTTACTGCTCAGGTTAGGTAAAGAAACTCTGGAGTTCAAAGTTTTTGAAAGCATGAGAAGACCGAGTATACAGGAGGAAGTCTATCTGATAGATTGTGTTGAGCAGATGTCACAACTTACTCAAGAATATCACGAGTCATGCGATCCCTTGGAAATTTCTCTATATAACCTTTTTAATGATGAACCTACTGACCAACAAGATAAGGATTGCACCGAACCTCCCGACTCTGCTAAGGAAAATCCTGAAGCTACCTATGAAGAATTAAAGGTTACCGAAACCCCAGAAGAAATCAGTGAAAAATCAGAACCTCCTGAAATGAAGCCCCTACCTGAAGGGCTGAAGTATATGTTTTTAGACGATCTCAAAGTTTGTCCTGTCATTATTAACTCTGGTTTAACGACCAAACAAGAAGAGCAACTTCTGGAGGTATTAAAGGAGAGCAAGAAAACCATAGGCTACAAAATGAGTGACCTCACAGGGGTCAGTCAAGCCTTGTGCATGCACAGAATCCCCATGATGGAAGACCATAAGCCAACGATCGAGCATCAACGAAAGTTGAACCCGAATATGAAGGAAGTGGTCCGTCATGAGATCATCAAACTCCTTACAGCTGGAATAATATACCTGATATCGGACTCACCATGGGTGAGCCCAGTTCATGTTGTACCCAAGAAAGGAGGTACTACTGTCACAAGAAATGAAAACAATGAGCTCATCCCCACCCGAACGGTGACTGGGTGGAGGATGTGTATTGATTATAGAAAATTAAACAAGGCCACTCGGAAGGATCATTTTCCTATGCCCTTCCTCGATCAAGTTTAGGAAAGATTAGCCCATCAAGAATATTTCTGTTACCTGGACGGTTACTCTGGATTCTATCAGATCCCCATACATCCAGATGATCAAGAAAAAACAACTTTCACCTGTCCCTTCGGGACATATGCTTTTAAAAGAATGCCTTTTGGTCTGTGTAATGCCCCTGCAACTTTTCAACGTTGCATGACTGCCATTTTTGCAGGGCTTACTGAAACAATTATGGAGGTTTTCATGGACGATTTTTCCGTATATGGTGACTCCTTTGATTCTTGTCTTAAGCATCTCTCCATGGTCCTCAAACGTTGTGAAGAAGCACATCTGGTGCTAAATTGGGAGAAATGCCACTTTATGGTAAAGGAAGGCATCATCTTGGGCCACAAGGTTAGTAATAAAGGAATTGAAGTTGATAAGGCCAAGATAGAAGTCATCTCTAAACTGGCAATCCCCACAAATGTAAAAGAAGTTCGCACATTCCTTGGTCACGCTGGATTCTATAGAAGGTTTATACGTGACTTTTCTAAGATAACGAAGCCGATGACTAATCTACTTTTAAAGGATGCTGATTTCAATTTCAATGAAGAATGCGTCAAAAGTTTTGATATGCTGAAGAAAGCCCTTACAACTACTCCCATCATTAGAGCTCCCGATTGGGACCACCCCTTTGAAATTATGTGTGATGCCAGTGATTACGCGGTGGGTGCTGTGTTAGGACAATGCATAGAGAAGAAACATTATGTGATCTATTATGCATCAAAGACCCTCGACGAAGCTCAAAGGAATTATGCTACTACTGAAAAGGAGCTTTTAGCAGTCATTTATGCTTTCGACAAATTCAGATCCTACCTTACTGGTTCGAAGGTAATCATTTACACTGACCATGCTGCTATCCGTTTTCTTATGACAAAGAAGGATGCTAAGCCAAGGCTGATCAGATGGATACTCCTTCTACAAGAATTTGACCTTGAAATAAGAGATAAAAAAGGGACGGAGAATGTCGTGGCAGATCACCTGAGTCGCATCCACACTCTGGATGCTGAAGGGATTCCGATAAACGACTCTCTACCAGATGATCAGCTTATGAGAGTCTCAGGATTCGAACCATGGTATTCAGACTTAGTAAACTACCTTGCCGCCGGAGTCATCCATCCTCAATACACCGGGAACGCTCTGAAGAAATTTATGCATGATGTGAAGCATTACTATTGGGATGAACCATATCTTTTCAAACTCTGTGCAGATGGATTGTATAGACGTTGTGTCGCCGAAGAAGAAGCCCATTCTATTTTGGAACAATGCCACTCAGGACCCGTGGGTGGGCATATGAGCTCTAAAAAGACTGCCTTAAAAGTTTTGCAATGTGGATTTTTCTGGCCAACTTTATCCAAGGACTGTTATGATTTTGTCATATCATGTGATAAGTGTCAGAGAGATGGCAATATAACCAAGAGAGACGAAATGCCACTGAATCTATGGCAAGAAGTCGAGATATTTGACGTCTGGGGAGTGTACTATATGGGGCCATTCCCGTCTTCTAATGGATTCTCTTACATCCTTGTGGTGGTGGACTATGTCTCCAAATGGGTTGAAGCTATACCAACCGTCACTTGTGATTCAAAACCAGTCATCAAACTATTCAAAGATATTATCTTCCCACGGTTCGGAGTGCCGAGAACCGTGATATCTGACGGAGGATCCCACTTCATTGAAAGAATCCTTGAAGCTCTTCTACGAAAATATGGCGTCTCACACAAGATAGCTTCGCCTTATCATCCACAAACCAGTGGACAGGTAGAGGTCTCCAACCGACAACTTAAGGCTATCCTTGAGAAAACCGTTGGACGTAATCGAAAAGATTGGGCGACAAAAATCAACGACGCCTTATGGGCTTATCGCACTGCTTATAAGACTCCCCTTGGGACTACCCCTTTTCGATTGATATATGGAAAGAGTTGCCACCTACCACTCAAACTTGAACATAAGGCATGGTGGGCAATTAAACAAATAAACTTCGATATGAAACAAGCGGGTCAAGCCAGAATTCTGCAACTCCATGAGCTGGATGAACTCAGAATGATAGCCTATGAGAATGCACGAATCTACAAAGAACGTACAAAACTCTGGCATGATGGACATCTGAAACAAAAAGACATACGAGTGGGAGACCAAGTTCTAGTTTTCAACTCCAGATTAAAATTGTTCCCAGGAAAACTCCGCTCACGTTGGTGCGGACCTTACATCGTCAAAAGCATCTCTCCCCATGGTGCTTTCTCTTTATGGAGCGACGGGTCTGGCGAATTTATAGCAAATGGTCACCGCTTGAAAAGATACTTCACACCAGCTGACAAAGGCACCGAAATAATGTTGGAATTCAGCAATCCAAAGGACCCACCATAATTTCGAAGAACTCTGTCGAGCCATCGACATAAAACAAAGGCGCTTGTCGGGAGGCAACCCGACCAATAAATCTATTTTACTTCTCCTTTTCAAATTTTGTTCCTTATAGTTAAATTTTCCTTAAATAAAATTTGCCTTATGAGAGAGTTTTTCTTTCAGGACACGAGATCGGATTGGTGCTGATCAGAACGAATTCATTCTCGGCAGTCATACCTGGTGTTTCCTTTCCCCTCCATCTTGAATTTAGGGTTTGCTCGAGGACGAGCAAATCTCTAAGTTCGGGGTGGAGGGTGGGTGGTACGTATTCCACTTCCACATACACACCCTCTTTTCATATTCAATATGTCTCTATCATAAAATTTTTCAAAATTTTGAACAGATACCTGATGAAATTTTGTCTTTTGTTGATAAAAACGTAACTAACTTTTTGCTATGCATCTTCTATCATAACATCCTCCTTATTCGAAGCAAATCCTCAAGAGGACTGACTTTTGAAACTTGCCTGATATCATCCTGTGAAACTTATGATTCCTAACATCATAATTCTTTTTACATAATGATAGGTATCTGTCAAACTGATAGGGATGAAACACGTCGCGCTTCCTAACTGACTAGTGGAACAATGGCTCAGAAACCCCACCGGATCCGCATAAAGTCATTATTTGAGCAGAGTATGACAAAGAGAATAACCCGGTTTTGAATTATAAATCAAGTTGCATCCTGATCTGAACTCTCTTCTACACTTCTTCTATCATCTTCGTATCCCTCCATCCATAAATACCACCAAAATAGCCAAACTTGTGCCAAACCCTAAGTTCGGGGTGGCACGCCACTTTCCCCATATCCGCTTCTTCCATACCCCTTCCAATAAATAGGGGCGTACCACCAAAAATGCAATCTCGAGTCGAATAGAGGAGAGATCTGCAATAAAAAGATGCCAAAGTGCACACAAAATAAATGCAATCTCGAGTCGAATAGAGGAGAGATCTGCAACAAAAGATGCCATAGTGCACACAAAAAATATGCAATAAATGAAATTGCAAAACAAATAAAAATCTCGAGTCGAATAGAGGAGAGATTTACTTCTTCTTTCCATACCACCTTTCACTCCTTTTTCTACCTAAGGGCACAATACATGCCCTACCATCCTGAACTACACCAGTGTCAGATCAAATGCATACTTGTCGATTCTACGGGTATCTCTGAACTCCTACAAAACTCTTCGACATGCTTGGTGTTGGAAAAGGCGGGGAGGAAGCGTTGTTGGGAAACGAACTCAGGAACGAAGCTATGGAAAGACGTGTTTCATGGTCCCAGGAAGTTGAGGTACTCACTCATACTGAGCAAAAAGAAAACATTTGTGATGTGAAGATGAAGAAATCACACGGATCGAAAGTATTCCATCAGGCAACAGTTTCAAATTTTATGTTACTCGAGGACGAGCAACGATTTAAGTTCGGGGTGTTTTGATGAGTGCATACTCATCATGATTTTCAATTACCTTTTTGGAACAATTTAATATCTATTCCACATCTTTTCACCCTAATATGAATCATAATGCACAAAACTACTCAGTGATTCAATAATCAAGGTTTTAACTAAATATCTTTCATTTTATGCAGGTGTAGCAGGCAACTCCATGCAAACGGTATCAAGACCGTTTGGATCCATGCGGTCTCAAGACCGTTTGCTGGAATACACAAAGAACAAGACGAAACCAGTTGCCCAAGAAGTCCACGCGGTCCCAAGACCGTTTGGTCCCATGCGGTCTCAAGACCGTTTGGTCCCATGCGGTCCCAAGACCGTTTGGTCCCATGCGGTCTCAAGACCGTTTGGTCCCATGCGGTCCCAAGACCGTTTGGTCCCATGCGGTCCCAAGACCGTTTGGTCCCATGCGGTCTCAAGACCGTTTGGTCCCATGCGGTCTCAAGGCCGTTTGGTCCCATGCGGTCTCAAGGCCGTTTGGTCCCAAACGGTCCCAAGACCGTTTGGTCCCGCGCGGTCTCAAGACCGTTTGGTCCCAAACGGTCCCAAGACCGTTTGGTCCCGCGCGGTCCCAAGACCGTTTGGTCCCGCGCGGTCCCAAGACCGTTCGATGCAAGCGCAAGGATCGATTGAAGAACTAAAGCCGCGCGACCACGCCAAAGCCAGGACCGATCAAAGCAAGACCGTTTGGCGCTCAAACGACCTCCAAACCGTTTGATGCCCAAACGGTCTCAAGACCGTTTGGTGCCCAAGCGGTCTCAAGACCGTTTGGCGCCCAAACGGTCCCAAGACCGTTTGACGCCCAAACGGTCTCCAAACCGTTTGGAGAAGATATTTCCAGCAACTTACCCAAACCGTTTGGGATCAGATCTGAAACTATAAATAGACCCCCAGGGTCCCCATTTCGAGGCATCGGTTCCAGACGCCGAAAGGCTGCCAGAGCACCACACCGATCAAGTTCCACTCCATCTACCGCTGGTGTTGCGTCCAAGGAGGCCAAGAAGAGGAAGAAGACGGCGCAAGGAGCGCATCTTCATCACCGAGCTGCGTCCACCCTTTAATCCTCCTATTTTCAGCTAGGAGAAACCCCACATATTCAACAATATGCGTTCCGAATTAACCTGCAGGAGAACCCGTTTCACCATCACCAACTCCTGACAATGATGGATCTATTGATGAGTGCATACTCATCATGATTTTCAATTACCTTTTTGGAACAATTTAATATCTATTCCACATCTTTTCACCCTAATATGAATCATAATGCACAAAACTACTCAGTGATTCAATAATCAAGGTTTTAACTAAATATCTTTCATTTTATGCAGGTGTAGCAGGCAACTCCATGCAAATGGTCTCAAGACCGTTTGGATCCATGCGGTCTCAAGACCGTTTGCTGGATTACACAAAGAACAAGACGAAACCAGTTGCCCAAGAAGTCCACGCGGTCCCAAGACCGTTTGGTCCCATGCGGTCTCAAGACCGTTTGGTCCCATGCGGTCTCAAGACCGTTTGGTCCCATGCGGTCCCAAGACCGTTTGGTCCCATGCGGTCTCAAGACCGTTTGGTCCCATGCGGTCCCAAGACCGTTTGGTCCCATGCGGTCTCAAGACCGTTTGGTCCCATGCGGTCTCAAGACCGTTTGGTCCCATGCGGTCTCAAGACCGTTTGGTCCCATGCGGTCTCAAGGCCATTTGGTCCCATGCGGTCTCAAGACCGTTTGGTCCCAAACGGTCCCAAGACCGTTTGGTCCCGCACGGTCTCAAGACCGTTTGGTCCCAAACGGTCCCAAGACCGTTTGGTCCCGTGCGGTCCCAAGACCGTTTGGTCCCGCGCGGTCCCAAGACCGTTCGATGCAAGCACAAGGATCGATTGAAGAACTAAAGCCGCGCGACCACGCCAAAGCCAGGACCGATCAAAGCAAGACTGTTTGGCGCTCAAACGACCTCCAAACCGTTTGATGCCCAAACGGTCTCAAGACCGTTTGGTGCCCAAGCGGTCTCAAGACCGTTTGGTGCCCAAGCGGTCTCAAGACCGTTTGGCGCCCAAACGGTCCCAAGACTGTTTGACGCCCAAACAGTCTCCAAACCGTTTGGAGAAGATATTTCCAGCAACTTACCCAAACCGTTTGGGATCAGATCTGAAACTATAAATAGACCCCCAGGGTCCCCATTTCGAGGCATCGGTTCCGGACGCCGAAAGGCTGCCAGAGCACCACACCGATCAAGTTCCACTCCATCTACCGCTGGTGTTGCATCCAAGGAGGCCAAGAAGAGGAAGAAGACGGCGCAAGGAGCGCATCTTCATCACCGAGCTGCATCCACCCTCTGCACCGAGCTCATGGCGGATCTATCTTTCTCTCCTATCCTTCTTGTATCTCGTATCATGAGCAAGTAGTCCTCTTTCGCTGGGGTGCGGGGACTAGCCCCGCTGCCCATGCAAACCATGTTCTTTTGTTAAACTTTCCAAGGCAATGTATATAACTCTTCATTTTGTCGTTTATCGTTAAGCTTGTAGGTTGGTTATGTGCGTGTTTTCATCTTTGTGCTCCCTATGTTGTGATAACTTCAATGAATGGGTTCCTATGTTGCGATAACTTCAAGGCATGGGTTGGAACGTCGTTTAGCATGTTTGACCCTTGACGATAACTTCCGATGGGCTCCTTGAGGTAGTAAGTGTATGATCCGCGAGGGGACGAGCCATCTAGCCTTCGGTGACGCTTCTGTGCGCCTAACGCCTGTATAGGGGGTTCACAACCTTAGTTGGATTTTGCATCATCTTGCTAAACGTCGATGTTTGCTCGCATGTCACCTTCCTGCTTGTTTATCGGTTAACGCGGCTGACTCCCAAACTAGAAATAGGATGGGATTTCATCGAGGTCGTAAGTGTATGATCCGCGAGGGGACGAGCCATCTAGCCTTCGGTGATGCTTCTGTGCGCCTAACGCCCGTATGGGGGGTTCACAACCTCCGTGGATTTCTGTATCTTCAGAGCCATAAGACATGTGATCCGGATGGCGATGAGAAATCGGCTGCCTATGGTGATGCTTACGCGGACCTAACGCCCGTATGGGGGGTTCTGCAACAGCTCTATTTGGAGTGTTATATCGTGCCTGGATTGTTTGCAAAAGAGTATGTTTGTGTGCGTAGCGGTGGTCAAACCCGGTACCATCCCAACGATTCCATATCATTGATCTAAACCCATCTTTTATTCCGCATTTACTTTCTTGCAATTAGTTTAATCAAACCAAAATCAACCAATTGTTCTAAATATTAGTTTTACTTGGGCTAGATCTAACTGACAAAGATTCTTAAAAACGTTGTCCTTTGGGTTCGATCCTCAACTATACTGCGATAAGATCCGTCCGCTTGCGGGTGGTATTGTTGCACTTGGTTTTGGTAAAAGCTCGGGGATATAAACCCCGAGTGAATTTGTTAGTGCATTAAAAAAGACACATCATCTATGTCCAGGGCAAACTACATGAAAGGTTCATCTATAATTAATTAATGCATTTTAAGTGGATTGTTAGGGCAACCAAGTTATATTAAGAAACCATATATATAAAACATAAACAACATTATATTCCATTATTTTGTGTCACACTGTTACTGCCATTATCAATGCCATCAACATCATCATATTGCCATGGGATATCAATCCCTCATTTCATCACATAGAGCCACTGCCTCTCACAAGGATTCATCATCATACATCCTCATGGGATAGCAATCCGTCATAGCACAACTAGAGGATAACACCTCAATCAGGCACTCGGCCTTTATTAGGTCACAAGACCTTTCTCATCATACTAGTGATACATGTTATCTCATCAATAAAGGACATTATTATTATTAAGATATTTCACACATACCAAGTGCCACACAAAGCACATATTCATATGACAATCATAGCTCTTACATGGCTATGAGCTCAATTGATAATACCTGCATGGTTAGAATGTATGGCAAAAGAGATAACTTGATCACCAAAAACAAATCTTTAAAGAGTATATCATGATTAACACGTCATTAAGATTAAGGTTTATAGGATTGGAACAAAATCCTTTATTATGAACTCAT
This sequence comes from Alisma plantago-aquatica, assembly GCA_963693085.1. Lineage (NCBI taxonomy): Eukaryota > Viridiplantae > Streptophyta > Magnoliopsida > Alismatales > Alismataceae > Alisma > Alisma plantago-aquatica. Next base: position 1,266,576,257 of record OY856410.1, read on the forward strand.
GAAGCATAAAGTCTTAGATGGTATATTAAACAATATGCATTACTATTACCATACCATGGGTATCCCACCATACCCTACATCTCATGTCACCATGCACTCCATCCCTAAGGATTCATCTTTAAGGATCATACAACCATGATCTATCATCAAGATTTATAAAAGGTTCACCTATCACCAACCATAGGTAACCATCATAGTAAGACTCACAACCTATTCATCATACATCATCATCATGATCAAATATACAGGCCCAAGGTAACAAGATAAGCATCTAGGGATCAAGATAACACTTAGGGTTATTGGGTTAGGGCACAACCCTCACCAAAGGTGTCACCTACCCTCACCAAAACTAGGCAACAACCAAACAAACCCTCCACTATAAACCAGCGAACACTATTGATGTCGGCCAAGAACCACATAACCTTATAATAACTAAGGTATTCCCGAGGTCAACCCTAGCATGGTCAACTCCCTTTTTCCCTCATGCATGATCATCATTAATATGCATATCATTTAAGCAAATAAACTTCTAACCCTATGCTGCATACTTGCATAAGGAAGAGTATATGGATCTCATATATAATACCATACCATCAAAGCTCTTAACATGTATCGTCTAAACACCATATCACTCAAGCTCTATCTAAACCTCTCTAAGTGTCGGGTAACCAACCAAAAGGAAGCATGTACCAGGTAAGGCATATCGACCAAGGTATCAAATCTTCATATAGGGTATCAACCAAGCACTCAACCCTAGTATCACCCAAGCTCCCATGTACACGATCATGCTCACACCGAGATATGGCTGATGATATTGGGAAAGCCAACAACATGTACCTTAGAAGACTGATGTATCAGCCAAGGACTCTAAGGTGTGTGTCGAGTTGGCATAGATATCAGGTTAAGTCCTTCACCAAGGTATATCAGGAAAGGGATACTCTATATCACCCAAGAGCTTACTCAAGGGTAGGGGTTCACATCTAAGGGTATCGTGCAACGCATACCAAAGCCATATTGCCCGGACATAACAACAACACCACCAAAACACCCTATGGGTTTTGGGGTATCGGGCAACACTACCTTTAAGGGTATTTCCCTCACCAAGGATCAACCTAACACGATCATGTCAGGAAACAAACCTCATAATGCCCAAGCACCATATCGGGTGAAGGATCACCAAGGCATCTGCCTACTATGTTACCCAAACCTGATACTGCTGTATCGCCCAAACCCTAACTAAAGGAAGAGGGGGATATCAGGCAACTCACTCAAGATACCATAAAGGACAACAAGCCACAAAGGTACTACCAACCATATTGGGTGACTAGGATTTGGACAACCCTAACGACCAACCTCACCATATCGCCCAAGGTATCAAGAGCATTGCCTCACCTCTCAACTTAAAGAAAGAGAGAGGGGTATTGCACAATTCTCAAGCATATCGGGCAAGAGCTAGAGCTCACCTCACAACTCAAGGAAGGAGGGGTGTTGCTTAAGACTCACCAAGAAGGCATGGCCGCTCATGTCGCTCAAGGCACCCAATAGAACATATCGGGGAAATATCAACTCGGTTAAGGGCTCATATCGGTCAAAGGGGTCAACCAGACACTCTTCTAGCATATCGTCCAAGACCCAACTAAGGGGATATCTGACACCTCACATCAAGACGGTATCAAGGAACAAGACATCTCAGGCTGGTCATCTTCAACCTCAAGACCACCACAAAACCCTAAAAGATCAAGAGAGTTGGCTCACCTCTCAACAACTAAGTGAGAGGGGTCTTGCACAACCTCTATCACATATCGGGAAGCAAGGTGGGTCATCACCATATCGGTCAACCAACAATAGCTAGGGTAGAACATCATCTCAACACTAAGGTCAACACTCCTATCGGCCAAGCTAACATGTCGCTCGACCATCTAGAGCATAGGCTCACCTCTCAACAACAAAGTGAGAGAGGGGTTTTGCCCAAGGACTCACCACCATAAATATTTGGATCAAGGAATCCTAAGCTCACCTCTCAACTAAATGAGAGAGGGGTATTTCTCATAATTCATCAACCAAAGCATGACCTGTCGGGCAAGGTATTATATTGGGCAAAGCTCTATATCCGGTACAACCCTATATCGGGTAAAACACCATATCGGGTAGCCAAAGCATATAGGGTTAGTCATCTTCAACCTCAAGACACCCCTTACCATCCCACACAAGATAAAGGCAGTAATAAAATGTAGCATTCCCATTAGACCAGATTTAAAGTTCCACATATACAGTTATCATAGAGAAAGGTATCAATCTAAAGATAAGAATCGATAAGTACATATGAGGAGTGAACATAATAGAGATGGTTAAGAGTTATGTAACCCACCTTAAGAGGATATCCATGAAATACATCAAGCTTCCTGATCCAACAAACCCACGTTCCTCATCATGAAGATCATCCATCCAAAGCTCCAAACATGCCTTCGGCACCATCATCGTCACCTTAAGAAACAAAAGATGAAGAAGGAGAAGGTACCATGGTTATGCTTAGATCAAGGAGAAGAAATGAGAGAGAGAACCATGGCCTTGTCTACTCTCACTAAAGGTCCATCTATGTCCGATAGGGGAATAAGGAGATTAAGAAGAAAGCACAAGGAAAAGCTAGCAAAGAAGCATGACTCACCAAGGTCGGATCTTAAGCAAGAAATCTCCATGAGCAAGGAACTCGGCCTCCCAAGCTCCATGGGGGTTTCCTTAAGCTCCCAAAGCTCCCAAGATCGTCCCATACAGGAAGGGGAAAGAGGTGGATGAAAAGGATCACTGGGGTAAGGAGGAAAGGAGTTATATACACCAAGGAAGAGAGAGGTAGCAAGGGAAAGGTGTCATAACCACATAAGCTTAGATGCCACTTGATCACGATCTAAAGCCAATTGTAACCACCCAAACTCCACATGCATGGCCCGGTGATACACTCTAGGCTATGTATCATGCATAGGATCATCTTCCATTGGAGACACACCCCCTAAATCGATACAAACTCCAAGCTCTACCCAATACACTAAAGGACAAGATAGCACATGTGACATATATGGTATTAAAACTATATAGAGATGTGACTCCTCATCTAGCATCCAAAACACAGTGTCCAAACCTATATCCATGTCCTAGATGATGCCAAACTGAAGCAAAAAAACTCTAGAGCAGATAAATTGCATATTGACCCTCTACTTTGGGTAATTTGCAATTTACACCAAAACTAGCACATAAAGCACAAGCATCATCCAACCAAGCTCAAACTTGGAACATAGGCCCTCCAAAACGCACCCCATAGCATAATTATCTCTCTTATGATGCTAAAGAACTAAATGCACACTCTACATGTGACATATTGCAATATAACCCCTTATCTTGGGTAAATTGCACTTAGGTTCAAAACAAGCAAACATTGCTCAAACAACATCCAAACAGGACCAAACTGGAAACATAAGCTTGTCACATGATATCAAAACATCTTGAGGGATTAGATTAAGGTTCTAAGCACCTTTCGTAAGCAAAGAAAAGAGGGTTAGCCCAAAACATGGGTCAGGGTCCTTACAGTTTGTCCCCTTTCCTCTATCTTGCTTTTTAATTTAGAAATGAAGATATGTCTTTCCCCTATAATATTATGTTTGACTCATATGTTCACTATAAACTAGTATTCTTGTCTGTTTACATGCCCATGTCCGAACCATTGAAGTCGAGTTCACATATGTTGTCCCCGTTCTCTCTATCCCCTTTCCTATCCCACCCCATATCAATTGTAGGGTCCCCATGGTGCGATTCCGCTAGTGGTGCAACACACTAGCCGATTTGACTCAACTAGATGCGCCCCACAAGGTCGGAACACACGGGATGTGGGGGTTTGCTTTCAAAATTTATAAAACCTAAACTAGCTACCTACGTCTACTAAAACACTACACCCGCAAGCGCACGGGGTCGTGTTGTAGTATAGGAAGGTGGCAAGTAAAGGGTCGATCCACAGGGAAAAGAGGGGGCACTAGAGCTAGGTTAGTTTGGCTAGGTTCCTACTGCGGAGACTAGGGTTAAGGGTTTAAAGGTTGTTTTAATTGTTAAACTAAGGATAAAAAAGCAAGCAATTAAAGGCAAGAATGAAATCTACGTTAACCCTAGACTAGATTAAGGCTAAGAAAGCAAGAAAGGATTAATCTAGGTAGGAAAAGGCAATTTACACTAAGGAAAGCAATAGAGAAGCAAAAGAACAACTAAAGAACTAAACTAGCATAAACAAGGCAAGAGCAAGGCAAGAAGCTAACTAAGTGAGAAAAGAACTAATTAAGCTAAGCAAGCACAAAACTAGGGTTTTAAGCAGTAAAGAGATGTGTGGGCTGTTTAGGGGTATGAACTTATCACTTAAGTTGGGGGGTGACATGTGAACATTATGATTCCATTTAGATTATCCAAACCAAACAACAAGTTAGAGTCTAATGAATTAACCTAAGCTACTAACTGGCCATGGATATGCTAGGTTATGTATAGGGGAACTAGTCCCTAACACCCCCTACTACCCTTACGAGGCTCAACTGGGTTAGGGATTAGGTTTAATCCAATTAGAGTCTAATCAAGTCTAGGTTTCTACATTAGACATTCCTAGGGCAATTAGGGGCCGAGGGTAGTAATGGGGGGTGAAATTAGGGTTTTGGGCCCCAATTCCCCCACATTCTAGCCTTGAGAAGGCTCCATGCTAATTGCACTAGAATTATCCAATCTAGCTACTTAGATCTCTCACTTAGGCTTAGGGAGATTGATTAAGATGTAGGAAGATGGGAGGAAGCCTAGGGATCCAAGAATTGGACCTAGGGGCAAATCCCAAAATTCACACATATAAGTAATTTGCCTAAATTCCTAAGTGATTTCACACACAAACCAACAAGCAATCCATGGAGAATGAGATGCAAAAAGAATATAATCATTAACAAATGGAATTACAAAGTTTACATGTCATTTTCCCCCAACATGGTATCAAAGTAACATATTTGATCCCAAACAACCCACCTAAGGGGGCCTAGCTACTCATGGAAATAGAAAATACAAAAAGAAAGGAGAAGAAGATGGAGGTGGCCATGGAGCTCGAAGTAGTGGTTGTCAATCCTCTCTCCAGTAGCAGCAGGTCATCCTCCTCCTTCTTCTTGGATGGAATGGAGTGGGATGATGGTGGGAGGTGGATGGAAGGCTTAGGTATGGGGGGTTATGTGGTGAAAATGGTGAAATGGAGTGGATTTTAGGTGGATTTGGAGTGGAATGGAGTGGGTGGCGATTTGGGGAGCTAGGATGGGGTAGAAGGTAGCCAACCCCATGCCCCAGCCACCACCTAGGTATATATAGGTGTGGGGGAAGCACTAGGTTAAGTTAGGGGTAAAATGGGGAAAGCAGTGGAAAAGTGGCTGGATTCTGTGAGTAGCACGACCGTGGTGGGGTACCACGGCCGTGGTGGGCAGGGTAGGCCACGGCCGTGGTGTCTGGGGCACGGTCGTGGGAATTAAATTGCACAATGTCAGGTTGGTGGTCAAAACGGCCACAGCCGTGGTGGGTCAACACAGCCGTGGTGGTGGTGGTGTGCCACGGCCGTGGTGTATGGCATGGCCGTGGTGGGCTTGGTGGGGGTGGTCGTGGTGCTGCTGCACGGCCGTTTTGCTCTACTGTGCCATGACCGTTTTGTGGAGCACGACCGTGGTGTCTGCCCATTGCACGACCGTGGTGCTGTGCACGGCCGTGGTGTTCTCTGCTTCACTTGGATGTTGAGCCTGTTAATTTCTAAGTCATCTAGCACGACCGTTCTGTGGTACCACGGCCGTGCTGGGTCCTGGGGCAGCACCTTGACTTGGATCTTTGGATTTTCTTGGACATCTTTGCTTCAACTGATCTTTGGCCACTAAGGGTAGGTTGAGGGAGCCTTGGAATTCACTTTGGGTCTCTCCAAGGGCAGAGGAACCCTAGGATCACTCCTTCTCTCTCTCTTCCATCAAGTGTGGTCCAAATGCCTGAAAAACACGCAAATGATGTCCATAAGTGCATTTTATACAAATAAGCATATTAGGGGGAATGACATGCAATCTAACATGTATAGATGTGATTGAAGAGAAAAATAACACAAGATGAAGCCCTAAAATAGGGCTGCATCACCACCCCAAACTTGAAACATACTTGTCCTCAAGTATGCTCCAACTCAATCTCTCTACAAACTTTCACAAAAATAAATGACAAATGCAATATAAAAGACGATTGTTGCTGAATGGGATCAAAGATGACTAAGTACATGCATTTCACTTCTCTCCTCTCCTTCTTTCACAATCCAGTCATGAAAAGAGCACAAAGCATATGAACTTCAAATATAGCGCATAGAATACACAAGTTATCCATATTTCTTCCATTAAGTTATGGGTAAACCGTTTCATGGTGGCGTTAATCAAAAATGACTAGGAGTGTTGTTTCACATTCATGCCTTCAATCTTATATCTCAAATCACACCAAATGACCCACGTGGCTGCGGAAAAGGGTAAAATGAGCTAAGTTTGATGTTTCCTTGCTCAATGGGTATGAAAGTGGAAGAAATGGTTGCGGTAAGATTTTTGGAGTGTTTTTACACACTCATCTTTTCTTTATTTGAATGCTCTTAAACAGGAGCATCCTTTTATTTTATTCTGCTTTTCTTTTTCTTTTCTTTTCTTTTTCTTGCCCTTGGTGTAGATAGGGCATATGGTGGGTAGAGTGAAGCGGGGAGATAAAGGTATGGCCACCCCAAACTTTTAGAGGTGGCCAAGGCTGATTATGTGCACTAGGGCATCTTTTTATGAGGCGGAGGGGTATGAAGATGATGGGAGAAGAATCGGGTCAAAGAGGGGTCATTGGTATGATTTTCCACATAAGACATCCTGCATGAGAATTAATCCAACACTTCATCCAAGATATCACACCACATGAATGAACAAAATGAAATTGATATATCAAACAAGTAATTCCACAAACACTAAGCGTTCAAAGCTTGCTCAATTTCACAATTCAACCAATTCAATCACAATCCTAAGAGAGGTGATGCACATGTAAAAAGTCAAACATTGATACCACTTAGCAACAAACAATGGTGATTCACTTGCATTTGTCAAAGGTCAACATTTTAGTTCAAAACAGTAGAGATTGGGTCAAAACACAATTTTTAGACAAGAAGTTCCAAATTTGGGCAAAATTGGCCAAAATGGTGCCAAGTTGCTTTCAATCACATCTAAGCCTAAATTATTGAACTTAAAGCAGCAAACAAGCAAATCCTAACTAAAACATGCAAAAATTACCAAAAATCTACATGATATGCAATGCATGGCAAAAGAGCAAAATTTTTGAAAATTACACAAAAAATGACAATAAGGTAAACTACATGGAATGCAGGTATGCAAAGTAGTAAAATTCTAGACTAGATAGCAGGACAAGCAAAAGAAATGAAAAACAACAAACAAAAAGTAAAATAGCAGATGAGATGCAAAAATGAGTGAAAGAAGAATAATGGCATACCGCCCTACCACCCCAAACTTTTGAACCATGCTGTCCTCAGCATGACACTAAAGTCTAGGGTGATAGGGTAGATGATCACTGCGGAGGTGGTGGAGGTGCTCCTCCCTGTCTGTAGTAGGCGCCCCAGTAGTCTGACTGTGGAGGCGGATAGCTGTCCTAAAAAGCTGATAAAGAACTCCACCAGTCTTCACCCCACTGTGGGTTCCTCTGGGCCTGGGCATTGTGAAACTGATAAAGGTGGTTGACCTGGTAATGCATATGCTGGTGGTCCAACCACATGGCATCTTGTGTCCTCTGAAAGCCCTCCTGTGCCTGTAGAATTCTGTCCTGCGTCGCCTGAATGCCCTCCAGCTGTGCATGGATGGTACTCATATCATATGCATTCACTGAAGGCTGCTGTGGCTCTGACGCTCCCATTCTTTCTTCTCTGTGCCTCACCCGTCTTGCCGCTCTCTCCTCTGCCGTCCACCTCTGCTCTGCCGCCTGTGAAGGCTCTCCTGGACTCCCTGCAAACCTCACCTCAGGGATTGCCTCTCCCCTGGGGTTCTCCTCCTCGTACCTCCTCAACTTTTCCAGAAAATCTGGCGATGGTCCAAACTGTGCCATGAGGGGATGAGTATGGTAAGGAAACTCCAATGTGACTCCTGGGTAGGGTGGGTTGATTTGGTACACGATCTTCTGATCCGTAACTGTAATCATGGATGAGCGGGCCAGGTAGTGCAAATCAACCAACTTGCTACCCTCTGCCTTCGTATATCCTGTCATGTCATGCCCCAAGGCAGTGGCAATAGATGTTACAATCCCTCCCATTACAAAAGGATTTGTGCTCTTGGATGGGATTGTCCTCATGTGATCAATCAATAATGCCCCCAGGTTCACATGTCTCTCCTTTGCTATCCAACCAAGTACAAAAAGATCTTTGTTGGTGCAACTGCCTTGATTTTCATACCTGCCAAAGATGGTGTTTGCCAACACCTTCTGAACATAGCAGAGAAATGGGCTATGAATACCACTTGTCTTTGATTTCCCTGCTATAAATGTACTTTGGCCGGTGAAACACTTCCACATGGCTTGATATGTAGAACTAGAGTCATTTTCTGTCCTCCCTCCATCTAGGAGAGCAGTCATCTCTCCACTTGGGGAAAAAATCTGATTTAACATCTCTAAGGTTATCTTCCACCTCTTGTCCCCAATCGTTACCTTAATTGCATTCTCGCCATCATTGGTTGCTTTCTCTAGTGTGGCGAAGAACTGCTGCGTCAGCTCAATGTATGTCCCCTGCTGCAGTGTCAGTATTTCATAAAGCCCCAATTTTTCCATCAATTCTTGAAAACAGACAAAGAACCCCATTACCTCCATTGACGATTGGCATGCATATCGAGTATCTAACACTCTGCGTGTCAGGCACCCAGGGTGCTTGGGCTCCTTTGCCCTGTCTGTGGTAACCTCTGGCTGTGAAAGCGGGCGCTGTGGTGGCCTTGGTTGCTGCTCAACTTCAGGCATCTCAGTATCATCTTCATCATGTAAAATGAGGCGTCGACGTGGTCGTCGTTGTGGCTCGGGTTGCGGCTGTGCCGCGGAGGAGACGGACGGTCGTGCGGCTGAAACCGACGGTCGCGCAGCTAAGGCGGAAGGCCTCTCGGATGAGACAGAGTGTCGGGAGGCAGACGGTGGTGGCTGCGACGAAGATGGTGCCCCTCGCTGTGGCTGTACGAAGGTTTCTTCAGCAAAAGACTCCACCGTGGCATCCAATTCCGCCTCCGTCAACTGGGGGTGGCTGTTTGTTGACTTCCTTTGGTAGGGGATGACACCCGTAGTCTTCTCTACTGCCTTCCTTGCAAACTTCTTCATTCTTGCTCGAAAATGGAGGTAGAATTAGAAAAATTTGGATTTCTCTGAAGAACGGGGCTGTTGGGGTGGAATGGAGAGAAAGTGGTGCGTTTTTGGATGGAAATGTGTGGGATCTGGAGATTACGGTAGTGGAAATGGTAGGGTAGTGATTGGGAATGGTTTGGGGGTGATTTGGTGAGGATTCGATGGCTGGAGGAGGCGGGCGGAGTGCTGCACGGGCGCTAGGGCGCGGAGAACGGCCGTTCTGTTCTTTGGAGAAATGAGCAAGTGAAAAGAAGGTTTGCAAAAATTGACTTAAATCTGCTGGAATCGGGCTGCTGCACGACCGTGCTGCGCGGCACGGCTGTGGTGACTTCTTGTACCACGGCCGTGCTGCCTTGCACGGCCGTTCTGCCCTGGTTCAAAACTTAGTTGATTTTCTGAATTTTCTGATCATTTCCTTATTGAATGTGAGTGCACCACCACGGCCGTGTTGATGTACCACGACCGTTTTGGGCACTGTAACAGTAGTAGGAGACTCGAATCTTGTTTAAATCATCAAAAATAGGTCTCAAGTTGATATTTTGTTGATTCTTTGTCAAACTTTCATCTATTCGTCTTCACTTCACTCTGTTCTCACCTGCACATATTAAAACTATACAAAAACTATCAAAAATGAGTGTGTGTGCTTTCTTGGAAAAAAAAGTAAAAACAAAGAAAAAGTATCAAAAATGCAGTCTGGGTCAAAAATTCCCAAACCTAGGTGGGTTGCCTCCCACAAGCGCTGAGTTTCTTGCCTTCAGCTAGGCTTCTTGGTGATTCTTCAAATTTCATCCGTTTGGCATTCTCATGTGTCCATTCTTGCAAAACATGCATCCTTCCTTTGCACTCAATCTGTTTTCCTCATCCCTTTGATCACAATAATCATCATTAACTTCTTCACCTTGATGTCCTTCTCTCAAATGCCCATTTGGACTTGTGAAGTGATCATGTCCAATATCCCTATCTTGGACTCGCCGGGTTAGGGTCCTGTACATGTTGATCTTGATCTTCATGTCCATAAATGAGACTGTCATGGTGCCACTACGTACATGAATGTCGGCATCAGCTGTAGATAAGAACGGCCTCCCCAAGATGATGGGAATCTTCCTATCCTCCGGCTCCATATCAAGTACAATGAAATCCGCCGGGAACACCGCGCCTTTTTCCTTGTCTATCATCACCAAGACATCATCCACTCTACCTCTAGGCACTTTTATGGATCTATCCGCCAACTGGAGAGTGCAATGTGCCGGCTTCAACCTGCCTAAGCCCAGCTCAACATAGACATGATATGGCATCAAATTCACACTAGATCCCAAATCAAGCAAGGACCTATCTATGCGATGTCCCCCTATGTAACTAGGTATGAGTGGGGCTCCTGGATCCTTTCTCTTCACGAGAAGTGAGTGTTGTATGATGGAGCTCACTTGTTCATTCAGTCTCACCTTCTTTGGAATCCTCCCCGTTGACCTTCTTTTCACAGTGCATAGGTTCTTGAGGAACTTGGCATATGATGGGATTTGCTTGATAGCATCCAAAAGTGGAATGTTCACCTTTACTTGGCGAAACACCTCAAGAATGTCAACATTGTGCTTTTGCCTCCTTTTCAACTCCGGTGGCTCATCTAGTGCTTCTACAAATGGAGGATCACTAGTTTTTGCCGCACTTTCATGAACATGAGGTGGAACACTAGGGATGGTAGGACCTACAAAAGGGGTATGTGGCGGATCACATGGAATCCCAAACTCAACATGCGGTATCACAACATCATCTTCGGCAATATCAATCACAGTATCACCACTTGGCTGCCTTTGCTTTGCTTTATCAACCTTTCTTTGACTAGCGGGCTGCTCAAGAGTTTTCCCACTCCTTAGAACTGTCACAGCACTACCTTGCTCATGGTGAAGAGGGGGAGCATGTTGTGGCTGTGGAGGAGGTGGATGTGACACTTGGGGTTGAAATTGAGGTGGATAAGGGAATTGAGGGGGGTGAGAGAATTGGGGTTGGAAAGTGAAGTTTTGGGAGATTTGAGGTAAGGGAGGTGGTGGAGGGGTGTAAGGCTGGGAATAACCTTGGAATGAGTGAATGGGGTGTACTTGCATGGGGGGTGGACTATAGAAATATTGAGAGGAGGGCATGGGTCCAGTTGCTTCATGGTGGCTCACGAGGGGTCTTGAAGACAATGTTTCCTCTTGGAGAGCGATTATAGAAGATAGCTGCTCTATTCTCTCTTCTAACCTTGCAACATCCCTTTGAACATCATCAAACACTTTCAATATGGATAGAACCTCTTCCTCAAACCTTGAGCTGTATGTAAGGCTTTGTGGTTCCTGGTAACTATAGGAGTGAGGTGTCTTCTTTTCTTCCCCATAGAACTCAATAGAATTGACCGGGTGGCAAGGAGCATTTGTCACCTGGTTCTTCATGAAGTTCACCATGTCACCAAGAATCTTCATCACTTGCGGGCTTGAGTCATCATGAGTAGGGGGTGTCACACCAAAGGCATACCCTCTTTCATTCATCATGCTAGAAGCTCGAATTCTTGATCCTTCAGCCAACTGCTCAAACAAAGGCCATATCTCCTCAGGTGGCCTAGCCATGAAAACTCCTCCACAAGAAGAGTCCACTGTGTCTTGGTCCTTTAGAGACAAACCAGAGTAGAATGATTGAACTAGCTGCCAAAAAGGGATCTCATGGTGAGGACACTCTCTCAACAGCTTCTTGAATCTCTCCCATGCATTATGAAACTGCTCATCTCCCATTTGACTAAAATTTGTCACGGAACGCCGCATTTGTGTCAACCTTGCTATAGAGTAGAACTGTCTCAAGAAAGTATTCTTCATTTTTTCCCAACTCATGATGTCCTTTCTTGAGTCATACCAGTATTTAGCTCTATCTTTGAGGGAGAAGGAGAACAAGGTCAACCGAATTGTATCATCACTGGCCGTCGACGTCCTGAAGGTGGAGCATACTTCAAGAAAGGAGTCCAAGTTCTTGTAGGGGTTCTCACTCTCTGAGCCGTAGAAGATGGGCAGGAGCCCAAGAAGACCTGGAGGAATAGAGAATTGCTCCCCTGGCATTTGATCAACCCTGCTAGCAATTGGTGATTTGTAGTTGCTAGGCATGAAGTAGTCTTGAAGCGGCTTGTGAGGTGCATTTTGGTCTTCCATCTTGTTTCCTCCCGAATGGCTTGTCACATGCAAAAAGCACAACCAAACAAAAGAAAGCAAGTTAGTAAAACAATATACACAAGAAATGTAAAGAAAAATGAATAAAGAATAGCAATGATGAGGGCAGTAGGAAAAGTCAAAGAAAAACTAACTAGCTAGGCCGAGCCCCTCTAATCCCCGGCAACGGCGCCAGAAAGCTTGGTGCGATTCCGCTAGTGGTGCAACACACTAGCAGATTTGACTCGACTAGATGCGCCCCACGAGGTCGGAACACACGGGATGTGGGGGTTTGCTTTCAAAATTTATAAAACCTAAACTAGCTACCTACGTCTACTAAAACACTACACCCGCAAGCGCACGGGGTCGTGTTGTAGTATAGGAAGGTGGCAAGTAAAGGGTCGATCCACAGGGAAAAGAGGGGGCACTAGAGCTAGGTTAGTTTGGCTAGGTTCCTACTGCGAAGACTAGGGTTAAGGGTTTAAAGGTTGTTTTAATTGTTAAACTAAGGATAAACAAGCAAGCAATTAAAGGCAAGAATGAAATCTACGTTAACCCTAGACTAGATTAAGGCTAAGAAAGCAAGAAAGGATTAATCTAGGTAGGAAAAGGCAATTTACACTAAGGCAAGCAATAGAGAAGCAAAAGAACAACTAAAGAACTAAACTAGCATAAATAAGGCAAGAGCAAGGCAAGAAGCTAACTAAGCGAGAAAAGAACTAATTAAGCTAAGCAAGCACAAAACTAGGGTTTTAAGCAGTAAAGAGATGTGTGGGCTGTTTAGGGGTATGAACTTATCACTTAAGTTGGGGGGTGACATGTGAACATTATGATTCCATTTAGATTATCCAAACCAAACAACAAGTTAGAGTCTAATGAATTAACCTAAGCTACTAACTGGCCATGGATATGCTAGGTTGTGTATAGGGGAACTAGTCCCTAACACCCCCTACTACCCTTACGAGGCTCAATTGGGTTAGGGATTCGGTTTAATCCAATTAGAGTCTAATCAAGTCTAGGTTTCTACATTAGACATTCCTAGGGAAATTAGGGGCCAAGGGTAGTAATGGGGGGTGAAATTAGGGTTTTGGGCCCCAATTCCCCCACATTCTAGCCTTGAGAAGGCTCCATGCTAATTGCACTAGAATTATCCAATCTAGCTACTTAGATCTCTCACTTAGGCTTAGGGAGATTGATTAAGATGTAGGAAGATGGGAGGCAGCCTAGGGATCCAAGAATTGGACCTAGGGACAAATCCCAAAATTCACACATATAAGCAATTTGCCTAAATTCCTAAGTGATTTCACACACAAACCAACAAGCAATCCATGGAGAATGAGATGCAAATAGAACATAATCATTAACAAATGGAATTACAAAGTTTACATGTCATTTCCCCCCAACATGGTATCAAAGTAACATATTTGACCCCAAACAGCCCACCTAAGGGGGCCTAGCTACTCATGGAAATAGAAAATACAAAAAGAAAGGAGAAGAAGATGGAGGTGGCCATGGAGCTCGAAGTAGTGGTTGTCAATCCTCTCTACAGCAGTAGCAGGTCGTCCTCCTCCTTCTTCTTGGATGGAATGGAGTGGGATGATGGTGGGAGGTGGATGGAAGGCTTAGGTATGGGGGGTTATGTGGTGGAAATGGTGAAATGGAGTGGATTTTAGGTGGATTTGGAGTGGAATGGAGTGGGTGGCGATTTGGGGAGCTAGGATGGGGTAGAAGGTATCCAACCCCATGCCCCATCTGCCACCTAGGTATATATAGGTGTGGGGGAAGCACTAGGTTAAGTAAGGGGTAAAATGGGGAAAGCAGTGGAAAAGTGGCTGGATTCTGTGAGTAGCACGACCGTGGTGGGCAGGGTAGGCCACGGACGTGGTGTCTGGGGCACGGTCGTGGAAATTAAATTGCACAATGTCAGGTTGGTGGTCAAAACGGCCACGGCCGTGGTGGGTCAACACGGCCGTGGTGGTGGTGGTGTGCCACGGCCGTGGTGTATGGCACGGCCGTGGTGGGCTTGGTGGGGGTGGTCGTGGTGCTGCTGCACGGCCATTTTGCTCTGCTGTGCCACGACCGTTTTATGGAGCACGGCCGTGGTGTCTGCCCATTGCACGACCGTGGTGCTGTGCACGGCCGTGGTGTTCTCTGCTTCACTTGGATGTTGAGCCTGTTAATTTCTAAGTCATCTAGCACGGCCGTTCTGTGGTACCACGGCTGTGCTGGGTCCTGGGGCAGCACCTTGACTTGGATCTTTGGATTTTCTTGGACATCTTTTCTTCAACTGATCTTTGGCCACTAAGGGTAGGTTGAGGGAGCCTTGGACTTCACTTTGGGTCTCTCCAAGGGCAGAGGAACCCTAGGATCACTCCTTCTCTCTCTCTTCCATCAAGTGTGGTCCAAATGTCTGAAAAACACGCAAATGATGTCCATAAGTGCATTTTATACAAATAAGCATATTAGGGGGAATGACATGCAATCTAACAGGTATAGATGTGATTGAAGAGCAAAATAACACAAGATGAAGCCCTAAAATAGGGCTGCATCACCCCACCAAACTACAAACTACATTCAAAGGAATTGTAATGTGTACAACCACGATAGACACACAATGAGACACACACATGAGCATAATATTTCACCCCATTCACCATGATTCTCTCTTTGTTTGTGTGAAGTACTTATCACTCCCATTTAATTACTTTTTTGATTGTTTTAATGTGAGTATTTCTTGTCTTCTTATAATCCACCAGAACATCATATTCCAGCCACAATCATCATGTGAACACCTTGTTTCACTAGACTTCATCACTTGCTACCATACAACATTGTAGGTATACAGTTCTTCAGTAATGCATGCCTTCTAGATTGTTATTTTCTAATAATCTTTGAAATATCAGATCATTGAACTATTAAATACTGCTAGATTTTTTCATTGTCCTAGTCTGTTGTTGAATCTAAAGAACCCTCATTTGTACACCATATTTATATGAGCGGAAGCATCAATACATCGACATAATGTTAGAAAGAGTCACAAAACCTGGAGATCATCACAATATTAATGTTAGACCAATGCAAATTTGTGGAATTTGATCTCAACATTGTTTTCATATTCCAACTCATACAAACATCAGATCAATGAAACAAAATCATAATCATGTCTGTACATATAAGTAAAGATGGTTTGTGTGTATCATGACATCCTACTAAAGCAGTCCGCCTAAATAATTGGTTAAGACCCAGATCGTATCCTCATGCTAGCTTAGAATGATCAGTGCCTTTACATGCTTCACAGAACACTGAAGCTGAGTTGATCTATTCTTGTTGTTGTGGGAGTGAGTGTCTTATTTCATAAGAAGCAAGAGATAATTCGAGATGGTCTTGGTTGGCAACTAAGAGTTTGAGGGATTCAATGATAGACTTGTACTCAGGAATAGCTTCAGTCATAGATACCTTCAACACTCCTTCACCTACAGATCTACCCCAATTAGCTTGATTTTCAGCTCCAAGGGTGACAACCTTCCATGCGCTATCACAACTCTGACGCATGAATTTTCCTCCAGACGAAGAGTCTAAAAACCTCTTGATATCATCATCCACATCCCTATAGAAGCTTTTTGTATCTTTCCCATGCTTCATCAAGGGATTCTCCAGGGACCTGAGTGAATTGAGTTATCTATCCCCTGATTTCATAGGTGAGAGAAGGAGGATAGAACTTCTCCAGAAAGACGTTTTGAAGTTGTTCCCAAGTGGTGACAGGTTCACATTGCAAGGAATTGTACCAACTTATAGCTCTATCAGCAAGAGAATACTTGAAGAGATGGAGTCGGATGGCATCGTCAGATACTCCATTTTTCTTTGTCATGGCACATAGATCAATAAAAATTAGAAGGTGTTTCTAACTATCTTCTCCTTGCTTACCATAGACTATTTTGAAGCAAGGTGATCCAATGTGCCTGGATCTCGAAATTTGGAGCGTTGATAGGAGGTTGCATTGGATGATGAATGTCAGCAACTTTAGGGATTGAGAACTCTCTAAGGTCTTTTTGCAATTCTGCCGCTTGTGCTGCTGCTTGCGCTGCTTGGATTTCTTCTTGAACTGCAACTCTGGCTTCTTGCATAAGCCTTCCTCTTTGTGCATTAAGGGCTTGAGCTACCCTTCGGGCTATTTCCTCCTCTTAAGCCATCCTTTCTTGGTTTTCTCTGTTCTAACGATGAAAGGTTCTGTCTATCTTAGGGTCAAAGCTAGCAGTGAGTCCGGAACTGTTCGAACAGTGCATGCACTAGTATTTGGGGGTACCTGGGATGGAAAGATCTTTTGGAAGTAAGATGGATGGAGAGGAACCGAATTTCAAGGGAATGATCAATAGTATCAAAAAGAAAAAGCAAAAACCTAAATTAGCCTCAAAAGAACTAGATTTGACTAACTGATTCCGTTGTCCCCGGCAACGGTGCCAGAGTTTGACGTGGTCTATTATCGCACTAACAAATTCACTCGGGGTTGAAATCCTAGAGTTTTTACCAAAACCTTGTGCAATAATACCACACGCAAGCGGAAGGGTCTTATCACAGTATAGTTAAGGATCGAATCCCAAAGGACAACATTTTTAAGAATTGTTGCTAGTCGAGTCTAGTTCAAGTAAGTCTAATATCTAGAACAAAGGGTTGATTTTGAATTTAACTAAAATAATTGCAAAAAAGTAAAGAGTAGAACTAAAGTTGAATCTAGATTAATGATGTGGAATCACTGGGGCGGTCTCGGGTTTCACCACCGCTACGCATGAAAACACATCCTAACACCAAACATCCATGCAAGATCTAACCATCCAAATAGAACTGTTGCGAACCCTCCCGAAAGGATGTTTAGGTTAACGTAAGCATCACCTTAGGCATCAGATTTCTCATCGCCATCTGGATCACATACTTACGGTTCCGAAGATATAGATATCCAACTGAAGTTGCGGCCCTCCGTTAGGATGTTTAGGTACACAGAAGCGTCAATGTGGGCTAGATGGCTCGTCCCCTCACGGATATCACACTTACGACCTTAGGGAATCCCATTCTATTTCTAGTCAGGGAGTCAACTATGTTATTCGACATTCAAACCTACATATTGAAGTTCTCACAACATAAGAACGAACAAGATAAATGAAAGTAGGTGATCAATCTACAAGCACACATCGATGATTAACAACAGAATGAAAAGTTATATACATGCCATGGAATGTTTAATGACTAGACATATAAGCATGGGTAGCGGGGCTAGTCCTCGCACCCCAGTTAAAAGAAACTACTCGCTCATGATGCGAGGAACAAGAAAAACAAGAGAGATAGAAGATTTCACCATGAGCATGATGTAGAAGATGGTCGTAGCTCGGTGAAGATACGATCTTGTACACCACATTGGAGTAGATCTAGACAAGGAGTGAAGGACACCACGATAGACTTTAACTCTCCTCCTTCCTTCTCTTCTCGTCGTTCTTGCTCTCCATAAGAGGAGCAAACTTTGGATGTGTACATGGTGTGGATGCACGTAGATGGATCAGGATCCCTTTCTAGGGGTCGAGCATGTGTCCAGGTAGCCTGGCGACATCTCATATCCCCTCCCCAAATGAGGACCCTACTGGTCCTATTTATAGGCTCTGAAAGAGTCCTACTTGGTTTGGACATTGGTCTTCGTGTTTTTGGTGTGAGTCCTTTACTTGGTTTGGGAGGACTGTTTTAGTTTCTCATGGTTTGGAACTTCTATCTTCACGGTTTAGAGTATTCACGATCTTGGAAACCGATAATCATCCTCACGGTCTTGAGACCGTGTGGGTCTTCTCGGTCTACCACCCTAGCGGTCTTTACTTCCAATTGATCCCTGGCCTAGCTGTCTTGACGACACCATCCTTCACAATTTCAATTTTATGATCTCCATTTCTCAGTTTTGGCTTCTGCCTTCACGATCTTGGATCTCAGCAACCTTCATGGTCTCAACCAAGCGGTCCTATTTCTCAATCGATCTTCACGGTTCGGGACATGAGCGCTACCCTCATGGTTCCGGAGACCCAACGGTCTTGCAGATCAGCAATCACACAGTCTTGGAGACCGATTCTAGTTGTCCTCACAGTTTCAATAACGGTCAACATTGGGTAGGCAGCCGCCTCGTGGTCTTGGGGTCGCGAAGCCTTCCATACGATCTCGGAAAACCACAAGGGCCTCTATAGTTTGGGAGGCGCTAGGGTGGTGTTGCTGTCATAATGGCAGGAGGGTTGGTTGTGGGTTGAGCAGAGGAAGCAAGCGAGGAGCAGGTGGCATTGTAGACAAAGGAAGTGTCGGATCGTGGTGTTTGCCGTCGTGATGGGAGGAGGATAGGGAGCATGTGTTGTGTCGATCTGTTGCTGATGACGGTGGAGGCATGGTGGTTTTAGGGTTGCAGGTAGGTGATGACGGAGGCATGACTTGGTGGTGGCGGATTGGCGGGACGGTTCTGTCAAAGAGGAGGCAGGTGATGTGATGGTCTTCACGGTCTCAGATAGATGGCTGCCCATATGGTCTTGAGACTGTGAGGTTTCACATGGTCTTGAGACCATGTAGAGGGGGGGAAGTTCAAGACTGTGAGAAGGATGGAGATCGCAAGGGGGGGTAGACCGAATGGATGAGGATAGAAGGGAACTGTGGATCTGTGATCGTGAGAAGGCCCAAGATCGAATGGATGATCATGAGGGAAAAATTGCTAGGAGGTGGAGACCGAATGGTGTCCAAACCGAATGAATGAAACCAAATGGATCGAGACTGAATGGTCAAGATTTATTGAGTAGACTAAGTTGGCAAACCGCTTGGTCAAGACCGATTGATCAAGACCGAGACTGAGAGGATCTTGAGTGAAGGTGGGTCTAGGGTTGAGTGGAGGTGACCCCTAGTTGAAGATTCGTCCTCAATGTGACATGCATTAAATCAATATAAACCTAGTTAATAATCTTGATAATTGAACCAATTAAGCAATTTTACATTTGTAAGATTTAGTAGATGGAAGTGAAAGTATTGAGTCGAATCGGGCCCAAGATGTCGACTGAAAATCATGATGAATGTGGATTCATCAAGATGCTGAGAAGAGGAAGAAGAAAGCCATTGAGCAATGGAACTACCTGGACCCCAATGACTGGGAGTTTACCAAAAGAAAAACTGATGAATTCAAGGTATTAAGCGCCACTCCCAATTTAATTAATATACGTTCTTATGTATTCAACTATTCAAGATTAACCTTTAGTGTTACTAACCAAATCAATGTACTTACTAACAAGGCTATCAGTGATGCTCAAAGAGCAAGGTTTGCATTGAATGTGCATGATCACACAATGGGTCCAAGAGGCTATGCAAGCATTTGCCAAAGACTATAGGCTGAGTCTACTGCCCAGACTGCTACTACTCAGGAGACTACAAAGTCCTCTACTATTTGTTAGTACCTCTGCCTCGCCATGCTATGTGGATAGCTGGGAGGCAAACAAGAAGGGAGATATAACGAAGCCCTCAACTACTGAGGCAGTTGCAAAAATGGTAAAATTCAACTCTTAGAGCAATCGATCGATATTGATTATTGTTATGTTTATTTACTAATTTCTGTTGATGGTGATTAGCGGGAGCTGCACGAGCAGAGGAAGGAAGGCAAGTTCATCCCTGAGGGCATAAGGGATGAATTGACAGTTGCTGTGGGTAACCCATAGAATCCTGGACGTGTTAGGGGTGTTGGCACTGGTGTGGGCATCAAAGCGTTCTTTGGGCCATCCCAACGCAAACCTACCCCAAAAGTGGGACTTTCACAAGATGAGGTAACCTATTCTTTTATAGAATGTTATTGCAAAAGGGAATTCAATAATCAGAAGCTAGTGTTTGTTTTATCCATGTATAGGTAGATAAGTTAATTGATAGGAGAATCCAAGAAGCAATGGTGAAGTGGTAGGCATATTAGATTTCCACTTAGACAGTACCTGTGGTGGGCCGCTCTTCTCCTATTGTAGAGGTTGGGAGTAATCCTGTAGACCCACCACCTAGCACGTCCACTGTAAGTATTTTTATGACATAGTATCTAGTCTTTTCAAGATGATATGTTTATGTATATATGTATATAACATTCTTTACGTAAATTTGTAGGGGTTGAAGCCATGCTGTCTAAAAAGTCAAGAATATGTCGTTGTAGAGGCATAGACTTACCCACCCCTTCCAGGGGAAATGTTTCATGGGACTCCAGTACCAGATGGTGTGGTTCGTGTGAGCCCAAAACATGTACTCCCCATTTGGAGGGATCTTCCATTGCCATATGCCCACCAAGATTCTGAAACACTTGGTGAGGCAGAAGGCAGAGTGATATTGTGGCCCAAAGCGGATGTCGTCTATACTAATATTGTATGGTAAATTTACATTACGTTAATCTATTAGTGTGTATATATGAGTCAATTGATCTGAAATTATATATATAGGTCAAAAGGAAGATACCCGCTACATCTCGGCCTCCACCTCCACCTCCTGAAGTACCAAGTTGTCTTCCAAGGGACCTACATGCCTCGTTAGGTCCTACTTGTAGTGGTATGGTAGTATGGATAAGCGAACATGATCCAAATTGCCCTATAAATGTTTTTATTCTGGAGGATGTTGCAGGTCAATCATACAATAACAATCTATTTATACAAGATATTTTGGAGTTATTTCATTATGATTGGCTGAATACATCTATGATAGAGCTATGAATATGGTGAGATCTTATTTATACATCCATATACCTTGTTTTATATACGGTGATCTGGTTTTTTATATATTAATGCATACATAATACATGTTTTGCAGCCACTTACACACAATATGTACATATTTTTCATTTTTCCATGTGGTATTTTTGGTTCCATCTTTGATTAGTCTTGTAGATAAAGACCCTTCATCAGTTACTTCATACTGCTGTGCTGCTTTTAAATATTTTGGTAAAAAAATGAAGATGGTGATAATAGCTCCATTCAATGTCGAGTAAGTTTACTTTGCTTATAATTTGGACTTAAGAAAATTACATTTTTATTGTGGATTATGAGTTATTAATTTTTAACTTTCTTACCTATAGTGGTAGGCATTGGGAGTTACTAGTTATTGTCCCCAAGATGTTCACTATCTATTATCTAGATCCTGTGGGGAAGGAATTGAATACATTATATGGACACACAATGAAAAGGTCTTTATTCCTGTGAGAAATATTTCATATTTTTATATCTGTTAAATCTGTTATTACATTACTATTTAATTATGCAATTTAATGTGTTACATTAACATGTAGGGCTTTACATGAGTTCAAAAAAGTGGAGGAAAGGTCCCCAAGAAAAAGAACCAGCCACTAATTTGGGAGATTGTGAAAGTAATTTCCCGACTCCAATGTATATATTATTTATGTGAACTATGCTTATTTGTATTTTTGAATATTTTGTATGTTTCAATTTCTAGTATGCTACACAAGACAAAGGCTGGGCATGTGCATACTATGTGATGCAATTTATGAACCTAATTATCGAACATGCCGCAATGGAAATCGATACCATACATCAGGTTTTATATATAGTCTCATTAGATAATATGAAATATATCAATCTTATTATATATTATTAATTATATATATACCTCATTCTCTTTGTAGGTGTTTAAAATTGACTTCACTACAGGTCAAAAGTTGTTGGATGTACATACTCCCTATACAATGGAAGACTTAAATGATGTAAGAGAACAATGGGAAAAAAGCCTACAAGTAGTGGGAATTTATAAATATGATTGGGATAGTGATGGTGATAATGACGATGATGAATACAGAATGATATTTCTAAACTTTGTTCTCATAATTATTTTTGTGTGAATGTGAATGAATTTTTTTGAGTTGTCATATGTGTGAATGTGAAGATGATCAATACATGAATGTTTCTACATGTATTTGAATGTGAAAAGAGATGAAATGAATGGAACTGTAGGTTGCTAAATGTGTGTGAAAATGGAGGAAATTTGAAATGGAACTATTGGTTTTTACATGTGTGTGATGAAAAATAATATGAATTAAATGTGCTTATACATGTGTGTGAATCACATGATCCATATATAATATTGTCCATCTTGTTAATTTTGCAGGTTTTTGGCTTGTTGTTGGCTGATATCAATGGATTTTTGTAAACCCACAGTTCAGAACTGAACTACAGGTTCTGCATCCTACTGATCAACCATACAACAGGCCTGCAAACTGATAAGAAAAAAAAAATCAGAACATAGGCGTCGATTATTAGTACAAAACTGACAACAAAACACATAGGCATCGATTATTAGTATAAAATCGACGTCTTTATCCCTTGCTGGTGTCAGTTATAGATAAAAACCAATGCCTATTGTGCCCTACATGGCCATGGTGGCTAGGTAGCATGGCCGTGCTGGGAAGAATGACCATGGTGGGCACAAGGATATAATGTCGGTTGTCTTGAAAATCGACGCCTATTGTGTGACGGGAAGGGTTATGGAGTTGGTTGTTAGTATGGAGCCAATGTCTTTTAGAGGGATATAGTGTCGGTTGTCCATAAAAACCGACGTAGATTGTGCCCTTACTGGTGTGTTTTATTGGTGGCAAGAAGGGTTATGGCGTCAGTGTTGAAACTGACGTTGAAGGTTTCTACTTTTAGCGGCACCCACTTGGGTGTCGCTTTGAAACCGATGCCAAAAGCCTTAATTAACTGACACTAAAGGCCAGTTCTTTACTAGTGCCTAGTCAGTACTACCGAGTCTACCCGATCAGGCCATCCATGGATTTCAAGTCGGTAGTAACGAATCTGCTCGATTAGGCCATCCACAGATTTCACTCTAATCCAACAATGGATGTTATTTCGTACCCGAAGTGCCTTCTATGACTTAGGGGGACGTCGACCATACCAAGGGGGACGGCCATTTCCATTGCATGACAACCGGAGAGAGAGAAGAATCAAGGATCAAAAACTTCAATCGGGAAGATCTGAGCACCTCTAGAGGATGATTCTATAACCAGAAGACAACGGAGCACACGTACGATGGAGGGGATCTTCTGGACGGGTAGAGATTTAGGGGTTACTTTAGTTTCCTAATGTTTCCATGTTTTTCTTCTTCCTTTCCATGTATTAGTCGATGAAACATGCAAGGCTAAAAATCTTTATTCCTTAGGATCTGGGAGTAGCCCAGATATACAATGTAATTGATTTATATGCATTAATACCAAATTTATATCTTTTACTGGATATAAATCTATGAAAGCTTTGTTTTCTATTTGTGCTTGATCACCATAAGTGGATTAATAGACGTTTAGTCATCTCAGGAGAGGGATTAAGGGTTGGAAAGCATAACTTTACTCGTGTACTGTGCCCTTTGGGAAAAGTGGAGTGTAAATGGGAGGAGAAATCCAGAGAATAATCATAAATCATCTAACTAATCAACCAATAACTGCGGAAGTGGGATTGGCATTAGATTAGGTAGTAAATTACACTGGGGGAGTAGGTAATTCTGGCTACATGCTCCTCATCTAGGGATTGAGATAATAGATATTATTAGTGTGTGAGGTTAATTATTAGTGTTATCTGTGGTGAAACCACTGTCCTAAGGAGTTTATTCCATCTCTAATTAATTCAAACCTTTATTTATTTTTGTTTCTGGATTAATTTTGTAACTCAAACCAATTCAACCATTTACAACCGGCCTAGCTGATTAGACTATAGTTAGTAGTAGTCTACTGGAGAAACATTTCCATGTGTTCGACTTGGGCCTCAAAAGGGCCTATATTACTTCAATACTTTCACTTGCGTATAACGCATGGTAAACATGTGTCATTGTGCTTTGGGAAGCCCCCAATACCCCTCTATTTATAGGATGGGTTTGGGCCAGTGTTCCCAGACTATGCGAGAGTGGAAAGGACCAGAAGGTCTTGAAGTTTTGCAACCTGCAAACACCCAAATATTCGTTTGGTGGCCCAGAAGGTCATTAGGCTCGCGAGACGATTGTCTCACATTGTGATACAGTTGTTTTATAGTTTCCCAATCGCACATAGAATTGGCAATTTTGAGTCCAATTAATGTATGACATGATGTTAGTACTAATTCCTTGATGCAATCAAATTTCCCACAAACTGAGCGAACTCGCTTATACAAAGCGGTCAGCTCACTCACCCAGATGACCATTTGGTGAGCTGAGTCGAGCCAGTCAGTTCACCGGATTGAAGCGGTCAGTTCACACCTCAGTTTGAGTAGAACTTAAACAATTCAGTTTCAATCAGTCTGATACTCCAAACGGCCATTTCAACTCTTAAGCCAACCGTCTGGAACTCTAAATGGGCATCTCACTTGAGTGAGCTGGTCGTTTGGTAGTGTAGACATATAATTTGTTGTGTGAATTGAATACATAAACACTTTAGTAATCAATTCAATCATCATTCAAGATGAAACTCCTCTTCTAGGTTAAGACCTATGTGTGTGGCCCTATAGGTCCCATACTATGTTGGCAGTGAATGTCCATAACAAATAATGACATCACAAGCAATGGATTGTTCCTAGTCGCACATCAATACTACCCAAGTAAATGGAAATTTGGAGAACAACTTCAACCTACAATCTGTGCTTGGTGTTATAGTGTATGTATAATTCCTTTGTCACTAATGAATGCATATTCATCCCAGTTTTAGATGCATCTTTAGTCTAGTTTAGCATTCATATAGCTTAGTTTTAATTAAGAATAGATTTATTTTGACCTACTTAGGGTTTTTTGTTAATTTGTAGAAATTTGATACTTTTCTTGACTCTCTTTGCAAGTTTTGAATTCAATCACTCTGCAACAAGTTTGCCTAGGGGGTATTACTGCCAAAATCAGCCCATCAGTCGACATGCCAATTGACCTTCAATTTTTGACAAATATCAAGCATCGACAGATGATCGACAAACAAATGCTCAACCACCTTTTCAACCTTTCATATCAATAACCCATCCACACCTATGTTGATCACCTCCTGCTCGACATCATCATCTGCTAGCAGTCGATAAGAAATCAGCCATCGACCCTCTACTATCGACACGCTTGTCGACAACCACAACTGTTAACAGTCTTGTTGACCCTCAAGGTCAACAGTCCTATAGACCTTCAAGACGGACGACCAGAAGTTCAAAAATCCATCGACCGATAGACCCATCAATCGACATAAATGGTCGACATTGATGGAAAATGGTCGACGAACTCGACCCTATAAATAGGCCCCCATTACAGTAGTTCAAATCATCTCAAAATTCTGGAGACAGAAACACCGAAAGGCTATCGCCGAGATTAGAGCCCAAGATAATAGATATCGACCCAACGAGTTGTATCGACCTAGTTGGCTATCGACATATAGCCTTGGTGACTTCAATCAACCTTCAGCAACTCCAAGTGATTGATTTCTCATCCAAGCAGATGTTCATCCACCTGTTTCGACTATAAGTCAGGGTTAATACCTGAAGGAGAAGGAAGGATGTATGTCGCTGCATACCATGCTGAGCCACTTCTACCACCATCATGACAATGATGGTGTCCTCTTCCTCTTCAAATTGATATCAATCTCACCATGTCAAGGGAGTAGTTTTTTCACTAGGGTGTGGGGACTAGCCCCACTACTCGTTTCTTGCAATTTTATCCATATTCCAACTCTTGTATGAGCTCATTTAATTCATATCCAATCGTTTATTGCATGTCTTGTGGATTGATCAACCACTTTATGTGATTTATTATAATCTTTTACCGTGAGAACTTCAATGTTAAATATTTGAATATCGATTAGCTTTGGTTGACACCCTCACGAGAACTTCTGACGGGAAGTATTTAGAGTAGTGGATAGAGGATCCGTAAGTAAGGAGACTTCGATCTTACAGGGATATCAACTCATGCAAATTTGTGACGCCTAAAGAGGACACCTGCATAGCTCCAATTATATCTTCATACATGTTTGGATTTGAATGATTGCGTAAGTTTGAGTAGTGGCGGTGAAATCTAGTTCCACCCCAGTGTTTCCATAAATTGATAACTAAAACCTTAATCTAGCTCTTTTTATTCTTGCAATCTTAGATAAATACCCAGTCTTAACTTTTGCGATGAATACTAGTCCTTGCTAGGTTAATTTGATTAGATAATTCTTAAACAAGTTGTCCCTTGGGATTCAATCCTCAAATGTACTATGATAAGATTCCTCCGCTTGTGGGTGGCATTATTACACTTTGGTTTATGTAAACTCTAGGAATTATATTCCTAGTGAATTTTTAGTGTGATAATATACCACGACGGTCACTAATATCTAGATTGAACTAAGGGCATAGAGTAGTCACCCTCTTCAACATTCAATCTTATTTCTTGAACCAGAGTAGACTGTCTGAGATATATGTAAGCTCAATATCTCATATTGACTCACATGTTCATGGCCATGCATTTCTCAATCTTTCTAATCAAGAGGCATAGGGTATCATACTCTTGTAGGAGGGACAAATCCCATCTCTATCACTCATAGTCTATCCCCATGTGTCATAGTCACCCAATCATCACCTTTATAACAACTGATGTTTTAGGATTGCATTTAATGATTTCAAAGCATATCGAATGACATGTGATGAGTGTAGTGATTTCAGGTCTAAGAACCACAAACACCACCATCACTATGAGAGCTAACCATGACTACCATGGTAATGGTTTCCATGTGTCAGTCTCATGGTGGGTCTGTCTGATACACTGTTCTCTAACATGTATCTGTGTGCTTGGTTTGATATAGTTATATCATGACTAATGAGATTTTTTATCAACCAACTCACACTCTGATCTTATGTGTCATTTTTGTCTATCAACCTTCCACAATAACAACAGATCATGGACATAATGAGTATATATATGTAGTCTTAACATATGTATGATCTCATTTCTCCAAGTCACGTACTTGAAGACATATGTCATTGAGTAATATTATTATCTAGACATTTATAACGTCACATCATTATCTCATAACTGAATTAAATAAAATAAATTGGAACTTGCCTTTATTTATTAATCAAATCAATTACAAGTTATGCCATTACAATCATCATATGATTGGCTCTCTCAGCATACATATCAATAGACTCCCACTTGCACTTAGAGACAATCACCCATGAATCATATCCCAAGTGATCTAACATGACCATCATGCTTCTGTTGTGAAAGTGGCTTTGTCAATGGATCAACAATATTGATCTCTATTGGTACTCTACAAATCTTTACATCTCCTCGATGTACGATCTCTTGTATGAGATGGAATTGACTTTGTATATGCTTTGAGCATTGATGTGATCTAGGTTCCTTATCTTGTGCAATAGCTCCATTGTTGTCACAGTATAGCTTGATTGTGTCACTGATGCTTGGAAGGACCCTGAGTTCTGTAATGAACTTCTTGATCCATACAACCTCCTTTGCTGCATCAATATACTCATCCTCTATAATAGAATTGGCAACTATCTCTTGCTTGAAATCCTTCCAGATTACAACTCCATTATTTAGATAAAACATGAATCCTGATTGTGATTTGTAATCATATTTGTCAGTCTGGAAGCTTGCATTGATGTAACCTTTTACCACCAACTCTTCCTCTCCATCTTAAACCAAGAACTGATCCTTATTCTTTCTCAAGTACTTGAGGATGTTCTTCACGGCTATCCAGTGGATCTAACTAATATCTGCTTGTCATTCTCAAGGCATACGAGATGTCTAGATGGGTACACAACATTGCTTACATGATTGATCATATTATTGAGGCATATGGAATCAAACTCATGTGTTCCCTTTCTTCACAAGAATTGGGACTTTGACTCTTCCATATGGTAACTCTGTGTAGCATGGGCATGTTTCCTCTCATTGAGTTCTCCATGCTAAACTGCTTCAACACCTTGTCAATGTATGTGCTTTGACTTAGTCCAAGAATCCATTTGGATCTATCTCTATAGAACTTTATCCGCAAGATGTAGGATGCTTCTCCCAAGTCTTTTATAGAAAATGTATTTCCAAGCCATGTCTTTACTTTTTGTAGAGTAGGGATGTCATTTCCCATCAATAATATTTCATCTAGATATAATATGAGGAATGTCACTATGCTCCCACTAACCTTCTTGTACATACACAGTTCATATTCATTTCGAATAAAGCCAAACTCTTTGACTGTTTCATCAAAATGAAGATTCCAACTTTGACATCCTTGCTTCAATCCATAGATTGACATTTGTAGCTTACATACTTTATTTACAAAGTTTGCATTTGTAAAACCCCCAAGTTGTGTCATATACACATCCTCAAGAAGATTCTTGTTAAGGAATGCAATTTTAACATCTATCTTCCAACTTTAATAGTTATGATAAGTTGCAATAGCAAGCATGATCTTGATGGACTTAACCATGGCCACTGGAGAAAAGGTTTTGTCATAGTAAACACCTTGAACTTGTCTGAAACCCTTTGCAACCAATCTTCCCTTATAGGTTTGTACTTTATTATCTATGTCAGTCTTATTCTTAAAGAACCACTTGCACCCTATGGGTTTTACCCCTTCAGGTGGATCCACCAAGGTCTATACCTTATTGGTGTACATAGATTCCATATCAGATCTCATTGCTTCAAGCCATTTCTTAGAATATGGTCCCTCTATAGCATCTTGATAGTTTTTGACTCATCATCTATGATCAATTCACTACCTTCGTAAGTCACAAAATATCCAAATCTTTCAGGCTCAAGTCCTGCCCTACTAGATCTCCGAGGTTCCTATGTTACTTGAGGAATCTGAGACTCCACAACACCTTGTGATTCTCTTAGTTTCTCTTGTTCATCTATCGGTTCTATGTTTTCTTATTGGTCCCAAACCTCTTCGAATTCCACTTTCCTCCCACTGATTCCTTTGGAAATGAAGTCCATCTCAAGGAATGCAGCATCCCTGGCCACAAATACTTTGTTGTCAGATTGGGAATAAAAGTAATATCCTCTTGTTTCTTTAGGCATATTTCCTTTCAGATCCTACATATGGTAATATATGTGAGATCCACATATGATATCTAGTACCCATGATGAACAAGTAGATAGGTTTATCTCAATAATGTATATACCTTAAGTGGAGATCACCATACCCATCTTCATCATCTTGAATGTCTTCAAGTACAAAGGATGATTTCATCTTGTACTTTTCTTTCTCCTTATCCTGAGTGTTGAAGATTTGGATTTGGGCTCAACCTCAGTACTCTTCTTGGCCTTGCTTTGATTCTAGGACTCAACTCCACTGATCATCATCACATTCTTTTCCTTCTTTAATTTTGCTTCAGCATGAATCAACATGGCAAGCAAGTCTGACATGTAGTTAGCCACATTATTCACATGATTACACGCAATAAAGTAGCTATATGATTATGGAATGGACTTTAGAATCATATATGTGGCCAAATCTTGGATCAAGGTGAATCCCAGTTCTTCAAGATGATATGCATGTCCAATCATATTGAACACATGTTCTTCTACTGAGGTTCCCTCTGTCATCTTAGACTCAAGTAGCACCTTTATGATATTGTCCCTTTCTTGCTTTGTAAGACCATGTCACTTTCTTAATATGTGTTATCATCTCATGAACACTCATGTCCTCGCACTTCTCATGCAACTCATAGTTCATGCAACTAAGCATAAGGTACTTTATCTCTAAGGCATCATTTCCATGCTTCAAGTAAGCATCCACTTGTGCCCTAGATGTATCAGGAGCAAATATTTCTAGCACTGATTTATCAAGGACATAGAGCTTTCACTCTTCATTGAGAACTCTTCTCAAAGTCCAAAACTAGTTGTGGAAATTTGTCCCATCAAGTTTGTCCTTTTTAAGGACTGATCGCAATACAAATTTGTTCATCATTTGATTCTACAAGAAAAATTGTGCATTTGTCAAAAACTTTTGATTTGATTTGAAAATTTTGACGATATTATTTAGGTCTTTGATTATTATCGCTCCCACTATTTTATTTCAAATTGATACCCATCACATATCAATTTGGAATATTATAATGTATAATATTCTAGTGGGCCAGATCTAAGATAATTCAACTAGAATATTTGAGGGAGTTTGTATTTATAAATATATATACTTTATCCAATCACCACATATATATTATGTATCATATTGGGAAACAACTTCAACCTACAATATGTGCTTTATGTTACAGTGTTTGTATAATTCCTTTGTCACTGATATCCATATTGAACTAGAGGCATGGAGCAGTCACCCTCATTATTATTCAATCTTGTTTCTTGAACCAAGAGTAGACTATCTGAAATATATGTAAGCTCAATATCTCATATTGACTCACATGTGCATGGCCATGCATTTCTCAGTCTCGCTAATCAAGGGGCCTAGGATATCATACTCCCTTAGGAGGGATAAATCCCATCTCTATCACTCACAATCAGTCCCCATGTGTCACAGTCACCCAATCATCACCTTCATAACAACCCATGTTTTAGGCATGTGTTTGATGATGTCAAAGAATACCGAACAACATGTGATGAGCATAGTGATTTCAAGTCTAAGAACCACAAGCACCACCATCACTATGAGAGCTGCCTATGACTACCATGGTAATGGTTTCCATCTGTTAGTCTCATGGTAAGTCTGTCCGATACAATATTCTCTAACATGTATCTGTATGCTTGGTTTGATACAACCAAATCATGACTAATGAGATTCTGTCATCAACCAACTTACAGTCTGATCTTATGTGTTATTGTTGTCTATCAAGATTCCACAATAACAACTGATCGGGGACATAATTAGAATACATATGTACTCTTAACATCAATATGATCTCATTTCTCCAAGTCACATACTTGAAGACATACGTCATTGAGTAATATTATTTTCTAGACATTTATAAC
Source organism: Alisma plantago-aquatica (assembly GCA_963693085.1). Lineage (NCBI taxonomy): Eukaryota > Viridiplantae > Streptophyta > Magnoliopsida > Alismatales > Alismataceae > Alisma > Alisma plantago-aquatica. The sequence goes on from OY856410.1 coordinate 1,266,607,777, forward strand.
GTTACATCATTATCTCATAACTTAATTAAACAAAATAAATTGGAAACTTGCCTTTATTTATTAATCAAATGAATTACAAATTATGCCATTACAATCATCATATGATTGGTTCTCTGGGCATACATACCAACAACAAAGACATGTAAATGAAGAATTAAGTTTTGATATGGTTGTGAATATGAAGTACAATAGTTTCAGAACTAATATTTAACCCAAAAGTATAATAACAAGAAGAGAGAAGACATATGTGAAATTAAGAAATATAAACCCTAATTGAGCATTGAAACCATAATAGGACCTAGGGAACTAAATATTGGTGAAAATTTAAGGAATTATGTGTTAGAAGATGTTTATTATCCTTGGTTCAAGAAGGCAAGACTTGTTACATACAGATTTTCCTAGGGCGTAGTCTACATAAGAAAAGTAGGCCATGTCAATAGTGCAATCATGTATTATGATCATGTTAGTTTATGACTTCCTATATTACAAAATACTTCTATATATTTTTCATATTGAGGATATAGATCTTACTATGTCAATGCATGACAACTACATGCTTTCAAAACTTTAGAAGACTCTTATATAATATCATATAATATGCTATGATTGCAAGTATTTCTTGTTATTTTAAGAAAAGGTCATTTTAAGTAAAAAAGAATCAAAAGTGAGTGCATGATTTCTAATTAATATAGTATATCCATGAACTAGTATGCAAATTACCTAAAAAGGATCGTGTGCTAAGAGATCCACTCACCAGAGTGTAATTAGATCATATTGAGGTACTGTAGTACAATCTCCATATTAAAAGCGGACACCAATATAAAAGAGAATAAAACATGAATAAAATGGTTAAGAGATTCATGTGTAAATGTATTTGAATTATGAATTTGATTTATAATTTTTCATACTATTTAAAGTGTTTCTAAATAAGTATATTTTATATCTATGATAAAGCTATTATAGCATTGTTCAGTTCCACTTACATTAAGGGAGTTCCCTATTTGTGCATGATTATGGATGAGATGTCCAAGGATACGAAGATTAATCAAATCATTTACAATATATACCATTACAATCACCATATGATTGACTCTCTGGGCATACATACCAATAGAGTCCCATTTGCACTTAGATCCAATCACTCATGAATTTTAATCCCAAGTGATCTACCATGACCATCATGCTTCTGCTGTGATAGTTCTTTTTTCAAGGGGTCAGTTACATTGCTCTCAATTGGAACTCTATGAATCTTAACGTTTCCTTGTTGTATGATATCTCATATGAGGTCGAACTTCCTTTGTATATGCTTAGAACACTAATGTGATCTGGGTTCCTTAGCTTGTGCAATATCTCCATTGTAGTCACAATATAGTCCAATTGCATCATAGATCTGAGATGAACTTCTTGATCCAAACAACCTCCTTTGTTGCATTGGATGCAACAATATACTCAACTGCTATTATAGAATCAACAACTATCTCTTGCTTTGAACACTTTAGCTTATAACTCTATTATTTAAGAAAAACACAAATCTAGACTGTGACATACTCTTCCTCTCTGTCGTAGACAAGGAATTGATCCTTAGTTCTTCTCAAATACATAAGGATATTCTTCAAGGCAGTCCAGTGGGCATCTACAAGATCTGACTGATATCTATTTGTCATGCTTAAGGCATATGAGACATCGGTATGAGTACACAACATTGTGAACATGATAGTTCCAATTGTAGATGCATATGGAGTCCTACTCATGTATTCCCTTTCTTCACAAGAATTGGTTCATTGAGCTCTAGAGATAGTAACACCATGAGACATGGGCAAGTTTCCTCTCTTCAAGTTCTCCATGTTGAGCCTCTTCAACACTTTGTCAATGTATGTGCTCTGACTTAGTTCAAGAAGCCTTCTATATCTATCTATGTAGAACTTGATTCCTAAGATGTAGGATGCTTCACCTAAGTTCTTCATAGAAAATGTATTTCCTAGCCATTTCTTTACCATATGTAAAGTAGGGATGTCATTCTCCATCAAAAGTATGTCATCCACATATAATATGAGGAATACAATTATGCTCTCACTAACCTTCTTGTAAACACATGGTTCATGTTCATTTTGACTAAAGACAAACTCTTTGACTATTTTGTCAAGTCGAAGATTCTAGCTCCAAGATGCTTGCTTCAATCCATAGATTGACCTATGTAGCTTACATACTTTATTTGCAACCTTTGGATTTATGAAACCCTCAGGTTGTGTCATCTACACATCCTCAAGAAGATTCCCATTAAGGAATGCAATTTTAACATCCATACGACAAATCTCATAGTCATGATAAGCTGCAGTGGCAAGCATGATCCTCATGGACTTAACCATGACAATTGGAGAAAATGTTTCATCATAGTCAACACCTTGAACTTGTATGAAACACTTTACAACCAATCTACCTTTGTAAGTTTGTACATTACCACCCGTGTAGTCTTCTTCTTGAATACCCACTTACACCCTAAGGGTTTTACCCCTTCAGGTGGATCCATCAAGGTCCATATCTTATTGGTGTACATGGATTCTGTAGCCTCAAGCCATTTCTGAGATTTTGGTCCCTTAATAGCTTCTAGGTAGGTATTTGGCTCATCATCAATGACCGACTCATCACCTTCTTGAGTCAGAAGATAACCAAATCTATCTGGATCAAGATGTGTCCTACTAGATTTGTGAGGTTCCTGTGTTACATGGGGAATTTGAGATCCCACAATGGGTTGCAACTCTCTATGTTCCTCATGCACCTCTATAGGTTTAATTCTTTCTTGTTGGTCTCAAACCTCTTTGAGTTCTACTTTCTCCCCATTGGTTCCTTTGAAAATTAGTTCTTTTTCTAAGAATACAACATCACTGACAACAAACACTTTGTTGTTAGATGGAGTATAAAAGTAGTATCCTTTGGTTTCCTTGGGATATCCAACAAAATAACATTTATCCAATTTGGGTCCATGGTTTTTGGGAAACTGCTTTCTTACATATGCTTCCCAACCCCAAATTTTCATAAAAGACACACTGGTGTATCTCATATGGTGTCTTTTGAACCAATTTAGATGGTACATGGTTTAGTGTAAGCTCTAGGATTTCTAGAGAATAACCCTAGAGGAAGTCAGAAGATCAACTAAACTCATCATTAATCGCACCATATATAGTAATGTGTGATTCCTTCTTTCTAATACACCATTATGTTGTGATGTTCGAGATAGATTTCATTGTGATCGATACCACGGTCTCTCAGAAGGTCCTCAAACTCTTGGCTTAAGTATTTTCCACCTCGATTAGAATGAAGTTCCTTAATATGTTTACCAAGTTGGTTATGTACTTCATTCATAAAATCCTTGAACTTTTCAAGATTTTCTGACTTTTGTTTCATCAAGTAAGCATAATAATACCTACTAAAGTTATCATAAAGGTAATAAAGTACTAATAACCACCTCTAACATTCATTCTAAAAGGGCCACATACATCATTATGTATGAGTACTAATAGATCACTAGCCCTCTCACTGTTGGTAGTAAAGAGAGTCTTGGTCATCTTGCCCAACAAACAAGACTCACATGTCTCTATTGATTCAAAATCAAAAGAGTCTAGATAGCCATATTTATGGAGTCTAGATATGTGATTCTCATTGATGTTCCCTAGACGACAATCCTAAAAACATGTTTTGTTTGAGTGATCAAGTTTTAATCTTTTGGATATTAACATTATAAACATTTGTCTTTAGATCTAGCAAACAAAGACCATAAGACATTGGGCCACTACCATAAAAGATCTCTTCTTTTGAAATTGAACATTGACATTCTTTATATGAAATTCATATCCATCCTTGTCCATACAAGATACATAAATAATTTTTCTATTTATGGTAGGTACAAAATAGCTGTGACGTCCCCTAATTTTCTAAAACTTAATCTGATGTGAGGCATCCAAATTGAAACCCTCACCTTAGCAAGAATCCCAATTTAAACACCACACACTAGGCTAAGAAGAAGAAAATTAGAGGAAGTCAGAAGGAAACACTGTATCACATGCACATGAAAAATAATAAAACCATAAAACACATTTCACCATTCAAAATATAACTACAACATGAATTGTTACAACATTTATTATTACATATTGAACAACAACTTTTACATAAACATGTACTACCACTAAATGGTAGGATCTTAAGACAACAGGTCCACCTATACATCAGCTCACCATACAACTCACAACTATCTTGGATCTTCAAGATCATATATCCACAACCTACACACAAGATTACATGTGGTACACATCAACACAATATTCAAGAATATAATGTGATCTCCTACCAAAGAGTTAGATCACCTCAATGCACTGTACTACCAAAGAGTTTAGTGCTATCATATGATGGATCAGATATCTTATGTTTCATGTAATAATAAACATATAAGTATGAATGACATCAAGCACCATATCATTCAAAAACAATCATTTCAACCAATACCACATGCCTAGTATTTACTACCATATAACACAAACATATTGTATAATAAGCCAAGTAAGAGCTAATGGCGTACCTTGGTCAAGACAAACCTAATTATCACATATCCCTAATATCAACTATATCCTTGGTCAAACCTGGTTAAGACAAGATCATATACCATCATCAAATTCTCATCATCTTACATCCCATCTTAACCCTAATCATGTTCATTAGGGTTTAGCTTATCTCATTAGTATATTCTTATTGTTACTTGTATTAACTTCTTAGGATTATCTTACTGATGTCATATTCCATATTATGGTTCATTAACTGAACATTAGGTTTCATATTCCTTTTTGTGCACATATTAACCCTAGTTAACATACATTACTCCAAATTTGGGTTACAACCCATGTATTAAGGGCCATCTTCATATAACATGGATTCTATGCATCATCATGATCTCATAATTGCATATTATCTTCCAGTTGCTGATATTAGGGTGTTTTGTAAATTCCATCATTTATTGATCATGTATGTATTTATTACATATTATTTAGGGTTATCAACCCTAAATAGCTATATTGACAAAAATTACATGATTATGTGCATCACCATCATAATTATTGACTTCAGATGGATTACATATATGCTTTATGATTTACTGGTATTTTCTCATAATTTTAGGCCATCGTTTGATATTTATTATCCATTAAACAAGAATTACACATCTTACATTATATCATTGTTATTACTGCATAAAATGCCTGATATTATGTTTTCACATTGTTCGACATATTTTATTGAGAAAAATGGTACTTTACTTGTATTTTTCTGATATACGTGCTAATTACTAGGAATTATCTAGGATCTGGACATTTATGGGATATTTACCTTGTTCAGCGAATTAGCAGCCGCCACATGGCATGTGATAGGAACAACCCTCTCACCCATAGTTCAGCCTTACTCAGATCCTATATTGGATCTACTAACCCGGGTCGGGGCTTCCTCTCTTGTTCTCTTGTAACGCGATCTCATGAACTCGCCTGTCTCCCTTGCTTTGCTTGGGTCCCGCCGCACAGCTCGGCTCCGGTGAGCAATCGAGCAGTGCTTTCTTCCTATGAATGACCACTTTCTGAAGCTAGGAGATCCAGTGTGGTCATGTGGAGCTCCTCAATTCCACCTGTGCTTCACGGCGAGCTCAGGGATCCCCACCCACGACCTCGCCAGCTATAGCCGTCGCCTTGGTGGTGAAATGGAGAAAACATGGTCTTATCCTCCTATTTTGAAGTTACATACTCCACAAGATGTGCTGCATAATACAGAACTTGACCACGCCATCCAAAGAGGATGGGAAGGCTTGAAGCTCCGCCCACATATCCCCCTTCTCCAACAAAGGTGCCTACATCAGCCACCGGCGCTGCAACAACAGGGATCGCAAGCGCCCTCCAGTGAATCAACTAAACTCGCCCTTCCTCCTCACCTACTCATCTTCCTCTGATCTCCCTTCAACCTCTGATTCCCTTCTCTATTTCCTCCTCTCTTCCTACTTCTAGAAGCAATGGATATGGAGGGTAGAATGGGGTAGGGGCTCTCCCTTGACACTTCACTAAATACCACGAGAGAACGGTAAAAACAGACCGTGATGGAGAGGCAAGTCCAACTACTAGGTTCTTTCCCTCTCTTGAGCCATGAGCGATAAGGCAGGGCAACATGCATTGTTGCCTTCATGGTTGAGCTTGTAACCGCAAGGTTGAAGACTACACAATGGCCTTTGATTTTCAATCCAATGGTTTCAATCTCTCCAGACCACCCTAGATCCGTGGCTAACTCAAGTCAGAGGTTCCAACCACTTAATTAGCTCTAAATGGTCCAAATCTATCCATGCAGCCTACCCTTAGCCAAAGGGGCATGACACAAGCCAAAAAAATGTAACTTAGTTATATAAATCATCAAATATACACATTATTTCCCAAATTCCAACCATAATAACTCTCTCTAGGATGCTCCAATTGTCACCAAATTTTAACCATAGATTTGCTACCACCCAAGATACAATATATTCAAATTTGGTGACAAAACTCAGCTATATGACTTGCTAACTAAATTCCTCAAAGACATTAAATATAGGGATCTCAATCATGATATAAACATCAATCACCACACAAGCTTTGCCAAAAACTTAGAACTCTCAAAACAACTCAACATGCATGAAATCACTTATGTCATTCGGTATTCAAATACTTTGAAAGTTCACTCCATCACATCCTACACACCTTAAAAAGAAATTTCTTCCTCGAAATTAAGCCAAAAACCACTTTGTCACATCATATACATCTTAAAAGAAAATTTGTCCTCAAAATTTACCATCCTCTTACTTCAAGGAGAAACCAAAAGGTCTATGTTCGCTTGTAGGGTACTAACATAGGTGCAATATTCTCATAAACATCATGTCTAAACATATGTGCATCACTCCTATGAAGGTTTCTAGAGAATCTAGGGTGAAACATCACTTCATAGAAGGCTCAAACATGGGTTTAGAGGCTTAGTTTATGTCATTACATATCTCAAATATTAGGGTTGCTTCCTTATCTTAACCCATGCATTAGGGTTCCCACATCATATTACCATTTTTTAAAAGAGTTGACTAAAGTTAGCCCATTATATCAAGACATCATCAACATTTTCTTGAGCTAATTGTTAGAACATGTTTAACATTAACATATGACTTTTAGGAGGGAGTTAACTATATTTAGCACACTTTATCCATATATATCATAGCAAGGTGTCACCATCATTATGCATGATCTCATTTCAGTCACATGTTAGGTTAAAAACTTCGTTAGTGAATTCATAACTTGATTAACCAACTATATCACATTATCATCATTATTCATGTATATGGTTAACCATCTATGCATTTATACCTATTAAACCATACCTAGGTTTCCATCATATCATGTCCATGTGTCACGTCTCGAGATTAGATCACATCCTTACATAAATTATATCATGCTTGTGCTAAAGAAACTTATACAAGTGGCTCCTCAAACATATATCAAAACTTCATCTAGTCCAATTGAGGTTTTCTCGGCCCAGCTCATGAGGGTAGTGCCATGCTCAGTCTCTCTTAGCTAACTCAATTCTATGAGTATCTCGTATACGTATACTTTATTTTTCCTCTCTTAGTCTAGGGTTCTCAGATTACCTCATTGGCACTAATGATAGTCTTACAAGATCTAGCCACATAAGCACAAACCAAAACATGCTATGACATTCTCTTCATAGGTTCTATATATACCCATGAGACACTATATCTCATCTCTCTCTTACGTGTATGCCACTAGAGTCCTACAAGAAACAACCAACCCGAGCATGAGGCTTCACAAAAACTAAAAACATAGCTACCTCTTCTAGGGTCTTGGGCTCTCTCCCTCACCCAGATGGCAGACACTCATATTCATATTCACATATGTACATGTAACCAACCTCTCTCTGTCTCTAGGGTTTGGTCCTCCCAAGGACATCTAGGGTTCAATTTAACTATATGAATCATGCATAAAGCAACTCATCTCAATCACTCAAGAGTATTCTAGTTTAGGACATATCATATCACATATTTCTCATCATCTCATATCTTCGAGTTTAGGTTCTCTGACCTTCTCCCAATGGGTCTCACCCTCTCTGGAGTTAACCCTAAAATTGGTCCTAACACTAGAGGTCCTCCTTCGTAAAACAGATTGAGGCTCTCTGTTGATTCACAACCTTGTCTTAACTTAACATATCTTGTCTCATAAAAATCCTAGTTTCTTGAATCATCAAAACTTATCTCAAACCCTCCAAATTGAACTTAAGTCCTCAAAGACAAACATATATCATCATAACCATCTTATGTCATCTATATAAGACTTACATCATATCATCAAGACTTATTTCATATAAATCCAACAAGGCTCTAGACATCTAATCTAGAACTACTCTCCCTTCTAGACTGATGTCATTCACTTTCACTTAGGATGCATGATCACCTCCTACTCATACATGTGTGGGGATACATTTTTGTAATACATATATAATAAAATATTATATAGTTTTTCTCTGATAAAACATGCGCCAGAGAAAACTATCAAGGTTTGATCTGATTGGAATCCAAAACCAAATCCAGAAAATGAGTGTCCCACACATAGTAGAGAGTACAGTGCCATGAAAACTAGTGAAAAGGATGAGAACATGGTGTATACTAGTGTAGCTACTCTAGACAACAAGAGCCATATGTCTAGGGTTTCTCTTCCCTTGATGTATGTCATTACCATATAATGAAACATCCCATACCGCTGCAATATAAGGAAAGAATGACATCTAAGGACCTATCATACATCAAGCACCAGTCTAGACCCAGTTCTCAGACATCTAGGTGCTAACCTAGAGGCTAGGTCAGATCTAGTCTCTATAAGGCGACAAATCCAACCCTAAATATTATTAAGTTCAAGGTTCTTTAGTTTTGAGTTGCATAATGAGAAAATGTCAGACTTTGCTATTGTTCATGCTCTGATACCACCTGTGACGTCCCCAGATTATCTAAAACTTAATCTGATGTGTGACGTCCAAATTGAAACCCTCACCTCAGTGAGAATCCCAATTTAAACACCACACACTAGGCAAAGAAGAAGAAAATTAGAGGAAGTCAGAAGGAAACATTGTAGCACATGCACATGAACAATAATAAAACCATACAACACATGTTCACCATTCAACATATAATTACAACATGAATTGTTACAACATTTGATATTACATATTGAACAACAACTTTTACATATACATGTACTACCACTAAATGACATGATCTTAAGACAACATGTCCACATGTACATTAGCTCCCCATACAACTCACAACTATCTTGGATCTTCAAGATCATATGTCCACAACCTAAAAAAAAGATTACATGTGGTACACATCAACACAATATTCTAGAAAATTGTACTGAGTACGTCTATGTGTCTTTTATATACCTCTCATCATATATTGGAAATAAGATAAAACTAATACTTGGTAGTTATAAAGAAATATAAGAAAAAGCATATACTTGCACAAAGATATTCATTAACAAAAGAGAACACATGTTTTAAGCTTATTTCCATCATATATCTAGTACATCTACCACCAAAGGTATAGATGCTTTTAGGCCTTATGATCTCCTGCCATAGAGTTAGATCATGTATACAATGTCATCTCCTACGATAGAGTTAGATCACCTCAATGCAGTGTACTACCAAAGAGTTTAGTGCTATCATATGATGGATCAGATATCTTATGTTTCATGTGATCATTGACATATAAGTATGAAAGACATCATGCAACATATCATTCAAAAACAATCATTTCAACCAATAACATATGCCAAGTCTTTACTACCATATAACACAAGCATATTGTATAATAAGCCAAGTAAGAGGAAATGGCATACCTTGGTTAAGATAAACCTAATTATCACATATCCCTGATATCAACTATATCCTTGGTCAAACCTGATTAAGACAAGATCATATACCATCATCAAATTCTCATAATCTTACATCTCATCTTAACCCTAATCATGTTCATTAGGGTTTAGCTTATCTCATTAGGATATTCTCATTATTACTTGAATTATCTTCTTGGGATTATCTTACTAATGTCATATTCCAGATTATGGTTCATTAACTGAACATTAGGTTCCATATTCCTTTTTGTGCACATATTAACCCTAGTTAACATACATTACTCCAAATTACGGTACCAACCCATGTATTAAGGGCCATCTTCATATAACATGGATTCTATGCATCATCATGAACTCATAATTACATATTATCTTCTAATTGCTAATATTAGGGTGTTTTGTAAATTCCATCATTTATTGATCATGTATGTATTTATTACATATTATTTAGGGCTATCAACCCTAAATAGATATATTGAGGAAAATTATATGATTATGTGTATCACCATTATAATTACTGACTTCAGATGGATTACATATATGATTTATGATTTACTGATATTTTCTCATAATTTTAGGCCATAGTTTGATATTTATTATCCATTAAGCAAGCATTACACATCTTACATGATATCATTGTTATTACTGCATCAAAAGCCTGGTATTATGTTTTCACATTGTTCTACATATTTTTCTGAGAAAAAGGGTACTTTGCTTGTATTTTTCTGATATACGTGCTAATTACTAGGAATTATCTAAGATTTGGACATTTATGAGATATTTACCTTATTCGGCGAATTAGTAGCTGCCATGTGGAATGTGAGAGGCAAAACCCTCTCACCCCTGGTTCAGCCTGACACAGATGCTAGGTTGGATCCGTGGATCTATGGATCTGCTAACCCGGGTTGGGGCCTCCTCTCTTGTTCTCGCGTAATATGGTCTCATGAACTCGCCTATCTCCCTTGCTTTGCTTGGGTGCCGCCACACAGCTCGGCTCCGATGAGCAATCGGGTAGTGTTTTCTTCCTCTGAATGACCACTTTCTAAAGCTAGGAGATCCAGCATGGTCATGTGGAGCTCCTCATCTCCACCTGTGCTTCACGGTGAGCTCAGGGATCCCTACCCACGACCTCGCCGGCCGTAGTCGTCGCCGTGGTGGTGAACTGGAGAAAACATGGTCTCGTCCTCCTATTTTGAAGTTACATACTCCAGAAGATCCACCGAGTCATTCGAAACTTGACCAAACCATCCAAAGAGGATGGGAAGGCTTGAAGCTCTTCCCCCGTCTCCCTCTTCTTCTCCAGTAAAGGCTCCTACATCAGTTGTCGGCGCTGCTAGAACAGGGATCGCAAGCGCCCTCCAGCGAATCAACTAAACTCACCCTTCCTCCTCACCTACTCGTCTTCCTCTGATCTCCCTTCAACCTCTGGTTCCATTCTCTATTTCCTCCTCTCTTCCTACTGCTAGCAGCAATGGAGATAGAGGGTAGAATAGGTTAGGGGCTCTCCCTCGACACTTCACCAAATACCACGAGAGAAGGGTCAAAACAGACCGCGATGGAGAGGCAAGTCCAACTGCCAGGGTCTTTCCCTCTCTCGAGCCACTAGTGATAAGATAGGGTGACGTTCATGGTTTCCTTCACGGTTGAGCTTGTAACCGCAAGGTTGAAGACTACATTGTGGCCTTTGATTTTCAATCCAATGGTTTCAATCTCTCCAGATCAACCTGGATCCGTAGCTAACTCAAGTCAGAGGTTCCAGCCACTTGATTAGCTCTAAATAGTCCAAATCTATCCACGCAGCCTGCCCTTAGCCAAAGGGGCATGACACAAGCTAAAAAAATTGTAACTTAGGTATATAAATCATCAAATATACACATTATTTCCCAAATTCAAACTCAATAACTCTATCTAGGATGCTCCAATTGTCACAAAATTTTAACCATAGGTTTGCTACCCCTCAAGCTACATTTTATTCAAATTTGGTGAAAAAACTTAGCTATATGACTTGCTAACTAAATTCCTCAAAGACATTAAATATAGGGATCTCAATCATGATATAAACATCAATCACCACACATGCTTTGCCAAAAACTTGGAACTCTCAAAACCACTCAACATGCATGAAATCGCTTATGTCATTAGGTATTCAAATACTTCAAAAGTTCACTCCATCACATCCTACACACCTTAAAAGAAATTTTGTCCTCGAAATTAAGCCAAAAGCCACTTTGTCACATCATATACATCTTAAAAGAATTTTTGTCCTCAAAATTGACTGTCCTCTTACTTCAAGGAGAAACCAAAAGGTCTATGTTCGCTTGTAGGGTACCAACATAGGTGCAACATTCTCATAAGCATCATGTCTAAACATATGTATACCACTCCTATGAAGGTTTGTAGAGCATCTAGGGTGAAACATCACTTCATAGAAGGCTCAAATAAGGGTTTAGAGGCTTAGTTTATTTCATTACATATCTCATATATTAGGGTTGCTTCCTTATATTAACCCATGCATTAGGGTTCCCACATCATATTACCATGTTTTAAAGGAGTTGACTAAAGTTAGCCCATTATATCAAGGTATCATCAACATTTTATTGAGTTGATTGTTACAACATGTTTAACATTAACATATGACTTTTAGGAGGGAGTTAACTATAGTTAACACACTTTATCCATATAGATCATAACAAGGAGTCACCATCGTTATGTATGATCTCATTTCAGTCACATATTAAGTTACAAACTTTGTTAGTGAATTCATAACTTAATTAACCAACTATATCACATTATCATCATTATTCATGTATATGGTTAACCATCTATGCATTGTTACCTTTTAAACCATCCCTAGGTTTCCATCATATCATGTCTATGTGTCACGTATTGAGATTAGATCGCATCCTTACATAAATTATATCATGGCTGTGCTAAAGAAACTTATACAAGTGACTCCTCAAACATATATAAAAACTTCATCTAGTCCAATTGAGATTCTCTCAGACCATCTCATGAGGGTAGTGCCATGCTCAGTCTCTCTGAGCTAACTCAAATCTATGAGTATCTCATATACATATACTTTATTTTTCCTCTCTTAGTCTAGGGTTCTCAGATTACCTCATTGGCACTAGTGATAATCTTACAAGATCTTGCCACATAAGCACAAACCAAAACATGCTATGACATTCTCTTCATAGGTTCTATACCCTTGAGACACTATATCTCATCTCTCTCTTATGTATATACCACTAGATTCCTACAAGGAGCAACCAACCCGAGCATGAGGCTTCACAAAAACTAAAAACATAGCTACCTCCTCCAGGGTCTTGGGCTCTCTCCCTCACCCAGATGGCAGTCACTCATATTCATATTCACATATGTACACATAACCAGCCTCTCTCTGTCTCTAGGGTTTGGTCCTCCCAAGGACATCTAGGGTTTAAGATAACTATAGGAATCATGCATAAAGCAACTCATCTCAATCATTTAGGAGTATTCTAGTTTAGGACATATCATATCACATATTTCTCATCATCTCATATCACATATTTCTCATCATCTCATATCTTGGAGTTTAGGTTCTCTGACCTTCCCCCAATGGGTCTCACCCTCTCTGGAGTTAACCCTAAAATTAGTCCTAACACTAGAGGTCCTCCTTCATAAAAGAGATTGAGGCTCTCTGTTGATTCACAACCTTGTCTTAACTTAACATATCTTATCTCATAAAGCCTAGTTTCTTGCATCATCAAAACTTGTCTCAAATCCTCAAAATCGAACTTAAGTCCTCAAAGACAAACATATATCATCATAACCATCTTATGCCATCTATATAAGACTTACATAATATCATCAAGACTTATTTCATATAAATCCAACAAGGCTCTATACATCTAATCTAGAACTACTCTCCCTTCTAGACTGATGTCATTCAATTTCACTTAGGTTGCATGATCACCTCCTACTCGTACATGTGTGGGGACACATTTTTGTAATGCATATATATAATAAAATATTATATAGTTTTTCTCCAATAAAACATGTGTTAGAGAAAACTATCAAGGTTCGATATGATTGGAATCCAAAACCAAATCCAGAAAATGAGTGTCCCACACATAGTAGAGAGTACAATGCCATGAAAACTAGTAAAAAGGATGAGAACATGGTGTAGACTAGTGTATCTACTCTAGACAACGGGCGCCATATGTCTAGGGTTTCTCTTCCCTTGATGTACGTCATTTCCATATAATGCAACGTCCCATACCGCTACACTATAAGGAAAGAATGACATCTAAGGACCTGTCATTCAACAAGCACCAGTCTAGACCCAGTTCTCAGACATCTAGGTGCTAACCTAGAGTCTAGGTCAGATCTAGTCTCTATAAGATGACTAATCCAACCCTAAAGATTATTAAGTTCAAGGTTCTTTAGTTTTGAGTTGCATAATGAGAAAATGTCAGGCTTTGGTATTGTTCATGATCTGATACCACCTGTGACGTCCTCGGATTTTCTAAAACTTAATCTGATGTGCGATGTCCAAATTGAAACCCTCACCTCAGTGAGAATCCCAATTTAAACACCACACACTAGCTAAGAAGAAGAAAATCAGAGGAAGTCAGAAGGAAACAATGTAGCACATGCACATGAACAATAATAAAACCATACAACCCATGTTCACCATTCAACATATAATTACAATATGAATTGTTACAACATTTGATATTACATATTGAACAACAACTTTTACATATACATGTACTACCACTAAATGACAAGATCTTAAGACAATAGGTCCACTTGTACATCAGCTCGCCATACAACTCACAACTATCTTGGATCTTCAAGATCATATGTACACAACCTAAACAAAAGATTACATGTGATATACGTCAGCACAATATTCAAAAATATTGTACTGAGTATGTCTACATGTCTTTTATATACCTCTCATCGTATCTTGGCAATAAGATAAAACTAATACTTGGTAGTTATAAAGAAATATAAGAAAAAGCATATACTTGCACAAAGATATTCATTAACAAAAGAGAATACATGTTTTAAGCTTATTTCCATCATATATCTAGTACATCTTCCACCAAAGGGATAGATGCTTTAAGGTCTTATGATCTCCTGCCAAAGAGTTATTAGATCATGTATACAATGTGATCTCCCACCACAGAGTTAGATCACCTCAATGCAGTGTACTACCAAAGAGTTTAGTGCTATCATATGACGAATCTGATATCTTATGTTTCATGTGATAATAGACATATAAGTATGAAAGACATCAAGCAACATATCATTCAAAAACAATCATTTCAACCAATACCATATGCCTAGTCTTTACTACCATATAACACAAGCATATTGTATAATAAGCCAAGTAAGAGGTAATGGCGTACCTTGGTCAAGACAAACCTAATTGTCACATATCCCTAATATCAACTATATCCTTGGTCAAACCTGGTTAAGACAAGATCATATACCATCATCAGATTCTCATCATCTTAACCCTAATTGTGTTCATTAGGGTTTATCTTATCTCATTAGGATATTCTCATTATTACTTGTATTAACTTCTTGGGATTATCTTACTGATGTCATATTCTAGATCACGGTTCATTAACTGAACATTAGGTTCCATATTCCTTTTTGTGCACATATTAACCCTAGTTAACATACATTAATCCAAATTTGGGTTACAACCCATGTATTAAGGGCCATCTTCATATAACATGGATTCTATGCATCACCATGATCTCATAATTACATATTATCTTCCAGTTGTTGATATTAGGGTGTTTTGTAAATTCCATCATTTATTGATCATGTATGTATTTATTAAATATTATTTAGGGTTATCAACCCTAAATGGCTATATTGAGAAAAATTACATGATTATGTGTATCACCATCATAATTACTAACTTCAGATGGATTACATATGTGATTTATGATTTACTGGTATTTTCTCATAATTTTAGGCCATCGTTTGATATTTATTATCCATTAAACAAGCATTACACATCTTACATGATATCATTGTTATTACTGCATCAAAAGCCTGATATTGTGTTTTCACATTTTTCTACATAATTTTCTAAGAAAAACGGTACTTTACTTGTATTTTTCTGATATACGTGCTAATTACTAGGAATAATCTAAGATCTGGATATTTCTGAGATATTTACCTTGTTCGGCGAATTAGCAACCGCCACGTGGCATGTGAGAGGTGCAACCCTCTCACCCCTGGTTCATCCTAATTCAGATCCTAGGATGGATCTGTGGATCTATGGATCCACTAACCCGGGTCGGGGCCTCCGCTCTTGTTCTTGCATAACGCGGTCTCATGAACTGGCCTGTCTCCCTTACTTTGCTTGGGCGTCGCCGCACAACTCAGCTCCGACGAGCAATCAGGTAGTGCTTTCTTCCTCTGAACCACCACTTTCTAAAGCTAGGAGATCCAGCATGGTCATGTGGAGCTCCTCAGCTCCACCTGTGCTTTGCGGCGAACTCACGGATCCCTACCCACGACCTCGCCGTCTATAGCCGTCGTCGTGGTGGTGAACTGGAGAAAACATGGTCTCATCCTCCTATTTTGAAGTTACATACTCCTGAAGCTGCACCGGGTCATCTAGAACTTGACCACTCCATCCAAAGAGGATGGGAAGGCTTGAAGCTCCGCCCCCGTCTCCCTCTTCTTCTCCAACAAAGGCGCCTACATCAGCCGTTGGCACTGCTACAACAGGGATCACAAGCGCCCTCCAGTGAAGCAAATGAACTCATCCTTCCTCCTCACCTACTCATCTTCCTCTGATCTCCCTTTGACCTCTAGTTCCCTTCTCTATTTCCTCCTCTCTTCCTACTACTAGCAACAATGGAGATGGAGGGTAGAATGGGTTAGGGGCTCTCCTTTAACACTTCACCAAATACCACAAGATAAGGGTCAAAACATTCTGTGATGGAGAGTCAAGTCCAACTGCCAGGGTCTTTCCCTCTCTTGAGCCACGAGCAATAAGGCAGGGCGACGTGTGTGGTTGCCTTCGTGGTTGAGCTTGTAAATGTAAGGTTGAAGACTACACAGTGGCCTTTGATTTTCAATCCAATGGTTTCAATCTCTCAAGACCACCCTAGATTCGTGGCTAACTCAAGTTAGAGGTTCCAGTCATTGGATTAGCTCTGAATGGTCCAGATCTATCCATGCAGCCTGCCCTTAGCCAAAGGGGCGTGACACAAGCCAAAAAAATTATAGCTTAGGTATATAAATCATCAAATATACACATTATTTCCCAAATTCAAACCTCAATAACGCTCTCTAGGATGCTCCAATTGTCACCAAATTTTAACCATAGCTTTGCAACCCCTCAAGCTACATTCTATTCAAATTTGGTGACAAAACTCAGCTATATGATTTGCTAACTAAATTCCTCAAAGACATTAAATATAGGGATCTCAATCATGATATAAACATCAATCACCACATAAGCTTTGCCAAAAACTTGGAACTCTCAAAACAAATCAGCATGCATGAAATCACTTATGTCATTAGGTATTCAAATACTTTGAAAGTTCACTCCATCACATCCTACACACCTTAAAATAAATTTCATCCTCGAAATTAAGCCAAAAACCACTTTGACACAACAATAGTTTTTAACTCTACTATAAGCCCTATGGGAAGAGATAAATTAAAGGTTCTAATTGCAGTGGTAGCAACTCTTTCTCCATTTGCAATACATAGTTTAACCTCGCCCTTTCATAAAGTCTTACTTCTTTTTAGATCCTCCATATTCAAGCATTTTTTAGATCCACATTTGGTATCTCGTACCCAAGATGAAGAAGCAGACAAATTCATATTGTACCTAAGATGAAGAAGCAGACAAATTTATCTCAAGAATGTATATACATGAAGTGGAGATCTCTATCCCAAACTTTAACTTCCTAAATCCCTTTATAGACATATTCCTCTTGAACTTTTCTTTCTCCTTATCTTGAGTGTTGAAGACTTGGACTTTAGTTTGGCTTCAGAACACTTCTTGGATTTGGTTTCATCCTCAGACTCCACTTCACTGGTCATCATCACAGACTTGTCCTTCTTCATTCGTGCTTCAACATTTATCAACATGCCAGGCAACTCTGACAGCGATCTGGCCATGTTACTCAAGTAATAATACTCAATAAACTGGCTATATGATTCAAAAAACAATTGTAGAATCATATTTGTGTCCAACTCTTGGCTCAAAGGGAATCCCAGTTGCTCTAGATATTCCATATGTCTAATCACATTGAGCACATTGGTCTCTACTTGGGATTCCCTTATGTCAACTTGCACTCAAAGAGTGCCTCTAAGACATTATACCTTTGTTGCTTTGCATGATTCTGGTTCACGTTCTTAATATGTGCTACAATCTTAAGAATCCCCATGTCTTCACACTGCTCATGCAACTCATACTTCATGCAGCATAGCATAAGGTGCTTAATGTCTAAGGCATCATTGGTATACTTCCAATAAGCATCTACCTCATCCCTAAGTGCATTTGAAGCAGGCTCTTTTGGCACTAGTGTATCTAGGACATAGAGCTTATGCTTAGAGAACCCTTCTCAAAGTCTAAAACTAGTCATGGAAATTTGTCCAATTAAGTTTCTCCTTCTTAAGGACCGGTCATAATGACAATTTGTTTAGCATTTGGTTCTATAAGTTTTTTTGCAATATGTCAAAACACTTTCAATTTGATTTGATTACTACAAATTTGACGATGTTTAATTAGGCCTTTAAGTAATTATCAATTCCACTATTTTTTCAAAATGATACCCCTCACATATCAATTTGGAAGATTACAGTGTACAACCTTCTAGTAAGCCAAGATCCAAAATAATTGAGTTACTCCCAGGCCAATGTCAGCATCCATAATTAATTATTCATGTAGGCAACTTTTTCCAATTGCATCTCATTCAATTCTTGGATATATGGTATGCAAAAATCTTTGCCATATTCATCTGCATGATTCTAGGCACTTAATCTCATTTAGGTCACCTAGTTAAGTATGACCCAAAAGCCAACACGATAATAATGCACCCTGCTTGGGAGACCCACATAACTATCATGACACTTCCACGATATGGATATCACACCACACTTAGTCGATCAAGCTTTTCATGTGTGTTGCTTATGGAAAGCATCTGAGACGTATTATGTTTGATTGAGGGATTTTATATTTATATAAATACATATACATATCCAATCACCACATACTTATAGTACATATCGTATACATGCTATAACCACAAATGACATATGCAATTATAAAACATGAGCAATGGTTATGGCCATTCTATTGTAATTCCTTAGAGCCACAAGGAACTATTACCACCTAAGGTCTGCATCATATGCATCAATCCTGTTGTTAATGAAGATATGTGCTCAAATCAAACTGGGTCGATCAATTCAACTCTTGAACCAATTGGTTCACCTCCTGGTTAGTCAGTTGGTCTCTCAAAGTGATCGTCTAGTCTCCAATCCAAGAGACTTCTAGATACCTCTAGTGGATCGGTTGGGCCACCAGTCGATCGGTTTGGATCATCCTGTTGTCTGGCCTCCTTGGTCATCCAATCGGTCAATTCATTTTCTAAAATGGGTGGTTTTTCTGGTGCAAGACGTCTTCTCTTCTATAACAAGAATTAAAACTATCCTAATCCTATTTAACATATTGCACAGTATTAGGGAAGCCTCAAGTTACATTTAAGGGGTGCATATCAAGGAGAGAATTCAATACTTTTACATATGGATGAGAAGATAGAGGCTTGACATGAAAAATAAAGACATAAAATAGGATTAACAACCATCCAACCAAGCACAAGAATCTAGAGGTTATTGGTCATAACCATGCTAACATCCACCATCAAAACCAATTTTAGGGCAAATAAGTTGGGATCATATGTGGTATTTATTTGTTTATGCACATTAATTATTTTTAAGTATTCACATTGTATGCAATAAATAAATGATAAAACCAAAATCCAACCATATCAATTAAATCACAAAACAAAGTAAATTGACCTAGACGACTGTTGGCATTGGCCTCCTGGTTAATTACCAAGGATGGGTAGTTGATTTCATCTTCTTTGCGGATGACAAAGGCCTCCTCTCCTCTATAGTAATCCACATGGACCACCATGAACTCCTATCATTCTAGTTGAACGGACAAAAATGAGTTGTCCCTTCTAGCCAGCGTGCTAGCACTGACTTGCTCTCCTAATTGTCTTTCCCTTGCTATCCCTCCCTTTGATGGATATGACTTGCTTGGGTTCTCATGTTTCCACAACTGTGAGAAGAAAAAAATTGTCAGAGCTTATTGTTGTGTCTCTTAAAGACCATCACTACCCCTATATTCATAGGAGGGCTAGGGTTGGGACTTCTAGTCTAAGCGGGAGTTGAAGAGACATAATTTCATGAATTTTCTAGAACCTGGGAACGTTGAACCGATGGGTTCACTACTGAACCAATCAGTTCACATGTTAGACAATTAGTTCAATTTTGAATTGGTCATTTCACAATGTTTCCCAATCACAATTGTATTCACAATTAATGCTCAATTAATGAACAACATGATGTCAACATCAATCCTTGATCCAATCACATTGATCAACCAAATGGTTAGTCCACAACTTGAACCGATCAGTTTAGACACCTGAGCCGATTGGTTCACTTAGTGAACCTATCATTCTAGAGTCCTAATTGCCAATCTTGTTAAAATTGAATACCTAACACTTTAGTAATCAAGTTTAAACCATATTCATAACTAAACTTCTATTTTAGGTGTATTCTATGTGTGTGACCCTATAGGTCCCGAGTTACATTAGAAGTGAATGTCCATAACTGATTTATGACATCACAGGCAATGAGTGGTATCTAGAAAGGCATCATTGCTACCCAAGTAATTTGGAAAGTTGGATAACAACTTCAAACTTCAATTTATGATTAGTGTTACAATGATCATATAGTTCCTTTGTCTTTGATATTCAGATTGAACTTGAGGCATTGAATCATCATTCTCTCAATGTTCAATCCATGTTCCTTGAACTAGATCAAACTATCTGATATATATTTCATTTTAATATCATATATTGACTCACGGGCGCATGGCCATGCTTTTCTCAGTCTTGCTTATCAAGTGGCCAAGATATCAAACTCCTGTAGGAGGGACAAATCCCATCTACATCACCCACAATCAATTATCATGTGTCATAACTCATCTGAGCATCATCTTTATGGCAACTGTTATTCAATCTCACATTTGATAATGTCAAAGTAAACCAAACAAATTCAGGACTAAGAACCACCATCACTATCAGAGCTGATTCTGACTACCATTCAATGGTTTCCATGTATCACTCTCAAGGTGTGTCTGTCTGATATGCTATATTCTCTATCAAGTATCTATGTGTTTGGTTTGATATCACATATCACGACTAATGAGATTTTGTCATCAACCAATGCACACTCTAGTCTAATGTGTTATTATTGTCTATCAACCTTCCACAATAGCATTTGACTAGGGACAAAACAAGAATCTATTTACTCTTAACATTCATATGATCTCATTGTCTAGGTCCTCAACCTAAAGGCTTACGTCATTGAATAACATCATTCTTTAGACAATTATTATGTTACATCATTATCTCATAACTAACTAAAATATAATAAATGGAAGATTGCCTTTATTATTAATCAAATCATTTACAAGATATGACATTACAATCATCATATGATTGGCTCTCTGGGCATACATACCAACATGAACAACTATTAAATGCAAATGAGAGAGGTATTTACTTCAAGAGTGGACACACAAGAATTCCAAATGGTTGATGGATTGAGAGAACTACAAGAATCCCGACTGGAGGCATGAAATTTAGTGCTAGTGGGAGGCAAACTACCTTGATTTGAGGCTCTTGTTCTCAAAACCCCTTTGTTGTTATACTTTTGTTTTTCTAAGAAACACACACACACCATACTTGATAGTTTTTCTATTTGTGAATATTGTTAGAATAGATGCGTAGGTGGAAAGATCATGCATGGAGGAGCCAACCAAAAGGAGATCAAGAATAGAGAAAATAATTGAAAATTAGTTAGAAAGATATAAGAAACCAACCACCACGGCTATTCGACACAGCATGTCTATGGTGCCAATGGGCCAAAATGGTCATTTTGAATAGAACAGTCGTGTTGGTTCTACCATGTCCACTTGTTGGTATGCTGATGATTCCCCCTCTTGGAGACTTTCTACCAGGAATCCATGACCTCTTCCTTACTATTCTAAACTTCTATTTCATGTTGAGGACAACATGGTTTTAAAGTTTGGGGTGGTAGGGGGTAATCCCTTATTTTTCTCTATTCCTCTATGTTTCTTATTCTAAGTTTTTTTCTCAATATGATCAAATAGTATAGCTAACTCTTATACTTGTCCATTCATACTCATTGTTCTTATTTTTCATACATTCATATCATGTAGTTTAGTTTCTTGCATTTTTGTGTAATTTAGAAAAAAAATTCTCTTCATGCCATTATGTTTCATGCATTGCATTTCATGTAAGTTTTTGTAATTTTTATGCATTTTTAGCTAGGAATTGTTATTGCTTCATAATGTAGGTTTGGATGTGGTTGAAGGAAAATTGGAACCATTTTGTCCGCCCATATTTGGAATTTCTTTCCTAAAAGCATGTTTTAACCCAATCTCTACATATTGAATTGAAAATGTTGACCTTTAACAAATGCATGCTACATTCTCATGTCTATTGATAAATGGTCTCTCTTGACTTTTTACATGTGAACACCTCTTTCATGTTTGTGAAATGCTTGGTTGATTGTGATCTAATCAATCCATAAACTCTTAGGGTTTGTTGAATCTCATAAATATTTGGTTTTCATATTGCTCATTCTTATGGTGTGTTATTATTTGATGAAGTTGTTGGAGTAACTTACATGCAGCAGGAGATCTCATGTTGTAGCCCACACTAATGACCCCTCTTTGACTCACTTTTCTCTCACCATTCCTTATCTCTCTGCCTCATGAAAAGATGACAAAGAGCACATATCAGCCTTGGCCACCATCAAAAAGTTTGGGGTGGCCATATCTATATGCATCCACTTCAGTCTCACCACCATGTTCCCTACCTACACCAAGGTAAAAGAAAAGAATAAGAAACTAAAGAAAAAAAAGATTCTCCTTTGTAATAGCATATAAATAAGGATAAGAAGAGTGCAACTATGTAATAGCACTCCAATATCTTATCACAACCCCCTTCTTCTATTTGCATGCCCATTGAGCTAGGAAACATCAAACCTAACTCAGTTCACCCTTTTTCACAGCCATGTGGGTCACTTAGTGTGATTTGAGATATGAGTTTGAATGCATGAAGATAGAACAACAACCCTAGTCATATTTGATTGTCACCACCATTAAACGGTTTATTAGAAGCAATGTGAAAGCCATATAGATTGAGTGTGCATTATATGCCCTATATTTTAAGTTTGTATGCTCAGTTATTTAATCATGATTAGTTTGTGAAAAAAGGAGAGGAAAGAGGTGAAATAAATGTACTTAGTCATCTTTGAGATCATTTAGTCAATGTATCCCTATTGTAATGCATTTGTCATTTCTTGATGGTTGAAACACTGAAGATAGGTTGAGTTGGAGCATACTTGAGGACATGTATGTTTTAAGTTTGGTGTGGTGATGCAACCATATTTTAGGACTTCATCTTGTGTCTTCTTGTACTTCAGTCACATCTAAACATGTTAGATTGCAAGTTATTTCCCCTAATAAATGTTTTTTTTATCAAATGGACTTATGGACATTTTTGCATGTTATTTAGACATTTGGACAATTCATTGGAAGAATGAGAGAGAAGGAATATGTTCTACGGGCTCCTTCACCTATGGAGGAGTATAAATAAGGTCCTAAAGCTCCTTCAACCTACCACTAGTGGCCAAGGGTCAAGCTAAAGAAAATATGTCCATGGATAGAAAAGTTCAAAGCTCAAAGTGAAATATAAACCCCCAACACAGTTGTAGTGACACAGAATGACCATATTACCATTGAAAATTCATAGGGGAAATCTAAAATTTGAAGCAACTACATCAAACCCTCCAACATGGTTGTTCTCACCACTACATATATGAATTATGTTGTCAGTTTTTTTCTTCAAGGGAAACTGACAACATAAACCTTTCTTGTCAGTTCCTTAAAGAAAACCGCCACGATTGGCCAGTTGAGAAAACATGGGTTGTGATTTATTTATCTTGTCAGTTGATCATAAAGAAGTGAAAAAATAGAGTGCAAAAAATAATTTTGCGCAATTTTTTGAGAGAGATTTAAATTCCCTTCAAAACCCCTATCTCATCAGTTACTAGTAAAATAGTTGAAGAGATAGAAGTATCTAAATCATTAGTTATGTGGATGGTAACAAGTGTGAAATGTTACATACCAAATGCCCTGCAATGTCCCCCCCCCCTCAAATTGTCATATATCATCAATTTTTTGTATAGACACTGATGACTTAGATGTTACTAGGACACATTGTTTGCTGTTGATTTTTTCTTAGCTGACAGGCGATATAGGTTCATGCGGACACATGTTTTGTCGAGAGTTTTTGTTCATATAACTGAAAATATAAGGTAAGTTGTCAGTCTTTTTATAATAACTGACCACATACATTTTACTTAGCGTCGTAAGAAACCCCTCTTTCCCTCCTCGTGAGCCTACTTGCTAATTCCCCTCTCTGCATGTGAAACCCTGGAGATCACCACCGCTGCTCCTCCTCTTCCAACCACTACTACTCATCCTCCAATCTATCACCACTACTCCTCGTCTAATCTTCCACTACTGCTCCTCCAACCCACCATCATTGGTCCTCCTCTAGTTGTCATTACCCCTCGTCCAACTACCACTGCTCCTCCTTCATTGTTCTTCGACGAGCACCAGGTGACAGTGTGTTGTGCCACCACCACCTCTACATCTCACATTCACTCGACCACCATTCTCCAACAAAAGGCAATGTCGCCCAAGACCTCACGACTGGCGGTCGAGTCTCCACTCTTCCCCAGTTTTCAACAGTGAGAACCCAAGGCAACATAGTTCCCTCAACTGTTGCCTTTATTGCATCCAATGAAGGTAATGCCTCTGCCAAAGTCAGCTACCCCACTCCCCTGGACCTTAGACTCTAGGAATTAGATCCCCAGCCTAGGATGATTTAGGGCCAAGCTCCTCCCATTCCATCAAAAGGTACAACTCTTATTTCATTCAATCAAGCAATATGTCTACATATACAAGAATTCATAAAGCTTTTAGGTAAAACAATATACCAATGATACCCAACACATTATCTCTTGCTAGATTCTTGAGATATTGGCACCCTCAATTCTTGTAGACACCTTGACTTGGAAATTCTTGATCAGAATAGGTACTAAATTGTCGATTCTATTATTGAACTATTTATCTCCCTCTTGAATTTCATTCATATAATGTTGCAAAAGTGGTGAACCAAATTGTTATTAGCCTTTCCCTCATGTTGAAGGTCACCCCAACTAAATTGAATATTAAACATTATTGAATATCTCCCTCTTGAATATTATGTTTGATTTGTTTGAATAATATGTGTGATTCCAACTTCATGTTCCCAAGTTGCAAAGAACAATATAAACACTAATATTAAGCTACACACATTTAAATCATAATATGTAAATGCTAATATATAAACTTTAATGAACAAATCCTAGATTCTAAACCCTAATTTCTAGACCATGTTGTTGGCCTAAAAACCCATCTGAGATTTACTCTTTAGGAGTAAACCTTGCATAGTCCCTAATTTGGGACTATTCTTGATCACTTCATTTCACTTAGGATGTAAGTGCATAATGCATGCTTGATTTCAATAAATTTCAACAATATTTCCCCTTTTGTTCTCTAGGTACATATGTAGATGAATACTTACCCATCTACACGGTGTACTTGGAGAACTATGGGAAAATGTTGTTGAAATTTTTTAAAATCAAACACACAATATACAACTACTAGTGAGATGAAGTGCTCAAGAATGAGATATGTGGTACACATTCATCAATATGAATTCTAATAGATGATTAGGGCTCAATTCAAGCATATTTTATTTTGGAAGAAACTTATCATCTAACACCTGATGAGCTACTCATCTCCCATCTGATCATAGAATGGATCAATTATAGATGTATAATACAAATTGTTGCACTCTGGAGTTTATTAATGGTCTCGATGAGTTTGTAAGATTTGCAGATGAAAATAGCAAACAACCCGAAGATAGGTTATATTACTCTTGTAGGAATTGTAGTAACAACTTGAAAGTTGACATTGTTGACATGATCAAAGATCATCTCATGTGCAATGGGATTGTACAAGACTATACATAATGGTACCAGCATGAAGAGATTCCCAGTATGAGATAAGTAGATGTCAGTAGTGGTAGTTGTGTTGAAGAATAAATGGTTGTCAATGTTGATGCGAATGAACCAATTCCAATAGCCATGGTTGATATGATGCTAGATAGTTGTAGGGTAAATGTTATAGATCCACCTCCCTGATTTATAAATGTTGTGCATGATGCTGAGAAACAATTATTACTTAGGTTATACTAAATTTATGTAGTTGAGAGTTGTATTGAGATTGTATACTCTAAAGGCTAACAATAGACAGAGCTACAAAAGCTTCACTTCTTTGTCTCTGAAGGCAACGAGCTTCCAATATCAACATATAAATGAAAAAGATGTTGTGCCCAATGGTAGTGGAGGCTAAGAAGATACATGCATGCCTGGATGATTGTGTGTTGTTTCAAAAGGACTATATCAATATAAAAGAATGTCAGAAATGTGTGACATCTAGGTACAAAAGGACGACATCGGGTAACACCAAAATCTAATCTCTTGCCAAGGTGATGCAATATCTGCCTATAATACCACAATTTCAATACTTGTTTGTTAATACCATAGATGCACAAAATTTATCTTGGCATGCAAAGGTAAAGAAAAACAACAATGGTATGCTACGACATGCTTCTAATTCCCCACAATGGAAGAAGATTGATTTATTATACAATTTGGCAAAGAATATAGGAATTTAAGACTTGGACTTTGTACCAAAGGGATGAATCCATATGGAACATTAAGCAGCCGACATAGCACTTGGCATGTCATGATTGTTATATACAATCTTCCTTCATGGTTGTGTATGAAGAATAGATATGTCATGTTGTCCTTGCTGATATCATGCCCCACACAACCTACAAATGATATTGATGTTTACCTTGAACCTCTCATTGATGACCTAAAGAAACTCTAGGGAGAAGGTGTGATGACTTATGATGCTTTGCACTGAGAGATGTTTAATTTATGTGCTATGTTTTTCTACACTATTAATGACTTTCCAACTTATGAAAAATTATCTGGCTAAAACATCAAAGGAACCAAAGCATGTCCTATATGTGAGAAAAATATAGATTTTATCTGACTTAAATATGGTGGTAAGACTGTAGATCTTGGTCATCAAAGGTTTTTGCCAAAAGTGCATCCTTCCCAAAAGTTGCACAAAACATTCAATGGCTCATCTGAGGAACAGAGTGCCCCTAAACCTATGTGAGGGGAGGATGTTTATGCAAGAGCAAACATTATTGTAACTCATTTTGGTAAGAGACCATGTATTGCTCCCACATGTGAAAAGTATTTATTCAGAAAGAAGTCGATATTTTGAGATCTTCCTTATTGGAGTTATTTGATAGTTCAACATTGTACCGATGTCATGCATGTTGAGAAAAATTGTTTGTGATCGCAAGATCAGTAATTTGTTGAATATAAAAGGCAAGACTTAAGATGGCATCAAATAAGAATGGACCTACATGAAATGGGTATAAGGAAAGAATTAACAATGATGATGGTCTTGTGAATGGTAGTGTACATGTGTTATGTGGTGATAGGGGAACAAGCTCACATATTATAAGTCTTATACCTTTGAAAGTTGTACCATGCCCTTATCTTTGTAGTGCTTGTTATGGTTTTGTACATTATAACTTGATTGATGCTAAAACTTATGCGTGAGCCAATCACGTTGTGATATATGGAACAACCACGCGTGAGCCAATTTCCCTGTGATATATGGATGGCCATGCGCGAGCCATTCCTTTTTGGGACGTCCATGTGTGAGTCGATTCCCTTGTGATATATGGATAGCCATGCATGAGCCGATCCATTTGTTGACTATATGTCACTTGTACAAGTTGACTAATATGACACTATAGTGTTACTCTCGTGCTATCCGGGAGGTGTTAAAAAGTTCATGGAATTCGGCTCTTCCATTGACCATGTGTTGCACCAATATGAAGTTATTAGTGGTACTTTTGTAAGATCAAATATGAAAATATTTGATGAGGCCTTGTTTTCTTTTGTTTAGTTTTGTTGGTATAAAATATACATGTTCTTCACATTCCTTCTTACTTATAAAATGTTCTACTACTTTGTATAGCTACCTGATCTACTTAGATGGTGATAACTGCCCTGCTTACATCTGTATTTGAACCTGATTATCGTAGGTGTAGCTTTACTTCTATTATTTAGTTACTTTATGTAGTGCTTTAATACAGTTGGCAGAGAGTTATATCTCTCGCTGGGATGTTTGGTCTCACCCTGTGGGTTTCCACATCTTTTAGGTGGCCATGCACGAGGAGGTAGAGATCGTACAACTGATGAGGAGAAACAACAACACGACTAGTAGCTGACAAGGTTGAGTGTGCTTCTTGTTGGTCTTTTGGTGTTAGAGTCCTAGAGTCGTCCCTGTACACGAAGGTATTGGGGATAGTTCACTGTGTTTTGTGGATGTGATATCGATACGAGTTTTTGGCTTATGTGCCCTTTTGTTGTATATAGTTAGTAGATGTACATGTATATGCAAGAGAAATAGATATCATGTGTGATGGGCATGTCTATAGAACATATTGTAAGCATGACATTTTATGATATATATGATAAATATGGCATGTGAGGGATCTATATGTCACGAGTTTTCTGATGTTGGGGCCTTGTGCAATCGGTTTTAATTTTCAGTGTTTTTCAGTAATTCTCTTGCTTAGTATTATTTGCGCGTTTGGTTTTGAGAAATCTTGCTTTGTGTGGAAACGAGCGTCACATATATGATTTAATTTAATGGTATGAAGACAAAATGATGTATAATATGCATGTTCCATCCCAAGTACTTAAGTACCCAAACCCCATATGAGAATCTATTGCCAGTGGTTATAAGCTTGAGGAGAATGTGCAAGTGGAAGACCTAATTGAAATTCTCTCTCCATCCTGGAAGGATTTTGTCAAGACTCTTCATCATAGGAATGATGGGTTAACCATGTCCTCCTTAGTGAAATTGAATTTCATCATGATAAAAATGGTGTTAAGGTCAATACCTCCATAAGCAAAGTAGATGATGTCAAACCCAAGAAAAAACTAAAAAAGTTCAATATTAAATCCAAGCAATCTTTTGTGAAAGGAAAGTAGCCTAGTGATAATACAAACCCTGATTCTGGGAGCCAACACATTTTCTATGCATTTGGCAAGCATGGTCATCTTATCAATGTTTTTAGGGACCGTAAGGGTCAAAATAGCAAAATCACCAGGCCCCCAAGAATGCAAAAGTGAACATGAGCAATGTGGGGGTTGATGCATCTTCTTCCAAAAGGTTAGATATCATAAATTCTCTTATTCTTAGCATTAACCTTTATGCTAGTGGTAAGAACTGTGATTCTGGGGGATAGCACATTTGTTATACATGTGGTAAGCCTAATCATCTTGCCAATGTTTGAGGGACCATAAGGGTCAAAATAGAAAATTCACAAGGCCCCTAAGAATGCAGAAATGAACATGATCAATGTGGGGGTTGATGCATCTTCTTCTGAAAGGTTAGATACTACCAATTGTCTTATTCTTAGTGTTAACATTTCTTTTAGTGATAATTAGTGGATGGAATCTGAATGGTTCCTCACATCTGGTATGATCATTTTATTTTTTTATACATATTAGGAAGATATCCGTAGTGTGATCTCTTAGGGTGATGATGTATCCTTGAAGCATATTGTAGGCTATGGACATGTTGTAACGACCCCACCTCCCGGTAACCCCCAATTAAGGGAGACCAAAAGGTTAGAGCTGCTATACCAATTTCCGGATCAAATGTTTGACAAATAATCAATAATAATTATCAAATTCTACCAAACTATACTGAAAAGCTGTAATAAAATAAACTTTTTGCATACCTTTTGAAAACTGGGATTTCTAAACTTCCATCCACATATGAAATCTATTCTAACGAATCCTCCTTGCACTTTAATTCATGTATTCACAATATGACAATTTACTGTTTGTCCTTTTGGGTTTGTACCTAAAATGCCGACAAACAAAACGTCGGTCATCATAAATAAATATGCCGGTATGTGGGGGAGTACAAAAATTGTGCAACCATGATAACAATGTAATCAACCAAATATCATTTAACAGGCAAGATTACGTCTTAAGCAATACTACTCAATCCTTACCTATCCCCTATCTCTGTGTTGTCCCTGAAGCAGACTTGGATACTACCTCTCTCACATGGTAGATCCTTACCCCCATGGCCCTACCTCACAAGTATCCAATACTTAGGGTTGTGGAGTCTCATGGCCCTACCCAAAGGTAGCCCAATCCCTGACTCAAGGTGACTTGATGGACCTACCCCATTGGTAGCCATGTACTAAGTCATCCAATGACCCGATGGACCTACCCCATAGGTAGCCATGTACTAGGTCAATCTATGAAGCTATAAAGGGGACTAGGATTTGAGCTAGTAGGCACATAACTTAGGTGATAGTCATATCCACATTATAATTTACAAGAATTAAATTCATCCAACAGTTTAATTCAAGTCACCGATGAAAACTTCGGAAATCCTCGAAAAACTAATTTGGGATATTCATAAGCGTAACCACATATCTGTAACTGTAGATTTGGAGATAGAATCAACTAAGTGGAGAAAATCCAAGCAAGCAAGCAAATATGCACAGAAATCCTATAAATATATAAACTTCCTTTTATCAAGGTTTATCCAAACTCATCTTATTTCTTAGGATTTATATTCCAATTTTAGGGTTTCCTTTGCAATTAGGGCTTTGCCTCCACTTTTAGCATTATGAATTTTAATTTAACAAAACTACATAAAAACCCTAAGTTTCTCATCTTACTACTCCTAATAGAGTTAGGATCATTATTTAGTAACCTATTTCCATAATCCGAAATAAACATGTTTTTTCTCCTTTTTACCCTAAACTAGGGTTTCTATATGCATTATCTTTTATATATAGATTAAAACCCTAAATTAATCAACTTTTCATGTGAAACGGATTGAAACCCTACTTTACTATTCAATAGATTAATATTTCTCAAATTAACCTATTAAGCCATAAAGATTCATCCTTTATAATCAATTAGGGTTTCTAATTACCTTTTAATACCTTTTTCTATCAAATTAATACACTTTTGCAAAACGAGATAGAACTAGGTTACCAAACCATTTTTATCTTGTTCCTTGCATTTTTCTAAGCAACTTTCATATATAAACTTTTCTCATCGGAGTTTTCTAGCAATAGATATGATTTTTGCAAGAAAAAGCACTTTCTTTAATTTTGGTCAGAGAGGGTTAATTACCAAAATTGCTCAGCCGTTCGATCGATGCGTCACTGGTCTGCCCTTTAGATCTGACGCCCCGCGTCGCGCGCCTCCACTCATGAGATAACTTAGCAAGTCGGGCATGGGATCATTGGATCTCCTCATGAGATCACGATGGTCCTTGATCGAACGATGTCTGTCCTTCGTCCTCTTCCTTCCCTGTTGCTCGAGCCGTGGCGGCACCGAGGCGGAGACCTCACTGGAGAGAAACAAATAGAGAGAGAGAGTGCTAGGACTCAGGTGGTAGCTGCCTAGGTTTGTGAGGGTGTGAGGAAATGAGTGGGGGTCTTTATATAGGGCTAGAAGGGATCCTTTTAGGGTTTCTCAACCCCTCCTTCACCTGTTCTTCAGCCCGATTGGGCGTTTCTCCTAGACGCTATGAAAGCTTACCAACATAGGGTCGAGAAGGTTCATTTCCCTCCCCCGGACCCAATGGAACAATTTCCATGAGTGCACATGCACTGGATCAAGAGAAAATCGAGGGACAAAATCCCTCTGTACACAGCCAGAGTCCCAGTTCTTCTGGAACTCGATGATGAGCGGTGCTAGTTGGATCAAGATCCAACGGCCCTCATCCCTCGCGCTCAAGCAAAAGGGAAAAGATTTCCTATTTTTCAATATAATTCCATATTTTGAAGATAATTTGAAAAAGCCATAACTCTTAATTCGTAACTCCTTTTTATCTCAAATTTTAAGGGAATCTCATTAAGGATTTAATCTCCCATCATACCAAATTTGGGATCATTATCTAAAGAAAATGGGTCATTTTCTTTAGTTGTAAGTTATCACTTAAATATATATATATATATTCCACATATTTTCTCTTTCCCTAGCCATTATATTATTATCCTGAGTTCCTTGAACCTCAAGGAACCTTAATGGCTCGAAATCTCATCTTGGGAAAGATTCCTTAGCCTTTTATTCTTATTTTATCTATTTTATTATTTATTCCTTTATTCACTTGAATTCCTTTTTCTTTTCTTTTTCATTTTCTCTCAATTGGGATCAATAGCTAATAAAGCCCATTAAGAAAACAAATAAGGCTATTATGCACGAAAACCATTAAATCAACCATTGATTTCATTTATCTTTTAAAAGGAGATTCACAAATCTCTTTACATGGTTTAGAAAAATGAGGTTATAACACGTGTGGATTTGAAGCTCACATCTAGGAAAGTCCTTACACCGAAAAATGTTTTAAATATTCCTAATTTTAAAAAGAACATAGTCAGTGAAGTCTTAATTATGTTGTTTGGTTATACTATTTTGTATCAAAGGAACAAAGTTGTAATTTCTAGATTTGGTTCTTACATAGGTGTTGGGTACACCTGTGGGGGTTTACTTAAGCTCATTGTCTCTTCCTATAATGACACTTCTCATATTAATGAAGATTGTGTTACTACCATTTCTACTTCCATATCATGTGTTGTTCGACATGCTTGTTTAGGACATGTGAACAAGAACACTATGAAAAGTATGGTTCACATGGATTTGATTCCCAATACTCCTATCTTTGATGATGTTATATGCCAAATACATGTTCAAGAAAAATTGTCTAAGAAATATTTTAGATCAGTAGAAACACTGCTATAGAAAATGCTTTTCACAACAGTTCATTTTTCCATTTTGTAAGAGGTGTCAATCATTGTATTAGATTGTGTGGTTTTATGGGGGGGGTAATGCAACAAGTGTTGTGCATGATGTAACATATGTGTTTAACACAACAATTGATGCATGTTGTAGCTCACGGAACACACCCTTTGTAATAGAGGTGTTTTATACAACATGTTGAAAAAAGGGAAAATACCTCTAGACATAGGTTTCAAACTTGAGACCACATGAAAGTAAAGCACAATTCCAACTGTTGAACCAATTTTATTTTATGCACCACATGCATTATTTTCTGTACATATACATCGAATTGCATACAAACATGTTGAGAAAAAAAAAGGAAAATATGCCTAGACGCATGCTCAAACCTACGGCCTATAAGTATAGTTCTCTACTGCAGCACTAGCAACTTCAGTCTTGTATCCATTATCCAACATATATATCAAAATATTTACATATAAATATAAATATATAAATACACTATATATATATATATGTATATATGCTTTGGGCATGGCCTCTACATTCCCGTGCCTCTACCCCATGGGTTGGAGTCTGTTGTGTAATCTTGGTATATAACAATGGGTTACAACATGTTGTGTGATTGTGGTCTATTACAATAGATGAAATCAAGTTATGTGATTATGGTTTATTATAACAAGTTAGAGTATGTTGTGTAATTATGGTCTATTACAACAAGTTAGCATACTTGACTATTACAACATGCTAGATCATGTTGTGAAATATGGTCTTTCATAATGGCTTTGTAAATGTTGTGATATTACAATTTATTACAACAATATAACACCTATTGTAGTATCATGTATACTACAATAAGTTTGGATTGTTGTGTATAACTTGTGTTGTATAAAATATACAATAAATAACAAACAAACAGACTTAATTGTAATAAATATGCTAACTACAACACAACCAACAAAATTGTTGTATTTTTCCCGTTGTAAAAAACATTTTCTATAGTAGTGAAAGGAACACGTCTTTGCTTGAGCTTATTCATACCAATATCTGTGATCTAACTAGTATTCTTACTCGTGATGGCAGGCACTACTTTGTGACATTTATTGATGTTTTCTCCAAATATTGCTGCATTTACTTGTTTATATCTAAAGATGAACAAATGAAAAAACTTAGGATCTATAAGTCTCAAGGAGAAAATTAAAGAAAGAAGAACCTTAAGAGGATTAGATTTGATAAAGGAGGTGAGTAAACTCCAAATGAGCTTAAATAGTTCTACAAAAACATGGCCTTATTCATGAAACCGTTGCCACTTACAATCGAAAATCTAATAGTGTAGGCAAAAGAAAGAACATAACATTGATCGATATGGTTATTCCATATGAGACGAATATGGTCTACATCAAATAATGTGGGGGAGGCTCTTCACTAACCATGTTTTGAGTCATATCCCTTTCAAACACATACTAAAGACACATATTGAACTTTGGTTTAACAAGAAACATGTTTTAAAGTACCTCAAAGTGTGGGGCTGCTTGGCCAAAGTTAAAACCCCTAAAAAATAAAAAGATAAATCTTGGTCCCAAAATCGACGATACTATTTTCATAGGTTATATTGAAAATAGCAATGCAAAAGATCTAAAGTCAAATATCCCTGACATTATAACAAGCTCCAATCTACAAATCAGACATGTAGATGTTGTCTACTATGAAAACATGTTTTCCTTCAAGTCCAATGTTCCCAAATAAGTTGATGAAGGTCCTTTAAAATTTAAAACTTCAGAACCTTTGAATCAATAAAGATTCAACTCATATCATCGACCTACCCATACGTGAACCTAAAACCATAGAATCTTGATGTGATTGAGCCTCCCAGTGATTCTGGTCAGGGTAAAAAGGCTAAAGCAACAAAGAACTTTGGTCCCAACTTCTATACTTTTATAGTAGAAAAATACCCTAAGACCTATGAAGATGCCATGAAATCCATGGATGCCAGTTTGGAAGGAAGTTGTTGATAGTGAAATAGAATCCATTGTGAACAATGATACCTGGATTCTAACCAATCTTTCTCTAAGATTTAAAACCATTAGATGCAGATGGGTCTTAAGAAAGAAGTAACTTGCAAATGGTAGCATTGATAAGTTTAAGGCCAGATTGGTAGCCAAAGGTTATAAATAGAAAGAAGGTTGGCAATTATTTTGACACACTCTTGTAACAAAAATTACCTCTATAAGTGTCCTTGTTTCCTTGGCCGCGGCCCATAAGCTTGAATTCCATCAAACAGATGTACAAACCTCCTTACTCAATGGCAACCTTGAGGAAGATATTTATATGGATCAATCCAAGGGCTTTGTTGTCCAAGGATAAGAACACAAAGTATGTAGATTTATAAAATCCTTGTATGGTCTAAAACAAGCACCCAAGCAGTAGAATGCCAAGTTTGATAAAACTATTTTATCTTATGGTATTATTGCTAATGAACATGATAACTACATTTATTCTAAGTCTATTGATATTGTATTTGTGATTATGTGCTTGTATGTTGATAAATCTTAATATTTATATCCAATGCAACTATTATTTCTAATACTAAATCTTTTCTTTCCAAGAATTTTGATATAAATTAATATTTAGGAATTGTCAATTTTATTGTACTATTAAGTTAACTAGATATACTTCTGGTTATTACTTAAACCATTATCACTATGTAGAATTTTTTTTACATAGATTTGATAAATGTACCTATTAGTACTCCATATGATCTCTCTTTACATCTTAAGATACATAAAGGTAATCATGTGGATCAAAGTAGATATGTCCAAATTATAGAAAGCTTGATGTACTTAGACAACTATTCTAAGCATGATATTGATTATGCTGTAACTAGGATAAGTAGGTATACAAGCTATACTACTACTGATCACTTAAAGGTATTGGTCGGAGTTTAAATACATCTTAAAGGTACCAGAAGTTGTGATCTTCATTACACTAGTTTCCGGGCCTTGTTAGAAGGCTATACAAATGCAATTGAATCACTAACTCTAAAGAAACCAAATCATTTAATGGTTATCTATTTGGCCTAGGTGGTGTTGTAGTTTCTTAGAAATCATCCAAGAAAACTATGATGGCTAGATCCACTATGGAGGCTGAGTCTATACCCTTAGATTAGCACATTGACTTAGAAATCCATTGTTTGATTTACCTATAGTTTCAAAGTCATTTCCTCCTACCTCAATACATTGTGACGGTAAGTGAACAATAGATAAAGCTAAATAATCTAGGGATAACCTAGGTAAGCGCTTTATCATATTAATGTATGAAGAGGTGAGTGACTTCATTACCATGGTGTTATATCTTTACATTTGTTAGGTTTGTAGAGAATATTGTTGGCCCTCTCACAAGTCTAGCTAGTATTCAGTGTGTCGAGGGGGATGAGTCTTCCTCTCATGAACCCATAGTTCTAAAACTCGAGATCCCATGAGGAATGGTTCAAAGAGACAATTAAGTTGTACATGT
Organism: Alisma plantago-aquatica; assembly: GCA_963693085.1. Classification (NCBI taxonomy): domain Eukaryota; kingdom Viridiplantae; phylum Streptophyta; class Magnoliopsida; order Alismatales; family Alismataceae; genus Alisma; species Alisma plantago-aquatica. Next base: position 1,266,644,604 of record OY856410.1, read on the forward strand.
CACTTTAGACCCTTTTCTATGGCGTTTTGTGCTTCACTTCTATCTTAGTAGAGGAAGTGCTTTGCTATAAATGCGGTCGAGGCCCATGTGTTTGGCAGGATGTAGTACTGAATAATACACCCTTGGGAGATCCCTACTATGTGAGAGTAATCTTAGGCTAGGGTTTATGTGAGTTGGTCATACTCACTAGAGCACTCATGAAATAGATTCTTGCGAATGCCCTAATATACACCGATATGAACATGTCTTCATGCCCTCACTATGTTTACACAATTTATTATAATTCGAATAAGAGAATCTGTTGGTTCAAAACACAGTTTACCACATCTCTCTGGATGTCGATGAACGATTGATAGGCAAGGTTCAAAACCACAAGCTTCCTATGCTGAAAGAGATAGTTTAGACACCTTTTTTGCCTACTTTTGAGGTTTATGAAATATGTGTGTGTGGGGGGGGGGTGTTGTATTTCCAACCATGGTTTGTTTGTAATTTAAAACCTCTCAACCATTATCTGTCCCAAATTGCTCACTTCTAAAGTGAGAGAGGTCCACTGAATTTGGGAGTGGAGATCAAAGGGGTGTGGGTCCTTTTCAGGCTTTGAAATTTCACGCTGATCTAACTTGTTTGTGTATTGGGCTTTAACAAATTAAAAAACACACACATATACATGCACGCCTCACCTTGACATGCCACACCACGGTCTACCTGGCCCAACCTAGTTTGGTTCAGTTTCCTATGGTGCATTGTGTGCAAACGATTTGATATTTCTAAAAATACAATTTTCTTTTCTTTTATTTTTGTTTAAAATGACGCTTTAGCTGTTGTTGTTTGAAATTCAAAAAAATAAATAAATTTCCATGTTCTTAATTTCCTTTTAAAAATAATTGCTTTAAGTCCATCCAAACCTTAATTCTCTTTGAATAAATCCTACCCTTTTTTCATCCAAGATCATTAGTCTTTTAATTAGCTAGTTTGAGTCTCTTCGGTTTTGTTTGGATACACCCAGTGGGTTATAGACATGGGATCTTGCCTACCAATTATTATTGAAGGAAAAATGACTAGTTGGGCACGTATTCTATGGGCTTCATCCATCTATAAAATGGACATGTTTGAGTCATTTCTGAGATTACTTGAACATCCAGAGAGTTGTTGTGTGCTAATTGCTCTCTGCATAATGTTGTTGCGTGCCACCTCCACCAAATTGCTATAACCCACTACATCACCACCTGTTCCAGCTTTTCTTCTTCCTTCTTCTCCACATGCTGCCATCACTGTTGTCCATCTGATCAAGTTTCCTGCGACGTATTTTTTTGGTGATATTTGAAGGCCAACAGATTATTTGACATTGCTCTCTTGCTAGCACCAGGAGGTAGTTCCTAAGTTGGGAGTGCTTGAATCTGTGAGGCAAGCCGTTGATCAAGCTCATGTATATGAGTGACATATTTTTTTTTGAAGTTAAACAGACAAATTTCATTATGGAGGGGCCATACAACATCTACATGAGGAGAAAAACAAATTAAAAGACCACACAAAGATCAAGAATAGATACAAACCACTGCAAAAACTCATATCAGAATCTGATAAGGACAATGATGTATAGATTCCTCTTCTCCTTCGCTGGCTAAGGCAGCTTTCAATGAGGAATACCTTCAACCTGAGTATGTATATGTGGTAGAGTACCTGCACCAAATCAGTGTTCCAAAAAGATATTTTCCCCGCACTTGCTGCCATACAAACTCCACAACAAAATTGACCGAGAAAGAAAAATCTACCACGAGAAGAGAAAACAACGCTGATTAACAGCGAGATAGACAAAATAAGAGAACAATCTAAACAGAAAGCCAATAAAAGAGAAAGGGATAGGAAACTCGTCGCAGTCGGACTCAACGACAGGGAGGAAGAAGACCGCTGCCTCCAAAGACACCACGTCCACACACCTCCTGAAGAAGAGACCCTGCTGATGACGGGCGAGAAGAGGCCGAGGGGGAGCGGGGCACCGCTTTACGGCGACCAAACCCCCTCCCCCCAGCCAGCCGCCTATGCAAGAAGAAATCCTAGCGGCGCTAGGGTGAGAGCGGGGAGAGCAGCCATTCCTTTTAACACATATGTATATGAGTGACGTATTTTGTATTAGCGACTGTGATCATTATGACACGCTTCACTCACACGCTCTTCTAAACTCTAAATCTCTATTTGTTTATTTTGATCTATTTATATGCTGCCTTAATCTAATAAATGATTCCTATAAATTGAAATCCGAAATATATCCAACCTAAATCATTCTATAATGCATTCCTCAATGAATTGATCAATTTAATTAAAAATATGATAGTGCATTATGTTTGGGTGGTAGCCACGTTTGTCCTTGCTAGTTTATTCATATATAATACAACAAAAACGCTCGACATCCACTAAAATGCCATCAACGAGAGAAAGCACGTTAGATCACTCGCTGCAACTTACTCCTAACCTGTCTGCTTCGATAAAGAAAGCGCTATCTTATTATATACACAAATTCGTGGAATGAGGACCACAATAATAACTGGGGTGAGAGTTACCGGTCTGGATGCGCAACCATCCAATCCCTTCATTAACCCCGACGGCTTGCTTCCGGGCCGAGGCCGAATGTCGAAGGAGCCACTTGGTGGTTGCAGAGAAGTCGTCCATTGGTGAGGAACAAATCCCGAACCGGGTATTACCTCAAAGATGCCATGTTGTTGCTCATCCCCGGCTGCCTTCCCTCGCTTCCTGCTCCACCATGGACAGACTTCCCCTGACCGCCCCAAACGCCGCCTTGGCTCTTTCTCACAGCCCCGCAGGCGGCTGGTCACTCCATATGCCTCTCTGCACATTGGGGTGCAGGACGTTCTCGAAGCCGCCCAGAACAAGGTAATCAACAGGGTCCCAGCTGACCCCCCTGTCCGGTGAACGTTCAGCCTTAAAATAGACCAGCTACTGACTTGGGTTTTCGTCTCCTTTGGTTGCAGGTGATATTGACTGCTGTATTCGCTGCAGCGGCCGGGCAACTGTCGAAGCCATTCAGCTCTGTTGTGAGAGGAGGCGAGTTCGATCTCAGGAAGGCCTTTCAGTCCGGTGGGATGCCATCTACTCATACAGCGGTATTCGCGTTGCTCTCTCTTTCTTTGCCACTTTATCTCCCTCACCGCCACGAATTGTACAATCCTTTGTTCATAGCTGTAGATAGCCTCTGTGAGCCGCTCAAAATGTCTTGTTTGGCACTCAGATGTTTGATTTGCGAGCTTGATTGGATTTGTTTTAATGTGTTTACAGAGCGCCGTCGCAGTTGCAATATGCCTGGGTATTGAAAGGTCAGAACTTTGATTCTAAGGTGCTTTAGAATTTAGCGGAGTCTTTTTTTCCCCGGTCATTACCACAATGAATGGAAATGTGCCCTGATAGCTGTGAATATTATTTTCACCAGAGGATTCTCAGATTCTATCTTTGGCATGACGGCCGTATTTGCTGCTATTGTTATGTATGACTCCCAGGTACTTAAATTAGTTCTTGATATTTTTTTTTATTAAACCAGTAATTGAATTGGAGTTAGTCTTGCACATCCCATGTTTGAGTTTTTAACCTTCGACCGACACTGGTCTGATTTTTTTTTTAAAATTTTCGTTAATGGTACTTATTCAGAATCATAACTCTGTAGTACACAGGTAGCTCAGCCAAAAGCATAGTAACAAAAGTCTCCGAATTTTATGAAAAATCGGCGATTTTTCACGATGTTATAGGCTCCGGAATGTTCATCATGATTAATACGCCAGTTGCCTATTTTTCGCGATTTTTCACGATTTATCCCGCTTTTTCGCGATTTATACGATTTTTCACTATTCTTCATGACTTTTCACGACTTTTCTCTTTTAAGTCACTTGATTTTTTGTCACCATACGATGTATACAAAACTTCTAATATGCACTAAACCTCCAACCCCCCACTCCTCCGGACTGTCCATTGTTATTGCTCAACTATTCTTTACTTTTATTCCTTCAATTTTACTCACGAAGATTGTATCTCTTGTGACCTTAATAGTTACATGTATCAGATATGTATGTATATATACACATATATATGTACAAACATTTATATATACATGTAAATATACATACATATATATGTATATATAGCTGACTTATTCTCGATTATTTCCGAATGGTTGACCGAACTTTGACCGCAATTTATCGATTTCTTCACGATTTTTCTCGATTTTTTCCGAATTCTGAGTTTTTCTAGCCAGCCGAAAAATTGATGAATCCCGAACTTGTCACTATGGCCAAAAGTATCATATCTGCAACATTCTGGATCTTACATATTAGATATGTTGCTTAGTAGGCTTTCCAGTGTGCAGGTTTAGGAGCATTTAACCTTATGCAAAAGCCTAGAAATCATGAGCTTCAGATCCTACATCTTCCTTAAGTTTGCTGCAGTAGCTTCTTCTTGATGCTTGCTGTTGGGTTGAAACCATGAAGCAGCCAATTGATTGTCATTATCCAAGTGTCCTTGTATTGGGACTGCAAAGAGGGGGTGAGTGACTTATAACAACGGTTAACGCTTGCTCCCTCCCCGTTTTTTTTTTTCTCTTAAAAGGATGTTAACTCTTGCTCCCTCCCCTTTTTTCTGTTAGGAGGATGGTTAGCTAAGGAGTGATTTCCCGTCATGGGCGAACCAACATCCCTCTATCAATGCATATGACATCATGATCCATGATGAAACCAAAATATCCCTCAATCTCCTCAATCTTTTAGATCAGTTGTTGCCTCGGGGTTCCAACAGATGCATGACTCACCGTCACCTCTTTGACTTAATAGAGACTTGGATATAACCAAACCCAAAACCATTATTTGCAAAGGCACATTTTCTTAAAAGCTTAAGATGCTGCTTGAAAAGGTTTGGTTCATTAAGAATTTAGGATAATTCAACATCTTCCAAAAATAATATGAAATTGACTGGCTGGGTTCATTTTTATAGTAAATTAGGGTAAACTAATGCCTATATGTCAGGTTATCGTTAGAAAACACAATGAGGTCCATGAATTAGTGTTTGTTTAGTTCTGTTCATTTATGAACCAAGTATTTCATTACATATGGAAATCAACATGGTGATGGATGGAAATAAATGATGTTGTGAATTGTGATTACTGGTTAATGTTTATTTTAATTGATAGTTAGAATTGGAAATATCATTTACTGCTCAGGACCCAACTTTCCAATCATCAGTATAGGTGCGGTTTCTATCACTTGTTGGAACTGACCATACCCCCTAGGAACTTTATTTTAACATGCAATTTGTCAATGTGTTACCCTGAAATTGTACATACACACATGCATACATATATACATAGATGAGGCTAGGGAGCCTCTACCTAATGATATAGGAAATATCCCCATATTCAATTCTACATGACATCAATGATGAGACTTTAATCCAACCTTATGGATGAAAATAATATAGTTTTGATTACTTGTGATAAAAAGTCTACAGTACTTACCTTTGTTTCTTTTGAGATACTAGTCAACATATGAACAATGATACTTTAATTCAGTATAACCATTCATTTGGTTATGCATACAATCTTGTGGTGGAGGATTTATACAGTGCTACTTTAACACACCTAATCTACATTGTATAGGTCATATCCATAAGGTTGGATCAAGAACAAATATTTTATAATCATGCGAACCTATGCTTATGTACAGGAAACGCCTGTACCTAGGGATTAAGTCCCCTTCCCCATATGTGTGTGGGTGTGTGTTTATCTGTTATAAAGTGATCCAGTGAGAGCCACTTTCAATATCTCTTTTTGGTGTTCAATTTTTGATGTTCCAACGGAGGTTAGAAAGTTTACAATTGCACAACCTACCTGAAAATTTCATAAGCATCATAGCTATACAACATCTGCAACAAACGGGAAAATTTTAATGTTTCAGATTGCATTTATTCAAATGTCTCTTATATTCTAATCGCAGCAGGGTTCTCACTGGATCAGGCCATGCATCTTTTCCCGGTTCACTAGGTACTACAAGTTGAGGCTCTAATGATCAGAAAACCATCTTTGGTCTATAGCGCAAAAGGAAGATGATTAGATGATGTTGATCAATTTTCTGGAGCATTGATGTCTCCTAACTAGCTCAGAATACCCTAATGGTGTAAGGTCATGGACTTATTCAAATAAAGAGAAATCATTTTAATAACTTTATCTTCTTTCGAAGAAATGAGTGGCTCACAAGGAGGGGAAAGAAAATGTTGGCTATATAATTATGCAGACATTTCTCCACAATGGCTTGTGCATCGGCTTTCTTCTCTTATATGACCATTAACAACTGGAACCCAAGGCTCTCAAAGCCGCCCCAACAAAGCTCTTAGGTCACAAGCCTTTGGTTCAACTATTGAGTTAATCCACGTGATCCTAGGATCTCGACATGGCAACGTGTATAATTTACATCACATAATACATAAGTTTTCTTATTGAAGAGAGATTCTACTGAGGAAATATGTCATATTCATCTCTATAGAAAATCATCCATGATAACATCTCAAATCACAATGAATTTTTCTGGGGTCAATAAATCATTATGATATTGTAACTATAGAAATTGTCCTTTCCTTATGATGCAAATTTTAGCTCTTGATGGGTAGTAAACTTGTCCTTTATCTTACTATGCATATTTTAACTCTTGTATAGAGACATAAATGCATGACTCAGTTCAGATTTGCAACCATTATGTTAAAACAAGAGAGGGGGAGGAAGGGAGCAATAGATAAGTATAAATCTGAATCCGTGTAACACAAAACAGAATCGCAGTAACCTAGTTGGGTCACTAAAGCAGTTCCTGGGACCATCGGTTGAACTGGTCAAGTCATTCAGTTTGATTCTGCTTAGATTGACCCAGTATACTGGTTGGCCTTAGTTCAATTTGTCGGTGTAGCTAGTGCAAGTTGGTTTTTCATAACCCTGCCATTGTTCTATCGTCAGTGACACCATAGGCGCATGAACACCAAACACCTTGCTCACCTCCACACCTCCAACTGCTCGTGTTGTTGAACCTCCACTCAAGTGTTGCCATTTGCTAGATCACGTCCTCCTCCAGTTGCTTGCAGTTGTAAGGGGTGGACCATCATTGCGGTTTGAGGATCTATCTCTAGCCAGCTATCATTTTATCTTCAATAAAGGAGGCATCAATAGTTTGCAGGGGGTCCATTACACCTATTTCTACTTGCTTAAGGATCCTCTATCATGTTGCTTGTGTGAGTGCATGCCTGCTTGACCTTGCCAATTTGTGTGCCTCCTTCTAGACCCTCTTCGGCCTTCTATTTCCCTATCATTGACCTCTACTTTGACTAAAAGTGTTTATCCTTGCCTTGGCGATGTCTAGTCCAATTGAATGGAGTCTAGGAAGCATGGGCACTTCCTGGAGGCTATTGTGGCCGTGTTCGACATGTGTTCGACACTGACATGCCGTGGACATGGACACAGCTCCGATGCCCAGCGTCCTATTTTTATTTGCGATATGTACTTGGACACATCAAGGACACTTCTGGACACAGCTGGCCCAGTCCACATAAGGCCCAACTAAAAGTAAGAGTAAATAACATCCAACTCCCCAGACTCCTCGGCCAAACCCCAACTCCACTGCGAAACCATCATCAACCCTTCTCCCTCCAATTGTTATTGTCCCCAGAGAGAAAGCAACAACTGCCTCTTGCAACAGTTACTGCAAGTAGCAGCTAGGTGCTGGAGCAGCTGCAGCAGCCACAAGAAGCAGGAGTGCGAACACCAAGACTTAACCACAAACAACAACTTTCTTCCTCTGTGTAACTCCTTTCTTCTTCTCCCTCTACCTTTTTTTCTTCTCTTGTTCCTTTTCTCTCTCCTCTTCTTCCTACTTAGTTGGCTCTCCAATGTGTCCACTCCTACACCCCCCTCTTCTTCGTACTCCATCAAAAACTCTTCTCCTCTACCAACATGTTCTTATTTTACTTTTGTCCTCACCCTCCACTCATACATGACTACTAAACATGTTAATCTCCTCTTGCTTCACCACCACCTATAGACCTCGCCTCTTCATCACTACTCCATTCATATCGAAACTATTAAACTGTTATTATTATGTTTTTATTTCATAATGCGTATGTAATTGATTTTTAATGATTCTCAATAGTCATTCTTAGATATTATAACATATAATCTAGTATGCTAAAACATTGATTAGCATTGTGGATTTGAATACATATGTGGAATATAATGTGGGTATCGTCGTGATCTTGTTTTTTTCCTAGTTGTTTAGAATTATGGATCTTGTTGTGTTTATAAATTAATTATAGACATATACATGTATACATATATGTAAAGATATATATGTATGTATCTTACAGTGTCCAATATCGTGTATGTGTTCTATGTTTTATAAAATCGCCGCGTCTGTGTCTGTGTTCATGCTTCTTAGGACAGAGTTAATTGCCTTGTTTGGTTACAGTCTTTGAAGCAATATGCATGTTTTGAGGGTGTATGACATATCTAATTGATATGGCCCGTTAAAGATGTGATGGATGACATAGATCTCAGGGATGATGACAATTAGGGCAGGGTTAGGGGGCAAGTAGGGACCATGGTTCCCCCAACATAATGAAATGTATTAATATATGCATATGTCTATTGGTAGCGTTATAATATATACAATGTACAATCAGAAAAATGTCTAGCGGCTGGACGTCACCTTTCTTGACTTGTTAATCGGGGTTCGATTCTTATCCATTTCACTTTATTATTTTTTTCACAATACATGTAAGGTAATGTCCTTATATATAGTTTACAATGCTTCTAGATCAACTTGTCAGAGTGGTGTAGTGTTTAATTTTTTTTTATAACGAGGAACCCCTCCCGGGCAAGGCCACTATTGGACGCGACCAAGCCAAGAGTAAACCCGGGAACCAGCCATGTCATGGAGGGACACCACCGGCGTGCCCAATCAAATGCCAGCCACTGTTGCACCACAACGGGCGCCCAAAGTCGAACCTAATTCTCTTCATCGGAGATTGCTGAGCCGCACTGTTGGGCTACCCATTGCCCCTGTAGTGTTTAGTTGTTGTAGCATCACATTGAGTTTTGTGTTGAAACCTATATTGTGAATTGATATTATTTTTTCTCAAATTTCAATTGACGTCCAAAATATGACATTTTGTTTATAAAAATTGGAATTAACTTGCTTCAAATACATCATAGTATACTTTCATATTTTACTTCTGATTCAAATCATATTCTTAAATCTTTGAAAACACTCTAATCAGTCCTTAAACTTGCCGTAATCTAAGAAACACGGTCAACTAATTCAATATTTCTAACTACTTTTGTGAACAACATCAATGTCAAAAACATTTGATATTAGCAGAATGGATTCAACGGAGAATAGCTTTTATCTTATATACCGAGATTATAAGGAAATTGACTGACCACGAGGATCTACACCTCTTTTATTGGATATATTAGGCTCACCATTATTTATGATAGCTACTCTAGAGTATTAACCTTACCCAAAATTTCAAATAACATTCAATGGTATTGGGTTAAAATACAAACATTTTCATCTTGATTAGAGGGTCTTTCCATTATAGGAGTTTTCAGTAACATGAGAAACATCCTTCGCAAAAGCTCATGTTTATTCTTAGAGAATAGTCTCCATCCCATGAATGACTAAGCCACTAAGGGAATCATTAAAAGAAAAAAAAGGAACATGCTTAATGAATTTTTCATGCCCTCACTTTGTCCAAAGATAAATTATGTCAGAATCAATATCTCAACTATACATAAAAAACTTCATTAGAATACTCAACTTTTTTCTTTTCCAATTCGTTATCAATATTTTAGAGGCTTACATATTGTATCCCACTTGATAATGTGAGCTTAGGGTTCTCCATCACAAAGATACTGAGATGACTATCTGCCACTCATAAATGAGATTGGAAGGAATGTGAACAAATTGTGTAAAACAAATTATGACATGCAAGGGTGGACTGACTATATGTGACTGTCACACATGTAGTCATCCACCTAATAGTCAACTGTGTAACCACCAATTTGCTGATGTATCATGTTTTTATCAATATTGGTAATCAAAATACGTCATCATACTTTATATTTAGTTGTATTCTCATTTTACAAAAAGAGATATATGTAATGGCTTCCAATTTTTGTTGATCAATTGGTTGATTTTTTACTATTTATAATATTTACTATGGATATTTCTTATCAATTTGTTCAATAATGAAATTTATGAAGGTATGATATTATGAAGGTATGATATATTTACATTATGTGTACGTTGCTAGGATGTTAAGTCTAATAATAACAAGTACCCAACATGTTTCATTATTTTGATATGGAATTAATAGTATGCAATATAAAGTAGTGATATTTAAAATCATGTGCACCAACCTCAATTTACATTGTGTTTTATTTTTTTTCTTGCATCTACTACTTTACACTGCGTGCCTATCCCTAGCAATCATCAATGTATTTGGTGTATACTCTATCGAATCACAACAATCAAAAGAAATGTTAAAAAAAATAATATGATATAAAAAAATTATAGTAAAACATTGTACTATTTGGAAAAGAATTGCGTTAAACTAAACAACATAGACATAAGAAAAATTGTGTTAAAGCAACATTGTATAGGAACTCATCCTTAAGGTAAAGTCTGATGCCCATGGTCTAAGTAATGATACCTAGGTCCTTGGTTGGCTCCTCACTCTAACACTCTTAGCAGTATGGTGTTCCTAAATACCACTAAGGAGCTTTTGGCTTATCTTGCTTATTTGTATTCTCATAACAAGAAACTCTCTTGGGTGTTCAGGATCTACGTGCTATGGAACTCTGTTCATATGGGAGAGTGGATTTCATTTGTAGTTCACCATTCTATAGTTTGAAGGTTATGGGTTGAAATGAGTATGCATCACTCACTTTACTATAGAATTGGCTGTTCTACGACAAAAACCTCGTAAGATTCATTTTCTTGCTTCCTATCCCAGAATATTAAATTAAGAATGAGATCTTGGTTTCTGAACTGTTGCCTATACTCATTGCGTTATATGCTCAACTATTTTGAATCTTGACCTCTTTCGATGTGCCATACACTAATGTAACTAGTTTTGCTATTGCTACAGGGGGATGGGGCTCGGGTCGTGGTCATGCATTGTTTATTATGGGTTTTTCCCTATATGTAATGTATTATGTAGCTATAGATGTAACTCAAATTTCAAATTATAAGAGCAAATCACCATTTGTTACGTTTTCTCACATTTTCCTGTTTTATGAGAAATGTTCACAGAATATGTGCCATCATTAGCTGAAAAACAAGGTCTACCTCTCATTCTCAATGTGCGTCACCAATACAACCGACACTGCATAATTTGTCTTGCCGCACCCATATTCACTTTGAATACATCAATACATGTATCTATTTGAGACAAAAAGGTATTGGAGGGCACATATGTCTCCAGAGTTTTTAACTAAAATAATATCAAAGTTCTTTATTTTCTTTTAGTGAACTACTGGATGTAATTTCTTCAAACTTTTTCAAACAATCAACATTGGTCTCAAATTCGAACTTTTCAATATGAAAATGATCGAAATTGCAAATACCAGCCTTTTTCCCATAAATCATTGTGGTATGGTGGAAAGGAGGTTGTCCATTTACTTACTATAAGGCCACAATAGCATGGCGATTGCGGGTGAAGTACATATACATGCAAGAGAGGTAGGGGAGGACCAGTTGGCATTATATCCAGAAATTAGCTGTGTACTTTTCCAATTCTTTCTAATTCATGTCCTCTATTCATCCCAGATAGATGGAATTAATCCATATGGAGGGGCATCATCCGTGGTGTGGGATGAGAACCCACAAGTTAATAAAAATTGTGTAACTTATCTTTGGCTAGTTACATGTTTAAAGCGAAGCTTTGTTGGCCACATCACCTATGTGTAGTGATAAATCTGTAAACTAGATGAAAGTCGACAATCAGCTTCAAACGGAATTTCATTTATAATTTAATACATTACTCATACCATGTCGTTGTCATTGCACCCGCTAGGAGAAACAGATGTGTGCATGTGTGTTCACATAAACATCCAGCAAGGAAATTCGGAGTTAGGATATGATGACAGGATGGTCAGTGATATGCCAACATCAACATGGAATCATAAAACGCCCATCACCACCAATGGTCAGGTAAAGTACCCTAGCAATGATGTAGTGATGGCAGCAGATTCAGACATTGTGGTGACAGACCAAGAAGGGGGTGTACTGATATAGATGATGGATGGATTTTGTAGTGGTGGTTTCACACTGTCCGTTTTACTTGTAAACTCCCAAGCAGAGATGTCAAAATCTCCTAGTTATAAATTATCTATGCGAGTGGCACTTCACCACAACTTGGTTCATAATAATACTGCCAGAATTAAATAAGGAGCTAATCAAGGACTCATGGTGAATCTCAAGAACAGTAGAACCAAGTATGCTAGTGGCAGTTCACCACAATTTGGTTCATAATAATACTGCCAAAGATGCTTAAAAAGTTTTTTTTTCTTAATGATTTTTTTTTTTGGAGGGGGGTGGGGGGTTATCACTTATTTTCCTGTGTTAGGCTAGTAAATTGCTTCACTACTCCTTATACATGTTTTTTTGCCTTTTCAAAATAGTCACGAAATGATCTGTTTTCTATTTGCCTTACCGTGTATTGTCCCTGTAAAGACGAGTTTAACAACTATTGGCGGTCCTGATGCTGCTTGTGTTCGTGTGGCTTCACTTGCTTTGTTCATCAACTAAATAGCCTTGGTTGTGTTCTTAGGGTGTTAGGTATCAAGTTGGAAAGCACGCAAAGGCATTGAACAGATTGAATGACGTCCGTAATCAAGTCAACTTTTATCAGGGAAAAAAGGCAATCGATTCTGGACATGGCATCTCCATCAATCCTGAACGAGCCACTGGCGTCTCTGTATCTGAGAAGGCGAGCAGCAACTCTGCTGGTGCCAAGCAGGAACCTTGTGTGGTTTCTGTTTTACCCGACACATCCAATCAAACAAACACACTGGCCTCCAGCATGATCGACAGCCAGGAAGAAGTCCCCCTGGAATCACTGAACTTTGTTCCTCTGAGCGAAGCTGTAGGCCACACCACGGTTGAGGTGTTAGTAGGAGCTCTACTTGGTTTTGTCGTGAGCTTGACTACTGAAGCACTATTACCTTAGGAGGTCAGGCTGCCATCTTCATCGTTGCATTTTCTCCTTTTCCGTTTAATTCTATATATACTGGGTTCTGTTGGGCTCAGGAATCTTGTGGGTAATAAATAGTTGTCAAGGGAAAGCTATATACACCAGGTAGTTTTTAGGCATATACCCGACAAGTGTCTCGGTTGTACTTGTGTTCGATTGCCTTTGCAAGTAACCAACACTCTGGTTAATGTATTTTTTCAGATGTAATACCAAATTGTACATTTTGGTTAATGCCAAGGGCAAATATAGATAGTAAAGCTGACAAACCTTTTCACTTGTAATTTATGAAGTTAGTTATGCTCTAGACGATCTATTATGCATTTACCCTAAAGAATACTTTCGACCATCTTTGTCTTTGTGTTTCTATGAATACTTATATCCAAGTCTAAATCATCGGTAATACCCGGTCAGCGTTAGCTCAGCTGGTAAGACACGGTGTCCCCCTCCGGGGGGAGCCGGGTTCGAGCCACGCTGTGGAGCGCTGGATTTATCACCCGTCAGTTATCCGGGCTATGGTTGGAAAAAGGATGCGGGCTCTGCCTAAGGCAGTGAAAAAATCCTAAATCATCGGTAACCACAGTAGCAAATAGCAACAACTAGGGGAAATTTCCAGTTTCACCTTAGTCGGCTAATGTTGACGGAAGTCTATTCAGCTTTTCAGCCGTATCGTCAACATGACTTTAATAACGTCAACATAGATAAACCGGTCGATTTAGCTGGAGCACAGAAGGGGTAACGGTGGGATAGCTTTATTTACAGTTTATGGTACTCAGGAAGTTTTTTATTTCCTAGAACTGTTGAGCTAAAGTTCACATATCTATCCCTCACGTACAAGATAACGTGTATGGAGTTTCAATTTACATCTAAGTCCACTTGAACTTTCCCAAATGATATTTTACTGATTTTTTTTGTTAATATAACAGATACGACTTGAAGGTTTCAAAAGTTAACGAACACACCTACAATTTGGGTAGATCAACTTAGACATGGTGAAAGATACTCTATAAAAAATAAGTAATAAAATAAAATTCTAAGTTGTGGTTATGAGTATGAATGTGATTACTTTATAGATGTTTAGTTGTGTAACAATAGACCACTCCTACACTTCAATACACGTTCCATATTGTTATTGAAATATTATTTTTTGAATTTTATTTTCTTTATAGCACTATTCTCAAGTAAGCAATCTTGTAGAAAGCAAATCGAAAATCTCGTTGGCACAGCACATTATTTGATATCTTGGTCTTGCTTTTTATGTTAGTCTATTAAGCACTTTTATTTTATCCGCTTAATTAAAACTAACGGGTGTCTCTTCCTTAAACTCTAATGTCAGTCTAGTTTATCATATTATGTTTCGCACAAGCCTATATATAGACTCATTGTAGTCATGTATAATTGTTAATAAGAGGGTTTAGAGATCATTCACCGGGAGAGGGAACTACAGTTGGGCAGCAGTGGGATAGACTGAAGGCCGCCCTGCCCCTCCCTTCCCTTTTTCCCATTGCCCACATCTACTGCACTAGCCCTGCACCTGCATGCCGCAAGCAGCGCCTGGCTGCGGACAGCCACTGTCGCGCCCACTCTAGGGTAGCAGCGAAGGCGGATGGAGCTCCCCCCTCGGGAAAGCAATATATCACCGTCTCCAAAGGAGTTGCAGCTCTTGCCCCTTGATGGGTGCATACTAGCATAGCAGCCTCAAAGAAAGCTTGACGGGCACTATCGCCTCACCTCAGTCACTAATGATATATAAATGTGGTCCATTGATTGCTGTACAAGTGTAGTGACTCTCTAAATTTTGTAGCAACACCAAAATTCTCTCTCACATCCTCTAGCTCTCCATATACCTTCCCTATGTGCATAAGTGAGTGCTTCTGATTTGGGGAATCTTTTTTCCTTCCTATCACATCGTGTCTTTCATGTGATCCTACTAGTAGTTTCAATTCCATCACGCTTCATATCAAAGTATCTCTTCAATTCCACCGTGCTTTACACCGATGCTTCATCATCCACTATGATTCTACTGGCGTGATCCTCTCTCAATCATGTTTGAATGTAAAGAAACACCTCAAACGGTCGTCTACAATGATAGTGCTCCGACCTTCATTTTCAAATTAAATGGAGATAACTACTCATTCTGAATGAATGCAATATGTATGACTCTTGAATCCAAAGATAAGTTTAAGTTCATTGAGAAGCGTGTCGAGGACACCCTCGAGTGGAAGTAGGGAAACAACCAAGTCAAGAATTGTGTACGGAATAGTATGGAACCCTCCATTGCCTCCAAATACATATTCCACTAATAATTCCAAGGACTTGTGTGAAGCTTATTGCGAACACTTGATGCAAGAAAGAATGGAATGCACATTTACAAGATACAAGACAAGCTCTTCGTTGAGCACCACGGGGAAAGTTTCTAGACGAGTACTACGATGCCATCATCATCTTGTCACAACAATTAAATTTCTTCCAACCTGTCACCTCTGACGAACAAAACCAAGGATCATGCAAACCTCACAGCTAGCCTTAATGCTGGCATCCATCTTTTGCTCTAGTTCATAATGTTATTATGGCAGACGACTAGTTCACCACCTTGGAGGATGCACTCTCTCATCCACAACAATTAGATGTCTACCCACCACAAAGTCTGCCCATCTTGTAAGAAACACAACTAGTCATGGCTTTCGTAGCTCAAGATTGAGGACATGAACATGCTTCTAGACATAAGTGCATCTTCTATAACAAATTGGGTCATCTCGAGGAGAAGTGCTACCAGAAGCATAGTAATCTCTATGGACACGGAGAGGACCAGACACTGCATATGCTGCCCAGTTGCAAATGACTCCTCAGTCACCATCTCCTTAGACGACTATGAACAACTTATGCAAACATCTCAACAACAAACAAGATATGGGGACTCTATGTCCATGTAATATGTTGTATGGCCTCCAACCAAGGTAATATGCCTCCCCTATGGTAGCATCCAACTTGATATGTACTTGATTTCGGGGCTACAACACATGAGTGGTATGAGATATATACTTTGAACCTTGAATCCTATATTTTAATTTCTTTTCCACACTTGCGGATGGATCAAGTAAACTGTCCAACAATGTAGTAATGTTAATCTATCACCAAAATTTCAACTGTAATGTGTGCATTCTATACCTAATTTTCCATTCAATTCGATGTTTGCTGCTAAACCTGTTGATGCCCTCAAATTTAATGTAACATATAGTAGTCATGAATTTGTGGTACATGATTCTTAGAATACAGAGACAATCAGTTCAGTCTATAGAGACAATGATATTCACTACTTTGGTGATACCGACCTCAGTCTACCCTTGTCTCTTGTTTTCCTCTTCAACATTGTTGGTGCTATGGTCACCCTTCCTGGGAGAAGTCCAGACACTTGGATACATCTTTATTTAGCTTAAAAGGACTTCCATGTGACTTTTTTCAATTAGGAAAGCTTCACAAAATTTCATTTGCTTGTAAAAGTTCTTTTTGTTCAAAAGTTGTCTTTGATTTGGTTCATAATGTCATTTGTTTTCTAGTTTGATCCACCAATTTTATTGGATTTTTGATATTTTGTTACTTTTTTCATTTTTTTACTAGAATAACTTGGATATATTTGTTGAAATTATGTGGTAATATGTTTGGTATATTCAAAACATTTTAGAAACTGATTTCAACACAATTCGATATATCCACTAAAATGTTATGAAATGGCAATGTATTAGAATAAATCTCAAGATCCATAATGTACTTTTTCTCTGATAATGGGGTTTTCCCACAAAGATCTTGTGCCCACACTCCACACCAAATAGGGGCCACTGAGTGCAAGAATTGATATTTGTTGGATATTACTTTAGATATTCTTTCAGGAGCTCAATTATCCAAACCCTATTGTTCCCATTCACACAATTTGTTACTGTAATGACCCCCCATGTTATCCCTAATTAAGGCAGACTGAGAGGGAAAGTGCCTTTATCATAATTCTAGGATCAAAGTTGAGAAAATAACCAATAATAATTCAAAATTTCATTGAATGGAAAAGAGTTTGATAACAATACGAAGATAAATATCCTCTAGGTAGTTACATGGAATTGGAAAGACTAAAGTTTGCAACATAAAGTGAATCTATCTAAAATCTTCCTGTTGACTTTTATCATCTTTTCTTTTGTGTCTTCTTCTCTAGAAGTCTATTTCCTCACATATGTAGATTAACCTAAAATGGTGTCAAACAAAATGCGGTCGAGATATCTCTATATTGAGTACATGGGGGAAACAAAAAGTACACACATATGTGTAACAACATAAAGAACCATAGAAGGAATTATGATTACACAATAGAACAATGATTTTCTGTTATAACTTCTCAACCCTTAATTGTTCAATCTCTGTGGTGTACCCTCTCATGCGGTCCTGACCTTGCAGTGGACACACATAGCCTTCCCTTCTGGGCTTGTTTTCCTACCGCCCTTCCCATCTAGGCTTGACCTACCTGTGACCTTCCCTTTGGGGCTTGGTATTGAATCGACCTTCCCTTCCAGTCTTGACCTAATCGTGACCTTCCTTTCCAGGCTCGGTCTTAGTCATTCCAATAATGACTTTCTTTCTCTTTCCATACATTCCACCCACCAGAGATAGCATCTTGGTATTGAGCAAGTTATGTCATTATATTAGTGATACTCATAGGATCTTATAGATTGCAAGAATTAAATAAATTCCAAGTAGTTTAATTGCAATCCATTTGGGAAACCTCAAAAAACCTCGGAATCCATAACACAACTATTCATAGTTGTAACCACACACCTTTCCTCAGGTATGACTTAATTCCAAAGCAACAAGAGAAGATTCAATCGATTAAGAAATCAACCTATTAGGTATAGATCCAGTGTTTAGTCAAGGTCTAAATTGACTCAAGGTCGATTTAGTCAATGTTGACTCAAGGTCTAAATTGACTAAACTTTTGTTTTGATGATGACTAAACCATTCTAATTATTTGTGTCCAATGCTTCTACTTGAGTGATTTCAGATTAGGTATAGACATACTCCGAATGCCCTAACTTGCACATCTCAACTTGGAGAAAAGTCAAGTCAAAGTCAATACAAGTGCATATTTTTAGAATATGATGTAAATCCATTAGAATCACGTTGTAAATCACTTGTAATGATTTTATGACTTATAATTAAGCTTAGAAAAAATTAGCAGCACTTAAATTGAATATTTAGACACTTCAATGACATTTTCCAAAATTCATTTCAAGATGTCAATCGATCCAGTTACAAACTCGACCGATCCCTTGATGGATTTTGAAAATATCCAGGTTCGGTTGAGTTACACACTCGATCGACCACACTTTTAAAAAAAGTGCACAAAAGTGTTTTTGACCGTTGAAGTGTTGCAAAACTTGAAAATATATCTGTTACAACACCCCAAACGGATAACATTCGTCCTTAAGTGTTTCCAAAGGCTAAGAGGCACCCCCAACTATAAATAGGACCCCTTGGGCTTCATTCCAAGATTGAGCATTCAATGCAAAGCTCTATATGAGGTTCCTAGTCTATAGTTGAGTGCATCCTACAACATCCTCTCTCTCTAAGTTTAATCACTTGCGTCATCCATTAGAGTGAGTAGGATATTTTTAAGAGAGCTAGTCCTACATGTATATCTTGTGAGGCTCTCACTTCCACCACCTCCCAATCTCTCTTTTCAACCATGAAGATGAATGTTCTCTCTCTTAGCTACGAGAGGTGAAGAAGAACAAGGGAAGGAGTCCCTTGGTGAAGATCAAGGCTGAAGACTTGGAACAAGAGTGGCTAAGCCCTTGGTGAAGGCAGAAGACTCCTTTCTCAAGTGGGTAAGTCCTTGGTGAAAGCTTCTTCGAGTGAAGGTGAAGTCAAAGGCTGAAGATCCAAGAAGAGTGGATAATTTCTAGAAGGCTGAAGACTTATGTAAGAGTGGGTAAGTCCTTGGTGAAGGCCGAAGACTCGTTGTAAAGTGGGTAAGTCCTTGGTAAGGTTGAAGACTCTTTGTAATGGATAGGTAAGTCCTTTGGTGGGTAATGCGTTGTAACTTAATATAAGTGAATATATAGAGGAAGACACACTTATCCTAGAGGTTGACCACTCTAGGTAGTGGACTGACATACTCCTAGTTTGGAGTGTGGAACCACTCTACATAGCTTGTCACTTGGTGCTTGTTCAATCTCTCTCTCCCTTTCTATGTATGTTTTAGTTGCACTCACATTTTCTATTTAGAAACCATATATTGTGATATAACTTGAAGGTATAATGAATTTTGTTTAAGTGCATTCAACTCTATTCACCCCCTCTAGAGAATCCAATCACCCATCTAGGATCCAACAATTAGAATCAGAGCAGGTCTTCTCCAAGCATACTTCAACGAGTAGGAGAAGATGGGTGACTACCAAGGAGGGAGATGATCAACCTTCCAATCTTTGATGAGAGTAATTTGCACTATTGTAAAAGAAGGCTACAATTCTACATCCAAAGATCAAGTCTTGAGATATGGCAAGTGGTGGACCATCCATACAAGCTACCGGGACCAAGATAGAAGAATGGGATGAAGCTACCATGAAGAAAGCTACCTTTAATGCAAGAGCAATCAACATCCTCCATGCCACCATGAACTCCATTGAGTTCAACCAGATTTCCTATTGTGAGACGACCTTTGAGGTATGGAGAAAGATATGCATCACTTATGAAGGGACAACATAAGTGAAGGAAAACAAAGTCTACATGCTCAAAGAGTTGCTTGAGAACTTTAAGATGGGAAAGGAGGAGGAGATAGCCAACATGTACTCAAGACTCAACACAATTATAAATGGCCTTTCCGTCCTAGGTCATCCTCTGAGTAGAGGAGAGATCAACTCTAAGATCCTTAGAACTCTCCCCAAGAGATGGGAACACAAGGTGACTTCCATTGAACAAGTAAGGTCAATTAATGATATCCCCATTTAAGAGCTCATTGGAAATCTACAAGCCCATGAAGTCACACTTGACAAAAGAGAAGAAGTTGAAAGGCAAGAGGAGGAGGAGGAGCTAAAGAGAATGAAGAAGGCTGAAATCAAGGCTCAAATTGAAGCTATTATGGGACAAGCCTCTCCATACTCTCATGTTGAAGAAGATGCCATGTACTCCACAAGTAGATTCTATAAAGGAAAGAATTCCTCCTCGATGAGGTGCCTCAAGTGTGGAAAGAAGGGTCACTTCAAGATAGATTGTCTACAAGGCAAGAAGACCCATCATCACAAGGAAAGAGAAGAGAAGTACAAGAATAAGGAGAAATGGAACAACAGCTCAAGTGACTCCTCCAACTCAAGCTCAAGTGAAGAATCAAATGGAGGATCTAAATCAAGCTCTAGTGATGAATGAGAATGCCATTTTTCTCTTATGGCATTAACAAGTGAAGACTCAAATGAGGTAAATCTAAACTCTTTAGATAAAGAACCTTTAATTGCTACATTCATGCTACTCGTGCCTCTCTTATGTCTTCTAAAAAGAAAAGGAAAAAGCTTTCTAGAATTGTTGATAATATGCATGTAGAATTAGATGATCTTGGACATGCCAATACTTGCTTGCTTGATGATAAAAATGCTTATCTTAGTCAAGTATATGCTCTTAAACTTGAAAATGCTAGCTTGCTTGATAAGATTAGATTTCTGAAAACTCAACCTCTTATGAGTAGTTCTAATTAAAAGCATGCCTTAATTGTTGATTCTCTCATGCATGATATTGATATTTTTAAAACTAAAAACAAAAACAAAGATTTTGTTTTGCAAGGATTAGAATATGAAAATGGTGTTTATCTTTCTAAGATTGCTTTGCTTGAAACAGAAAATGCCCCCTTACTTGCTAAAATCAATGTGCTTGAAACTTGTTCTAGTTATACTAGTAGAGAGAATAATGTTACTGCTCTTCATATTGATAGATATTCTTATTTAACTAAATCTCTTTGCTTAGTAAATGATCTTTTACATGCTAGAGATAATATTAATCATTTGCCTTTTACTATTTCTTCTCTTATGCATGATAATCATAGTTTGAGATCTTCTCCGCAAAGATTCTTAGTTGGTAAAAAGAATCTTAATGATATCCTACACCATACTACTAAACAAATTGGTAGACATAGTTTAGGGTATGATGGTAGTCAAAGGAACAATAAAGGTAAAGGATCTCATGGAGAATCCTCTAGTTCCAAGACTATGGGCACATGCAACTATTACAATGATATTGGCCATTGTTCTACTTGTTGCCCATTTAGGAAAGTACCCAATAGCACTAGGACTTGGGTTTCTAAGCTAACCCCTCCAGACCCAAAAATATGATTGGGGACCATTTCATTTTTCTTCTTGTAGGTACTTACAAATGGGTTGACTTGAGCTATTGACTTATAAATTGACATCTCAATCCACATGAAACAAGAAAGGTGAGATGTGTAGAGGGTGACAACAAGTGGAAAAGAAATGGTAAGTACTGAGGTAATATTTTTCTTGCTCATATCCAATCATAGTGTGTTTTGCCAAGTTATTGTGCACTATGAATGTGGTTTTTGAGTCAAAGGTGGTATTTTTTTATTCTATTCACATTCTTGCTCAGAACCTATTTCTAATGCTTTTTATAGTTCATTACTAACTTGCTTACACATGCTTAGATATGGCTTATATTTTTAGGATTCCTCTAAATATGTTTTTAAAAAATATATGTACTTTTTAACAACAACTTTGTCGGTCGAGTTTGTCTTGTTTGAAACTTGACCGATAGGCACCAATGGGTGTTGGCAACAACTGTTGTCGGTCGAATTACCAGAACATAGAACTCGACCGATGACACTATGCACAGAATACACAGTTGGCTTATTGAATGAGAGTTTTCCCCTCAACTAGATTTTTCCAACCAATAGTCTTATTCTTTGACACTCCCTTGGTACCTTTGTATGCATATTGGCATGATTTAAATTGCCTATCTTGCTTACAACTCTATCTTTCTAATTGCTATAATTTGGTATCCCACAATGGTATTCCCATATCTTGTAATAACTTGTTTTGAGTTATTTTGCAGGTTTTGATGATGATCTCTTTGGATCTCCTAGTTGTGTTTTAAAATTCTTGCGTTGTTCTCTAACTTGCTACATCTATTTAGTCGCATATCTTGTTTTGATACAACCTTGAGGTTCTTAGTGGTAATCATTTTCTTGGTAATGATGCATATTTGATAGTGAGCTATATCCTTTCATACTTCTAAAATTGCATATCTCTTTGTTTGGATATATCTCTACATCTACTCATAGATTGCTTTATCTTTTGCATATCTTGCTATGATCTAGATCCTACTACTAGTCCTAACTTGTGATAATATCTAGTACTAGTTCATATACATGTAGTTCTAGCATTACTTATCTTTTCATCAAGTGGTATTCAACTATATGCTATGCTTGTATCTTGTTTTATACTTTCTCAAGCTTGTTCCTTGAATTGAATATCTACTATCTTGAGTTGCTTACATAACATTGTGATGCAATATATATAGAGCTACATTGTTTGTAGAAATTGGAGTATCCTTAAAATTTTATGCAAATTTTGCTGCAATGTCAGATTTTGATGCAATACTAGTGCTTTTTTATGCAGAAACGGCCTTATGAGCAAGACTCATTGCTTTGCAATGAGCCCTGATGCTTTTTGGGTGAATTCCTTCATCTTGAGGGTCAAAATTATGATTTATTATTTTTTACAACATTTTATCTTGCGTTATGGGTTATTCAAGTACATGCTTTAACTTGCTTTTCTTTCTATACTTAGACAAGACCTAATTTTTGCTCTTCTACTCTCTTTTGATAATATTTTGCTATCTCCTTTCTTTTGACAAGTGGTGTTTCTTATCTCTTTATACCCCCACTTTTTGAAATGACAAAGGGGAAGAAGAAGCATGTCTCTTATGTAAAGGGGAAAAGGTAAAATGGAGAAGAGATATATGTCTAGAACATATATGAGTAGAAGACATAGTATTACATAAATGTTATGAAAGCTAACCATGCAGGAGAAATAACATCAATTGAGGGGGAGTATGAGAAATCCATGAGCTTCAATTGAGGGGGAGCATATGAACTCCATTCTATTAAAACCCCTAGGTTTCTCCAAAGGTATGACTTTACTTAAATACTTTCAATACATTTATGGAATGGTTTGTCATCTTCAAAAAGGGGGAGAGTGCCGACTCAAGGTTGATTTAGTCAATGTTGACTCAAGGTCTAAATTGACTAAAATCTTGTTTTGATGATGACTAAACCATTCCAATTATTTGTTCTAATGCTTCTACTTGAGTGATTTCAGATTAGGTATAGACACACTCCAAATGCCCTAACTTGCGCATCTCAACTTGGAAAAAAGACAAGTCAAAGTCAATACAAGTGCATGTTTTTGGAATATGATGTAAATCTATTAGATTCATATTGTAAATCACTTGTAATGATTGTATGACTTGTTATTAAGCTTAAAAAAATTAGGAGCACTTAAATAGAATATTTAAGCACTTCGATGACATTTTCTAAAATTCAATTTAGGCTATCAATCAGTTCAATTACAAACTCGACCGATCCCTTGTTGGATTTTAAAAATGTCCAGGTTTGATCGAGTTACAAACTCGACTAATCACACTTTTCAGAAGAGTGCAGAAAAAGTGTTTTTGACCGTTGAAGTGTTGCAAAACTCAAAAATATATCCGTTGCAACACCCCAAATGGCTAGTATTCATCCTTAAGTGTTCTCAAAGGCTAAGATACATCCCCAACTATAAATAGGACCCCATGGGCTTTATTCTGAGGTTGAGCGTTCAATGAAAAACTCTATATGAGATTCCTAGTCTATATTTGAGTTCATCCTACAACCTCCTCTCTCTCTCTCTCTAAGCTTAATCACTTGCATCATCCATTAGAGTGAGTAGGAGATTTGTAAGTGAGCTAGTCCTACATGTATATCTTGTGAGGCTCTCACTTCCACCACCTCCCAATCTCTCTTTTCAACCATGAAGATGAAGGTTATCTCTCTTGGCTAAGGGAGGTGAAGAAGAACAAGGGAAGGAGTCCCTTGGTGAAGATTAAGGGAGAAAACTTGGAGCAAGAGTGGGTAAGCCCTTGGTGATGACAGAAGACTCCTTGCTCAAGTAGGTAAGTCCTCGGTGAAAGCTTCAACAAGTGAAGGTGAAGTCAAAGACTGAAGATTCAAGAAGAGTGGGTAATTCCTAGAAGGCTGAAGACTTGCGCAAGAGTGGGTAAGTCCTTAGAGAAGGCTGAAGACTCATTATAAAGTGGATAAGTCCTTGGTAAGGTTGAAGACTCTTTGTATTGGATAGGTAAGTCCTTTGGTGGGTCATGTGTTGTAACTTTTATAAGTGAATATATAGAGGAAGACACACATAGAAATCCTAGAGGTTGACCTCTCTAGGTAGTGGACTCACATACTCCTAGTTTGGAGTGTGGAACCACTCTACATAGATTTTCACTTGATGCTTATTCAATCTCCCTCTCCCTTACTATGTATGTTTTAGTTGCACTTAAATTTCCTATTTAGAAACCTTATATTATGATATAACTTGAAGGTGTAATGAATTTTGTTTAAGTGCATTCAGCTCTATTCACCCCCCTCTAGAGCATCCAATCACCCCATCTAGGATCCAACAGTAACCACATATCTTTCCTCAGGGATGACTTAATGCCAAAGCAAAAAGAGAAGATTCAAGTAATTAAGCAATCAATCTATAATTAATGTATAACACTCAAGTATTACTTTTATGTTCACAAAATATCCAATAAGACTGACTTGGGCTCTAAGTTAGGGTTTTGGGGAAATTAGGGTTTCATTATGGTTAGGCTTCCCAAACCCTAATTATCACATATTATATTTTTTAACTTTAAAAACCCTAATTTTGGAAATATATGAATCATTTATCCTATATTAGATCTAAGGTGCTCTTTTTATCCAATTAGATCAGACTTTACTTGTTAGAAGTAACTAATCAAGATATGATCTTTACTTTCATGAAATTATACTTCACATGTATTAAAATCACTTAAGTATGCATCTTTGTGTGCTTTTGGAATTGGAAACCAAATTAGGAAATGAAACTAATTCTATTAAATTCTACTCATTTTTTGTGATCAGAATACACTACTTACTTGCAATTTTTGACTAAAGGGTGGATTTTTGATCAATTTTGCAAGATAAGGCTATTTTTCTGATTATTGGTTAGAGAGGCGAGAAATTACATTTTTATTGGAAAAGAACAACTGTTGGATCCTTCGTCGTCACTGACTGATGCTTGGATCACATGGTCCATCTTTATTCTGCCTAACCACCGCACTCAAAATCAAGGAGGACCCACTGATTGCCTGATCTAGTCTTCAATCAAGGTAGATGACCGATTTAAATCACACATCCTAAAGGAGCGGATATAGAGTAATTAGACTTAAGTTTATATCCCGATACTCATGCCCCCACAACTATAATATGGGGTCAAATGTGGTAGATTGGGGTCGATCTATAGGGACAAGGTTGGCATGTTAAGAATGTAGAGCCTTATCTTAGTTACACCGACCAAAGAGTAAGATAAAGTTTTGTGTTCTTTATGGAACAAAGTTACTTCAACAAACAATAAAGTAAACAAGTAAAACAAACCAAGAAGGAAAGGAAAATAACAACAAATTTAAAAGATTGAGATATCAAGTATGGATGAGGAAATTTGTATTGGGTTTCACCATCTAAGGTCTCTCACCAACATGCAATACACACACCCATTGTATACCCTTAGCAATATTACAAGCAATCATCATTAGTGTCTATTCCCTCCTCTCTGGAGCTTAAGCTAGATCTAGATTATAAGGTTGTTTCTATCTTGAGATGGTAAATAAACAATCAAAGTAAAATTATATGATTATTAACTTAAGCATTCCAACACTCATGCATTCATGCAACTCCATATCACTTAGATATAGGTTAATGCTACTCTTTCAAGGTATTAACAATCAATGAACACAAGATGGTAGCTAATGATGCAAGTGAAGCATTAAAGCTAAGAGTATGGAGATCAACATTGCTAAGAGAATATATTCAATAGACATAAGTATTTACATGTTGGGAGATTCTTCATGTCTATTCCCAACCCAAGATAAGATACTAGCCACTCATGGTGGTGAGAAGCTGGCTAAAGCTACAAAAATGGAGAGGAAGTGGAAATGAGATGGAATGAAGGTGATGGAGGGAAATTGACAGATTTAGAGAAGAAGGGGATACATCAATAGTGACCACATATGGTCAAGGTTGATGGGAAGATCCTCCAATCTAAATCTGGAGTGGGTGGTGTGGAGAGGCAGTTGTCTTTCTCCTTCTATTGAAGGAGAGGTTGGAGCAGCTTGGAGGTGGATGCTAGGGGAAGACCTCCAGACTTTGGTCATCTAGCATTCACAAATTCATGGACATGGGCTGGTCAATGTTGAGAGTTCTCTCTGATAGCACTTCACATATCTTGTGTGTGGTGACCCTTGGCTCGGTGCCTCGAGATCCTATTTATAGCTATGGTCTGGTGCACTTTACTTGTGCTATAAGTTTGGACAAATGCCTCGAGGCATGCGCTTCATGACCTTGAATGACCATTGTCTAGTACAACCATAGGTTGGTAGGAAATAGAGAGGATCCATCGATTGTGTCCCCTTTGTTCTACTCGGACATCGACTAATGGATTGTCATACCATCGAGTCTTAACTGATGGTTTGACGACTGGAGATTGTTGGCCTTGGAAGAATTGGTGGACCATCAATTTAGGGAACCAATGATTGCTCTAACTGGAGGAAGGCGGGCCATTGTGTTGGAAAATCGATGGTCAGACTGGTTTCCCATCCCTCAATAAATATTCCTTTTTTGGGATCCATTGACTTGGAGAACTGGTGGCTGGTCTGGTGATAGTTCCTAGGCTGTTGTGAAGGGTCTCCATCGGTTATGGAAACTGATGGCCGACTTACCTTGGTAAAAATGTACCGCTTGACAAGTCACCTGCATGGGAACTAGTAGTTATGTTCAAAACAAGGTATACATGACATATGAAAAATAGGGGAAAATTAAATTAAGTCTACATAAAGAGAGATGATCAAAAGTAGAATTAGCCATGAAATATTCCAAAATTGGATGTTATTAGTAGGATGAAGATCCAACGGCCCACATATAGGCCCCTCTCCCAGTCTACCACTTTGCATGTCGCAACATCCACAATGAATATAGTCATCGGAGAAAGAAGGAGTGGGATAACAAGGGGAATCTCAGGGTGAGAGTCGTGCCACTCAGATTCCTGGGATCAAGGCAAATTCGAGGGTAGGGTATTTATAGGGTGTGAGGGCGAGATCTAGGGTTTAAGAACAAGGAGTGAGAAAGGATTGTCGGCGAGGGACCTTGGACCTCAAGCCACAATTTCTCTTCTCATAAAAGAGTTTCCTATTCAGAATCATGAGATAAACTTGATGGTTTGAGTATTTAGTGATGGGGTGGAGTGTGAATTGAGAGTTAGTAATTGATTTTTATGTTATGTTATGTACTTGCACAATTTTGCATGCATCCCACACACTGTATGGCAACATATTGAGTTACGTTTTGTTTGTCGGCATTTTAGGTACATGCTAAATATGAAGAGTTCAAAAGATGATGAATCATATGAAATATACTTGAAGGCATTAAAGATAAGTAAAGGAGGATTAGCTAGACACTTCTTGTCATATAGTTCTCATATGTATAGTTCTGATGATAGAAATCCATGTAACTTCTTAGTGGAGAATTTTGTAAATAATATTTGAATTAATAAAAATTATTCACTATTATTTATTATTTGGTAAAATATGGATCTTGGGAGGTTTTAGGTAATGGCTCTCAACTTTAAGGCCTTCCGTAATTGGGTATTATAGAAAAGTGAGGTCGTTGCAGTTGTGTTTTGAACAAATAGCCCAATATTTCTGAAGATGCCCTCAACTTTGAATTCTCAAATACTCACACAAGGATATGGTGCTAGACCATGGAGGGAGACTCTATCACCTGGGAAGGTCTCCAATCCAAATTTCTAGATAAGAACTACTGGTCGTCCCTCACTTTCAAGATCATGAGCTAGATAAACAATTCAACATGGTCCCATGAGAGTCCCTAGATGATTATTGGAAAAGATTCAAAGATATCCTTCATCGATACCCACATCATGGCACCTCACATGTATTAGTTGATAGAGATGTTCTATAGAGGTGTCGATGACAACACTAAGGAGTTTCTTTATTCCTCATATATATGGAGTAAAATTCATGTTTCAGAACTTTGAAAGTACATGGGAGGTTGTCAGAAGAGATTCTAAAATTCAGTCCTAATCCAATTCCAACTAGGGATAAGATAGTGTCCATAAGGAGGACAAGGCTAAATATAGTTTAGAATTCAAATTTATAGCAGAATCCCTCCAGAAGCTATCCTTGAAGCAAGACAGTCTTGAGTCTTATTTTACTGCATATAAAATAAGGGGACTACCACAATAGTTTCAGTAGAGGGTCAAGTCTGCCAAATTTTTTGAGGCATGCATGGTCCATGACCACTCCATTCTTAGTTTCCAACTTCTGTATAATGTGATGGTGAACAATGCCCAAGTGCAAGAAGAAGAAGGGTAGATGGAGGACCTCAACTCCATCTACAACATTCCAATCCAAGGCTACTATAACCCAAACCAAGATAGAAACCATCTAGGTTTCCACTATGGTAACCCAGTGGGTGTAGAGAATGCATAGAAGTAGTCCTCTCAAGTAAACAACCAAAGTCATGCCTCTCCCATATTCCTATACAATCAACAAAAAAATCCAGGAACCAAGGAAATTTAGGGCAATTTTTAGAACCGTGGCTACAATAAAGGGAAACAATTTAAAAATCCAAACCAAGTGCCACATATACCATAGTACACTCCTTATTCTTCCATGTATGGCAATTTTTCATCACTAATAATATTCTTCAGTCTCAATAATCCATGATTTCCAATCAACATATCTTGTTATCCAATCAACAAGCTTACCAAAAATCTATTTGATACTCAGTTGGCTCAGTTATCTACCCCTCTATGGCCTCCTATAGGTACATTTGTTGGGAAAATTGAGAACAACACCAAGCATCCTAAATAGCTAAAAGTAATCTCTACACATTCAAGCAACATGTACGCTCCTCCCCCTCCAGTGATAGCAATCATCATCCATATTGATTTTGATGATGATGACAATAATGATTGAGAAGGAACATGTCACAAGTGCGGTTGTAGACATAAGTGTAGGAAAATCTACTAGAAATGAAAATTGTATGATGGGTATGTTGAGCCAAATGTGCCAATTTACAAGCCAATGCCTCCCTATCAAGCATGTCTCAAGCAAATAATATTGAACCCTAGATGCATAAGCTCTAGGTGAACAATGCCTACTTTCCCTTCCTGGTCGGGGATTGGTGACGACCTGCAAGTTTTCATTCCCTGATTGGATAAGAGGTTGTGCGTCAATTAAAAGGACTGAGCCCAGTGTTTCCAATATGATTATATGTGACAATATAGTATATTTAGCAATTAATCCTTTAACTTAAGAGAATCTTAACAAATTCATGTCTCTCTCATCTTTTATCTAATTGACTCCAAATTTTAAGGGAAGCCTTTTCATAATTAGTCTCAGATTGGGAAAGGTTTGGTCATAAAATATCGATATTTAATACTTTTTACATGCTACTTAAGAGTTTTCTTTATTTGAATTATTTAAGGCATATAATAACTCTTTTCCAACCCAAATTTGACAAGCAATTCTATTTCAATATACTCTTTCTTTGGATACAAGTTAGGGTCAAACTAATTATATACGTTTCCATCAAATTTTCTTTCTAGAAAATTTCAAGACAATTAACTATTTAATGATCAACTATTCATTATTTTTGGTAATTCCCGAATCATATTGATATTAGTCCTTTACATTCCTCATATTTGAAATCTATTGAAAAATTCGTTCAGGTTTCATGTATGCACATTGTTTAGTGACATCTTAGTACTTCAACCCAACATCTTTAACTTGTTGAAATCTTAGAATATCTATTATTATCACTTAGAAACAATTGACTTTTAAAACTAAAATATAAATAAAAAATTGTTGACTAGGTTATCAACAAAAAGATATTATTCAATTACATCATTATTGTATGTTATAGAATTTATATTTTTGAAAATTATTTCAATAGATCTCAAGAACATGTTTAAAATTCTAGATCATATACTTTTATAATTTAGGAGCCACAAATTTTAGATATTAATTCATAATTTTGATATAAAACAATTCAATGCAATCAAGATAATACTATTTTCATTAATGCTTGTGGATGAATAATAAAAGAAAAAAGAAAAGTGATGTTTTCTCTCCATCTCTAACCGCTTCGCCCACCATTGATTAATTTCTAAGACATTGATTACATTGTGTATACTAACAATGAGTCTATACATATTCAATTGTATAAAAGAGATAACCACCTTTAAGGCCATCATTATTAGTCAATAAAATGAAACAACTATAGTTAAACACCATCACATTGTACCCTTTTTACTTACACCTAGTATTTGGTACTCCCTTCAAACTTAGCGCCCCCATCAATCGTAAATCCAATAAGGAATCTCAGGCATAACAGGTAGTCATGCAATGCAAATTCTGGATTTAACAAGTGATTATCTACAACATAGCAGATTTGCCTCACAGGTTAATTTTCACATGAATTAATTGTTGATTTGATATTCCTCCACAAGCTCCTCACACCTCTATACAAGGTCTGATGACTCATCTGCATTACATACCCATGACTGAGAATAGTCCCAATAATATACAACCAGACCCATATATGTTTCCTCTAACCTATCACAATATTAATCCCATCACAACCACCAACCTCAAATACCGGGGTATATAGACAATTCCAAAGGTTGAGGACTTCATTATAGAAACTCCAACAACTACGATAAGACCTATAACACATGTACCTTTCTAGGTTGTGGGGATATAAAACTATAGTGGATCGTTGATATAGGTGGTTGAGTAAATGTGAGCATTGTTTATAAATCCTGAACCCCACTGACAAATCATAGAGACTAGCAAGTCCATTTGTATATTTGTCTATGAAAACCAACTATGGACTTCTAAATTTTGCAATCTGCAAATTGGTCACACCAACCTCTTAATCTGAATCATTCATAAAGAGTACGATTAGTACCTATTCACAATCTAGATTAGTTTATAAGTACATAATCTACTCGTATTAGTATCATGTATTAGTATATATAAGATAACTCTCATTAGTCTTTTGTTGTGTCATGCATGGGAGAGTATAACACATTGACATGGTTAGTTTATCATTAATGAGTAATAAATATGCTAGCATGCAAAGTATCTGGAAAACCAATCAAAGAAGCATGTGGCCTAATATAATGATAGGATATACAAACCCTTTTCAAATATGAAGGATTGATTATAAAAAGGACTTTACACTCTTGACATATTTTGAAGTATAATGAGATTCACGTACTCTCATGCATCTAGATATCTGTTGTACCTATTTACATATGAAATGTAAGCATTTGTAATCAATATTTATCTATGCATATTGAACCCTACATGTATGACTTGAGCATATACTAAAAAGAAAATATAATATAATGATATCATGAGATTATAATTACATGCGACTTGATGAATAATCTAAGAATGACTAGAATAAGAAACTAGATTAGTAGCATGTTATGTGAGAAAATTAATCACTAGCAATACAACCGAACTAATAAAAATTGAATAATTGAAGCTAATAGTAACCAATTCCGTTCTATATTTTTAGATCTCTCTATTATCGTACCTTGGAGATCAATACTTAGAATCCTTGCATTTTTATACTTCAATTCAAAGGTACAAAATTATTATTTCTGTGTGGAAAGTTTATTTCCTTCTTTAAAGCATGCATATTAGATATGTTGTACTACTACAGAAATGGCTTATGAAGTCACTTTCCAGTCGTTAGTTATTAACTAAGAATCGACGCCTAAAACCTACCGCGTCGGTTTAAAACACAAACCGACATATATATGAGAGGAGTGGCCAGACATGGGTATCACTTTCTATTTAGCGTCGGTTGTAGAATAAACAACCAACGCCTAAAATTAATCGCCAAATCCCAAATTTCGCGTGAAAAAAATTACCTCCAAAATTTGACATATGGCGTCAGTTATTTACTAAAAAACCGACGATGAAAGGTTATTCACGATACAACAATTGGGAACATTTTGGTCGTCGGTTATACTACAAGAACCGACGCTTATGGGTTTTCGCGCGTTTTCCCGGGAAAATTTTCACACCCTTTTGAGCGTCAATTTTAGAAAGAAACCGACGACTATGGTCATTAATTGAGAACATTTTTTTTAATCGGCGTATGTAGATAGACGTCGGTTTTTTTTTTCTAGTAAAAACGACGTCTATCATTAATAATAGGTTTCAGTTGGTTTGTAGAACCGACACCTTTAGGTTTATGTGTCAGTTGTTTTTAATAATCGACGCCGATTGATAACTTAACAACACCCACGAGCCCGACTCTTCCCCTTTCACTGTTTCATTTATTGTCTCACGCAGCTGCTACTCCAGGGTTTGGCAATTTCCGGTGATTTCTCCTCTGCCCCCACCTCTGCCGCCATTTACTCCGGCCGCGTGCTGCTCCGCTCGCTTGGGTGGTCCTCTGCCCACCTCCACCACCGCTTTCCCTCTGCCCCAGCTCCGGCGGCCTTCTCTCCTTCTCCGGTGACCTTCTATCTTGCTCCGACGGCCTGCTCTCCTACTCCTGCTGCTCGCTGCTGCTACTCTCCCCGCCAACGCCGCCGAAGGTACCTGCTCTGTTCTTCTTCCTCCTCTTCTTCCTCTACCGAGGTGTGTGAAATCGCAGGTTGACACGGTCGTGCTGGGCAGCACGGCCGTGTTGGTAGCACGGCCGTGCTGCATAGCACGGCCGTGCTAGCACGACCATGTTGGTTGATTTTGTGCTATATTGCTCAATTATAATCGGATAGCCTATAATGTTGTGCTACATTACTCTTCTAAAATTATTCTTATATTGTTGAATCGGGTCAATGACCACACCTGCTATTGTGCTTGAATTATGCCATGTATGTTTGTACAAAGTGAATCTTATCACTCTAATTGTGAATTATTGCATGTTTGAAACTATTGAATTCTTGATTTATTATTTAATAATGCTCTAATTGTGAGTGATGCAATGTAAGTGAGCAAATACATGTAGTGGATATGTACTCATTAGCCTAGAAACCCGTCCAAGATTTACTCATTAGGAGTAAATCTTGGATAGTCCCCAGTTTGGGACTATTTTTGAACACCTAATCTCACTTAGGATGTAAGTGTATAATGTGTATTGGGTTTTCGAGAAAATTTCAGTAGCATTTCCCCGTTTGTTCTCTAAGTACATATGTACTTAGAGAACAACAGGGAGATGCTACCAACATTTTCTCGAAAACCCAATACACATTATAAACTTACTAGTGAGATTAGGTGTTCAAGAATGGGATAGGTGGTACACATTTATTATATATAAGAATGACATCACATGTATTTGTTGGCCTAGAAACCCGTCCAAGATATACTCATTAGGAGTAAATCTTGGATAGTCCCCGGTTTGGGACTGTTCTTGAACACCTAATCTCACTTAGGATGTAAGTGTATAATGTGTATTTGGTTTTCAAGAAAATTTTGACAACATTTCCCCGTTTGTTCTCTAAGTACATATGTACTTAGAGAACAGCGGGGAAATGATGCCGAAATTTTCTTGAAAACCCAATACACATTATACACTTACTAGTGAGATTAGGTGTTCAAGAATGGGATAGGTGGTACACATTTATTATATATAAGAATGACAACACATGTATTTGTTGGCCTAAAGTTTTAACCATGCAAACACTCTAATCTGTTAACCCTAGACCCTAATCTTGTTGTAATGTATATTTGATTTCTCTTTGATCATAGAATGGATAGATCATAGATGTCCATTCGCAATTGCTGCACCCCAGAGTTTATTTCTGGTCTTGACCAGTTTATTAGATTTGTCGAGGAACATAGGAAACAACCTGGAGATAGGTTCTACTGTCCATGTAGGCATTGCAATAATAACTTGAAAGTCAACACTGGTGACGAAATCAAAAGTCATGTCATGTACAACGGGATTATACAAGGCTATACAGAATGGCACTGGCATGGAGAGATTTCAAATCCAAAACCAGTGGATGTCGATAGCAGTGCTTGTGTGGAAGAAGAAATTTCCTACGATGACGTAGATGTGAATGAACCAGTTCCAGTATACATCGTTGATGCGGTGCTGGATAGTTGTGGGGTAGAGCACACCGACCCACCTCCCATTTTTAGAAACATTGTGCATGATGCTGAGATACCGTTGTACACAGGTTGTACTAAGTTTACGAAGCTTAGCGCTGTGTTGAGATTGTATAAGCTGAAAGCTAACAATAGATGGAGCGACAAAAGCTTCACGTCATTGTTGTCTTTGTTGAAAGAAATACTTCCTGAAGGAAACGAGCTACCAATCTCAACATACCAGGTACAGAAATTGTTGTGCCCAATGGGAATGGATGCCAAGAAGATACATGCATGCCCGAATGATTGTGTATTATTTCAAAAGGACTATGTGGATTTGAAAGATTGTCCAAAATGTGGTGCGTCACGGTATAAATTGACGACTTCAGGGGAGTCCAAAACTAGTTCTCCTGCCAAGGTGATGTGGTATCTACCTATAATATCACAGTTTCAACGCTTGTTTGCCAATCCGATAGATGCGAAGAATTTGAGGTGGCATGCAGATGTTAAGAAAAATAATGATGGGATCCTATGACATGCGTCTGATTCCCCATAGTGGAAGAAGATTGATCTATTGTACCCTGAATTTGGTGAAGAAGTCAGGAATCTAAGACTTGGGCTTTGTATAGATGGGATGAATCCGTACGGGACATTGAGCATCCAACATAGCACTTGGCCAGTCATGCTTGTTATATACAATCTTCCTCCCTGGTTGTGTATGAAAAATAAGTACGTAATGCTGTCGTTGTTGATATCGGGCCCTAAACAACCTGGAAATGACATCGATGTTTATCTTGAACCTCTGATTGATGACTTAAAGAAACTCTGGGGTGAAGGTGTGATGACCTATGATGCTTCACGAAGAGAGACATTTCGTTTGCATGCTATGTTGTTTTGCACTATTAATGACTTTCCAGCATATGGGAATTTATCTGGATATAGTGTCAAAGGAGCTAAAGCGTGTCCTATATGTGAAGAGAACACTGATTCAACAAGACTAAAACATGGCGGTAAGACTGTATATCTCGGTCATCGAAGGTTTCTTCCAAAATTCCATCCGTATCGTAGGAAGCGCAAAGCATTCAATGGATTGAATGAGGAACAGAGTGCACCTAAACCTATACCAGGGGAGGTTGTTTATGAAAGAGTAAAAGACTTTGTCAATGAATTTGGTAAGAGATCACAATGTACTATGGCCACACGGAGTGAGAAATCTTTATTCAAGAAGAAGTCAATATTTTGGGATCTTCCTTGTTGGAGTTCTTTGACAGTCAGGCATTGTATTGATGTCATGCACGTTGAGAAAAATGTCTGTGATAGTGTCATTGGTACTTTGTTGAATATACCAGGTAAGACTAAAGATGGGATAAAATCCAGACTGGACCTACGTGAAATGGGAATAAGGTCAGAATTAACAGAATATCGTGAAATGGGAAATCAGAGAACATACTTACCTCCCGCTTGTTACACATTGTCTAGAAAGGAGAAGAAAGCTTTTGTGAATGTTTGGTAAATGTTAAGGTGCCACAGGGTTACTCATCCAACATCTGTAGATTGGTATCAATGAAAGATCTGAAGTTGATAGGTCTTAAATCTCATGATTGTCACACTCTAATGCAACAAATATTGCCTGTGGCAATTAGATCTATATTGCCGAAGCATGTAAGGTTTGCAATCACCAGACTTTGTTTCTTTTTCAACGGTATGTGCAGCAAAGTTATTGACCTTGATACTCTCGATAAATTGCAAAGAGAAGTGGTTGTTACCCTATGTCAGCTTGAGATGTATTTTCCTCCGTCGTTCTTTGATATCATGGTACATCTTGTTGTCCACTTGACTAGGGAAGTGAAAATGTTGGGACCAGTTTTCTTGCATTGGATGTATCCCTTTGAACGATACATGAGCGTTTTTAAAAGTGATGTTCGAAACCGTTATCGGCCTGAAGGGAGTATTATTGAGGTTTATGTGGTGAGAGAGGTTATGGATTTTTGCAATGACTTTCTCAATGGTAATGACACTCCTGATAATGACAAAAATATTGACGAGAAATTTGGCAGAGGAATTTTGGGATCACGTGTGAAAGTAATCAGCCGTGAGCAGTTGGAACAAGGTCACTTGTATATTTTACACAACATGGACAAAGTGAACGTTTATATCGAGGAACATACCAATTTCATCAAGAGACAATATCCTCGAGCCAATACAATGTGGCTTGCTAGAGAGCATAACAAGACATTTATTAAGTGGTTTGAAAAT
Organism: Alisma plantago-aquatica; assembly: GCA_963693085.1. Taxonomy (NCBI): domain Eukaryota; kingdom Viridiplantae; phylum Streptophyta; class Magnoliopsida; order Alismatales; family Alismataceae; genus Alisma; species Alisma plantago-aquatica. The sequence goes on from OY856410.1 coordinate 1,266,681,597, forward strand.
AAAGTCTTACATCAACTATCTCAAACACCAGATGATATTACTGAAACTATCAAATGCCTCACCTTTAAACCAAAATTGATTGTTATGTCTTATGAAGGGTATGACATTAATGGATTCACATATTACACAAAGCGCCAAGATGATAAGAGTGTCATCCAAAATAGTGGGGTCACCCTTCAAGCATCGACTATGTTTTTTGCAAGTGCAAAGGATAAGAGTCCACGTGAAGCTAAAATGTCATATTACGGTGTAATTGAAGACATTTGGGAGTTTGACTACATAGATTTCAGAATTCCGCTCTTCAAATGTAATTGGGTTGATAACACCAAAGGAGTTATAGTGGATTAATTGGGTTTCACTTTAGTGAACTTTGAAAAGATTGGCGAGAAGGATGAACCATTCATATTGGCATCACATGCGAAACAAGTATTTTATATCGATGATCCTGCAAATGATAAATGGTCGGTTGTTCTTCATGGTAAAAGACAGTTCATTGAAGATCCTATAGATGAAGAACAATACTATGATAAGTATGATGACACCAGTCCATTCTCAGTTGGGATGCCAACACCAGCAAATATTGAAGCTAATGATGACTTGTATGTGCGTGGAGATCACAATGAAGGATTGTTAATTGATAAAAAAATGCAATATTATAGGCATGTTTATACAATGTTTTTTTATATGTTTTATTTTTCTGAATGTGAACTTTACAATGTGAATTACTTTATAATGTGAACTTTACAATGTGAATTACTTTACAATGTGAATGTGAACTTTACAATGTGAGCTTTACAATTTGAATTACTTTACAATGTGAACTTTACAATGTGAATGTGAATTTTCAGATGGCTGAGCATTCTCCTGATGACCGTGCTGATGATTACTGTGAGGGTGAGGACATCAATGTGCCGCCTCACAATGTAAGTTTTAAAAATATATAATATACTTATATCTATATGTCCATTTATAGTTATATCTTGTAAATGTGTTTATTTTGTCAAATTTTAGGTTGATGATGCACATGTACCATCTGAAGCACTTGAGGCACTTGATCAGCAACACCAAAAAGTTGACAGGAGAAGGGGCATCACTATGATGAAGAAGTTAATAGCGTAAAAGGGCAATGGACCCAAACTTGTTGTGGATTTTGATAATGCAGGAAATGCATCTGGTGTGAATCGCAATTCATTTGTTTCATATCTTGGGTATGTTACTCGTAGCCATTGCAGTTGTAAGATAGAGTCTTGGCATAAAGTTTCTATGGAGAAGAAAGACGTAATATGGAAGGATTTATGTGTGAGTTATTATTAATTTGCAATTCTATTTTGTAGATTACTAATTTTTTGGATACTAGTTAATAGCAATTCTAATTCGTAGAGTATATTTGAATTGGATGAAAAGCTGCATCGTAAATGCGTGATGCAACATTGTGAGAGAGTCCTCAGGAACTATAGGACAAATCTCGCCCGAGAATACATAAAAGAAGCTGACAAAAGGAAGAAGACAGCCACTGAACAGTGGAACTTCCTGGATAAAGAAGAATGGGACACGTTTGTTGCTTCAAGACAAACAGATGAATTCAAGGTATTAGGCGTCAATCCCAATCTCATTAATATATGTTGTATTCACCTATTCAAGATTAACATTTACTGTTACTAACCAAATCATTAATGTGCATACTAACTAGGCCCTCAGTGAGGCACAAAGACCAAGGCGTGCACTGAATGTGCATGACCACACAATGGGTCCAAAGGGGTATGCAGGCATTCACCAAAGACTACAATCTGAGGCTACTTCTCAGTCTGTTGCTACTCAGGAGTCCTCCACTATAGGTAGCACATCTCTGCCTCGCCATGATATCTGGATAGTTGGGAGGCAAAATAAGAAGGGAGAAATAAGGAAGCCCGCAACTGCTGAGGCGGCTGCAAAAATGGTAAAATACAACTCTTACAACAATCGTTCGAATATTGATTATTTGTGGTGTTTACTTAATTACAAATTTTTGTTTTGGCAATTAGCGGGAGCTGCATGAGATAAGGAAACAAGGCAAGTTCATCCCTGAGGGCACAAGGGATGAATTGACAGTTGCTCTGGGTAACCCAGAGCATCCTGGACGTGTTAGGGCTGCAGGCACTGGTGTGGGCATCAAAGCTTTTTTTGGGCCATCCCAGCGCAAACATGTCCCAAAAGTGGGACTTTCACAAGAAGAGGTAACCTATTTTTTCCTTGTAGATGTTACTGTAAAAGAGAATTCAATAATTAGAATTTGACATTTCTTTTATCCATGTATAGGTAGATAAGCTATTTGATAGGAAACTCGAAGAAGCAATGAAAAAGTGGCAGGCATCTCAGACTGCCACTTACCAGACAGTACCTATCGTGTCTCCTACTGCAGGCTCTACTCCTACTACAGAGGTTGGGAGTAATCCTGTAGACCCACCACCTAGCAAATCCGCTGTAAGTATTTTTATGACATAATAACTAGTTTTTTTAATTCAAGATGATATGTTTTCAAGATGATATGTATATATGTATATAACATTCTTTACACAAAAATTTGTAGGGGTTGAAGCCATGCCATCTAAAAGTTAATGAATATGTCGTTGCAGAGGCATCGACTTACCCATCCCTACCAGGGGAAATGTTTCACGGGTCTCCATTACCAGCTGGTTGGATTCGTGTGAGCCCGATCCATATATTCCCCAAGTGGATGGATCTTCCATTGCCATATGCCCACCCAGATTGTGAAACGCTTGGTGAGGCAGAAGGCGGAGTGATATTGTGGCTAAAAGCGGATGTCATCTTTACTGAAATTGTATGGTAAATTTACATTACGTTAAATTGTTAGTGTGTGTATATGATGTCAGTTGATCTGAAATTATTATATATATATACAGGTTAAAAAGAAGACACCCACAACATCTAGGCCTCCACTTCCACCTCCTACATTACCCAGTTGGGTTCCACATGACCTAACTGTCCCATTAGGTCCTAACTGTAGGGGTATGACAATATGGTTAGCCGAACATGATATAAATTGCCCTATAACTGTTTCTATAGATTCAGATGTTGCAGGTCAATCATGCGAAAGCAAACTATTTATACAAGATATTTTGGAGTTGCTTCGATATGATTGGATAAATACATCTGTGATAGAGCTATGGATAAGGTGAGATATTATTTATACATCCATATACCTTGTGTAGGATCTGGTGATCTGGTTTCTTATTTATTAATGCATGCGTAATTAATACATATTTTGCAGCTACTTAGACAAGATATGTGCAGATTTTGCATTCGAACATGTAGGATTTTTGATTCCATCTTTGATTAGTCTAGTAGCTAAAGACCCTCCGTCAGTTCAACAATACTGCTGTGAGGCTTTTTCAATTTTTGCTCAAAATAAGAAGACGATGATAATGGCTCCATTCAATGTAGAGTAAGTTTACTTTGCTTATTATAATTTGGACTTAAGAAAATTACATTTTTATTGTGGATTTTGAGTTATTAATTTTTAACTTTTTTACCTCTAGTGGTATGCATTGGGAGTTACTGGTTATTGTCCCCGAGACGTTCACTGTCTATTATCTAGATCCTAAGGGGAGTAAATTGAATACAAAATATGGACACATAATGAAAATGGCATTATTCCGGTGAGAAATATTTCATTTTCATATCCGTTAACATATGTTATTACATTACTATTTAATTATGCAATGTACTGTGTTACATTAACATGTAGGGTTTTTGATGAGTTTAAAAAGGCTGGAGGAAAGGTCCCCATGAAAAAGAACCAGCCAATAATTTGGAAGAACGTGAAAGTAAGTTCCCGACTGCAATATATGTATATATTATTTATGTGAACAATGCTTAATTAGTTGTATTTTTTAATATTTTGTATGTTTGAATTTATAGTGTGCTACACAAGACAACGGATGGGCATGTGGATACTATGTGATGCGATTTATGCACATGATTATCAAATATGCCGCAATGGACCGATTGTATTGCTGAGGTATTATATAGTCTCATTAGATAATATGAAATATATCAATCTTATTTATAGCTCATTAATTATATATATATACATCATTCTCTTTACAAGTGTTTAAAACTGACCACACTACAGGAACGACCTTACCAGATGTACATGCTCCCTATACGACAAGAGAATTAAATGAAGTAAGAGAACAATGGGCAACAACCATACAAGTAGTGGGGGATTTAAGATATAATTGGGATGTTGATAGCAAATAATGACTAAAGAATGACATTTTGTAAATGAATTTCTAAATTATAATATATGTGTGAATGTTTCTACATGTTTGGATGTTTCTACATGTGTCTGAGTGAAAATGAATGAATCTATTGGTTGCTATATGAATGTTTCTATATGTGTGAATGTGAAAATGAATGGAACTACAGATTGCTAGCTACATGAATGTTTCTAAATGTGAAAATCAAATGGAACTGCAGGTTGCATTGCTAAATATGTGAATATTTTTGTTGTTAATTTTGCAGGTTTGTGGCCTGTTGTTGGCTGATTTCAATGGATGTCATAAAACCTGCAGTTCATAACTGAACAGCAGGTTTCTCATCCTGCGACCAGCCATACAATAGGTCTGCAGACTGACAGAAAAAAAACAAAAAATAGGCGTCAGTTATTTGTATAAAACTGACGCCACATAGTTACAGTGTCGGTTGCTACTCGTAACCGATGTCTATTTACTTAACACCACGGCCGTGCTGGCCAGCACGGCCGTGGCAGCGGACCAGACACCATGGCCGTGCTGGGAGTGATATGAAAGATATGCGTCGGTTATTTGTATAAAACCGACGCTACATAGTTACAGTGTCGGTTTTATATAAATAACCGACGCCTATTTCAGGCATATGGCGTTGGTTTCATATCTAATAACTGACGCAGATAGTGCCCAAGATGGCGCCCTTTCTGTGGCGCGAAGGTATATGGCGTTGGTTTCTTATCTAATAACCGACGCCTATAGTGCCCTGCTGGCGCATTTTTGGTGGCGCGCGAAGGGTTATGGCGTCAGTTTTTGAACCGATGCATAACGACTGGGCTTTTAGCGTCGCCCACATAGGTGTCACTTAGAAACCGACACTAAAGGCCTTAAATAACCGACACTAAAGGTCGGTTATGTACTAGTGTTGGTTGGATTGAATACATTTTGAAACCTTAGCCTTTCTCTTGGAAACACTCCAAAATTTATATATTTGGAATTGTAGAACATTCTTTAAAAGTCAAACAGGCATCCTAGCTTAGTGGAATTAAGCTTCCATGATTCTACATAGAGAAAGGACATAGGATCACTAAGTATATTAAAAACATTAATTGGTGTCTTTTTGTTCTTAGGAGATAACTCATGAATTCCCCAATGAAATATACATTTACATGTTCTACTATTTTAAAATTTTAATTACTAGTCTTTAATTTGACATTGAATCCTTCTAATATGAGAACTCATTTTCTATTTGATACTTACCTACATAATTCAATTCCTTGTATATCATCATAAAAATTCTTACTAGATAGTTACATACTTGTTTACTTTACAAATAATGATTTAGACTGCTCATCTTATATGATCCACTCTTTTCTATTCTGGTCCATATGAGGATTTATTTCCTATGAGAATTTATAGATATGTGAACAAAAGATGACTTAGAAGAGACATGCGAGATATGCCATTTGTTGATGAAAGAAATCTAGACAGGGTTGTAGTTTCCATCTATATGTAGTATAACCTTCCATGAGTTCTGATTTATGTATGATGTAAAGTTTATTGATACATAGTGAAATAAAATTCTGTGAAAAAGTTAGACGTAAAGATCTGATTTTTACATGATTGTATTAGATTTATAAATAGTCGACACTCGTGAATGTCTCGTGGAGGAATTGGTGTTACTTGAAACTAATAAAAAACCCTAGTAACACTATCCCAAATAGTAGTAACTAGCTGAAGTATAATTAAGAGTTATTCAAAATTTATGTACTCTTGTACGTACCCTGATATACCATGTAAGAAACTTATAGAATTTCTAGTAACTAGTATAAAGATTGGGACCTGAGGGGAGATCCAGTAGTTACTATAAGAGGAATAAAACCAACCAATTCCAAAACATATGATAATGTATGAAGGAAATAAAGTATTTAGTTCTCAAAAGGTATGTGATACATAGAAAAATGAATACTGAGAAGCAAAATCATAACAATTAACAAAATTACAAGACATTCCATATACAATTATTCCTCGTGTTAAAGGTTTCACTACAAAATGAAAATGTTACATCATATTGTACATTAGACCAGTGGCAAACAGAAAGCTATCCATCCCAAGATATCCTAAACTCTAGACTCATGTAAATGATATTCACAGTAATTGTCCTCTATAGTACCTACATCTGGGTGGTTTGAGGACAACATCGAGAAAGAGATAAATAAGGTATGGGTCAGTAAACCATCGAGTATGTGCATAGTGAACATATTTGAGCATTTATTGTTGGTGTAAGAAGAAAAGGGATGCTTCCAATAAGATGAGGGTTTACATAGAGTAGGTAAGTTCAAGAAGATATAGTTTAAAGGTATAATAAAATGAGATAATACAATTTATGAGAACAATATAATCATTTCAAATATATTTGACTATGAACCAAAAAAATAATAAAATGTACGTGTAGATTAGACTAAGTGAATGCGTTGTAGGTCTGAGATACCATAGGATCCCAAGCTAGGAAGAAGGCAGAGTTAAACCTTGATTCTCCAAGGATAAGGGGACTAGAACCCCAATACCTCAAGGGCAAGTGGGGAGCAAAACCTTAGTTCCCAATATATATATATATGTATATGTATATATGTATATGTATATATATATATATATATATATATATATATATATATATAGAGAGAGAGAGAGAGAGAGAGAGAGAGAGAGAGTATGGTTGTACAGAAGTATCACTACTCTAGATTACTACTCTAATGATAAACATGCAAATAGAATGAAAAGATGAAATGATTCCATAACCCATGCATTCATCAATGTAGAGATGACAAAAGGGGTAATAACCCAACATCCAATGATAGTTCCACATTTTAGAAGAAATTTCGTTCATGGGGTATACAAATGGTCTCAAGAAGAAGAATTAATCAAAAGATGCCTCATTATGAAAAAATAGATTTATAACCATATAAATACTAAAATTATCATAGGGATTGAACATACCTGTTCTTCAAGACTAACACCATACATAGGGGTGAACTTCACAATTTTTCCTTCTGAAACTAAATGCATTTTATACACACATTCATCTTCAGTTATCTATTTATGATTGAAAGTACAACTAAACCTAGTCGGTCACCTAATGCCAAGTTAGAGTTTGGAGACAATGACATTTGTGTGTAATTATTACATAAAGTTGTATAGGTTGATGATTCAAGTTTTACTTTGTCAATATTTATAATCGAGGTCCTTTTCCCAATAACCATTCTTATCGCAATAGATCTTATTCTCTTCGTAACATTGTCTTTCTCTACATAAGATGAAGTACTTCAAGGTCATTAATATATTTACTAAAACAACCTTCTTATGTGTATCTTTTCTCATTTTCCATTTTATTTGGAAAATACCAATATGGATGGACATGCTTACTTGGTGAATTTGTTTTTTAAAAGCGATGAAATCTATATTCATATCTATGATTTCTAATCCGTGACTGTAATAACATTGGTATTTTAAATACAAATAATGTTAATCATTGACAAATACCAACTATCAATAGTTAATATTCAACAAATACTAATTAGCATATATTCTTATAAGATTTTTTGTGTCCATTCATTTTATGCAAATTCAAGTATTACAACTTCTTACACACTTATGCATATGCACCAATTAACTATTTTATATGTTCAATACTTTTAACTAAGTATTTTTATTTATTAATATGATTATCAATAATATAGATATACTCTCATAAGAATTTTCTAATCCAATGGTTTAGGTTAGAAACCTGCTAGGTTCAACTATTCATTCACCTGTGTATATACAATTACAATGAGATAAGGTGGATATTGTTAGTCGACTATGTAGCTTGGTTAACAAGTTTAAGGATTCAAATCATCCTTGTATAATTGACATTACCTTTCTATTTAAATGATTATTTAGATAATTATTAACTCTTTATTTAGTAACTGTATCATGTTGAATCAAAGCTCAAGTGAATAAGGGGTCGACCTACAATTGCCATAGCATAACAGATCTTAGGTGGTCAATCTATTGAGCAAGACTATGGATGAACTCTTCTTATATATGGATTCACTATTTACTAGGGTAATAGGAATATAGCTCTACGGGCTTAAGACCATATGAGGTTGTAGAGGTTGTCTGGCTATAACATTATGTCATCCAACCATTCAAGTCTAAATGAGAAAATGTTGTTTGCAAGAACAGATGAGCATAGAAGGTTAACTAGTTGTATGTCCCTAACATGAGTCTAGTATAGGAGGTAGAATGATAGGGGGAGGAATTGGGAAGAGAGGAAAAAGAATGAGAGAAGGAGGGGAGACGACTATGCTGTCGGCTAATAGAGCTCGTTAGGGATGCCTATGTCTATGGTTGGCGGAGCAAGGTGGAAGAAAACATGATGGCAAAGAAGATTACCCTACAAGTGGTTGTCAATAGAGTGGGAAGAAATGAGAGTTTCTCCAATGATCATGGTTTATGCAATAGCCTCCATAGATCACCATCATTGTAGGTGAATATTTTTGTTGGAAGGGCTCAAGGTGTAAGGTGATGGGTGGCAATGGAAGACCAGATGGTGTAGAGAGAAGAGGACACCATCGTGCTTGGTGGATACAACATCTCCTATCCTCTCTACTAGTGACATGTACTTCTCATCCTCGCTATCTGGAATTATGAGGATTATTGACGGAGGCTAGGCTTTTAGGGAGATGAAGATAGATATAGGGAAGGGAAGATGATAGGTACGTAGAGTTGAAGATATGATCTTGGAGTACCGGAGGAGAAACCAAGTCTTACGCCTGTATGGAAGGAAAAGATGCAAGGGATGGAGACTACGTGAGGGTTTCAAAGTGAGGAAGAGGGAAAGTAACACTCTTTGAGTAATATTAAACGAACCTAGAAAATATTGGTGAATCAATGACATTTAAATGTAAAATTAAGTGCTACACGTTGTATTAGTCTTGTTGATATGAAAATTGACCTATAGGATAATTAAAATGTGCATACTTCAATTTTAACATAATTTTATCTTTTGGAAACATTATTGATTTTAATTCATTGTTCATTCATTAAATGTATTTATTCCTCCTAATTAATCAGGGGTGACACACTATTTCTTATGAAATCAATTTCTTTTATTTTTGGTCCTATACAATTCTAGAGGGTTAAATTGGAATTAATTGTATTATTTGGTGTATTCATATATCAAATTATTCGATCAAATTAGTTTGTCTATGTCATCCTAATGTCTCACATGTAAATGATTTTATTCAATATGTTATTTGACTATAATGACTCCTAATATATTCCAAATAGGGGAAAACCAACTTAATATTATCCTATCTGAAGTTGGGTCTAGTTAAAATATGAACCTAGATTTTAGAATGTTACAACTAGACTTATCTATGAACTTCAAGACTTATTTAAAGTAGGGATTATTATGAGAAATTTCTTTGTTGAAAGATAGAATGTAGAGATTGCATACACCCTAATATCATCACATTTGATAAATTCAAATTAAATCTAAAAAACAATATGTGAAATACATTGCCAAAATTTCTTTCTCAATTGTGGTATAGTTGACTTGGGCCTCATAAAAGGTTTTGCTTGCATAGTATGTCACATGGTGCTTCTTGTCCTTCTTTTGACCAAGAATTGCTCCTATCACATAATCACTCGCATCACACATTACTTCAAAGGGGAGCTTCCTATCTTGATCTTGAAGGATTGGTGCTATTGTCAGAGCATTGTTTAAGGTTTCAAAAGCCTTAAGGCATTCTTCATTGAATTCAAACACATCATCTTTGATAAGAAGGTTTGGAATTGGTTTGGATATATTAAAAAAATCTTTAATGAACCTTCTATCGTATCCAACATGTCGCAGAAAGCTTCTTACTCCCATTATAGATTTAGGGGGTGGAATCTTGGAAATAGCTTCCACCTTACTCAAACCCAATTCAATTCCTTTTTATGAGATTTTATGACCTAATACAATCTCTTCCTATATTATGAAGTGAAAAATTTCCCAATTTAACACTAGTCATTTTTCTTTGTAGTGTTTCAAAACTCAAGATAGATTGCTTAAACTATCATCAAAACTGATTCCGTACATGAAGAAGTAACCCATGAACACATCCATAACACCTTCAAGAAATTTTACAAAAATAAAAATCATGATTCTTTGAAACGTTGTTGGTGTGTTGTAGAGACCAAACTACATTATTTGGAAAGTGTATCCCTAGATGCACGTAAAGACATTTATTGATCGTTTGGGTGAATGGGGACTTGATTAAATCCAAGTATCCTTCCAGGAAGTAGAAGTACAAGTGGTGGGCTAGATGTTCTAGAACTTAGTTGATGAATGACGTGGAATATTATTGCACTAACAAACTCACTCGGGATTGAAATCCCCGAGCTTCTAGTTAAAATATGAACCTAGATTTTAGAATGTTACAACTAGACTTATCTATGAACTTCAAGACTTATTTAAAGTAGGGATTATTATGAGAAATTTCTTTGTTGAAAGATAGAATGTAGAGATTGCATACACCCTAATATCATCACATTTGATAAATTCAAATTAAATCTAAAAAACAATATGTGAAATACATTGCCAAAATTTCTTTCTCAATTGTGGTATAGTTGACTTGGGCCTCATGAAAGGTTTTGCTTGCATAGTATGTCACATGGTGCTTCTTGTCCTTCTTTTGACCAAGAATTGCTCCTATCACATAATCACTCGCATCACACATTACTTCAAAGGGGAGCTTCCTATCTTGATCTTGAAGGATTGGTGCTATTGTCAGAGCATTGTTTAAGGTTTCAAAAGCCTTAAGGCATTCTTCATTGAATTCAAACACATCATCTTTGATGAGAAGGTTTGGAATTGGTTTGGATATCTTAAAAAAATCTTTAATGAACCTTCTATCGTATCCAACATGTCCTGGAAAGCTTCTTACTCCCATTATAGATTTAGGGGGTGGAATCTTAGAAATAGCTTCCACCTTACTCAAACCCAATTCAATTCCTTTTTATGAGATTTTATGACCTAATACAATCTCTTCCTATATTATGAAGTGAAAAATTTCCCAATTTAACACTAGTCATTTTTCTTTGCAGTGTTTCAAAACTCAAGATAGATTGCTTAAACTATCATCAAAACTGATTCCGTACATGAAGAAGTAACCCATGAACACATCCATAATGCCTTCAAGAAATTTTACAAAAATAAAAATCATGATTCTTTGAAACGTTGTTGGTGTGTTGTAGAGACCAAACTACATTATTTGGAAAGTGTATCCCTAGATGCACGTAAAGACATTTATTGATCATTTGGGTGAATGGGGACTTGATTAAATCCAAGTATCCTTCCAGGAAGTAGAAGTACAAGTGGTGGGCTAGATGTTCTAGAACTTAGTTGATGAATGACGTGGAATATTATTGCACTAACAAACTCACTCGGGATTGAAATCCCTAAGCTTTTACCAAAACCTCATGCAATAATACCACCCGCAAGCGGATGAGTCTTATCGCAGTATAGTTAAGGATAGAATCCCAAAGGACAACATTTTTAAGAATCTTTGTTAGTTGAGTCTAGCTCAAGTAAGACTAATATTTAGAATGATTGATTGGTTTGTGGTTGATTAAACTAAATGCATGAAAGTAAAAGAGCAGAATTAAAGTTTGTTCTAGATAAATGATATGGAATCGCTGGGATGGTACCGGGTTTCACCACCACTGTGCATGCAAACACATCCAAACATATAACATCCAGGAAAGAATCTAACTATCCAAATGGAGTTGCTGTGAACCCTCCGCGGGGATAGGCTCAAGTAAGCGTCACCTTAGGTAGCCAATTTCTCATCACCCTCTGTATCATTCACTTACGGCTCCGAAGATACAACATCCAACTGAGGCTGAGCCCCCCCTTGTGGGTAGGCACACAGAAGTGTCACCGTGGGCTAGATGGCTCGTCCCCTCATAGATCACACACTTGCGACCTCGAGGAACCCTATCAGATGTCTCATCAAGGAGTCAACCGTGCTAATCGAAAAGCAGGTAGGTGATTAGTCTGCATGCAAACATCGACGATAAACAAGGAAGATACAAAATCCAACTGAAGTTGCGGGCCCCCTTGCGGGTAGGCACACAAAAGCGTCACCAAAGGCTAGATGGCTCGTCCCCTCACAGATCATACACTTACTACCTCAAGGAATTCCATTCTATTTCTAGTTTGGGAGTGTACCTCATTAATCGACATTCTACCCTACATAGAAGTTCTCACAACATAGGGAAGAACAAGATGAAAGTAAGCAAGTAATCAGACTACAGACGTTATCAATTAACAATGAAATGAAAAGTTATATACATTGCCTTGGAATGTTAAATGAAAAGACATGAAAGCATGGGAAGTGTGGCTAGTCCCCGCACCCCAGTGAAAGGGAGATACTCGCTCATGGTGCGAGAAACAAGAAGAACAAGAGAGAAGGGAGATTCTTCCATGAGCATGATGCAGAAGGTAGTCACAGCTCGGTGAAGATGATGCAGTCTTCTATGTCATGTCATGGTAGATCTGGATGAGGAGGAGGAACCACCAAGGCAGGCTGGGCAGACCTTCTTCTCCACCTTCTTTCTCTTCTTGACCTCCTTGCTCACAATAAGAGAAGGTGTGGCGGCTAGATAATGGCATGAAGATGGTGGAGTAGCGGCGGTGTGGAAGGGAGACCGATCCTTTGTTCAAGCAGCCTTTCGGTGTCCTGGAATTGATGCCCAAATGAGGACCCTTGTGGTCCTATTTATAGGCTTGGATGGGGTCCTCACATTTTTGCTGTGAGTTTGCTCCAAACGGTTTAGAGCAAATGGTTTGCTTGAACAGTTTGGAGCAAACGGTCTTAGAGACCATTTGACATCCAAACGGTCTTAGTTTCTTGTCTTCATACAGTCTTGTAGAACGATCACATGACCAAACAGTCTTGGGAAGGAACTGCCCATACGGTCCTGGAACTTTGTCTCCAAACATTTTAGTGAAACTGATAGGCGCCAACCAGTCTTCACTTGCACTGCTTCAAACAGTCTTCGGCAGTAGCTAGCCAAATGGTCTTGATTAATATCCTCCAACCAGTCTTGGAAACCATTTGATGGCCAAACGGTCTTGAGGACCGATGGCCTCCAAACAGTTTAGTGGCCAAACGGTCTTGGTCTTGACCGATCTTTGTTTGAGTGTCCAACCGATCTCGAGTCCAAACGATTTTGGAGTTGCAAATGGTCTTGAAGTCCGTTTGGGTTCCAAACGGTCTAGAGACCGAACGGTCTTGGTCTCCAAATGGTCTTGCGGGTGACTGGCCTATCGGTCTTGAGACCATATGGCACCAAACGGTCTTGAAATCATATGGATGACTGGTTGAGATCGTTTGGGGTCGAGATCGTTTGGTCAAAACCATTTGGTCAAGACCAAGGATGAGAGGATCTTGAGTGAATTCCATATGATGGTTGAACCTCATCACAGCCTGCAAAAAATCAATATAAATCTAGTTAATAATCTTGATAATTGGATTAGTTAAGATATCTTGCATTTTGCGAGATTAAGGAGATGAAATCAAAAGTATTGAATAGAATTGGTCCCAAAAAGGCAGCTGAAAATCATGATGAATATGCATTCATCAAAACACCCCAAACTTAAACGTTGCTCGTCCTCGAGTAACACAAAATCGGAAACAATCGCCAAATGAATACTTTCTGATCATGTGATTGCCTCCTCTTCACATCACGATTATTTCTTTTCTGCTCAGTATGACTAAGCATCTCAACTTCCTGAGACCACTGAACACATCTGACCATATCTTCGTTCCTGAGTTTGCTTTCCAACTTCACTTCCTCCTCACTTTTTCCAACAACAAGCATGCCAAAGAGTTTCGTAAGAGTCCATAGATACCCAGAGAACAACAAGTGTGCATATGATCTGACACTGGTGTATTTCAGGGTAGTGGAGGCATTTATTATGCCATTAGGTAGAAAAGGGAGTGAAGGGTGGTATGGAAGGAAGAAATAAATCTCTCCTTTATTCGATTCGAGATTTTTATTATATTATTTGCAATTTCATTTATTGCATTTTTTGTGTGAATCTCTCCTCTATTTGACTGAAGATTGCATTTTTTGTGTGCGCTTTGGCATCTTTTCTTGGTGGTACGCCGCTATTACTTTGTGAGGGGTATGGAAGAAGTGGATATAGAGGGAAGTGGCGTACCACCCCAAACTTAGGGTTTGACACTATTTTGGCTATTTTTGTTTCTTTTTGATGGATGAAGGGGTACGAAGATGATAGAAGAAGTGTAGAAGAGGGTTCAGATCAGAATGCAACTTGATTTACAATTCTGTGCACCAGTTTGTTCTCTTTATCGTACTCTGCTCAAATAATGACTTGATGAGGATCCAGTGGGGATTCCATGTTGTTGTTCCACTAGTCAGTTAGGAAGTACAACGTGTTTGGTCCCTATCAGTTCGACAGATGCTGCCATTTTTATATAAAGATCATGATGTTAGGGTTCATAAGCTTCACAAGATGATTTCAATAAAAAGGCTAGTTTTCAGAAGAAGGTCCTTTTGAGGATCTTCTTCAAATAAGGAGGGCATAATGATTCAAAATGCATAGGGGTTGAAACAAAAAGTTTCAAAACTTCATCAAATTTCTGTGCAATTTCTTTGGAAAACTTTAAAAATTTTGAAAAATATGAAAATGTTGGTAATTTGAAATTTTTGGTAAATTTTAGTAAAAAATGCAACGATGAAATCTTAAGTCTGAATTAGATGGGTGAAGGTGGAAAGTAAGATACGTACCACCCACCCTCCACCCTGAACTTAGAAATTTGCTCGTCCTGAGCAAACTCTAAATTCGAGATGGAGGGGAAGGTTCATGCCATTTGGACCACTAGATGTGGTTGCGTTCCAATCAGCGTGCACCCTCCATATGAAAATATCAAACACAAAGACCATTCAGAACTCAAGATAGCATCTCGCGATGTGATTTTTATTTGGTGCAAAATTTTCTAAAAAATAAAAAAAAATTAAGAAAAAATTCTAATTCAAAATTGAAACTAAATACAAATTTATTGATTGGGTTGCCTCCCGACAAGCACCTTTGTTTTACGTCAATGGCTCGACTTTATTTCTTCAACTTTTATGGTGGATGTAATCAGGTTTGGAGAGTTCTAGCGATGCATTGATGCCTGTGTCGGCTGAGGTGAAATATCTTTTCAAACATTGGCCATTAGTCACAACATCTCCTGGCTTTTCACTCCATAAAACAAAAGCACCATGCGGGTAGATGCTTTTGACAATGTATGGTCCAGTCCATCGAGTACAGAGTTTCCCTGGGAATAACCTCAGTTTTGAGTTGATCAACAGGACTTGGTCTCCCACTTGAATGTCCTTCCTCTTGAAATGACCATCGTGCCACTACTTTGTGCGTTCTTTATAGATTCTGGCATTCTCATAAGCTATCATTTGGAGTTCTTCCAGCTCCTGGAGTTGTAGAGTCCTAGCTTGTCCTACTTCTTTCATATCAAAATTCAATTGTTTTATTGCCCACCATACCTTGTATTCCAATTCTACCGACAGGTGGCATGACTTTCCATAGATTAGTCGAAAAGGTGTAGTCTCAAGGGGAGTTTTAAAAGAAGTTCGGTAGGCCCACAAGGCGTCATTGATTTTTACTGACCAATCTTTCCGATTACGGCCTATTGTCTTTTCCAAAATAGCCTTGAGTTGATGGTTAGAAACCTCTACCTGTCCACTAGTTTGTGGATGGTAGGGTGAGGCTACCTTGTGAGTTACACCATATTTCCTCAGCAATGCTTCAAAGCTTTTTTCCAAGAAATGAGAACCTCCGTCGGAAATCACAGTGCGTGGGACTCTGAATCGGGGGAAAATGATATCTTTGAACATTTTGATGATAGGTTTGGAATCACTAGTGACAATTGGTATGGCTTCAACCCATTTTGAGACGTAATCCACCGCCACTAGGATGTAGGAGAATCCATGAGAAGATGGGAATGGACCCATGTCGTCCACACCCCAAGCATCAAATATCTCAACTTCTTGCCACAAGTTCAGTGGAATCTCATCTCTTTTGGTTATGTTACCCATTCTCGGGCACTTGTCACATGATAAAACAAAGTTGTAGGAATCTTTGGATATGGTTGGACAAAAGAATCCACATTGCAAAACTTTCAAGGCAGTTTTCTTAGGGCTCATATGACCTCCAACTGGGCCTGAGTGGCATTGTTCTAAAATGAGTTTAGCTTCTTCTTCAGCAATACAACGTCTGTATAGACCATCAGTGTAGAGTTTGAAGAGGTACGACTCATCCTAGTGATATTGTTTTGCATCATATAGGAATTTCTTCAGTGCACTTTCGGTACATTCGGGGTGGATGACACCCGCAACTAGGTAGTTCACATAATCTACGTACCAAGGGATAGCTTCTGAAACTTTTATAAGCTGGTGGTCTAGAAGATAATCATTGATGCGGATCTTCTCAGTTTCCTAGGTGTGGATACGACTGAGGTGGTCTGCCACGACATTCTATGTACCTTTCTTGTCTCTTATCTCCAAATCAAACTCTTGTAAGAGGAGAATCCATCTAATTAACGTAGGTTTAACATCTTTCTTTGCTAGGAGGTAACAGATAGCAGCATGATCCATGTAGACAATGACTTTTGAACCAATGAGGTAGGATTTGAACTTGTCAAAGGCATACACAACCGCAGTAAATTCTTTCTCGGTAGTTGCATAATTCCTATGAGCTTCATCAAGGGCTTTCGATGCATAGTAGATCACATAATGTTTCTTTTCTATACATTGGCCCAAGAAAGCACCCACAACATAATCACTGGCATCACACATAATTTCAAAAGGGTGATCCCAATCAGGGGCTCTGATGATGGGTGTTGTTGTAAGAGCATGCTTTAGATGGTTGAAAATTTTAACACATCCTTCGTCAAAATTGAACTCAACATCCTTTAGTAGAAAGTTTGTGATCGGCTTGGTTATCTTTGAGAAATCCTTTATAAACCGTCAGTAAAAGCCTGCATACCCTAGGAATGCATGAACCTCCTTTACATTCGTTGGGATAGAGAACTTGGAAATTACTTCGATCTTGGCCTTGTTTGCTTCAATTCCTCGATTACTGACCCTATGATCGAGGACAATGCCTTACTTTACCATAAAGTGACACTTCTCCCAATTTAACAAAAGTTGTGCTACTTCACATCGTTTGAGGACAAGGGAGAGGTGTTTTAGGCACGGGTCAAATGATTCTCCGTACACAGAAAAATCATCCATAAAAACTTCCATGACAGTTTCAGTGAGACCAGTGAATATGGCATCCATGCAACGCTGGAAGGTTGCAGGTGCATAACAAAGGTTGAGCGACATTCTTCTAAATGCGTATGTTCTGAATGGGCAGGTGAAAGTAGTTTTCTCTTGGTCATCCGGATGTATGGGTATTTGATAGAATCCAGAGTAGCCATCGAGATAACATAAATATTCTTGGTGAGCTAATCTTTCTAAAACTTGATCAAGAAAAGGCAACGGGAAATGATCTTTTCGTGTTGCTTTGTTCAACTTCCTAAAATCAATGCACATCCTCCACCCTATAACTGTTCGAGTGGGGATGAGTTCATCATTTTCATTTCATATCATAGTTGTTCCACCTTTATTTGGGACCACATGCACGGGACTCACCCATGGTGAATCCGATATCAGATAGATTATCCCAGCAGTGAGCAGTTTAACAACTTCACGACAAACTACTTCCTTCATATTTGGATTCAATTTGCGTTGATGTTCAATAGTTGGCTTGTGATCTTCCATCATGGGGATTTTGTACATGCACAACGCTTTACTAACCCCAGTGAGGTCGCTCATCTTATAGCCGATTGCTTTTCTTCTTTCCTTCAATTCCTTCAAAAGTTTGTCTTCTTGTTCCGCCATTAGATCTGAATTTATGATGATGGGGCAGACCTTGAGTTCATCCAGAAACACATATTTCAATCCTTCCGGTAGGGGCTTCATTTCAGGAGCTTGTGTATTTTCACATGCTTCTTCAGTAACATTCATTGCTTTTAGTTCCTCAACCTTGGCTTCAGGATCTTCTTTAGCAGCATTGAGGCGGGAAACACACTTTTTCACTTGTTCGTCATCTAAACTCTCTGCATTCAGATTAGTAAGGGTTGTTCCTAAAGGATCTTCTTGTTCATAATCCTCCTGCGTGAGGAGTGACATCTGCTCTACGCACTCAATCGAGTAGACTTCCTCTTGCATGCTTGGTCTTCGCATGCTTTCAAAAACCTTGAATTCAAGAGTTTCTTTACCTAATATGAGCAACATAGTTCCTGCTTCAACATCGATCAGAGCTCTTGTGGTGGCGAGGAATGTACGTCCAAATAGGATAGGGTATCTAGTGTCTTCCTTTATGTACATGATGACAAAGTCACATGGAATGTAGGAATCTTTTCCTACCTTGACAGGGACATCCTCAATTATTCCTAAAGGTAGAATAACAATGTTATCTGCAAGTTGTATGGTCATGCCAGTTGGGAGAAGTTCAGCAAACCCTAGACTTTTACAAAGGCTAAGTGGCATGATTGAAATGCTAACACCAAGATCTGCTAATCCCTTTTTACATGAAGAATCACCGATATGACAGGAGATCCCAAAGGATCCTGGATCTTTCTGCTTCTTGGGCATCTTATTCAGGATGATATCTGAAGTAGTCATCGCCAACTTGACTGTCTCGTGCTCTTCAGTTATATATTTCCTTGTCATAAGTGATTTCAAATATTTTGTCTAGGTTGGTATTTCAGCCAATGCATCCAGGAAGGGTATATCCACATGAAGCTTTTTCATAGCTTCCTTGAACTTATTGAAATGAGTGTCGAGCTTGGTTTGCTTCAAACGATCTAGGAAAGGTGGACGGGGCTTGTATACTGGTACCTCTGGCTCTGGTGTTTCAATTTCTTCATTAATGGGTTTTTCAGATCTTGGTTCGGTTGTCTTATCAACAGTCACTGGTTCTTTTGGTTGAGACTCAGGTGTTATTGAGTCTTGAACAATCATAGGTTCATCCTCATCTGTAATAACCACAAGTGTCTTGAGAGTAGGATCAGAATAGTCTTTTCCTGACCTGGTAGTTATGACTTTCAGTTGTTCAGGATGCTTAGGATTGTTTTCTGGTTGGCCAACAAAAGCTGCAGCAGGTGGCTGGGATTGTTTTCTGGTTGGCCAACAAAAGCTCCAGCAGGTGGCTTCATACTAGCTGCCAGTTGTGCTAGTTGAGATTCAATAGCTTTCTGATGGGCTTGCTGGTTAGCTATCATAGTTTGTTGGCTAGCTATCAATGCTTGTTGCAATTGTAACATCTTTTCAATGGCCGATAGCTTGTCATCAGGAGAGTTAGGGCTAGCTTGTTGCCCTTGTTGTTGGTTCTGGTAAGGGTCTTGGTTGGGGTTCTGAAATTGAGAATTGTTCTGATAATTGTTGAAGTTCCTATTCTAAAAGTTTCCCCCTAAAGTTCCCTTGATTTCCAAAGTTTTGTTGTTGGTTATATTGAAATCCTGGTGGGCTTCTTTGTTGGTTAGTTGAACCATGTTGTCGTGAGTTTTCCGCTCCTGAAGGATTTCCATATTGAAAACCAGGATGGTTCCTATTTTGATTTGGATTGTAGTATCCTTGACCTGGAATGGTGTTGACATCATTATGATGTTCTAATTGACTATTATCCCCTTATCCACACGTGTTTCTTAGAACAACATCGTAAAGAACATTGCATCCTAAAGTGGAATGATCAGTACTTTTACATGCTTCACAAAATAGTTTAGCTGACTTGATATGTTCTTGTTGTTGAGGGGGTGAACGTCCTCTTCCAAATACAGTAAGGGATGATTCAATATGGTCTTTCTTGGCAACTAGGAGTTTGATGGTTTCGGCGATAGACTTGTATTCTGAAATAACTTCAGCCATAGCTACCTTTAACACTCCTTTACCTACAGATCTTCCCCAATTAGCTTGATTTTCAGCTCCAAGGGTAACAACCCTCCATGCGCTGTCATAACTCTGATGCATGAAGTTTCCTCCAGATGAGGAGTCTAAAAACCTCTTGATATCATCATCCACACCTCTGTAGAAGATTTCAATAAGTTGATTCTTAGGGATTCCATGGTGCAGACACTTTCGTAGAAGGTCTTTATATCTTTCCCATGCTTCAACAAGGGTTTCTCCAGGGGCTTGAGTGAACATTTTTATACGTCCCCTAATTTCATAAGTGAGAGAAGGAGGATAGAACTTTTCTAGAAAAGCATTTTGAAGCTGCTCCCAAGTAGTGATGGGTTCACATTGTAGGGAGTTGTCCCAACTTATGGCTCTATCAGCAAGGGAATATTTGAAGAGTTAGAGTTATAGCATCATCAGACACTCCATTTTGCTTCGTCATAGCACATAGATCGATGAATCACAAAAGATGTTCTAGACTATCTTCTCCTTGTTTACCATAGAATGGGTTGTTTTACAGCAAGGTAATCCAATGTGCTCGTATCTCAAAGTTGGGAGCATGGATGGGAGGAGGTTGGACTGGGTGATGAACATCAGCAACCTTAGGGATTGAGAATTCCCTAAGATCATTTTGTAATTCTGCCGCTTGTGCTGCTACTTGTGCTGCTAGGATTTCTTTTTGAACTGCAACTCTAGCTTCTTGCATGAGCCTCTCTCTCTGTGCATTGATGGCTTAAGCCACCCTTCAGGCTATCTCCTCTTCTTGAGCCATTCTTGCTTGGTTCTCTCTATTTTGATGATGAAAAGTCCTGTCGGTTTCTAGATCAAAGCTGGAAGTGAGTCTGGGATTGTTCAAATGGTGCATACACTAGTCTTGGGGGTTCTTGAAATGAAAAGATTGATGGAGTAGAGTGAAATTCAAGCAGATGATCAATAGAAAAACAAAATCTTAGATTAGCCTTAAAAGAACTAGAATTGACTAATTGATTCCATTATCCCCGGCAACGACGCCAGAATTTGATGTGGAATATTATCACACTAACAAACTCACTCCGGATTGAAATCCCTGAGCTTTTACGAAAACCTCGTGTAATAATACCACCCGCAAGAGGATGCGTCTTATCGCAGTATAGTTAAGGATCAAATCCCAAAGGACAACATTTTTAAGAATCTTTGTCAGTCGAATCTAGCTCAAGTAAGACTAATATTTAGAATGATCTATTAGTTTGTGGTTGATTAAACTAAATGCAAGAAAGTAAAAGAGAAGAATTAAAGTTTGTTCTAGATAAATGATATGGAATCGCTGGGATGGTACTGGGTTTCACCACCACTGCGCATGCAAACACATCCAAACATATAACATCATGGCAAGAATCTAACTATCCAAATGGAGCTGCTGTGAACCCTCCGTGAGGATAGGCTCACATAAGCATCACCTTAGGCAGCCGATTTCTCGTCACCCTCTGGATCATTCACTTACGACTCCAAAGATAAAACATCCAACTGAGGCTGAGGGCCCCCTTGCGGGTAGGCACACAAAAGTGTCACCGTGGGTTAGATGGCTCGTCCCCTCACAGATCACACACTTGTGACCTCAAGGAACCCTATCAGATGTCTCATCAAGGAGTCAACCGTGCTAACCAACAAGTAGGTAGGTGATTAGTTTGCAAGAAAACATCGACGATAAACAAGGAAGATACAAAATCCAACTGAAGTTGCGGGCCCCCTTGCGGGTAGGCACATAGAAACGTCACCGAAGGCTAGATGGCTCGTCCCCTCACAGATCATACACTTACTACCTCAAGGAATCCCATTCTATTTCTAGTTTGGGAGTGTACCTCATTAATCGACATTCTACCCTACATATAGAAGTTATCACAACATAGGGAAGAAAAAGATGAAAGCAAGCAGGTAATCAGACTACAGACGTTATCAATTAACAACGAAATGACAAGTTATATACATTGCCTTGGAATGTTAAATGAAAAGACATGAAATCATGGGTAGCATGGCTAGTCCCCGCACCCAGTGAAAGGGAACTACTCACTCATGGTGCAAGAAACAAGAAGAACAAGAGAGAAGGAAGATTCCTCCATGAGCATGATACAGAAGGTAGTCGTAGCTCGATGAAGATGATGCAGTCTTCTACGTCGTATTGGGGCAGATCTGGACAAGGAGGAGGAACCACCAAGGCAGGTTGGGTAGACCTTCTTCTCCACCTTCTTTCTCTTCTCGGCCTCCCTGCTCGCAGAAAGAGAAGGTGTGGCGGTTGGATAATGGTGTGAAGATGGTGGAGTGGTGGCGGTGTGGAAGGGAGACCGATCCTTTGCTCAAGTAGCCTTTCGGCGTTCTGGAATCAATGCCCAAATGAGGACCCTTGTGGTCCTGTTTATAGGCTTGGATGGGGTCCTCATGTTTTTGTTGTGAGTTTGCTCCAAACAGTTTAGAGCAAACAGTTTGCTTGAACGTTTTGGAGCAAACAGTCTTAGAGACCGTTTGACATCCAAACAGTCCTGGTTTATTGTCTTCATACGGTCTTGTAGACCGATCAAATGACCAAATGTTCTTGGGAAGGAACTGCCCATACGGTCTTGGAACTTTGTCTCCAAATGTTTTAGTGAAATTGATAGGTGCCAACCGGTCTTCACTTGTGCTACTTCAAACGGTCTTTGGCGGTATCTAGACAAACAGTCTTGATTAATATCCTCCAACCGGCCTTGGAAACCGTTTGATAGCCAAACAGTCTTGAGGACCGATGGCCTCCAAACAGTTTAGTGGCCAAACGGTCTTGCTCTTGACCGGTCTTTAATTGAGTGTCCAACTGATCTTGAGTCCAAATGGTTTTGGAGATGCAAACAGTCTTGAAGACCGTTTGGGTTCCAAACGGTCCTGAGACCGAACGATCTTGGTCTCCAAATGGTCTTGCGGGTGACTGGCCTATCGGTCTTGAGACTGTATGGCGCCGAACGGTCTTGAAACCGTATGGATGCCCGGTTGAGATCGTTGGGGGTCAAGACCGTTTGGTCAAAACCATTTGGTCAAGACCAAGTATGAGAGGATCTTGAGTGAATTCCATATGATGGTTGAACCTCATCATGGCCTGCACAAAATCAATATAAATCTAGTTAATAATCTTGATAATTGGACTTGTTAAGAAATCTTCCATTTTGTGAGATTAAGGAGATGAAATTGAAAGTATTGAATCAATGGTCCCAAAAAGGCGACTGAAAATCATGATGAATATGCATTCATCAATGAATAGAATTTAGAAGTGATCTTTCTTGGTTGTGGCATTAAGTTTTTTGTAGCCTACGCACATACTCCAACCTGTTACCTTCCGTGTTGCTATTTCATAACCACTGTCTCCCCTAACCACTGTCATACCACTTTTTGTAGGCACTACATGGATATGACTCACCCAACTGCTGTCTCTTATAGGGTATACTGTGCCTGCATCTCAAAGTTTTATAAACTATTTCTTAACAACTTGTCTCAAGTTCTGATTGAGCTTTCTCTGGGTTTTGCCTAGTGGTTTGGCATTCTCTTTGAGGTGTATTCTATGCAAGTAGTTGGATGGACTCAACCCTCCTATATATTCTACAAAATACTATATTGACTTACTCCTCAATTTGAGTTCACTTAGTAGCCTCTCTAGCTGATCTTCTATCAAGATAGAATTTATAATGACATGATTTCTTTCTTTTGTGTCAAGAAAATCATACTTTAAGCCTTCAGGGTGCTGCTTCAACTCTGCTTTAAGTTTGAATGCTTCTTTCTCTTCTGGAGCTTTCTCTAGAAGCCATATTTCACAATCTTTATAATTGTATATTCCTTATCACTATAATCGTCTTCAGGTTGATTCAAATAGTCAAGTATTTTCACCACTTCTGGGTCTTCTACATCTGGATTGGAGTTATTCACATCTCTCATTAGTGGGTCAATTATAGCATCCTTATCCTAAACTTCCTCATAGAAATGGATTGGTTGTAACTGTCCATGAAGCAAATTGACTCAAAGAGAGATGGTCCTCTCAGAGAGTCTTGAACATGAAAATTGATATGGTCACTTCCCACTCTCATAGTGATTATACCTACTTCAACATCAATTAAATCTATTCCAATGGATAGGAAGAGTCTCCCAAATATCATTGGACAAGATGGACCTTCTATGGTTTCTATTACAACTATATCACATGGGATGAAGAATATTTCCACATGGATGGGGACGTCCTCTACTACTCCAATTGGTTTCTTAAAGGAATGGTCTATAAGTTGAATATGGATTCCCATTTTAACCATGTATGTAATGCCTATAATTTTGGGATAAAATGAGAAGCATCAAACTTATACTTGCCCCCAGATAGGCTAGTCCATGTCTTACCTAATTATCTCCTATATTGAATGGAATAATAAATTCCCGAGATCTTTCTGCTTGGTCTGGAATTTTCACTTGCACAAAGGAACTAGAAATCTTAGCAAGACAAACAATTTCAATTTCACTCTCTAGCCTCCTCTTTGTAACGAGGTCCTTGGAAAACTTGGCATAGGTTGGAATTTATTCTATCACATCAAGAAACAGGATATCCATGAGTAGTTTCTTCACAAATTCCATGAATTTTTCATATCTCTTTCTTAAATGAGCCTTAATCGGCTTGTATGGAAATGAGTTTCTCGATTCATATGGGTCCTTGTTGTCTATCGCCTCTTGAGATGCATTACACTTCTTCTCTATTGCTGGATTCTTTCCCTTATAGTTAGCCTTTGACTTATCCTTCTTGCTGACTACCTCAACCTATGGCTTTTCTTCTATCAAGTCATCTTTAACTAGGAACTCATCGACATGAGTATCTCCTTAACTAGACTTGCTTGTCGATTCCTCTAGGACTTTCCTTGATTAGAGTGTAGCCATATTTGCACTCTCCATGGTAGAAGGGATTTTCCCTTGTGAATTCTTCATCAACTCAGATAATTGTGCCAGTTGTTGATCGATCATCTTGGTGTGAGCTTGTATATCGACCATATGAGTAGTGACACCCCCTAATTGGGTTTGCATTGTTCTCAATAGTCCTATGTTGTTGATGGCACTTTGTCTTAGTTGCTTGTTTACCTTTGCTTGCCTTTTTGTGAAATCAAACAATTCAGAAATCAAATCTTGTTGATTAGAGTTTCAGTTCTAACTTTGATCTTGAGTTGACCCTCTTGAGTTTCTATTTTGGCCCTATCCTTGTCCCTGGTAATTATTCCTATTCTATTGATAAGTCATGCTATGTGTGAACACTGGTTGTTCACCGCCTCTGTCAAATCCTGTCAGTCTTTTAGGTGGGTCATTCATTTGGTGGGCATTTTTCAACAACATCTTCGTTTCTACGAGAGAAACCATGATGATTTTGCCTCTTGAAGTTAACATAAAAAAATTTCTTTGTATCATCTTCTTAATCATCTTCTTCGGGTTGGGTAGTGATACAATTATCCAATCTATGGCCTCATTCCCCACAAGTGACACACTTCATAACAATTGTGGATTTCTTCTTCCCCTTGTTTCCATAATCCTTCAACTGTCTCACATTTGAAGTGATCTTTTGAATTTGAGCAGTTATAGCTTATAAAGCCTTAGATTTGGAAGTTGTCCCTTCACATCATACCTTCTTAGTTCTTCCCCTATCATATTCTAAACCGGCTTGTAAGATAGCCATATTGTCAATTATCTTCATGGTCTTATTTGAGTTCTTACCTAGGAAATCACTACCTATAGATACATTCACTGAGGTCCTTTCAGCAGAGATAAGGCCATTATATAACGTTGTAACTAGGAATACATTATCATGGTTGTGGTGACGGAAGTCCCTATGATATTCTTAGAATCTCTCCCACTCTTCATACAAATTCTCAATGGTCTTCTACATGAAGCTGGTGATCTTGTGCTTGTTCCTAAGAGTCTTCTCAATTAGATAAAACTTGGTGACAAAAGCATTAGCCAGAGGTGCCCATTCATTGATGCTTTTATAGAGAGGGCATGATACCAAGATAGAGCCTTATCCCTTAAAGAGAAGTTGAATCCCTTATAATAGATGACTTCCTACGACATTGTGCTCATCTAGATGGTATCACATATGTTTTTAAAAGCATCAATCTGGTGATAAGGGTTTCATCTAAGGAGTTTCCTCCAAAAGTCTTGTTTTGGATCATACTAATGACTGTTGGTTTCAGCTCAAAGTTCAGAGCATTGAATTGTGGAATGATGTCTTGACTCATTTGCCCTTATAACAACCAGATCTCAAAGGGAAGGACCTCCATCATCATCATCATTGAATGTTGTTCCTCATATTTCTTCTTGCTCTATGATGTGGGATTTCTTCTCTATCATGTGGTATATCTTCTTCTTCTCTGTGGTCTTCATCAGGCTCCTATTGTTCATTATGCTCTCCATCACAATCCTCTTCATGTTCCTCATGAGGATCTTCCACCCTCAGATTGGGAATGACCGCACTACAAGTAGCTGTAATACTTATAGATGGTAGTGGTTTGGATCCAATTTACTCAAACTTCCACAAATAAGTTGCATAGTCAAGTTAGAAACTGGACGTGCGATACAAGATATTCAAGATGATTAGAATTATTGGATTTAAAATGTGTAGTCAAGTCTATTACTAAACTTGAGGCACATATGTATGCTAAGAAGACTTGCATTCTTAATAGTATCGGTTGCCTTGTCCCTGACAACATTGCCAAAAAGATGATCGACCTAAATCACACGTCCAAAAAGGATAAGATCTAGAGTAATTAGACTTTTAAATTTTATAACCCGATACTCATGTCTCCGCAACGATAATAATGGGGTCTGATGTAGTAGATCAAGATCAAACCATAGGTACAAGGGTGATAAGTATTAAGATCCTTTAAGACTTAGTATAGTTACACCAAACAATAGGTAAGGTATAGGAGACTCGTGACGCACGACTCGCGACGCGCAACACACGTTGCCCTAGGACTGGCACCGCCTCAGCGACGGACGAATGGGCATCTCTGAGGTAAGCCCCCCCCAGAGGGGGTTCTCCCTCCTCCCTCCCTGACACCATGGCTACGGTGACGCCTCCTGGAGTTGAGGCACCTGCTGCGCCAGAGCGCCCCACCCTCAGACGGGCCTGGAATCAGGTTCTGGCCGACAGAGGACTAGATAGTGAGAAGCACGCATTCAGCCCGCCTGAGAGGTTCGACGACAAACGATTCGTGACTATAGATGAGCCAACCTACGATGCCATGGAGAAGTGCTGGGAACATACAACAATCCTATATGTGATGGGCAAGAGGCCATATTACCATCATCTTCTTGCTTGGATTCGTAGGGTTTGGAAACCTAAGGGAGGATTCGACCTGTTCTCCAAACCGAACAAGTTCTTCCTACTTTGCTTCAACTCGGCCGAGGACAAGACGAGCATTATCAATGGTGGACCTCGATGGTTTGATAGCCGGTTGGTGGTTGTCAAGGACTACAAGACGGGTGATGACTTGTAGAAGGACTTCTTCAACACCATATCGGTCTGGTTCAACATACCAAGCATGGGGCGACTGGTCCCCTAGGGCTATTAGGATCATCGCAAGTGGAGTAGGGAAACTACTCAGGATCGACTACAAGTCCTTAGGACAGGAGTCACTGGGAGAGGCACGTGCGTTGGTGGAAATCGACACCGATGAAGAACCTCCACTGGAGGTGTGGGTCAACATGCCTCGGCGTGACCCTATGCCAGTGAAGATTCAATATGAACATGTCCTGAAGAGGTGCATCAAGTGCAGGGTATTTGGCCATGATGGGTCGGATTGCCCTATCAAACCGGTTACTGAGGTGGTAGAACCTACTCCAACAATGCAAATCTGGAAGGTTGTTGGTAAGAAAGGGAAGGCAACGGCTGTTGCTAGTGCAACGGAAGATGAACAAGGGGCCGATCAGGTTGTGGTTGTTAGTTCAGGCAGTGGACAAGATGGTGGCACCTCTTCCATGGGTGCTGTTGGCACCGAACCAAGGGCTGATGACGGGCATGCTAATGGTGTTGGCAACCACACGGGGGTCTTGGGTGCTGCTGGACATGTATCCGGCGCACAGGCTGATGGTGTTGCAACTCCAGTTGCTACTAGGGATGCTGGTGGGGTGACGTAGCGTCACAGTGCGGATGTCAATGAGGGTGATGGTGTTGCTATTACTGGAGGACCGGGCGGTGTTGTAGGCACTGCAACTCTGACTACTGTGGCAACGTCTCCAGTTGCTGCTAGGGCTGACGGAAGGGTGACATAGCGTCGTGGTGTGGAGGTGAATGAGGGTGCTGCTGCTAGTGTTGCTGGTGGGGCGACACAACATCATGATGTTGCTGCTAGTGTTGCTGGTGGGGCGACACAACGTTGTGGTGCGGAGGTGAATGAGGGTGTTGCTGCTGGTGTTGCTGGTGGGGCGACACAGCGTCGTGGAGTTGATGTGAATGAGGATGCTAGTGCTATGGTGGATGCTTGCATTGCTCGTTTAGGGGAGACTGATGATTCTACCAGACGATCCACTGGTTCTTCCTCTTCTTCATCGTCCAAGGCTTCAAGGGCATCCAAAGGTGATGGGTCTCGTAAGACCCTCTCAGCTGCCAAAGGTCATTAATGACCTTTCTCATGACTAATGTTTGTGGCTCGGGGAAGCCACATAAAAAGAAAGAAGTGAGGAGAACCATCCTTGATAATAAAGCGACAATGTCCATTCTTGTTGAATCTAAAATCAAGTCTCACATGATACATACATCTGATCGTATGTTCCCTAAAGGCTGGTTATGGGTTTCTAATCATCTGCATGATCATAATGGTCGTATATATGTTGGACGGAATCCTAATTGCTGGACTACTTCTGTGGTTGAGATGGATGATCAACATGTCACTTTGAAATGCACTAATAAAGGTGGTCTCATCATCTACACTACTGCTATCTATGCTAGGAAATCTGTGTCTTAGCATTCTTTTCTGTGGCGTACCTTGGAGTGGATTGCTATTATCATAGATGAAGCTTGGCTTATCACTGGTGACTTCAATAATAACAGGAAGTAAGAGGAGAAGGCTGGGGGTCGTGAGGTGCCCTATGTTATCCTTAGTTCTTTTAATGCTGCTCTGGATAATGCTGGTCTAACCGAATTACGTGTCATTAGTAAGGAGGTTTATACATGGCATAACAAGCAAGGTGTTGCTAAAAGGGTGGCGTGCAAACTTGATAGAGCCTTTGTTAATGACGCTTGGCTGACTAAATTTCCTGGTTCCAAAACAAAGTTCATCACTTGTAATTATTCAGATCACTGTGTTCTAAACATCAATATGAAGCCTATCTCTTTCAAGAACAAGCCTTTCCATTTTCTCAATTTCTGGCTGGATTGGGAAGGTTGTAGGGACATTATTAGAGAGGCTTGGACGACTGAAATCCAGGGTAATCCTCTCTTTCAATTATGTCACAAACTTAAGAATGTCAAAGAGAAGTTGAAGACTTGGTCCAAACAGTATGTCAACCTCAAGAACCTAGTTGCTAGAGAAAGAATGGAGTTCGATGACATTTCAGCTATGGTCTGTATATGTCCTCTAGATCCAGACCTTATTCATGCTGAAAAACAAACCCTTGAAAGATTGGACTTGCTTCTCAAGGTAGAAGAGGTTTATTTCTGGCAGCGTAGTAGAATGGAGTGGCTCTCCAATGGTGATAGAAACACTACTGTCTACCATACCATGGTCAAGAGACGGGATGCTATCAACTCTATAACTGAACTTTTTGACTCACATGGTAATCTTTTGCAGGATAAAGATGCTATTGCCGATGACACAGTCCAGTATTTTGAACAACTATACAATCAACCTTGTGATGATTCAGTCTCTTGTATTCTAGATTGGTCACCTCTTGTTTCTGGTATTGACAATGCCATGCTTTGCTCTACTCCTAGTTTGAGTGAGGTTCGTGATGCTGTGTGGAGCATAGGTCCTCAAAAAAGCCTGGGCCCAGATGGCTTCAATGGTTACTTCTATAGGGGTAATTGGAATGTCATTTGTGATGATCTCCTTAAGGCTGTTCAATGGATTTTTGATAGGGGAAACATGGTTAGGCAAGTCAACCATGTTTTTCTTGCTCTTATTCCCAAGAAGGACATTGTTTCGTTCCCTGCTGATTTCAGGCCTATCTCCTGCTGCTCGATGCTCTATAAAATTATCGCTAAAGTCATATCAAGGAGACTAGCTACTCTTCTGCCAAAGATTATCTCTCCCTACCAAGGTGCTTTTGTCAAAGGTAGGATTATTGAGGATTGTTCCCTTCATGTGGCTGAATTCACTCTTAGATTCAATCGGAAATCCAACCCTCCTGCTGCTTGCATCAAGTTGGATATTACTAAGGCTTTTGACTCTGTTCGTTGGTCTTACCTTTGGGATTGTCTCTACAGACTCGGGTTCAATGAAAAGTTCATCTCCATTCTTAAGCAATGTGTGGAAACTCCATCCTTTTCTCTCTTGCTAAATGGTTCTTCCGTTGGCTTCTTCAAAAGCTCCAACGGTCTTAGGCAAGGCGATCCCTTATCCCGTCTACTTTTCGCTATTGCTATGGAAGGTCTCAGCAGATGTCTTGAGGAGGCGTATGACAATAGACTCATCAGGAGCTATTCCATCAATAGGACCAAAGCTCTTATCCATATTCTATTTGCGGACGATGTTCTTATCTTTTCCGAGGGACGTCTACGCATCCTTGTCAAACTCAAGCAGGTTTTGCTTGATTTTGGTTCTATTTCTGGCATGAAATGCAATCCGAATAAAACACATATATTCTTATCCTCTTCTTGCCGTAACAAGGACGCCTTAATTGGTTGCTTGGGTATTCAGTGTGGTACGTGGCCCACAAAGTATCTTGGTTTTCCTATGGCTGGAGGCAACCTCAGGAGGCACCATTTCCATGAATGCTTAGATAAGCTCAGAGATATGATACAGAGATGGCCTGGTTCTAAAATATCTATGGATGGTCGCCTTGTGCTTGTTAAGCACTGTGCCATGGGTCTGATCAGCTATTGGATGTGTATGGGTGACATCCCTTCTGCTGTCTTACGAAGAATGGAGCTGTTACTTTCTGACTTCCTTTGGGGTAGCTCGGTACACCCCTCTAGTTGGTCACGTTTAGCTTACCCGCTTGGTGAAGGTGGCTTGGGGATGAAGAGACTTGATGAACTTACGGATTACCATTCGTTACGTCGCATCAAGAAGTTCAACCAAGCTCAATGTTTATGGAGCTCATGGCTTTCTTGTAGGTATGGTGATACCTTGTCTATTGCTTCTAGGAATGGCTCTACTTGTCACAGATGTATGGTTGCTCTATGTCCTTCCTTCTCATCTTGGGAAGGCAAGGATCTTTGGGAGAATGCAAGACAAAAGCATCCATATGATAAGGCTTATGGAAATCTTTGGCTCTCCAAGAACTATCCTAGATGGAGTCTTACCACCTTTAGAGCACTCACTAATGTACTACCTACTATGGAAAAGATTAGTTCCTGGTTGGGGGCTCCCGTTCCTGCATGCTTACTATGTGGCCAACACAATGACTCCATCACTCATCTCTTTGGGGGCTGCAAATACTAGAAATATATTTGGGGACGTGCTCAACTTAAACTCAACATCAGAGCCTCATATTCTCTTTATGAATGCCTCATGGATCTTGGTAAAAGGTCAAAGCAATCCAGAATCATTGAACTTTGGGCCATCATTGGTGCTGTACACTTCATTTGGGAGGAGCGTAATAAAAGGCTACATAACAGTGGCGCTTCTGACTCTGTCGCCATCTTTAGCCGTCTTGCGCTTGAGATCAAGAGAATGTACTTTACTTTTAAATCTTGTCTTGATTTTCCTCCTATTATAGCTAGGAATTAGGATCTGCTGTAACCAATTCCTAGATGTGTGTAGTCACATGTATGGGTGTGGCTTGTAGCTTTGTCCCCTTTTAGGGGGTTTTTGGAATATACTTACCCAATTTTCTAAAAAAAAGTAATAGGTAAGGTAAGGTTTGCGTTCCTTATGGAACGATGGTTCTTCAACAAACAAGCAATAAAAAAGCAAAATAAATGAAAGAACACAACTGAAGAATAAGAATGTTAAAAGATAAGATAACAATTATGGAGGGAAATTGGATTTGGTTTCACCATTTAAGATCTCTCACCAACATGCAATATTCATACTCATTATATACCCTTAACAAGTATACAAGCAATCATCATAAGTGTCTATTTCCTCCTCTCTCGAGCTTAGGATAGATCTAGATTATAAGGTTGTCTCTCTCTCAAGATGGTAAACAAATAATATCAAATAAAACCATATGATAATTAGCTTAAGTATTCCAACATTCTCATGCATTCATATAACTCCATATCACTTAGATGTAGGTTATTACTACTCTCTAGAGGTATTAACAACCAGACAACACAAGATGATAGATAATCATACAAGTGAAGCATTAAGATCAAGAGTATGGTGATAAACATCGCTAAGAGCATATATTCGATGGGCATAAGTATTTACACGTTGGCAGAGCCTTAGTGTCTACTCCCAACCCAAGCTATATGACTAGCCACTCATGGTGATGAGTAGCATGGCAAAGTTACAAGTATGGTCAGACATGGAAATGGAAAATGATATGGGAATGAAGGGAGATGAACATATTTGGAGAAGATGGAGAAAAATGCACCAAAACTGACCACAAACTGGTCAAGGTCAATGGAGAGTTAACTCTGAATCCAGTTTCCACAGTAGAGATGGTTGCTCTGTCTTCCTGCTTCTCTCAGAGAAGGATCTTGGAACTGCTTGACGGAGATGGAGATCCACTACTTCTCTGGCTCTTGTGTGTTGGAGAACATGGACCAATGGCTTGAGGTGGAAGGTGATGGCGAGGTGGCTTAGAATCACCACTTCATTGTATCCCTTGGGTTATGACCCCCTATCAATTGCATGAGGTATCCTATTTATATCTCTT
This sequence comes from Alisma plantago-aquatica, assembly GCA_963693085.1. Lineage (NCBI taxonomy): Eukaryota > Viridiplantae > Streptophyta > Magnoliopsida > Alismatales > Alismataceae > Alisma > Alisma plantago-aquatica. The sequence goes on from OY856410.1 coordinate 1,266,714,905, forward strand.
AGTGGGAGACTTGAGGTGTTCAAGGGTTTATTTTTCTTGGGCCACAAGTCTGAGCACGTTCCTCATAGCACACACTTAATAGTTTGAATGACTGATGTGTACAATACCACCATAGGTAGGTGGGTCATTTAGGTGAGCCATTGTCTGCCTGGCCATCAGTTGAGGTTTGTCAGACATACCAGTGATGATGATGTCACCCAGCTGGGCATTAGTTGCCATTGTCCAATCCTCCCATTGGGTGAGCTCAGACTGTCCACCGGTAGGAAGACTGCCATCTAGACTAGAGGTGCATGCTGGCTATCATTTTTAAGAATCAATGGTGGCAAAGATGAGGTCCATACTTGGCCATCAGTTTTGGAGACCAATGGTTGTCCTGACCGTGCCTTCTGATGATTGGGTACTTGGACATTGTTGGAGGTCATCGATATGGGAACCTAACACGAATTTTCTGTGCGTCGAACGCAAGTGTACACGTCAATGTAATATAGGCCTTTGTGAGGCCCGAGTCAAACTCAGGGACACTGATTTATCAGAGACTACTACTAACTACTCGCAATCAGCTAGACCGGTTAAAAAGTTGGAAGTTGTTGTAAAATTAAAAGAAAATGAAACAAAACAGAACAAAACAATAGATGAAAGGTTTAGTTTAATCAATTCAAGTGAAGATCTTTAGGATTGCGGTTTCACCACAAGTTTTAATTGTATGAATTTCCATATAATAATTCAGGTTCATCTCTCAATCCGGGTAGTGGCCTGTAGTCAGAATTGCCCACTGTCGTGGTACAATTCACTTCCTATGTCTAGGTCAGTTCCACCGTCGTAGTAACCTATACCCTAAACTAGATGCATTACAAACGACCTATGGGTATCCACCATTAACCTTACACCACCTTGTTCAAGGGATTTGTTAATTAATGTGAATTTTGTCTCTTTTCAACCGTTAATTCTTCTTTCAAAGCAATTAAGGGCATTAGATTATTATTATGGTGATCAAGCATAACAATATTATTTGAGAAAATGAATTCATACCACGGATTTAAGAGATAAATTATGAATTACTATGGTAAAAATGTCATACAACGCTTCCCCAGGCTACTCCCGGTCCTAAAGACAAAGGGGATTAGCCCCACATGTTCATCTCAGAGCAAAACATGGTAGAGAAAAGGGGAAACATGGAGAAAAACGTGATTTAGTAGTGAAACCCCTGAACAGAGAGGATCCAAGCGCTCCTTGGCGTAGAATGCGCGATCTCCATCCTTTCGGCGGTGGAAAACGTCTTCTTCGGCATCCGAAACGGCTGGGGCGTGCTTCTGGGCTCCGTTCTTCTCTCCACATCTTCTCGAGATGTGTGCAATGGATAATGACGTGATTGATTGCTCTTGGCTGCCGTCATTAGGTATAATCCCCGAGTTAGGTTGCAAAAATATCACAGTCGTCAGATTTAGATTGATCTGAAGCAAACTTGTATCTGACGGTGTCGATACCATCGACGCGAGTCGATGGTATCGACTCTGCATGATATCGGCTGGTCTTCTTTTCTTTTCTTTGTCGTGAATGATGCTAACTTGATACCATCGACGAGGGTCGATGGTATCGACATTCTAAGGCATCGGTTTTTGTCCTTTTCTATCACTATAGCTCCACTTGTCGATAGTATCGACTTTTGGGTCGATAGTATCGACTATCTTCTCGCCAACAACCTGATGGTATATCGATACCATCGACTCTCCTGTCGATAGTATCGACTCTGCGATGCTCCTTGCGGCTAGCAACCTGTGGTCTCGTCGATGGTATCAACCACTGTCGATGGTATCGACAGTAGCAGATATTCATTTTTCCTGAAATTGTAACACAAAACCACATAAGCTGAAATAAAACATATTATTGTAATCATTTATGCTCAAAATACCAAAATAAGGGAGATTTGACACTGAGAAGGATCATAGACCAAAGTAAATGAATCATGCAATATTAACCACCAAAATGACCAATAAACGTATAAAACACAAGTGAAATATGTCTATAAATGTGACTCAAAATCATCGCAACAAACTCCCCTAAGCTTGAACATTGCTCGCCCTCGAGCAACTAAACTTTAGAATAGAATTGCGAGGGTGAACTAAAGAACAGATCATCACAACAAACATTTCCAAATGATCCCCGCCAGACATTCACAAACCGGCCCTTACTAACCACAGAATGATAATTACCCTAAAGGAGAAAATTAATCATCCATAAAATATATCTACCTCAATATTGATGAACATTATCATATAAGACAGTTATCATAATAAAATTCACCGGTTCAGACTCGGTGCATCTTGTGATATCCTATTCTATGTTGCTCGCCCTAACTACCATCTACATGGAAGCAACTCTCCTGATATTCACAAGTGAGGAGAAAATCACGGTGGCCTACCAATTCGAGCAATGGGTGGATGGAATGGGTGGCTCATGGAAGAAATGGAAGCATTATACGGTTTCAACATGCACAAAGCAAAAATGACCTAAATGATGCATATGCAAGTGTAAATACCCTAATGCCTACATTTGGGTGGAATGATGCATGCACTATCATTCCGTCTCAAGGTGAGATGGAATATCTAAGAGAACAACATCATGTTCTTATTCTTCTTAATATGTAGTGAAAAGCATGTTCCTTTCTCCCTCTCATTCCTATTTTCTTCTCAATTCTTTCTCTTTTTTTTCTTCATATTTTTCTTTTTTTTTCTTTTTTTAAAGCCCTTATATCCAATAATGACAATGAATTATTTGTCGGGCTCACTTCTTGTTGCATAACTGTATACTTGAAGCATTCAGAAGGTATGGAACAAGTTTATCACCTTTAATGTTTCAGAAGATATAAGACACATAATGTCCTCTATGCACAAAAATGTGAATGAAGCTACAAAATGATGATTATGCAACTAAATGACATGCACTTAAGGATGATGTGCATGCATAAATAATCAATTTTTTTTTTTCATTTCATGCAAAATATACTAAAGTAGTTGCAATGCAAGACCTATTTACATGGAATGCACTCAAGGAGATTAAAACCGTAATGTACTTCCAATTCTTATGGTGGAATATGAAAACAATGGAGTGGATAGATCACAAGACTAATTGACTGAACTTTTGAAAATTATTATGTGTCCCTCCTTATTGACCCGTGTGGTAATTAAGAGGTTTCTCTCTCTTATTTCTGATTAAGGTCTCATTATCATTTGGTCAGTTTAGGCTCAAACAACCAATTCTGTCCACTTTTCATGAATCATTAGGAATGTACAGTTGTGATTTTCTGTTTTAGAGTTGACAAACCCAATCATTTTCTTAAGTAATGTGCTCAAAGTTGAACAACACAAGCTTACAAACACTAACATTTTTTAAATTTGCCCCTAATTCCCATGTACAAGCAAATGAGATGACACAAGACTTAAGACATCCACAATTACACTAGATAGAATGTGGATCCTACAAACAAACTAAGAACTAAGAAAAACAAATGACAAAAGACAAAATAATAAAACTAAAAACTGAGAAAACTAAAGGATAGAGCTGTTCCAACTCCCCCCCTAAGCTTGAATTCGACTATGGCCTCATAGTAAAAAACAACCTTAAAAGGTGGAACAGTGATACCGATCATTCTTCCGGTAGAGGTGGGTACTACGGGGCCGTGGGGTCCTAGGATGGGTACTGCCCCTGAAAAGTCGGATCATACTGGGGCATAGGCGGAGGCTGTGGATACCCCCAAAGTAATTCTGGCTCCAGTAATGACCATAAAAGGGATGCTGCTGCATCTCCATCCTATGCAACCTGTCATGAATGTGTTGTTGGTTGTCGAGGAGGAGGCACTCTTTTCAAAAATGGCCCTCTGATTATCTAGCAACCGGTTCTTCGTATCCTAAATACCGGCATATGCTGTTGTGTGGTGCTGCTGCGTCTGATGAATATCTTGCAGCATTGCATACATCCCTTGCATGGAGTAGACATCCTCACTTTGCTGCGAGGGCTGTGGTGGCTGCGGTGGCAGAGGCTGGTAAGAAGAAGATGCACCCAGATGCATGCAGGGATGCTTCCTAGGTGCCACTCGTGCGCGAAGAGGAGTGAAAGCCTCCTCTTCCTCTTCAGTCTCGTCACAGTCATTGCCGCCATCTTCATCCGAACTCTCGATGGAAATGATAGGCCATCGAAAATGTTGAGCACCCTCGATGTGGAAAATAGGGTTGGGGAGCGAACATTCCTGATATGCTTGATTGACATGGCAGTGTGCATACGCCAGGCCATCACGAAGCAGGATGAGGTTGGAGCGTTGCAGATGTTGCAAGTTGACCTTGCTCCTGTTGGAGAGAGGAGTCAGCTGGGAGAAATTGAACCCAAGATAGGAGGCCAGCGGTGTAATGAGCCCTTCAAAATGAATTGTAGCCTTCCGCATGCTCCTCTTTACAGCCAACACGTGCTGCAAGAAAAACACTCCCCAGTTACACTCTTCCCGCTTCAGTAACTTATGCAGGAAAAACAGGTCTGTCTCTTGGAACTTGCTGAGAGACAGGTCACCACGGGCAAACAAAGTGGTACAAAGCATGCGATGAAGAATTCGCACGAACAGATGCTCGAAGTCCACCACCGCCGCATTGTGGTAGCTCACAGATTTGCCCGGAGGCACAGTCACTAGCTCGACGAAGATAGCATCATAATCAGTCCGATTGTCTAGCCTTCGATACTGATCTCGCCCATGATTCTAGTTGTAGATAGAGTTGAACTGCCGGAGAGTAAGAGTGTAATCATTGTTGAACAGCTGGAAAGAAACTCGGCCCTTGATCCATTCGCGATCCATGGCGATGATGTCGTTTGGCGCAACACATATGTCCAGCGACACCATGAATTCCGCCACCATCTCCTTGTACGTGGGCCATTCACCAAAGAATGGCTGGCCGTCAGTGTGGAATTCCATCTCATTGGGCCTCCTGCCCGTATGCCTTGCCTACCCCTTGAGCACATAGGCCAGATTAGCCTCAAACCCCAGATTGCGGATCATCTCCCGGTCGACGTAGCGGGTCGGCTCCATCTTCCTTTTCATGATCTCCTCATAGACCTTCCGAACCTCCGCGGAAGGATGAACGATCCGCAGACGTGGAATAGAAGCAGTTGGTGGAGTAATGAACTACATGATCTCCATTGGATTTGCCCGGGAAGAGGATGCGCCAGTAACATGCACCATTGTCGAGCAAGAAGAAAGATTAGAAGATGGAGCTCGGAGAAGGTTGGAGAAGACAATCTCCGCTCGATGAAGGCTCGGTGAAGAACGCGCGCCGTGGATGCTCGTAGCCGGGCTCCGATTGCTCACAAAGATGCACAGCACAAGTGGATAAGGATTGCTTTGAAGTTGTGACGTCATATGACAACAATCCATCCCTTATATAACTGTGGCCGGCACTGCTGTATGCCCGTTGATACCATCGATGCGAGTCGATGGTATCGACTCCTGTAGCACAATCCGTCCGCCGCTGGTATCGACGGTCGTAATGGCTTGATGTGGGGCCCCAGATCGATGACGTGTCGATACTATCGATAGGTGTCGATGGTATTGACCCATCCCACAGATCGACTCTCTCGATGCAGCGATCGCCGTTGATTTCCTCTCGCGGATCGGTGACGTGTTGAGTCGATACTATCGACGCAAGTCGATAGTATCGACTTCTGGTTAGGGCAACACCCTCGTGAGGCCCGACCGCCGCTTTCTGCCTGTAACTTGGTCGATACCATCGACAGGACTGTCGATGGTATCGACTTCACTGAGACAATTTGCGTCTGAATATCTCTAGAGTTCTCGATAGTATCGACATGCATGTCAATACTATCGACCCCAACTTGGCGATCAACCTGTTGGTGTGTCGATACCATCGACGAGGCCGTCGATAGTATCAACGCAGAGCGATTTTTGCAGCCACCAACCTATACCCAACTCGATACCATCGACACAAGGGTCGATGGTATCGACTCTGCCTCAGTCCTGCACATAAAGCAAACGATCACGGTATCTTTTTTTACACTAAAAACAAAATCAAATCAAATCAAAGTACAAATGTGAAAGAAACTAACTAAGCTACCAGTGGCTGGGTTGCCTCCCAACAAGCGCCCGTATTTAACGTCTTAGGCTAGACGACATTAAGCTCCTCATGCATCTGGAAGTGCAATGAGTTTGACCTCATTCACTTTCCTTGTGTAATCTTCACCGAAGTATAATTTCAATCGTTGTCCATTGACCAGGAATGTTGTCTCGCCATCACACACCATGATTGCGCCATGTGGCCTGACCTCCTCTACGGTGAACGGTCCACTCCATCGAGATTTAAATTTCCCGGGATGCATCTTCAATCTGGAGTTGAACAAAAGTACACGATCTCCTTTCTTGAAGACGCGCATCTGAATATGGTGATCATGAATTAGCTTTGTTCGCTCCTTGTAGATCCGCGAGCTTTCATATGCATTCATGCTCAACTCGTCAAGTTCGTTCAGCTCAAGCAACCTTTTCTTTCCCGCTTCATCATAGCTCAAATTTAACTTCCTCAGCGCCCAGTGCGCTTTATGCTCCAATTCCACCGGCAAATGGCAGGCCCGACCATAAGCCAACCTAAAAGGCGTTGTGCCTATAGGTGTCTTAAATGTCGTCCTGTACGCCCACAAAGCATCCGATAGCAGGGTGCTCCAATTCTTTCTCGTGGAAGCCACAGTGCGCTCCAAGATCTTCTTAATCTCCCGATTGGAGACCTCCACTTGCCCCTGTGTCTATAGGTGGTACGGGGTACCAATGTTGTGCTTTACCCCATACTTTCTCAACAGTGCCGCAAACTTCTGATTCCGAAAATGCATACCACCATCACTAATGATCATTCTTGGTACACCAAACCTACAAAAAATGTATTCTTTGACAAACCTGCACACTACATTAGCATCATTATTCCTTGTGGGTATTGCCTCTACCCACTTCAACACATAATCAACAGCTAAAAGAATGTACAAGTTAGAATTTGAGGACACAAAGGGTCCCATAAAATCAATACCCCACAAGTCGAACACCTCAACCTCTTGAAACACATTGAGAGGCATCTCTTGTCTTTTTGAAATGTTACCTGCCCTTTGGCAAGAATCACATTGCCGCACAAAATCATAAGCATCCCTGAATAAAGTAGACCAATAAAGACCACTCTCCAACACCTTGGCCGCAGTTCTAAAACTTGCATGATGGCCACCCGTCGGTAGAGTATGGCAATGACAAAGAACACTTTCGTATTCCACCTCCAGTACACACCTGTGTAAGACACCATCCCTGCACTGCTTTAACAGAATAGGGTCATCCCATAAATAATAACGCAAAGAATGGAAAAATTTCTTCTTCTCTTGGTATGTCCAGTCATCTGGGATAATTTTGCAGGCAAGATAATTAACAATGTAAGAAAACCAAGGATCTTTCGATTTCACGGATAAAAGTTGTTCATCAGGAAATGTCTCGGTAATGGGTATATGCAAATCTTTTTCATCTACCCTTTCCAACCTAGACAAATGGTCCGCGACCACATTTTCAATGCCCGCCTTATCTTTGATTTCAATATCAAATTCTTGTAAAAGTAAGATCCACCTAATGAATCTAGGTTTGGCATCCTTTTTCTCCATCAAGTACTTAATGGTGACGTGGTCCGTCCATACCACGACTTTTGATCCAACAAGATATTGCCGAAATTTTTCAAAAGCAAAAACAACGGTGAGAAGTTCTTTTTCGGTTGTCGTGTAATTCAATTGTGCGTCATTTAAGGTTTTGGATGCATAGAAAATCACAGTGGGTTTATTGTCCACACATTGTCCCAGAACAGCCCCAACTGTGAAATCATACGCATCACACATTAATTCAAATGGCTTAGTCCAGTCCGGTGTTTGCACAACTGGTGCGGAAATCAGTTTTTCTTTAAGCACGTTGAACACATGTAAACACTTGTCATCAAAATCAAACACAACATCCTTTTCCAACAACTCAGATAATGGTTTGGCAATTTTAGAGAAATCTTTTATAAAGCGGCGATAAAAACCGGCGTGACCTAGAAAACTCCGAACCCCTTTAACTGAATTCGGTGGGGGTAATTTGGAAATAACTTCAATCTTAACCGGGTCTACCTCCAACCCTTTGCTGGACACTTTATGTCCAAGCACGATCCCTTCGCTTACCATCATGTGGCATTTCTCCCAATTGAGGACCAAATGTGTGTCCTCACAATGTTGCAAGGCCTTGTCCAAATTGTATAAACACTCGTCAAAGGACGCACCATAGACGGAGAATTCGTCCATAAAAACCTCCAAACAACGTTACACCATTTCAGAAAAGATGGCAAGCATGCAACGCTGAAAGGTTGCCGGTGCGTTACACAACCCAAATGGCATACGGCGGTATGCAAATGTTCTGTAAGGACAAGTGAAGTTGGACTTCTCTTGGTCCTTAGGATCAATGGAAATCTGATTGTACCCCGAATAACCATCAAGAAAACAAAAATGCGACCGGCTGGCTAAATGCTCTAAAATCTGATGAATGAATGGAAGAGGAAAATGATCCTTAAGCATAGCAGCATTCAATCTATGGTAGTCTATACATACACGCCACCCGGTTACCAAGCGGGTCGTGACAAGTTCATTCAACATATTATGTGTAACAGTAATTCCCCCCTTTTTAGGGACTACCTGTGTAGGACTCACCCACGTTGAGTCGGATATAGCATAGATGATACCTGCAGAAAGGAGCTTGATCACCTCCTTCTTGACGACCTCCATCATGCTAGGATTTAGTCGACGCTGTGGCTGAATAACCGACTTGGCTCCCTCCCCGAGCCGAATCTTGTGCTGGCACAATATAGGGGAGATCCCCTTGATGTCTGCAACCGACCACCCAAATGCACCTCGGTGGTTCTTCAACACAATCGGCATCTGATCTTCCTCGTCGGCACTCAGATATGCTGAAATAATCACGAGCAACTTTTCTTCCTCAGCTAGAAATGCGTACTTCAAGTGCGGTGGCAATGGCTTCAATTCCAAATCTGGCGGGCTGATTAAGGATGACTGAAGCGGTGGTGGGAGTTCACCAAGGTATTCATAGTACTTAGCATAAAAACATGGAAGCACCTAAAGCATCTTGGCACACTCCTGTAGTGACTTGCTTCTCATCCAATCATGTGTTATATTGACCAAGCAAGCTTCAAGTGGTAATTCTGGATATGCATTGAAGACCGAACTCGCTATGGCCTCATCTTCAGTAGAGGGGGGAATGTCCTCCTCTTCATCATTAGGAAAACCCACAACTTTGCTAAGGGACACAACCTTGGTCTGCTCCATGATGTCAACTGCCAATGTCCCTCCCTCCACCTTAGTCATCACATGAGCCATATCTAAAAATGGCTTCCCTAGACAAAGTGAGATATTGTGATCAAAATGCTTCACCATGCGGCATTGCTCCTTAGCTTTAGATGACGTGGTACTGGAAGGCATGACCATCTCGAACCGATCATCGGCGATACCCAAGGTCAAACGACCTCTCCCCATCTCAAGTATCATGTCATCTGTAGCTTGGAAGGGTCGTCCAAGTAGTAACTCATTGCCTTGTTCATCTTGCATCTCCATTACAACAAAGTCTGCTGGAAATACAAACCGATCTACTTTCACCAACACATCTTCACAAATACCATAAGGCTTCACCACTGAATTGTCCGCCAGCTGAATTGTCATATTGCTCGGCCTTGATTCTTTTAATCCCAATTTCTTGAATGTAGAGAGAGGCATCAAGTTTATGCTTTCCCCAAAATCACACAGTGCTTTGCCAAATTTCACCTTACCAATGTAACATGAAATGTTGAAGCAGCCTAGATCCTGCCTCTTAGGTGGCAATGTGCCCATGATGAAGGCACTCACCTGCTCCTTGAGAACTACAACCTCCGTGTCAGGGATCTTCCTCTTCTTAGTAATGATATCTTTCAAAAACTTGCCGTAAGAGGGAATTTGTTCTATTGCCTCTAATAATGGGATGTTGACAGAGAGCTTTATGAAACTATCCAAAAACTTCTTGAACTGGGCGTCCACCTTCTTTGCTTTCACACTATTTGGATATGGGACCAGGACAACCTGTGCCCTTTGATGCGGCGGCACATATGGTGTCCTTTTCTGTGTCGCTTCCTCAACAACAATGGGATCTGTCGTGACATCCTCTGCTATTTCCCCTACCGGCTCTATGAATGAGATTGGCTCCTCCTCAGTGGCCTCACCTTCGGGTTCTGACTGGGGTTTGCTTGGTTCATCGGCCCTGGGGTTTAAAAGCTTCTTGCCACTCCTTAGCAAGATTGTCTTCGCCTGTTGGTTTCCTCCTGGAACGTTTGTGTTACCCGGAAAACCTTACTGCACTGGCTTCTTCAGATTGGCTATTTCAGCTGCCTTTTGTGCCATCGATGTATCTATTGTCCTCATCTGAGCCCCATGTCTCTGCAATGTCTATCCAAACTGATTCATAAATTCCCCCTGTTGCTTGATCTGCTGACTAAAAGTGTTCATTAGTTCTTGGTTCTACTTTATCACTTGGTTGAGCAACTCCGTGCTCTTATCCTCCGCCACCGGCTGGGGTTTTGCATCGGGGTCCTGCAAAAAGTTATTCGGATCCTTCCATGAGAATTTCTTGTCATTCCTACATGAGTAATCATTATTTATGTACCCCTGCTGTTGGCACATGAATTTGACTTGAGCTTCGTCCTCGGATTCGGTATCCTCTTTTGCAAGCAATTTCTTTGCTAGAAGGTCCATCTTCTCATTCAGCTCTTTGATGGCCTTTGACTCCCCCGCAACTCGAACGTGCTCTACGACGTCCCTATCGCCCCAGGATTGCTTCTTGGCCATGTTCTTCATAATTTCCCAACACCTCGTGTCTGTGTTGTTCAAAAATAATCCTGAGCCTGCGGAATCTAAGTTACTTCTATCATGCTCGGAGAGAGAAAAATAGAAGATTTTGACCTGTGTCTCTTTGTCAAGCCCATGATGCGGGCACCTCCTAAGAATGATCTGAAACCTTTCCCAAGTCTCAGAGTAGGTCTCTCCTACCTTCTGGGTAAAATTGTGGATTTTCCTGATCATGTCGTTTGTCTTCTTGGGCGGAAAGAACCTTTCAAAGAATACTTCCGCCATGTGGTTCCATGATTCCACATATTCATCATCAAGATTGTGCAACCATTCCCGTGCATTTCCTACCAGAGAACTCGGGAACAACTTTAAGTAAAGCATCTCTTGTGGAAATCTGTCAATTTTAATCATGTCACAATTCTCCACAAATTGTCTTATATGAGTGACTGGGTCTTCATTCTTTAACCCATGGAATGCATTTTACTTGACTAAGTTGATTAATGCAGGATCAATCTTATAAGTCAGAATGTTGATCGCCTGCTTCTTAATTGGCCCCTTTGACGTAGATGAAAAAGAAGCCTTGATCTTCTCCCATATTGTTTGTTCCTCTGCCATTTCTTCTTGTTCGGATTCGGAATCTATTTCTTCCAAATGGTCTTGATTGTAATCCTCCTTGTTGTAAGGTCCCAGCTGTGGAACCTCTGGTGCCTATTGCGTGTAGTCGGTGCTACGCGTCTGCACCATGCATAGTACCTGCAAAATGAAAATTTCAATTCAGTACCGTGCTAGACAATTACAAAAATTGGAAATATAGACTATGAATTTTAGAAATGATTTCAAACTAATAAAAATAAAAAGTGGCCTAGAATGGCCGCTTGCAGCACTCGTAGTGCCGACAATTGCCGTGTCCCCGGCAACGACGCCAAAAACTTGACACGAATTTTTCGTGCATCGAACGCAAGTGTACGCGTCAATGTAATATAGGCCTTTGTGAGGCCCGAGTCGAACTCAGGGACACTGAATTATCGGAGACTACTACTAACTACTCGCAATCAGCTAGATCGGTTAAAAAGTTGGAAGTTGTTGTAAAATTAAAAGAAAATGAAACAAAACAGAAAAAAACAAATGATTAAAGGTTTAATTTAATCAATTCAAGTGAAGATCTTTAGGATTGCGGTTTTACCACGGGTTTTCATTGTATGAATTTCCATATAATAATCCAGGTTCATCTCTCAATTCAGGTAGTGGCCTGTAGTCAGAATTGCCCACTGTCATGGTACAATTTACTACCTATGTCTAGGTCAGTTCCATCGTCGTAGTAACCTATACCCTAAACTAGGTGCATTAGAAACGACCTCTGGGTATCCACCATTAACCTTACACCACCTTGTTCAAGGGATTTGTTAATTAATATGAATTTCGTCTCTTTTCAACCGTTAATTCTTCTTTCAAAGCAATTAAGGGCATTAGATTATTGTTATGGTGATCAAGAATAACAATATAATTGAGAAAATGAATTCATAGCACAGATTTAAGAGATAAATTATGAATTACTATGGTAAAAACGTCATACAACGCTTCCCCGGGCTACTCCCGGTCCTAAAGACAAAGGGGATTAGCCCCGCATGTTCATCTCAGAGAAAAACATGGTAGAGAAAAGGGGAAACATGGAGAAAAATGTGATTAAGTAGTGAAACCCCTGAACGGAGAGGATCCAAGCGCTCCTTGGTGTAGAATGCGCGATCTTCGGCCTTTCGGCGGTGGAAAACATCTTCTTCGGCATCCGAAAATGGCTGGGGCGTGCTTCTAGGATCCGTTCTTCTCTCCACACCTTCTCGGGACATGTGCAACGGCTAATGACGTGATTGATTGGTCTTGGCCGCCGTCATTAGGTATAATCCCCGAGTTAGTTTGCAAAAATATCACAGCCATCAGATTTAGAGTGATATGAAGCAAACTTGTATCTGATGGTGTCGATACCATCGACGCGAGTCAATGGTATCGACTCTGCACGGTATCGGCTGGTCTTGTTTTCTTTTCTTTGTCGTGACTGATGCTAACTCGATACCATCGATGAGGGTCGATGGTATCGACATTCTAAGGCATCAGTTTTTGTCCTTTTCTGTCGTTGTAGCTCCACTTGTCGATAGTATCGACTTCTGGGTCGATAGTATCGACTATCTTCTCGCCAGCAACCTGATGGTATATCGATACCATCGACTCTCCTGTCGATAGTATCGACTCTACGATGCTCCTTGCGGCTGGCAACCTTTGGTCTCGTCGATGTTATCGACCACTGTCGATGGTATTGACAGTAGCATATATTCGTTTTTCCTGAAATTGCAACACAAAACCACATAAGCCGAAATAAAACATATTATTGTAATCATTTATGCTCAAAATACCCAAATAAGGGAGATTTGACACTGAGAAGGATCATAGACCAAAGTAAATGAATCATGCAATATTAACCACCAAAATGACCAATAAATGCATAAAAGACAAGTAAAATATGTCTATAAATGCGACTCAAAATCATCGCATCAGAACCGATGGACAGTAAGTGTTGATGGATGGTCTGATGCCGAGGGTGGATGGTCACCATCAGTTGTGGAAACCAATGGGAGATCTACACAAGGGTTGAGACCATCCTTTGGTGAGGTACCTGCATGGAAATGAGTAGTTCCCTTTGAGCCAAGACATAAATGGTAAGAATGAGCAAAATGTGAGAAGGTTAAGGAAACTCTACATAGAGAGAGGAAATTAGGGGTAAAATTAGGCTTGGAATATCCACAAAATTTGATGTTATCAACTAGTAAGCATCAATTATGATGATAGGGAATTATATTACTACCCTAAGTATAATCATCAAATGTGTGGAAAATTATGTAATAAATTTATATAGATACTTTATATAATATGGAAATGGTATTAATGGATAATTAAATCCTAATTCTATATTTACAATCCAAGTAGTTAGGCAATTTATAATCCTATATGTTGCAATGTATCACTATGTATGATTTCTTATTAATACACCTTGGTAAATAATAAATGAATGCCACAGTTACCTAAGGAAAACCATAATGACCTTAGAAATGTTAACCTAGAAGGAAGAATATGCAATAAAACAAAACCTTGTCTTTTCAAGAAAGAGAGTCAAACTCATTTCTTTAAGAAAAATTCTGATAGGAATTGGCTTACCATAGGTAAGTGAGCCATGCCCTTTTAACTTTATCCTTTCACCATATTCGGACTACTAGTGTAAAATATCTAATCTCGATGGTTTATTCATGTCTAGTAGTTATGTTTTATATCGACTTTCCATTTATACATTGTTTTAGCTAAAATTTGTGCATTTTAACTTTTTAGTCTATATTTTTTCATATCATGAATTTATAATAACACTATCAACATTTAGAGTAGAAATATTATAATATATTTTCAACATGTCAGTTCCTTATTATGTAGAATTCATCTTAACTGTTATAATATTAGAGTAGATCATAAAATTTTAGAATTTATCTAGTTAATTGAGAAATAGAATTAGAAACAAAAATAAGAAGGAAACAAAACTAAAACCATAGATATAATAAAAAAGATACATGGACATAAACTTAATATTATATAATAAGTCCTCACATAATAGAAGCATTTTGGTACACTAGACATAAGAATTCTCATACCATAGAAGGTACTTTGTGCATAGGAGATATTTTAGCTTCAATAAAAAGAATTTCATATCATAGAAGGCACATTACAACATAGAAGGCACATGCTCTATAAAAGATGACTTATTGTATAGTAGTGTCCATAGAAGAACGTAAGGTATAAGAAATATATATTTTCCTTCAATTTTAAGTCTTGAAGTCCTTACCTATGTGTTTTTCTCTTTTGTTTGAAGAATTTAATGCCACATACTCTAATCCTGGATTATTCTGTTCATGCATGACTTGGGGGTGTGAGGTCCACATGTATCAAGCTTCATGAAAAGCAGCCTAGAAAAAGAATACATATAAATATTTAGGAGGTTTATTTGTGATGTGCCTCAGGGGCTAGGGCACACTTGGGCAAAAAATGCTATTTGTTAGAACCTAATAGACACAATATTAACACATACAAAACTATCTCACAAGCACACGAGGTTCGAATTGTAGCATATTGAGTAGGAAATTTTGCGATCGATCCATAAGGAGTAGGGTAGGACAACTTACAGTTGTTGCTTTATGGTTATAGAGAAAGGAATTAGGGTTTTTAGGGTTTGTCTGGGGATTTCAATCACACGAATGGTGAACAAGCAAGCTAGGAAAGAAAGCAAGAATCAAACCTAGGTTAACCATAATATATCAATGCTAACTAAAAAAACTAGAATGATAGTTAAACTAAGTTTGTCATGTCTCGAAAACCCATGATATAACATATCAAATTGGTTTTTGAGGGTTATAGAATTTAAGTATCAAGACCAATTAAAGATGCAACCCAAAATTGTATTGATAACATAGGCATTTACACAAGCATTTCTTGAAAGAAAATTTGTACATATGTTTACATGACCCATAGGTCTAGGAAAACTACAAAATAAAACTAAATAAGGTTTTGATATTACTTCCATGATCTCTCAAGATAGTCTGTGACAAGATACATGCATACACCTACATCCAGATAATCAAACTATGGCAAGAAAGGTTTGCCATAACCCAAATGGGAGAAAGAGAGTTAGACAATTGTCTAAATATGATCGATAGAAAATAAAAGTATTGCAACAAGACACTTTTTTATTTCATTAAGTTACATTATTTATGATTTATTCAGATGACAACTATATAAAAAGAAAATAGACTCAAACTAAAGAGCATAATGAAACATAATTCATACATAGTTGTATTTGTGTATTTCTTTTACAATACATAATAAGTAGGAGACCTCGATCCATAAATGAGCTTAACTACGACTCTCAGAGAAGGTGCCAAATCACCTTGGCAAAGTGTCCTATAATCACATAAACTTGCTTGACCAAGACTTTAGTCAATTAGGGTTACCAAAACTCCTATAAGTATCGTGACACACCCCCAACCACTCTTGCACACTGCATGCTCTATACAATGAATCAGATTGCCACATGTAGCCAGTGGTCATCTTTCCAAGACCGGAAGAGGGTTCTCCTTACACAAAATTCCACTTGGAGTATCATTAGTTAGCATGCTTAATCTTTGCAAGAAATTATTCCCCATTACTAACATGATCATGCCCGAGTCTACATGACAAACCCCAATGTGGGCCTGAGTATGGTAGAGAATTATACTCATCCATATGACTCCAAAGGACTTAGATATGGATCCCAAATGTATTAATCCGCATCCAAGACATGCTGACTATGTTACCGAAACATCTCCCAATATGAGGTTTAGAATCAAAAGGACATCATCAAAGATATACAACTCAATATGCTAGCTATTAAAAGTTTAATGAGGTCAAAAGGTAGTCTTCAATAAATGAATCACTAATTGAGTGTTTAACTATGACCCTAAAATGTAAACTTGTGGAATTGTGGTTTTGAATCATAAAAATCTATGTCTAGGAGTGTGCAAGAAGTTAGGGAGTCCCCCTGTGCGAATATGGAACCAATTAAATAACCTTTCCTCTTTATTGGCTATAGGCATCAGTGAAATGACTCCTAGTCACCTTAGGAATGTCTAATAGAATTCCACTTTCTAACAATATCACATGACTCAAATAATAGGGAGAAATAAAGGAAAAGGAAATCAAAAGAGAATAGAACTAATATGCACAAAGGCATGCTTAATTATCATCTAGAATCTTAACTCAATTTTGAAGAATAATAGGGACTAATATATGTGAGATCTTAGGGTAATGAAAGGAAATCTATTATTATTCATATCTATATTTTTAATAATATTCTTGTATATAATATATCTTTATTCATTATTTACAAAGCATATGAACTATTCCTATATGGTTTCTACATACAATACCGAACCATGCAAATCATGCTTTCCATTGGTGTTGATATCATAGATCATGATAAGAATTGAACACAATACTAAACAATATTAAACCATACTTTTCATTGATGTATATATAAGGGACTATGATAACGACTGAAGATCATACTTAACTATACTAAACCATACTAAACCCTACTTTTCATTAATGGAGATACATGAGATTAAGTAAAGAAGTGGAAACCATACATAATTATGCTTTCAATATGCTTACATAAGAGACTATTACAAGGAGTGAGGACCATACCTTTCCCTAAAGTGTATGTTGGGTTAAAGATACAGTGAGAAGATCAAATTCAAATAGTATCATGACATAATTTCTACTTACAATAGATTCTTATCAAAAGAGAGAGACTGAGGTTAAGGGGAGAGAGATTTAGTATTTTAGAATGATATTTAGGATCACATGTAGGGGTCAAACCTTTAGAGATGATTGGCTATGGTGTCAGAGTAACTCTCCTATTTAACATCTTCTCCAAGCAGAACTTTACTTTAGTTGTGGAAGAGGGAAAAGTTTATGGTTTCTAAAGAGAGGGAGATGGATTCTTGTTTTAGAGGAATGGAAAGGGAAAAGGCAACATTTTCTTTCATATATGAACAAGAACTTTTAGAATATGACTAATGTTGAGTGGAGTTGGATACTATTTAAGGGGTGTGGGAGGGTTGCATGGTCCCAATTGTAAAATGTATAGGGATGACATATGGGTACATGTGTCATCAAAAGAGAGATGATTTGTAGTTTAGTGACACATGTATGAATATGTGTCATCTTAAGAGAGATAATTGATGGTTATATGACACATGGATGCATGTGTCATCTTAAGATATCTATCAAAGATTAGTCGACACATGGCAGGATATGTGTCAAACATTAGAATGTACTAGGTGTTTAAGAGAGGAGCATGACACTAAGATACTTGCTTTACCAAATTGTGTGTTTGATCAAGCAACTTTTTTCTACCCAACTACATTCTTGTCTCCTTAAGCATCTTGCTTACCACCCAACTGCTTACCTGTGTGCTTACCCACCAAATTACTATTTTTCAAAATTAACAAAAGTCTTGAAATTATACTTACAATATATAAAAGCTTTTGAATCAATAATTATTTTAGTATTATAATAGATTTTACTAAAAAAATCCCCAAGAATCTTACAGTTTGCTCTAAATAAGAAGTTTTTATTTGTTCAAAATTCAGAATGTCACAAAGTTAGATTATTCACTAATAAGAAAGAGACAAGAAAGAAAAATTAACTAAACTAAATTGAAAAAGTTTCTTCCCTGAGGTTGTGAAGAAAGAACTACACTAAATAATTGACTAAGTAAACCTAATATAAGAAAATAAGTAAGCACTAATTACTCTAACAAAGACAAATTAGCATGAATAAGGAAAACAAGCTAAGTAAACAAAAGCAATTAACTAGAAAAAGGATAAACTAAGGTTTAAGCAAGTAGATGGGGTAGTAGGATTCTTGATGAGATATGTACTAATAAATCATGTAGAGGGTACTATTTATGCACAAACATCTAAAAATTAGCTACTAAACCAAACACCAAGGATTTAATGTGACGATCTTGATTTTTTTGAGCTCTTAAGGTTAAATATTCAAGTGAACTATAAATGGATCCAAAGATCTAATAATGATTGATGAGGTGTGTTAGAATCATAAGAAGTGTTTTATACTCTTTAGATCAAAGATTTGATGATTAAGTACTTGTAATTGAATGTTTATGCCCCTATATACAAGGTTATTCAAAGATTTTAATTTGATGACCCAATGTTGAAATTTTAGTTTCAATCTTGTTAATGAAAGTCTTAATGTAAGGAGGGACCCATGATTCAAATATTATTTGAGTTTGAGTCCCCTACTAGAATTGATAAGTGTAAGAAGATATGAAAGAAATGTGCATAAGACCATGCTAATTGCTTTAGTCATATGCATCATGCCATACATACATTTTGGGTCAACCATACCCATTATTGCACATGATGGATGTATGCTCATCACTCATACCTCTAAGACATGTGCACTCAAAGTCAATAACTTATCATTCTCTCTATTCCTCTACTTCCCATCACCATATACATCTCTAGAATTTTTGACTAATGCATAGCCCACTCATATCCTTTTTCTCGAAGCACAAAATTTTAAAGAACTGAGTTACTCCTTGTAGCTATTGGTCTGTGCAAGCCTCGACACATTCAATTCAAAATGACCTCTACACTAATAAACCTCACTCTATGTAGGGAAGATCTCCATTTTTCATTCACTGGAAATCTTGCATCCCAACAAATTGGATGGTTGCTACTCCCGTTCTTTCCAACCTTGTGGACAATCCGTACTGACTCCATGTTTACCTTGACTTTAGGAGCAAGAATATTACCTCTACCCATCATCCCTGAGGTTGTGAAGAATAGTATACTATAGAGTGACTTCCTCTCCTCACACGATCACTCGTAGCCACCCACTCCACATCGACAGTTTTGAGAAACATCAGAGAAAGATCTCATTTTCCCTCCCTCATCTCCACTACCCTTTCCAAATGTTGTTGAGGACGAGGAAAGGGAGAAGAAGCTGAGATAGGAGTTGGAAGAATATGAGAGTTTAGGGCTTTTCCCCTTTCTCTTTTGCATCAGTTCTGACAAGGCATGAGTGATTCTAGAGGATGCAGTGCCATCCATCTCGAACACTAGACGCTAGTGTTCCTCATGGAATCACGGAGGCACTGGGCCATCACGGACGTGAGCACTGCAGAGGAGCATGCACTCCCCCTTTCCTCATCTTCTCAATAGTTCCATGGACAGAGAGCTTGCCGCCCCTCACATATCCATGGATCTACATGACCAAGGATCTCGCTACTAACCCTCCTATGGCCATTGTGAAGCTACCTGAGATCTAAGATCAAGAGTACCCTATGGGGCTTCATCCATCGCCTTTTTGTGAAGAGGCGAGATCACCTCCTTACTAAAATTTAAAGGAAATACAAAACATCCACTTAATATATTACAACCCCAATTTTTGGGTTCATATGGTTGGAAATGCAATTTCCCCAATAAATGTATGATTATGGGAATCGTATGAATTATATGTATTGAATGGATTCCCTTTACAATAATTTTCTTTGTGCATGTGATTTTGTGGGTCATAATATGATTAATGAGTCAAATATGATTAAAAGAAGAAGAAGAAATCGAATAATGCATTATTAAAAAAAAGGAAAAGGAAATAAAATATAATTCTAGAAATATGGAGGAAAAGAATATTCCAAGAAATAATGGTATTATTCTAATAAGATGACTGAAGGGGAAAGTTATGTATATATAAGACATACCAATGGTATTTTTTTCTATTAGCCAAGGAAGGAGGACAATTAGACTAAATAATATACCAAAAAGGGAGATGTATCAACAACCTAGATTTCAAGAATATATTGATCAATAACTCAATATGTGAATCTTAGTTATATACCTTCCTTGATAGATTCTGAATATATGACCTTTTGTGAAAGGGCCAAGTTTCTACTATAAGTGGATTTCCCAATGGAATAGTAGTGGGAGTTAATCTCTTTCTTTTTAAGTGTATTGTTTCCAAAAAGAAACAATAACCGATGCTCCATGACTCTGTCTTCCCCTCCTTCAAACCCTAGGAGTTTTGGCTCACACCCTATATAAAGGGAGTGGTGGATACGTGACCAGGGCACCCTAAACCCTATCGTCATCACTAGTCAGACAAAGGAGACACCTTTGATCCTAGTGCAACTCTCACCTCTATCCTGGACTCTAAACTTGGCGTCTGAGTAGATCCTAGCAATTCTGTAGAGGAACCATGGTCGCTAGACCTTTGAAGATCTGCCATTGTGGAAGACCTGCTGTGGGGGACCTGACCTAGCATGGAAGACCTACCCAGAGCAGTGTCCTCTGGAGGTTTCTTGATTCCCAAAGAAGAGTCGGGGGGCAATGGAATTGCCTTCCCCCTCTTCCTTCGTCGGCTGCGGCCTCCGCCAAGGATGTTTGCCCTGCAAACACTATCCATTCTCAGCTCTGGTTCTCGCCGCCCAGGCTGTGGCGGCCTTGACCTGCACCCTTGTCGCATGCGGTTGGGGGCTATGGAGGGGAAGGAAACCTCACACGGTCCACCCATGCCCAGAGGCTTGCCTGAACGCGGTGGAAACCCACCGTGGCAGCAACAGCGGACCGTCAGGAGGAGGAAGACGACACAAGTCACATTGGACCAAAATGCCCCTCTAGCGTGTGAAGGAGCAAACAACAACGCGGGGGTATTTTGGACATTTTGTTATAATTTAAGTCGACCCACGAGGTATGTGCATGAGGAGTAAGTTGCCTACATGGATGTACTCTATTGGTCCAATTATATTTATTTGCAAAAATCATAACTAATTCTAGTAAACTCGGATTGAGACAAGTCTTATATGAAAATTGATCCTCAGAATGAGATGAACCTAAAGAAATTATATTTGAAACCTAATTATGCTTGGAATTTTAAAAGTATCTGAAGTTGTTACATTTAATGAATTTATTAATGAAAAACCCTAAGTCTTGATGGTTATGGGATTCAATGATGTGTTGTGGATAATTAAAGCCAATATTATCTTGTTTTAATAAAAGAGAGAATTAGGTCTAAAAAGATGATCTTTATGCATAATTGACTTAACTCAGGGTTCCATGTACATGAGTATGTTATAATGCATATAGAAACCCTAATTTTGGGTAAAAGGTGATTAACATGATTAATTCGAGATTCCATGGAATAAGTAATTATGAGTTGATCCTAAGTGTGTTAGGAGGAATATGACAAGCTAATTAGGGTTTATACTTATATTTGCTAATTTAGAGTTTATAGTAGCAATGATGAGGATGAACCCTAATGAGACCCTAAAAGGAAGTAAGAAACCCTAGGAGGCGAGTTCATATGAGTGTAATCCAAGAAAGAGAATAGTAATGAAATTGTATGATTGTTTCAGGATCATTGCTTGTGTGAACTGCGTGCTTGCCTGGATATTTCCTTACTTAGATTATTGTTAGCTTTATTATTTGACTGGACAGGTATGTGGCTACACTTATGGCTAAATCACTTTAGTTTCCTAGTTATTACTGAAGTTTTATCAATTGCTTGGAATAACTGCTTGATTGCCTTTTATTTCATGCAATTATAAAGTGACAATGAATATCACCATAATCATGTGTACATGACTTGCTCAGATCCTAGTCCTCCTCTATAGCTTTGATGATGATGAAAAGGATGACCTAGTACATGGTCTACCTATGAGGTAGGACCATCAGGTTATCAAGGGTCAGTGATTGGGCTACCTTTGGGTAGTGCCATGCGACTCTATGACCCTATGTATTGATCTACCTGTTAGGTAGGATCATGGGTGTCAGATGAGATCTACCTATGAGAGGTAGTATCCATGTCCACTATAGGGACAACACAGAGGCTAGGGTATGTATGGATTGAGTAGTCATGTTTAAAATGTAAAGTTTGCTTTCTAAACCATAATTGCTTGCAATATGTTGTTACAGTTAACTACACGATTATTATTTCCCCCACATACCAGTATAATTCGTTATACTGACTGACATTTTGTTTGTCGGCGTTTTTGGTACAATATGAAAAGGACAAATAGTAAAGTGATACATTGTGAATATATAATTTAAAGTACAAGGAGGATTAGGTAGAATAGACTCCGGTTGTGAATAGAAGTCTAGAAATCCAAGATTTTAAAAAGGTATGCAAAGTTTTATTTTATTCTAGCTTTTAAGTATAGTTTTGGTAGAATTTAGTAATTATTATTGATTATTTGTCAAACCATTGATCTGGAAAATTGGGATAATGGCTCTGACCTTTTGGTCTCCCTTAATTAGGGGTTACCGAGAGGTGGGGTCATTACATTTGGTATTCGATCCAATGGTTTCCCATTTAATCCTTAATAATTATTAAATTTTACAAACTCTATAGAACCGAGGGAGTTATTAGAGGATTTTCTGATGAAGGAGGTGTCTAGAAAAGGATCACGGTCTGGGGGCTGGAAATATTTTCCTTTGCCCCACAGGTCAGTCACGAGGACTCCCGGATGTAGTGTGACTTCCTGGCCAACGTCTGTGGTCTTAACTCAAAATAAGATACCTTTAGGACTTTCTCATCTTTTTTTGTCCCTTCTCAACCCTAATTCAATTAAGATTCTAAGGTTTAGGGTTTTTCTCTCTCTTCCTCACCCTCTTCATGTCAGGGTAAGTATGATAAGGATTAAGGAATCCTCCACCAAATTAATGAAAAGCATGTAAACAAGATGTCATGGACATAAGTTTAATAGCTTAAGCATAAACTAAAGATTAGTTGCATGCTTAGGTTGCATGGTGTGTGTTATCATGCCCTTAGTAGAGCACTGAGGTTAGTCCTTTTTTTCAGGAGGATGAGTAGAAAGTCAGCCTTGGAGGCAAAGGCCTCCAGGAAGAGATAGAGACCCAGCACATCCTCTGAGGACGATGCTAACCCTAACCCTAAGTGGTTGTTAGAAAGAGGTATGACAAGATGAGTTGGATATCACAGTTGACCATGCATGTATGTACGTGGGTTGACATGCATATTGGTTTAGAGAACCTGTGAGAAGCATGAGCTATGTGAGGTTGGTTGACCTAGTGCCTTTTGGCGACCCAACCTTGAAGGGTCATGCCTGTTAGGGTGAAGGATAGCTCCTTCATTGAAGAGGATAGTGGTGACCATATAGAAACCCTTATGGGCATATATGAGCATAGAAGAGCATGCACCTATGTAGGAGAGAACGTCAGCAGTGCTAGCAGCAGGATGAGACATAGGTCAGAAGGGTTATGCCTGACAAGATTAGAGATGAACCTGCAGAGCATTGGATAGTATTGATCGAACATAGGTTTGAATCATACGTTTCACCATGTAGGTGTATGCATGTATCCTTAAGAGCTTGGTTCACCTTCTTAGAGAGAGAACCTCTAGTTGTAAGATTGGTTGTAGGGTTAGCTCTAGAGAGAGAGCAAGACCCGAGAAAGAAGGTTGGAAGCTTAGACTTTGAGACATGAGGAATCACAAGAAGTTGGGTATGACATGACCTAGAATGGACGACCTAAGTAGATAGACATGGTTTCCTCATGCATGATCCTTGGAGACTTGTTGTATCTTGGTTTTCTTTAGAGGAAACAAACCCTAGAAAAGAGAAGAGGCTTCTTGAGTGGATGTACAGGAGTTGTAGGTGCCTACCTTACCTTATAGGTATAGGAAGGAGAGTTCTTTAGATCCTAAAGAAGTAGAGTAACAAGTTATGAGGTATCACACCGAGTCAGTTGACCTTGTGTAGGACTCTATGGTGTTGTTCACATGGAAGAATGTTGGGAAGTGTATGCCCCGCCTTGTGCATGTTTGGTTTGTGGTTGGACACCTGATGCACAAGGAGTGAACCTAGGGTTGCTAGACCTAAGAGGGGAAGTAGTAGTACCTGGTGCACCTGATGCTCACAAAGATGGTTGAGTTCCTACAGATTGGAGCATGTCACCCCTCAAGATTAGAGGAAAATGAAACCCCTTGGCTAGGGGATATGTTTGACAAACCCCTCACACATAGGTTAGTGACATATGTGCGTATGTTGTTGGTCCAATGTTGAGGAATAGGGGAAAGTATGATATACTAAGGAACCCAGAGTGGCTTAGTGGGTTGTCTTATTGCCAGCTACATGCCTAAGTAGCATGATAGGGCTAAGTGTGCACATGATGATGAAAAATCTGGAAGTAAGTACGTGTGTGACCTTTGTTACTATCAAGAGATAGTTTTCTCCTATCCTGGGGAGGAACCCTTCATGTTGGAGTGAGCACCAACTTTTGTTTAGGTTCAAGGTAACCTAAAGAGGTCTCTCATAGGAGCTTGATGAGCTAAGTGAAGAGCACATGGTATGAGCACAAATCTATAGACCCTTGTGTGACCATCTCTAAGGGGCATGAAGATACGTTTCCATGAAGGTAACCTTATGGGGCCTGATCAAGTTAGGTAGGTCGCCATGATCCCTATGAAAGGATGTAAGTTTGACCGTTAGTACCCAGAGAGATGATGGAGTTTTGGGTAAAGATTATAGAATGAGATGTGCTATGATGGAATCCTAAGTCAATACTAAGGTCATGAAGGGATAAGACTGATGGAAGTAGGAGTTGTTTGTTCCTTGGATGCACGAGACCATAGGGTCGTGAGGTAACAAATACCTTTACCCAAGGACCATGGGTTAGGAGGTTGGCCACCTTTATGAGTTCATGGGGCCTAAGGGGTAAATGTGATAGACATTCCTTAGATGCATAAGGGTCGGATCACCCCAAAAGTGCGAGCACCCCAGAGACCTTGAGGTAACAACTAAGGATTGTACATAAAAGATATATGTTAAGATTCAAAAGGTGATGGGAAATGTCTTCCCATGGGTGTAGACCCGTAATCGAGTTGTATATGATGTGGAGACATGTGATGTATGTTTCAACTTAGTTTGGAAAGTGTGATGGTGAGGTGTGATGCACCATCTCTACTCTTGGAATAGGATGAACTCTATGTTTGGACTGCAGCCAAATGCTTATTTCCTCTCGTTATGGGGGGGAGAGATAGGGTAATACGCATTCCATACACTAAGGATAAAGATGATGTGAGTTAAAACATTTCTATGATGTTTGAGGATAGATAATGTATCATACCTTTTGGAAAGTACCAGGAATGGGTGGTTTATCAATATGAAGAGAACTAAGGTAGTCATCATGAGGACATTCTTATCAAGGATAATATGGAATTTATGAGTTATATAAGTTTGAGTTTGATAACCAAGATGATGAGCTCAGAGTTTTCTTAACTCAGTTAGACCTAAATCCAAGATGTGGATGATGAGTGGAGTATATGAAGATTTATGTCTTTATTGTTACCTAGCATATAAGGATGTAAGGTGGTAATGGATTCTCTTTGTCGAGACGCAGTTATCTGATTTAGCCAGTAGAGAGGCTAGAAGAGGTTGTTGGGTGAACCCTATGTTTGTGAGACATACATGGCTAATCCTCTGATACAACCAGACTCGTTGGTCAAGTAGTGGTTGCTTAGTTAGCCACCCTAAAGCTTTATGAGATACAAGGATGGATGTAAGAACCTTAGATACACCTCTCAGAAAGGAAGATTATGGACCCAATGACTAGAGTGTTTTAGGGTTTATGAGGAGTCAACCTTGAGAAAATCATGACATGCAGGAAATCATGTTCACCATATATCGTGGTACCATTAAGATAGTCAGAGGTTGCAGTATTACTTTGAGCACCTAAGATGAAGAGTATATAGAGTTGCATGTGGCTTCTCGCTATGCATGCCAGGAGGTAAAGGACGAATATCTGTAAACCCAATGAGTTGCTATAGATAATGGAAATCCCCATGTGGGAATGAGAGGGGATCACCATAGATGTGGTGGTGAGTCTCCCCTGGATCAAGAGAGGTCATGATGTAGTATGGGTTATGGTAGATCCCCTTACCAAGTTGACCTAACTCCTTGCCTAAGAGAGAGAGAGAGAGAGCATTGTCAAAGTGACAGATCGAGTTGAACTATTTGCATGAGAGAGAGATAGTTCAACTACAGCAAGATTGAGTTCAATATCTGGAGCATGACCTCAAGATCACTTCCATGCGGTGGAAGTAGGTACATGAAGAACTCGATGCCATCTTGAAGTTTAGCACAACTTATCACCCTTGACTGATAGACAGTCAAGAGAGTATGATCCAGACTAGAGGGTCTATACATGGGAGAAATTCCTACCCTAAGAGAGTTTGCTGGTGATGATAGCCACCCCATCCAGTATCGGAATGTAAGGAGCTCGATAAAGGAGGTTGTGTCGGTCACCTCTTCATTAGGATGATGTTGGTGAGAGGACCTTGTGAAGGTCAAAGAGACCCCAGTGTATGCAGATGAAGTTTCTTTGATCGAGCAATGACTGAGAAAGCCCAGGGGCGACAGGATTCGTGAGCTGATGCAAAGTAGACTGACATGCAGTTCACTGTGGGTGAATATGTGTTATGGAAATCCAACCCTTCTGAGCTATAGTTGAGAAAGCTGAGTCCCTGATACATGGGTCCATTTGATATGGATTGGTGGAGTTGCTTATGTATAGCCTTACCCCTTAGGATGACATGATGTGTGATGTGTTCCATGAGTCTGATCTAGAGCGCTATGTGATGTACCCGAACCATGTGCTGAGCCATGAACCTATTGAGCTTCAAGGGAGGCTAAAATATCCTGAGTCACCTATGAGGGTACGAAATACCAAGGTGAGAGAGAACTTATATGTAAGAATATAAGATGATAAAGGTTCTTTGGAAGCACAATGGAGAGGTTGAAGCCACATGGGAGCCAATGATGGACATGGAAAAGTCTTATCCTAAATTGTTTGTATGTTTAGTGGAATTTTGAGGGAAAAATTCCTATAAGAGGGGAAGGATGTTACAACCCCAATTTTAGGGTTCATATGGTTGGAAATGCAATTTCCCCAATAAATGTATGATTATGGGAATTGTATGAATTATATGTATTGAATGGATTCCCTTTATAATAATTTTATTTGTGCATATGATTTCGTGGGTCATAATATGTTAATGAGTCCAATATGATTAAAAGAAGAAGAAAAAATTGAATAATGCATTATTAAAAAAAGGAAAAGGAAATAAAAGATAATTCTAGAAATATGGAGGAAAAGAATATTCCAAGAAATAATGGTATTATTTTAATAAGATGACTAAAGGGGAAAGTTGTCTATATAAAAGACATACCAATGGGTTTTTTTCTTCGATTTGCCAAGGAAGGAGGACAATTAGACTAAAGAATATACCAAAAAGGGAGATGTATCAACAACCTAGATTTCAAGAATATATTAAGCAATAACTCAATATGTGAATCTTAGTTATATACCTTCCTTGATAAATTCCAAATATATGACCTTTTGTGAAAGGGCCAAGTTTCTACTTTGGGAAAAGAATAGAAAAATACCTTACTATAAGTGGCGTGACCAACAAAATAGTAGTGGGAGTTAATCTCTTTCTTTTTAAGTGTGTTGTTTCCCAAAAAGAAACAACAATCAATGCTCCATGTCTCTATCTAAAGGGAGTGGTGGATACGTGACCAGGGCACCCTAAACCCTATTGTCATCACCAGTCAGACAAAGGAGACGCCTTTGATCCTAGTGCGACCCTCACCTCTATCATGGACTCTGAACTTGGCATCTGAGTAGATCCTAGCAATTCCATAGAGGAACCATGGTCTCTAGACCTTTGAAGATCTGCCATTGTGGAAGACCTACTGTGGGGGACCTGACCTCGGATGGAAGATCTGCCTAGAGCGGTGTCCTCCAGAGGTTTCTTGATTCCCAGAGAAACGTCGGGGGCAACATAATCGCCTTCCCCCTCTTCCTTTGTCGGCTGCGGCCTCCTCCAAGGAGGTTTTCCCTACAAACATGAGCCGTTCTCAGCTCTGGTTCTCGCCGTCCAGGCTGTGGTGGCCTCGACCTGCACCCTTGTCGCATGCAGCTGGGGGCTATGGAGGGGAAGGATCCGTTGCGCGGTCCACCCATGCCCGGAGGGTCACCTGAACGTGGTGGAAACCCACCGTGGTAGCAGCAGCGGACCATCGGGAGGAGGAAGACGACGCAAGTCACATTGGAACAAAACACCCCTCTGGCATGTGAAGGAGCAAACAACATCACGAGGGTATTTTGGACATTTTTTTATAATTTAAGTCGACCCATGAGGTATGTGCATGAGGAGTAAGTTGCCTACGTGGCAGTACTCTATTGGTCCAATTATATTTATTTGCAAAAATCGTAACTAATTCTAGGAAACTCAGATTGAGACAAGTCTTATATGAAAACTGATCCTCAAAATGAGAGGAACCCACTGAAATTATATTTTAAATCTAATTATGCTTGAAATTTTAAAAGTATCTGAAGTTGTTACATTTAATGAATTTATTAATGAAAAACCCTAAGTCTTGATGGTTATGGGATTTAATGACGTGTTGTGGATAAATAAAGCCAATATTATCTTATTGTTAATAAAAGAGAGAATTAGGTCTAAAAAGATGATCTTTATGCATAATTGACTTAATTTAGGGTTCCATGTACCTGAGTATGTTATAATTCATATAGAAACCCTAATTTTGGGTAAAAGGTGATTAACATGATTAATTTAAGATTCCATGGAATAAGTAATTATGAGTTGATCCTAAGTCTGTTAGGAGGAATGTGACAAGCTAATTAGGGTTTATACTTAGATTTGCTAATTTAGAGTTTATAGTATCAATGATGAGGATGAACCCTAATGAGACCCTAAAAGGAAGTAGGAAACCCTAGGAGGCAAGTTCATATGAGTGTAATCCAAGAAAGAGAATAGTAATTAAATTTTATGATTGTTTCAGGATCATTGCTTGTGTGAATTACTTGCTTGCCTGGATATTTCCTTACTTGGATTATTGTTAGCTTGCTGATTCGACTGGACAAGTATGTGGTTACGCTTATGGTTAAATCACTTTAGTTTCCCAGTGATTCTTGAAGTTTTATCGATTGCTTGGAATAACTGCTTGATTGCCTTTTATTTCATGCAATTATAAAGTGACTATGACTATCAACATAATCATGTGTACATGACTAGATTAGATCCTGGTCCTCCTCTGTAGCTTTGATGATGATGAAAAGGATGACCTAGTACATGGTCTACCTGTGAGGTAGGACCATTAGGTTATCATGAGTCAGTGATTGGGCTACCTTTGGGTAGTGCCATGCGACTCTACGACCCTATGTATTGATCTACCTGTTTGGTAGGATCATGGGGGTCAGATGAGATCTACCATATGAGAGGTAGTATCCATGTCCACTTTAGGGATAACACAGAGGCTAGGGTATGTATGGATTGAGTAGTCATGTTTAAAATGCAAAGTTTGCTTGCTAGACCATAATTGCTTGTAATATGTTGTTACAGTTAACTACACGATTATTGTTTCCCCCACATACCAGTATAATTTGTTATACTGACCAACATTTTGTTTGTCGGCGTTTTAGGTCCAATATGAAAATGACAAACAATAAAGTGATACATTGTGAATATACGAATTAAAGTACAAGGAGGATTAGTTAGAATAGACTCCAATTGTTAATAGAAGTCTAGAAATCCAAGATTTTAAAAAGGTATGCAAAGTTTTATTTTATTCTAGCTTTTCAGTATAGTTTTGGTAGAATTTAGTCATTATTATTGATTATTTGTCGAACCATTGATCTGGAAAATTGGGATAATGGCTCTGACCTTTTGGTCTCCCTTAATTTGGGGTTACCGGGAGGCGGGGTTGTTACATTTTCTAAGAATAATAGACATTGTGGAATGCATATATAATAATCCAAGTAAATAAGCATGTTTCAAATACATGTAAAATGTCAATGGTAGTGAAAAAAAATGAAGTTATTACATTGCTTTTTTTTAAAATCAGTTCACTACATGAGTTTCTTTGAAAAGGAAAAACCAAAAAGGAACTAATGTAATCTAGAAATAAGCAACCTAGCCATCCTTGATAGAAAAACTTGAATCTACTCCTAAACTTGATCACCTTAGAATCAACACCTTGATCAAACCCTGGGTGGTTGGGAAATAACCCAAGAAAAGAAAGAAGAAAGGTATATGTCAGAGAAAATGAACAAGGACAAAAGATAAGAAATAACATGGAAAATAAAGGCTAAGATTTCATCATAAGATGAAGATGGTAAAAAGTATGAGGTACAATCGAGTAGATGCTTGCCATAACAAGAAAAATAATTAAAATGGTTGCATGCATGATTAATATTGAATACCTTAACTAAGTAGGGTCGAGGAACCTACCAGACCTCAACCAAATAGGTGAGGGATAGTTACACATTTCAATCACCTATCAACTATTTTATACTGGGGAGCATAACACATTCCCCTGAGCAAATTTACAGATGCCCTATGTATGGCTGGTTGTACGGAAGTACCACTACACTAGTTAAATGGTCTATAAAAATCAACATGGTAAAGAACTATGGCAAGTATAAGCATCAAGTAATAGAAACATGGCAGTGGGGTACAAGGCCCAATAATTAAATATCAAAACTAATTTTGAGGACAATATAGCAAAAGAATTAACAAAAGAAAAAATTAGGGTTTCATAAGTGCCTCATTAGGGAAAAAGGTTTGAGTTGCAAATATTCCCGATTAAGGTGTTAGGATGCACATACCCTTCTTAATGAAATCCAATTACTCACTTTCACCACTTTAATGGAGTCCAAGGCCCACTTTTCCTATTTTCAATGTATAATCATGTATTAGGGTTTCACATATGCATTAAGGTAAAGAAACCCAAACCTTTGGACTTTTTGAACAAAACCTTGATTTAGACTATGAAATTATAACCATTGATCTTATTAGGTTCTCTTGATTAAGAAAATATATAATTTTGTCTATTTTGGAGTTATGAAGATTAAAGTGTATTTTTGGTGATTTTTATGTATTAAAATCATTTTTAGAAAACACCTTTCAACAAAAATCAAAAGAAAACCTAGAAAGTATTTTATTAGAAAGATCACATTTTCTAATTCCAAAACATATTTTCTTTTAATTTTTGGACAAAGGAATAAAAAGATATGATTTTCCAATTCTGACCAACCACATGACGACACGTCATCAAATCCAAGCAAGAGAGGCAATGAGAGAGAGAGGCAGGCCGCATGACTCGGCCCAACCATGGGGTGCCAAGTCAGTGGTCCACACTGATTCATCCTCTGATCAAAGCAGGTAAAGATAGAATGGAAGGACCAGAAAGCCCTTGCGAGAAACCAGAGAGGAAAGAAGGAAAACGACGAGGCAGATCAATCATTAGACTAGGGGATTGTCTCCTTTGTTGGCTCGTGCCATTGCTGGAACTTGAGCACAACAATGTATCCCCAGGTTTGGCAATTTTGCAAGACGCTACAATCTGAGTGACCAAAACAATAGCAAGAAAGAAGAGGAAGAACCGAACTCATCTCAGGGTTCAATTAGTTAGAAGGTGACGAGGAGGATGTGCACGGTCCACCGCAAGCCTTAGACCCAAATCTGATCAGTGAAAACAACACACATGAGCACAAAAGCAATTGGAGCTAGAGAAAGGTCTTGTAAGGAGATACGAAGATGGAGGGGTTACTATTTATAGGTGGGGGATCATGAAGCAAGAGATGGCTAGGTCAACCGAGATCCTTGGAATGCAAGAATTGGGCGTTTCCCAAATTCTTGACAAAATACTATATATATGGGATTGGTTGGTGCAGAAATAGATGATGATAACATATGATAAAAGAACTCAAGAAAAGGTTGACTACAGATCGAGAAATTGTGATTTGATGATTTAGTGTGAACATGCTCATTTCCTTATTAGGTGCGAGCTAGGTGATGAATTCCCAGCCATCTGATCAAGTGGGCAATAATCTAGACTGTCCATCAGTGCGAAAAATAGAAAAATAAAAGGATAATGTGCTTGACACATTGATTGCATTCCAATTCTTAATCAGACTAAATTTGCACCTATTTTTATTTAATATTTTCTCTCTCCTCAATTGAGGGTGCAAACGAAACCCAAATTAGATGAAAATTGACATCTAGACTATTTTTAATATGAGGAATATGAATATGCAACTATATTTTCCTTTTAAGAACTTTTAATGTGTTAAATAAATCAAATCTTATTTTCTCTTTCCTTCATCATTAATGGTTATAAGATTCTTCATATTTGATGAAACCTCACCCACAAGTCATGTTAAGTGCCTTGGATACGAATTTTCCATCAATTTTATATGTTGAAGTTGTTTATACATTTATTTAATATTTTGAAGGTTCTATACACTTTCTGTCTCCTGATTTCACCTTTTAATCAATATTATGCAAATTGAGTGAAAATTCACCCAAAGACATATTTTAATATGTAGATCATGAATTTGGCATCAATTGTTATGTTTGGAGTCATTAATGATTTTATTTCATATTTTTGAGTTATCTCCTATTTTCCCATTCAATTAATGCAATTATACTTACTATTTTTCAAAAATTGTGAAACTTATCACTCAAGCAAACTTGTACTCAAAGAAAGCAAAACTGGATTTAGAATTATCTTATGTGTTCTTGTTTTATGTATTTTAGGCAATTTGCTCTTATTTTCACCTAATTGAAAAATTAATTCATTTATTGTCACATTATCTTAGTTTTAAGATTTTTGTTTCTTTTTCCCATACAAAAAGGCCATAGAAACTTCTAGATCAATTTTATTTTATTCTTATCCCTCTTAAGTGAATATTTTGCAAAATAAACACTTTAGCAAGCTTTTACTGAGGTATTTGTGCATGAATCCTTATAATGTCAAATATAGGGAACAAATGTACATCAAACCTTTATAATTTCCACTAACTCAACATCAAGAACAGAAATGAAAGGAAAAACTTAGGAAAAGGCTAAACTAAGATTATACATGGATTTCAGTTCATTATAGTACTCCACCCGTTAAAAATGATTTTGTCCCCAAAATCTTATACAAAAAGAGAAGGGTAAGTACACAACATCTCATCTCTAAACTCCCACGTGGTTTCTTCCAAACCATAATACTTCCATAAGACTTTCACCAGCTCAATCTCCTTGTTCTTCAACTGCTTAACTCGAGAGTTAAGAATCTTCACATGTAGCTCTTCATAACTCAAATTCTCTCAAATACCCAAAGGTTCAATTGTGAGTACATGAGAATGGTCTTTCACATATTTTCTTAGCACAGAGACATGAACACATTATGGATCTTGTCGTAGGTAGGGGGAAGAGATAAATGGTATGCACAATGTCCAACCTTATCTAAGATCTCAAATGATCCAACATAGTGGGGACTAAGCTTGCCTTTAACTTTAAATCTTGCAATAGAACACATATGCTTGATCTTTAAGAAGGCATAGTCACCTACTAGGAAACTAACATTAGACCTTTTCTAGTCTCCATACATCTTCTATCGATCTTGTGTAGCTTTCATACACTTCTTAATCAACTAAACCTTCTCTATCATCATCTGCATATCATCAACCTTCACCAGAGTATGTTCTCCCACATCATCCCAGTGTAATGGAGAATGACAAGGTCTTCCATACAAAGCTTCATAAGGTGGCATACCAATACTAGCTTGGTAGCTATTATTGTAAGAAAACTCAGCCAATGGAAGATACTTATCCAATTCACCCCCAATCCATAACACATGCACAAAATAAATCTTCTAGAATTTGCACCGTTCTTTTAGATTGACCATATGTTTGTGTATGATAAGCATTACTAAAATGTAAGTCAGTTCCCATCTCTTCTTGAATCTGATCTCACAAATGAGAGGTAAACTTTGGGTCACGATCTAATACTATCACTTTAGGAACTCCATGCATAGGAACGATCCAATCCACATACAACCGAGCCATCTCATCAACCTTGTACATGGACTTGAAATGCAAAAAGTGGGCAAACTTTGTAAGTTGATCAATCACTACCCACACCGCATCAAAACCTTTCTTGGTGTTAGGGAAACCCGTAACAAAGTCCATAGTAATCTTCTCCCATTTCCATTCTAGAATTTCAAGTGGGTGTAGAAGACCACCAGGTCATTAATGCTTGATCTTGACTTGCTAACAAGTCAAACACTTGGCAAAAAACAAAGTGATATCCTTCTTCATGTTCTTCCACCAAAAACTTCATTATAGATCCTTACACATCTTGCTAGTACCAGGGTGTATAGTATACTTAGAGCCATGGGCTTTGCTCAAAACCTTTTGTCACAATTTCCCAACTTCAGGTATCTACAACCTTTGTCAGAAATAAATAACACCATCCACTCCAACTGAAAAGTCAAATTGTAGCTTCTCAACTAAGGCCTTCATCTCAACAAGCTCAGAACTTTCAAGTTGTGCAACAACAACTTCTGAGATCCAAGAAGGTGTAATGGAAAAACTAGCCATGAGAACACACAACTTCTTGACATTTTCTTTATCATCAAGCTATGGTTGCTAACAAGAAACATACTCTAGGTTCATAGCAGCACAAACTGCATCCTTCTTCTGACTAAAAGCATCATCAACTATGTTTGCTTTACCAGGATGATAGGTTATGGTAAATTCACAGTCCTTGAGATACTCCATCCATCTTCGCTACATCACGTTTAGATCCTTTTGAGTCAATAGATATCTCAAACCTTTATGATCTGATAAAACTTCAAACTTTACTCCATACCGATAGTGTCATCAAATTTTTAAAGCTTGCACGATAACAACTAGCTCTAAATAATGTGTAGGCCAGTTCTCCTCATTAGGTTTCAATTGGTACAAAGCACATGCAATCACCTGATCTTCTTGCATCAAGACACACCCTAATACTTGCTTAGAAGCATATGTGGAAATGATGTAGGGATTGCCTTCGATAGGTAAAGCGAGGACATGGGCAGATGTCAACATCCTTTCAGCTTCTAAAACTGTCCTCACATTCTGGTGTCCACACAAACTTGAATTCTTTTCTTGTCAACCTTATCAGAAGGAGAGCTAACTCGGAGAAACTTTTTATAAATATCCGATAGTAACCTACTAAAATGTGGAAACTACGGATCTTAGAAGGAGTCTTTGGAGCTTTCCACTTGGTCACAACTTCTACCTTTACTGGGCCAACAACAATATGTCCAGAAGAAATTACATGACCCAAAAACATCACTTCCTTGATCAAGAACTCATACTTTGAGAATTTATCATATAGTTTATTTTCTCTCAATGTTCAGCTTGATTTTCATATGTTCAAGATATTATTCTTCACACTCTGAATAGACCAAAACATTGTCAATGAACACTACAACAAACTGATCGAGGTAAAGATGAAACACTCACACACTGATCGAGAATGATGGCGGCTCTCGCCCCTGATGGGGGTTCTGTGGCGGCCTCCCCGGTGATGGCTGTCGGGGGATTTGGTCAGACCTCGACCTCAACCAACACCACCACCATCGCCAACAACACCACCACCACTAGATCCTCATCCCGTCCCCCTCCCCCTCCCACCGTTCCGCCCCATGAGGCTTCTACCCCGCCGCCCCTTTGGGATGATCCGCTGACGGATGTCACTGTTAGACGCTCGTCGGCAGAAACCCTATGGAAACTGATGGAGGTCCACCGCTGCTGCAGACCGGTGGACTTGCCAAAGGACCCGAAGTGCCCTAGTTTTCATGAAGGCGACGCCTAGCCGTGGATGAAGCTCTCAGAGCCAGTTGTGGTGGCTATGTATGACTTCCATCGCTACACGATCACCAACAGAGACTGATATGAGGTGCTCACTAGAGGAAGGACCATGGTTCATCAACAACAAGTTGATTATTACTAGAAGGTGGATACTATAGTCAGACATTAGAAGGGAGACTTTGTCATCGACGCCGATCTAGGTGACCCTACCTGATGTGGGAGCACACTGGACACGTAGAGCTATTACCATCATCTACTATGGCTTTGGGATGCCAAATGTGATTGATTTTTGGGACAAAGGAAAGCATACGGGAGCTTCTCATGTCTGTGTGGAGTTGGAGGCTGATAAGGTGCCTCCCCCAACATTCATGATTGAGTTCCCCGATGGGAAGGAGCTGGAGATCCGAGTCGGATATGGAGCCTTACCTGAAAGATGCCACACCTGCAAGGTGTTCGACCATTTTCCGGGTGCATGCCCTGGACCTAGAGAGGCTGAGGCTGACTTATCGGAGTTAGCTATGTATCATGGGAGATCAACTAGTAGAAGACCACATAGGAGGTGGAAGAAGCACCATAGCGAAAGGAGGCCAATTGTTGGTACTGATAAGAATAGAGAGGGACCTACTACTGAACCTTTGCAAGGAGAGGATACATGGATATCTTCTAAGGAACGAGTTATTGGTACAGAACAGACCTTGGATTCTACTACAATTAGTGGCATTGAGTCGGGTGTTCTGAAATTGGGAGTAAATGGCGTTGAGGTGACAGACGTTGAGGCTGAGGAACCTCTGCTCTGCGATAAGGCAGTTCCCCCACCCCTCACTAACAACAACTAGTTCTCTGTTTTAGAGAACTTGGAGGCAGACACGCTGAATGAAGAGTTGATAATATCTCCAGTGATAACGAACCAACCTAAAGGGAGAGGTGGCGCCTCAGGTAGGGGTAGAAGGTTGTCCTCAAGATTATCCACCTCTGGACGAGGTGATCCATCCCAGTAATGATGACCGTCCTCACATGGAATGTGAGGGGTGCCTCGAGCCCGGAAAGGAAGAGGTGACTTAGAAACATCATCTGAAAGGTCCAAGTGAGCTTTGTGATCTGCCTTGAAATGAGGATTAAGAGAAGGTTTGAACGGAAAATTAATGGTATCATCCCAATGGGATGGGATAGTGTCTCTAACCTCCATCAGGTGGAAGGGGGGAGGATTGTTGTTGGGTGGAATAGGGATATATGGGATGCGCAATGCATCTATGCTACTGACCAAATCATGGTGTTTAGTTGCATAAACACTGGTGGCTTCCATTGTGTCATTATGACTGTCTATGGCTTTAACAATGAATCATGTAGGAGGTCCATCTGGGACATGATCATCAGCTCCACACAACATGAGTTACTGCAGATTGTTATTGGCAATTTCAACCACGTTAGATAAGCATTTGAGAAGTTGGGGGGTAAACCTATCCCAAACTCCATCTTGAATAGATCTAATGCAGATGTTCATGCGGCTGAGTTGATGGAACTTAATATGAGTGGGGGCATATCTACGTGGAACAATAAGAGAAGCCCGAGCTTCAGAATCGTGAGTAACCTGGATAGATGTCTTGCCAACAGTAGTTGGCTGAATTATTTTCCAGAAGCGAATGTCGGACTGGGAGGACATCCTAATAGTGACCACACCTGGTTGACTGTCAAGCTTACTAATTTGAGGCCAACGAACAAACCTTTTCGGTTCCTTAATTTTTGGCTTGATTGACCAAGATGCGAGGACATCGGGAAGACTGTGTGGGACCAGGAGGTGATTGGGAACCCGAATTTTAGAATCACTGAGAAGTTGAAGAAGATAAAGGTTTCCCTCAAGGCCTGGTCTAGTGAGATCTATGACATTCCTAATTTTCTGAAGAAGGCTACGTCAGTGTATGAAGGGGCAGCAGAAGCCTTAAGGACGGATCCCTTCAATTCGGACCTTATGGAAAGTGAAGCAAAGGCAGCAAAGAGAGTTCTTCAGTTGGAGAAGGCTGAGGAAGTTAGGTACTAGAAGCAGAGTAGAATGGGATGGATCAAAGATGGGGACCACAACACAAAGATCTATCATAGAGCGGTTAAAAAGAATAACATGAAGGACTGCATCCATGCTTTACTAAAAGAGGATGGCTCTATGACCAGGGGGGTTGAGGAGGTTGCAAGAGAGGCGGTCAACTTCTACAAAGATCTCTATAACCATAATGGGGTGTCGTCTATGGGGTGTCCTATAAAACAAAGGGTTACTGATGAAATGAACCGAATCCTATGTGGACCCACTGATGAGAAAGAGAAAAAGGAGGCGGTGTTTTCCATTGGTGCGTCGAAAGCGCCTGGACCAGACGGTTTCAATGACAAGTTCTTCCAAGTTTTCTGGCCCATCATGAAGGACGATATTTGCAGGGAGGTTTGATGGTTTATGGTGGGTGGTTTTATGGTGAGGAAGGTGAATCGTTCCTTCTTAAGACTTATTCCAAAGAAGAAAATCCCACCTTCCCTTGCCGACTATAGACTGATTGCTTGCTGTTTGGTTTTGTATAAGATTTTTGCTAAATTCCTTGCTAGGAGGCTCAAGAAAATACTTCCTCAGATCATATCCCTAAACCAATCAACCTTCATTCAGGGTGGATTGATCCTAGTTCCACACCTTCAAAGCAGCGGATGTCCCGGTCCCTTCACACCTCGTCTTCACCGACAATGTTCTTCTATTTGCCGCAGGTCACGCTAGACATCTGAAGAAGATGCGGAGGATTATTGGGAGGTTTGGAAATCTCACTGGTCTCTATATCAGTGACATTAAATCCAGGGTCTTCTTGTCCAGATCTTGTGATGCTAGAAGAGGCAGGCTGAAAGAGGCAACGACTATGGAGGAAGGGGTCTTCCCTATGAAGTATTTGGGGATTCCCATCACAGGCGGAAGAGGTTCCAACCAAATTTATGCGTCAATTATCGATAACTTTAGGGAAACGGTTGACAAGTGGTCTGGCCTATCTCTGTCCCTTGCCGATAGAGCTATTATTATTAGAACAGTCCTAGCTATGAAGTGCTCCTTCTGGTGCAGGCAAGTGGAGATGCTCCCTTTCATCTTAGAAAAATGCAAGACGATATGTAGCAACTTCTTGTGGGGTGGAAAAGGCATTGCTATGGCCTGGTCCACGGTGGCAAAACCTTATCAGTTTGGGGGCCTTAATCTGCCTGATCTGCATGACATTGCCCGCTAGGCCACGCTAAAAAGGATTGATAAGTTCATGACCCAACCAACCTCTCTGTGGTCCGATTGGATGAGAAAGAGATATGGCTTATCTCTAGATGATCATACAACTGAGTGCTCTTGTGCTTGGAAGGCCATGACGAGGCAATGGAGTTCTGTGAAACATCTTTATGTACTCATGGGTGATATGGGTGCCAAAGTCGTGGACAGACCTTGGGCGACCCTTTTGGTTGGTCCTCCAGTTCCCTGGTACCAAATCCTATGGAACAAGCACCACACCCCCAAGTGGATCTACTGCCTCTACAGGGGCATTCGTAGTAGATGGCCTACTCTGGACAGAATGCATGATTGGGGGCTGGTTACTAATGTCAAGTGTCTTTTGTGCAAGAACGTAGAGGAATCACACTCACATCTTATGTTGGGCTGCCCCTATACTAAATACATTTGGTGTAGAATTTCTCTCAAGTTGGGATGGGGGGGGCATTCCACCAAACAGTTTGGATGAAACTATTCCTTGGATTCTAAAAAAATCGGCCCATAGTCACCCCCTTAGATGTTTTGCTGGTCTGTGTATCTCCGCTATGATGTTCCTTGTATGGAAGGAGAGGAATAGTAGGATACACACTAGAAAGGAGAGGTGTAATCTTGATATTTTTGATGAGTGTGTGAGCTGCTTGAAACTCGCTTGTAAGGCCAGACCCCATATCTATAAGGGACTGAGCCAAATGACTCTAGAACCCTGGGGATTTTTGTAGTGCTTACTCCCCTTTGTACAGTTGTATACGGGGTTTTTGGGTTATGGCCACCCCTATACCTTTTGATTGAGTAATATTTTACCTTATCCAAAAAAAAAAAAGATGAAACACTCGATTCATCAAGTCCATGAAAGCAGCAGGGGCATTATCAAGCTAAAAGGCATGACCAGAAACTTATAATGCCCACAACGTGTTCTAAAAGATGTTTTCAGGACATCTTCATCTTTCACTCACATCTGATAGTAGGCACTATGCAGATCCATCTTTGAGAACACAATAGCTGACTTCAATGGGTCAAACAGTTCATTGATGTAAGACAAAGGATAATAGTTCTTTATCACCACTTGATTAAGAATATGATAATCCATGCACATACACAACGAACCATCCTTCTTATTTACAAACAACACATGGGCTCCCCTAGGTGACACACTAGGGTGCACAAAGCCCATGCCAAGAAGCTCCTGAAGCTACTTCTTAAGCTCGATGAGTTCTGTAGGTGCCAAGCGATAAGGCAGCTTCGAGATAGGTGAGGTTCCTGGTGCGAGCTCATTGGAAAACTCCACCTCGCGAGTTGGGGGCAATCTAGGAAACTCCTCAAGAAATACATTCGGGAATTCCTTCACAACTTCTATGTAATCGAGAGTAGGGGGTGAGGCATCGAGAATGATAGAAGCTAAAAATTCTCTACACCCTTGCGAGACAAGCTTTTCGACTTTGATAGAAGAGATGATAAACTCTCGATCCTCTCACTTCCTACACTGGACACACATCCTTCCCTCAATAGGATGTAACAAACTAAACTTTGATACTTCAAAGAATAAAACAACCTTATACTTCTTCAACCAATCCATACCCAGGATAACATCAAAGGTGGTCATGTCAACCAAGATGAAATATGCGGGAAACATCCTTTTAGAGATACAGAGGTTCAAGGTTGGGAGTTTGAGATAAGAAGAGAAGATCCTACCACTAGGGGTTTTAACATTTAACACATGATCCATATATTTTGATTCTATCTCTAATATAACAACACACTGAGTTGATATGAATGTATTTGATGAACCATAATCGTAGAGTGCTTTAACATGATGCATATTAAGATGTAAAGTACGTTCGTTGACTTCATTATCTTCTTCATATTATTCAACATTAAGGGAAAACACCCTACTATTCCACCTCTCCATAGGTGGCTGACAGCCTTGTCGGCTCTGATTGTTGTTGTTTCTTGGAGGTAGATTCTATTGTTGTTGCAGCTGCTGAGCTGAGGCTTGACAACGCCCAAGCTTAGGACAGTTAGGTCAGATGTGTCCAACTTGGTCACACTCATGGTAGATAGGTGTAGGTCGATCATCTCTATGGGTTTGACCATTGACAATTGGGCATCTTCTTGGTGGGTGAGAATGGGAGCAACAGTTGCACTTTTCACACCCTTGGTTTGCACCTGTGTTCTTCCTTTTGTTGTTGTTGTTGTGCTCGAAAGATTAGAACCCATGGTAAGACTCTATCACCAAAGACTTGTCCACAATTTGTTGAAATGTCAATGACAATTGGGGAACAAGGTTATGTCCAACACTATAGATTAAACCCTCAAGGAGTAGGGTTGATCTTCTTTCAGCTCTAAGGTCCACAACATAGTGCTCCAGGAGGAGGAAACATTGCACGTACTCAGAGACACTCATGCTTCCTTGACACAGACTATAGAACTCTACTTACTTTCTCTTCAGATAGGTGGGACAAATATACTTCTCATGGA
The DNA here is from genome assembly GCA_963693085.1 of Alisma plantago-aquatica. Lineage (NCBI taxonomy): Eukaryota > Viridiplantae > Streptophyta > Magnoliopsida > Alismatales > Alismataceae > Alisma > Alisma plantago-aquatica. Next base: position 1,266,756,890 of record OY856410.1, read on the forward strand.
ACAACTTAAGGAACTGCTCCCAGATCATGCTTGAAGTATCGTGGGTACAAGCCATACCCATCCACCAGACCTGTGCTGGCCCATCCAACACATACGTTGCAAAGCGAACCTTTTGGTGAGGAGGACACACATGCCCTCAAAGGTACGCTCCAAGGACAAAACCCAGTCCTCAGCTCTATCCACCATGTTTGGCTCACTCTCGCCCTTGAAGTACGGTGGTTAAATCTTGATGAAGTGTGTAAGGGTGAACTCCTTCAGTTTAGCTGTAACAGCTGCAACATTAGAAAGCTGTCCCACTAAGGTAGTCGAGACCAGCTGGCGCAACATGGTTAGCTCTTGCATAGGGGTCAGAAGAGGTGTGACTATAGAGGCAGTAGGGATCATCCTGGTGTTTGAGGGAGTCACCGGAGTATCCCAGTTGTTGGTGTTGTCGGAGGTGGCTCCCGAAGAGGAGTTGTTCATGTTTCCAAACAAATCTTTCTTCCTAAAATAAGATAACTAAGAGTAGACAACAAGGACATCTAAGGATAATATTGCCTCTAGGCATACTATTTTAGATAGTCAGTATCAACGTAGGCTGGGAAGGTATCATATGGATCTAGGAGTCCTCATAAACCAAGCTAGTGGTGCAGAGGAAAATATTACCAGCCCTTAGACCGTGATCCTTTCTAGACACCCTTTGTTTCAACTTATGCCCTAGTAGTTTCCCAATAGGCTCTAATACTATGCTGTAAAGAGGCAAGATCACCTCCTTATTAAAATTTAAAGGAAATACAAACATCCACTTTTTCCAAGAATAATAGCAAGTAAATAAGCATGTTTTAAATACATGTAAAATGTCAATAGAAGCAGAAAATAAACTAAGTTTAAAATACAAAACCTCCAATTTTTCCAAGAAAAATAGACATTGTAGAATACATGTATAATAATTCAAGTAAATAAGCATGTTTCAGATATATATAAATGTCAATAGCACCGGAAAAGAAACCAAGTTATTACATTGCTTTTTTTTAACTCAGTTCACTACATGAGTTTCTTTCAAAAGAAAAAACTAAAAAGGAACTAATGGGGTCTAGAAAAAAGTAACCTAGTCATCCTTGATAGCAAAACTTGAATCTACTCCTGAACTTGGTCACATTGGCCTTATTCAACACCTTGATCAAACCTTGGGTGGTTGGGAAAGCACCCAACAAAAGAAAGAAGAAAGGTATGTGTCAGAGAAAATGAACAAGGACAAAAGATAAAAAATAACATGGAAAATAAAGGCTAAGATTTCATCATAAGATGAAAATGCTCAAAAGTATGAGGCATAATCAAGTAGATGCTTGCCATAATAAGAAAAATAATTAAAAGGGTTGCATGCATGATTAATATTGACTACCTTAACTAAGTAGGGTCGAGGAACCTACCGGACCTCAACCAAATAGGCGAGGGAGAGTAACACATTCCAATCACCTATCAAATATTTTATATTGGGGAGAGTAACACATTCCCCTGGGTGATTTTACACATGCCCTATCTTTGGGTGGTTGTACAAAAGTACTACTACACTAGTTAAATAGTCTAATAAAATCAACATGCTAAAGAACTATGGCAAGTATACAAATAAAGTAATACAAGCATGGCAATGGGGTACAAGGCCCAAGAAATAAATATCAAAATTGATTTGGAGGCAAATATAGCGAAAGAATTAACAAAAGAGAAATTAGGGTTTCATAAGTGCCTCATTAGGGAAACTAGGTTTGGTTTGAAAATATTCCCAACTAAAGTGTAAGGATGCACATACCTCTCTTAATGAAATCCAATTACTCACTTTCACCCCTTTGATTGAGTCCAAGGCCTACTTTTCCTATTTTCAATGTATAATCATGTATTAGGGTTTTACATATGCATTAAGGTAAAGAATACCCAAATTTTGGATTTTTTTGAACAAAACCTCAATTTAGACTCTCAAATTATCACCATTGATCTTATTAGGTTCTTATGATTAAGAAAATATATAATTTTGTCTATTTTGGAGTCATGAGGATTAATGTGTATTTTTGGTGATTTTTATGTATTAAAATCATTAAAAAAACACCTTTCAATAAAACTCAAAACCAAACCTCAAAAGTATTTTTATTAGAAAGCTTATATGTTTCTAATTCCAAAACATATTTTCTTTTAATTTTTGGACAAAGGAATGAAAAGATATAATTTTCCAATTCTGACCAAGAATAGGATGAGACGTCATCAAATCCAAGCAAGAGAGGTGATGAGAGAGAGAGAGAGGTAGGCAACATGACTTGGCCCAACCATGGGGCACCAAGTCAGTGGTCCATGATGATTCGTCCTCATGACAACATGGGTAAAGATAGAACAAAAGGACCAGAAAGCCCTCGTGAAAAACCAGAGAGGAAAGAAAGAAAATGACAGTGAAAATTGGTCATTAGACCAGGGGGATTGTCCCCTTCCTCAACTCATGCCATTGTTGGCACTCAAGCACAACAATGTAGCCCCAGGTTTGGGTGATTTTGCAAGACACTATGATCTGAGAAACCAAAACAAAAGCAAGAAAGAAGAGGAAGAACCGAAGTCACCTCAGTGTCTAATTTGTTTGAAGGTGACGAGGAGGATGTGCACGGTTGACTTTAAGCCCTAAGCCCAAATCTAATTATTGACAACAACACACACAAGAATAGAAGTAATTGGAGCTAGAGAAAGGTTGATCAAGGAGATATGAAGACTGAGGGGACACCATTTATAGATGGGGGATCGTGAAGCAAGAGATGGCTAGGTCAACTGAGATCCTTGGAATACAAGAATTGGACATTTCTGAAATTCTTAACAAAATACCACAAATAAGGGATTGGTTAGTGTGAAAACAAATGAAAAAAATGTAGGATCAAAAATCTCGAGAAAAGGTTGACTATAGATCGAGAAATCATGATTTGAAGATTCAGTGTGAACCTGCTCGTTTCCTTACTAGGTGTTGACGTAGCAAAAATTGCACAAACAAACTCACTCGGGGTTGAAATCCCCAAGCTTTTACCAAAACCAATGTGTAATAATACCACCCGCAAGCGGACGAGTCTTATCGCAGTATAGTTAAGGATCAAACCCAAAGGACAACATTTTTAAGAATATTGTCAGTCAAATCTAGTTCAAGACTAATATTTAGAACGATTGGTTGATTTGAGATTTATTAAACTAATTGTAAGGAAATAAAGAGCAGAATTAAAGTTGAATCTAGATCAATGATATGGAATCGCTGGGATGGTATCGGGTTTCACCATCCCTGCACATGCAAACACATTCAATCACAAACAATCCAGGCAAGATATAACAATCCAAATAGAGCTACTGCAAACCCCCCCATACGAATGTTAGGTTTGCGTAAGCATCACCTTAGGCATCAGATGTCTCATCACCATCTGGATCACTTACTTACGGCTCCGAAGATACATAAATCCAACAAAGGTTGTGGGCCCCCTATACATGCGTTAGGCACACAGAAGCGTCACCGAAGGCTGTATGGCTCGTCCCCTCGTGGATCATACACTTACGACCTCAAAGAAATCCCATTCTATTTCTAGTTTGGGAGTCAACCACATGTATCGATAATCAAGCGGGTGATTAATATATGAGCAAACATCGACGATTAACAAGAAGATACTAAATCCAACTAAGGCTGTGAACCCCCTTTACATGCGTTAGGTGCACAGAAGCATCACCGAAGGCTAGATGGCTCGTCCCCTCTTAGATCATACACTTACGACCTCAAGGAATCCCATTATATTTCTAGTTTGGGAGTCAACTTATTTAACAACATTCAATCCTACATATAGAAGTTCTCACAACATAGGAAGAACAAAGATGAAAGCAAGCAATTAATCTAACTATGAACATAATGATTAACAACGAAATGAAAAGTTATATACATTTCCATGGAAAGTTTAACAAAAGAACATGATTGCATGGGCAGCGAGGCTAGTCCCCGTACCCTAGCGAAAAGGAACTACTCGCTCATGATGCGAGAAATAAGAAGAATAAGAAAGAGAGAGAAATCCTCCATGAGCACGGTGTAGAAGGTAGTTGCAGCTCGGTGATGATGATGCACTCTTCTACGTCATGTCGGAGCATATCTGGACGCAAAACGGGAGATGCCAAGACAGACCAGACAGTCTCTCTCGCTTAGTCTTCTTTCTCTTCTCGGTCTCCTTGATTGCAACATGGGCAGTAGGTGGAGTGAAACTGGTGTGGATGGAACTGGATCTGGATCGGACCTGTGTATAGGTAGCCTGTCGGGGTCCCAGAACTGATACCCAAAATGAGGACCCTGCTGGTCCTATTTATAGGTACGGGATTGGCCCTCACGTGGTTTTAGTCCAATCGGTCCTGTAGATACATTTCCTTCTAACGGTTTGGAAAAAGTTGACCAAACGATCTTGGACATTCATACGGTCTTGTGTTAGTTGAGCAGAAAATGGTCTTGTGCTGGGGTGCAAACGGTCTTCACACTTACTTTATCAAACAATCTTGATAGTATATTTTCCAAATAGTTTGTATTATACTCTCCTCCAATTGGTTTGGAATATCTATTCCTCCATACAGTCTTCACATTTGCAGCAAACGGTCTTCGCATTTGCAGCAAATGGTCTTCGCATTTGCAACAAACAGTCTTCACAGTAGGTTCATTCGGTCTTCACGCAGCCAGCAAGAGACCAAACAGTTTGGGACCGTTACCTCCTCCAAACGACCTTCACGCTTGACTGCCCAAACGGTTTGACAGTCCTTTGGATTTAGCAAACGGTCTCGCGCTGGCCTTCATTCGGTCTGCTATGCAAGCGAACATACGGTCTTCACGTTGCCCGATCCAATCGGTTTGCTGCTGAGATCTCAAACGGTCTCGTCCTGAGATCGAGTAGCTGCTGCTCCGCCGGTGGACGAGCTCGAGGGGCAAAGCACCGCCAGGAGCATGGTACCACGGATGTAGGAGGCCAGAGGGAAGAGAGGTGCTGATCGGTGGAGGTGCAGGTTGCTGGAGGTAGGAGACGATGTGCCACGGCCGTGTTGAGACAACACGGTCGTGGTGAGGCTGCTGCCTCACAGCCGTGCTTCCTCGCACGGGCGTGGCAGGTGAAGATTTGAGTTCTGATGGCGGTGCACCCTGGCCGTGGCATGACAACACGATCGTGGCCAGTGAGAAGGTTAAGGTGCTACGGATGGTCCTCCACAGCCGTGGCTTGACCACACAGTTGTGGCGAAGACAATGGAACAAGGCCGTGGACGTTCAAAACGGTCGTGGTAGGGGTTCTGCTTCGTGGTCTTGAATTCATGCGGACATCCAAACGGTTTGGCAAACAGGCTGCTGCAAACAATCTTGAAATGGATGGATGAAACTATTTGGTCAGACCAAATGGATGAAACCATTTGGTCAGACCGAATGGATGAAACCATTTGGTCAAACTGAATGGATGAAACCGTTTGGTGACCCCGATTGGTTGAAACCGAATGGTCATACCGATTGATCAGAACCAAGGGTGAGTGAAAGTGGGCCCCAGCTGATTGTTTAACTTCATCAAGACCTGCATTAAATCAACATAAATTCAATTAAAATCATGATAATTGGACCAATTAAGTAATATTGCACATTTTGTTATTTAGTAAGTGAAATTTAAAAACATTGAGTCGAATTTGACCCAAGATGGTAATTGAAATTCCTGATGAATATGCATTCATCAAAATACCCCAAACTTAAACGTTGCTCGTCCTCGAGTAACGCAAAATCTGAAACAATTGCCAAATGAATACTTTCAATTTGTGTGATTGCCTCATCTTCACATCATGATTGTTTTCTTTCTACTCAGTATGGCTCAATATCTCAACTTCTTGAGATCACTGAACACATCTTACCATATCTTCATTCCCGAGTTCGCTTTCCAATATCACTTCCTCCTCACTTTTTTTCCAACAACAAACATGTCAACGAGTTTTGTAAGAGTCCAGAGATACCCACAGAATGACAAGTGTGCATCTGATCTGACACTGGTGTTTTTCAGGGGATAGAAGGCATTTATTGTGCCTTTAGGTAGAAAAGGGAGTGAAGGATGGTATGGAAGGAAGAAGTAAATCTCTCCTCTATTCGACTCAAGATTTTTTATTATTTTTGCAATTTCATTTATTGCATTTTTTGTGCGAATCTCTCCTCTATTCGACTCGAGATTGCATTTCTTTTTGTGTGCACTTTGGCATCTTTTTGTGTGCAAATCTCTCATCTATTCGACTCAAGATTGCATTTTTGGTGGTACACCCCTATTAATTTGCGAGGGGTATGGAAGAAGCGGATATAGAGGGAAGTGGCATGCCACCCCAAACTTAGGGTTTGGCATTGTTTGGCTATTTTTGTTTCTTTTTGATGGATGGAGGGGTACGAAGATGATAGAAGAAGTGTAGAATAGAGTTCAGATCAGAATGCAACTTGATTTACAATTCAGTGCACCAGGTCATTCTCTTTATCGTGCTATGCTCAAATAATGACTTGATGAGGATCCGGTGGGGATTCCATGTTATTGTTCCACTACTCAGTTAGGAAGCACGACGTGTTTGATCCCTATTAGTTTGACAGACACTTGTCATTTTTGCATAAGTATCATGATGTTAGGAGTTATAAGCTTCACAAAATGAATTCAATCAAAAGGCTAGTTTCAAAAAATGGTCCTTTTGAGGATTTACTTCGAATAAGGAGGATATAATGATTCAAAATTCATAGCAGGTTAGTTAGTGACTTTTAATGAAACAAGAAGTGTCAAAAATATATCCAATATCTGTTCAATTTCTTTGAAAAACTTTAAAATTTTGAGAATTTTTATCAAAAATGCGACGATGCAATCTTAAGTCTGAATTAGATGGGTGAAGGTGGAAAGTGAGATACGTACCACCCACCCTCCACCCCGAACTTAGAAATTTTCTCATCCCGAGTAAATTCTAAATCCGAGATGGAGGGGAAAGTTCATGCCCTTTGGACCACTGGATGTGGTTGCGTTCCAATTAGCGCATTCCTCCATCTGAAAATCTCAAAAATGAAGATTAATCAGAACTCAAAATAGCAACTCGCGATGCGATTCTTATTTGGTGCAAAATTATCTAAAAGGTAAAAAAATTAAGAAAATTTCTAATTTAAAATTGAAACTAAATACAAATTTATTGATCAGGTTGCCTCCCGACAAGCGCCTTTGTTTTATGTTGATGGCTCGACGTGATATCTTCAACTACACGGTGGTTCCTTTGGATTGGAGAGATCTATTATTTCTTCAGTGCTTATGTCGCTTGTGGTGAAATATCTTTTCAAACATTGACCATTCGCCATGAATTCACTCGACTTTTCGCTCCATAAATAGAAAGCACCATGTGGGGAGATGCTTTTGACAATGTACGGTCCAGACCAGTGAGGGCAGAGTTTCCCTGGGAATAACTTCAACCTTGAGTTGAATAGAAGAACTTGGTCTCCCACTTGTATGTCTTTTATTTTCAAATGACCATCATGCCAAAGTTTGGTGTGTTCTTTGTAGATTCGTACATTCTCATAAGCTGTCATCCTGAGTTCGTCCAGCTCTTGGAGTTGTAGAATCCTGGCTTGGCCTTCTTCTTTCATATCAAAATTCAGTTGTTTTATTGCCCACCATGCCTTGTGTTCCAGTTTAAATGGCAGGTGGCAAGCCTTTCCATATATTAATCGAAAAGGTGTAGTCCCGAGGGGAGCTTTATAAACAGTTCGGTAGGCCCATAATGCGTTGTTGATTTTCACAGACCAATCCTTCCGATTGCGGCCTACATTTTTTTTTCAAAATAGCCTTGAGTTGACGTTTAGAAACCTCTACATGTCCACTTGTTTTTGCATGGTAGGGAAAGGCTACCTTGTGCGTTACACTATACTTCCTCAGTAACGCTTCAAAGCTTCTTTCTAGAAAATGTGACCTTCCGTCAGATATCATAGTTCGTGGTACTCCAAAATGGGGGAAGATAATATCTTTGAATAATTTGATGACGGGTTTGGAATCACTAGAGACAGTTGGTATGGCTTCAACCCATTTTGAGACGTAGTCTACCGCCACTAGGATGTAAGAAAATCCATGAGAAGATGGGAATGGACCTATGTAGTCCACCCCCCAAACATCAAATATCTCTACTTCCTACCACATATTCAGTGGCATCTCATCTCTCTTTGTTATATTGCCAGATCTTTGACATTTGTCACATGATAGGACAAATCCATGGGAATCTTTGGATATAGTTGGCCAAAAGAACCCACATTGCAAAACTTTTATAGCAGTTTTCTTCGAACTCATAGGCCTCCGACTGGGATAGAGTGACAATGCTCTAGAATAGATTGAGATTCTTCCTCAATGATACATCATCTGTAAAGACCATCAGCACATAGCTTAAAGAGATATGGCTCATCCCAGTGGTATTGCTTCACATCATGCATGAATTTCTTCAGTGCATTCCCAGTGCATTGGGGATGAATAACCCCAGTAGCAAGGTAGTTCACATAATCTGAGTACCATGGTGCAGCTTATGAGGCCTTCATTAATTGGTCATTTGGAAGGGAGTCATTAATCGGAATCTTCTCGATGTCTAGAGTGTGGATGCGACTAAGGTGGTCTGCTATGACATTCTTTGTACCCTTTTTATCTCTTATCTCTAGATCAAATTCTTGCAAGAGAAGAATCCATCTTATTAGCCTAGGTTTCACATCTTTCTTTTCCAGAAGGTAACAGATAGCAGCGTGATCTGTGTAGACAATGACCTTTGAACCAATTAGGTAGGATCTGAACTTGTCAAAGGCATACATGACTGCCATAAGTTCTTTATGAGTAGTAGCATAATTCCTCTGAGCTTCATCGAGGGTCTTCAATGCATAATAGATCACATAATGTTTCTTTTCTTTACATTGGCCCAAGACAACACCTAAACCATAATCGCTTGCATCACACATGATTTCAAAAGGGTGGTCCCAATCGGGAGCTCTAATGATGGGTGTGGTTCTAAGGGCATGCTTCAGTGTGTTGAAACTTTTAACACATTCTTTGTCAAAATTGAATTCAACATCCTTTAGTAACAAATTTGTCATTGGCTTGGTTATTTTTGAGAAGTCCATTATAAACTATCTATAGAATCCTACATGTCTTAGGAATGCTCAAACTTCCTTTACATTGATAGGGATAGAGAGGTTTAAAATCACTTCAATCTTGGCCTTATCTACTTCAATACCTCGATTACTGACCCTATGGCCCAGGACAATGCCTTCCTTTACCATGAAATGACACTTCTCCCAATTTAGCACAAGATGTGCTTCTTCACATCATTTGAGGACCAGGGAGAGGTGTTTTAGACATGAATCAAATGAATCTCCGTATAAAGAAAAATCATCCATGAAAACTACCAAAATGGTTTCGGTGAGATCGGCAAATATGACATCCATGCAACGTTGGAAATTTGCAGGTGCATTGCAGAGGCCGAACGACATTCTTCTGAATGTGTATGTTCCGAATTGGTAGGTGAAAGTGGTTTTATCCTGGTCATCTGGATGTATAGGTATTTGGTAGAATCCAGAGTAACCATCGAGATAACAGAAGTATTCTTGTTGAGCCAACCACTCTAATACTTGATCAAGAAAAGGAATTGGAAAGTGATCCTTTCGAGTTGCCTTGTTCAACATCCTATAATCAATGCACATCCTCCACCCTGTGACTGTTCGGGTGGGGATGAGTTCATCATTTTCATTTTGTATTACAGTTGTTCCACCTTTCTTCGGGACTACATGCACTGGGCTCACCCATGGTGAGTCTGATATTGGATAGATAGTTCCAGTGGTGAGTAGTTTAATGACCTCTTTACAGACTACCTTCTTCATATTTGGATTCAATTTCCATTGATGTTCAATGGTTGGCTTGTGATCTTTCATCATAGGGATCTTGTGCATACACAATGCTTGACTAACCCCAGTGAGGTCATTCATTTTGTAGCCAATATCTTTCTTCCTTTCCTTTGATTCTTTCAGGAGTTTATCTTCTTGTTCGGTCATAAGATCAGAATTTATTATTTCTGGAAAAACCTTGAGGTCATCCAAAAACACATACTTTAGTCCCTCAGGCAGGGGCTTCATCTCTGGAGTTTCTTGTTTTTCGCATGTTTATCTAGTAACTTCCATAGCTTTGAGTTCTTCACATGTGGCTTCAACATCTTCTTTTGTAGAGTCGAGGGATTCGATGCAATCCTTTACTTGTTCATCAATAGGTTCATCAATTGATGGATCCGTTAGAGAGACTTCTAATGGATCATCTGATTCATGATTCTCTTGAGTCAAAAGTGACATATGCTCTATGCAATCAATCAGATAGACTTCTTCTTGCACACTTGGTCTTCTCAAGCTTTCAAAAACTTTAAATTTGAGCGTTTCCTTGCCTAATCTAAGCAGTAAGGTTCCTGCTTCAACGTCAATTAGAACTCTTGCGGTGGAGAGTAATGGACGTCCAAAGATGAGAGGATATCTGGCATCCTCTTTTATGTCCATGATGACAAAGTCACCCGGAACAAAGGAATCTTTTCCTACCTTGACAAGTACATCCTCAATAATTCCTAATGGGCATTTTATCAAATTTTCTACGAGTTGTATGGTCATGCCAGTTGGAAGAAGTTCAGTAAACCCTAGCCTTTTATAAAGGTTGAGTGGCATGATGGAGATGCTTGCACCAAGATCTGCTAGTCCTTAATTTCTTGCATGAAGAATCACCGATATGGCAGGAAATCCGAAAAGATCCTAGATCTTTCTGTTTCTTTGGCATCTTACTCTGGATGATATCCGAAGTGGTTTTAGCTAACTTGACTGTCTCATATTCTTCAGTTATATATTTCCTGGTGAGGAGTGACTTTAAGTATTTTGTCCAAGCTGGTATCTCAGTCAACACATCCAAAAAGGGTATATCAACATGAAGTTTCTTCATAGCTTCTTTAAACTTATTGAACCGAGTATCAAGCTTGGTTTTCCTTAAACGAGAAGGGAAAGGAATATGAGGCTTGTATACAGGGATATTAGGTTCTGGTGTTTCAATTTCTTCATCAATAGGTTTCTCAGGACTTTCCTTGTCTGTCTTATCAGCAGTTACTGGTTCTTTCGGTTGAGACTCCGGTGTTGTTGAGTCTTGGACAGTCACAGGTTCATTTTCATCTGTAACAACCACAGGTGTCTTGATAGGAGGATTAGAATAGTCTTTTCCTGATCTGGTGGTGACTTCCTTCAATTGTTCAGGATGCTTAGGATTATTCTTAGGCTAGCCAGCAAAGACCCCAGCAGGTGGCTTTATGCTAGCTGCGAGTTGAGCTAGTTGAGATTCAATAGCCTTCTGCTGAGCTTGTTGGTTAGCTATCATAGTTTGATGAGTTTGCACCATCTTTTCGATGGATGATAGCTTGTCATCAGAAGAGACGAGACCTACTTGTTGTCCTTGTTGTTGATAAGGAACTTGGTTAAGACTCTGGTATTGGGAATTGTTTTGATAATTATTGAAGTTCCTATTCTGGAAGTTTCCCTTGAAGTTTCGTTGATTTCTAAAATTCTATTGTTGATTATACTAAAATCCTGGTGGGCCTCATGGTTGGTTGTTCGAACCAAATTGATGTGAATTCACTGCTCCAGAGGGGTTTCCATATTGCAAACCTGGATGATTCTTATTCTAATTTGGATTGTAATAACCTTGACCAGGGATGGTATTAATAGCATTCAGGTTCTCCATTTGATTATTATCACCTTGACCACATACATTTCATAGAAAAACATCATAGAGAACATTTCATGCCAAAGTGGAAGGATCTGTGCCCTTACATGCTTCACAAAATAGTGAGGACGACCTGACCTGTTCTTGTTGTCGAGTGGGCGAACGTCCTCTTCCAATTGCAGCAAGAGATAATTCAATATGGTCTTGCTTGGCAACTAAGAGTTTTAGGGTTTCAGCGATAGACTTCTACTTAGGAGTAGCTTCATCCATAGCTACTTTCAAGACTCCTTTACCTACATATCTACCCTAATTAGCTTGATTTTCAGCTCCAAGGGTTACAACCCTCCATGCGCTGTCATAACTTTGACGCATGAAGTTTCCTCTGAATGAGGAATCTAAGAATCTCTTGATATCATCATCCACACCCCTATAGAAAATTTCTATGAGTTTATTCTTAGGAATTCCATGGTGTGGACACTTGCTTAGAAGCTCTTTGTATCTTTCTCAGGCTTCAACAACGGTTTCTCCAGGGACTTGAGTGAAATTTGTTATTCGGCCTCTAATTTCATATGTGAGAGATGGAGGATATAACTTTTCCAGAAACATATTTTGGAGTTGTTACCAGGTGGTGATGGGTATTTCACTTTGTAGGGAGTTGTACCAACTTATGGCTCTATCAGCAAGGGAATACTTGAAGAGAAGGAGTCAAATTGCATCGTCAGATACTCTATTTTGTTTTGTCATGGCACATAGATCGATGAATCTCAGAAGATGTTCTTGGCTGTCTTCTCCTTGCTTACCATAGAATGGGCTGTTATGAAGCAGGGTGATCCAATGTGCCCTAATCTCAAAATTGGCATCATTGATGGGGGGAGGTTGTACTGGATGATGAACATTCACAACTTTTGGGATTGAGAACTCTCTAAGATCCTTTTGCAGTTCAGCTGCTTGCGCTGCTGCTTGTGTCTCTAGGATTTCTTCTTAAACTGCGGCTCTGGCTTCTTGCATGAGCCTCTCTCTCTGTGCATTGATGGCTTGAGCCACCCTTTGGGATACTTCTTATTCTTGAGCCATCCTTGCTTGATTTTCTCTGATCTGACGATGAAAATTTCTATCTATGTTGGGATCAAAGCTCGCTGTTAGTCGGGGGTTGTCCAAACGGTGCATGCACTATGCTTTGGGTTGTAGCAAAAATAGAAAGATTTCAAAAGTGAGAACCACGGGGTAGGGTCAAATTAAAGTAGATGGTCAATTGTTTCAAAAAGAATAATCAAATCCTAGATTAGTCTTAAAAGAACTAGATTTAACTAACTGATTCTGTTGTCCCCGGAAACGACGCCAGAATTTGACGTGGCAAAAATCACACTAACAAACTCACTCGGGGTTGAAATCCCCGATCTTTTACTAAAACCAATGTGCAATAATACCACCCGCAAGAGGACGAGTCTTATTGCAGTATAGTTAAGGATTGAACCCAAATGACAACATTGTTAAGAATCTTGTCAGTCGAATCTAGTTCAAGTAAGACTAATATTTAGAACGATTGGTTGATTTGAGATTAATTAAACTAATTGCAAGGAAGTAAAGAGTGAAATTAAAGTTGGATCTAGACCAATGATATGGAATCACTGGGATGGTACCAGGTTTCACCACACTACTACAAAAATGGCTTATAAAGTCACTTTTCAAGGTGTCGGTTGTATACATAAACCGACACCTAAACTCTACAGTGTCGGTTGATAACATAAACCGACATCCAATCTATGAAGGGAGACCAGACACGGGTACCGCTTTTATTAAGTGTCGGTTACTTATTAAAAAACCGACACCTAAAAGTAACCGCCAAAAATAAAATTTCTAGTGAAAAAAATTGCCTCCAAAAATTGACATACAGCGTCAGTTTTTCATGGAGGAACCGACAACTAAAGCTTTTCTGTGAGAAAGAAATTTGTACAATTTTAGTCGTCGATTTTGTGACATTAACCGACGCCGTTGTGTTTTTGCGCTATTAACCACGAAAATTTTCACCTCCCTTTAGTGTCGGTGTTTTGTTGTAAACCGACAATAAAAACATTCAGTGTCGGTTTTTACAAAACCGACACCTAATGTTAACTTAAATCGCGCAAAAGAGCCCGACTCTTCCCCTTTCTCTGTTTCATTCATTCTCGTGCTCAGGGTTTGGTCCTCTGACGATTTCTCTTCCGCCCAGTGCCGCTTCTCGCCTGCTGCTCTCCCTTCCGCCGACGCTCCTTGTCGGCGCCGCTCACCACCTACTGCTGCAGTTTCTCACCACCGCCTGTTGCTGCAGTTCCTCGCCGGCTCCGCTCGCTGCCTGCTGCTGCAGTTTCTTGCCGCCGCTCCTCGCCGCCACCCTCTCCTTCTCTGCTATGCCGGCGCCCTCTCCTTCTCTGCTCGACGTCGGTGCCTCTCCTTCTCCACGCTGCTACCAACATTAGGCCTCCTTTCTTCTTCTTCTTCTTCCTTCTCCCTCTCCTTACCAACAGCAACCACGGCCGTGTGGGATGGCACAGCCGTGGGTGTGTTGGTCGACCACACGGCCGTGCTACCCAACACGGCCGTGTGGTTGGCCAACACAGCCACGGCCGTGCCAGCCCACATGACCGTGGTTGCTATTGGTTATTTATGTACTGATTTTGTTATGATTTAATCATCTACTTAATGTTCTAATCATGTTCTATGATAAGTCTTAGTTAATTTAATATGCATACTTTGTATGTAAGACATAGTAATCGGGTACTGCTGTATATCCAAGTAAATTACATGTAAATTACATGTAACTAATCATGACATATGCATACTTTGTATGTAAGACATAGTAAGTCTACTGTAATGTGATGCAAAATAGTTATTGTATCATGCATATCTTAATACTTTTTTGTTTTATAGTTGTATAGGGTGTTTTATGTGTGAAAAGTCTATTGTTTAATAGTTTAGCTATAATCATTGTTTTATAGTTGTGTTATAAAGTATTTGGGTGTTTAGCATGGTTATTTAGGGTGTTCAGATATGTATAAAGGTTCCAAAAAGTATAGTATATATATGCATACATGTGCATTTTTTTTATAAAATTGTATAGAAAATCAAAACCCATTCTTAGTGAGAATCCTAATCACCCTTCTTGCTTAATGATGAACTGTAATGCACACATGTGACATGCTTGGAATGTAAATGATGAACTTTTCCCTAAATTGCCAATCATGCTTTTAAAGACATCAATAATCACCCTAACTTGAAGAACTAGGATTTTAGGTATAAGAATGACAACACATTATTTGTTGGCCTAGAAATCTGTCCAAGATTTACTCATTAGGAGTAAATCTTGGATAGTCCCCGGTTTGGGTCTGTTCTTGAACACCTAATCTCGCTTAGGATGTAAGTGTATAATGTGTATTGGGTTTTCAAGAAAATTTCGACAGCATTTCCCCGTTTGTTCTCTAAGTACATATGTACTTGGAGAATAGCGGGGAAATGCTTCCAAAATTTTCTTGAAAACCCAATACACATTATACACTTACTAGTGAGATTAGGTGTTCAAGGATGGGATAGGTGGTACATGTACATTTATTATATATAAGAATGACATCACATGTATTTGTTAACCCTAGACTGTAATCTTGTTGTAATATATACTTGTTTTCTCTTTGATCATAGAGCTTTACAATTTTGTTGTGATATATACTTTGTTGTAATAATGTGAACTTTACAATGTGATCTTTACACTTTGAATTACTACTTTACAATGCGAACTTTACAATTTGAATGTGAATTTGCAGATGGCTGACCATTCTCCTGATGACCGTGCTGATGACTACCGTGAGGGTGAGGACATCAATGCGCCGCCTCAAAATGTAAGTTTTAAAAATATATCATATATTTATATCTATATGTCCATTTATAGTTATATCTTGTAAATGTGAATTATTTTGTCAAATTTTAGGTTGATGATGCACAGGTACCATCTGAAGCACTTGAGGCACTTGATCAACAACACCAAAAAGTTGACAAGAGAAGGGGCATCACTATGATGAAGAAGTTAATTGCACAAAAGGGCAATGGACCCAAACTTGTTGTGGATTTCGATAATGCAGGAAATGCATGTGGTGTGAATCGCAATTCATTTATTTCATATCTTGGGTTTGTTACTCGTAGCCATTGCAGTTGTCTCTTAGATTCTTGGCATAAAGTTTCTAAGGAGAAGAAAAATTTAATATGGAAGGATTTATGTGTGAGTTATTATTAATTTGCAATTCTATTTTGTAGATTACTAAATTTTTGGATACTAGTTAATAGCAATTCTATTTTGCAGAGTATATTTGAATTGGATGAAAAGCTGCATCGTAAATGCGTGATGCAACGCTGTGGGAGAGCCCTAAGGAACTATAGGACAAATCTCACCAGAGAATACATAAAAGAAGCCGACAAGAGGAAGAAGACAGCCACTGAACAGTGGAACTTCCTGGACAAAGAAGAATGGGACGCGTTTGTCACTTCAAGACAAATTGATGAATTCAAGGTATTAGGCATCAGTCTCAATCTCATTAATTAATATATGTTGTATTCACTTATTCAAGATTAACATTTAGTGTTACTAACCAAATCATTAATTTGCATACTAACTAGGCCCTCAGTGAGGCACAAAGATCAAGGCGTGCACTGAATGTGCATGACCACAGAATGGGTCCAAAGGGGTATGCAGACGTTCGCCAAAGACTACAGGCTGAGGCTACTGCTGCTCAGTCTGCTGCTACTCAGGAGTCCTCTACCTTAGGTAGCACACCTCTGCCTCGCCATGATGTCTGGATAGCTGGGAGGCAAAATAAGAAGGGAGAAATAACTAAGGCCGCAACTACTGAGGCGGCTGCAAAAATGGTAAAATACAACTCTTACAGCAATCATTCGAATATTGATTATTTGTGTTGTTTACTTAAGTACAAATTTTTGTTTTGGCGATTAGCGGGAGCTGCACGAGCTGAGGAAACAAGGAAAGTTCATCCCTGAGGGAACAAAGGATGAATTGACAGTTGCTCTGGGTAACCCAGAGCATCCTGGACGTGTTAGGGCTGCAGGCGCTGGTGTGGGCATCAAATCGTTTTTTGGGTCATCCCAGCGCAAACATGTCCCAAAAGTAGGACTTTCACAAGAAGAGGTAACATATTCTTTCTTTATAATGTTACTGTAAAAGAGAATTCAAAAATTAGAATTTGACGTTTCTTTTATCCATGTATAGGTGGATAAGCTATTTGACAGGAAACTCGAAGAAGCAATGAAAAAGTGGCAGGCATCTCAGACTGCCACTTACCAGACAATACCTACTGCAGACTCTACTCCTACTCCTACTGTAGAGGTTGGGAGTAATCCTGTAGAACCACCACCTAGCACATCCACTGTAAGTATTTTTATGACATAGTAACTAGTTTTTTAATTCAAGATGATACGTATATATGAAATTGTAGTCGTTTCAAAAAAAGATGATATGTATATATGTATATAACATTCTTTACACAAAAATTTGTAGGGGTTGAAGCCATGCCGTCTAAAACGTAAAGAATATGTCGTGGCAGAGGCGTCGGCTTACCCATCCCTACTAGGGGAAACGTGTCACGAGTCTCCAGTACCAGCTGGTTGGATTCGGGTGAGCCCGATACATATATTCCCCCAGTGGATGGATCTTCCACTTCCATATGCCCACCCAGATTGTGAAACGCTTGGTGAGGCAGTAGGCAGAGTGATATTGTGGCTAAAAGCGGATGTCTTCTTTACTGATAAGGTATGGTAAATTTACATTACGTTCAATTGTTAGTTTGTGTATATGCTGGCAGTTGATCTGAAATTATATATATATACAGGTTAAAAAGAAGACACCCACAACATCTAGGCCTCCACTTCCACCTCCTGCATTATCTAGTTGGGTTCCACATGACCTACCTGTCCCGTTAGGTCCTAACTGTAGGGGTATGGCAGTATGGTTAGGGGAACATGATATAAACTCCCCTATAACTGTTTCTTCTGATTCAGATTCTACATGTCAGTCATACGAAACAAAACTATTTATACAAGATATATTGGAGTTGTTTCGATATGATTGGATAAATACATCTGTGATAAAGCTATGGATAAGGTGAGATATTATTTATACATTCATATACCTTGTGTATGATCTGGTGATCTGGTTTCTTATTTATTAATGCATGCATAATTAATACATATTTTGCATCTACTTAGACAACATATGTGCAGATTTTGGATTCGAACATGTTGGGTTTTTGATTCCATCCTTGATTAGTCTAGTAGCTAAAGACCCTACATCAGTTCAACAATATTGCTGTGAGTCTTTTTCAAATTTTGCTGTAAAAAAGAAGACGGTGATAATGGCTCCATTCAATGTAGAGTAAGTTTACTTTGCTTATTATAATTTGGACTTAAGAAAATTACATTTTATTGTGGATTTTGAGTTATTAATTTTTAACTTTTTTTCCTCTAGGGGTAGGCATTGGGAGTTATTGGTTATTGCCCCCGAGACATTCACTGTGTATTATCTAGATCCTAAGGGGGTAAATTGAATACAAGATTTGGACACATAATGAAAATGGCAATATTTCGGTGAGAAATATTTCATTTTTCATATCCGTTAACATATGCTATTACATTACTATTTAATTGCAATGTTCTGTGTTACATTAACATGTAGGGGTTTTGAGGAGTACAAAAAGGCTGGAGGAAAGGTCCCCATGAAAAAGAACCAGCCAATAATTTGGAAGAACGTGCAAGTAAGTTCCCGACTGCAATATATGTATATATTATTTATGTGAACAATGCTTAATTAGTTGTATTTTTTAATATTTTGTATGTTTGAATTTATAGTGTGCTACACAAGACAACGGATGGGCATGTGGATACTATGTCATGCGATATATGCACATGATTGTCAAACATGCCGTACTGGATATCGAATGTATTGCTCAGGTATTATATAGTCTCATTAGATAATATGATTGAAATATATCAATCTTATTTATAGCTCATTAATTATATATATACATCATTCTCTTTACAGGTGTTTAAAGCTAACCCCATTACAGGAAAGGACTTACCAAATGTTAATGCTCCCTATACAATGGGAGAATTAAATGAAGTAAGAGAAGAATGGGCAACATCCATACAATTAGTGGGGGCTTTAAAATATAATTGGGATCCTGATAGCGAATAATGACTAAACAATGATACTTTGTAAATGAATTTCTGAATTATAATATATGTGTGAATGTTTCTACATGTCTGGATGTTTCTACATGTGTCTGAGTGAAAATGAATGAAAGTGTTGGTTGCTATATGAATGTTTCTACATGTGTGAATGTGAATGAATGGAACTACAAATTGCTAGCATGTGTGAATGTTTATAAATGTGTGAAAATAAAATGGAACTGCAGGTTGCATTGCTAAATGCATGTGCTACTTTTTTATTGTTAATTTTGCAGGTTTGCGGCCTGTTATATAGGAAGAACACAGATGAAAGCAAGCAAATAATATAACTAAAAACATAACGATTAACAACAAAATGAAAAGTTATATACATTGCCATGGAAAGTTTAACAAAAGAACATGATTGAATGGGTAGCGGGGCTAGTCCCCACACCCCAGCAAAAAGGAACTACTCCCTCATGATGCGAGAAATAAGAAGAATAAGAAAGAGAGAGAAATCCTCCATGAGCATGGTGCAGAAGGTAGTCACAACTCGGTGATGATGATTCGGTCTTCTACGTCGTGTCAGAGCAGATATGGATGTGAAACGGGAGATGCCAAGACAGACCGGACAGTCTCTCTCACTCCGTCTTCTTTCTCTTCTCGGTCTCCTTGATTGCAACACGGGTAGTAGGTGGAGTGAAACTGGCGTGGATGGAACTGGATCTAGATCAGACTTGTGTACAGGCATCTTGTCGGCGTCCTGGAACCGATGCCCAAAATGAGGACCCTGATGATCCTATTTATAGGCACGGGACTGGGCCCTCACGTGGTTTTAGTCCAATCGGTCTTGTAGATACTTTTGCTTCAAATGGTTTGGAAAAAGATGACCAAACGATCTTGGATATTCATACAGTCTTGTGTTAGTTGAGCAAAAAATGGTCCTGCACTGGGGAGCAAACAATCTTCACACTTACTTTATCAAATGGTCTTGAAGTATATTTTCAAAACGGTTTGTATTGTACTCTCCTCCAATCGGTTTGGAATATCTATTCCTCCATACGGTCTTCACATTTGCAGCAAACAATCTTCACATTTGCAGCAAACAGTCTTCGCATTTGCAGCAAACGGTCTTCACAACAGGTTCATTCGGTCTTCATGAAGCCAACAAGAGACCAAACCGTTTGGGACTGTTACCTCCTCCAAACGAACTTCATGCTTGACTGCCCAAATGGTTTGGAAGTCCTTTGGCTTTAGCAAACGGTCTCGTGATGGCCTTCATTCGGTCTGCTATGCAAGCGACCATACAGTCTTCACGTTGCCCGATCCAATCAGTTTGCTGCTGAGATCTCAAACGGTCTCGTCCTGAGATCGAGTAGCTACTGCTCCACCGGCAGATGAGCTCGAGGGGGAAGGTTCCACCGGGGGCATGGTACATTAGATGTAAGAGGCCAGAGGGAAGAGAGGTGTTGCTCGGTAGAGGTGCAGGTTGCTGGAGGTAGGAGACGATGCACCACGGTCGTGTTGAGACAACACGGTCGTGGTGAGGCTGCTGCCTCACGGCCGTGCTGCCTCACACGGGCGTGGCAGGTGAAGATTTGAGTTCTGATGGTGGTACGCCACGGCCGTGGCGTGACAACATGGTCATGTCTAGTGAGAAGGTTAAGGTGCTAAGGATGGTCCTACATTGCCGTGGCCTGACCACACGGTCATGGCAAAGACAATGGAACATGGCCGTAGCCATTCAAAATGGCTATGGTAGGGGTTCTGCTTTGTGGTCCTGAATTCATGCGGATGTCCAAATAGTTTGGCAGACAGACTGCTACAAACGGTCTTGAAATGGAACTGTCCATTCGGTCTTGAGTCCGAATGGATGAAACTGTTTGGTCAGACCGAATGGATGAAACCATTTGGTCAGACCGAATGGATGAAACAGTTTGGTGAGACCGATTGGTTGAAACCGAATGGTCAGACCGATTCGTAAAAACCAAGGGTGAGTGAAAGTGGGACCTAACTAATTGTTTAACTTCATCAAGACCTACATCAAATCAACATAAATTCTATTAAAATCATTTTAATTGGACCAATTAAGTAATCTTGCACATTTTGTTATTTAGTAAGTGAAATTTAAAAGCATTGAGTCAAATTTGACCCAAGATGGTAATTGAAATTCCTGATGAATATGCATTCATCAAAATACCCCGAACTTAAGCGTTGCTCGTCCTCGAGTAACACAAAATCTGAAACAGTTGCTAAATGAATACTTTCAATTCATGTGATTGCCTCATCTTCACATCATGATTGTTTTCTTTCTTCTTAGTATGGCTCAGTATCTCAACTTCTTGAGATCACTGAACACATCTTACCATATCTTCGTTCCTGAGTTTGCTTTCCAATATCACTTCCTCCTCACTTTTTCCAACAACAAGCATGTCAAAGAGTTTTGTAAGAGTCCAGAGATACCCACAGAATGACAAGTGTGCATCTGATCTCACACTGGTGTTTTTTAGGGGAGAGAAGGCTTTTATTGTGCCTTTAGGTAGAAAAGGGAGTGAAGGGTGGTATGGAAGGAAGAAGTAAATCTCTCCTCTATTCGACTCGAGATTTTTATTATTTTTGTAATTTCATTTATTGCATTTTTTGTGTGAATCTCTCCTCTATTCGACATGAGATTGCATTTCTTTTTGTGTGCACTTTGGCATCTTTTTGTGTGCAAATCTCTCATCTATTCGACTAGAGATTGCATTTTTGGTGGTACATCCCTATTAATTTGCGAGGGGTATGGAAGAAGCAGATATAGAGGGAAGTGGCAAGCCACCCCAAACTTAGGATTTGGCATTGTTTGGCTATTTTTGTTTCTTTTTTATGGATTGAGGGGTACGAAGATTATAGAAGAAGTGTAAAATAGAGTTCAGATCAGAATGCAACTTGATTTACAATTCAATGCACCAGGTCATTCTCTATATCGTACTATGCTCAAATAATGACTTGATGAGGATCCGGTGGGGATTCCATGTTATTGTTCCACTACTTAATTAAGAAGCATGATGTGTTTAATCCCTATTAGTTCGACAGACACTTGTCATTTTTGCATAAGTATCATGATGTTAGGAGTCATAAGCTTCACAAGATGAATTCAATCAAAAGGTTAGTTTCAAAAAATGGTGCTTTTGAGGATTTACTTCGAATAAGGAGGATATAATGATTCAAAATGCATAACATGTTAGTTAGTGAATTTTAATGAAACAGGAAGTGTCAAAAATTCATCCCGTATCTGTTCATTTTCTTTGAAAAACTTTAAAATTTTGAAAATTTTGAGAATTTTTATCAAAAATGCGATGATGCAATCTTAAGTCTGAATTAGATGGGTGAAGGTGGAAAGTGAGATATGTACCACCCACCCTCCACCCCGAACTTAGAAATTTGCTTGTCCTGAGCAAACTCTAAATCCCATATGGAGGGGAAAGTTCATGCCCTTTGGACCACTAGATGTAGTTGCGTTCCAATTAGCACGTTCCTCCATCTAAAAATCTCAAAAATGAAGATTAATCAGAACTCAAAATAGCAACTCGCGATGTGATTCTTATTTGGTGCAAAATTATCTAAAAGGTAAAAACAAAATTAAGAAAATTTCTAATATAAAATTGAAACTAAATACAAATTTATTGATTGGGTTGCCTCCCAACAAGTGACTTTGTTTTATGTCGATGGCTTGACGTGATATCTTCAACTTCATGGTGGTTCCTTTGGATTGGAGGGATCTATTATTGCTTCGGTTCTTATGTCGGTTGTGGTGAAATATCTTTTCAAACATTGACCATTCACCACGAATTCACCTGACTTTTCACTCCATAAAGAGAAAGCACCATGTGGGGAGATGCTTTTGACAATGTACCGTCTAGACCAGCGAGAGTGGAGTTTCCCTGGGATTAACTTCAACCTTGAGTTGAATAGCATAAGTTGGTCTCCCACTTGTATGTCTTTTCTTTTCAAATGACCATCATGCTAAAGTTTGGTGTGTTCTTTGTAGATTCGTGCATTCTCATAAGCTGTCATCCTGAGTCTGTCCAACTCTTGGAGTTGCAGAATCCTGGCTTGGCCTGCTTCTTTCATATCAAAATTTAGTTGTTTTATTACCCACCATGCCCTGTGTTCCAGTTTGACTGGAAGGTGGCAAGCCTTTCCATATATTAATCAAAAAGGTGTAGTCCCGAGGGGAGTTTTATAAATAGTTCGGTAGGCCCATAATGCGTCATTGATTTTCACAGACCAATCCTTCTGATTGCGGCCTACAGTTTTTTCCTAAACAACCTTGAGTTGACGGTTAGAAACCTCTACCTGTCCATTTGTTTGTAGGTGGTAGGGCGAGGCTACCTTGTGCGTTACACCATACTTCCTCAGTAACACTTCAAAGCTTCTTTCTAGAAAATGTGACCCTCCGTCAGATATCATAGTTCGTGGTACTCCAAAATGGGAGAAGATAATATCTTTGAATAATTTGATGATGGGTTTGGAATCACTAGAGACGGTTGGTATGGTTTCAAACCATTTTGAGACATATTCTACCGCCACTAGGATGTAAGAAAATCCATGAGAAGATGGGAATGGACCCATGTAGTCCACCCCCCAAACATCAAATATCTCTACTTCCTACCACGTATTTAGTGGCATCTCAAATCTCTTTGTTATATTGCCAGATCTTTGACATTTGTTACATGATAGGACAAAGCCATGGGAATATTTGGATATAGTTGGCCAAAAGAACCCACATTGCAAAACTTTTATAGCAGTTTTCTTCGAACTCATATGGCCTCCGACTGGGCTAGAGTGACAGTGCTCTAAAATAGATTGAGCTTCTTCCTCAGCGATACATCGTCTGTAAAGACCGTCAACACATAGCTTAAAGTGATATGGCTCATCCCAGTGGTATTGATTCACATCATGCATAAATTTCTTCAGTGCATTCCCGGTGCATTGGGGATGAATAACCCCAGTAGCAAGGTAGTTCACATAATCTGAGTACCATGGTACAGCTTCTGAGGCCTTCATTAATTGGTCATCTGGAAGGGAGTCATTAATCTGAATCTTCTCGATGTCTAGAGTGTGGATGCGACTAAGGTGGTCTACTACCACATTCTATGTACCGTTTTTATCTCTTATCTCTAGATCAAATTCTTGCAGGATAAGAATCCATCTTATTAGCCTAGGTTTCACATCTTACTTTGCAAGAAGGTAACAGATAGAAGCGTGATCTATGTAGACAATGACCTTTGAACCAATTAGGTAGGATCTGAACTTGTCAAAGGCATACACGACTGCCAGAGTTTATCTTCTTGTTCGGTCGTAAGATCGAAATTTATCATTTCTGGACAAACCTTGAGGTCATCCAAAATCACATACTTTAGTCCCTCGGGCGGGTTCTTAATCTCTGGAGTTTCTTGTTTTTCGCATGTTTCTCCATTAGCTTCCACAACTTTGAGTTCTTCACATGTGGCTTCAACATCTTCTTTTGTAGAGTCGAGGGATTCGATGCAATCCTTTACTTGTTCGTCAATAGGTTCATCAACTGATGGATCCGTTAGAGCAACTTCTAATGGATCGTATGATTCATGATTCTCTTGAGTTAGAAGTGACATATGCTCTATGCAATCAGTCAGATAGACCTCTTCTTGCATACTTGGTCTTCTCATGCTTTCAAAAACTTTAAATTTGAGCGTTTCCTTGCCTAATCTAAGCAGCAAGGCTCCTACTTCAACGTCAATTAGAACTCTTGCGGTGGTGAGGAATGGACATCTAAATATGAGAGGATATCTGGCATCCTCTTTTATGTCCATGATGACAAAGTCGCACGGAACATAGGAATCTTTTCCTACCTTGACAGGTACATCCTCAATAATTCCTAATGGGCGTTTTATCGAATTGTCTGCGAGTTGTATGGTCATGCCAGTTGCAAGAAGTTCAACAAGCCCTAGCCTTTTGTAAAGGCTGAGTGGCATGATGGAGATGCTAGCACCAAGATCTGCTAGTCCTTTCTTGCATGAAGAATCACATATATGGTAGGAAATCCCAAAAGATCCTGGATCTTTCTATTTCTTTGGCATCTTACTATGGATGATATTTGAAGTGGTTTTAGCTAACTTGACTGACTCATATTCTTCAGTTATATATTTCCTAGTGAGGAGTGACTTTAAGTATTTTTTCCAAGTTGGTATCTCAGCCAACACATCCAAAAAGGGTATATCAACATGAAGTTTCTTCATAGCTTCTTTAAAATTATTGAACTCAGTATCAAGCTTGGTTTTCCTTAAACGAGTAGGGAAAGGAATACGAGGCTTGCATACAGGGATATCAGGTTCTGGTGGTTCCATTTCTTCATCAATAGGTTTCTCAAGACTTTCCTTGTCTGTCTTATCTGCACTTACTGGTTCTTTCGGTTGAGACTCCAGTGTTGTTGAATCTTGGACAATCACATGTTCATCTTCATCTGTAACAACCACATGTGTCTTGATAGGAGGATCAGAATAGTCTTTTCTTGATCTGGTGGTGACTGCCTTCAATTGTTCAAGATGCTTAGGATTATTCTCAGGCTGGCCAACAAAGACCCCAGCAAGTGGCTTTATGCTAGCTGCGAGTTGATCTTGTTGAGATTCAATAGCCTTCTACTGAGCTTATTGGTTAGCTATCATAGTTTGATGAGTTTGCAACATCTTTTCGATGGCTGATAGCTTGTCATCAGGAGAGACGAGACCTGCTTGTTGTCCTTGTTGTTGATAAGGAACTTGGTTAAGACTCTGGTACTGGGAATTGTTTTGATAATTATTGAAGTTCCTATTCTGGAAGTTTCCCTTAAAGTTTCCTTGATTTCCAAAATTCTGTTGTTGATTATACTGAAATCCTGGTGGGCCTCGTGGTTGGTTGTTCAAACCAAATTGATGCGAGTTCACTGCTCCAGAGGGGTTTCAATATTGAAAACCTGGATGATTCTTATTCTAATTTGGGTTGTAATAACCTTGACCAGGGATGGTATTAATAGCATTCAAGTTTTCCATTTGATTATTATCTCCTTGGCCATATACATTGCTTAGAACAACATCATAGAGAACATTGCATGCCAAAGTCGAATGATATGTGCCCTTATATGCTTCACAAAATAGTGAGGCAGACCTGAACTATTCTTGTTGTCGAGTGGGCGAACATCCTCTTCCAATTGCAGCAAGAGATGATTCAATATGGTCTTGCTTGGCAACTAAGAGTTTTAGGGTTTCATCGATAGACTTGTACACAAGAGTAGCTTCAGCCATAGCTACTTTCAAGACTCCTTTACCTATAGATCTACCCCAATTAGCTTCATTTTCAGCTCCAAGGGTTACAACCCTCCATGCGCTATCATAACTTTGATGCATGAAGTTTCCTCCGGATGAGGAATCTAAGAATCTCTTGATATCGTCATCCACGCCCCTATAGAAAATTTCGACGAGTTCATTCTTAGGAATTCCATGGCG
Source organism: Alisma plantago-aquatica (assembly GCA_963693085.1). Lineage (NCBI taxonomy): Eukaryota > Viridiplantae > Streptophyta > Magnoliopsida > Alismatales > Alismataceae > Alisma > Alisma plantago-aquatica. The sequence goes on from OY856410.1 coordinate 1,266,783,348, forward strand.
TGGACACTTGCATAGAAGCTCTTTGTATCTATCCCCGGCTTCAGTAAGGGTTTCTCCCGGGACTTGAGTGAAATTTGTTATTCGACCTCTAATTTCATATGTGAGAGATGGAGGATAGAACTTTTACAGAAACACATTTTGGAGTTGTTACCGGGTGGTGATGGGTATTTCACTTTGTAGGGAGTTGTACCAACTTATGGCTCTATCAGCAAGGGAATACTTGAAGAGACGGAGTCAAATAGCATCGTCAGATACTCCATTTTCTTTTGTCATGGCACATAGATTGATGAATTTCAGAAGATGTTCTTGGCTGTCTTCTCTTTGCTTACCGTAGAATGGGTTGTTCTGAAGAAGGGTGATCCAATGTGCCCTAATCTCAAAATTGGCAGCATTGATGGGGGGAGGTTGTACTGGATGATGAACATTCACAACTTTTGGGATTGAGAACTCTCTAAGATCCTTTTGTAGTTCAGCTGCTTGTGCTGATGCTTGTGCCGCTAGGATTTCTTCTTGAACTGTAGCTCTGGCTTCTTGCATGAGCCTCTCTCTCTGTGCATTGATGGCTTGAGCCACCCTTTGGGCTACTTCTTCTTCTTGAGCCATCCTTGCTTGATTTTCTCTGATCTGACGATGAAAAGTTCTATCTATCTCGGGATCAAAGCTCACTGTTAGTCTGGGGCTGTCCGAACGGTGCATGCACTATGCTTTGGGTTGTAGAAGAAATAGAAAGATTTCGAAAGTGAGAACCACATGGTAGGGTCAAATTCAAGTAGATGGTCGATTGTTTCAAAAAGAAAAAGAAAATCCTAGATTAGTCTTAAAAGAACTAGATTTAACTAACTGATTCCGTTGTCCCCGGTAACGACACCAGAATTTGACGTGACAAAAATCACACTAACAAACTCACTCGGGGTTGAAATCCCCGATCTTTTACTAAAAACAATGTGCAATAATACCACCCGTAAGCGGATGAGTCTTATCGCAATATAGTTAAGGATCGAACCCAAAGGACAACATTTTAAAGAATCTTGTCAGTCGAATCTAGTTCAAGTAAGACTAATATTTAGAACAATTGGTTGATTTGAGATTAATTAAACTAATTACAAGGAAGTAAAGAGCGGAATTAAAGTTGGATCTAGATCAATGATATGGAATCGCTGGGATGGTATCGGGTTTCACCACCGCTGCACATGCAAACACATTCAATCACAATCAATCCAGGTAACATATAACGATCCAAATAGACCTACTGTAAAACCCCCCATAAGGGCATTAGGTTTGTGTAAGCATCACCTTAGGCATCAGATGTCTCATCACCATCCAGATCACTTACTTACGGCTCCGAAGATACAAAAATCCAATGAAGGTTGTGGGCCTCCCCTATACATGCGTAGGCACACAGAAGCATCATTGAAGGCTGGATGGGTCGTCCCCTCACGGATCATACACTTATGACCTCGAAGAAATCCCATTCTATTTCTAGTTTGGGAGTCAACCGCGTTTATCGATAAGCAAGTAGGTGATTAATATACGAGCAAACATCGACGATTAACAAGAAGATACAAAATCCAACTAAGGCTGTGAACCCCCTATACAGGCATTTGGTGTACAGAAGCGTCACCAAAGGCTAGATGGCTCATCCCCTCGTGGATCATACACTTTCGACCTCAATGAATCTCATTATATTTCTATTTTGGGAGTCAACTTGTTAAACGACATTCAATCCTACATATAAAAGTTCTCACAACATAGGAAGAATAAAGATGAAAGCAAGCAATTAATCTTACTACAAACATAACGATTAACAACGAAATGAAAAATTATACATTGCCATGGAAAATTTAACAAAAGAACATGATTGCATGGGCAGCGGGGCTAGTCCCCGCACCCCAATGAAAAGGAACTACTCGCTTATGATGCGAAAAACAAGAAGAATAAGAAAGAGAGAGAAATCCTCCATGAGCACGGTGCAAAAGGTAGTCACAGCTCAGTGATGATGATTCAGTCTTCTACGTCATGTCGGAGTAGATCTGGATGCGAAATGGGAGATGCCAAGACAGACCAGATAGTCTCTCTCACTCTGTCTTCTTTCTCTTATCGGTCTCCTTGATAGCAACACGGGCAGTAGGCGGAGTGAAACTGGCGTGGATGGAACTGGATCTAGATCGGACCTGTGTATAGGCAGCCTGTCGGCGTCCTAGAACCGATGCCCAAAATGAGGACCCTGCTGGTCCTATTTATAGGCACATGACTAGGCCCTCATGTGGTTTTAGTCCAATTGGTCTTGTAGATACTTTTGCTTCAAACGGTTTGGAAAAAGCTGACCAAACTGTCTTGGATATTCATACGGTCTTGTGTTAGTTGAGCGGAAAATGGTCTTACGCTGGGGAGCAAATGGTCTTCACACTTACTTTATCAAACGGTCTTGATAGTATATTTTCCAAATGGTTTGTATTATACTCTCCTCCAATCGGTTTGGAATATCTATTCCTCCATACGGTCTTCATATTTGCAGCAAACAGTCTTCACATTTGTGGCAAACGGTCTTTGCATTTGCAGCAAACGGTCTTCACAGCAGGTTCATTCGGTCTTCACACAGCCAGTAAGAGACCAAACGGTTTGGGACCGTTACCTCCTCCAAACGAACTTCATGCTTGAGTTCCCAAATGGTTTGGCAGTCCTTTGGCTTTAGCAAATGGTCTCGTGATGGCCTTCATTCGGTCTGCTATGCAAGAGACCATACGGTCTTCACGTTGCCCGATCCAATCGGTTTGTTGCTGAGATCTCAAACGGTCTCATCAGTGGACAAGCTCAAGGGGCAAGGCACCACTGGGAGCATGGTACAGTGGATGTAGGAGACCATAGGGAAGAGAGGTGCTGCTCGGTGGAGGTGCAGGTTGCTGGAGGTAGGAGACGATGCACCACGACCGTGTTGAGATAACACGGTCGTGGTGAGGCTGCTGCCTCATGCCCGTGTTGCCTCGCACGGGCGTGGCAGGTGAAGATTTGAGTTCTGATGGTGGTGAAACCATTTGGTCAGACCGAATGGATGAAACCATTTGGTCAGAATGAATGGATGAAACCGTTTGGTGAGACCGATTGGTTGAAATCGAATGGTTAGACAGATTGGTCAGAACCAAGGATGAGTGAAAGTGGGCCCCAGCTGATTGTTTAACTTCATCAAGACCTGCATCAAATGAACATAAATTCGATTAAAATCATGATAATTGGACCAATTAAGTAATCTTGCACATTTTTTTATTTAGTAAGTGAAATTTAAAAGCATTGAGTCGAATTGGACCCAAGATGGTAATTGAAATTCCTGATGAATATGCATTCATCAGGTGTGAGCTAGGTGACGAACTCCCACTCGTCCGATCAGGTGGGCTATAAATATGGACCATCCATTGTTATGAAAAATAAAAGGATAATGTGTGTGACTCGTTGATTGCATTCCAATTCTTAATCGGACTAAAGTGGCACCTATTTTTATTTAGTATTTTCTCTCTCCTCAATCAAGGGTGCAAACAAAACCCAAATTAGATGAAATTGACATCTAGCCTATTTATGATATGAGGAATCTAAGTATGCAATTAGATTTTTCTTTTGATAATTTTTAATGTGTTAAATAAGTCAAATCGTGTTTTCTCTTTCCTCCATCATTAATGGTTATAAGATTCTCCAAATTTGATGAAACTTCACCCACAAGTCACATTAAGTGCCTTGGATACGAATTTGCCATCAATTTTACATGTTGAAATTGTTTATACATTTATTTAACATTTTGAAGGTTCTACACACATTCTCTCCCGATTTCACCTTTTAATCAAATATTCTCCAAATTGAGTGAAAATTCACCTAAAGGCATATTTTAATGTTTAGATCATGAGTTTGGCATCAATTGTTACTTTTGGACTCGTGGATGATTTTATTTCATATTTTTGAGTTATCTCCTATTTTCCCATTCAATTAATGCAATTATACTTAATAATTTTCTTAAAGTTGTGAAACTTATCACTAAAGCAAACTTGTACTTAAAGAAAATGAAATTGGATTTAAAATTTTCTTTTGAGTTCCTCTTTTATGGATTTTAGAAAATTTACTCATATTTTCACCTAATTGAAAAATTAATTCATTTAATGTCACATTATCTTAGTTTTAATATTTTTGTTTCTTTTTCCCATACAAAAAGGCCATAGAAACTGCTAGATTGATTTCAATTTATTCTTATCCCTCTTAAGTGAATATTTTGTAAAATAAACCCTTTCATAAACTTTTACTGAGGAATTTGTGCATAAATCCTTATAATGTCAAGTATAAGGAACAAATGTACACCAAACCTTTATAATTTCCACTAATTCAACATCAAGGACAAAAATGAAAGGAAAAACTTCAGAAAAGGATAAACTAAGATTATACATGGATTTCAGTTCATTACAATTTCCTTATTCATGTGACACGAACACGAGAATCTAAGGTCTCGTGTGTGGTTGACAGAGTCAGGAGTCGACTCCCAATTCTTGTCACACAGTCCAATGTTAAGCTGACTGGGTCTAAAGAGTGGGAACCAATAAGGGGATGCACTCGAATGGTATAATACAAAAGCCACATAATAATAAAGTAGTGGAAACAAAACTATATCAAAGTTACATGATGTATCATTATACAATTGTTCCTCACCATAAAATGCGGGTATATAAAAGTAAAAAGATATAAACCTAATTAATTTAATCACATGTAAGGCATGTTGCAGAGGACAATTTAACCATTCCAAGCTATCCTTAAGTCCATTACCTTGTATATGATCTTTGTGCATCTTTATCTTCTAATGTACCTACACCTGGGTGGAAGGGAACATCACCCAGAACATAGGAAACAAAGTATAGGTCAGCAAAAGGCTGAGTATGTACATATATTAAACACTTTGGGCACTATATCGGGCTAAAAGTGTCAAAAGAGATGTTCCCAAAAGAAAGGGGAATATTTGCAATTAGATAAGTTCAAAAGAATTATAACAAGAGCAATGAGGCATATTAAAGTTCAGATTACAAGCATGGAAATACAAGTGTCTCTCCATAACAGTTATCAACAATCTCAATATAAAACAATAACTTTTGCATGCATAATAATGTAGACTAAATATACCTAAAATAGGGCCATAACACCATATGATCATGGCCTAAAAGAAATAACGGTGGAAATGCACATCCCGGGCAGAATACGCACACCCTATATAAGTATGGTTATACATAAGTACCACTATTCTAGATATTATAGTCAAACATGTAGCATGCATAAAATAGAGAAGCAAGACTAGCATCTTAGTCAATTCCACATAAAAAAGGCAATCACAGCAGGAGGGGTCCAAAGACCCATGATAAAAGAATGATTCAACAAACATATGAATTTATATGAATCCAAATCAGGAATATGAATGTCCAACAATTGAATTTCAAGTAGAGTTGATATTCAAGAGATACCTCATTAAAAGAATGTAGGCTTAAATCAAATAATGCCCAAAATAAAATAGAGGATGTACATACATGGTCATCTTAGATAACGGTGAACTCAACATATATACTTGGTCCAAAAGTTTGAATTTTCACCCTAGAAACACATTAGGTAAGTTAGTTAAACCAAAGAATTTTTTTATGCATTCCTAGTATAGATACTAATATTGTATTTTGCCTAAATCAAATCACCTACTTACATATTAGGGTTTATAATCTTATTACATGGAGTTAGGACCAAATATATCATTATATTGGTAGGGATAATAATATTGGTGGGTTATATTACATGTCCATTTGGTTTTAGATGAATTGTTTATTTGCCTAAAGTTATTCTAGGCATGTATGTATGCATACATATTTTACTATCAAATTCTTGGATGTTCCTAAATACAAGTATGTATTATCTAGATTAATGTAAATATATCCTGATATCAGTCATAAACATAATGTCACACATACTCACGTTTATAAAGCAATCTCCTTAATAATATTCCTTATCTCATATCCTATCTGATACAACATAGATAGCCTCAATAGATGGGTTTATAATCTCCATACACATTACTAGTTACCATTGAATCTATATGCACTATATGGGAACCTATAGTTCGCATGACTCCTTGAAAGAATGATATTAGTTTACTAAGTTGTGTTATTAACAAGACTTAAGTTTGAAAACAACTCAGTAACAACTAGCCCAATCTGATTCATTAGTATGCACAAGTTATGTTTCTAAAGTCATCTAGTAATCATCTTATTGAGTAATTAAAATACCATCATCAATTGGTTCATTGATTACAATCATTAGAGTAGGTATGGCATGCTTAGTATAGATTTTTCTATATGTGGATGTTAATATACTTATGTATATGTATTGGGTTGCAAGATTAGATAAACTAACACGTGTGATTAGTTTTATATAACTAACTTATAGCATCTCATTTTATGCACTTTTTGCTCTCCTAGTATACCTTTTATAGACGTTTTCTACTTATTTTAGTATTTTATGTCAAGAATCTCAATTTCACACCTTTCACCTTTGTAGGGTCATGACAAGACAGGGTCACAGTTAACCATGATCGTAGTTGTATCATCCACTAAAGACCTTACCACGATTGATGACCGTATCACTGTCGCTTCACACCGTGACTGCGGCCACCCACTCTCACACGCCCCGCGACCGAAGTCCTACTGCGATTGAGACTTCCCCTCGACCGTTGCATTCAGCTTCACACCATGACCGCGGTGGGAGTCTTTACCGAGATCAAGCTGTGGCCAAGGTCATGCCTTGACCGAGGCCCTACCGCGACTGTGGCCCAGATGGTTAAGTCGGTGGACAACACCTATAAATACACCACCCACCTCAACTTGTCAAATCATTAGATTATCAAGGATGACAAAGTGCTGCCAAATTCTAGAATCACTCACACCCATCAGTCTTGGACATCTGAAGATGAAATTTGGAGGAGAAAGAAGATTTCTCATTCTCTTCTTTAAAGGAAGAAGCTGCCTCCAGATCACCGACTCTAGATCTAGATTTAAAGAAGTACAATGGTGTATCACCATCTTCTCTCTCCATCAAGATCTATCATCTTCATCACGTTGTACCCTCCCTATTCGTGGTTATTGATATATTTATTATTTTGTGATGCCATTATGCTACCCATTAACATGTGTGGATAAACACTTAACTTGGGTTGGGAGTAGCCACTAAGGCTCTCCCAACATGTATATTCTCTCTCCCTTCTGAATGGATATATACTCTTATCAAGATTATCTCCATGCACCTCTTTTAGTGCTTCACTTGTATGCTTTGCTATCATCTTGTGATGTTCGATTGTTGGTATCTAGAAAGAACAATATCAACCTTATCTTGTGTTATGGAGTAGTATGAATACATGAAAGTGTTGGAATGCTAAAGCTAATGGTCATATGATTTGTTTTATGATTGTTGGGTCCTTATCTTGAGAGAGAGGCCACCTTAGAACCTAAATCTATCCTTATCTCAAGAGAGGAGGGAATAGATGTTTTGATGACTGCTTGTAATCTTGATAGGAGTATGCGAAGGGGTGTGAGTTTTGCATGTTGGTGAGAGATCTTAGTAGGTGAAACCTGATCCAAGTTTCCTTCCATATCTTTGTTTCCCACCACCTGTAAACATTTCTTTTCTCTTGTTATTTTGTTCTTTCTTTTAACTTTGTTTATTTTAGTTGAAGCACCATCCTTCCTTAGGGAACACCCTTTTTAACCCACCTATTCATTTAGAGTATAAGAGTTTTAGACTCTACGTACTTAGCACTTACCAACCTTGTCCATGTGGTTCGACCCCAAATACTACATCATACCCCGTATAATAGTTGCGGGGATTTGTGTGTCGGGTTATAATCTTAAAAGTCTGACTACTCTAGATCCACTCCATTTTAGATGTGCGATTTAGGGTGGTCAACTTTTTGGCATAACTGTCTGGGACTTGGGAAAATAGCACTGTTAAGAACTCGAGTCCACTCACTATATTCCCATGCCTCAAGCTTAGTGATAAGCTTGACTGCACAAGAAACTTTAAGTCTGCTACCCTACAATTATGTAGAATAGTTCGTTTTAACACGTCCAATTTCCTAACTTGACTGTGCGGTTTATTCAGGGAACCCAGAGGGAAGCAGATTTGTTCCATTTTTCACCTTAACCTCAAGTCACCATGTCGCCTCGTGTGGAAGACAGTCGTGCTGGGGATGATCGAAATGTAAGAGCTCAACACGACCCACCGCCGCATGAGACAGATGAAGAGAGAGATGACCATCACTCAGATGGTCATCACCGTGAGGAAGAATGACACAAGGAAGAATGACATCACCATCACCATAGAAGGCATCATCGCAATCACTGCAAAAATGAACATGAACGTGATAACCAAAATAGTGAGAGTGAAGACGATGAAGAAGGAAAAACTCTTAGAGAGTTGGCCGTGACTAGAGACAATGAGTCCAAATGCCCAATTATCATCTCACACTTTAATGCAGTGAATTTTGAGTTAAAACTGGATGTAATCTCGATGATCCAAAATAAGCCCTTCCGTGGAAATTCAAGTGCAAAAATTCATACCATCATCTTGATGCCTTCAAAAACATCTACGATACCATCAAGATGAGGGGAGTGCCCCAATAAGTGATATATTGGAAATGATTCAATTTTTCCCTTGAAGATAAAGCTCTATCCTGGTACCTCAATTTGCCCCACCAGTCCATAGATGGATGGAGACCCCTTGCAGATGCTTTTTTCACTAAATTTTATCCCACTTAGAGAACTATCTGTAATATGCAAAATATCACTTCTTTCGCGTAAAAACTAGGAGAGAACCTTCACGAGGTATGGGAATGCATTCAAGAATACCAGAGAGATTTCCCCCACCATAAATACTATAAGGGATTCCTGGTGACCACATTTTACAATGGTCTAACTCCCACCAAAAGAACTTCACTGAATGCAACCGTAGGAAGAGACTTTCTTGGTAAGAAACCAAGCAGAACCATGAATATAATCAATAACATGATTGCACTGCAAGAATGCATGGATTTTGACATAAACAATAGAGGATCATCCAAGAAGGCAGGATTTGAAAGACCATCAATCAAAGCCAAAGCTTTGGAGACTATTACAGCTCAGATTTAGAAAATTGCTATCGATGTCAAACAACTAAAAGACATTGGGGGCAACGAAAAGAAACACATGGAGAAAGTCATGAAACGCATTACATGCAGAGAAGGAGGTCATGGAGTTGACAACTGTATCTATACACGACCATAAGAGAGTGAAGAAAGTGAAAGTGATGAAGAAAAACAAGAATGTCTCTTATGTCAATTTCAAACGACCAGATCACCCTGGGCTTAACTATGACAATAAAGAAGTTGTGGAAAATGCTCATCAACTAAGTAATTCATCTAAATTGCCTCCAAGATTTGAGAAGAAAGGAGGACCGACTAAATACACAAGAACTACTAATTATCAGACAAACAAAATAGCTACCAGAGTCAAAATAAAAATGTGAGTTGATAGGGCCAAGGACAAGGCCAAGGGTCGAGCCAAGCCAAAGATAGCAACCAAACTGACATGATTGCTCAATTGTCCGACTTCACAAAAAGGCAAGCTTTGGTAAATGACCAACTTGCTCAAAGTGCTATCACTAATTTAGGAGTGTTAACTACAATGCAAACTTAGATGGAAGACATGCAAACCCACTAAAGGCAGATTGATCAACAACTCACACAACTTGCTGAACTTATGAAAACCTTTCAAGGTAGATCCCATCAAATACAAAGACTACAAAAATGGCCACTCTCTGATCAGGAAGAATGTTTTAAGATCCTAGCACTAACAATACCAAATAAGGAGGAAGTTGTGGTAAGAAACAACCTAAAAAAGAGTTTGCAACGGAAGAGTCTAAGGGGAAAGAGTCAGCTGTAGGCGGTAGAGAAGAAGGGATTCATGAAAAGAAGAAGGAGGAAGAGGCAAAGAACTCATATCCTATAGGAGAAATCCTTTCGAAGAGAAATTCCTATGCCTCAAAAGTTCCCTTTCTATACAAACTGATCAAGGCACATTTAAAGAATAGGTATGAAAGGTTCATGGAAGCATTAAAGAAACTACACTTGGATGTCCCATTTCTCAATGCAATTGAAGAAATGCTGACATATGCAAAGTTCTTTAAGGACCTAATCATGAAGAGAAGGAGAGGAGACCATATCTCAACCGTGCAATTGGCAAAAATGTCAAGCGCCTTTGTTCAAGCTGAGTTACCAACGAAGAAGAGGGATCCCAGGGCATTCAACATACCCATCTGTGTTAGAGACAATGTGGAAAGGAAGAGATTAGCCAATTTGGGAGTGAGCATTAGTCTTATTCCCTTGACTCTAGCATGAAGGCTCATGTTAATAGAGATGATGACGATGGGCATGAGAATCGAATTAGCTGACCACACCTTTATAAGACCTATAGGAATAGTCGATGATGTTTCAATACAGGTCAAGCGATTCTTCATACCATGCAACATAGTATTGATAGACACAGTCGAGGGCTCTAAGTGTCTAATGATATTTGGCAGATCTTTTCTTGCAACTGGAAGAGCTTTGATAGATGTAGCGGAAGGAATCATTACCTTGCGCGTAGGGGATGATCACATCGATTTCTAAGTACAAGACTCTATGAGGGGACCGTCTCTGTATGAGTCATTCTACTTCATGAATAGCTACAATCAATATTGTGAAGAGGTGCAAGAGGATAAAGAAATTGTAGATCCCCTCATGCGAGCCTTGAATAGTCAATACCCTATAGTGGAAGACCCCGAGGTTAATCTTAGATTACCTGAATCAACCTGAAGAAGAATTCAGTGATGATGAAGAGACAGTCGAGACCGCAAAGTACGCTTCGCTTGAGGAAACACCTGAGGAGAATAGAGCACCAAAACCAAATCCAGAATTGAAACCACTTCTAGAGGGGCTAAAATATGAATTTCTGGACAAAGAAGAGAGGAATCATGTGATCGTTAATGCCAACTTGATGGATGACCCGCTAGAAATGTTTGCTAAAGGAGCTCAGGCTGCATAGAAAGGCTATATGGTATTTTGTAGAAAACATTAGAGGCCTCAACCGTGCCCTATGCATGCACATAATACATCTCGAAGAAATAGCTAAGCCTTTATCTCAACCACAGAGGAAGTTGAACCAAATGCTAAAGGAATTCAAAAAGAAGAAAGTTATTAAACTGTGGGATGCTGGGATCATTTACCCAATAAGTGACAGTAACTAGGTAAGCCCTATCCATGTGGTGCCTAAGAAGGGTAGAATGACTATGATAAGAGGAGAGGACGAAGATGAAGTGGCGACAAGAACGATAATGAGTTGGCATATGTGCATTACCTATCACAATTTGAATGCTGCTATAAAAAGGATCACTTCCCTTTGTCATTTATGGATCAAGTTCTAGAAAGATTAGCTCACCATGATTACTTCTATTTTCTAGATGGGTATTCGAGATTCTATCAAGTACCGATTTATCTCGATGATCAGGAAAAGACAACTTTCACCTGCATTTATGGCACTTATGCTTTCAGAAGGATTTGTTCGGGTTGTGTAACACGCCAACAACTGTTCGTCACTACATGATATCTATGTTTTTAGACTTTCTGGAAGACATAGTAGAAGTCTTCATAGATGACTTCTCTGTATATGGAACAAATTTTGAAGCATGTCTAGAAACCTATCTTTAGTGCTACAACGCTGTGAAGAAAAACATCTTGTCCTGAACTAGAAGAAATGCCATTTTATGGTCCAAGACGGTATCGTCTTAGGCAATAAGGTTTCCAAGAAAGGAATCAAAGTGGACATAAGTAAGATCGAAGCCATATCCAAGCTTCCATTGCCCAAATCTGTTACAGGAGTAAGGAGTTTCTTGGGGCATGTGGGATATTATATATGGTTCATAAAAGACTTCTCAAATATTGCTAAACTTCTTTCAAATCTGTTGACTTAAGATGATGAGTTTGAATTCACCAGTGAATGCTTCAACCCTCAAGAGGGCGTTAACAACAACACCAATTCTACAAGTACCAGATTGGGAGCTACCTTTCAAAAGTATGTGTGATGCCAATGATTTCACCATCAAGGTAGTCCTTAGATAAAAGAAGGATAAGAGACACCATGTGATTTGCTATGAACACTAAACATTGGACGAAACCCAAGTATACTATACCACTAATGAAAAAGAAATGATGGCTATCATGTTTACTTTTGATAAGTTCATATCATATCTGGTAGGCTTAAAAGTAAAAGTGTACACTTATCATGGGGCTATAAGATATCTTATGCAGAAGAAGGACACAAAGATGAGACTTTTGCGATGGGCCTTGTTACTCCAAGAGTTTGACCATGAGATCATTGATAAAAAGGGAAAAGAAAATGTGGTTGCAGACCACCTATCAAGGATAATTTTTGATGAAGAAAATCAATTGCCAGTAAATGACAACTATACGGATGAAGAACTTTTGATGGATCAATCGGAGGAGAAGAGCTTGCATAGTTCACAGACATTTGTAATTATCTAGCTCGTGGTCAACTTCCACTAGGGATCACTTATAATCATAAGAAGACATTATTCTCTGAGCTAAAAATTACTATTGGGATGATCCGCCATTCTTATATCATTGATACATACTGGAAGAAGAAGTACCCCTAATCCTCAAAGAATGCCACTCCTCACCTTACGGGGGACACCACGGAGGGGAAAGGACAGTTTGCAAAAGTCTTACAATCATGATTTTATTAGCCGACTATTTTTAAGGATGTTGCATCATTTGTAAAGACCTGTAAGGAGTGTCAGATTTCATGATACATAAGTAAAAGGAACGAGATGCCGATGATAGATTGGGTGGAAGTCAAAATTTTTGATGTATAGGGTATTGATTATATGGGATCTTTTCCATCATCAAACAGGAACTAATATATACTTGTTGTTGTCGAATACGTCTCCAAATGGGTAGAGGCTGTTGCCACCCAAACCTACGACTCCAAGGCAGTAATCAAACTATTTGAGACAACTATATTTCCATGATTCAAAGTACCACATATTGTTATAATCGACCGAGGGTCGCACTTCGGTGAAAAGCAGTTTGAATCTCATTTGAGGAAGTATGGGGGTAAAATACAAGGTTGCAATGCCATATCATCCCCAAACGTTAGGGCAGGCCGAGGGTCTAACAGGAAGATCAAACAGATCCTAGAGAAGATAGTTAGTTACACAAGGAAGGATTGGTCCAATAAACTCGATGATGCACTATGGGCTTACTGCACAACGTATAAGAAACCTATCGGCATGACACCCTACAAGTTGATTTATGGGAAGTCCTATCATCTGTCTGTCGAACTAGGGCACAAAGTCCTATATGGGCTATCAAAATTTTTAACATGAACCTTGATAAGACTGGGCAGAAGAGATTTCTCCAACTCCAGGAACTTGAAGAGTTGAGACTGTACGCTTATGATAATGCAAGGATTTATAAGAAGAGAACAAAGGTATGGCATGACGCCCATCTGAAGAGAAAGGATGTTCATGAAGGAGACAAGGTCCTTTTATTCAACTCAAGGATCAGGTAGTTCCCCAGGAAGATGAGAACAAGATGGTCTGACCCCTTTTCTATCATAAAAATATACCCGTCAGGGATGATAGAGATAACTGGAAACAGGACATGAACTTCAAGGTAAATGGGCAGAGGGTGAAAATATATTATGAAGACGAAGATTTTATGAGAAGGACAAAACTAAGTTTGGGGGAACCCAACCCTCTAGCAGATGAAGAGAATGAGGAAGTATCAGCACTAGCTAAAGGAGAATGAAGTCGGATGAGAGAGAAAGTCAAGCTAAAAGACTTTAAACAAGCACTTTTTGGGAGGCAACCCAAGTTTTTACTACTTTCTTTAATTTATGCTTTCTTTATCTTGTGATTTAGTCTATGAGCTATGTACCTCTTTCCTTTTAATATTTTGGGTTTTCACACATAATAGAGGCACAAATGTAGTATGTATAATAATCTCTTCTCACAAAAAGTTTTATTGAAAATTAAGGGTTCTAATTTTAGTTAGTTGATTTTGTTAACATAATTTTGAGAACACTGCGGTCGCGACGTCTACCGCAGTCATGGTACCTTCTTTATGCGCCTATGGATGGCAATCATGACAAGTGTGAGACAACATCTGACCGTGGTTGCGGCGGTCTATCCTGCCGCAGTCGCGGTCGTTCAAGGGTATATAAGTTAAACTCTTCCGACATTAGGTTCTTCTTTCTCTTTTTACTCTCTATGATTCCCAAATGTTGGAAGGAACTAAACGAACTTGCAAGACCTGAGTGAATGAGACGAAGAATGAACAAGCGACTGACCCTCACTGGTGGATTTCCACCCTCACCGCAACATCACTCCTCCGTCACTACCTCTTTCACCAATATTTTGAATCGCTAATCTAGCCGAGGTACTTATTTGATGTTTCCTCTTGGTCACCGTCATTCTGATTTCTCAAAATTTCTAAGGTTCATAGCCTCTTTCGAGTATAAAAGATCCTATCTTCTCTGTTTGATGGTGTTCACCCGAGTTCGCCGTTGCTTTCGTCCTTATTCATGACTACTCTGGTGTTTTTTGCCCAAGGTTTTGGGCTTAATGCTGAGCTTTTACTCGCACACTCCCGACGGTTTCACCATTGATTTATCAAACTACAAGAAGGAACGCCCACCACGACCACCGTGGTTGCGATCGAGTATGTGCCTTCCTGGCCACGATCGCAGTATCATGGGTATCTTTGGCCACGGTCACGACCCTATTTTGTATGAAGTTTGTATAACATGGTCAAACAATGACCGCAGTCACTGTGCTTCTTGTTGTAGTCACGTTGTTTCTCTTTCATGGTCGCGGCATGGCTTTTCTTTTTCTTACTAATCACCAGCCACAGTTGCGGAGGGTTTTATGTCGTGGTCACAACATGTCTCTTTCTTGGTAATCTCTTGGTTCCGTGGTGCTGCAGTCACGACATCCTCCTTGACCGCGGTACGACTCTCTGCCTAGGCCGCAATCGTGTCACTTTGTGCATTGCAAAAAAAAAAGAATGATGATGAATTAAATGCTAATTCATTAAATAAAATTTAAAATACAATTATGCTAACAACAAGTTTAATGTTGAAACTTTTAGAATGTCAACTTTGACTGAGAAAACATTGATGAAGAAGGCAACTTCATTGAAGGATGTAGAGGAAATCTTAGAGAAGATAACCAACCCACTGAGGGATAATCTGAACCTCTCCCCAACAAAAAGGCTTCAGTTGCAACTCATGAAGAAGAAGTATGAGTATATTCTGGCCCACAAGATGCAAAAAGAGTTTGAGGAGTCTCGGGAGACATCCCAAATAGAAAATTCTAAGTACCAGCCTCCTGAGACCGAGCTAAAGAAGCTAGAGAAGAGGAAATATGAAGCCAAAGAGTCGAAAAACAGTAAGAAGAGGAAAGTGACAGCCGTGGGGAAGTTAAAGGGGCAAGAAAAAGAAGCAGCCCCTGAAGAGATTGAAGAGGAAGAACAGAAGACCCTCAACCAGTAGAGGCTGACATTTGTACCTAGAGATCAAACAGACCAGTCACAGTTTGACTGGGTACTATAAACAA
This sequence comes from Alisma plantago-aquatica, assembly GCA_963693085.1. Taxonomy (NCBI): domain Eukaryota; kingdom Viridiplantae; phylum Streptophyta; class Magnoliopsida; order Alismatales; family Alismataceae; genus Alisma; species Alisma plantago-aquatica. Next base: position 1,266,799,050 of record OY856410.1, read on the forward strand.
AGGGATTCAAACCGACATGATATTTGGATGTCGAAGACTTTAAGAAGATAGGGATCTATGAAAGGGTGATCAGCTTCTTGGAAGGTACAAATCTACGCACCCTATGTACCTCAAAAGCTCCCTCCCTAACTCTAACTCAGTTAATGACGAAGTTCATGTCATCATTAGAAAAGCTCTCCGCCAGTGACGGAAAATGCAAGAAGGGTGTCGGTGACTTCAAAATAGATGTGAGAATAGGAGGGAAGTCTTATATGATTATCGAGGCAATGCTAAATATGATATTCACCAAAATAACTAAAGAAGCAAAAGCCTGCTCAACCGCACCAGGAGAAAAAGATACCATTAGATGCAATAGTTACAGGATGTAGGAGAAGCTAACCAGAGAATATGAGCATAACTTGAAGAACTCAAAGGAGACTCTCATCACTCCTACTTCATCTGAGTGATGCAGAAAGTATCATCCAACACAATCATCACTAGATCAGAAACTGAAGGAGTAACTAAAGGGGACCTATTTCTAATATGGTCCATGCTCAATTAGAAACTGGTAAACATAGGAAGTCTACTAATCAAAAGGCTATCAGCCGTAGTGGGAGGGGAAGCAAAGAAGAAGAAGGAATTCTTCATGGGAAGCCAGATAACCAAAATAGCTTATCACTTGATGGATACACACCTGTTGATGAAGTATAAGAAAATAAAGGGACATACAAAGATTGACATAAAGTCCCTCATCAACATGGGGTTTCTGGCACAGAAAGGAAGCAAAATTTTCTACAAACAAAGCTTCTCCAAGACACTTCTACACCTCCCAGAGATGGCATACTATGATGCCCACAAGCTGCAACCCACCCAAGAGGATGTAGATAAGATGTACTCGGGGGGCCATCAGCACTGCCGCAGGCTCATCATCAACTACGGGTGAAAAGGACATGAAGGATAAGACTCTAGAAATAGCGATGAAGAAGCTAGAGGAAAGAAAGAAACTAGAAATAAGGAAGAAAAAGAAGAAAACATCAGACAAGTCCGCCGCCCCAAATCTACCCTCACCACACATTCCAGCGGAGATGGCGATAAATGAGGGAGACCAACCTGTGGTGGAAATCAATTAAGGAGGCAACCAGGTGCATTTTGAAGCCACCAAAGGGGAATGACATTTAGAGGTCGAACAAGAAACCCATAAAGTGTGTGAGGACCCTAAGGTTGCATCTGACTCCGTGATCCTGGAAGTGATACTGCAAGTACTAGAGCAACCAGAGGCGAGCACTTTTGCTCCAGCAATGCACACTGATCCGATGAGAAAAAGCCAGATCCACAACTCAAGGAGCCCCTAACATCTACATCACCATCAACAATGCCTGCAGAGTAGCAACACCAATGCCCACAAACGTTCGATGATGTATTAGGAAATAAGTTTGATGCCATGTGGTTACACATGCAACATACTTTTGAAATTAACTTAAACATTACCTCTATCATGTGTACACTAACTACACAGGTACAAAGTTTGAACTCGAGAATTGAGACACTCCCCCCAGTTCATGCAAGGGATCATTAACACCCATAATGTGATGATGAGAGCTTTAAAGGCTCTAACTAAGGAAATGGTGGACCTCAGAAAAGAACGAGATGCAATGAGAGCAGACAAAGAGCTGATGCGCAAGGGGTATGAGGAAGCGTAGATGACCTAAAGAAGGAATGTCAATGCTTAGACGAAGAATGCCGACAACTAGATGCTGAACACCAGGAAATGGATGGTTGGCGGTAGAGAAAGAAGTTGAAGCATCTAACTAGCCCTTCCTCATCACAAGCTTCCTCAAGCCCCTCGAGCACAGGCAAAGACGATGATGACATGGGAGGGAAAAGTGCATGAAAAACTTCAAAGGACAAGAGTGTCAACATGAAGACCACCCCAAGGGTGGAACCACCTACAAAAGAAGCATTGCCACAATCAGAAACTTGTCAAGGCACAGAGGTAAAGAAAACAAATGCATTATCAAAGATGTTTGACTTAAACAGTAGCCTAGAAGAGGATAAGGTTGAATATGAAGAACCTCGACAAGTCGTCATCACCAGAGATGAAAGCAATGTCATCAAAGATCTCACATCATGAGAAATAAGAGATCTCAACAAGTTCTTGGATGACATGACATTAGGGATGGATATCTACAACAAATTCTTCAAAGACCCAACATAGTAAGAGCAATATGATTCTCTTTATGATGGGAAAATGGATGCGACATTAGTCGTGCACAACTCTACAGAATTAGAACAACCATCATAAGAGAATCAACCAATAAAAGACTTAACTGTCAAGATATCCACGAACAATGAAAGCAAGGTGACCACCGAAACACTGATGGAAACCAGGGTACAACCTCCTACTATAGAAGCACCACCCAAAACAATGTAGATAGTAGGAGACGGTACCTCAGAAGACGAAGAAGGTGGGCTCGCCTCTTTCTTCACAAATGAGCCAGTCAGAAAGTGGAGCACACTAGTCCATGATGTACCATTAGGCATTGCTCTTCCTCTACCCTGCAAGATGGAGGGCATGGACATGACAACATTATCAAGAATCACATGTAGAGATGTCCATATCCTAGTAGACATACTTGACGACAACCTTCCAGGCACTGATATTCTCTATCACAACAAGGGAAAGTCGCTTAACTGGGATCATTTTGAAACAAGCACGAGTACATAAGAAGTTGTTCAAAATACTTTGTGCAACTCTGCTTGAAGAATTTCTACATCTCAACAAAATGCAACATGTATTCAATGGCACCACACATCTAGCAGGTCTTCTGTTTGATAAAAATGACAAAGTTGCTGATGTGAAAGAGTTACACCATGTAGTGAGTAGGGAGGAGATGAAATTCATAGTTCTGCCTATAAGGACCGTAAAGCACTTGGCATTGATTTTCGTCAGCCTGTACGAGAGACAGACAATAGTGTTCAATTGTTGTGCAACTAAGTTGGATAGCACCTCCCTGATCTTCAAAAATAAGGAGGCAAGGGATATCTTAAAGGTGCCATTACGTCTGCAATGGAATATATAGATGGAAGATAATAGACATAAAGGGATGTGGAAGCAATTCTCTATATGTATAAAGGTCCCTCAAGAAAAGACTGGAATAGTGGGCTGCGCCTTCATAGTTCTCAGAATGATGGAAGCAATTAATAAGGGAGTCCCGCTGGAAGACCTCTACATAGAAGAGCTACATGGGTTACGTGGTGTCTATGCGATGGAAGTTATTTATGATTTCCGCTTCTTCAATGACCCAACGATGCCTTCAGATGAAGTACCACTATAGCTTCACCAAGAAATACCACTCCATGAAAAGAAAACATGGAGGGAGAAACTTAAAACCCTGTGGATCGATCTTGAAGAGCCTGCTAGAGCGTCTGCTTGGAAGGAAGGATGGGCAATCGACACACCTGATAGAGCAGACAGAAAACCTGAGAGAAATCCAGAATAACCTCCAATAGTAGTAGACAAGAAAGAACAACCTCCAATTCACAAGCCCAAAGAAGGGGAGATAGAGGAAGAAGATATGCCAGAAATCAAACCAGATGGGCTGACAGGAGAAATAATTTCAACCTTCAGGGATTTCAATAGGTGGAGTTGCGAGAGCCTGTCACTAGAATCCCTACAGCTGATAATAAAATGCTTGAAGGAAGATGACACCACTGCAAAGGCAATCTTTGAAAGGGATGACATCTGCGTGCTGAAGGATGACCTCTGGGACACCTTGAAAATAGGAGGTATCTCTCAGTTAGCACTACGTCGACCTATCAAGCACTGCTGAATGACAACATGCCGAATGTGCATATGGTCTACTTACTCTTAGTAGATGACATCCTAAAGGATAAAAGGTTAGGAAAAAAAGAGCACCTACTACAACGCCTGGCGACCTCTCTTCCATATTACATATTGTCTATTTTAGATGATAGTCATTGGACTTTGTTAGTAGTCAGTGTTATAGCTAGGACTGCAGTTCTATACAATAGCTCTGATGCAGCCTTTGCTCTCAACAAAAGAATGAACATGACTATTGCAAAGACACCTACAGAAGAGAAGGTAGTCACATGCGTCGAGGTAGTTGTAGTGATGCTCAAAAACCATAGAAAAGGGTACAAACATAAATAAGGCAAAGAATTTAAGAAGACGCAGTTCTTCCATAGAAGCCCACAAAAAGTACCTCTGTCAAACGACTGTAGCTTCTACTATCTTTCCTGGATGGTCACCCTGGAAACAATGAATATGAAGGTGGAAGGCATGCAACATGAATAATACCACCCACTATGTGGGGTATACACCAACATGCTCCTCGAGTCAAAGTGGGCCACCACAAACAACCACCAGTAATAAAGAAAGCCCATTTATACACCCTACTCCAATTTTGACACCCCAAGTTGGGGTGAGTGATAAGTTTGGGGGAGGAGTTATAAATGGGCATAAGAGGTACAATTTTATCCCAAATTTTCAAAAATTTACTTGTACATATTTTCATTTCCGCCACAATCAAATATGAGAAACAAATTTTGCATAAATTTACTTTAAGAAATTTTGCTATAAGTTGTAGTTTTGCTTAACCACTTCTTTGACTTGTCAGTCCCCCTACTAAATGTTGTAGTGCTATCATTTCTAGAGAGGCGCAAATGAGCAATTAACACATATATTAGTAAAAACAAGAAGCATAACAATATAGTTTTATCTCATTCTTTTGGAAAAATGTTGTGTGTGGAACAAATCTAAGTCTATGGAATCCATGGAAATTGGAGGACTTCACTGGGCCATACTCCTAACCAATCACCCTAACCCGATGGTTCTAACTAGAAAATCCTCACCTCCCTTGAGAAGGAAATAGATACCCCTTCTGAGTTTAATTATCCCCTCTTTGGGATGAAAAGAGGCTTGCCTACCCAGAAAATCATTTAAAAACCCCCTCAACCAAACCTGAGAGGAGATATGAAAAGCCAAAAATAAAGATATATATATATATATATATATATAATGAGAGTTGTGCCCAAAAGATGTCGAAGAATTCCACACAGCTGATATATTACTGCACTCATGATTGCAGATATGTCATGCCCATAAGTGGACTCCTGAAGCCAAATTTATCCCCCTACAATCCCAAACTACCCTCACGCAACCACCTAACTTAACGTCAGGAGCCTTTGGGGCAAAACTGTCTTTACGAAAGCTTGTGAGTGAGGAAAATTGAGGAGAGTAGGAAAACACTTAAATCCTGAAACCTACCCGAGCACACTAGCATAGGGCCAACTAATAATAAAGGAAGGGTGTGAAAGCTACCCCTCGAGGGGATGTTGTACAAGTATGGCTAGCAACCTAGCGCAGAAAGGGGTAAGTCATTGAGATGGAGAGACCTTTATTACCAAAAGGCATTGGCAAGGATTCGAAGTCATGCTACTCTAGTTACGAAGGGGAGGAAATAGGATTTTAGGATTGAATGAACATATCACAAGAGTTTTGCTATTAGAATGATATAACTTAGTAATGGAAAGCTTTTTAAAATTTTTTGTCACCTTTTTGTCATCTCTCTATGATTTTGGGCCTACCCTTAGCCCGAGGACAGGCTCAATCCTAAGTTTGGGGGAGTTGATAACATCTCATTTTATGCACTTTTTGCATATGATTTATGCTTCTCCTAGCATACCTTTTATAGATTTTTTCTACTTATTTAGTACTTTATGTCAAGAATCTCAATTTCACACATCTTTCATCTTAGCAAGGTCATGACAAGACAAGGTCACAGTTAACACCACGATCACAGTTGTATCGTCTATTAAAGACCTTACAGTAGTCAATGCCCCTATCACCGTCGCTTCACACAGCGACCGCGACCACCCACTCGCACACGCCCCGCGGCTGAATTCCTACCGCGATCAAGACTTCCCCTCGACCGCGGCATACAACCTTCACAATGCGACCACGGTGGGAGTCTCGACCGAGATCAAGCCATGACCTAGGTCATGCTTCGACCAAGGCCCTACTGTGACGACGAACCAGATGGTTAAGTCAGTGGGCCACACCAATAAATAGACCACACACCTCAACTTGTCAAATCATTAGATCATCAAGGACCACAAAGTGCTGCCAAATTCCAGAATCACTCACACCCATCAGCCTTGGACTTCTAAAGACAAAAGTTAGAGGAGAGAGAAGATTTCTCACCCTCTTCTTTGAAGGAAGAAGCCGCCTCCACATCATCGACTCCATATATATATTTAAAGAAGTACAATGGTGTATCGTCATATTCTCTCTCCATCTAGATCTATCATCTTCATCACGTTGTACCCTCCCTCTTCATGGTTATTGATGCATCTATCATTTTGTGACGCCATTATTCTGCCCGTTAACATGTGTGGTTAAACACATAACTTGGGTTGGGAGTATACACTAAGGCTCTTCCAACATGTATATTATCTCTCCCTTTTGAATGGATATATGCTCTTATCAAGATTTTCTCCATGCACCTATTTTAATGCTTCACTTGTATGCTTAGCTACCATCTTGTGATGTTCGATTGTTGGTATCTCAAAAGAACAATATCAACCTTATCTTATGTTATGAAGTGGTATGAATGCATGAAAGTGTTGGAATGCTAAAGCTAATGGTCATATTGTTTGCTTAATGGTTGTTGGGTTGTTATCTCGAGAGAGAGGCCACCTTAGAACCTAGATCTATCCTTATCTCGAGAGAGGAGGGAATAGATATTTTGATGACTGCTTGTAATCCTAATAGGAGTATGTGAAGGGGTGTGAGTTTTGCATGTTGCTGAGAGATCTTAGTAGGTGAAACCCGATCCAAGTTGCCTTCCATATCTTTATTTCCCACCATTTGTTAATGTTTCTTTTCTCTTGTTATTATTTTCTTTCTTTTAACTTTCTTTATTTTGGTTGAAGCACCATCGTTCCTTAGGGAACACCCTTTTCAACCCACCTGTTCATTTGGAGTATAAGAGTGTGAGACTCTACGTACTTAGCACTTACCAAACTTGTCCATGTGGTTCGACCTCGAATACCACTTCAGACCCCATATAATAGTTGCGGGGGCTTGAGTGTCATGTTATAATCTTAAAAGTCTGACTACTCTTGATCCACTCCATTTTGGACATGTGATTTAGGCCAATCACTAACAATCCCATTCATCAATTAACCAATTGTCTAAATTGGAATCACAGAAGAGAAACTGACCTTCAATTTGTTGGTTCTATATGACACCTATGATGAGTGGCCCTTCCAATCAATATATGGTTGGTGGTGTGTACTATAGACAACATGGATTACATTAAGTAGATATCATCCATCTACTCACAACTTTAGGTCCAGTTTTCAAAAGATACTTCAAGACAGGGGAATAAGGATGGGATCAAGCGACGACTGTGCTAGATCGGTGGTGTTTGTGGAAGCATGGCTAAGATCGTGGTAGATTGATGGCATAGTACAAGGAACTGCTCCATCATCCTCATCAGATTTGTGGTGTTTGGAGGTTGAACAAGAATGTAGAGCAGTGCAACAGTTCTTGTATGATGCAAAATTTTAATGCAAGGAAGGAGGTGGAAGTCATCTTGCAAGTGGCATTGTGGAGGGCCGAGAAAGTGTACAAATGATGGTTGGAGGTCATCCTTAGGTGATCAAGGCTTGGAAGAGATGGGGGAAGGTGAGCATTTTAGTAGGTGTTGCGCGGTGTTATGATGGTCAGTAGGTGGTGCGTGTCTCGTTATGGAGGCAGAAGAGACGATGGTTGCTCCATGGGAAAGCTTTACAATGTTTCATCTCACCTGAAGGGCCAGGATGTGTTGCTAGGGAGGTGAGATGAAGGAGATCAAGGCAATTCAGTGCATATTTGTGGACATGGTACACATTCAGGTGGATTAGATCGCTGACGGTGTTGACGCAGATTGAAGAAACAAAGGAGGTCATCGTGTGGCTTGATGATCCACAATCAATGAAAAGCATAACAGCTAGGGTTTTTGAAGAATATGAAGAAGGGAAGAGAAAGGATAGTGCGACAGTGAATTAGTTGTTGATCGGGGCCACATTGATCATATCAAGGAGGTGGGAAGAGGATAGGAAAAGAAGCATCGTGTATCGGATGTGCGACTAAGTGTGTTGCCTGTGTAGACAAAGAAGATGCGGGGTGGGACTCCGTCAGAGAGAAATCATTATAGTAATGAAACAAAAAGATGATATATAGATTCAAAGAAATCAAATGATTTAGCTCCAATTAGAACTAGGGCAGTTAATACATTTATTTCCTTGATTCAATTGAGTGAGCAAACAATACTCAAATAGTATGAAAACTGATAGCTAGGATAGTTAGGATGTAACAAATCCGAATTTGACATTACTTTTATGTTTTGAAAATGATTAATATTATATTTTCTTATTTTTATATTATACATCCATATAATGTATTTATTTAGCTTAGTTAATCAATTGTGACTATAGGTTAAATATTCATCTGATTTCATTCAGCCTATATCATTAGGAATACTTTAGGGTGACAAATTAAATTTAAGTATGATGGTTGGTATTTTTTTCACTAAGCCTTGTTATTGAATGTAGTGTGGTTACTTTACCTAAAATATCGAATATGAAGGGCATTTATATACCTATGTATTGATTCACTAGAAATATGTCAAATGAAAATTGAACTAGGAAAAATTGGTATTAGTTATTAGCATATTCTTATAGGGGCCTAAATGTAGGGAGGGTTAGACCATATATCTAGATTTTAGTATGTTAGAACACTCCACCCGTTAAAGAGGATTTCATCCTCAAAATCGGTCCATTTCCAACCTAGCTCACAATTATCCCTAACCAACCAAATTACACACTGCTATTGTTTTTTAGTTACTTAGCTAGCTATATTCATCACTATATATACATGAAGATAAGCCTGAACACTAATTTTAGTTACTCAAGTAACATATATGGTAGTATGATTTGTAAGTCTTACCCATCTACCCTAGTTAGGTGGTAGCTACATGTTGGTGACCTAAATATTGGATGTTACTCATGTATTATTCATTACACCCACTATTTACTTTAGATAGTGCTAAGTCAAGAAACATTCCTAAATTAATAAGTGTAAGTACTCGTCCCTTTAAAAGAATTAAGGTATATTCTAAATAACCATCTAGAGAGGCAGTAGAGGTACATCAACTAGGTCATTTGCATCAAAAAAGCCTTCTTACTTTCTAATTCTCAATTAGGACTAAGGTCTTAGGTCAATCATGCTAATGAAGTGCTTCTTCATTGAAGGGTTTCTCTACAATTCAATTTTCTTGTGGTGGTGACTTGGCCCCAAAACCATCGATAGAATCTACAAACATTTTTTGTACATATAATTATGTAACAAAAACAAGTTTGATGATGAAAACTTTGCGATGAAAAAAATATATATCTAAAATTGACACCAAAATCAATCCAAACAAGTCACTACAGGATACCTATAGTATTATTTTATCATCATTACGTTCTATAAAACATCTCCTAATTTCTCAAGCATAAAATTTGTATGGAAAATGACATCTCTAGTTTCATAGCATAGGAGGGTGAAGGGTTTCCTATTACTTATGGTCAACTTTTACTGAGGTATTTGTGCATAAATCCTTATAATGTCAAATATAAGGAACAAAAGTACACCAAACTTTCATAATTTCCACTAATTCAACATCAAGGACAAAAATGAAAGGAAAAACTTTGGAAAAGGCTAAACTAAGATTATACTTGGATTTCAGTTCGTTACACTTTCCTTTTCCATGTGGTGACACACACGGGAGTCAAAGGTCTGGCGTGTGGGCGACAGAGTGGGGAGTCGACTCCCAATTCTTGTCGCACAGTCCAGTGTTAAGATGAATGGGTGTAAAGAGTGGGACCCGATAAGGGGATCCACTCGAATGGTATAATACAAAAGCCATGTAATAATAAAGCAACAGAAACAAAACTATATCAAAGTTACATGATGTATCATTATACAATTGTTCCTCATCATAAAAGGTGGGTATAGAAAAATAAAAAGGTACAAACCTAATTAATTTAATCACATGTAAGACATGTTGTAGAGGGCAACTCAACCATTCCAAGCTATCCTTAAGTCCAACACCGTGTATATGATCTTTGTACATCTTTATCTTCTAATGTACCTGGACTTGGGTGGAAGGGAACATCACCCAAAAGATAAGAAATAAAATATATGTCAGCAAAAGGCTGAGTATGTACATATATTAAATACTTTGGGCATTATATTGGGATAAAAGTGCCAAAAGCGATGTTCCCAAAAGAAGGGGGAATATTTACAATTAGGTAAGTTCAAAAGAATTATAGAAAGAGAAATGAGGCATATTAAAATTCAGATTACAAGCATGGAAATACAAGTGTCTTTCCATAACAATTATCAACAATCTCAATATAAAACAATAAGTTTTGCATGCATAACAATGTAGACTAAATATGGCTAAGATAGGGCCATAAGATCATAGGATCATGGACTAAAAGAAATATGGGTGGAAACGCACACCCCGGGCTGAATACACACACCCTATATAAGTATGGTTGTACATAAGTACCACTATTCTAGACATTCTAGTCAAACATGTAGCATGCATAAAATAGAGAAGCAAGACTAGCATCTTAGTCAATTCTACACAAAAAAGGCAATCATAGCAGGAGGGGTCTAAAGACCCATGATAAAAGAATGATTCAAAAAACATATGAATTTATATGAATCCAAAATTAGGAATATGGATGTCCAACATTTGAATTTCAAGTAGAGTTGATATTTAAGAGATGCCTCATTAAAAGAATGTAGGTTTAAATCAAATAATGCCCAAAATAAAATAGAGGATGTACATACCTGGTCATCTTAGCTAATGGTGAACTCAACATATATACTTGGTCCACAAGTTTGGATTTTCACCCTAGAAACACATTAGGTAAGTTAGTTAAACCAAAGCAATTTGTTTATGTATTCCTAGTATAGATACTGATGTTGTATTTACCCTAACTCGAATCACCTGCTTGTAGATTAGGGTTTATAATCTTATTACATGGAGTTAGGACCAAATATATCACTATATTGGTAGGGATAAAACATTGGTGGGTTATATTACATGTCCTTTTGGTTTTAGATGAATTGTTTATTTGCCTGAAGTTATCCTAGGCATGTATGTGTGCATACATATTTTACTATCAAATTCTTGGATGTTCCTAGATACAAGTATGTATTATCTAGATTAATGTAAATATACTGATATCAGTCATAAACATAATGTCATACATACTCACGTTTATAAATAAATCTCCTTAATAATATTCCTTATATCATATCATGTATGATACAACATCGATAACCTCAATAGATGCGTTTCTAATCTCCATATGCATTACTAGTTACCATTGAATCTATATGCACTATATGTGAATCTAGAGTTTGTATGGTTCCTCGAAAGAATGATATTAGTTTACTAAGTTGTGTTATTAATAAGACTTAAGTTTGCAAACAACTCATTAACATCTAGCCCAATCTTATTCATTAGTATACACAAGTTATGTTTCTAAAGTCATCTAGTCATCATCTTATTGAGTAACTAAAATACCTTCATCAATTGGTTCATTGATTACAATAATTAGAGTAGGTATGGCATGCTTAGTATAGATTTTTCTATATGTGGATGTTAATATACTTATGTATATGTATTTGGTTGCAAGATTAGATAAACTAACATGTGTAATTAATTTTATATGACTAACAGTCCCACTCATCAATTAATGAATTGTCTAAATTGGAATAACAGAAGGGAAACTGACCTTCAATTTGTTGGTTCTCTATGACACCTATGATGACTGGTCCTTCCAATCAATATATGGTTGGTGGTGCGTACTATAGACGACATGGATTGCATTCAGTAGATATCATCCATCTACTCACAACTTTAGGTCTAGTTTTCAAAAGATACTGCAAGACAGGGGAAGAAGGATGGGATCAAGCAGTGACTGTGCTAGATTGGTGGTGGTTGTGGCAGCATGGCTAAGATCGTGGTAGATTGAAAGCATAGTACAAGGAACTGCTCCATCATCCTCATCAGATTTGTGGTGTTTGGAGCACTAGCACACACACCCTTATACTCCACGATCGATGGTTATTTTCCTAACCAGTCCATGGTTATTTGGATGCCTGTTCCAAGTATATAATGGACCACGGTTTCTGGGCTTTAAGCCCAGTTTCTCTAGACCAAATACTTCTCCCAATGCCCTATTTCTCTTTATTCAGTTTGCAATTTTCCGATTAACGCTGCTGTTGGGGCCGTTTTGCGTGCCCCTATTTGGAAACGGACTGGGATTTCGTAGTTTGGACTAGATTAGATGGGGTTAGTCAGGATTCAGTCTGATTCTGTTTGGCAACCCAATCTGATTCTGTTTGGCAACCCAGTCTGATTTGGGCCCTCATCGGGCCAAATCATTTGGCTTGTTTGTCTCTCTCATTTGGGCCCTCATCGCATGTAGGCTCGCAACATGGTTTCTTGCAAACAAGCTTTTCTTCTACATATTTTTTAATCTTCGACGGAGACATCAATAGTTTTTCAAATTTTGTCCTTGCCTTTGACCGTGACCGTGATGATGACATCTATAATTAATAAATAAATATAAGTATTAGCAAATATCAATAATAGTAAGATAACTATGACAATATTGAATACAAATAAATGCTCCAAACAAACTTAGCTACAAACAAGTAAGAACGTGATGTATGCATTCAATACATAACAATAAATCTCCAAACAAACTTAGCTACATACAAATAAATGTTGCGAGGTAAACACAAACAACTACAAAGTCGTGGAAATATATTACTGGTTAATGTGTTATTTGTGCCGTCTAACGTGCTTGTTTGATTCACTCATCGGTGTTAATAAGGTATTCACCAACCCCAGGTGGGTAAATGCGACGAGCCGTCATGAAGTTGCGTTGCACGGGCAATGGCGCGGGAGGCAATAAATCTCCCAAAATAAAAAGAATGTCTCTTATGAACTCTCTCCTTATGTGTTGCCATCTCATCTGCAACTCAGTCAAAGATATGTAAGGCCCCCCAGTTATGTTTCGGAAGTCACGCCATGCCTCCATCCAAGCCTGTGTAGTGTATACTCCATTAACACATCTCCCCAACTCATATTGGTTTCTCATCATACCTCTAAGAACCATATCAAGCTCTGTACACCACATAAAAGAAGGCGTCCTTGGAGGCCCAACCATATTACAGATTCTGTAAGTAATATGTTTTAGACGTAAGTGTGTATCGCATAATTAAGGGAATATATTACCGATTTTGTAACTAACATTTATCAACATCACGGTGAAAAAAACATACACCCTCCATAAAACATACAACAACATTATGATAAATAACAAAATCCTGTTAATGTCGGATGAATTCAGAAAGATTTAATGTTAAAAACATCGAATGGTGGACAATGTAAATCGACACACCGAACTAAATGTAGCTCTATGCCATTAAACGTTATGGCGTCACCGTGGGTGAAGGAATGTCTAAAAGAAGACTACATTCTTCCTCCAGACTGGCAACATAGCATTCTAGACCCTCATGCTCATACTTTTTTTGGGTGTATATATCATCGCAGTTGTGATGAATTTCAACAAAGTCCTTCATGTTCATTGCCTGGCCCCACACTAACTTGCACTCGACAGTTAGTAACATAATATCAACTTTCAAAGAATCAATTGTTGGGGGGAGATCGACTGCCCAATGGAAGTATCTGCACCGATCTTTTCCCTACAATGTATTATCAAGTTTAATGAATGACAAAGAATGTGCAATATACACAACGACAACCTATTATGTATGTATTTACTAGTGCACCTCACGAGAAGGACATATGTAATACATTTCGCCTGACCTTTCACTCAGAATGCCAAAATCATACAACCATGCATCCTCTGTGTTAAGCCGCAAGGCTGCATCTAACCCACAATCACACATCGGAACTTCAGATGGATCCATTGACATCTAAAACATAATTGAGGTAATTGAGGATTAGTAAAAATAATGTCGGATTCTGAACATAGATTTCAAATACAACTTTGTGAACATAAAATAGGCCTAACTTCTTGTTCTACATCTATGATGTATTGTATCCATCCTCGTTTGAAGAGTCGTTACTGCTCGTGATGTGAAGTCGTTGTCGAAGATATTGGCACCTCTGACGTAGAGTGGAAATATCTTGTTCGAGCTTATCGGTGTATGCTCTTGTCGAACTGACAAAGTCACATTGTTCAGACCATAACTTGCGTTCGTTGTGTGCATATGCAAGTTGTGTTAGCATAGCATCCCTAACTGCAGTATGTGTGGCAACTGTGGGTGGTACACGTTGTGCGGGCAATCTCATCTGACATATGTTCGAAACAAGCCCCCTACCACATGTAAAAAATGGTCTTTGGGGGTTGTTGTTTTCAAAACGTCCATTTTCCACGTCCGCGTCATCCATATACACACGTATAGTGCATTGAAGGCCGCATGTACAACAAGGCATTCCATTCTCCATTTCAAGACAACCTACTGATTCATTATGTCATGTATATTATTAGGATCCAGTAAAAAGTTCGTAAAAAAAAACAAGTAAAGCTACAAAGTTATGTCGTGGACTAATTTTCAAATAATGGCAAAGACTATTACAGATACAATTGTACGTCAACGGGCATCCCATAGCAAATTCGAAATGGATTCACGTAAACGATCGCCCTCCCTTGAATCGGCCTGAGTTGTTTGTTGGAGGGAACTCAGGTCAACCCCAGCAGGGGGAACGACAGATGTTGAAATGTCATCTGGGAGTTCGTCCATGATACTGTCGCCATCATGTTGGTGGTGTATGAAATTGTGGAGGATACAACAAGCCATTACGAGGCGACACTGCGAATGTATGGGATATGTCACCCCCTTTTTAAGGTAGGCAAACCGCCGCTTCAGCACCCCAAATGCTCTTTCTACAACATTACGTAATTGTGCGTGGCGGTGGTTGAACATCTCCTTCTTGCTGGTGTAGGCATGTATGTTTCCTCGGTACTCAGAAATATGGTAAGCTGTGTTGCGATACGGTGCAAGGAATTGCCGAGTGTTGGCATACCCTGCATCAACTAGGTAAAACTTTTCCGGTGGAACTTTAAACCCGCCATTGGTCATCGCTGACTGTAGGACCCGTTGGTCAGTAGCCGATCCCTCCCACCCAGTTAGGACATATGTAAACTTCATGGAGAAGTCAACTACAGCCAAGACATTAAGAGAGACATTCCCTTTTCTGTCTTGGTAGTGATTTTGCTTGTCTCGTTTAACCAAGACGGGGATGTGTGTTCCGTCAATTGCCCGATTGGCATTCTATAACACCAAAATAAGTTGTAAACATACAAAATATTTCCAAATGATTAAAGATTGTAGGGGCTAACTATTACCTTGAAGTACGGGTAGAACCTTGGGGTCTCCAATATACGAGAATGTGTTATCGTGCATGTCGCTGCAGTTTGCATGACAATGTACTCATTGGACAACGATCACACAGCGTCTAAGACTTCGTTGAACTTTCTACTTATGGTCTCACCAGAATGAATGTAGTCCTCAACCAAAGAACGATTTGTATGTCCATGGCCAACCATTTGTAGGAAGTAGCACACAGCCTCAACCGAACTGACGCCTCTACTGCTTCGTAACAAGGCCCGACTCTCAAGCTTGTCCATAAGGGCCAATATAGAATGTGGTCTCATTCGATATAGGTCATAAGCCCTTTGTTCATGACTGTTTAAAATTTCTAAGACCTTCTGGTGGCCACTCCTAATGCTAACTGACCTACGTATTGTAGGTGGTATGTCGGAAATGTCGTCAATGATGGAGTTTGCTATGGACTCAGCTATTGTATCAGCAATGTGATTAGCTGGACCAGACAATGTATGTAGAATGTGCGTGACGAGGTCAGGTGTTTCTATTTGGTTAGTGGTTGACATGATGCCTACAAGTGGAAACATAGCAAGGTTGTCATGGCAACGACAAGGAAAAAATGACTAGTCTACAATCATATGTAACCGTGGACATATAAAATAATGGCTTCCAGGATACAAAGCGAATTAGATTGAATGCAAAATAAAAGCATTGAAGTGAAATAAATTATTACAACAGTTAATCAATTTAGTTTCTGTGGTAAAATAATGTCTGGATGGGAATAAAAATATTTCAACCATTCAATAAATTAAATTATGGAAAAAGAAAATGTTTCTAAGGGAAATAGATTATTACAACAATGAAATAACTTTCTATTGATTTGCTGAGTGAAATTTCTTGCCGTTAATCAAATTGATGTTCCCCCTTATGATCCGAAAGGGCCAACATCATTGGACAAAGGAAAAAATGCACGGTGAGATGACATAAACGACGATGGCATACTTGAGCTGTTGTTGAAGTTGGGTGTTGGGGATTGCGGGAAAAATGCATTGTGAGATGGCATAAACGAGGATGGCATTGAAGGTGTTGGTGTTGCATTGGAAGCTTGGGACCTTTCCCAAAGGTCTTGCAACCATATGGTTATCTTTTGAGGTGTGTCTATAAGGCTGAGGTAGATGGTGCGGTTTGTTGAGTCCTTGATGGTGTTCACAAGTGTTGTAAACACACCAGTGGGGGCATCTGGGTAAGTGTCATGGAAATGTTGTAAGATGGTTGTAAACTCTTTCTTTTCAAAGGCTCTAGTTGCCACACCACTGCCTAACTCATGAACCTTTGCATAAACCTATGTGAATTCAGATAACACTTCATTTGAAAGCCCACATCGGTCTTCAACCATTGATGGCCGCTTCTTGCGCCTAACAACAGGAGGCCTCCCGCCAACGCTCTGTGTATTTGTTTCGCCTCCCCCGGTGTCTCCCTCACTTTGCATCCCATATGCAGCCGTATTCGGTACCCCTGATTGGCTTCCAGTGTTCATGGGTGTCTCTGACCCATCTAAGTCGACACTGACATCATCCTCGGATACAACGTCAAAAGGGATTTGGGTGTCCGTTGAAGACATTGCATGATGTCCTCTAGCAATGTTCCTCCCCGCCATCATCTTGATGTCATAGTAGTGGGGAAACAGCTTGTTAAGCAACCTAGCAAGGTCCTTGTTTGTCTAAGTATACGAAAAATTTGTATTAGGAAAGTTTAAGTGTAAATATAGGACATTACTTTATTCGATTAAGGGACTGGTTATTGGATATACCGCAAGGCTCTCCCTCCATTCAGGGCAATCGGGCAGCGTGGGCTTATGCCTAGTGTCATCCCATCCAATGCCACTTTTATTCGTCACAAGCTTCAAAGCGGCATAGTCCCTCCTCAAGTTCTTCCATCGAGTTTTGAGCTGGTCTATATTGCAGGCCGTCTTCCCCATCCTAGTTTGCATTTCCACAGTTGCCTCCCTCCAAGCCTCCCTAGTGAAATGACCATCGACACACCTGCCTAGGTCATATTGTATGCGCAATGCTGATACTAGAGCGGCATCAGAGTCTCTTGCCCAAACAATATGAAACTTGGGCTCACCGGAAGACATACCCCCGCAGGTGCTGCAATATATTATGATACACAAATTGTTATGCTATCAAGATAATACTACAGTGGAATTTGATTCATGCCATCGGATTCATCTCAAATTGTACACGTTAGCTATATTTGAAGATGTGTTTTGTTTGCTGATAACATATCTGTCTTGCATTACTTGCTAAGCCAACGAAAGCATGTACTGGAATGGTGATGGCTGAGCTGCAATTACACCAAAATTACTCTATACAATAGCTACTACTATGTCGGTGTGTCCTGGAAGTATTCTGTAACTAAACTTACTCTATACACCAAAATTGATTCTGTAACACAATCATTGCTACATTGCACATGTCGGTATAAAATTGTTCTATTTTAGCTGTTGAAACAGAGGAAGTTGGGTCACTAAAAACTATTACTAGCTATAATAATCAAATAGGTCGACAAAATGATGCTTAAACTGAGGAATTGCCTAATGTTGTATCATATTAATAGATTGAGTAATTCATGTAATTTAGTAAAATGTCATTCTGAACCACAACATTGTATCTACATAAGAAAATTCCTACTTTCACAAACTTATCTATGCAAGAAACACAACATTTGTCTTTCAAATACAAATCAAATGTCAGAAATAAAATATGGTGATCAAATAGACTCAATGTAATTCAATCATTGTGTAGATTATCTCTTCCTAGTCAAATTGATTCCATTTTGTACAGACCTAGGTATTCTATAACAGAAACACTGATAAATTGCACATGTATGTATAAAACAGTTCTATTTCAGTGTAATGTACATGTTCAGTGCATGGAAAGTCAACAACAAGCCATGATAGGATAATCCAAGCATATTTGTTTGATGCTTTCAAGCAAAAGAAATATTATGATATCGTTTCAATGTTATAAATCATGACACATGCTATGTATTATCATAGATTAAATCAGTAGATTAAATTGTTCCCCCTTATTACAACAATGAAAAAGTTGTTCTATTTCAGTGTAATGTACAGGTTCAGTGCATGGAAACTCAACAAGAACCCATGATAGGATAATCCAAGCATATTTGTTTGATGAGTTTCAAGCAACAGAAATATAATGATATCATTTCAATGTTATAAATCATGACCTATAATACAAGTAATGTATAAATAAAGGTAGTTATTAGTACTCATTTTCGACCTATAATAGGTCGACAAAATGTTAATATCAATATCACAAATGTAAAGAGATTTTAATTGCAAGTTGTTGAAACAGAGGAAGTTGGGTCATGATTTTAATTGCAAGTTGTTGAAACAGAGGAAGTTGGGTCACTGAAAACTATTACTAGCTATAATAATCAAATAGGTCAACAAAATGATGCTTAAACTGGGGAATTACCTAATGTTGTATCATATTAATAGATTGAGTAATTCATGTAATTTAGTAAAATGTCATTCTGAACCACAACATTGTATCGACATAAGAAACTTCCTACTTTCACAAACTTATCTATGCAAGAAAATCATTTCAATGTTATAAATCATGACACATGGTAGTTATTAGTACTCATTTTCGACCTATACTACTGCAATACTAATCAGTAGATTAAATTGATTAAATTTTTGATTGAGCTAGTTATTATCATAGATTAAATTAGTAGATTAAATTGTTCCCCCTTATTATAACAATGAAAAAGTTGTTCTATTTCAGTGTAATCTATAGGTTTAGTGCATGGAAACTCAACAAGAACCCATGACATGACAATCCAAACATAATTGTTTGATGAGTTTCAAAAATAAGAAATATTATCATAGCATTTAAAATTTAAATTAATGTGCACGTAGAAAGAGTACGATTATAAATTAATATCACAAAAGAGATTTGAACTACAACAAGTTGTTGAAACAGACTGGGTTGGGTCACTGAAAACTACTATGGTGATCAAATAGAAATCAAATAGTCTGGGTTGCCTTTCAAATAGAAATCAAATGTCAGAAATAAATTATGGTGATCAAATAGACTCAATGTAATTCAACCATTGTGTAGAATCCAAAACAATAATCATTTATTTTACAGATTATCTCTTCATAGTCGAAACTGATTCCATTTTTTACAGACCTAGGTATTCTATAACAGAAACACTACTAAATTGCACATGTATGTAAAAAAATGTTCTATTTCAGTGTAATCTACAGGTTTAGTGCATGGAAACTCAACAAGAACCCATGAAAGGATAATCAAAACATATTTGTTTGATGAGTTTCAAGAAACAAAAATATTATCATAGCATTTAAAAGTTATAAAGCATGAAATATGGTACTTATACCAATAATACTACAAGTAATGTATAACAAAAGCTAGATATAAGTACTGTTTATCATTTTATTATTCCCTAGATGCACATAATCAGTTATTACAGTTATTTTTTCGACAATAAAATCATTTTGGGATACTTGTGGGTACTACATAAAGACTATCTCATCCTAGTCCAAATTATCTCCATATAGCAAGCAATAGGAAATCAAAAAGCATAACAAAGGGACAGAAAGAAGGAACTTTGGGGTAGATATCAACCAAAAAGGTTGTATTACAGCAATCCAAACATATTTGTTATATGAGTTGAAACAGAGGAAGTTGGGTCAAGAAAATCATTTATTTTACAGATTATCTCTTCCTAGTCGAAACTGATTCCATTTTTTACAGACCTAGGTATTCTATACAGAAACACTAGTTTTTACAGACCCAGATATTTTGATATCCAAGGCCTAACTCCTTAATCAATTTCTTAGCTTCATGATAAGAAGATGGGATTGTGACCAAATGTGGAAAGGCATCCAATAGAAGTTTCAATAGTTGACTAAAATATGTGTTTGTCCAGTGAAACATACATTTTAAATTAAATAGTTGTAGAAGAAATGAAAGTGTTGACAAATTCTTACAACCAGGGTAAAGCTCATTATTAGAAAGAAGGAACTTTGGGGTAGATATCAACCAAAAAGGTTGTATTATTCCTTGGCCTCCTCTCTGACCGTATTCAAACATGAATAATGAGATGGATATATTCTGACTGTCATACACAATGATTAACAATAATACTACAGAGATGGATATATTGTGAAAAAAGCATAACAACAACAAACATTGCTTAAACTATGTCATCGACTGATAAAATGTGACTGTCATACACAACGATTAACTTGCTTAGAACCAATGTCATCTGAATAAATACACAAATTCATAACCAATCTACCTTAGAAATGTCTGCCCTCATCGACATCACAAATAAAAGCGTCGGCTACCCTATTTCGTAACCAACCTTAGCAGCAAAGGGCGAGAAAGAAGAAGCACTGCGGAATCCTGGCTGTGTGTAGTGCCGCCGGAGCACCAGGGAGGAGAACCGCCCGATTTCAGCCAGGGACGACCAGCTTCCGCGAACAGCTGCTCCAACAGGCGTATGTGGAAGTGAAGAACCTCGCAGCACAAGGCGAATATGAAGGCAGACAAACGCTTTGCCTTGGACGCGCTAGGGTTTCTTCTGTGCGTTGACAAGATGGGACAATGTCAGATTGAGATAGTCGAAGACCAGGGCAGGGTATGGGTTACCTTGCTTTTGAGGGATGTAGCCGCCCCAGTAGACCGGCGGTTGCAGACGGCTGAATTAATTCTCCACGCGGGCGCTTCACCCGACGATGACCTATGGCCTCCATCCGCGATTTGGTCGAGGTCGCAGACATCGCTTTACTTCTCTCACACACGGACCAACAGTATTGCGCGCAGAGAACAGATACGAAGCATCGGGAGGCAGAGCGCCGAAAGGGAGAAGGCTAGGGCGAGAGGGAGAAGAATAGGGCGCGAGGGAGGGGTGCGAGGGATCAGGGTCAGGCGGTTGTGTCTGGGCAGAAACCGGACTGAGATT
The DNA here is from genome assembly GCA_963693085.1 of Alisma plantago-aquatica. Taxonomy (NCBI): domain Eukaryota; kingdom Viridiplantae; phylum Streptophyta; class Magnoliopsida; order Alismatales; family Alismataceae; genus Alisma; species Alisma plantago-aquatica. The sequence goes on from OY856410.1 coordinate 1,266,820,546, forward strand.
TGCAATCCTGCCTCGGCCGGGATTGGGATTATGCGGATTATGAGATTCTATTATTCCAAAACGGGGGTCGGGTTGGCTTCCAAACACATTTTTCGACCAAACCGGACCGGATCATGCCCTCGTGGCGCTAAACGACGGGCGCTAATCCAAGGCGGTTGTGTCTGGGCAGAAACCGGACTGAGATTTGCAATCCTGCCTCGGCCGGGATTGGGATTATGCGGATTATGAGATTCTATTATTCCAAAACGGGGGTCGGGTTGGCTTCCAAACACATTTTTCGACCAAACCGGACCGGATCATGCCCTCGTGGCGCTAAACGACGGGCGCTAGAGTCAAGAAACCAACCGAACTGTCAAAGTACTGTGGCGTTTCCGCATTCTACACATCTGCACGGAGCGGCGGCGGCGCGTAGAGTCAAGAAACATTGTAAAGTACCAATTTCGGTCAGATCCTCACACAGAACAAGACGGCGGTGCCTTTTATTTTTCGTCTCAGTGTATGTTCGATGTTAGTAAATTGCTGCCGGCATCACGGACATCCAAGAACACATATGTACTTTATAAAGTTATAAGCACCATCTTTTTCTACATATTTTTTATCGTGTGTCGATTGTGCTGTGGAAACATGTCTTTTTAATGGAGTTAATAAGTCTTATACTTCCAAAATCTAGCCTTCTTGCAGAGCTGATGAAGTGCCTTGTGATGCTTAACTCCTTTACAGATGAGTTATATGCTTAGCAATGATATCTATAGGTAAATACCTATCACAAACAAATGTTTCTGAGCGAACATTTCTAGCCTACCATGTGAACAATTTTGATCCTATATAATACAAAACACACTTTTGTGTACAAAATTATACATCTTTTTGCACTTTTTCTCCTCTACATATGTAAATAATCACCAAATACATAACTATTTTTAGTTCCTACCTCCATTAATAATTTTCACTACTGCAAATTCCTCAATAGTCCACGGTTTGCATTTCGTTTCCTTGTTTAAAATCAATATAGGTAGCTATATTATTTAAATAAACAACATATTTGTATGAAATGTTTTAATAATATTGTTTGTTCGGAAATTAGTATTATTTATGACAATATAATTCAAACGCTTTCTAAAATGTGGTTTTCTTTTTATGTTAGGCTTTGACTATGGACAATCAATATTTTATAAACACAAATTAGATGTATAAGCCAAAAATAAGATTTGATCGTCGTCGGGATAATGATTTTATTCAGGGGATAGATTGTTTTATGCATTTTTTCTCAAATAATGTTAAGACAGTAATGATGCTTTGTCCATGTATGAAATGTGAGAATAAGGTCCACAAAGAACATAACACTATTAGGGAGCATTTAGTCCTCTATGATTTTCCCCTCCTGTGTAGATAAAAACATACATCTTTTTCTATGCGTTGTGCATTTACCAACAATGCATAACCAATTTTAATTCCTACCTCCAGTACAAAAAATTCTATTATAATGTATTCACTTTACAATGACTGATCATATTTGGAAAGATACAATTTGTCTATATTGTAAATTTGTTAATATTTTCACACATCACACTAGTGCAAAATCTTCTATAATCCACAGTTGGCAGCTTAGTCCATGATTAATATCTTCACACATCACTATCGTAAGACTTTGTTTGGACCACAATTTCAAATAAATGCACAGATATATTTTATTTAGATTTTAAAGCATTTTACAATTTAATTGGTGTAAACTTGATAAATTATTAACTATGTATACTCACAATAGGGTGTTGATTGGAATCAAAAAGTTAGGAAGCAACTTTGTTCTTGATGTACTTTTGAGAAGAATCTTGTCATAGGCGCATATGTCCTGACGCGTACTTCATCTTCCTGTGAGTGCTCTAACTTTTTCTTCTTCCAATATACAACTAACATCAACTACAATAATCATTTTAAATTTCACCATCATCGACTGTTATAAGGTGCCAATACTTATCGATCAATATTCATGTATGACTTCACATATGCTCTGATGTAAACGAGTGTAAAAGCTTGTATTTATCCTCCATGTTTTATCCTATGTCTTGCATATTACTTTATATTCATACTTATGTTCGTAGTTGACTATGGGTATTGTCTTTTTCATATGAGATACCAAGTTGCATGTTTTATATTAAATGTTCAAATAATTTAAACTCTTTGTTATCAGATAAAAAATATTATCATAAAAAATATTGTGAAAAAAATATGAAGATAATGCATGTATTTAATATCAATATAGGTAACCGTATTGTTTGAATTAACAACACATTTTGATGAAAATTTTAATATTTTTAGTTGTTCAAAAACTAGTATTATTTGTGACAATATAAATCGACCTCTTCCTAAAACATGTCTTTTTATGTTAGGCTTCAACTATGGACAATCAATATTTTATCGATAGAACATGGATGTATAATCTAAAAATAAGATTTGATCATTGTCGGGATAATTATTTTATTGATGGGATACATTTCTTTATGAATTTGCCTCAAATAATGTCAAGACAAGAACGATGCTTTGTCCATGTATGAAATGTGAGAATAAGTTTCACAAAGAACACAACATAATTAGGGAGCATTTAGTTCTCTATGGTTTTTTCCCTCGTTACACTCTATGGGTGTACCATAGTGAACTATTTTATAACAATCAAACTACTAGAAATTCACCACTTGAGTCAAATGCACTACAAAAAAAATGGCCTTTAACTACAAATAAAAATTGTAGTTAAAACCCCATATTTTGTAGCTAAAGGCTTTAACTACATATTTCTTTACATATACAAATTGTAGTATATGTTCGTATAGCTAAAGCATTTAATTATATTTTTTAAATATGTAGTTAGATAATCCATTCGCTATAAATTCATATGTAGCCAGAAATGTAGCTAGATATTGTCCTTACATATTTAGATGTAAGTGTAATTATAGCTAAATGTATGACTACAATTGCATATATAGTTTGTATGTAACAAAAGGATGAAGTTAATACATTTTATATGTAGTTAATGTGTAGGGAAAGGCAGTATATATATATATATATATATATAGCTGTATGCGTCTAGCTACATATATAGTGCCATTTATTACACATACATATATGCATAGTTTGATTATTCATATATTGTGAAACTGGTTAGTACAAAAGCTCTTTTAGTAACAAAATTGAGTAGTTAGACCAAGTTATGCTCATTATGACAACAATCTTATTTTCATTTATATTGAATGTCGAATGTACATGAGGAGGACATATACCTTGCCCCTATTATAAAATGTGTACAAAGAAAAAGATATACATATATTATGATTCAGTGAGCTCTACACGCATCTTGGCAAAAGAGTATGTATCTTTCTTGTTGTTGCACCATCATGTTCTTGTTCCTAGTAGCAGTTGGTGATGTGGAAAAAAGAAGCCCTCTTGTAAACAAAGATAAAGATTGGAATCACTATGATCAAACTATGGCTTATCGGGCTTTGCATGTTGTTGTTGTTCCACACCTAACAACACCATGAAATCCTTGTAGTGAGTTTGTCTTACACCGCAAAGCACATTTATCCTCCAAGTATTTTATACAGGGCATTCCTAGGACTGTTAGTATCTTTAGGTTATCAATGAGAATGTTGATGCCAACTCTGCACCCTGGGATGCTTAGCTGCAAAATAGAATAAAAATTAATGATAGTCTGATAACAAGGAGATAACTCAAAATATAAACAATTCATAAATGTATCAAAATTCATAGGATTACGTGATATAATCAGAGCTATAAACCAAAAGGATACCATAGACAAGTAACAAAAAATAGAGCTACTCGACCATATAGGAGGCCTACACAACAAAACACAAAACCCACACACTACAGAAATTTGCAAGAAGCTCCACCTGTAAAGGATAGTTCACATGAGTCAGTATATAGCATCTCAACAAGCATCTTGATCAATATAAGATCAGATTAGACCATTGTTCCTTGATTCACCATACAATAAAATGGTAAGTCTTGGTGAAGAAGGAACTAGTATAACAGAAACCACACTGAAAATAAGAGGATGCTCACTATTTGAGCCTTCAAACAGATAGAGATCCATGAATCAAGCATAAACCTAAAGCCAACAACAGCTCAACCATCATGAAATTAGAACTGTCTACGTAGAACAAAAAGGATCTGAGTTACTTCATAAAACAACTTGTATGTGTATACAACATGTACATGGAATTCGTATGTGTATGTTATTTATATTAGTTGGTCAAAGCCTTAACGATGCATCTGGAACAGTAAGAAAGAATCGTCATACTTGCCTGTAAATCTAAGAAAATAGAACCTCAAGGCAAACAATAGTGCTACTATGAAACACAATAGATCATATATACTTCCAACATAGGTAGTCAACGAAAATTATTTCTATTCTTGGCTTTCAAAAGACTAGTAAACATAGTATATTTTACTAAAGGAATAAGAAACTTACCACGATCAGGTCTCTACATTAGAAAATGCTCCCAAACTAATCCATGTATATGTAGTTGAACACATACTAATCCGGCATACTTGGTTATTTCAGGCAAATCCTAAGCGGCAGCAACCTGCTCTCATAAGAAGAATATTGCAGTTTGAAGGAGAGTGTTACCATATAGTCTTATTCTTATGTTATGTTATTTCTTAATTCTGTTTATGTAATTGTTCCATTTCTCTTTTCTATATAATAAAAGGCAATTTGCTGTTGTGAGTAATGATTTTCGATTAACCCTTTGACCAGCCTATACTAACAGGGATAAACAACAAAATTGCTCCCGAGCAACTACAGAAAAAGGTGAGGTCTAGCACCTCTAGTCCATACTAGAAGAGTTTTAGCACGATGGAACCATGCCAGGTGCAATTTTTGGAGCCAAATATGGGGTAGAACAGGGTGACAGCCCTCATGGTGCTATCAAAACCCTTGACAATGTAGTTGTCAAACTTGGTCTGGAATGTCAGCTTGCTGCTGTGAAGGGAGTAGCAAACTCGCAGGTGAGGTTTTAGGCCGTCATAGTTGATGCTCGGGCACTACTGCGTCAGAGGTAGGGCATGCCACATGATGTATTGTAAAGTGAAACCCAGAAGAGAAGGATCTGGCAGGCCAAAGACTGACTGTCAATTTTGGTCATCATTTTAAGATGAGGCTTGAGCAGAAGAAAATGCCTTCTGACGACTAGAGATGGAGAGGCGTGACTGATTAGGGAACAATTGATAGAAAACAAACTGCTGAAGAGAGAAGATGGATTTTTGGAAGTATCATTCAGTCAACAGTTCATATGTGTTGGTGAAGTAAGGAAGAGTCTGTTCTTTGTGGAATTGTGGGAGAGAAGGTGAAGACGGCTTTGTGAAACAAAGCATCATTTATTCATCTAAATAGCTATACAGTTGTCAACGAAAGAAAATTCCATTAGCTACAGAGAACATGAGTTGGCATACTAAGGGGAAATTCATAGCAGCAGCGATTGCTACTGCTTTAGAAACTCACAACCCGGGTGTCGGTCAGGTTAGATTGTGTTTTTTGAATGGTTCGGTCAGGTTAGTTCGGGTCTGATGATGAACATTTGTTTTATAACCCAAAGAAGTTTGGATCGGGTTGGGTTCAGGTCATGTAAATTATGCATTAGGCTAGGTTTGGGTTTGGGTTTGGATTTGGATTGATAAACCCGACCAATTGCCATTCCCAATGTCGAGCTTGTGCATACTACATATTGATCACTGGCATTGTGCTAAAGAGTCATGGCCATCCTGAAGTGACATTTTCTAATCCAATGCCCATACCCTTGGAAAGAGGCTGCCTGATGGACCTGTTCTTGGAATCGTGGGTAAAGACTGGACTGGGGTGGAACTGGAGTTACAACCTTGACAACTACAAAGATAATAAGAATGGCACATTGGTGTGTCTTATCAGATATAGCACCTTACCCCTGACCATCATGCAAAACCAGACCCGTAAACTCTAGACAGTGGAAAAGTATAACCTGCACCTGAGAAACTATATTTAACTATTTTAAGGATACAAAATGGCCTCAGGTAAGATAAGGAGCTATTGATCAACACCCTGATGAAACAGCCTGATGAGGGTGTAGTGTTAAAAGAATATACATTAGCAAATGAGCATAAAGAAAAAGAAAGTTGTGGAACTGATATCTGTAAAATAATGAATGAAAAAATGATCTAAAACATCTCCTGATTCTTTAGATAGACAACAATGGTACTAAACTTCTTGGTCTAAATGAACTGAAAATAAAACAATAAAATTGAGAAAAGTATCACACAAATAGTAGTTTTGTAAGATAACGAAGAAAAGGTTTCATAAAAATTTCCGTATGTTATGATGAATGGAAAGCTGAAACAAAACAATATTTATATTTACAATGACAGCATTAGCGTTACACTTGAGTAGAATCAATTGAAAAAGCTGCAAATAAACCACCTTAGGATGGAGAGATACAAAAGTTAAAATAATGTCTTCACAGAAGCATAAATAAACTATTTAAATTGAAATTAACAGTAAGTACAATTGTTTTATAGCTTACTATAAAATTGTATTCCTCGACCTTGAAGTTTAGTGATAATACATATCAAAATTAAGTTTCTATTTTGATCATTTTAAAAAAATGGGAATGAATTTAAAGATAGTACTGAGCAAAGGAAACACATCTAACAACCTGGTACCAGTCTACTCTGAGGATATCCAGACAATATATAGCCAAGACAAAAAAACAACTCTGCTTCAAAAGCATTGATACTTTAGAGCCACCGTTTATTGAAACTAGCATACTTTTTGCATCACTTGTGCCACAACTCTAAGAAGGTTTCAAGATCATTCACACTCTTCTAGATGTTATAGTTTACCAATTGAATCTAAAATTTTTGCATTAGAGATATTACATTGGAAACTAATGGAAATTGACAATATTAATCTAAATATTCAACATCATAGTGTAGTGATATCTTTTCTTCCATATTTTATTAGGTTATCTACCAATCATCAATTAAGATGACAACTCAAACATAGGCTGATTAAAGCATGTCGAGTTTGGTTCTCACATTTCTCACTGTTAGGAGTGTCAATTAATAAATTAGGGTCTTTTACTATTATCTTGTTATTTTTTTTTACAATATATAAGGAAACTAACATTATCCAATTGAAGTGAGTTTTGGCATATAGCCTAATTATGATGTGAATAATCTGTAGAATATCTATTTTTATTTTGAGTATGTATATAAAGCCATATAGCATGTAATACATGATCCCAACTGATGCATGTAATACATGATCCCAAAGTCTAAAAAAGATGCCACTACCATAAAGAAGGAGGAGGGAAGACGCATGACCAGATGACCTACATGCCTTAGCACCCCACAATCTCTAACACCCTTATTAGATAGCCTTTAAAACACAAACAAAAATAAAGTAGCATAATGGAGAATTCCGCTAGTACATTCTTCCAAGTGAAATATTTAAGATGCTTGTTGATTGTCACAAAACTTACTCATCTACTTACACACAAAAAAGGCCATTAAATTGGCATTAACTTGCAACTTGTGGTGGGTGGTTGTAGGTCCCTATTTCGTCAATAACTCAGGGTAAGGAACAATCAGAAAGAGGAACTAAGTAGTTAACCCAAAAAAAATTCGAGGTTTCATGAAATTATATTGATTAAGAAATAGATTATTGCAAGAAAACTAACCCATGTCAACTGTTCCTCGCTCCTCACAACCATCCTTCCCATTTTGGCCTATAGAAATGAAGACATTATGTATAAAAATGATATGCAAATAAAATTCCATGAAAGTCTTATTAAACCTATTCGGGTAAGGTCTGCAACTCCATCCAAAAATTTACTAATAATAAAAGAATCGCATGTCACCAGCAACATGCATTGTAGATAGATCCTCCCTTAAGATACAAATAAATTGTGAATCTCTCTTTCAGATGCTATCTTCATTTTGAGTTCATTACATGGAATGAAACCTATGTCACCAGTTACAAAAGGCATGTTAAGGCTTTAGCTCAAGGATACTCTGCATTAGTGATTGCCAGCTCGAGGATATCTGAATCAAGATCTGGGTTGTTTCACACCCACAATTTCCAAACTATAGATTACAGTCAACATATATGACTAGGACATTACTTTGGGATTTAGAGATGGTAGAGCAAATTTACCAAGAATTTGGTCATTTAGAAGCTTGTGCAACTATCAACAACAACAACATATGGAAAGTAAGAAGGGTTGAAACAATCAGGACACTATATATTGCTTTACTTTCTGGAAAGGAAAGAGGAATATTGGGGAAGGAGAGCAATAGTAAATATAATATGAAAGATGAATCAATGTGATGCAATAAAAGGGTTGTGTCATCCACAGTCTAACATGTCCTGTTTGGGTGGGTGAATATAAAATTTTAATGCAATGGTGATGCTCCAGTTTGCTTTGATTTAACTTTTTTTATCCAAAATAGATCCGCACAGGGTGTAAGGTTAAAATGGCGAAACTTTACAAATGGATCAATATGTTTGGGACTATAAGATTCCCTTAGCTGCTTGGTATCATTATTGTGAAGAGGACCACAAGGATACATATGAATACATGTTCTTATTTAGCTCAGAATGGCATGAACTTTGGGTCTGATATTAAGATCAGACATCCACAGTGACAAACAGAAGTAGAATAAATATATATTCCATTTTCAAAATGCCTCCCATCACTCTCATTGCTTCCCCTCGACACAAATTTGTCTATAGTTTGTCCATGTGTCACTAGTATTTGTAAATAAACTCCAATTTTTCAATAGTTCATCCATGACTAGAATGTGATTATAATAGAGACCACATGAGCTTGCACATATATACACCCCCACTCCTCATATATACCACTTTAGTAATTATGTTAATTATAAAGAGCATATAAACTGAACACAACATTCCCATGTTGACTGGGCCTGCTGGCTATTGAAGGTTAGAGCACCACAAAGATTTCGTGTGAGCTGTTGGAAAATCCTACAAAGGAAAGCTTACAACTAAAGATGTTCTCCAAAGAAGAGGTTTCAACCTGGCCTCCACGTTTTGTCTATGTAAACATAACAATAAAATAAATATTGACATTATATGGAACTGTAGTTTTGCTTCTGGGCTTTGGATAAGAGCTAGAAGCTTCATCCCCATCATCCAGTTTGGCAGGAGGATGTACTGAAGATGACAGGAAGCATTAGTAGCCTTATAACCATCCTTATTCTTTATAATATTTTTTATTTAACAAACCAAATCACTTTTGACAATGTTAATCCATCCAAAAGTGCATGGAGTAGAGTAATTGGTGATTTAAAAAGCCAAGCGTAGATAGGTTTTTGCTTTCTTGGAGCTACGCTCCCCCTCCACTTGTAAGTATTTGTTGGTGATAAGGAATAGAGTAGAATTCTTAATGATTAAAAGAAACTTTAGGCCCCAAATGGAAAAAACTTGGGCCACAATAACAAGATGAACTCCCACTACTTTGATATCATCTGAGACAATGTCAAAGTAAGGGCATCATGAAAGAACATATTGTTCCGTCTCTACCCATCTCCAACAAGATAACTAATAGTTGGTTTATCGTTTAAGACTTCCAGTGAACTTCACTTCACTTTTAAAAGTGTAAGGGTTCATTGTGCCCCCAAGAATTCATGTAATGTTGTTTAACTTGGTATAATATGTCTTAGTCTGTTCAACAACAACAAATTTACATTTAGGTTCCAAGATGAACCATACACATTCACGGTTTTAATAACATGACACCAATAGGCAAAGGAACAACAAATGTTCCTCTAGGCTAAAGCCTTAGTGTTTGCATAAGAAGTGTGCACCTCAAAAGTGCAAGGCACCCCTAGAGGCATTAGGACAATAAAGCATCCACAAGGCACATGCCTGAATACTTGCCATATTTTCTTCATTAATGGTCCCTGCTCAGCATCATGTGAGACTTATATTCACTTCCACCTCTAAACACCAAGATCAATGTATTATAGTCAATGTGTTGTGGCATGAGCATAGAAGCATAGAGGTTCTAAGAAATAGCAACAAGGCAATCACCAATCTTTTATTGATCTAATAGTCTTTCCCCTCCACTTTTAAAAATGTATATGTATGCCTCCTACATATTGTCATCTATAGATTGACAGAAGTACTACTAACAATGGTTATCAGATAAGTAGCAAAAAAAGTCACTTTTTGCACCTATGATATGAATTGATCTACTAAAAATATTCTTTCTAGTTTATTATTCTCTGGTTGCATGCATCAATCTCTTCTTTTTTGTGTTATATTGATGGTCTTATGTGTGAATAACATTTTGTAATCATTGGTAACCTATAGCAGGTTGTATAAGATTATTGAAGGACACAATCATAGTTTTTCTTGTAATCATTGGTAACCTATGACATCTCTCTCTCAAGTCTTAAAATATATGAACCGATACCTTGTGGCTAAAGATAACATGACACTTTTTTTATTGAATGGAAGTAGGGAAGTAAAATGCAATACCTTAGGTAGGTGAATCCACCCAAGAGGAAGAATATGAGCGCAATAAATACCATAGATACCATACTCCAGAGTTATTGATTACCCATATACATATCAATAAAACTTTAATAAGTTTTAAAAATTGTAGATCATAAAACAAAATAGGGTCAGTTGTTACTTGCAATGAAAAGAATTTAATCATTCAAAAGTGCGAAGAATGATTTGAGTAGTAGGTAAAGACAAAAAATGGACATTTTTCAACTACATCAGCGTATGCTACTTTAGTTTGAGTAAACTCTTACATATTAGTAAATGGAATTTTTTTTGGGTAAGTCGGGAGATCTTCTTATTCATCCCGCTCTCCTCCTGCAGGCGAATTCAAAGGATTAAACATACATGGGTCTGAATGCAAATTAAACATGGTAGTACTACTACCATTACATTTGTCGCTCCCCAACCAGTTTTGGATACTCTCAGGTGGCCTGGTGTAGTGATATGTCTCCTTTTTGTTTCTAATATGATACTTAGAGAGCCCATCCGCAGCTTGATTGCCGGTTCTCTAGATATAAGAAAGGGTCCAATTTACTTTTTTGACCAAATATTGTTGACACCCATAGATAATACGTGCATGCCTTGGGTGTTCGCAGAATTGTGCATTACCGCATTGATTGCCTATTTACAGTCAGATTCGATGTCCAGTTCCTCCAGGTTCAGATCGTCTGCTTTCTTCATTGCGAACTGCAAGGCAAGAAGCACAGCGTGCAAAGCTGAATTGACATTGGAAGAAAGAGATCCACAGTCCCACACCCAGTTACCTTCATTGTTTCTGACAATCGTTGCTGCTGCGCTCTTCCATCTAATGACAACAGCGTCGACGTTCATCTTCAACCTCCCAACGGTTGGACTTCTCCATCCGTCCTCCGCTCACTCAACGGGTTGACCAGTGTTCATGTCTTCCTTATCCTGCCACGCCGTTGCTGTTGCAGCCACTTCCGACATAACAAACCGGCAGATATGCGTGGTAGGCTTGATCGTCTTCTCAAAGATATGCTGGTTTCTGCAGTGCCATATATACCAGCATGTGATCATGAAAAGGCTCTGTTCCTCACCTTTCAGCTACAGTCCTTGGTTGATCCATGAGGGAGCGTCAGTGGTAAAGAAGGAAGGTGACTGACCACCAGTTAACAACTTCTCTCAGACTGGTTTAGCAAATTTACAGTTGCGAATGGCATGGATCATTGTTTCCTCATTCTCTTGACACCGTCCACACAAGGGGTCCATGGTCATATGGCGTTGGACCCGTTTATGGTTCGTGAGAAGTGCACCATGCATGAGGAGCCACATGAAGTGCTTGATTTTGGCCGCCACCTTGGATTTCCACAACCTGTCCCATTCTCCTTCAGTTCTCAGGTCACGTGAGGTTCTGAGAATGCTGTAAGCGGTCTTGGTAGAGTAGTTCCCATCCGTAGAGGCCTTCCACACAGAAATTTCATTACCTTCTTGATATAGAGGAGCTGCGATGGCCATAATCTGATCCACCCTATCTCTGGGCAGCCAATTCTTGAGGAAATCTTCATCCCAACTACCATTACTCAAAATCACGATGGCTACCTGCAGGTCAGCAATTTCTGCCAGAATTTGTCGAATGGCTAAGTCCTCCAGTTTGGTTCCCTCAAAGCACCAGTAGTCCTTCCAAAATTTGGTCCCATTGTCGTTCAAAATCTCTCTGTAAGAGTTCTCTTCAACGAAACTCTTGCCCTTGAGAATAGCTTTCGCCAATCTAGATAGATTTGGAAGGTTTCCTCCTGTGTATTGCTTTTATTTGGGACTGATGTATTGACACCAGGCTGTGTCCCTTCCTGTGGCCACTTCCCAGGCATTCTTCATGAGGAGAGCCATGTTCCACTCCCTCATGGTGCAGATTCCAAGTCCCCCACTCTCATTCATGCTCGTCACTTTGTTCCAGGCTACAAGAGGGATGGAATGCGTGCTCTGGCGACCACCCCAGATGAACTTCCTTATGCTGCTGTCAATGCGATCACAGAGTCCCAAAGGAAGTTGTGTAGTTTGCATTGCATATGTTGGGATGGCTGTGAGCGTAGCTTTTACAAGGCAACATCGACCCGCAAACATGGGGCTTTTGGCTGCCCAACTGTTGATGAGGTTGTCTACTCGATTCAGGATATCAGCATATGTATGTTTGTTGACTCTCGAGTGGATGATGGGGACGCCTAAGTATCTCCCAAGATCTGTCGTTTCTTTGAATGATCTGATTCTTATCACCTTCCTCATTCTTCTGGGTGCACTTGCTGAGAAGAATATATGTGTCTTCTTTATTGAAATAGATTGACCCGAAGCCTCCCCGAACCTTCTGAAACATTGATTGATTGTTCTCATCTATTTTCCTGAAGCTTTGCTGAACATGATGATATCATCTGCAAAGCACAAGTGGGAGAGATTAATACCAGATCTGCCAATAGAAATAGGTTTCCATTCATTTATGCTGACAAGGTGCTCGATCAGTTGACTTAGACGCTCGACGCACAACACCAAAATGTATGGCGGTAGGGGATCTCCTTGGCGTAAGCCCCTACTCGCTTTGAAGGCCTTTGTGAGGGATCCATTCCATAGGACAGAGCATTCACCTGTGGTTATTGAATTCATTATATACCAGGCAATGTTTGAAGGCAGGTCAAGTTTCTGTAAGGTGTCACTGACAAACTCCCATGCAAGCCTATCGTACACTTTTGATAAGTCAATCTTAATCTCCATATATTTGGCCCCCTTCTTCCTCTTCATCATGTGGATAACCTCTTGTGTCATAGCTATGTTGTATGTGATGCGCCGACCCGGCACAAAACTGGTTTGAGAGGATCCTATCCATGCCTGCATGTACCCTTTTAGTCATTCCACGACTATCTTAGATGCAAGTTTTAGGCATATATTGTTCAACGAGATGGGGCGCAACTGCTCATAATATTCGGGATTGGGAACTTTAGGGGTTAAGACTATAGTAGGATTATAGGATTCATTTTGTCCCGACACGACTTTGCTGAATGAAACCGGCAGGGTTGTTGCACCTGTTGCTTGAGATCCTTTGTCTGCGGACGGATTTCCGTTCTCTATAATCATGTCAATCTGCTTCTCCATGTCTGCAGTTTCGGCTTCATCGCTCTGCCCACCGTGTGTCGACTGCCCGTTTCCCCGCATCCCAACAACTTGGAACTCTATTCTGATTTTCGGAATAATGAAGCTGGTCGTCTGTTTGGGTGGTGTCTCCCTCGTATCCGCCTCTTTATCTGTGTGATTATTCTGATTGCTGCCTGCGAAACCACCTTAGGGATCCATCTCCCTTTTATCACCTGCGCCGCCGTCGTCGTTTCCCACACGCCTCCCTCTCCCCCTAGGTTTCCCCATCACTAATGGGGGATATCCTTTAGTAAATGGAATTTGAATATGAACAAAATTGATAAGTTACAATTTAACACAAACCATATAAGTACCCACTAAAGTTGGATGAAGAGAATTTCACTATGTATTCGTCAGCATAGAAAAAGTCTTGATAGAGAATACCAACAATGTTATACATCTTTTGGCTTGACATTTTAACACAAAAAGAGCCTAGACATGTTTTACAAGTCACTTCTAGAACCCAAATAGACTATTGTTTCTCCAAATGTTTGCTAATTAGCATGCAATATCGTAACAACTTAAACCCCACAACATATTCTTAGTCAATTTTAGAAGCAATTTGTAGCCCCTACACAATAGGTTTCTTTATCTAATAGAATATTTTTGGAAAGATATACCTTCATCTCACTATAATTATATATCTTCATCTCACAAAGAGGAACCCAATTACAAACTTTATTCACCAAGAAATGTAATACATGTTGTGCATAATAAACCTATCCCTTCTATTCATAAAACCCTGCACTACCCAAAGAGGGAACCTCAAAACCACTATGACTTCTGGATGGAAGATGGTAGGAAAACATGATTATCATATTTGTAAGAAATCCACAAGGAACACACCAAGAAGGCCAATATACGAGTAGTACATGATTCAATGTTTGCTTGGCATATTATTTTAAGCTTCATTTCTTGTCAGAATTATTAAAATAGATAACCTCTCCTTCTTGGGTATACCCTTGTTCCAACTGTGTGGCAAGCCCAGTATAACCTTCTCTAGAACAAAGGGATGCTCGATAGTCTCTAAAAAGACCAAAAGAAGTTGGAGGGCCAAGTGTTTCCTCCTCAACAATGTCATCAGGAGATCAATACTCAATAAGAACATCAAGTTCATAGCTAATTGGTCAAGTCACAATCTTCTAAAAATTATATATACAGAAAACAAATGTAAAACTCCTTGAAACAAACAGTTCCATGTCTTGAGCATAATAAATCATTAGATAAAATGTTAAATAAAGTATGACACAATGAATCATAGTGGTTCATACTATTTGTGACTGAAATGAGTAGCAATTGTGTATTCCAACACATGGCACTAGATGAACAATATCTATGTTCTATCTGTTCTTAAAAAGTATTAAGTGGATAAATATTGAACTAGAATTATCATATGGGAAGAAATAATAATGTGTATCTATATAGATACACCTAAAAAACAAAAATTGCAGGAGTACAATGTAAACTGGTTGTTTGAAGAGAGTAGCTGCAAAACAATCGGACTTGACACCAAAAACATGAGGACACGAACCCAACTTTCACCAGTTTTGTAATAATTTACACAACAGGTATTTGTGAAACTCGTGATGAGTATATTAAGTAAATGTCACTCTTGCAATTAAGTCCATCTTAAATGGAAGCAATAATCTCCTTTTTAAGAAAATTGGTTTCATTTCATAGACTGAACACAACAAATAAAAGTAAGACATAAAATAAACTTCAAAAAATAGAGCAACCTATAGTTGGATGTTTTCTTCATCCTTGTAATAGGAACAATGATATACCTCAAATTTAACCACTTCCGCCCGAAAAACAATTAACAACCAAGGTCAATCTACTGAACAAAAGGAAAAAGAATGTAGCAAAACCAATTTCTCGTACTTGTAAAATGATAAGAGAAATAATATGTCCTCATATTGAAAAGCAATAGGAGATGATTTCTAATAAAACTGTATGATGCATGTGTTATATGTAGATAACAAGTGCACCTTCATTTTTCTATGTTTTGAATTGTTTGCTTCTTGAAATATCATTTCTAATAATCTCACCTCAAACAAATCATATTACAGAGTGCTTAGCAATTTCTCCCAACAAGTGACACCCTAAAACAAAACTTCATAGTTTGTCCTAACAAGTCACGGTCTCTAACAAGAAAACCATTTCAAGACTCCATCTCCCCTCCACTTAAACTCCATCCACGCCCCCTTCCCCTCCCTTTTCCCTGTTTACTAACTCGTGTTGTATTCTTTGAATATTATTAAACTAGACAAGGGATGATGATGGAGGACGCCCATCCTTGTACACTTTCTCCACCCATTATAACTAATAAACAGGGCAACGTTTCTAAAATAGGGAAGTTATTCTACCATGTTACCTTCATGTGTAATGTTGTGCGGGAACAACTTCATGTGCTTCCAATGACCACACAGCTCGTCGTGGTCTGATTAGGAATCATATTGCTGTTTGATATCAACAATCAGATCTGTTATAACTAGCTACATAGCTTAGATAATGAAAAAGGAACGTTGAGCATTTGCAACCATCCAGAACCAACATTCTCATTATCTGAAAGATAGTAGCCACACTTGACATTTTAAGGAGATGAATACAGATACCATCATACCATAACTCTGAAAGCTATGGCGCTATGGGCTTCGAAAATTGCAAGTCGAGAGTTGTCCCTTCCTATGTTGCATATCGAGCAGTGTGCATGTGGAACAAGTCTCTGTAACATATTTTTCTTGGTTTGTAGTTGTTCCTATAAAGGTGCTAGAAAAAATGGATAAGACATTGGGATATATGATGCTTCCACAAGGGAAATCCATGAGGGTAGGTGTCTGTACTTTTTTCATACATTGCAGTCTCTTTCTTCTGTTGTAATAAAATGTTTGCATTTAAGTGGAGTTTATTATTCTTCTCAAGTTAAGTTCTTGTTAAAAAATATGTCTACTAAAATTAAAGGTAAATATTTGTTTGATGAAAATAGACCTGATAAATGAGTCTTCAGGTGGTACCTTAATTGTTGGTGAGAGAGCACAAGTTTTGTTGAAGAAATATAACTCAGCTTGTTTCAATCCGATTCAAACATTTCCTCTAGAATGCTTATCTCTTTTCTCTGTAAATTAGGTGAGATAGTCAAAATGTTAAATTTGCATGTCTTTAGAAGAGTTTATAGAACACGATACAACCAGGAAGAAATAGTGTGGCAAGTTTCTAAAGCATATAATATTGTGCTCGTGGATAGGCTAAATAACTTTTCACATCAACTTCCCCTGTTGTCAAAGTTCATGTCTTTCCAAACACAATTGTGTGGCAGGTCACTGAAGCATCCAATATATGTCCACTATTCAGTGATATACCTTGCAAGTGATTAACCAACAATGAACAAAGAATTTAGGATACATATATCAGTCCACTTGCAAAATATGATTCAAAAATCACCAGCTAGAGAAAAAAGGGAACCTTTGAATTTTATTATAAATGTCCCCTGAAAAAGAAACTTTATTGTGGACCATTGTGGCTGTGTGATTTCTTTCTTAGGTCCTACTATATTAATTACATGTTGATATAGACCAACTTGTACCTCATTGCACTGCAGGCCTTAAAATTTGGGCACTTAGTAACAAGTTTATCTGTGTAGTAGTTGCAAGGATATAACATGCATGGTAAATAGAAGTCCATCATACGTAGCAGTTGGAAGGCAATAATTTACATTCTTGCTTCCAAATTCAACATCCATAAGAAGGTACTTGGTGGTTGTGATTTAATATTAATGTCAAGTAGAATACAATACATTATTAACAATTTTGCATTAAGAAACAACTCTTCTGATGTTATGTATACCAACAGTGCTTTCAAAAGAAAAATGCAAAAAAGGCGTCCTATTAAGATAGTTTCCATACTAGGCTAATACCAAAATATTTGATATTTTGTGTAGTCAGCAGTATATTACATTCTTCCATAATTCAATATTGTGTGTGGTTTTTAAGTTAAACTGATTTTAATGCCCTACTAACATGTTAAAAGCTTACAAAAAATTGAGGATTAATTGGTTCTCTGTGAGAAGGAACAATAAACTCGGTATAGACAACCATAAGCAGTGCAATCTATACATGAAATATTATTCCACCAGAAATACACATAGTCAGGAAAAGATGATCGGAATCAAAGACATTGAATATCCACCTCTGAAAACCCAGGAAGGACAAAGTTACCTACCTTTGTTTAGAATCACATCCAACAACATCTTTGCTAACAAGCACAAGAGCAAGTTCCATTCTAACACGCATAGGACATGAAACCCCAACTTAGCTGAATATCATTCCATAAGAGCAAGACATGTTATTAACATGGTTATTGAAAACCCTATATAGTAGAAACCTTAAGGACAAATATTAGAACATCAAGAAGTCTATGGAAACCATCTTTTCCAACATGTCATGACCATCACAACTCTAACAAAATAAAATACAGCAAAAACAACATGAAAAACTTTGTTAGAAGGACACCACCATCTCAGAAATTATGGATACATAGAGAGTCTAAACAGTATTGCCCAACAGCTCATCTGAGATCCAATAGACTATAATAGAACAAAAACATTGTCAAATAGAACCCTCTGCGAGATGTCTTTACATGAAAGTAGTAGCCATCTTGTATTCTTTAAACTTCTAGGTTCTCAACTTCATATTATACTAATCCATTACATGGTTTCTAGGGATCTGATTTTGCATCAGATGGACATGTGTAAGGTGCTACATCTGATAAGAGAGACCGACATGGCATTCTTATTATCTTCATAATTATCAAGGTTGTAGCTGAAGTTCCACTATTGTAAATGTAATCGTTCTCTTGTTTTTTTTTAAATGGACGACACATTAAAAGTTTCTTCATGTTTAGCCAAAGAAATGCTAACAACTCATAGAATGAATCATTCAATAAGTATGCATTAAAGCTCAAACATGTTTTCCGATTAGCACTTATATCTGTCATCATACTTTTCTTTTATACTACTAAAGATTTGTATGCAAAAGGCATCATGATATAGAGATTCAAGAACACTAAAAATGGATATAATCTCATATATTTCATTATTTTTGCAGTTCAGCGGCAAACCTATTGGAATTGTTGGCTTGGAAGGATTGAACTGGAAATTTTGAAAGGAGATGAAGCCTATGGCTTTCAAACCGGTTACCATTCTAGATCTAGAAAACATAATCAGATTTTTGCAGTTTCTTATACATATTGATCGTGGTTCCTTTGTTGATGAAAACAACCTTGTTTCTACTCGGGTGGACAATTCGGTGGAACTGGGCTAGATGTATTTCAGCAGGAGCATCACTTATCTAAGGAGATGTTTGAACTTGAAAATGTAATTTTGTTACCTCATGTTTAGATGAGAGTATTGAGAGTACCTTCCTGTAAGGAATGACAAACTTGCTTATCTCGAATTGGGATGCCTTTTTTTGGATATGCCCTTGTTAACACTATTACAAAAATGCTCTGAGGAATAATATAAATGCCAGCATGCATTTTATCTAGTTTCAATAATCAGACATGCATAGTGGACAAATATACATATAAGGAAACAACTATAAATAGGATCAGAACTTTCACTTAATTCAATAGTTCAAATGGGAAAGGAAAGATTTTTTCTTTACTCTTAATTAAAGTTGTCATATGAGGAACAAATCAGTTAGTGATTTATTTTCTGACTGAATATGTAATATTAATGTCTTTAGCTCTCAATTTTCAGGTGGTTAAGGCCCCTATCATGTCTTGCAATCGTGTTGATTCATTTATAGGTGAACTTTGGATCCTCTTCATTTACCGGTAAACTTTGGATTCTCTTCATTTTTTTGGTTGGAGAATCTTTTGTTCTTATCGTTCTTTTTCTTGTGAAGCAGAGTTATCCATGTTCCTTATAGTTCTTGGCTTCTTAATGAGTAAGAGGCTTCTCTCTTGTTAGAATGTTACAGATTCAAGTGCAAGTCTCCAGTAAGAAGCCAGTGTTTTCTGGATTGCTATGAGATATATGGATAATTGATGTATTGTGTTTCTAGTGTCTTTGATTTTTTCACGTAGATATGAATGTTTATTAATCAAATCTATATTTATAATCTTTATTCAAGGAGATTCATAATAGTCCCATCTCGTCTCTGGTTTGAGAAGTTATTATTTCAGTTTGTTTGGCTGGAGAGGAAGTTTATTGTTATGGTCTTTCTCATTCTGGTTTCTGGTTGAGTGGGAGACCTATTTATTCTCTCCTTATCAAAATGAAGTTTATGGGTTCAAGGTTTTATTCTCTACTTTAGGTTTTACTATAGCTGTATCAGAGAATATAATGAAAAATGGCTATGAAGGGTTATGAAATGACCATTTATCTGAAGACGTCATCAGGAGTGTTCTGATTTGTTACCTGATTGTGGTTCTTTAATGTGACATCAAAGGTCCAATTAGTGTCTTCCAGATACTAGAGGAAGCTAAAATGTATATTCTATTATTTCTATTTCAATAGGATTATTCAGAAGATATATACATAAAAATACCTCATCCAGGCTCTCTCCTTCGGGTTGTCTAGCATGTGGTCCTCGAGGTGAACTATGATCTAGAGACGAAGGCAAAAGCTTATCAATAACTTGACACCAATTCTTAACTCTACGTGAGTGTACCAATGCATTTCCATTTATTTAAAGGCTACTCAATTCATATATTGGGGTGAGACCTTTTTCTCCATGTTGTAGCTAGGAGGAATCTTGAGTTTCAATAATATGTACTCCAATGAGACATCGATTCCTCTAAGCCCAGAAGATGCACAAAGACATTCATTGAGTCCCTAAACCAAGAACCACATATGTATTCACAATCTAACATGTGCACAAAAGTATGCAAATTCATGGTAATGAGTGACAAAATGAGCTTCCCACTTTGATGAACAACAGCCTCATTGAATAATTGAAGACAAGCATGATTTTTGGTCCTTTTCTAAAATTAACCAGTGTGGATCTATTGTCAAAAAGTTTAAAGAGCATATATAGTCCATCCATTGTTTTAACTTACCTTCTGTAAACATAAAGAATCCAGATTCATGTGTTTTTACTAATTTTAAGCAAGAAAGAGAATATCCAACATCTTTGCAGTGCCAAGGAGCACAACTACTGAATTATATTTTGCTCAACACATGACTCCAAAAATCACAAATCAAACTTTCATCTCTAGGAGAAAAGAAGACGGTCACAAATTGAGTTGCTTCCAACTCTATAAAAGCTGTTGATCTCCATACTTCCTTTTGTGGCAGAAGAAGTTCAAAAAGACAAGAAGCCAAATACAAAGATCGGATACTAAACTGCAATCATGAACCACTTCAGACTGATAGCCACTTCATGATCTGGAGTGGTTGATTTTGAATGCCAAGAAGCCACCAAGGCAGATAATGAATGGTTGCCAATTTGACAATGAAGATGGAGTTCAACTTACATTATTTTGTCTTTTGACCACCCAGAGCCTAACCTTTGCCTAAATCGTAGTTGGATGCATTACTATGGTACCACTATAGAGACCCTGAAAAGTTGTCCCTGACCATTACACTAAAAGTAGAAAGGTTGCAGCTGTGAACATTTCAAGATTGGATTGCAGAAAAGGCCTTCTGCTCAAGTATTTGGACATGAAGATCATACCAGAATTTCAAAACTATTTCAGATGCTCAAATTACAAAAAAAATGATATAACGTGCTGAAATATTTGAAACAAGCAAAGGTATCAATGGAAATAGGAATCTAAATCATCTATATAAAAAAATGAAACAACTAAAACATGTTGAAATGTTTGAAAGAAGTGAAGGTCAGTGGAAATACTAAAATTAAAAAATTAATCCTTTTTCAAAGCTATCAGAGACTGCCAGTAGATTGAGCTCTTCTGAAGCAGCTATTATGGGAAAAAACTGACTATGTGGGATCTAATTTGAGTGAACCTAATTCTCTTTTAGAAATCCCTGAAGTTATTGTTTATTGGTGTAAACCAGGTTGATATTGAAGAACTTCTACTTAAATAGAGATACATGATATGTCCATTGATTCTACTGAGTTTAGAGTGAAAAAATGAAGCCACTATCCAACCTCTCCAAGTCTGGATGAAACTAACACTTCTTCAAATTGAAAAATACCATCATGAGCATCAATCCTTCAAGAGATGCATGATTTGAATTTAGATGAATTGTTTTTTAGAACTAACATTATAACCTAAAACTACTAGACCTATGCTCACAAAGAAAACAAGCCCATGACAAGATAAGAAATCCTTTTGTCAGATTTTAGAACCAATCAGACAAGTATATGAATATATTGATACATATATAAGAGGCGGTTAATGAATTTGAGAAACTACTGCATGAAATCTATCTTATTTAGTAGAAATTTAATGATAGTCATAAATGGTTGATTTGACAACCAATCCGAGCTATTTAGTTCAAAAAGCATGATATGGAATAATGAGAAGACATCACAATATATAGAAGACGTCACAATATACAGATAGCAAAAAAAAATCGGATGACGACTAATGATTTTGGGGAATAGGGATATAAATACGACTAGATAGAAACGAAGAACTACAGTTCTAGACAAGAAAATGGTGGAACATTGATAAAATTGAACATTTTTGGATAATACTTGTAGGATTTTGAGCAAAAAAGTTAGAGCAAACCAGACAAAAGTTCTACTGGGAAGCTAATCAATTACCAAATTCATATACGATAATACATGGGTGCTTGATCTTATGAGAAAGTTCACTGAAGATCATGAGATAGTAAGAAGTGTTACCTACAAATTTTATTCTAATTTTCTTTCCCTACAATCTATGTTAAAGAAGTCTAGATTGAAGCACATGTTCAACCGTTCAATATTTTTAGACTCACCATTTGCCAATAAACCCCACGCCTTGTCTTGTATTAATTTAGATGAGTACAATAGGTTTTAGAGGGCAGTTGAAGAGTTAGCTGTGGTCTGTGAACCATTGGTGAAAGTACTTAAAGATGTCTTTGGAGGGAAACCGATAATGGGGTATGTATATGAATTAATGATCAGGGTCATGGAATACAAAAGAACCAATTAGATAATGGACAAGAAAACTATAAAACTTTTAAAGAACTAATAAGTATAAGGAGATGCATCATTAGAGGATTATTCATATACTGCACATCTCCTTATACTATTTGAAACTGAAGA
The DNA here is from genome assembly GCA_963693085.1 of Alisma plantago-aquatica. Lineage (NCBI taxonomy): Eukaryota > Viridiplantae > Streptophyta > Magnoliopsida > Alismatales > Alismataceae > Alisma > Alisma plantago-aquatica. The sequence goes on from OY856410.1 coordinate 1,266,843,484, forward strand.
TAAATCAAATTCTCAAGTAATGGGTACCACACATGGCAAATAGAGAGTTTGTAGGAATCTTCATATACACCAAATGCGTAACAGGACTGGAAACTACTCCTGCATAGGAAACTCAAGACACAAATGAAGAGGTAATGAGGGTGAGTAACTTAATTGATAGAGACCAACATGTTTGGAACAATGAGGTTATCCAAGATATTTCCCAACTATAAATCACAAAAAAGGTATTGTTAAGTCCCATCAGTTTGCATTACCAGAGTATTATCTGTCTTGGGGGCAGATAGTGGTGTGTTTTCACTTTGATCATCCTTAGTTAGCAATTTTGGGGAGCACACTATATTGGTCATCATAGTGACCACATAGAAACAATGAATATGGAATATGGAGAACAAAATGGAAAGGAGACTAGCCACCAAAACTCAGATATATTTGTGGAGAGGGTGCACAAGGAATATGCTAATGAAAAGTGCCTATTTAAGGGACACTTTGTGGAAGAATCATCATGCAATATTTTCTTAGATATGAATGAATCAATAAAACATTTAATTTTTTATTGGAAATACACTAATGAGTCCTAGACTATTACTCATTGAAGGATATTATACTATACTTTCCAGATAAATATTTTGCATTGACATTTAAACAACTTATCTGACAGATTGCGAAGAATGGACTATATGAATTTGTGACCAAGTATCGAACAATCTGGAGGTGACACAATAACTCTATTTTCACTGAAAGGGAACTAAGATTCGAGTATAAATTAAATGGTTTAAGAACGTGATTACTGACTACACATTGTACACAAAGCATAACCATCAAGTTGGCGACAAAGAGATCAAAATAGGGAGAAGATACTGACCATTAGTAATGTCATAATAAGGAATGATGGAGGTGTACTAGGACTCCATGATTCATGATGGGCAGTGTGAAGGAAAGGGAGTTGTAACCAGTTATGAATTAGGTAAGATTGTGGCAACCATCCAAGAAGTGGAAGACATACAACTCAGAGTGGAGATGGCAGAGGCATAAGGAGCTTTCTTGACAATGGAATAGTTGCAAACAACATAATGTTAACTTGGAGAATAAAAAAGACAACAGAAGAAAGTAGGTAATATGGTATTATACAAAATAATATAATGCTAATGAAAGATTGACAATAATAGTGAATCGTGATGGATTTTCACATTAAAGCATAAAACCTCTTTAAAGGGGGCATGAGAAAAATTAAATATTTCATCCATGTAAGTACTAAAAATAAGAAATAAATCTAGTTTTGCAGATCTAATAGAAAAAACTTTAGTTGTTGGCTTTGTTTTAATACCAATAGAATCTTGCACATGTTAAATATCTAATACTTTCAAAATTTATGTAATACATCTATGGATTTTTTGTCTAGTAGAAACTAAAATTCCTACCAAATGAACGATAATTGGGAGCACAACAGAGACCATAAATTAAATAATTTTCAGACTCATTTCTAGGTCTGAGAGATCAAAGTTTTATAAGAGTTTTAACAAACTTTTGAACTGCTATAGGAATCTAAGATAATCTAACTATATCACTAACATATTTAGTTGAGACAAATATTTGTGGCAGATAAAAAAAATCATGTATTGACATACTCAATTATTCAAGGCATGTTGAGTTATAGAAAGGACATGAGTAAATGTAATGTAAGCTGTGATATTCTAGATTCGAATTGTGTGTTTTCTAAAAAGATCTGCACAATTAGAAATGTACTCATATAGATTCAGATTGCACAACTCAATATACAAATTCTATAGGATTGTGATTCTAAAATGCAGTTAACAACAATTTCTTCAGAGCATGAAAGATACTATCAAGTAACAAATGCCCAGATCATAAACAAAATCAGCAGTCACAAAGTGGCTAGGAATGATGACGTTAACAAGAACTACCCATACTCTATATTATATTCCACCTAACTAAAACATGGAGAAAAGGGTCTAATCAGCCCCATCAATGAAAATGCATTGGGATCAGCAATCTCAAGAACGTACACTGACACAGCCTCATCTCTCCTCAGATTGTGGAAAAACCTTTGAAGGGAGAATTAAGGATCATAAAACGGAGAAGGGATAATGTCTCTAACTGTTCACAAGTCCTACTAGCTCATCTCTCCTCAGATATTATATTTGGAGACGTAAAATATATATATTAAAAGAGGGGTGTGAAATAAGCTCAGTGCGAGTGAAGAATAATAGGCGAATATCTATGAACTTTGACCACGTGCTTGAGTGGATGTGCTTCACGATTCCAGCCTATCTCCTCTGTTATTCTCTATTTTTTTCAGCGCCTTGTCATTCCAGAACCTCCCCCATTGCGATCAGCGAGGTCAAGTGTTAACGGGGGGAGTAAATGGGTGTGTGGATAAGAAGAAGCTGAGAGTGTGATCACATTTAGGGGTTGTGACTTGTAAGGGGAGGATAAGAGAGCGAGGAGAAGGAACGTGACTATGGGTTGGGGGCAAGTGGAGCGGAGGAGAAAGTGGCATAGTGGACGGAGTATTCGACACAACACATAAGATCCCATGCAATTTTAGGAGGAGAGATAGTACCGGCCGCCACGTGTGATTGGGGAAGAGAGGTACTAGTACGTGCCAATTTTGGGAGGGGGGAGTTTGGCACGTAAAGTTGAAATTTTCAGCAGTATTGGTTATTTGAGAGGGGAGAGACAGAGGGGGATTATTAGTATGTATTAGATTGGTATTGTAGTCCATTTGTAGCTAATAGAAATAGTTATATTTGCTTTATTTACATGTCAATAATTTGTAAACAAAAGTATCTTTTAACTACAAATTGTATATATGTCGCTAGAATAATTGTAGTGAAATCATACTTTTTTTGTAGTGATGATGATGTGGATCAAATGATTTCTGATGCAATAATTGGGGATGTTGATGAAATGGAACACAATTTTGTTTCAAATCTAGATCATGAGTCTGAAAATTTTGAAGAAGTTTTGAAACAAGCTAACACACCCCTATATGAAGGTTGTAAAATATTCAACATTGCATTTTGTCTCTAATCTATTTAACATTAAGTGTGATAATCATTGGACCAACAAATCAATGTGTCAACTTCTTCAGATACTCTGTAAGGTATTTCTAGTGAATAACAACTTTCCTAAGACTTGGTATGAGATGAACAAATTGATGTCTTCTTTAGGTTTAACAAAAAAAGTGATACATGCGTGTCCAAATGACTACATGTTATATAGAGGTGATCAAGACAATCTAGATGAGTGCTTAAGGTGTAAAACATTGAGATGGAAGCCTACAAATCCTAACAAAGAGACCGATACCAAAATACTGGCGAAAGTTTGTCGCTATCTCTCTATTATTGCTAGATTGAAGAGGATGTTCAATTAAACCAAAATGACAAATTTCATGACATATCACCATACTAGCCCAAAACCACCTGAAGGTAAAATGTGTCATCCTCAGGATTCAGAACTCTGGAAGGATTTTTATGAAAAAATCCTAAATTCAGTAGTGAACCTCATAATGTTCGACTAACACTATCTACTGATGGGTTCAATCCTTTTAACATGGCATATGGAGCCAGTCATAGTATTTGGCCAGTGATTATCCTGAATTACAATCTCCCTCCTTGGTTGGTAACAAAACAATCATATTTTATGATGCCTCTTCTAATCGATGGGCCTAAGTCTCCTAGAAACAACATTGATGTCTATTTACAACCACTGATTGATGAACTCAAGTTGTTGTGGACAGTAGGTGTTGATACATATGATGCTGAAAAGTGTGAAACTTTTAGGATGTGGGATGCTCTTTTATGAACCATAAGTGACTACCCTACATATAGGATGTTATCTGGTCAAAAAACTAATGGAACTTATGGCTGTCCTGAATGTCACATTGACACAACATCCATTCATTTACCATTTAGTCACAAATTAGCATACATGAGGCATAGAAGATTTCTTCCTATTGACCACCCATGGAGATATGATGATAAACACTTCGATGGAACTATTGAACTTGATTTTACACCAAATTCTCTTTCTGGACAACAAATCTTGGAACTATGGGATGATTATGATAATGTTATATTTGGGAGGGAAATATCCAATGTACCAAATGTCAGACAACAATTTCCTCTTGGTTGGAACAAGAAAAGTATTTTTTTTGAACTTCCATACTGGAGTAAATTGTTAGTTCACCATAATTTGGATGTAATGCATATCGAAAAAGATATATGTGCTAATTTATTAAGTTGGTTGTTGTATAAGGATGGCAAAAATAAAGAGAACATAAATGCTCGTTTGGACATGGATAGGTTGAAGATTAGGAAATCCTTGTGGATAAAGAAGGCAATTAGTAATGGAAAAGTTGTTATCCCCCTACATCTTATAGCATGACTCCTGAGGAAAAAGAAACCTTTCTTGATGTTTTAAAAGGTCTTAAATTGCCACATGGATATTCTTATAATTTCTCTCAGTTAGTTCAACTTCATGAGAAGAAGCTTGTGGGCCTAAAAAGTCATGATCATCACATTCTAATGCAACAATTGCTTGTTCTAGCCTTAAGGAAAACCACTTCAAAACATGTAGGGAAATCTTTGATGGAATTGTCCCTATTTTTTAAGAAGTTGTGTGCTCAATCTATTGATGTTCAAAGCATGGAAAAACTTGAGCATGCAATACCTCTAATTTTGTGCAAGTTGGAGAAGATATTCCCTCTAGCGTTTTTTATGTAATGGTTCACCTATCCGTGCATCTTCCAACTCAGGCTAAACTATGTGGTCCTAATCCATTTAGATGGATGTACCCAATATAGAGATACATATTTACTCTAAAAAAGTACGTCAGGAACAAACGTAATCCAGAAGGTTCTATTGTTGAGGGTTATTTCAGAGATGAAGTGGCTACATTTTGTTCCCGTTACCTATGTGATTCAGATTCTAAAGAAAAATGGAATCCAGACTATGATGATGGACTAATTGGAGCTGGTCAAATTATTTCTTTCTGTTGATGAAACTCATCAAGCTCACCGGATTATCCTTTACAATGATGATTCTATCGATGACTACATAAAGTAAGTTGAAGAAATTTTCAATTACTTCTTCTTATCATTTTATGGTAGCATATCAAGAAGTGTATTTTATTGTTTCCATAGGCATCATGTAGACATCCTAAGATCTAGACATCCTTCGTGGTGTGAAGATGACATCAAATTAGAACAACATAAAAAAATTTTGTGTTGGTTTAAAGATCATGTAATATTTTTTTTATTTTATCGTTAGACATAATTGTACTATATGAATACTTAAACCTATTTATTTTTAATAGGTTAGAGAGTTAAGGAAGCAACAACGCATTCCAGAAAGACTCAAGTATTTATCTGAAGGACCTTCAATTAAAGCATTTTCTTATAATGGTTATTACGTTAATGGATATAAATTTGAACCAAATTATATAGAGTGCAGCCATGTAACACAAAATAGTGGGGTTGCAACTGTTGGACTGGATGACAACTTATATTATGGAGTTTTATTGGCTATATATGAAGTTCAATTCCAACATTTAGACCCATACTATCTTTTTAAGTATTTGTGGTATGATAGTGATGATGGAGTTAGAATTACAAGGGATTATCTTAACTTCACCATTGTTGATACAACCAAACTTACATTTGATGACGAGCCTTTTATATTCCCTGAACAAGCAAAACAAGTTTTCTATTCTACTGATCCTGAAGATGGAAATTTAAATGTAGTTTTCTCTTGGATTTCTAGAGACACATATGACATTCCCATCGATGTTTCCTCTTTTGATACGAATATATCAGATGAAGAAATTCTAATAGAAAGTGTGACATCCCCAAATTTTCTAAAACTTAATCTAATGTGTAATATCCAAATTTAAACCCTCACCTCAGCGAGAATCCCAATTTAAACACCACACACTAGGCTAAGAAGAAGAAAAATCAGAGGGAGTCATAAGGAAATCAATCAGTAGCACATGCACATGAACAATAAACAAACCACAAAACATGTTCACTATTCAACATATAATTACAACATTAATTGTTAGAACATTTAATATTACATATTGAACAGCAAACTTATACATATACATGTACTACATCTAAACTACAGGATCTTAAGACAACATGTCCACCTGTACATCAGCTCGCCATACAACTCTCACTATCCTGGATCTTCAAGAGCATAACCACAACCTAAACAAAAGATTACATGTGGTACACATCAGCACAATATTCAAGAATATTGTACTGAGTACGCCTACATGTCTTTTATTTACCTCTCATCATATCTTGGCAATAAGATAAAAATAATACTTGGAAGTAACAGAGGAATATAAGAAAAGTGTATACTTGCACAAAGAAGTTCATTAACAAAAGAGAACACATATTTTAAGCATAATTTCCATTATATCATCCATGCATTTAATACCTGAGAGTTGAATGCATTAAGGCCTTTATGACCACTACCAAAGAGTTGGATCATATGTACAATGTGACCACTACCAAAGAGTTGAGTCTAAGCACACTACCAAAGAGTTGGTGCTTCCATATGTACAATGTGACCACTACCAAAGAGTACAATCACTTCCAAGCACACTGCCATAGAGTTGGTGCTTTCATATAATGGAATATATATATTATGTTTGATGTGTTCATAGCAATACGTATGGAAATATCAAGCAACATATCATACAAGAGAAATCATTTCATCCAATACCATATGCCAAGTATTTTACTACACATATAACACAAGCATATTGTATAATAAGCCAAGTAAGAGGTAATGGCGTATCTTCCAAAGAGATATCATAATCACATATTCCTCATGTCATCTATATCTTTGGTCAACCCTGATTAAGACAAGATCATGTACTATCATTAGATTCTCATCATCATTAACCCTATTTATATCCATTTTAGGGTTTTCCTTATCTATTTAGTATATTTCCATATCACTTGCATTCTTGTCTTATATTTATCTTACTGATGTCAAATTCCAAATTATAGTTCATCAACTGGATATACTCATGTGTCACATTATTATGTGAAAATATTTAACATTATGTCACTTTCATTACCCATATCAGGGTTACATCACATGTATTAAAGGTGCTCTTCATATAATATGAATTTCATGTATAAAACTGATCTCAGATACATATATTATATTCCACTTACAGATATGAGGGTTTTCTATAAATTTCATTATTTATTGAGCATGTATGCATTAATTGTGTTATCTTTAGTGTTATTAGATCTAATTAGCCATATTAATCATATTATATTTTTTCGTTCATCAACATGACCATATATGACATCATATGTATTGTAAACATGGTTATGGACTTACTGACATTTTTCCAAATTTTATGTCATCAAATAATATTTATTACTCAAGAACTAAGCATTACACATATTATATGATATAACTAATACTAGTTCGTCAAAAGCCTGATATTATGCTTTCATTGTGTTCTACTCATTTTTCTGAGAATTTCGGTATATTATACTTATTTTCGCTATGTTCTATGATTTAATGAAGAACTGCATATTTCTGAGAATATTACCTTATTCGGCTAATGGGAGCTCGCCATGTGACCCAGTGGGAGGCACAACCCTCTCCTTCCTTGTTCTGTCCGATCCAAATCTCGTACTCAATCCATAGATCTGGGGATCCGGTCACCCGAGTCGTTCGGCTCTCCCGTTCTCAAGAGTCTTGCGGTCCTTTGTTTCCTCTGTGAAATAGAGCGCCGCAAGTGGGCTCTGTTCCGCCTCCACCGCCGTGGGAAGGATTTCCGGTGAGCGATGTCAGCTGCTTGTCCTCTCCTTCATCAAGGGTCTTGGTTCCATCAGGTTCAGTTACCTATTCCAGACCTCCACGACTGTAAACCTGCTCGATGACTACCCCTGAGCTCCACGACCACAAGCTCCTCAGCCATGGCCCCCGCCGCGGTGGAGCAGGAAAGGGAAAGAGACTTCTGCACCTCAAATCTCACGGGTGAGGCACCGAGAATCCTCCTCAGAGCTTCAAAGTCCTAGAACGACCCTTGGATTGTGTTGTATAGCCCTGAATCGATGCCCCCAACTCGATCTTGTTCCATGATTTGGGTGTGCTCGATGCCCAGTAAGGACATCATCGGGGTTCACGGTTTAGTGTGGATTCTTCTCCTCAGAACTCACACTTCCTTTTCCCCCTTGATACTCCTCCTAAACAGTCATCGAATGGGATTGTCTCCTCTTCGATCACCACTCTAGATGGATTTCACTCCTCCTCGCACTATCTATTCACGACAATAGAGAAGTCCAGGAACTCGTGAGTTGGTTCTCCTTATTCACTTAGCCACTCGCCTTGCTCAGAGTGTCAATCGGTTTGTAAAGGGGAGGAGAATCCAACTCCTTGATCACTTCTCCCCATCACCCCACGATCTCAGTGAGTGGTGCCCAGGGTGGGCACGGGTTCAGCTATCCCACTACCTTGCTCTAACCGCAAGGTAGGGGACAAGCTGACATCCCTCAGATCCTAATCTAAGGGTTCGGATCAGCCTCATCACCAAGTGAATCTGTGACATTCCTTTCTCTAGGATTTCAACTGCTGGAGCGGCAATCTAGGGCTGCAAGCAGGCCATGTGGATCCAGCCCAAAGCAAAGGGGCATGACACAACCTGACTTAGGCTCAAGCTAGCAAACTTAGGTCTATTAATCATCGATAAAGCATATCATTTCACAAAAATTCAAACCTAGATAACTCTTTCTAGGATGCTCCGATTTTTACCAAATTTTAACCATAGGTTCTCTACCTCTCAAGGTACATTCTAATACAATTTGGTGACAAATCAACCATTAGACTATTCAATTAAATTCCCCAAGTAGGCCTAAACTTATGGATCCAAATCATTATATAAACCTCAATCAACACTCCAACTTTACTGGAACACTTGGGATTCTCAAAACAACTCAACATGTATGACTTCACTTGTGTCATTGGACATTTAGGATTCCAAAAGTCCACTCCATCACATACTACACACCTTAAAAGATATTTTGTCCTTGAAATTAAGCCAAAAACCAGTCTTTCACATCATATACATCTTAAAAGAAATTTTGTCCTCAAAATTAAGCCATTCTCTTATTCCAAGGAAAAACCAAGGCCTTCATTCACATGTAGGACACCACTTGTGCAACATATCTGCAAAGATTACCTAGAACCATGTATCCAAAGAACTATTAGAATGTTTCAAAAGCATCAAGGGTGAAACCTCACTCCATGGAAAGCTCAAATAAGGGTTTAGAAGCTTAGGTTATGTCATTACATATCTCATATGTTAGATTTGCTTACTTATCTTTAGCCACGCATTAGGGTTCCCTCATCATATTACCATGTTCTAAAGGAGTTAACTAAGATCAACTCATACATCAAGGTGTCATCAACATTTTATTGAGCTAATTGTCAAACTATACTTTTGTCTGTATTAAGCACTAAGATGAACACCTCATGTAACATATTTCATTCATATGAAGTTATTTCATTGTTCATACTAAATTGTAACATTTACTATTAATTTCATCACAACATTAGCCATCATTATCAAATTATCATCATTATTCATGTACATGGTTAACCATTTATGCATTAATATCTATAAAGCCATCTCTAGGTTTCCATCATATCATGTTTATATATCAAATCTCAAGATTAGATCACATTCTTACACGTGTTCTATCATGATTGTACTAAACAAACTTATGTGAGTGGCTCGTGAAACATATATCAAAACTTTATTTAGTCCAATTGAGGTTCTCCTAACCCATATTATGAGGGTAGTGTCATGCTCAGTCTCTCTGATCTAACTCAACTCTATGAGTATCTCATATGCAAACTTTATCTTTCCTCTCTTAGTCTTGGGTTCTCGGATTACCTCATTGGCTCTAGTGATGGCTTTACGAGCTCTAGCCACATAAGCACAAACCAAAACATGCTATGACATTCTCTTCATTGATCTCTACCCATGAAACATGCTAACCCAAAACTCTCTTATATACACCACTAGATTCCTATGTGGGAAACCACCAACCCGAGTATGAGGCTTCACAGAAACTAACATAGCTACCTCCTCCGAGATCTTGGGCTCTCTCCCTCACCCAGATGGCAGGTACTCATATACATACTCACATATGCACATATAACCAGCCTCTCTTTATCTCTAGGGTTTGGTCCTCCCAAGGACATCTAGGGTTCAACAAGATTATAGGAATCATGCATAAATCAACTCAACTCAATCACTCAGGAGTAGTCTAGTTTAGGACATATCATATCACATATATCAGAATTCTCATATCTTGGAGTTTAGGTTCTCTAACATTCTCCCAATGGGTCTCACTCTCTCTGGAGTTAACCCCAAAACCGGTCCTAACACTAGAGGTCCTCCTTCGTAAAAGAGCTTGAGGCTCATGCTGACTCACAACCTTGTCTTAACTTATCATATCTTATCACATAAAAGAATGCATACTTTCACCATCAAGACTTATCTCAAAACTTTAAACCTAACTCATGTCCTCAAAGACAAACATAAATCATCATAACCATCTTATGTTATCTATATAAGATTTACATCATATCATCAAAACTGATTTCATCTATTCCATCTATCATATATTCCAACAAGGCTCTAGACATCTAATCTAGAACTACTCTCTCTTCTAGACTGATGTCATCACTTTCACTTAGGTTACATGACCACCTCCTACTCGTACATGTGTGGGGACACATTTTTTTAACACATATACATAATAAAATATTATATAGTTTTTCTCTGATAAAACATGCATCAGAGAAAACTATCAAGGTTCGATCCGGTTGGAATAAAAAACCAAATCCAGAAAATAAGTGTCCCACACATAGTAGAGAGTATAGTGTCATGAAATCTAGTGAAAATGGTGATAACATCTTGTATACTAGTGTAGCTACCCTAGACAAAGAGTGCTATATGTCTAGGATTTCTCTTCCCTTGATGCACATCATTTCCAAATAGTGCAACGTCCCATACCGCTGCACTACAAGGAAAGAACGACATCTAAGGACTTGCTACTCAACAAGCACTAGCCTAGACCTAGTTCTTAGACATCTAGGTGCTAACCTAGAGGCTAGGTCAGATCTAGTCTCTAAAAGACGACTAATCTAACCCTAAATATTATTAAGTTCAAGGGTCTTTAGGTTTTGAGTTGCATAATGAGCAAATGTCAGGTTTTGCCATTGTTCATGCTCTGATACCACCTGTGACGTCCCCAGATTTTCCAAAACTTAATCTAATGTGTAATGTCCAAATTGAAACCCTCACCTCAGTGAGAATCCCAATTTAAACACCACACACTAGGCTAAGAAGAAGAAAATCAGAGGGAGTCATAAGGAAATCAATCAGTAGCACATGCACATGAACAATAAACAAACCACAACACCTGTTCACCATTCAACATATAATTACAACATGAATTGTTACAACATTTGATATTACATATTGAACAACAAACTTATACATATATATGTACTACATCTAAACTACAGGATCTTAAGACAATAGATCTACCTGTGCATCAGCTCGCCATACAACTCTCACTATCCTGGATCTTCAAGAGCATTACCACAACCTAAACAAAAGATTACATGCAGTACACATCAGCAAAATATTCAAGAATATTGTACTGAGTATGCTACGTGTCTTTTATTTACCTCTCATCATATCTTGGCAATAAGATAAAACTAATACTTGGCAGTAACAGAAGCATATAAGAAAAGCGTATACTTACACAAAGAAGTTCATTAACAAAAGATAACACATATTTTAAGCATAATTTCCATTATATCATCCATGCATTTACAACCTGAGAGTTGAATGCATTAAGGCCTTTATGATCACTACCAAAGAGTTGGATCATATGTACAATGTGACCACTACCAAAGAGTTGGGTCTAAGCACACTACCAAAGAGTTGGTGCTTCCACATGTACAACGTGACCACTACCAAAGAGTTCGATCACTTCCAAGCACACTGCCATAGAGTTGGTGTTTTAATATAATGGAACAGATATATTATGTTTGATGTGTTCATAGCAATATGTATGGAAATATCAAGCAACATATCATACAAGAGAAATCATTTCATCCAATACCATATGCCAAGTATTTTACTACACATATAACACAAGCATATTGTATAATAAGCCAAGTAAAAGGTAATGGTGTACCTTACAAAGAGATATCCTAATCATATATTCCTCATGTCATCTATATCTTTGGTCAACCCTGATTAAGACAAGATCATGTACTATCATCATATTCTCATCATCATTAACCCTATTTATATCCATTTTAGGGTTTGCCTTATCTCTTTAGTATATTTCCATATCACTTGCATTCTTGTGTTATATTTATCTTACTGATGTCAAATTCTAGATTATAGTTCATCAACAAGATATACTCATGTGTCACATTATTATGTGAACATATTTAACATTATGTCACTTTCATTACCCATATCAGGGTTACATCACATGTATTAAAGGTACTCTTCATATAATATGAATTTCATCTATAAAATAGATCTCAAATACATATATTATATTCCACTTACAGATATGAGGTTTGTAAATTTCATTATTTATGGAGCATGTATGCATTAATTGCGTTATCTTTAGTGTTATTAGCTCTAATTAGCCATATTAATCAAATTATATTCTTTCGTACATCAACATGACCATATATGACCTCATATGTATTGTAAACATGGTTATGGGCTTATTGACATTTTCCCATAATTTTAAGTCATCATTTAATATTTATTACTCAAGAACTAAGTATTACACATATTATATGATATAACCAATACTAGTTCATTAAAATCCTAATATTATGCTTTCATTGTGTTCTACTGATTTTTCTGAGAATTTTGGTATATTATACTTATTTTTCTGATGCTCGGGCTATGTTCTACGATTTAATGAAGAACTGAATATTTCTGAGAATATTATGTTATTCGGCCAATGGGAGCTCGCCACGTGACCCGGTGGGAGGCACAACCCTCTCCTTCCTTGTTCTACCCGATCCAGATCTTGCGTTGGATCCACAGATCTGGGGATCCGGTCACGCGGGTCACTCGACTCTCCCATTCTCGAGAGTCTTGCGGTCCTCTGGTTCCTCTGTGAAACAGAGCGCCGCAAGTGGGCTCTGTTCCACACCACCACCGCCATGGGAAGGATCTTCAGTGAGTGATGTCAGATGATCCTCCTCTCCTTCATCAAAGGTCTTGGTTCTGTCATGTTCAGTTACCTATTCCGGACCTCCACGGCTGCAAAACTGCTCGCCGACTACCCCGGAGCTCCACGACCACAAGCTCCTCAGCCATGGCCGCCGCTGCAGTGGAGCGGGAAGGGGAAAGAGACTTCCGTACCTAGAATCTCACGGTCGAGAACTTCTTCAGAGCTTCAAAGTCTGGAACGACCCTTGGATTGTGTTGTAGAGTCCCGTATCGGCACCCCCAACTCCATCTTGTTCCATGATTTGGGTGTGCTCGGCGCCCAGTAAGGACATCATCGGGGTTCACGGTTTTGTGTGGATTCTTCTCCTTAGAACTCGCACTTCCTTTTCCCCCTCTATACTCCTCCTAAACAGTCATCGACTAGGGTTGCCTCCTCTTCGATCACCACTCTAGATGGATTTCACTCCTCCTCGCACTATCTGCTCACAACAATGGAGAAGTCCAGGAACTCGTAAGTTGGTTCTCCTTATTCACTTAGTCACTCGCCTTGCTCAGAGTGTCAATCAGTTCGTAAAGGGGAGGAGAATCCAACTCCTTGATCACTTATCCCCATCGCCCCACGATCTCAGTGAGTGGTGTCCAGGGTGGGTGCGGGTTCAGCTGTCCCACTACCTTGCTCTAACCGCAAGGTAGGGGACAAGCTGACATCCCTCAGATCCTAATCCAAGGGTTCAGATCAGCCTCATCACCAAGTGAATCTATGACATTCCTTTCTCTAGGATTTCAACTGCTGGATTGACAATCTAGGGTTGCAAGCAGGCCATGCAGATCCATCCCAAAGCCAAGGGGCGTGACACAACCTGACTTAGGCTCAAGCTAGCAAACTTAGGTCTATTAATCATCGATAAAGCATATCATTTCACAAAAATTCAAACATAGATAACTCTTTGTAGGATGCTCCGATTTTTACCAAATTTTAACCATAGCTTCTCTACCTCTCAAGGTACATTCTACTCCAATTTGGGGACAAAAATCAAACACTAGGCTATTCAATTAAATTCCCCAAGTAGGCCTAAACTTATGGATCCAAATCATTATATAAACCTCAATCAACACTCCAACTTTACTGAAACACTTGGGATTCTCAAAACAACTCAACATGTATGACTTCACTTGTGTCATTGGACATTTAGGATTCCAAAAGTCCACTCCATCACATCCTACACACCTTAAAAGATATTTCTTCTTCAAAATTAAGCCAAAAACCTGTCTTTCACATCATATACATCTTAAAAGAATTTTTGTCCTCAAAATTAAGTCATTCTCTTATTCCAAGGAAAAACCAAGGCCTTCATTCACATGTAGGACACCACTTGTGCAACATATCTGCAAAGATTACCTAGAACCATGTATCCAAAGCACTATTAGAATGTTTCAAAAGCATCAAGGGTGAAACCTCACTCCATGGAAGGCTCAAACAAGGGTTTAGAAGCTTAGGTTATGTCATTACATTATCAAAATAAAAATTCAAATCTAGAGCAAACCTTGGAAAACTTGAAAGGTACCAATTTGAGTTAAAAGTAGTGTGTTAGATCAATGTATATTCATTTTCAATATATGAAATGCAGGAAATAGCAAGACACAAGTGAATGCCTCGACAGAATTCCCAAGATATGGGCATGATAGATCAAGTGGAGGTAATTGTTACAAGTAGAATAACCTTTTATACTAGATATATACATATGATGTATTCTTTATTTCTCAAATGTGATATCCAGTGAATCGTCAAGGCCAAGTTAATTCTCAAAATAAAAATTCAGATCTAGAGCAAACCTTGGAAAATATGAAAGGTACCAAATTGAGTTAAAATTAGTGTGTTAGATCAATGTATGTTCATTTTCAATATATGAAATGCAGGAAATGGCAAGACACAAGTGAATGCCTCAAAAGAATTCGCAAGACATGGGCAGGATAGACCATCAAGTGGAGGTAATTGTTACAAGTAGAATAACCTTTTATACTAGATATATACAAATGATGTATTCTTTATTTCTCAAATGTGATATCTAGTGAATCGTCAAGGCCAAGTTAATTCTCAAACGAAAAATTCAGATATAGAGAAAACCTTACAAAATATGAATGGTACCAATTTGAGTTAAAAGTAGTATGTTATATCAATGTATGTTCATTTTCAATATATGAAATGCAGGAAATGGCAAGACACAAGTGAATGTCTTGATAGAATTCGCAAGACATGGGAAGGATAGACCATCAAGTGGAGGTAATTGTTACAAGTAGAATAACATTTTATACTAGATATATAGAGATGATGTATTCTTTATTTCTCAAATGTGATATCCAGTGAATCATCAAGGCTAAGTTAATCCTCAAAAGAAAAATTCAGACCTAGAGCAAACCTTGCAAAACATGAAAGGTAACAATTTGAGTTAAAAGTAGTGTGTTAGATCAATGTATGTTTATTTTCAATATATGAAATGCAGGAATGGCAAGACACAAGTGAATGCCTTGATAGAATTCATAAGACATGGGAAGGATAGACCATCAAGTGGAGGTAATTGTTATAAGTAGAATAACCTTTTAAACTAGATATATACAGATGATGTATTCTTTATTTCTCAAATGTGATATCTAGTAAATCGTCAAGGCCAAGTTAATTCTCAAAAGAAAATTTAGATCTAGAGAAAACCTTACAAAACATGAAAGGTACCAATTTGAGTTAAAAGTAGTATGTTAGATCAATGTATGTTCATTTTCAATATATGAAATGCAGGAAATGGCAAGACACAAGTGAATGCCTCGAAAGAATTCACAAGACATGGGCAGGATAGACCATCAAGTGGAGGTAATTGTTACAAGTAGAATAACCTTTTATACTAGATATATACAGATGATGTATTCTTTATTTCTCAAATGTGATATCTAGTGAATCGTCAAGGCCAAGTTAATTCTCAAAAGAAAAATTCAGATCTAGAAAAAACCTTGCAAAACATGAAAGGTACCAATTTGAGTGAAAAGTAGTATGTTAGATCAATGTATGTTCATTTTCAATATATAAAATGCAGGAAATGGCAAGACACAGGTGAATGCCTCGAAAGAATTCACAAGATATGGGTAGGATAGACCATCAAGTGGAGGTAATTGTTACAAGTAGAATAACCTTGTATACTAGATATATAGAGATGATGTATTCTTTATTTCTCAAATGTGATATCCAGTGAATCGTCAAGGCCAAGTTAATTCTCAAAGTAAAAATTCAGATCTAGAGAAAAATTTTCCAAATGGGATATCTAGGAATGAGCATGGCGCAAAGCACATTGGAGGTACAATTTATATGAAAATTTTGATATTTCTTATCTCTTATTTTATTTAAACATTTACATACTTTCACTATGTCAACTCTAGGAAATGAATAGAGGCAAGTGTGTACTACAAATCCAATTATAGGTGTTGAGCATATTAGACATCACAAAGGAGGTACAAGACTTATTAATATTTCTATAGTCATTATATCAAATAATTCATATTGATGTTCATTTACTCACATTATACGAATTATAGTGAATAAAAAAATAAAAGTGTGTATCTCAACTACAGTTACTGAGAATGAGAATATTAGACATCACAATGGAGGTATAAACTTTATCAATAATGATGTGATTGTTATCAAATAATTCATATTGATGTTTATTTACCTATCTTATATACGTTCTAGTGAATGAAAAGAGAAAAGTGTGTACCTCAACTGTAGCAGGGAATGAGAAAAGGCACGTGGGTACCACAACTCCGGAAAATGACAATGGTAGACAACACATGGGAGGTATCATATTTTATGATAAAGTTATATTTGATATCAAATAATTGATGTTGATGTTTATTTACTTTCACTATGCAATTCTCGGAAATGAGTAGAGGCACATGCGTACCAAAACTCCAAAAAATAAAAATGATAGACAACATATGAGAGGTACAATATTTTTGATAAAGTAATATTGATTTTAAGGTTTATTTACTTTTATTGTGTTGAGTATATATTTCCTTATTTTTCTACTATACCAGGAGTGGATGATCAAATCCAATATGTAGTTCATACAAATTTAATAGAATCAATTGAGCATGATGCCACAGGTGTTATATTTTTCTATGAATATTTTTCATTATCAAAATAAAAGTTAAATCACATTTTCTAAATGTTTTTAGATGTTATCATACCAAATGTTAACAAGAGAAGGGCACGAGGTAGAATCATCTGGTCAGAAGCATAAATGCATTGTTCTCAATGATGGTAGAATTGTTGGACTAGGGAGATGTAGTTTAAGCACCTTTTTAGGAATATTAGCTCGTAATGCCTCTTTATTTCCGATACATAAGGAATGGGGACAAGATCGATTGAAATGGTTATGACTAATGTTTGAGTAAGTGTTCTACTCTCAAGATGCTTTTATATTTTTATTTTTATCCAACTAAAATAACAAAATACTTTTAATCTTATTGTTTTCATATATATTACATTTTATCGATGCAGCGTGACTTTGAATTTTTCAATACATATGATACAAAAGTGACTTCTTATGATGAAGTAAACACTTTTGTCCAAAAGATGATCAATCAACAATTGTGCGATTTTTGTAAGGATCTAAAATGTAGGTTTAAATCCTAATATTCCCATTGTTGAACAAATGGAAACTATAGATGATCGTGTTCCACAAGAAAGTTGGGTGTTACTTATATATCTTTGGAGTAGTCAATCAAAACAGGTAAAGTTCAAAAAAATATTGCATTGTCTTACTATGTTTTACCATTCATACTTATACACAATTCATAAATTCACTTGATCATTGAGTAGCAAGATGCGAGCATTAATAAATGCAATCGAAGTATTTTACAAGCTACACACAACTGGACCGATATCTTATGCTGAAAAACATTTGAATGTGGTAAGATTTGTAATATAATTTAGAATAGTTGAAATAACTTATACATTTTCATATGTTACATATGTAAATGTTTTTTAGGAGAAAATGGTGGGAAAGAGACACTCCTACAAACTTGGGTTGATGGTCATAAAAGGAATGGAGAATATATAGATGAAAAAACAAGAGTGATTTGTGTAAGTCTTTATATCATCATCTATATTCTTCTAAATTAAGAAAAATAACTCGATATGTGAATTTACCTTATAGGAAAAGGTAATTGAAAGATGTATAGAATTGGGACTGGAGAATACAAGTGATCCATTGAAGTTTGGTCCTATTGTGGACTCTGTGTATGGGTCCCATCATGGAGGGTATGAGAGAGGAATAAGCAAAGGTATTACTAGAAGCAATTTAAAGAAGAAGAGGCTGGTAGAAAATTCAAATAGAAGTGTGACTAAAGCTTGGGAATCCTAGTTGCAAGAGAAAGACCATCAGATCAAAGAACAACATTGGCATATTAAAGAAAAAGAACTTGAAATTGAGGATTTACGAGCTTGGTTGAAGATATTAGAGTCACAGGTATTGTTTAATATTTAAAACCTATTATAATTATATTAAATATTTAGATTTGTTAAAATAAAAATTATTTATACATAGTTATTGCAGGACAACACAACAACTCTTGAATCTAGTTTTGAGGATGTATTAGAATTTTCAGTATGCTAGCTATCTTATTTTTTTTATATTTATATATCACTCTAGAATAATATTTTAATGTTGTTTTTCAATCACTGATACAGGAAGGAACGAATATTGATTCTCCTCATTTGGGTAAGAATTACTTTTTCTTTAAGCATAACAAGTAATATTTTTGTTTAGTTAATGTGTTATTGGTGTACTTTTTCTTATTAGATACTAAATGAAATGCCATGTTTAATGTGTCATTCAATTAACATAGATACATACATGTTTGAATTTATTTTACATGATACAACAATGTTTGTATTATATTGCTTTGTTATGAAACAATAACATGTGTAAACACAATGACCTTTTTTTTACGATTATAAAATTATCATTAAGTTATCTATATAAATGAATGTTGAGAAATATATTTTTTTTTCATGTATGTTTGACTTGAATATTTTGTTTTTATAGGAATATGACTATTACAAAACATGTTTGGGAAGAAAGTGAACACTTCAGGAGTCAAGATCTGAAAGAGACTAAAATATCATACAACATTGTTGTAGTTACTGATACTGTGATAGCATGTCGTCATATTCTCAAAACACATCATGTTGTAATGTTTAAGTCCAGAATGTATATAGAAATACTATGACATTTTTAGAAGTTCTAGAGATGTGGCTGAGATAGATTGATCTATCATGTTATTTTTTTTTCAAACATATGGATATTATTTATGGAATCACTTTATTATCGAGATCACTAGTAATATGATTACCATGAATTTGAGCAGAGTGTGAATGAAGTATTATGTCTTTTTAATTATCTCAAATAAACATATATTACGATTACAATTTGTTGTGATTGTTAAATATTTAGAACTATAAGATCTAATATGAGTACATCATGAATGAATATCACAATATAACAGGTTCCTTTTTATGTGATATCTTATATAAATG
Organism: Alisma plantago-aquatica; assembly: GCA_963693085.1. Taxonomy (NCBI): domain Eukaryota; kingdom Viridiplantae; phylum Streptophyta; class Magnoliopsida; order Alismatales; family Alismataceae; genus Alisma; species Alisma plantago-aquatica. The sequence continues at coordinate 1,266,863,351 of OY856410.1, forward strand.
AGGTTTTAACCATGGACTGTGAAATCTAATTTAATAATAAATGAATAATAGTCCATAGTTATCACAGTGGATTATATGATTTTTAATTTGAGATACAAAAATACAAATAGTCCATGGTTTTATAATAGTCCATGTTTGTCCATGGAGTATGAAGAATAGTCTATGACTACCTAATCTACGGTAATAGTCCACAGTCATTTTATACTCCACGGCTAAAACCATGAATTATGAAGTCTAGTCCACATTAATATTTTTGGACTATAAGCCTTTTTCCTCTAGTGGAGGTCGAACGAGAAGGTAGAGCAGTGCAACAGTTCTTGTTTGCTGCAAAATTTTATGCAAGGAAGGATGTGGAAGTCATCTTATAGGTGGCATTAAGGATGGCCGAGAAGGTGTACAAGTGATGGTTGGAGGTCGTCCGTGGGTGACCGAGGCTTAGAAGAGATGGAGGAAGGTGAGCATTGTAGTAGGTGTTGTGGGATGTTATGATGGTCAACAGGTGGTGAGTGTCTCATTATGGAGGTGGCAGAGATGGTGGCGGCTTCATGGGCAAGATTCAAGATGTTGCATCTTGCCTGATGGGCCAGGGTGTGTCGCTGCACTGTAAACTGACAAGGGTTGAGGGAAGTAGCCTTTGCAGACCTTCATGGTTGCAGACAGCGATCTTGCTATTGTTTAGTCACTGGGTGCAGGATGATGAAGGTGGCGGTGAGATGTGGTAGCGGATCGTGCCGCTTGGTGGCACTGCTTGGTTTTGCTTGGTGCTGCTAAGCGCAGGTAAAGAAGGAAGAAGAGGAATATGGTGGAGTTAGTCATGGGGCAGGTGACGCTGAAGGAGATCAAGGTGATTTTGTGCATTTTTGTGGACATGGTGGCAATACATGTTTAGGTGGATTAGATCGCTGATGGTGTTGGCACAGATTGAAGAAGCAAAGGAGGTCGTCGTGCGGCTTGGTGATCCACGGTCAATGAGAAGCATCACAACTAGGGTTTTTAGAGAAGATGAAGAAGGGAAGAGAAAGGACATTGCGATAGTGAATTAGTTGTTGATCAGAGCCACATTAATCGTGTCAAGGAGGTGGGAAGAGAATAGGAAAAGGAGCACCGTGTATCGGATGTGCGACCGAGTGTGTCACATGTACAGACAGAGAAGACGTGGGGCGGGACTCTGTCAGAGAGAGCGGTACTAGAATGAAATAAAAAGATGATATATAGATTCAACAAAATCAAATTATTTGGCTCCAATTAGAACTAGGTCAGTTAATACATTTATTTCCTTGATTCAATTGAGTGAGCAAACAATACTCAGATAGTATGAAAATTGATAGCTAGGCTAGTTAGGATGCAACAAATCTGAATTTGACATTAGATTTATGTTTTGAAAATGATTAATATTAGTTTTTCTTATTTGTGTATTATACATCCATATAATGTATTTATTTAGCTTAGTTAATCAATTGTGACTATAGGTTAAATATTCATCTGATCCTATATCCCTAGGAATACTTTAGGGTGTCAAATTAAAATTACGTATGATGGTTGGTATTTTTTCACTAAGCCTTGTTATTGAATGTAGTTTGGTTACTTTACCTAAAATATCGAATATGAAGGGCATTTATATACCTATGTATTGATTGACTAGAAATATTACAAATGAAATTTGAACTAGGTAAATTTGGTATTAATTATTAACATATTCTTATAGGGGCATAAAAGTAGGGAGGGTTAGACCATATATCCAGATTTTAGTATGTTAAACTGGGCTGGGGAGATCTGGTGGGCCAGGTGCATTCCCCAACATATGAGACCAAACCTTTGTTTTCTTGGCCTAAATGGGCAATGGCAATTCCTAAAAATTTTGAATACCTAGATCCAATTTTGTAAACTACCTAGATATTGCTAGGGTGATCGAATTTATACAAAATTATATTCTATTTTGATTAGAATAATGAGCCTACACATCTAGGACCTTAGTTTTGGGTTTTGAATCCGTTTATACTAAGTGATATATCAAATAATGCATAAAAGATCATTTATGCATTATGTTTCTATATGATCTACTTTTGGAAATTCCATCTACCTTGTTATGTTAAACTTGAATTATTGATGATCAATCAGTCGAAAATCTATTGATCACTAATCCTTGAGTACATTTTGATCCAATATGGAGCTTATCCACCGTCATGCACTTATCATGAATAATGTGACCTTTATATGAACATGAATGCTAGCAAATATTAATCTAATGTTGCATCAAAACCATTTCTTGGCTGAAGATCAGTGACTTCTCACACTCCATGCGACAAGATATACTCTAATCATGAATGACTTAGTTTGGGATCCTTTTGGCCTTAAAAATGTACATCAATATTATAAACCTCATAACAAGCATAGAAAATGAATGCAATCTCAAAATGACTTGAAATGTGGACCACACATTTATGATGGACTATAAATCAGTATAAAATCATGCAACATGTAACTAAGAAATCTAAAACCTAACTTGTAGAAAACCCTAAAATGGATCTAATTAGGGTTCATGATGAGAATCTAGTGCTTGTATGCAATCTTGTTCTTAATCAGGTTTGTCTTGTGATCTAGATGGTCAAGAATAGGCCATGAATCTCTGAACTCAGGTATGGGCTTTAATAATTATATGACTATGGTTTTCTTTCTTGAAATGTGATACATATGTATGATTTCTTACTTTCTCAAATATTTCCATGAAGTATTCTAGTATTGTACTCGATGTTTGTCTCGTTATCGTTGGTATATATCTTGAATACATAATATAGATCTCCATTATACAAATCTTGTGTACCTACATGTAGTCTCAGGGTAAGGACACAAGGCTCGACACCTTACCAGTATTATGTGCAATGTGTATAGCCTTGTATACATGTACATGTATAACATGAACAGTCTTGTACACATGTGAATTCAAATGTGTACAAGTCTTGCACACATGTAATTTGTAATGTGTAAAGCCTTGTACACATGTATTTTGCAATGTGTACAATCTTGTACACATGTACTTTGCAATATGTATAGTACTCCTGTACACATGTGCATTGCCATGTGTACATGTTTGTAAACATGTGAATTTGCCATGTGTACAATTTTGTGCAATGTGTACACATGATGTAGAATCGTGTACATGTGTGAATTGCCATATGCACAGTCTTGTACACATGTACTTTGCATGTGTACAATCTTATACACATGCACTTTGCATGTGTATAGTTTGGTACACATGATGCATAATCTATAAATATACACTAAAGAGTTTTGTTTTCTCTATTCTTTTCTTATTCCACGTCTATAAATATACACTAAATAGTCTTTATGTGGGGTTTGAAGATTGAATAAGTTCCTTGCACACAAACCTCTCGATTAGAATGAATCTCTCTCTCTCTCTCTTGTGTCCTAATTCAAAATTTCCAGCTGATACCAATGCTTATCAATTGAAATTAACAAAGGACCAGAAGTGATAAGTGGTGTACCCCATCATGAACATCAAGATAGCTAGAGCTGTCAAGTCTTCACTACTATTCTCTAATAAGTAACTAACTACCCTCCATGTATGAATCCTCTTCCCACAAGAAGAGGCAAACAAACACATTCACAAGATGAGACAGGAGTCGGTAATTTTGGGTGAGGCTGTTGGAATGGCATCTCATTCACACAACACCCACCCACCACATGCATATAATCCCCACTATGTGTTGTGACCACCTCAGCCAGACACATGAGCCAATATATGTGATGGTGGCCTACCATTGAACCAATTAGTACATCTGAACTGTAGAGTGTTGATGTGTCTGGTTCCAGTCACAACAATACTTCTTTCAGTGAGACATTTTCTTGACAAGTTCAATCCACCCATATCATCTGGTAGTAGGTTGGTACCAGATTCCAATTCCCAAAATAGTGAGTGTGGGTGTTGATTGATGACGGTAACATCCAAGTTTGAACACAACAAGGATCTAGGTTTTGAAGTTTAGGACAAAGACAACAAGTCTTTTCAATTGAAGTGTGGTTTCACAAACTATATATATGTGTTTGTGTTTACTTCTGGTTGGGGAAGCGCTGTCATATAAATCATACAACATATTCCAATGAGAATCACAGACCTATAGTTTCTCAAGATACATTTGAATAAATTGCTCTTCTAACTCAACTACACATATCATGTTGCAAACCATAAATTGGATAATAATGAATCTATTTAAAGAACATCTCATTCCCATGCATATGTAAGGAAAGAAAGAGGTACTTATAGAGTTAATGAGCAATTATTTTGTAAGAAAGATAAGATATAAGGAAAAGGCATGTGCTGAAACTTATATTGATTAATGTCACAACAAAGATAGACTTAAGGGAGAAAAAGAACATCACTAAAAAGAACCAACATAAAAATAATCATAACCACCTCCCACTGTCGGTAATCCCACAACATAGATCTCAAATATGAACTTGGTAGTTTGCCATCATAATCTCAATTACTAATTTGCTTAAGGACTTCAACATATATAAACAATCATCTCAAAAAATAATTGAATAAGAATGGAGCTATGCATAGCTAATCATCCGATTGTATCCTTCTATATATATTTTATCCAATATACTTTTACAAATTGTAATCCATTAACATTGAATGTTTTTTGGAAGCAAGATGATATAAAAGGGATTGTACCCAAAGTGAAATAACAAAAATTTATTAAAAAAAGATGATCCTTAGAAGCAAACTGGTCACATCCTCTTAAAAGTAAACTAGTCACATCCTCTTAAACGTAGCATAACTGTTGTAAGCTGATTCAAAATAGCATGTTATGAAAACTATACAGAACCAAAGTTGTCACAACACAATACAGAACAATTTCAATAAACTCAGGCATGAAATATCCTCTTTGTCTTAGCATAGTACAAAACCATATTATATCAAATAAACTTAGGCATCAAAAGATCCTACTGGATTATGTTCAATAAACTCATGCATCAAAGATCCTCTTTGTCTTAATATTAGACCAGCAAAAATACATCCAACGTTTCATCAGAGTTGTATGTAAGAAAATACCAGTATATAAACTAGAGTTGTATGTATGATTCTCTTTGTCTCAACCCAATATAGAAATCAGATTATATTCAATAAACTCAGGCATCAAAGATCCTCTTTATCTCTATATAATACTGGTATAAACACATCCAGCCATTGATTAGAGATGTATGTAAGATAATACCAGAATAAATACATCCAACCTTTGATTAGAGTTGTATGTAAGATCAATATTTGTATCTAAATTATACCAAAAGAGTTCTCTGAATAAATTGAGGCAGTAATTTGTTAACTAACAGTTCATAAACTAAATTTTATCTAGCATGAACCCAAAAGAGTGATACCAGAGTTATCTTCAACATGATCATAGAAGCAACCTTTTAAAGTTGTCAAAAAAACCTTAAGTAACAAGTTCAGGAGCAGATAATCAAGTTTTAAACAGATCTTATCAATGTATTGTATTGTTCATGCTGAAGTTAATGCTTTATATTATTGCCTAATCAACCGATACTTTCATGTTGTAGTTACATAAATTCATTGCAAGCTATTTTCAAGTAGGCAAGGACGTGTTAATGAATATAACTATAGAAGATGCATATAAGATACATGTTGTAGAGTAAATACACAAAAGATATTAATAACTTAATATTACATTCATTAATCTTGTGGCTATATTCACTCATACATTAAATGAGTAAAGGATAGTGAACACTAAAACAAACACGTAAAATCAGAACTTAAGATATAATAACAAGAGGAATTACATGTAGATACTTGTGTCAGTCTAATTCTAGGGAAACAACGTCTGAATTTAGATCCAACTCATTTGCAACTGGCGTATTCAGATCTTCAATTATAATGGATATATTATGTATCTTTTCTCTCAACTTTCTTCTCTTTTTGGGATTTTTTTTCTTTCACTGAATTGGTTTTGTAGGAATGAGTTTCTTTCCATATTTTCCTACAAACTGATCAGGGTCTACCATGACGCTTGGATGAAACATGGTTTTTATTGATATTGAACTTGTATCTTCTCCAAAACACCTTTGTAAATTTAAAATAATTACATAATTAGGAACTAACAGAAACATACAATTGTAAATAATCTACTACTTTGAGAATTGTTTCTTCAATCATATCAATATAGTATTCCCTATATTTCTTTCTCTAATGGGTCTCAATAATTTATATTCTCTATCAACAAATTTACGATTGATTTGATAAAAAAATCAGTTGAGCCACTTCCCTATATTTATCCCCATTGACGTACACATCATTTATTCTAGCAGTTATACAAGTAGAAATGGAATTGAATGGTTTTTACTATTTTTATAACATGTAGGAATATCGAGACATGTATATGTGCTTCTTTCAATAAATTTAAACTAATTTATAACTTAAGGGTGATTTAATGTTGGAGGTTTGCATGTAGAGGATAAAGTATGCACAAGATAAGCTCCTCGCATAGGTTTTCGTTCCTTATTTTTCGTTTGCAGTGACCAGAAGATGCACCAAAGTTGCTCATCTAGAGAGACATGCCAACAACTCATTCTTAGTGACTCCTCAAGGTCGAGTCAGGGCCCTAAGAGGTGGCAAAGAAGTGATGTTTGATGTAGTCGTGGATGTACAAACAAGTTTGAAATAGTGAGGCAAAATTAGAATGCAAGATAGCAACAAGGAGTTTGGGGTTGGGGTGATACCAGGTTGGTGCTAGGCTGGCTAATTTGTTTGTGATGTGTGGTGCAGATGTAGGCCATCTTCCCCACCACACATCACATGGGGAAGACTTCAAGCCATGCAATCTCGGTTAAGCATTCATGACAATTTCTAGATTGGTTCTAATTTCTTTGTGAGTACATGTTTATATTCTTCCAAACTACAACTGCTAGGGTGATTTAATTTGGTCAATTTCTTCAAGGATATTTGTCCCCATTGACCTACACATCATTTATTCTAGTAGTTATATAAGTATTAACCAAATTGAATGGTTCGTACTACTTTGATAACATGTAGGAAGATCAAGAGATGTATATGTGCTTCTTTCAATAAAGCTAAACTAATTTATAACTTTGTTTCACTTATGTATAACTTTTTTAATTATAATATTTTTTAAGTTTATCCTAACCATTTCATTCATATAAAACCATTAGAATCATATAAAAGGAAGTAGATACATTTTCTATAAAATTTAGATAGTAAAAATGACAAAATTTGGAACTATCAAATTTTGATATTTATCGCTAGTGTAGATAGATAATCTAGAAGAAACTTCCTAACATCTTCATAGATTTCATTATAAATCCTTGCTATGTCAATATTTGACTTTAGATATTAGAAAGATTCTGAATCCTTTCTGTAGGTTTATCAGGAACTTTGTCTACCTTTTGTTTCAAGTTATACTTCTGATAGACGATTTTCTCCATTTTTCACATATGTATTGATTTGGATGATCGTCCATTTTCAAATTTCTAATAAATACACATAAAACATGACGGCAAAGGAGGCCTTTACATACAAATGAATGGCAACTGCACTTGGCATTTCTGTTGTTGTATTCATATTGAACTTGAAAAACTTTGTCTATTAGTTTTGTTTCAGAATCAGAAAGCCATATCCTACATTGTTCAGTAACTCTGTAGGTTGCATTTACACAATCATCAGTCATCATATTCACCTCACAACATATAATCCCTTCTAATTCTGTTTGGAATTTTCTAAACATTGATAAGTCTACAATTTTCTCACTTGGACCTCCATGAGAAACTCTGACTTTAAAGTTGCATTTTTGAAAAATGACTCATAATCAACTTTTATTTCTTGCTCAAACTTTTTTTCCAAATCAAATTCATACTGACTTACAAACTATTTCAATAAAGTCTTAGAGTTGACATATGAATCAAAAAAATGAATTCATTGACTCGATGCACTGAGTAGTTGTCACATCTGCCCAAAAAAATCATCAACATATGTTGGAACCGAGAAATGTTTGATTTCATACATAGTATCAAACCAAATGGTGTTATTACTAAAACGGTGTTGTAGAGTAGTAGCCTAGTTCTGTTCAGATATCTCAATGGAAGAGCTATCGTACACAATAAATTTAATCAGTCTTGCTACCTTGTCATTTTTACTAAATTTGTCAGGAAGTTTCTTCATAATGTGTCATAGACAAAGTCTGTGTCTAGTGGATGTAAAAACTTCTTTGAAAATGTGATGACCCAAAAACAAATCAAGCCATCACCAGTAAAATTGTGAAATAACCATAAACAACAAATTAACAAAATCACTAAGAATTAAAACCATTTTACAAGGAGATCCAATACTAGGAAACTCTCACTGGGAGATCCAATTCTTATATATATCACGATTCACATAGTACTTGCACTGTATCATCTCATCTCGAGGATAACATATAATAGTTGCTCTATCAAAACATATACTGAAGCAACATAAAACCTTGAGGTATTCAAGCCAAAATCTCAGATTGTTCGTGAAACCATACGTACTGAATCCAAGGACCTGAGAGTATAGAGACGACACATAAGACTTCTATCTACAAGACACAATAGAAAATACACTCAACCTGAGATGTTACTGTTGTCCCAGATGTTGTTCTCCCTCTGTAGAAAGGTCTCTACCTCCTCATGCACGTCCACCTAAAAATTGTGGATCCTACGGGGTGAGTATATTGTCCCAGCGAGAGATATAACTCTCCACCGATGATATTATTATCACAGGTAAATAGTATAAAACTGAGCAGAGGTTCTTTTTATATTAACAAGCAGGATTAATCACTATTATAAGCAAAATAGAGTAATCTCTTCTATTAAAATAATGCATCTATCTATGGTAGATCAATAAATCATCTATTCACTTTACAAGGAATATAAAGAAACATGAATAAAATCTATCCAACTAAGATGTAAAAAAAAGAGTGTACATCAACCAATGTCTTCCATATTCGATCCTTAAGCAAATACGCTACAACGTTGATTACATATTACAATCACATTTATGCCCCGCGGAGATGAAGTATACCGTTCATGTTCCAACCGACCACTAGTAAGTCGAAATTGGTACCATAAAAGGTCAATGGCATAGCTGGCTGTCAAGACCTCACCTGTGTCGATCAGTACAAGACCACTTCGCTTAGCAGGACATCTCGTGCCATCTGCTGGTAGGACATCTTGTGTCATATGCAAATAGCATGTCAGGGTATAACGACATCTTCGCTATAGAGTTACAGCCGCAACATGTACTCTTATAAGGAAAAGGAAGATTATACATCAATTCCTCACCTGGTCCAGAGATTATCATCAATCCCAACAACACATAATAGCAATGAAGAAGGATTTACACATCAATTCCTTATTTGGTCGAGAGATTCACATCATCTCGGGATAAATAAGGAAGGTGCTACATCAGTTCTTCATTAGGACATATGGATATACTCCGTCCTTCACCCCCGCATATTCAAAAATATGCTCTCCAGGAAATCCCATCGGAAAACCCATTTCACCATTAAACAAATCCTGAGGCTAATGGATCTATGGTCAGGACACTGCATGATGAGATTCCACTTGATTAATTAGGTGCATTACAATATCTTTTAGCATCAACCAGGTTTCAAATATGAATTATAACAGATGTTATAAAGAAATGAATGGTACTTTTAAGATATTTGGAATATTTTGAATGTATATCACTCAAGATCTCAGTCCCTTATCACATCACTGGGAATTCTCATCCCTTCACATCATCATCATCATGATTACTGGATCTGGGTATTCAAACCCTTAGATCATCACATAGCATTGTCACCTTTGTAACATGTAACTATTACCTCTAAGTCCTCAGACCAAGGTATTCATCGCACTTGAATATTTCACATAACTCACATAGTTCATAAATTATCTTGTCACCTCTTACTAGGCAACAATTAATTTTTTAAGATATCACACTATATAATCATTATACTTGTTGTACAATCATTTCACACAGCTTACAAGGCTCATTTAAATTTGTATCATATAAAGCATCATAGCTCATATCTGGCTATGCTCATCACATCATGATTCTTGAATAGTTTGCACTTCATGGTGAAAACTCTAATAGTATGTAACATCACTATACAATTTAAGAGAAATACATCCTTCCCATTATTAGGGTTAGGATTTTCTTACTCTAACCAATTAGGTGTGTAAGAGCATACCATCACCTTTCATTAGGGTTAGGTTTTCCCCTTATTAAAAAATAAGGATTCAAGATCATAATATCTAGAATCAAACTCTAATTTATACTCCACCTATTTTTAGGAGTATCAATGCATGCTTTTTAACATGTTTATCCCACATGTAAAAGTTTCTCTCTTTTATCCTTATTAGGATGTTGATTGCATCATACTTTTACTAAGTTGGCTCCATTTTCCTCTTAAGGTACATTATCTCACCATTATCAGATCTCATTATCTTTTATATTAACATATCACACAACATGTGTCACTCAATCAAATACATATGATTGAAGTATCCCACCATATCAGGTATCAAGATGTGTGTGTACTATCATCCTATGCTTTAAGATACAACCTTCACATCATATCGTGTGTCCCTATCGGGCATGTGGTGTAACCACATCACCATGCCGTGTTTTAGGGTGTATCCCCTAACACCATATCGTGTATCCTTATCAGATAGACTAAATTAGATCTTATCATCTCAAGTTAGCTTCATATTGTGTATGAGATATATGCTTGAATTCATATTGGTTTTCATGGTATACCATATCGTGCTCAAGATGTGCACCATATCAAGCATAGAGTGTATGCCTCATCATGTATCGTTTAAGTGATATATACAAGGTACCATATCAGTTTCCCATCTTGGATTATCATAACGGGTCTCCATGTTGGGTAACATATCGAGTTACCATGTTAGGTAGACCCTTAGGCTCATAACCTTTCATTCCTTCAAGGATCAGCTCTATCATATAGTTACATGACAGGCTAGGTGTCTAGTTGAATTCTTTTACCACAATCCATTACACAGAGGATAGGGTATATCGGGTTTCATTCCATCATATCGGGTAGAGTTTACCATATCGTGCATGAGGTATGAATTTCACCTCATATCATTCACAAGGTAGAAGTAGGTACTATTCCTATCATCCAAGAAATATCAATCATATCATCCATGTGGTATTACTCACCACTATATTGGTTTACCCATCATCTTGGGTTTCATATCAGATTTCTCATCACCATCTAGGGTTTTCAACCCATATCAGGTTAGGGTATAGTCTTAACACCATATCGTGTAGGAGGTGAATACTTGACCCTATATCATGCTCATGGTGTATATATGTTTCACTCATATCGCCCATGAGATATAACCTCCTCACCATATCATGTTTATGGTGTACTTATATCAACATGTTGGGTTGATTACCCTCTAGGGTTTTTCTATGTCGGGTTGGAGTTCATGCTTGGCTTCCTATCATGCATAGGGTATGGAACTTGATCTTATATCATGCACATGGTGTTTACTTGTCAACATATTGTGCATGAGGTAAAAGAGAATGTATAAGAGGTGTCTTCACTATATGCTACTAGGTGACACGTGGCCATGCATGGTTGACACATGTCTATGCATGCACACATGTATATCTTGACATGAAAAAGTTTAGTGGATAATCTTGAAATGATACTTCATCTGTCCTTTATCTTGTTGGATAAGATATCTCATCTTTATCTTACAATTTATGCAATCCGATACACTTTTTGCAAGGAGCTTCCAACTCGTCATGGATTACCTCCCTGAGGTTATTAGGTCTTCATGTCCTTTTCTAAGAGTCCACAAATAGATATGGGATCCCCTTTATGTCTCCTTGGCCCATAGGCATTCCCATTTCAAGTCGACAACTCGACACAACTTCATATATACGGCTTTACCTTCAATTCTTTCTTGGTCGTTTTATCTCCAAGTGTACCATTATTCAGAAATGATTCAAACATGGTGTCTACTTCTTTATCTCTCCTATAAAAGATATATAGAGGGAGTGGGCACACTCTATAGGTGTTAGTTTGCATCTCAACCCTATATTTTGGGTAAATTACAAATTTTACCAAAATTGGTGCACAAAGTACTAGCATTGTTCAAACAAGTTATAACTTGGAATTTAGGCTTTCTACAAGCCACCACTTAGCATCATTCTCTCTCTTATGATATTAAAATACTTAGGACACATTCAACCTGTGATATTTTGTAATGTAACCCCTCATCTTGGGTAAATTGCACTTTACACTCAGACTATCATATAATGCATAAATAGTTTGCAATCAAGCTCACACTTGAAAATAAACTTCACAAAGAGTCTTAATTACTTTTCAAAAGATTAGAACAAGTTTGTAAATAACTTTGTTAAGCAAAACTTCTAGGTTTAAGCCATAACCCAGTTCAGGGATGTTACAATTATAAACCCCTAACAAGGATTTCATCCCCGAAATCCCAGATGAAGGAAGACAATTGTTATTCATGCATCATGTCATCAACTCTCCACATAATGTCTTATTGTCATGGAGATGCCATAGAACTTTGACCAGTACAAACTCCATTTACATAGGGTCATCATAGAATATATTATACAAGATACACACTCAGCTGTCCTTTTCATTTAACGACTATAGTGTCAATTATGTGTCAGGTAACACTTTCTAAGTCAGAGCAGTACTATTTGTACTTTGAATAATTCATGTGTTAAACCTCATTGATTTGTCATCTTCTCAACTTTCATCTTTTATGTAATAAGATTCTTGACCTTGGGAGTCTTCCATACTCCTCATTTAGTTTAGCATTTCTCCTCCAAGGAAAGACTAGAGTTACGTTCTGTCACCCATTTGGAACCACAAGTTTTATCATATATATGTTGTGCCACTCTAATCTACTGACACAACACTAAACTTACTTATGACTTGTGTCAACTATCCAATTAGCTGTTTATTTCTTGCCATAAGGAGAGGCTACTTATCAAGGAACAACTCATCTCAAAGGTATCTCTATATGTTACGTATAAGCTGCCCCAACAGATCTAAATAGGGATATACTAAAGAATTATATTCAGCTTGATAAGATTTTATCAAAATGATTCTACAATTGTTTGTTTAATTAATAAATCCGTATCGATGTTATGTTTATGCAGAGCATAAACCCCTAACATATGATATCCACACTATATTTATCTCAAAGTTGTCCCTTCTAGATAACCAAACATGATTCATCTTATCAAGAGTCATGTTCTTATTTTCTTATACCATTGAAAGTTCTTAGATATTAGGATTCCTTACCTTGGTATCCATTACATGTACCATAAACACATCATATCCTCATCATATCCATCTCCCTATTGTTATTACCAAAGTCAAACATATAATAAGACCTTTCTTTCATCTTGGGACATTACTTATCGCACATAACTTTGTCTTGGAACCAAAAATCCAGGACTAGCTAATACTTTACAAAGTACACATCTATTAATTACTTTTAATCTTTGCACATCAGGTGTCATAAGACTTACTTAATTATCTTGTCCCTATAAGGAAAGAACATAAGGAAAGATATTCCTTCATATTGCCGCATCATCACCCAGGGTTGTTTATCAAAGAGAAGAGATTATCATCTCCTCTGATTATTGCATGAACTTTCAATTGTTCATGAGTCATTTTTGAATTTATTTATTTCCACATAATAGAAAAGATCTTTATTATTCACACATTCTTTATTGAATAGGAATCATGTCCCTTGTTCCCTTTCTCTTATCATGAGGATTGTACTTTTTACTTCCTTATACACAGACTAATTTGAGATAAACTCAGTTTCTATTTCCTTGCAGTTAGGATGGAATAGAAATATCTATGCCATATTTTCAGTTTCACTATGCTCTTTAGATTGCCTCAAAATGACTACTTGATCAGAGTAATCAGAAAGATAATAATCTAAGAGTCCCATACTTACCTTGCCTTCAATAATTGAATACCTTATCAGGGTATAAAAGTACTGAGATTAGGTAGCATGCACCTTGTTTGTATCATATACCTTACATTTATATCATTAAAAACATAGGACTTAGCATCCATGGATGTATCCAGGCATATCTTTTACACCTCATCCTCTTTCACACAGATAAAAGAAATTTAAAACACATTAAAAATTACTAACAAAAATTAAGTTCTCATCTTCCTTCTATCCTCATAGGACTAATCAAAGGAAGCTCAACAAAAACTACTTTCTCATAACCAACAGATAATATCTGGAGAATACATATCAGAATGACACAATTTCATGTGACCTGTCTCAACTGAGGGATCAATTACTGCCTCAGGCTGATTCTTTGCATAGAATCTCATTATTGCCTATTTCCAACGTCATGCTCAATTGTTTGGTGCAAATGGCCCTGCTTGGGATGCCTGTCCACATCCTCGTGTGCCACTGCTAACCTATTTCCTTTGAGATCCTTGTTGACTCTGCCTCGGTGGTTGGGTTATTTCCTTCTCTCTTTTTGGATAAAAGGGTCGAATATGCCCAACATGTCCACAATCATAACATGTCCTATACACACCCCATGGTCTTGTCGGCCTTATTACTGATGTAGAAGCTAAATCAAGAGTTCTAACTGGTGGAACATTAGGTCCTTTCCCCTTTCTTGGTAGCCACTGCCCTGATGGACAAGTATTTGTTGCATTGGTGGCACCAAAAACTTCCCCTTTTTAGAACTTCTAGGCATCTGTTCCCGAGGTTGGACAGATCTTTTCTTAATTTCTACCTCATTATCCTTTTCGGGAAAGTCTTTTATAAAATGTCCTGGTTGCCTACACCTGTATCAAACTTTGTTTCCATGACGTAACCTAATTCTTTTGACATTCTCTACTGCTCCTTCATAACTATGTTGATCAAACATCCTGCTAGAGCCCAAAATTTAATTATTAAGGACTGGTGATCTAGGTTGTATTTCTTGTATTTGATCCTTGATATGCCTCAATGTTGTCATAACCAGTCCAGTGAGAGCATTAAAACCAAGGTTTTCTATAATGGTTGGATCAACCTAGGGATTCTTAGGCAATCGTTCTTCTCTCACCTGATCCCTTGCACCTTCTCTTGGTGCAACAACATTTCTCTCAACAATGTGTTCCTCCTGTTCTCCAGACATCTTTAAGATTTACACTATCTTCTGCATAAGCAGAAATCACTATAAGATATACTGGAGGACACTAGAACTGTTGGTATGTATGCCCTGAGAGACAATCATGGGATGATTGGTGGGATACATTAAGATTGATTTGATAAGCATCAAAGGCAAGCTTCCAATTCTTTCTGGTTCAATCATATGAGATAATGATAGAACAGATTGAATGTCTAGAGAATGATAGTACTCAACGATGTATGCTTTCAGGTTCAAGACCTGAATGATGAGATCATACAAATGCTAAGAGTTTGTACATTCTTATTATGTCCCTAGTCGGATGTCATTGTGGAAGGTAGATAGACAACAATGACACACAAGACTAGATTGTGGTGTTGGTTGATGACAAAATCTCATTAGTCATGATATTGAGATATCAAACCAAACACATAGGTACTTGTTAGAGAACAAGTGTACCAGACAGACCCATCGTGAGTTTGACACATGGAACCATGACATGGTAGTCACAGTCAGTTCTCACAGTGATGGTGGCGAGTGTGATTCTTTGACCTGAAATCACTACACTCAACACATGTCATTGGGTACACTTTGACATCATCAAACGCAGTCCTGAAACATGGGTTGTTATAAAGGTGATGATTGGGTGGCTTTGACACATGGGGTTTTTGAGGGGTAAGTGATAGATATGGGATTTGTCCCTCCTGAGAGAGTTTGATATCCATGGCCACTTGATGAGTAGGTTTGAGATAGGCGTGCTTGCATGTGTGAATCAGTATGTGATATTGATGTCATACATATCTCCTCCAATCTACTCTGAGATCAAGAAAGTGAATGAACGTTGACAGGATGACTGTTCCATGCCTCAAGTTCATTTTGGATATCAGTGATAAAGGAATTGTACATTCTCTGGAACACCATTCACAGATTGTAAGATTGAAAGTTGTTCTCCAACTTTCCTTTTCACTTGGGTAGCACTGAGGTGTGACTAGGCACCGCTCTTTGCTTGTGAAGTTATAAGTGTTATGGACTTTCACTACCAACGTGAAATGGACCTGCAGGGTCACACACATAGGATTTAACCTGGAAGAGGAGTTTATCAACAAACGATGTTTAGATTGATTACTAAAGGAGTTTAGTAGTTCAATTAAACACTCAATCAATTGATAGCTCAGTATCATAGTGTTCAAGGTGTTGGACCGATTCATTAGAGTATCAGATTGATTGAAACTGCAATTGACTGATTTTGCACAGTCTACACCCAACCAATCGGCTCATGTGATGAACCGATCGACTCAAGTTGGTGAACCAATTGGCTCAGGACAGACTGAACTGACTGGTTCAAGGGTTGAACTGATCGACTCAACTGGTCCAAATGAGCGAGTTGGGAAAGTCAGGTTGGCAAGATATTTCTCTTCGTTTCACTTGTCCAATTTGATTGGGACAAGGATTGGTATTCGGATCAATTCGAAACAAAAGAGGAAAGGTCAATCGGGAACTGATCAGGACCATGAACCGATCGACTCATTCTTGAATCGATTGGCTCAGGTGTCCCAACCAACCGGTTCAGGTGTGAACCGATCGACTCAGATCCCCAACCGACCGTTTCATGCTTGAAATGATCGGTTCAGCTGGCACAGTTGGTTGTTCTGTGGAAAATCTCAAACCCTTCAACTCCTTCTTTAATCCCACATTGCCCGGGGTAGAGAACCCTATCCCATGACCCTCCTATATATAGGGGTATTGGGGGCCCTATATATTCTCTCTAGTTGTGGTAACCGAGATTCTCAAAGTACACCTCAGAACACCGGTTGCTCTACAAAGTTGTCATTCTCTCTAGTTGTGGTAACCGAGAGAGCCCGAGCAAGTGCTACCTGATAAGGGAGGCACAACAAGGGAAAGACAACTATAGAAAAGCGACTAGTTGTAGGAGGGTGTGTCGATGGCTAGTACGCCGACAGGAGGGTGCAAATCCTTCTAATTTCTTATGGGACAAGGAGATCGGAGTTCCAGGTGGTATGTGTGGACTACTTCAGAGGCGGGAGACTTCTGCCGCTCAGAGGACAACTGTCAATCCCAACAGTCCCGGTGAGATCAGGAGCTGCACAGACACCGTCCAAGACCGGAGGTGAAGACCGCGCAAGACGCGAGGTAACGTCGCCGAGCAAGCCTTAGGATAAGGTATGTCTCTACAAACCATCCTTCCTACTGTATAGACGTTGACGCGATTCCTTCATTCTGGGTTTGGGAGAAGAAATTTTTTGTTTCCGCTGCCTTCTCTGTCTCCCCTAAAACCCAACAGTGGTATCAAAGCCACGTCAACTACCCTATACTTTAGGATTATCAATGTGATTGATTTTGGTTTTTCGCCTTTATTTATTGCATACGATGCGAATAAAATTGGCTTTATGCATGTCCAAATCCATAAATCCCAATATACATATATGATATGTAATATGAATGCACTCGATACGCGTCGCCTTAAATGAGTTTTGTGGTGGATGTATAGTGTGGTTCTGGCCAATAAACCCTATGTATGTGTGCTTGGTTGAATGTGGTTGCTTGCATCTCAGTCTGCGCACCTATTCCCTACCTCTTTATTCCTGATGTAACTCGAGATTTCTTTCCTACATTTGCTCCCCCCGAATGTAATTCGGGGATTCGCAATTCAAATGTAAAATATGATAGATATTTTATTTCTTGTTATGTCAAAGAACGGTGGACAACCAGACACAGACTGAGACAATTGGTTCAAGGCGTGAACTGATCGGTTGGCGTTCCAGATTATCAGTTCAAGGACTGAACTGATCGGTTGTTGACCGATTCCTGGAGCGAGACAATCAGGTGGCAGACATGAGGAGATACACGATGACCAGGCAAGCTGATCAGTTGAAGGAGTCAACCGATCGGCTGGTGGCCCCCAGATGACCGGCTAGGGCGAGCAGGTCATTCATGTGATGAGTTGATCAACTCGGACGGCTATAGCACTTTATCATGGACAGGTTGCATGTGATGTAGACCTAGATGATCGTGATTCCTCTTGGCTCGAGGAATCACATTAGGATGGCCATAATCATTGCTTTTATCATTTCACATGTTTTTTGTGGGAAATAGCATGTATATGATATGTACTATGTATTGTGGTGATTGGATATGTATATGTACATATAAAAACCAAATCCCATATTAAATATTAAAGTTTTAGATGCCTTCCAAATGCGACACATGTGAAAATCTTGATCGGCCAAGTGTAGGCACGCCCTAGCATGGTGCACCATCTATCTCGTGGAAGTGTGAAGGATGGATATGTGGGTCTTCCCTAACATGGTGCATAATCATCGTGTTGGCTTTGGGTCAGACTTAATAAGGTGACCTAGATAGGATCTAGCACCTTGAGGCATGGAGGTGATCATGGAAAGGAGTTGCACATGACATCTTTCAAGAGTTTCATATGATGCAATTGGCAAGAGTTGCCTACCTGGAAGATCTAAGTTATTGGTGACAGCCCTAGCTGGTCCATGACTCAGAGGATTTCAGGATCTTGGCCCACTAGAAGATTGAACTCTGCAATCTTCCGAATTGATGGTGAGGGCTATCAATTTGAACAAAAATAATGGGAGTGATAATTAATTAAAGTCCTAATTATATCGTCAATCTTTCAAATCAATCAAATAAGTCAAAATTGAGTTTTGGACTAAATTGCATATATTTCCTTTTATAGTACAAATGACAACAAACAACAATCACATTTCATTGCGATCGGTCCTTGAAAAGGACAAGCTAAATGGGACTAACTTCCACGACTGTTTTAGGACATTGAGAATTGTTCTCACTCAAGAGAGAAAGCTCTATGTCCTGGATACTCCAGCTCCAGAGGAACCTACTCCTACCGCACCAAAGGTAGAAAGGGATGCTTATAAGAGGCATTCTGATGATGTCATTGATGCAAAGTGCTTGATGTTGTGCTCAATGAACCATGAGTTGTAGAGACAACATGAGAACATGGGTGTCATTGAGATGATTTAGCATCTCAAGAACATGTATGAACATCAAGCACGGTAAGAGAGATATGATGTCTCGAGGGCGTTGTTCAAGTGTGTCATGACAGAAGGAGATCCAGTTGGTCCTCACATGCTCAAAATGATTGGGTATGTAGAGAACCTGACAAGACTGGGATTTCCCCTGAGCCAAGAGTTGGCTACTGACATGATACTGCAATCGTTGCCAGAATCCTATAGTCAGTTTGTGATGAACTACAACATGAACAACTTTGACAAGCCGTTGACAGAGTTGTTGGGCATGTTGAGGACAGCTGAGGCACAGATGAAGAAGGACAAGCCTAAGTCTATGATGATGATCAGCAACAAGAAAGGCAAGTCCAAGCGCAAGGGCAAGGGCAAGGCTAAGAAAGGTTATGATGCTAGCCAGCAGCCCAAGTCGTCTTCAACTCTCAAGGCCAAGGGAGGCGTGACCAAGAGAGGCAATTGCCACCATTGTCAAAATCCAGGACATTGGAAAAGGAATTGTCCACTCTATCTGGAAGAACTAAAGAAGAAGGAGGGGACAGACGTCTCCACCTAAAGGTTTCATGAAATAAACTTGTAACATTTTTGAGGTATATGATACCAAGATATAAAATGTAAAGCACTTAATAAATGGGGCAAGTGTTGCCGCCATAGATAGGAGTACTTTAGTTTATTTTCAGCCTTGAAGGCATGTAATAGAGTTATGAACTGCTATTTCATATTTTCCAATGGATAGAAACACCTTATTTTTTGCATATTGTATGACAATGATGGCAATTAATAAAGTTGATGTTTCAATCTTTGTGGAAATGCCTTATTTATCTTGTGGTACTTGGTATGCATAAGATAAAATGATGCCTAAAAGTTATTGATAACTCAAAAAATCAAATTAGCATAAATCATGAGAAATTCATTTCTGGTTTCCATATGATGGATAAATCTAGACTCTTTTGGTTAGAGAACCAGTAAGAGACATGAATCTCTTAGACATGATTAATCAATCTTCACTAGTGGTAGTGGGAGAATGATTATTCTATTATGTATAATACATGTGATGTATTTACATACCTATTGGACTTAATGCTAGTACTTCAAATGGTTTTTAGAGAAATACCAATATGAATATCTTGAAGTGTTCAAGAATATCATAGATGAAGTATGAATTTGGTAAAGTAGTAAAGTGTTGATGAGATCAATGAATGAAATACTTGAACCAAATGTTTGAGATCCCTATGAGTGATTATGATAGTGTATCATAGTAAGCTCATGATTAAGGCATGGTGATGTCTAAATCAAAAGGATTCATACTCTAAGGAGTTAGAGGACGATTATCAAATAACTAATTTCTTCTTAAATAAAGAATACCCTACACTAATAAAGGACATTAAGAATAACAAAGAGTTGTGAGTTCTTACATCCTTGACAGATACACCCCGATTATCTATGTGATGAGTTGGTGATGTGATGAGTCAACTATCTAGATAAATATGAGGAACTGGATTTTGAGTTATGGTGTATGACCATTACATCCTAAATGACTTCCATGTAAACCATAAGGAATGACCTTGATGGTAGCACCATAAGTGTGAATGAGTCTTAAGCGTTAAGACACATGGATAACATTTTGAGAAGGATGATATTTGTTAATTGCAACTTAATGACTAAGAGATTTGGCATACAGATACTAAAACCACATTCCTATGAGGAATAAGACAAGGATGTGTACGTGACACAACCTATAAGGTTTATGAATCCATTAATGCAAATGAAGTCTATAAGTTACAATGGACTAATCAATGTGATTGATTGAGTACAAGTAACTCAGAGCTGGATCTTTACTTTGATGATATGGTTAAAGGGTTTGACTGATGTGTCAAAGATAAAGAGAGATATGTGATTTAGTGGGAGAGTATTCACATTCCACATGTTGATGTGAAATGGAAATGTTCTAGAATGGAAAATTCAAAGTGGAAATTATCTTTAGGAAGATAGAGACGTTTCCTTTGTGATAGAAATAGAAATATGTAGAGATAGTTCTCAAAAAACCTTTTGTCATGAAAAGAGCAAGCATACATTGGCAATCTATACTGAAGGGTTCAGTGTGCACAGATTCAGTGGGAGAAAACTTATCCATGTTACATGGAGTTAGTATCCCAGAGCCAAGTGTCCAATTCTTATGAAGAATGGAAATAGTAAGAATAGAAAAGGATCTATTATGTATGTAATCATCCCATTATCTTGCATGTATGGACATAGCAAGAACAAAATGCATTCATCATCTTGTATGTAAGACATGACAATATGATGTGCTCATCCTAATAACTCGCATGTGGGACATGACGAGTGGATGTATGTCAAGTTCTAGTAAGGGTTACTGGAATACCATAAGAACTTGATAAGTACTTGAGAAGTAATAGTTCTATGGAAATAAGGAAGGGTTCATCGTAAAGAGTTACACTGATGCGAACTTTTGAAAAGGACAGAAAATAAATCGCAAAATATATATATGGGATATATAAAAGTGAATGTTTGTTGATAAATGGAAACGTTACAATAAAGGCATTTAAAAGGAAAATCCTAGTATCCATATGTTAGAGAACATTAGTGGATACTATATGGATCTGGAAGTTCATAGAGATGAACTTATAGATATTCTGATCATTGATGACAAGTAAGGAGTACTTGGTCATGCAATGTGGCTAAAGGTTAGCAAAGGAATACTGGATCGCATATTACGGCAACTCCATCTCATATGTGTGACATACAACAAAGAGATGAGAGACATGTAGTTAATACTGACTCTGGCAAGGTGTTGCCATAACTCACTATGTTAGCACTAGAGCACACTAACATGTGGGACATGTTTGAAGATCACTATGAATATGATTCAAGGGTGATTGGCTCACAATGCAAGTGGTAGTTTGTTGGTATGTATGCCCTGAGAGCTAATAATGGGATGATTGGTGGGATACATTAAGATTGATTTGATAAGAATCAAAGGAAAGCTTCCAATTCTTTCTGGTTCAATCATATGAGATAATGATAGAATAGATTAAATGTCTAGAGAATGAAAGTACTCAATAACATATGCTTTCAGGTTCATGACCTGAACGATGAGATCATACGGTTGCTAAGAGTTTGTACATTCTTATTATGTCCCTAGTCAGATGTCATTGTGGAAGGTAGATAGACAACAATGATACACAAGACTAGATTGTGGTGTTGGTTGATGACAAAATCTCATTAGTCATGATATGGAGATATCAAACCAAACACATATGTACTTGTTAGAGAACAAGTGTACCGAACAGACCCACCATGAGTTTGACACATGGAACCATGACATGGTAGTCAAAGTCAGTTCTCATAGTGATGGTGGTGAGTGTGATTCTTTGACCTGAAATCACTACACTCAAACCATGTCATTGGGTACACTTTGACATCATCAAACACAGTCGTGAAACATGGGTTGTTATAAAGGTGATGATTGGGTGGCTTTGACACATGGGGCTTTTGAGGGGTAAGTGATAGATATGGGATTTGTCCCTCCTGAGAGAGTTTGATATCCATGGCCACTTGATGAGTAGGATTGAGATAGGCGTGCACGCATGTGTGAATCAGTATGTGATATTGATGTCATACATATCTCCTCCAATCTACTCTGAGATCAAGAAAGTGAATGAACATTGATAGGATGATTGTTTCATGCCTCGAGTTCATTTGGGATATCAGTAACAAAGGAATTATACATTCACTAGAACACCATTCACGGATTGTAGGATTGAAAGTTGTTCTCCAGCTTTCCTTTTCACTTGGGTAGCACTGATGTGTGACTAGGCACCGCTCTTTTCTTGTGAAGTTATAAGTGTTGTGGACTTTTACTGCCAACATGAAATGGACCTGCAGGGTGACACACATAGGATTTAACCTGGAAGAGGAGTTTATCCACAAATGATGTTTAGATTGATTACTAAAGGAGTTTAGTAGTTCAATTAAACACTCAATCAATTGATAGCTCAATATCATAGTGTTCAAGGTGTTGGACCAATTGATTAGAGTATCAGTTTGATTGAAACTACAATTGACTGATTTTGCACAGTTTGCACTCCCAACCGATCGACTCATGTGATGAACCGATCGACTCAAGTTGGTGAACCGATCGGCTCAGGACAGGCTGAACTGATCGGTTCAAGGGTTGAACTGATCGGCTCAACTGGTCCAAACGAGCGAGTTGGGAAAGTTAGGTTGGCAAGATATTTCTCTTTGTCTCACTTGTCCAATTTGATTGGGACAAGGATTGGTATTCGGATCAATTCGAAACAAAAGAGGAAAAGTCAATCGGGAACTGATAAGGACCATGAACCGATCAGCTCATGCTTGAACCGATCGGCTCAGGTGTCCCAACCGATCGGTTCAGATGTGAACCGATTGGCTCAGATCCCCAACCGACCATTTCATGCTTGAAATGATCGGTTCAGCTGACGCAGTTGGTTCTTTTGTGGAAAATCTTGAACCCTTCTACTCCTACTTTAATCTCGCATTGTCTGGGGTAGAGAACCCTATCCCATGACCCTCCTATATATATAGGGGTATTGGGGGCTTCTCAAAGTACAACTTAGAACACCAGTTGCTCTACAAAGTTGTCGTTCTCTCTGGTTGTGGTAACCGAGAGAGCCCGAGCAAGTGCTACCCGATAAGGGAGGCACATCAAGAGAAAGAAAACTACAGAAAAGCGACTGGTTGTAGGAGAGTGTGTCGGTGGCTAGTACGCCGACAAGAGGGTGCGACTCCTTCCGATTCCTTGTGGGACAAGGAGATCGAAGTTCCAGGTGGTCTGTGTGGACTACTTTAGAGGTAGGAGACTTCTGCCACTCAGAGGACAACTGTCAATCCTGACAGTCCTTGAGAGATTAGGATCTGCACAGACACTGTCCAAGACTGGAGGTGAAGACCACGCAATCCGTGAGGTAACGTCGCCAAGCAAGCCTCGGGACAAGGTATGTCTCTACAAAACATCCATCCTACTATATAGATGTTGACGTGATTCCTTTGTTCTGGTTTTGGGAGAAATTTTTTTTGTTTTCGCTGCCTTCTCTGTCTCCCCTAAAACCCAACAAGAACAGAATCAACACCTTAGTCCTATTTCTCTATAGACTCAGAATTTTTTTGTTTTCACTACCTTCTGTCTCCCCTAAAATCCAACTGAAATCATCTTGCAAGGAGATCCAATACCAGGAAACTCTCACTGAGAGATCCAATTATTATATATATCATGATTCACATAGTACATGCATTGTTTCATCTCATCTCGAGGACAACATATAACAGTTGCTCTATCAAAACATATACTGAAGCAACATAAAACCTTGAGGTATTCAAGCCAAAATCTCAGATTGTTTATGAAACCATTACGTACTGACTCCAAGGACCTGAGAGTATAGAGACGACACATAGGACTTCTATCTACAAGACACGACAGACAGTACACTCAACCTGAGCTGTTACTACAGTCCCAACTGTTGTTCTCCCTCTGCAGAAAGGTCTCTACCTCCTCGAGCACGTCCACCTAAAAATTTTGGATCCCACAGTGTGAGACAATTGTCCCAGTGAGATATATAACTCTCCACCGACGATATTTTTATCATAGGTAAATAGTATAAAACTGATCAAAGGTTATTTTTATATTAACAAGCAATCTTAATCACTGTTATAAGCAGAACAGAGTAATCTCTTCTTTTAAAATAATACATCTATCTATGGTAGAGAAATAAATCATCTATTCACTTTACAAAGAATATAAAGAAACATGAATAACATCTATCCAACTAATATGTAAAAAAAAGAGTGTACATCAACCAATGTCTTCCGTATTCAATCCTTAAGAAAATATGCTACACGGCAGATTACATATTACAATCACACATATGCCCTGTGGAGATGAAGTATATCGTTCATGCTCCAACCAACCACTAGTAAGTTGAAATCAGTACCATACAAGGTCAATGGCAGAGCCGGCTGTCAAGACCTCACATGTCTCGGTCACTACGAGACCACTTAGCTTAGCAAGACATCTCGTGTCATCTGCTGGCAGGACATCTCGTGTCATCTGCAAATAGCATGTCGGGGTATAGAAACATCTTCACTGTAGAGTTACAGTCACAACATGTACTCTTATAAGGAAAAGGAATATTATACATCAATTCCTCATCTGGTCAGGAGATTATCATCAATTCCAACAACACATAATAGTAAAGAATAAGGATTTACACATCAATTCCTTATTTGGTCGAGAGATTCACATCATCCCAAGATAAATAAGGAAGGTGCTACATTAGTTCTTCATTAGGACGTATGGATATACTTCATCCTTCACCCCCGCATATTCAAAAATATGCTCTCTTGGAAATCCCGTAGGAAAACCCGTCTCACCATTCAACAAATCCTGACACTGATGGATCTATGGTCTGGGCACTGCATGATGAGATTCCACTTGATTAATTAGGTGCATTACAGTATCTTTCAGCATCAACCAGGTTTCAAATATGAATTATAACAGATGCTATAAAGGAATGAATGGTACTTTTAAGATCTTTGGAATATTTTTAATGTATATCACTCAGGATCTCAGTGCCTTATCACATCACTGGGAATTCTCATCCCTTCACATCATCATCATCATGATTACTGGATCTGGGTATTCAAACCCTTAGATCATCACACAGCATTTTCACCTCTGTAACATGTAACTATTACCTGTAGGTCCTCAGACCAAGATATTCATCGCACTTGAATATTTCACATAACTCACATAGTTCATCAATTATCTTTTCACCTCTTACTAGGCAACAACTATTTTTTTAAGATATCAGACTATATAATCATTATACTTGTTGTACAAGCATTTCACATAGCTTACAAGGCTACATTTCAATTTGTATCATATAAAACATCATAGCTCATATCTGGCTATGCTCATCACATCATGATTCTTGAATAGTTTGCACTTCATGGGGAAAACTCTAACAGTATATAACATCACTATACAATTTAAGAGAAATACATCCTTCCCATTATTAGGGTTAGGATTTTCTCAATCTAACCGATTAGGGTTGTAAGAGCATACCATCACCCTTCATTATGGTTAGGTTTTCCCCTTATTAACAAATAAGGATTCATGATCATAATATCTAGAATCAAACTCTAATTTATACTCCACCCATTTTAGGAGTATTAATGCATGCTTATTAACATGGTTATCCCACATGTAAAAGTTTCTCTCTCTTCTCCTTATTAGTATGTTGATTGCACCATACTTTTACTAAGTTGGCTCCATTTTCCTATTAAGGTACATTAGCTCACCATAATCAAATCTCATTACCTTTTATATTAACATATCACACAGCATGTGTCACTCAATCAAATACATATGATTGAAGTATCCCACCATATCGGGTATCAAGATGTGTGTGTACTATCATCCTATGCTTTAAGATACAACCTTCACATCATATCGTGTATCCCTATCGGGCATGTGGTGTAATCACATCTCCATGTCATGTTTTAGGGTGTATCCCCTAACACCATATCGTGTATCCATATCGGATAGACAAAATTAGGTCTTATCACCTCAAGTTAGCTTCATATCGTGTATGAGCTATATGCTTGACCTCATATTGGTTTTCATGGTATACCATATCATGCTCAAGATGTGCACCATATCGGGCATAGAGTGTATGCCGCATCATGTATAGTTTAAGTGGTATATACAAGGCACCATATTGGTTTCCCATCTTGGATTATTATAACGGGTCTCCATGTTGGGTAACATATCGGTTTACCATGTTAGGTAGACCCTTAGGCTCATAACCTTTTATTCCTTCAATGATCAACTCTATCATATAGTTACACGACAAGCTAGGTGTCTAGTTGAATTCTTTTACCACAATCCATTACACAAAGGATAGGGTATATCGGGTTTCAGTCCATCATCTAGGGTTTTCCATCATATCGGGTAGAGTGTACCATATCATGCATGAGGTATGAATTTGACCTCATATCATGCACAAGGTAGAAGTAGGTACTATTCCTATCATCTAAGAAATATCAATCATATCATCCATGTGGTATTACTCACCACTATATCAGTTTACCCATCATCTTGGGTTTCATATCGGACTTCTCATCACCATCTAGGGTTTTCAACCCATATCGGGTTAGGGTATAGTCTTAACACCATATTGTGTAGGAGGTGAATACTTGACCCTATATTGTGCTCATGGTGTATATATGTTTCACTCATATCGCCCATGAGACACTAGTACATAACCGGCCTTTAGTGTCAGTTATTTAAGGTCTTTAGTGTCAGTTTTAAGTGACACCTATGTGGGCGCCGCTAAAAGCCCAACTGTTACGTGTCGGTTCTCAAACCGATGCCACAACCCTTCACGCGCCACCAAAAATGCACCAACAGGGGGTATATGTGTCGGTTATTAGCTTTCCAACTGACGCCATATACCTTCGTGCCATAGAAAGGGCACCATCTAGGGTACTATCAGTGTCGGTTTAGTAGTGATAACCGACACCATCTCACCCACTACCACGGCTGTGGTGTCTGGCCCGCTACCATGACCATGCTGGCCAGCATGGCCGTGGTGTCTAGCCTCATTAGGGAAATCGACGTCGGTTACTAGTAGGGCAACTGACACTGTAAGCATTTATCGTTGGTTTTATACAAATAACCGACGCCGATTTTTTTTTTTTCCTGTCAGTCTGCAGACCTGCTGTGGCTGGTCGCAGGATGAGAAACCTACAGTTCAGTTATAAACAACAGGTTTTACGAAATCCATTGATATCAGCCAACAACTGGCCATAAACCTGCAAAATTAACAACATAAATGTTTACACATTTAGCAACCTGTAGTTCCATTCGATTTTCGCACATGTAGAAACATTTATGTAGAAATCTGTAGTTCCATTCATTTTCACATTCACACATGTAGAAACATTCATATAGCAACGAGTAGTTTCATTCATTTTCACTTAGACACATGTAGAAAGATTCACACATATTATAATTCAGAAATTCATTTACAAAATATCATTCTTTAGTCATTATTCGCTATCAACAGCCCAATTATATGTTAAAACCCCTACTACTTGTATGGTTGTTGCCCATTCTTCTCTTACTTCATTTAATTCTTCCATCATATAGGGAGCATGTACATATGGTAAGGCCTTTCCTATAGTGTGGTCAGTTTTAAACACCTGCAAAGAGAATGATGTATATATATAATTAATGAGCTATAAATAAGAGTGATATGTTTCATATTATCTAATGAGACTATATATAATACCTCAGGAATGGTATCGATGTCCACTGTGGAATATTTGATAATCATGTGCATAAATCGCATCACACAGTATGCACATGCCCATCTGTTGTCTTGTGTAGCACACTATAAATTGAAACATACAAAATATTTAAAAATACAACTAATTAAGCACTGTTCACATAATTAAATAATATATACATTGCAGTCGGGAACTTACTTCCACATTTGTCCAAATTATTTGCTGGTTCTTTTTCCTGGGGACCTTTCCTCCATCCTTTTTGAACTCATCTAAACCCCTACATGTTAATGTAACATAGTACATTGCATAATTAAATAGTAATGTAATAGCATATGTTAACGGATATGAAAATGAAATATTTCTCACTGGAATAATGCCATTTTCATTTTGCGTCCATATCTTGAATTCAATTTAGTCCCCTTAGGATCTAGATAATAGACAGTGAATGTCTTGGGGACAATAACTAGTAACTCCCAATGCATACCACTAAAGGTAAAAAGGTTAAAAATTAATAACTCAAAATCCACAATAAAAATGTAATTTTCTTAAGTCCAAATTATAAGCAAAGTAAACTTACTCCACATTGAATGGAGCTATTATCAACGTCTTCTTATTTTGAGCAAAACTTCTAAAAGCATCACAGCAGTATTGTTGAACTGACGGAGGGTCTTTAGCTACTAGACTAATCAAAGATGGAATAAAAAATCCTACATGTTCGAATGAAAAATCTGCACATATCTTGTCTAAGTAGCTGCAAAACATGTATTACGTATGCATTAATAAATAAGAAACCAGATCACCAGATCCTACACAAGGTATATGGATGTATAAAGAAGATCTCACCTTATCCATATCTCTATCACAG
Source organism: Alisma plantago-aquatica (assembly GCA_963693085.1). NCBI lineage: Eukaryota > Viridiplantae > Streptophyta > Magnoliopsida > Alismatales > Alismataceae > Alisma > Alisma plantago-aquatica. Next base: position 1,266,892,839 of record OY856410.1, read on the forward strand.
ATGTATTTAGCCAATCATATCGAAACAACTCCAAAATATCTTGTATAAATAGGTTGCTTTCGTATGATTGACCTACCGCATCCGCATCTATAGAAACAGTTATAGGGCAATTTATATCATGTTCGCTTAACCATATTGCCATACCCCTACAATCAGGACCTAACAAGATAGGTAGGTCATGTGGAACCCAACTTGGTAATATAGGAGGTGGAGGTGGAGGCCTAGATGTTGTGGCTGTCTTCTTTTTAACCTATATATATATAATTTTAGATCAACTAAAATCATATACACACACTAACAATTTAACATAATGTAAATTTACCATACAGTTTCAGTATACAGGATAGCCGCTTTTGGCCACAATATCACTCAGCCTTCTGCCTCACCAAGTGTTTCATAATCTGGGTGGGCATATGGCAATGGAAGATCCATACAGTTGGGGAATATATGTACCGGGCTCACACTAACCCAACCAGCTGGTAATAGAGACCCATGAAACATTTCCCCTGGTAGGGATGGGTAAGCCGACGCCTCTGCAACGACATATTCTTTACTTTTTAGATGGCATGGCTTCAACCCCTACAAATTTTTGTGTAAAGAATGCTATATACATATATACATATGATCTTGAAAACATATCATCCTGAAAAGACTAGTTATTATGTCATAAAAATACTTACATTGGATGTGCTAGGTGGTGGGTCTACAGGATTACTCCCAACCTCTACAGACGCCATAATAGGTATTGTATGCTGAGTGGCAGTCTGAGATGCCTGCCACTTGCTCAGTGCTTCTTCGAGTTTCCTATCAATTAGATTATCTACCTATACATGGATAAAAGAAACGTTAGCTTCTGATTATTGAATTCTCTTTTACAGTAACATTATAAAGAAAGAATAGGTTACCTCTTCTTGTGAAAGTCCCGCTTTTGGGACATGTTTGCGTTGGGATGGCCCAAAGAATGCTTTGATGCCCACGCCAGCGCCTGTAGCTCTAACACGTCCAGGATGCTCAGGGTTACCCAGAGCAACTGTCAATTCATCCCTTGTGCCCTCAGGGATGAACTTTCCTTATTTCCTCATCTCGTGCAGCTCCCGCTAATCGCCAAAACAAAAATTTGTAATTACATAAACACCATAAATAATCAATATTCGAATGATTGATGTAAGGGTTGTATTTTACCATTTTTGCAGCCGCCTCAGTAGTTGCGGGCTTCCTTATTTCTCCCTTCTTATTTTGCCTCCCAGCTATCCATACATCATGGTGAGGCAGAGGTGTGCTACCTATAGTAGAGGACTCCTGAGTAGTAGCAGACTGAGCATTAGCCTCAGACTATAGTCTTTGGCGAATGACTGCATACCCCTTTGGGCCCATTGTGTGGTCATGCACATTTAGTGCACACCTTGCTTTTTGTGCCTCACTGAGGGCCTAGTTAGTATGCACATTAATGATTTGGTTAGTAACACTAAATGTTAATCTTGAATAGGTGAATACAACGTATATTAATTAAATGGGGGTGACGCCTAATACCTTGAATTCATCAGTTTGTCTTGAAGCAACAAATGCATCCCATTCTTCTTGGTCCAGGAAGTTCCACTGTTCTGTGGCTATCTTCTTCCTCTTGTCATCTTCTTTTATGTATTCTCAGATGAGATTTGTCCTATAGTTCCTTAGGACTCTCCCACAACATTGCATCACACTTGCCACAGGCAATATTTGTTGCATTAGAGTGTGGCAATCATGAGATTTAAGACCTATCAACTTCAGATCTTTCATTGATACCAATCTACGGATGTTGGATGAGTAACCCTGTGGCACCTTAACATTTACCAAACATTCACAAAAAGCTTTCTTCTCCTTTCTAGACAATGTGTAACAAGCGGGAGGTAAGTATGTTCTCTGATTTCTCACCATATTGTGTTTATGGTGTACTTATATCAACATGTCGGGTTGCTTACCCTCTAGGGTTTTGCTATGTCGGGTTGGAGTTCATGCTTGTCTTCCTATCGTGCATAGGGTATGTAACTTGATCTTATATCATGCACATAGTGTTTACTTATCAACACATCCTGCATGAGGTATGCACTTCATCATCATATCAGGTAAGAGATACCTACTTATTACCATATCGAGTTAATGGTGTCTTTATTCTACCATGTCGGGTTTAGAGGTGCTTCAACCCATATTGGGTTAGGCCTTGATGATGTCATCATCATCAACCTCTTGAATCTTGTCCTTACTATTCTAGATCATGGAAAATAGTACTAATATACTTTTGGAACTCAAAGGAACATAAATTAATCAAAGGATTTCAAAATTTAAATTAGATCATCATATTCAACAATATTGAAGGTGAATAATAACATAGTTAGGTTCAAGATATATAACCCGCCTTATGAACAACTTCAAAGCTTTAAGCTCCAATTATTCACATTCCTAAGGTTGAAGATAAGCTTATCCAAGGTCCAAGTCTCATTCACAACTCTTCCATATACAATAAATCACCATAGTTAATAACTTGGTGAAGAAGAAAAGAGAGGAATAACTATAACCCGAAATCATGCTTCAACCAAGGTTGAAGATGACCAAAGCCTTACCTTAAGCTTGGTGATGAAGCTCAACTCCCCTTTCTCTTTGAGCTACTATGCATGATATATAAGAAGGTATGCACGATATCTCCAAGAAATAGAGGTGTGGGGTTCGTAAACTTCCATTAGTAGGTGGAAGGAGAGCTTTTCATCCAATTCAAATATACTCTGCAAAATAGAATTGCTATTAACTAGTATCCAAAAAATTAGTAATCTAACAAATAGAATTGAACATTAATAATAACTCACGCATAAATCCTTCCATATTACATCTTTCTTCTCCTTAGGAACTTTATGCCAAGAATCTATCTTACAACCGCAATGGCTACGAGTAACATACACAAGATATGAAACAAACGAATTGTGATTCACTCCAAGTGCATTTCATGCATTATCAAAATCCACAACAAGTTTGGGTCCATTGCCCCTTTGCGCTATTAACTTCTTCATCATAGTGATGCCCCTTCTCTTGTCAACTTTTTGGTGCTGCTGATCAAGTGCCTCAAGTGCTTCAGAAGGTACATTTGCATCATCAACCTAAAATTTGACAAAATAAACACAATTACAGGATATAACTAGAAATGGACATATAGATATAAATATATGATATATATTTTTAAAACTTACATTGTGAGGCGGCGCATTGATGTCCTCACCCTCACAGTAATCATCAGCACGGTCATCAGGAGAATGCTCAGCCATTTGAAAGTTCACATTCACATTGTAAAGTTCACATTGTAAAGTAATTCATATTGTAAAGCTCACATTGTAAATTTCACATTCACATTGTAAAGTAATTCACATTGTAAAGTTCACATTCATAGGAAATATTGTAATTGACATTGTAAAGTTCACATTCAGAAAAATAAAACATATAAAAAAATATAAACATGCCTCTAATATTGCGATTTTTTATCAATTAACAATCCTTCATTGTGATCTCCGCGCACATACAAGTCATCATTAGCTTCAATATTTGCTGGTGTTGGCAACCCAACTGAGAATGGACTGGAGTCATCATACTTATCATAGTACTCATCTTCATCTATAGGATCTTCAATGAACTGTCTTTTACCATGAAGAACAACTGACCATTTATCATTTGCAGGATCATCAATATAAAATACTTGTTTTGTCTGTGATGCCAATACGAATGGTTCACCCTTCTCGCCAATCTTTTCAAAGTTCACTAAAGTGAAACCCAATTCATCCACTATAACTCCTTTGGTGTTATCAACCCAATTACATTTGAAGAGCGGAATTCTGAAATATATGTAGTCAAACTCCCATATGTCTTCAATGACACCGTAATATGACATTTTAGCTTCACGTGGACTCTTATCCTTTGCACTTGCAAAAAACATAGTCGACGCTTGAAGGGTGACCCCACTATTTTGGACGACATTCTTATCATCTTGGCACTTTGTGTAATATGTGAATCCATTAATGTCATACCCTTCATAAGACATAACAGTCAATTTCGGTTTAAAGGTGAGGCATTTGATAGTTTCAGTAATATCATCTGGTGTTTGAGATAGTTGATGTAAGACTTTCTCTTCGAACCACTTAATAAATGTCTTGTTATGCTCTCTAGCAAGCCACATTGTATTGGCTCGAGGATATTGTCTCTTCATGCAATTGGTATGTTCCTCGATATAAACACTCACTCCGTCCATGTTGTGTAAAATATACAAGTGACCTTGTTCCAACTGCTCACGGCTGATTACTTTCACCCGTGATCCCAAAATTCCTTTGCCAAATTGCTCCTCAATATTCTTGTCATTACCAGGAGTGTCATTATCACTGAGAAATTCATTGCAAAAATCCATAATCTCTCTCACCACATAACCCTCAATAATACTCCCTTCAGGCCGATAACGGTTTCACACATCACTTTTAAAAATGCTCATGTAACGTTCAAAGGGTTACATCCAATGCAAGAAAACTGGTCCCAACATTTTCACTTCCCTAGTCAAGTGGACAACAAGATGTACCATGATATCAAAGAACGACGGAGGAAAATACATCTCAAGATGACATAGTGTAACAACCACTTCTCTTTGCAAATTATCGAGAGTATCAGGGTCAATAACTTTGCTACACAGACTATTGAAAAAGAAACAAAGTTTGGTGATTGCAAACCTTACATGCGTCGACAATATAGATTGAATTGTGTCCATGCATGGTTGACACATGTCCATGCATGCACACATGCATATATTTCCATGAAAAAGTCTATAGGATAATCTAGAGATGATACTTCGTCCATCCTTTATCTTGTTGGATAAGATATGTCATCTTTATCTTACAATTTATGCAATTCGATACACTTTTTACAAGGAGCATATAACTTGTCATGGATTACCTCCATGAGGTGCTTAGGTCATCATGGCCTTTTCCAATAGTCCAAAAACCGATATGGGATCCCCTTTATGGCTCCTTGGCCGATAGGCATTCCCATTTCAAGTCTACAATTCGACACAACTTCATATATAAGGCTTTACCTTCAATTCTTTCTTGGTCTTTTTATCACCAAGTGTACCATTACTCAAAAATGATTCAAACATGGTATCTCCTTCTTTATCTCTCCTATAAAAGATACATAGAGGGAGTGGGGACACTCTAGAGGTGGTATTTTGCATCTCAACCCTATATTTTGGATAAAATACAAATTGTACAAAAATTGGTGCACAAAGTACTAGCATTGTTCAAAGAAGTTATAACTTGGAATTTAGGCTTTCCACAAGCCATTACTTAGCATCATTATCTCTATTATGATATTAAAGCAGTTAGGACACATTCAACATGTGACATTTTGCAATGTAACCCCTCATCTTGGGTAAATTTCACTTTACACTCAGACTATCATATAATGCACAAATAGTTTACAATTAAGCTCACGCTTGAAAATAAACTTCACAAAGAGTCTTAATTACTTTTCAAAAGATTATAACAAGTTTATAAATAACTTTCTTAAGCAAAACTTCTAGGGTTAAGCCATAACCCAGGTCAGGGATGTTACAGGCAACGTTCATTATACTCCGGTCATGGTTAGTTAACATAGCATTTAGAGGTTTTCCTACACAAACAATTTAGAAAATTACTTTAGATATCCAAAATTACATTTTGAGTTTATCTAATACTATTTTATACTTAATTTTTATCAAATAAAGTAGTGGCATGTATTTACACATGCACTTAAGCCAGTCTCAAAAAGCCATATGTAGTTCTCTATTGTTTCCTCGCATAATAAGCCACATCCCATCAATATAGATTGGCAATGATGATTGACACCAACAAATGGTGTGAATGGCATGTCATATTGCTTAGCCAAGTAAGTAGTTTCAAAAGTGATAACATCACCAAGAAAATTGTATGCTCTCCTTGATCTAGAATCATCCCAAAAACATTTCTAAGAACTACATGTTCATTTAGATCAAGGACATAAAAGAAGTCATGATATATCTCTTACATCTTTACAAAGTATGCTTGTATTGCTTGGGAATCTCCTTCACCTGGCCTTAGATTCCCTGAAAAATTGAGATGATTATGAACATCCCTAGATGCAAATGTAACATTTTTATAGCCTCCTGCTTCCACCACTAGACTCGCTATATTTTAGACGCACCAATTCCAACACTATCGTTCAAGTCGATACATCGGCATATTTCATCGGGTATCTTTCTTTTAGAAGGTAGTAGTCTAACCATATGTGAATCCAATATCTCATGGTTGTGTTCTTACACAAAATCAGCTATAGAATACTGACCACTAAAGATTCTTCTGAAAGTAATTTGAGCTGGACAATAAGTTCTTACTGTTGGTTTTCGTCGGTATAGAGAGTTTTTTGAATTTGTTGCTGGAGTTCCAGATTTCAAACATGAATATGTTACTCTTATTGTTTCCTCATTAGGTTCCAGTTTTTCTGAATGTGCAATCTTAATTCCAAACCCACACAAATCTGCATATTTATCATAGAAAGCCTCTACATCAGATTCACACGGAAATACCATCCCAACAGCAGGCTTATCTACATTACCAGATGGTTAAGAAATAACTAAATCAATGGAATTCTCAATGATAGTGATTGTTTTATCTATCTTATTTTGACCAACATTATATTCATTTCCTTGAGTGTGATCTTGGTTTAGATCAATTAAAGTATTTTGTCTCATATCACAATGTTATATTATAGTTATAAGAATTAAATTATGAATATTAAGTATGTTCAACACTTTTAGCAAGGTCATCGATCCCTCACTTTAACACTATGTCTAATGCATTATAAGTTTAAATATTATTTAACCATAACATTTTTTCTCACTCACAATATAGTTGCACATTAAGTCTAATATTATATCCTTTTTTCTTTTTCTAGAAGATGAAATGACACCACAATTATGTTCTTAATAGTTTCAAACTTGTGTAATGCACGAGATATTTCTTCTTATATAATATATTTTTCTTTGTCAAATAATAAATTTTAAATTTTATTTGCTATGATGCTATCAAAAAATAGAAAAGGAACATTTTATCAGCCCCATACCTCAGCAGTTCAACAAGATTGAGATAAATAAGTGAGATAAAAAGAACAACAAAAAAAGGATGATTACCAAATCGTATCTTAGGATAACGTATTATGAGGTCGCATTTGAATCCTAGTGCACCTACACCCAAGAGTGTCCACTTTCATTTGAATCACATCTTAAATTTCGTATGAAAATCACATCTTTCTTCATCTTTTTTTCTAAAAATATTCACAAGGTTAACATAATCAAGATCATGCAGCCTTCTTGATCCTATGGACTCTCTACACTATGATCTCATGGCAATTCCTTTTAGACACTCTACACTACAATGTCATTGAAAATCCCTTATGCTACCCTACCCTAACTTGTTGATTTTCTTTCTTCATCTTTTATTCTAAAAATATTCACAAGGTTAACATAATCAAGATAATGCATCCTTGTTGATCCTATGGGGCTTGCCATATTTGACAATAAAATAAATTGAATTCAAGATGTATAATCGACCTATAACATTTGGCATACAAAACTTGAACCCATAACATTTACTATGTGAATCTTACCCCACTTACTACTAAATCCTAGTGAACCTACTTCCCAAACACTTGTGCACATGCTACAAAATGTGATCATTATTTCTGATCATATTTCATAATGCCTTTATTTTTAATTTTCAAGTGCTCTATTCTGGAAATTTTGCAGTTGTTTGTAACTGGAAATTAATCCTTTCAAGAGATTCTATTGAAGAAGAACTTGCTTAGCAGTAGTAATTTTTGGTTCTAGCTTTTCAACAATTTGTTTTGTGCCTCAGATTTAATGTGAACTTTTGGGGATGTCTGGAATGATTGCCAATAATCCTAGGATTTACATTTTTTGTGTGTAAATATGCTTCTTTTTAATCTCCTATCCATTGTTTTAGATCAGTCTTTTATATGGAGCATGATTTTGGACACTCTACACTAAGATCTCATGGAAAATCCCTTTATGTTACCCTAACTTGTTGATTTTGTTTCTTCATGTTTTGTTCTAAAAATATTCACAAGGTTAACATAATTAAGATCATGCAACCTTGTTGATCCTATGGGGCTTGCCAAATTTCACAATAAAATAAACCGAATTCAACCAATAATATTTGGCATAGGTCATTAATTTAGACTAAACATGATATGATAGAGCTGTAGTGGGTTATAGAACAATGTAGCATGTTTGATGAGGCATGCTAGAAAAATTCGAAAATAATACATAGACAAGAAACCTATTATGAAGCAAACATTAATGATGTCACTTAAAAATTATCATTTTTGCATTTGTACTAACTAATTTTACTATTTACTGATATTCTGATATGATTTCAGTTCTAGATGATCTTGTAATCATATGTACATTCCTCCTAGGATATAAGATGACTTGGATCAGGTTAGTTTGACAACCAGTGGTGCTAAGCACCCATCAACCAATGGTCAATTTTAGGGTTTAAAGCTGATTTCTTCTATAAACACATGACCCAATGGTGGTACCATTACAAAAACTGATGTTCCTGTCTTCATGAAAACTGATGGTGGTGACCAAGGGTGTCAACTGACATTCACCCCTTAGGTCAGGTTTTGGCCTAATTAGAATCTTAATGATCAACAACTAAGTACCCTAATGATGCTATTAATCAATGGTGACATTAGCTTGATATTTGATGATGATTAATGAATATAGTGCTGATCTAACAACCTATGGTGACTTAATGGTCACTACTGATGGTGGATCAGGTATCCACAGCCTATGGTGAGTTAAGCATGTAGTTTTAGCATCAATTAAGCCTTAAACCAATGGTTTCTTGGGTCATTTGATGCAAAGGTTGGACCTATACTCCAATTGATGGTTTTAATATATGAACTTGAACCAATGGTTAATATCTAATGATTCTTCACCCAATAAATTGGAAGAATTCCTAATGTAATATGTTAGTCCTAACAAAGTTATTTATATGATTTCCTTTATGAAACCAACTTAAGAAGCTCATTTATTCATGGCTTATTTTAAATAAACAATTTCTTATGGGTTTTATCCCACTCTCAATGGAACTTTGTATGTTGTTAATCAAGGGATGTCTAGGGTTAAATGGTGATTCTTTCTAGAGAACAACTCAATGATTTCATAAGTGGTTTATCCAAGGTGTTTACTTATGTAAACAACCAATAGTCTTATCTTCTCAACAATCCAATGTTTTGGGATGATGCTTATGGTAAGTTCGTACGGTTTGAGTGATGTTAACCTAATGGAGGTTTCCCTTAATAATATATTCTTACCTTTTCCCTCATATTATTAGAATTGATAATAAATATAATGAGTTAATGGACAACCCTGATGAAGTATATTTCATTATACTTATCCCTAATATAACCAAGTGATGGTAATTGATTATGAATAGCCCCTTCAATGATGAATATAATCATGGAGTACTCTCTTTTGTGGTTGAACCCTAGTATGCTATGACCTGATGGTTACACCTCAAGTTATGTGTGGATCCATACGTGAGAATGGTATGGAATGTAATGGTGATGCTTAACCTAATGCATCCATGATCTAATGGGGATGCCATGAGTTAGGGTTTGGGTATGAGTATTGATTAGTAATATTAATATAATTTATCTTGTTGAACCTAACTCTAATGCAAATAGATAAATATGAGTATTCATGTTTAACCCTCTTATATGATGGCATGATGGTGGAATAATCTCCTTAATATGAACCTTAACATGTTAATTGGTGGTTATCATAGCCACATGGTTAATACTTTCTTATGCTAAACCTGTGCATTATGAATATGATGAGGGTTAATCATATCTAGATTCCTTTCATGTTGATATAATAAAGGAATGTTCGTAATGTTAATATAACCCTACTATGATTGTTTATGAATATCTCCCAGCTCATTAATGCAATATTGTTTTGTCCAGTGTATTATATGTAAGTGATGTTATTGAGCCTTTTTATAAGGCATGGAAAGATAATGTTAATCTTGTAGGGAATAATATGATGGTCTTAATGACCTTTGGGCATGGTTGATCCATGAATGAGGTGTAATACTCTTATGTTGATACGGGTTGATACCCTGTGATATTGTGAAAAGAATTTATATGTTGTGATAGTATGATGACAAGTATAGTCTCATGAATGGCAAGACAATAGTATCATGTGATGATGATTTGATGATAAGTATAATCTCTTGATTGGCAGGTGAATACTTCCATTTGATGTTGAGATGAGAAATTATGTCTCATATGTTTTTATCTTCTGAAGTTGTTATATAGCAATGCTTTCTAGATATGAATTTGGGTTTGTATGTCCACTTGTTTGATGCAGCCTTAATTCATGCAATTGGAGATAACTAATCAAGCGAAACACTAATCATGTAGTGCCATGTGTCGTTGAACCATCCTTTGTGTCAGAATTTGATTGATTGTAAAACAAGTATTCCTAAGGGAAACTCGGAGTGCATATTGTTGAATATGTGGGGTGCTTGTCACCCTGATCTCAATTGTTAGGGAGGATGACTAAGGTCATGCCTATAACTCTTTTTGAAAATATTTGCGATCGTATCTCAGTATTTGTGGAATGTGATTGAAGGAAAACTACAGTTGTAGATCAGTGGTAATGTTTTTCTTGCATACCCTGGAGTCTAGTGTTGTGACCTGTACCAAGGGCAGACTAGTTGTTAGCAGCTTGACTATATGTCGTAGTAGTGGTAGCCTTGACTGATATGTTACTACCATTTTGGCCTATACTGACTGGGTAGAGGAGGGATCTTAGGATACTGACACTCTTAGATCTTGTATGTAAGCAAATAGCCCTTTACAGGGGCCGGTTGGACTCTAGATGGTACGATTCCAATTCCCCATGGCATAATAAAAGATGTAAGATAGCAGTGTAGCATATCTATTTAGGGATATACACAATGCTTCATATTAGATGATAACCCTTGTTTGCTTTCTTTTCACTAAGATCATGTATAGTACAATAAGAGATGATAAATATGCTTATATATACATTGATAATCATACTTGTTGCTAAGATTAATTTCTTAAATTGTTTAGCATACTTGAACTACTGAATTTGTTCAATTGATTATTAAATACTCTAACTGCTCAGTTATCTACTATTTAAAATGTTGTAATCAATAAGCATTGTTGGAGGTTATATCTCTTGCTGGGACATGGGTCTCACCCTTGTGGTTCACCACATCTTTTTAGGTAATCGGCAGTGATGAAAACAAAACCATGGAAGTAAAGAGGAACTATAGTTATGAATCTTTGAGGAAGTTGATTAGATGTCTAGTATGTCCTAGAGCCATCCCTATACTCTTAGGTTCATCCAAGAAAAGTTTGTTTATAGTGTTTCAAAAGAATTGGACTTTTGTGAGCATGTTAATGCTTGTTTGTGTGGCATATATGAATATTGTTCTCATGTGTATATATGTTGTGGATAAGGTGATAAAATAATTTGTGTCAAATTCTTGACATAGTATGGATATATGAAAGATGTTGGGCTCTTATGCAAACATTTCTGAGCGGGTGTTGATGTTGAAATCGGTTTTAATTTACCCATATTTTTGGGTATGTGATGATTTATTGATCGATTGTGTTTTATATTTTGAGTAATCTCGTTTAGTGTAACAGGTTCTTACAAGTTGGTATCAGAGCTTTAGGCTCACTAAGTCTACAGGGACACTAGGACTTATGACTAGGATGAGGTTTAAGTGAGGAACATGACATGAAAATATAGTGCATACTACCTAATTTCAGCACTTGGATACACTGGCCAGGTATTCAATTATTGAAGAAAAGGTAAGTATGGAACTCTTAGATTGTTATCTTTCTGATTACTCTGATCAAATAGTCATTTTGAGACAATATAAAGAGAATAATGAATAAGAAATCATGGTGTGAATATCTCAATCCTACCTTAAAGAAGATGAGAATTGCATCATTATCTATCAAAACTTAAATGCTTGGTAACTATAAGAGAAAGATACAACACCATGAAATCTAAATCTGAATACAACTAAGAAAAAGAGGAGTTCTCGAAGATGTTATTCAAGAAGATAATAAATTAAAAGATAGATAAGTATGTGCTTGTTAAATGATTCAAGGTATGACATCTACATAAGATGGAGAGAACTCCAATGATAAGTATAAAATGAGAACAATGACAAAGGAATAAGGTGGAACCTGAGTTAATCTCAGACCAACCTATGTGTGTAAGAAAGTGATAATGTAATATCAGCATGGATTTTGAAAGAAACTGAGGGAGATGATCCATGTTTAATGAAGAAAATGTGGAATATGATGATTTACCTGTTGATAAGTGGTTGAAAAACACAATAAAATAAGAGAACATACCCAAGTGTGATAAATAGTCATCAAGGAAGGAGTAATGAGATATGTCAATCATGATGATTCCTATTGTGAGAACATGTTACACTAAATGAGATTACTCAAAATATAAAACACAATCAATCACCAATTAACCACATACCTAAAAATATGGGTAAATTATAACTGATTTCAATGTCAGCACCCAATCAGAAACATTTGCATAAGAGCCCAACATCTTTCTTATATCCATACTATGCCAAGAATTTGATACAAATTGTTCTATCACCTTATCTACAACATATATACACAGGAGAACAATATTTGTATATGCCACACAACAAACATTAACATGCTGACAAAATTTTGATTCATTTGAAATACCATATACAAACTTTTCCTGCCTGGACCTGAGAGTACAGTGATGACTCTAGGACACACTAGACATCTAATCAACTTTCCCAAAGATTCATTACTATATCTCCTTTTTTCTGCCACATGTTTGTTTTCATCATTTCCGATTACCTAAAAAAATGTGGTGAACCACAAGGGTGAGACCCATGTCCCAGCGAGAGATATAACCTCCAACAATGTTTATTGATTACAACATTTTAAAGTAAGTAAATAGTTAAGCAGTTTAATCAGATATATCAAATAAGATCAGCAATACTGATGATTAACAAAATACATAAAGGAGTAGATAATAACTACATCATTAGCCAGACTATCATCCTTTATCTTGTTGACAATATAAGCAATTCAGTAGCATATGCATATCTAGAATCATGAGAAATTCTAGTAACATAGAATAGCTAACAACATGAGCATGTCTAAATGGATGAACATATCAACATCATAAGAAGAGCTAAAAACATAAGCATAACTATTTGGATAAGTATGATTAGTAGTATATGCATCTCTAGTTACAAAGGCATAGCTAGCATGCTAAACATAACTAACAACATGAGATAGCTAGCATCATGATTATAATTAGCAGTAGAAGTATAGTTATCAGCAAAAGCATAGATACTGTGTGTACACATCTACAATCTTAAGAATATCCACAACCTAAGTGTATCTACTATCTCTTAATTGCACTAAGCATCATCTTTATGTAAAGATAACAAACAAGGGTTATCATCCAATATGAAATGTTGTGTATAACCCTAAACAAATATGCTACATGGCTGTATTACATCTTTTATTATGCCCTTGGGAATTTGAATCACACCATTCAAATTCCAACCGACCCATGCGAAGGGATATTTGGTTCCGTATAAGATCTAGGAGTGCTGGTATCCTAAGCTCTCTTCCCCTCAGTCAGTAGGAGTAAAAAGGCAGTGACATATCAGTCAAAGCTGCCACCACATCGACATATAGTCATGCTGCTAACCACTAGTCCACCCTTAGTACAGGTCATGGCACTAGAAACCAGAGTATGCAAACCCAATTACTGAGGTACAACTGCAGTTGTCCTCTAATCACATCATGTTATAATCACCAAGACACGACCACAGTCATTCTCAATCACATCAGATCTATGAAGCATGACCATAGCTGTGACGCCCCGATCCCCGTGCCATCTCTAATGACCCTGAAGACCTGGGAGTCACCCTCGGTAAACCACTCTAAACGTTTTCTTTACTTGATCACTTGAAATTAGTTTAAAGGAATTTTTTTTTAACTTAGAATAAACTGAAACCTTAAAAATTGCATAATCAAACTTGCTGTTTCTAAATCTTGAAAGATACTTCAGAGTTAAACAACATATTACATATTACTTGCTGAATATAAAGTGCAACAGTTAATTAAAAACTAAACTACATATTACATTTCATTCTCTCTCTCTACCACACACATGTCCCAAGGACTGAGGGGAAAGGGCTAAGAGACCTCTAACTAACTATGTACTACCTTCTAAGTACTTGGATGATACGATCCTTCAGCTTCCTTGTGCTGACGCTAACCTGAAAAATGTTTCAGTAGGTTGGTGAGCTATTGGATCAGTGAATAGAATTTCACCCAACCATCGCAGATAACTCATTTATGTTTATTAATTGGAATAATATGCAAGAAATACTACACTTAGCAGGTCTAAAACAAAATAGCTTAAATACCAACATCTCATTAAAATAATAATTTTTGCAAGCTACAGTTACAATTAAATAATAGGGATTATCAACATTTCATTTAAATAACAACTGATACAAATCTAAACTCCATCTTTCTTAACTCTTTAACTTATAAGAAACTTTGTGAACCTATATGAACATATTTTATCTTATGTCTTGATCATATGCAATGTACTCTACATATGAAGACTCGTAGCGAACTACGATCCCACCGTACAAGACATAGCCGACACCCCAAGATAGCTAAGTCTGACTGTTGTCCTGGTCTGCTACAGGAAAATTGGCTCTCTGGCCTCGGCACTCCTATGGTGTCATAAACTGGACTCCTCCTCTAGACTGAGTACACAGGCGGAGGGTCAAGCCATCTATTACTCTAGTGCCACTAGGATCCTGTATCTGGTTGATGTTGGACACTACATGGCTTTTCTATACGCTAGTGCCACCAGGATCATGTCTCTGGTTGATGTTGGACACTACATGGCTTTTCTGTACGCTAGTGCCACTAGGATCCTGTCTCTGGTTGATGTTGGACACTACAAACTGTATTGAAGGAGACTTTCACTGGGGCTTCGTCCCCCATACCACATATTAGTACGATCTGACCCCCTTATACTGGACACTGCCAGGGTTATGTCGTTTCACCCCTAAGGCGCAGACCTCCCATAGGGGTTCTACGGTGTTCAGGGCCCTTAAATCTATTATTTAATTATTCTAGAAAAGCTCTTACTACATTGCATCTCTCTCTTATTCTTGGTTTTGATATCTCTATGATACCTCGGCTATTTAATTGCAGTTCAAATTACAACATGAATATTATTCTAGAACTGACAGAGCAGTATACTCAAAAACATTGTAAATATTGAGTAATCCATATACCATGCATGCAGGCAGATTAAAAAATCATAAATAATCCAAACTCATGTCAATTTGGCACATACATACTGAATTCATGCAATTGAACATCTTATTGCACTGATGAAATCATCTGTAGCATTTGTCAATTATCTAAAATTTCTTGAAAAACGTGCACATTAACCCTAATCGGTTTGTGCATCACATAACTCAATTAAGAGTTACTTACAAATCATAACACGAATTATTAACAATAATTGAGAATTTATAATAATATCTCAGAGAAATGTGCCAATTCATGTAAATATTAATTCACTCACGTTAAACATAACAAGCAGCATCCAACTAGGATTTCATTGAATATTTTCATGTTATCGTACTTTCTTTGAAATCGTGCATCTGTTAATTTACTAAAATCGTACAACCTGGGTTTATACCCAAACCGTACTGATATTGGTCGCTTGATACTGATTTCGGTATTTAAACTGAGAAATTTAGGCTTCGATGAACAATGTAAATTCACTTGTCCAAATTACAATGTTTGGATAATAAACTAGGTCATATAAAAGTGTAAAGAAATAATTTGTAAAATAAAAAGTCGGGCGTCGCCAAATACTACACGACGCCTGATATGTTATCTGCGGAAAATGCACATTTAACCAAAAATTTCCGAATACCAGAGTTAAATCATTCTAGGTGAGTGAAATTCTACTCACGGTGGTTCGGGATGTCCCGATTCGTCTGGAAATTCGTCGAGAGCCTATTTCCTGGCGATTTTTGGGTTGTTTTCAATCTTTGAATTTTCCTTTTTCACGGTCAAGCTGCAACACTATGGCTAAGCTCAAGTTGACGGAAGGGCTCCGTTGAGAACTGAATCAAGGCTAGGGTTTCAGATTCCTGCTAAAACCTCAGAACTGAGCTCCATGGCACCATTTCCTGGTGCTGGCCGCCCCAAACATGCTCCTAGCTGATGTCCGTACATAGCAACTAGTTGCAAGACACCGGCCGCCCAAGCAGCAGGGCGGGCTGCTGGCTGCTAGGTGGAAAGGGGAGGAAGAGTTGAAGAAGGGAGGAGGAAGAAAGGAAGAGGAGATGGAAAATATGAAGCTGGGAACGAAGCTCATGTGCTTCTTTTTTGCAAATCGCTCGGTCGGATCCTGCGGCTCGCTACAGTGCCGCTTAAGAAATGGTCGCTTGAAGAAGATAAGGAAACAGGAAAGGAAAATAATTTATAAATCAAAAACTTGGAAAATTGCAAATTTGACTCTGGAAATTGAAAAGATCATAGCTTTCGCCTCATAGGTCCAAATCAAGCGATTTGTTTTGAAACTTATCAAGTGCGAGATCCTATACAACCTCAAAGCATAAAAACATGACAACTAGCTTTGACAACTAATCAAAACACTAATCACATCTTAAGCATTTAACTTAGCTTAATCAACTTAATGATGTTGTTATAATGATACTTACTAGATAACTTTGGAATGGGTCATAACAATCTCCCTCCCTTATAAGAATTTCATCTCGAAATTCCTAAAGGAGAAAAGGAAACTTGTTACATCTCTGACATCTCTGACTCAAGCTCCCACGTAGCTTCCTCTAGGTTGTGGTTCCTCCACAGAACTTTCACTAATGGTATCTCGTGATTCTTAAGCTTCTTGATCCTCCGATCAACTATCTGTACTAGTCCCTCAACATAGGACACATCTGGTCTGAGCTGTGTAGGTTATGAATCCACTATCTTCTCTGTACCAGGGTAACATTTCTTCAACATCGATATATGAAAGACATCATATAAATTAGCCAACTCGGATGGCAAATCCAACTTATAGGCTACAGGTCCAATCCTCTCAACGATAGGATATGAGCCCATAAACCTAGGAGTCAGTTTGCCATCTCTTTCCAAACCTCAACTCCTTTCCATGGTGAAACTTTCAAATACACTTCATCACCAACCTCAAACTCAAGAGGTCTATGTCTCTTCTCAGTGTAACTCTTCTACCTATCCTGTGCAACTTTCAACTGTTCTCTAATCACTGTAATTTTTTATGTAGTTAAATCCACTATCTCTGGTCTAAGAATCTATTTATCACCCACCTCATACCAACATACGGGTGATCTACACTTCCTTCCATGCAAAGCTTCATACGGGGTCATACCAAGACTGGAATGGTGACTATTCTTATATGCAAACTCTATAAGACTCAAGTGTTCTTCCCAACTTCCACTGAAATGCAAAACACATGCTCTCAACATGTCCTCAAGAGTCTGAATGGTTCTCTCTAACTGACCATCCGTCTGTGGATGAAAAGTTGTACTAAATCTTAACTTTGTGCCCAAAGCATGATGCAACTGATTTCAAAACCTGGATGTGAACTTAGGATCTCTATCAGATATAATTGAAACTGGAATACCAGGCAGTATGACTATTTCATCCACATATATTTTAACCAACTTTGGGACATCAAAGGTTGACTTAACAGGAAGAATGTGAGCAGACTTAGTCACTCTATCCACAATCACCCATATCGAGTCACAACCTCTAGGTTTCTTGGGCAACCCTATCACAAAATCCATTGTGATATGTTCCCATTTCCATTCTGGTATAGGAAGAGATTGCAAAGTACCTGCAGGTTTCTGATGCTCAACCTTAACCTACTGGCACACACTACATCTAGCCACGTACTCAGCTACATCCTTTTTCATACCTAACCACCAATACAACTCCTTGAGATTCTTGTACATCTTAGTGTTGCCTGGATGCATAGCGTACATCGATGCATGCGCTTCCTCAAGAATCTGTTCTTTCAAATCACTGTCTCCAGGTACACACAACCTGCCATACTGATACAACAAACCTTCATTTAAAAACCTAAACTCTGGTCATTTTCCCTTTGTCATATCCTACATGATCTGCTATAACTCACTGCCACTCTGCTGAAGTTCCTTGATCTGATCATAAAATGTAGGCTTGACTTGCATCTGTGCAATCAAACCACTCTTCTCTGTCACCCCTAAGTCTAAGTTCAATTTCTGCATTTCTACTAGGAGGTCTCTCTTAAAACATGCCATAGAGAATGCATCAACTGTTGAACTTGACTTCCTGCTGAGGGCATCTGCTACCACATTCGCTTTACCAGGATGATAATCTATCGTCACATCATAATCCTTGATCAATTCTAACCATCTCCGCCGTCTAAGATTCAGATCCTTCTAGGTGAAGATATATTTCAATCTCTTATGATCTGTAAACACTTGGCACGCCTCACCATAAAGGTAGTGACGCCATGTCTTAAGAGCATGAACTACAACAGCTAACTCCAAATCATGTGTCGGATAATTCTCCTCATTCTTCTTAAGCTTTCTAGATGCATAAGCTAC
Organism: Alisma plantago-aquatica; assembly: GCA_963693085.1. Lineage (NCBI taxonomy): Eukaryota > Viridiplantae > Streptophyta > Magnoliopsida > Alismatales > Alismataceae > Alisma > Alisma plantago-aquatica. The sequence goes on from OY856410.1 coordinate 1,266,911,684, forward strand.
TACTTTGCCTTCCTACATCAACACACAGCCTAAACCTCTCCTGGAAGCATCACAAAACACTATGTAACCCTTACCTACCTCAGGCAGGATCAACACTGGTGTTGTAGCCAACCTCTTCTTCAAGATCTAAAAACTCTTCTCACAGTTGTCTGACCAGACAAACGATGCATTCTTCCTCGTTAAACATGTCAGAGGTGACACTATAACACTGAAGTTCTTGATGAACCTCCTATAGTAACTTGCCTATCCTAAGAAGCTTCTGATCTCAGTAGGATTCTTAGGCTGCTCCCACTATAGAACAAACTCGACTTTCTTAGGGTCAACACTTACTCCATCTCCTGAGATGACATGTCTAAGAAAAGACACTTCAGCTAACTAAAACTCACATTTACTGAACTTAGCATATAATTGATGTTGTCTCAACAACTATAATGCTATCCTCAGATGTTGATCATGTTGCTCATCATCTCTGGAGTAAATCAGAATGTCATCTATGAAAACTACTATGAACTAATCCAAGAACAGCTTGAAAATCTGGTTCATCATATCCATGAAAGCTGTTGGGGCATTAGTCAGTCCAAACGACATGACCAGAAACTCATAATGCCCATATCTTGTTCTGAAAGACGACTTAGGAATATCTAAAGCCTTTATCCTCAACTGATGATATCCGGATCTCAAGTCTATCTTAGAAAAGATCGTTGCTCCATGCAAATGGTCAAACAGATCATCTATCCTTGGCAGTGGGTATTTGTTCTTGATAGTGATCTTATTCAACTGTCTGTAGTCTATACATAATCTCATAGTACCATCTTTCTTCTTCACAAATAAGACTGGAGCTCCCCATGGTGAAGAACTAGGTTGAATGAAACCCTTATCCAGTCATTCATGTAACTAGATCTTGAGTTCCTTTAACTCTACAGGTGCCATTCTATAAGCTGGTAGCACTATAGGTTGGCTTCCTAGCAACACCTGGATCTCAAAGTGTATCTCTCTTTCAGGAGGTAGACCTGGAAAAACATCTGGGAACTCACATACCACTGGAACATCCCATAGGGTGGCTGTGCTCTTTTCTTCTCTAGTATCTACCATATGTGCCAAGAACACCTCACAACCTTTCTGCAACATCTTATCAGCTACAACAGCTGATATGATACACGTAGGTAAGACTTTCCTGTCTCCAGAAAAGACATAAGAAAATTCACCCTGTTGAAATACAGACTCCTTCTTCCAACAGTCGAGCTAAACTCGATACGTCTCTAGGCAATCCATACCCAAAATAACTTGAAAAGAGTTAATATCCAGGGTTATAAGATTAACCATGATGGTGTAACCACCAAAAGTCAACAAACATCTGGGACAAAACTCCGTCAACACTGTCGGTTCACCTAATGGAACCCTCAACAACAACTCAATTGGTAATTCTTGTGTTAACAGGTTAAGATCACAAGCTAAAGAACATTGTATAAATGAGTGAGTCACACCCGGATCTATCAAAACTGTAACTGACATGCTATTAAAGAAAAGTATTTCTCCTGTAATTACTCGAGAAGAAATAATACCTTCTTGTGGTATCAGAGAGAAGAAGTGCCCTGAAGCTCTTCCTCTCCCACGATGTTCACATTGTCCTTCCCTAGCATTAGGTGTTGCACCACCTCGGGAACCTGAAGCTACAAAAGAACTAGGTCCTCCAACTGGATCCTGTCTCGGGATATTCTGATATTGTGAATGGGAACCATGTGATGTTGACTGCTGTAACTAGGGACATTGCCTTCTAAAGTGTCCAACCTATCCACAGTTGTGACAACCCTAGAAATTTGCACCCCAACATTGACCAAAGTGTGGCTTCCCACAGATATCACACCTCGATATCTCTTTCTTTGATGAACCTATCACTGAAACTGATGATCCAGAAGGCCTAGTTGGAGGTGTCCATGTAGATTGTGTACTCCATCTTCCGAAATCAGGTCTTCCTCCACTTGATGAAAAACTAGATCCTTGTCTACCAAAAAAACCCAAGTCCTTGTCCTATCTTTGAAAAGAAACCACCACCACCTCTGTATCCACCACTGCTTTGTCCCCTTCTAATAAAGTCTCCATATCTTTTCTTAGTCTCAGTCTGCTTATCAGTGTTAACTGACTCTTCTACACGTCTCACTGCCTCAAGAAACTCTCTGAAGTTATGTCTTTTTCTTCTACCAATAGCAGATACAGTATGCCAGATTTCAGGCCTCAATCCCTCTTGGAACCTTCTACACTTTTCCACATCGTTTGAGACGAGATGTGGGTATAAATTTACCAACCTGGTGAAGTGTGCCTCATATTCTCCCACTAACATATTGCCTTGTCTGATGTTCTATAGTTGTCTTATCTTCTCACTCAGAAAGGTATGTGGGTAGTACTTAAGATGGAATTCATCAACAAAATCCTTTCAAGTCAATATCGTGTTCCTCCTTTTATCTTCCACTCCATGCCACCAGAGTTCTGCATCACCTTTAAGAAAATAAACTGCATGATTGATTTGTCTTTCCTCAGACAGCTCCATCAGACGAAACACTTTCTCAATCTACCTCAGCCATTCATTTGCCACTGCAAGGTCTGTTGTTCCAATGAACTCAGTACCTCCAAGCTTCTTAACCAGTTCATAGGATCTCATTAAATCATTGCTACTCGAGGTAGAAGCTCGTCTATCCATCTTATATTTTTCTTTGGTCTCAAGAAACATTCTATACATTCTCACTACCTCATCCACCTCTTCACCACCACCTGGACCCATCTCCTAAGGATCAGGTCCAATGTGGCTCTCAGCTTGGTCCTCATGACCATGTCCTCTTTCTGCCATCTACAATAGTATAACAGAACATTTCCTGTTAGAAAAATATAGTTAGAAGAAAGACACATAAGTCCTAATCCTATTGGTCTCTTATCGTCCCCTGACCTTGACTTAGAGTAACCACGTATTCAACCTATACTCTGATACCAAAGCTATTGTGACGCCCCAAACCCCGTGCCATCTCTAATGACCCCAAAGACCTGGGAGTCACCCTCGGTAAACCACTCTTAACTTTTTCTTTACTTGATCACTTGAAATTAGCTTAAAGTAAAAATATTTTAACTTAGAATAAACTGAAACCTTAATAACTGCGGAAGAAAACTTTCTGTTTCTAAATCTTGAAAGTTACTTCAGAGTTTAAACAACATATTACATATTACTTGTGGAATATAAAGTGCAACAATTAATTAAAAACTAAACTACATATTACATTTCATTCTCTCTCTCTACCACACACATGTCCCAAGGACCGAGGGGAAAGGACTAAGAAACCTCTAACTAACCATGTACTACCTTCTAAGTACTTGGTTGATGCGATCCTTCAGGTTCCTCGTGCTGACGCTGACCTGAAAAATGTTTCAGTAGGTTGGTGAGCTATTGGCTCAGTGAATAGAATTTCACCCAACCATTGCAGATAACTCATTTATGTTTATTAATTGGAATAATATGCAAGAAATACTACACTGAGCAGGTCTAAAACAAATTATCTTAAATATCAAGAAATATCAACATCTCATTAACATAACAATTGTTGCAAGCTATAGTTACAATAAAATAATAGGTATTATTAACATTTCATTTAAATAACAACTGATACGAATCTAAACTCCATCTTTCTTAACTCTTAACTTATAAGAAACTCTATGAACCTATATGAACATATTTTATCTTATGCCCTGATCATATGCAGTGTACTCTACATATGAAGACTCGTAGCGAACTACGATCCCACCGTACAAGACTTAGCTGACACCCCGAGATAGCTAAGTCTGACTGTTGTCCTGGTCTACTATAGGAAAACTGGCTCTCTGGCCTCGACACTCCTATGGTGTCATAAACTAGACTCCTCCTCTAGACTGAGTACACAGGAGGAGGGTCAAGCCATATATTACTCTAGTGCCACCAGGATCCTGTCTCTGGTTTATGCTAGACACTACATGCTTTTCTGTACACTAGTACCACCATGATCCTATCTCTGGTTGATGTTGGACACTACAAACTATATTTAAGGAGACTTCTACTAGGGCTTTATCCCCCATACCACATGTTAGTACGATCTGACCCCTCGTATACTGGACACAGCCAGGGTTAGGTCGTTTCATCCCTAAGGCACAGACCTCACTTAGGGGTTCTACGGTGTTCAGGGCCCTTAAATCTATTATTTAATTATTCTAGAAAATCTCTTACTACATTACATCTCTCTCTTACTTATTATTGGTTTTGGTATCTCTATCATACCTCGTATATTTAATTGTAGTTCAAATTACAATATGAATATCATTCTAGAACTGACATAGCAGTATACTCAAAAACATTGTAAATACTAAGTAATCCATATACCATGCATGCAGGCAAATTGAAAATTCATAAATAATCCATACTCATGTCAATTTGGCACATACATACTGAATTCATGCAATTGAACATCTTATTGCACTGATAAGAGTAAATTACTTCACATATGAGAAATAATCCTTAGCATTTGTCAATTATCTGCAATTTCTCGAAAAATGTGCACATTAACCCTAATCCTGGTTTGTGCATCACATAACTCAATTAAGAGTTACTTACGAATCATAACACGAATATTTAATAATAATTGAGAATTTCTAATAATATATCAGAGAAATTTGCCAATTCATGTAAATATTAATTCACTCACATTAAACATAATAGGGAGCATACAACTAGGGTTTCATTGAATATTTTCATGTTATCGTACTTTCTTTGAAATCGTGCATTTGTTAATTTACTAAGATCATACAACCTGGGTTTATACCCAAACCATATTGATATTGGTCACTTGATACTGATTTCGGTATTTAAACTGAGCAATTTTGGTTTCGATGAACTATGTAAATTCACTGGTCCAAATCACACTGTTCGGATAATAAACTAGGTCATATAAAAGCATAAAGAAACAATTTGTGAAATAAAAAGTCAGGTGTCGCCAAATACTGCACGACACCTGATAACTACTATTATATGTGGAAAATGCACATTTCATCGAAAAGTTTCGAATACCAGAGTTAAATCATGCTAGGTGAGTGAAATTCTACTCACAGTGGTTTGGGATGTCCGAATTCATCTGGAAATGCGTCCAGAGCCTGTTTCTGGGCGATTTTTGGGTTGTCTTCAACCTTTGATTTTTCCTTGTTCATGGTCTAGCTGCAACAATAGCTTATGGCTAAGCTCAGGTTGACGGAAGAGCTTTGTTGAGAACTGAATCAAGGCTAGGGTTTCAGATTCTTGCTAAAACCTCAGAATCGAGCTCCATGGCACCATTTCCTGGTGCTGGCCGCCCCAAACATGCTCATGGATGATGGTAGTATGCAGCAGCTAGCTGCAAGACACTGGCTACCCAAGCAACAGGGTGGGATGCTGGCTGGTAGGCAGAAAGGGGAGGAAGAGTAGAAGAAGGGAGGAGGAAGAAAGGAAGAGGAGAGGGAAAAGATGAAGCTGGGAACGAAGCTCTTGTGCTTCTTTTCTGCAAATTGCTCGGTCGGCTCCTATGGCTCGCTACAACACTACTTAAGAAACGTTAGCTCAAAGAAGATAAGGGAAACAAGAAAGGAAAAGGATTTATAAACCAAAAACTTGGAAAAATTGCAAATTTGACCCTGGAAATTGAAAAGATCATAACTTTCGCCTCGTAGGTCCAAATGTAGCGATTTCTTTTACAACTTATCAAGCACAATATCCTCTACAACCTCAAGGCATAAAAACATGTCAATTAGCTTGTATCAAATAATCAAAACACTATCACATCTTAAGCACTTAACATAGCTTAATCAACTTAATGATGTTGTTATAATGATACTTACTAGATAACTTTGGAATGGGTCATAACAATAGCCAACCTCCACAATCTGCATTGTAGATGACAAGGATATATCCTCAAATTTCCACCCCACATACTCAATAGTATGTGCCCTACGTTTCCCTTAGGAATACTCATTTCACCATCCAGCAAGTTCTGACACTGAAGATGGTTCTACGGCACAGGGCACTACATGATTAGAGTTGCACTTGATTAGTTATGCCAATTGGGTGAATTAAGGCTGCATCAAACAAGTGGACATAGAAACCTTAATTCACTTCTAGCAAGCATATAAATATCACAACTTTGAAAAGGTATAAAATGTGTGAAACATAATTTCTCATCTCATCATCACATGGTACTATTCACTTGCCATTCATGAGACCACACTAGTCATCATACTATCACAAGATATAAATCCTTTTCACAATATCATAGGGTATCAACCCTTATCAACATAAGAATATTACACCTCATTTAGGTCTCAACCATGCCCAAAGGCCATTAAGACCATCATCTATTCCCTACAAGATCATCATTATCTTTGCATGCCTTATAACAAGGCTCAACAACATCACTTACATATGATACACCAAATCAACACAATATTGCATTAATGAGTTAGGAGATATTCATAAACAATCATAGTAGGGTTATATTAGCATTAAGAACATTGCTTTATTACATCAACATGCAAGGAATCTAGATATGATTAACCCTCATCATATTCATAACGCACATGTTTCATATAAGCAAGTATCAACCATGTGGCTATGAAAACCACCAATTAACACATTATGGTTATGATCATGTTAAGGAGGTTATTTCACCATCATTCCATCATATAAGAATGTTAAACATGAATACTCATATTTATCTATTTGCATTAGAGTTAGGTTCAACAAGATAAATTATATTAATGTTACTAATCAACACTTATACCCAAACCCTAACTCACGACATCCCCATTGGATCATAGATGCATATGGTGAAGCATCACCATCACATTCCATACTATTCGAAGTATGAACCCACACATAAATCAAGGTGAAACCATTGGGTTATAGCATACTAGGGTTTCAACAACATTAACATAGTACTTCATGATTGTATTAGTCATTCAAGGACTATTCATACCCAATTACCATCATTTAGTTATATTAAAGCTAGGTATAACAAGCTATACCTCATTAGGGTTACATATCAACACAATATGGTTATAATACCTTCTATTCATATGAGTGAATAGGTAAGACTACCTTATTAAGGGTAACCCTCCATTTGTTCCATCATCACCCAACCCATATCACCATACCACAATATCACCCAGAACCATTGGATGTTTAAAAGGTAAGACCATTGGTTGTTTACATAAGTAAACACCTTGGATAAATCCCCTATCAAGTCCTTTATTTGTTCTCTATAAAGATTCACCATCTAATCCCAGACATCCATTGATTAACAACACAAAACGTTCCATTGAAAGTAGGGTAAAACCCACAATTGACTGTTCATTTAAAACAAGCCATCCATTGTCAACAAGTAAGCTCCTTAAGTTGATCATATAAAAGAAACCACATAAATCACATTATTAGGACAAAAATATTAAATTATCCATCGTTCCACTTTATTAGAGGAATAAACATTATATCTTGACCATTGGGTCAAGTTCATATATTGAAACCATCAATTACAGTATAGGTCCGACCATTGCATCAAGTTACCCAAGAAACCATTAGTATAAGGCTTAATTGATGATACAACTATATAATTAACTCACCATAGCTTTTGAGACCTGATCCACCATCATTAGTGACCATTAAGTCACCATAGGTTGTTAGATCAACACTATATTCGTTAATCAACATCAAATATCAAACTAATATCACCATTGATTGATAGCATCATTAGAGTACTTAGTTGTTAATCACTAGGCTTCTAATTAGGACAAAACATGACCTAAGGGGGTGAAAATAAGTTGACACCCTTGGTTACTACCATACATTGTCATGAAGACAACACCATAGGGTTGTTGCAATGGTACCATCATCAGGTCATGGGTTTATAGAAGAAATCAGCTTAAAACCCTAAAATTGACCATTGGTTGATATGTGCTTAGCACCATAGGTTGTCAAACCAACCTGATCCAAGTCATATTATAACTTAGGAATAATGTACACATGATCACAAGTTCATCTATAACTGAAATCAGAACAGGGAACATTATAAAAATCAAAATTCAAGTCAAGCATAGCTTTTTAGTGCATGGATCATCATTTTCAAGCAAGAACATGATCTAGAGAGCTTATGGTAAGACATAAATGTGGAGAAAGTCATAAAACTTGCCTCTAATGAGATGATGAAACCCCAAAAAGAAGAAATCTCGAGCAGGTGGGGTAGAAAATCCAAGCATAAGCTATGAACTCGTCCATCTAGCACCTTTCTTCATCAAATGAGCAAACCCTAAGCATAAGGAGCAAGAAAGGTAGGATCTTAGAGCTTTAGAGCAATTTCTACCATTGAACAGAAAGGTTACGACCTGGAGAAAGGTATAAGGAAGGATAAGAGCAAGATAAATGAAGAAGGAAGGAAGAAAATAACTTGCCTTGGTCGAAATCCCTAGAAGATGACCTTAGAAACCCTAGGTAGGGCTAAATGGAGCTCTAGGAGACCTTCTCCAAAAAGAGGTTGTCTTCTACCTTAGAGCACTTGGTTCTACAAAAAAATAGAGTGGAGTCATTGCTCCAGGTTAGAGGAAAGAGAAAGCCAGCAAAATTTCGTACTTGGGCAAGGAAGAGGTAAGTATAGCCCATGGAGAAGGATGGGAACAAGAATGGGGTGTAAAAGTAGCTTCCCCATGTGTCTGTGGCCTTAAACTATTAATAATATACAAGAACACACACAAGAAGATACCCCACCATCCTTATAGACCTGCTTAGGTTTCCTTTTTTGAATTTCCCAGCCAATCACATAATTCATTAGTTGATAGCTACTAAAGGTAGCTCATCTGTGAAGGGGTAAACCCTAAAATACCCTTAGAGAAAACACCTTCAAACCAAGGATTAAATAGGTGCCCCATGGATCAAAAAGATCAAGAATGATGACAGAATATCCAAGGAACATAATGCACGTGATAAATTGCAAATAAACCTCTCAATTGGGTAAATTGTAAAAAAGTCCAAAATGTGCATAAAATTGCATAACTTGCTCAAACAATGTCCAAATTTGACCAAATTTGAAACTTAAGCTTGTATTATGATTTAAAAGCATATAAAAAGGTTATATTAGGGTAATAAGAATTCAATTATGATAATTAAGCTTATTCAACTCATTAAGCAAGTTTAGGGGCCTTACACCTATGCTAATGGCACGGAACCCAAAATGAAAAAGGTAAAATGATACATAAGAAGATGTAACTTGCATAATGAAAATAGAATTGGTTACCTTTTTGCTAGTTACCCTTGAACAGTATTGATATGATGTGGGAAGTGTGTTTCCCTTTGTGTCTTTCCTTTCAAGGGTACAACTTTCAAGTGGATCATTGCCACTTGGTATGTGTGGATTCGTTGTAAACATGAAGGTGGATAGCTTATTATAGCATAAGGTTTCTTGGACTACGGTTCAAAGATCTTAAAGTTTGTGATGAGTTTGTTTTTGAGCTTTCCAATAATTAGGAAGACTCCTCTTATATGTCTTGATATTTGTTATGTTGGTAAAAGTGGATGAGATAAGGATGTGAGTTCCTTATAGCACATGACGTGGATACCAAGGTAATGAATTCTAGTATCCAAGATGTATCAATAGTAAGAAACGTATGTGAAGGTTGGAGATGTTTATTAAATGAACATTCCAAGTGTTCCTCTCCCTTAGAGAGAGAGAGAGAGAGAGAGTTGATGATGACCCTCTAAATCTTGTTTGGAAGGAAAAACAAAAGTGATTCTATAAAGTTGTGTATGGTTCAGTGATAGTTGGGCAAGACCACTATCAAGGATAGATAGTTTGTTGATCAGTAGACATGTGCTATCATGTTCCTTTAAGATAAAATATCTTTTAGACATAAGATTTAGAATGGATGACATAAGTTACACGACCATGGTGAGTTTAGGGTTATGTCCTTTAGACTAACCAATGTACCAATAGAATATATATGAATTGGAGGAACAGAGTGTTCAGGTCATGTTTTACAAGTTGTAGCAAGCGTTGAATGATGACATCTCAAGGTATTTCAGAGATGGTCAATAATATGGTCAACATCTTTGCTAAACCTTAAGAATGTTAAAGTAACTATACTTATGTGTGACAAGTCTATCAAGAATAAGTTGGGGGTTGACTAAAGTATCCTCTTGGAGTTATGATACCTCTGTTAAGTATGTTATGTGAATCATGATAAGTTGAAGATAATGTCATTGCTCTACCCCTAACAATGTTAATCGTGAAGTTATATTTTTTAACAGATATAGACAAGTGTATGATTCTTCAACCAAATAGATGGTCAATCCACCATTGAGATGATTGGATAATCCTTTAAAAATATATTCCTCATAGTTGTTGAAAATTAGGGGATGACTACCTGGTAGATTGAGTTGTTAATTAAAACAACCATTAAAGGAGCATAGATGTGACATCTCGCTATCATACAAACAATGAGATGCCACACAAAAATGTGCGGAACCTCCATAAACCACATATTACCAAAAACACGGGTTAATTAAAACATATTGCGGAAAGCATATAAGAAAGAAACTATTACATCCAGATCTTCATCCTGCAAAGAAACATATTATATAAATATACATAAACCTTGATATATGTCTACAGTTTATAGGAACTAGCTGTCTCATAAGCACAAAGAGTTCACCGCCTATTTATATACAGAACAGGCCACATCAAGCCAACAACAGGATAAACAAGCTACATCAGCTATACATCATGAAACGTCGCCAAAACACCTCCAAGGACCTCAGAGTATAGGGATGACTCTAGGACTCTACTACAAAACAACCAAAACAGCAACATATCCATCTCTTGCCTCCTACTATTCTTCTTGTTGTTCGTCCGCAACCTCACGATCACCACTACGTCTAGCACGATCACCTAAAAAGGTTTAAAACCAGTGGGGTGAGACACATAATCCCAGTGAGAAACAAAACTCCCCGCCGAACTATAAAACTTTAGAAAAGTGACGCAATTTTTCTGTGCGCTGAAACGCAAGAGAACGCGTCGAGTAGTACAGGCCTTTGTGAGGCCCGAGTCGAACTCAGGGATACGTGCAATCGTCGGGGACTCCTACTAACTACTCGCGATCAGCTAAGTCGATTAACAAGTTGAAAGTTGTTGTTAAAATTAAAATAAAATAAAAACAAAACAAAACAAACAAATGATTAAATGTTGATTTAATCAATTCAAAAGGGTATCTTTAGGGTTGTGGTTTCACCGCGGGTTTTCATTGTATTAAATTCTATATAGTTACTTAATTTTATCTCTCTATCCGGGTAGTGGCCTGAAATCAGAATTGCCCACTGTCGTGGTACAATTCACTACCTATGTCTAGGTTGGTTCCACCGTCGTAGTAACCTATACCCTAAACTAGGTGCATTATGCACGATCTCTCAGTATCCACCATTAATTTTACACCACCTTGTTCAAGGGATTGGTCGATTAATGTGAATTTCGTCTCTTTTCAGCCGTTAATCCTTCTTTCAAAGTGATTAAGGGCATTAGGTTATTATTATGGTGATCAAACATAACAATATATTGAGAAAATGAAATCATACCACAGATTTAGGAGATAAAATATGAATTACTATTATAAAATTGTCATACAATGAATCCCCGGGCTACTCCCGGTCCTAAAGATAAAGGGGATTAGCCCCACATGTTCATCTCAAGCAAGTACATGGTAGAGATAGGGGAAATCATATGAACAACATGAAATGAGAGGTGAAACCCCTGAACAGAGAAGAACCGGTTGATCCTCCACGTAGAACACGTGCTCTCCCCCCTTCCGGTGGAGGAATCCATCTTCTTCGGTGTCTGGATCAACTGGTATGAGCTTCTGGCCTCCGTTCTCCTCTCTACTCCTCCTTGGTACTCGTGCAATGGCTAATGAGATCCCCCCTCCCGGTCCTGGGCGACCGTCATTAGGTATATCTCCCTCATTAGGTCGCTAATTAACCACGGCCGTCCGATTAAGATCATTCCAAAGCAAATGCATATCTTACGGTGTCGATACCATCGACGTGAGTCGATGGTATCGACTCAGTGTGATAGCGGCAACCCTTCTTTCCTTTTGTCTGAGCGCCTGATGTAATCTCGATACCATCGACGCGAATCGATGGTATCGACACTCTAAGGCGTCGATTTTGTCGTTATGTGTCGTTGTAGCCTCCGTGCGTCGATGGTATCGACTTGGTGTCGATACTATCGACTACTTTCTCGCCAGCAACCTGATGGTAACTCGATACCATCGACATCCCTGTCGATAGTATCGACTTTGTGCTGATACTCGCGGTTGGCAACCTGTGCTCCTGTCGATGGTATCGACTTCTGTCGATGGTATCAACGGAAGCAGATACTTGTTTTCCCTGAAATTCAAACACGAAACCACAGAAATTCACACAAATACTAATATTTTGACAATTAATGCTCAAAACGATGAAATGAAGGGGATTTGACATAAACTAGTAGCAAAGACCAAAGTGAATGAATTATGCAACATTAACCATAAAAATGACTAATAAAAGCATAAAACACATATCAAAGAGGTCTATAAATGCGACTCAAAATCATCGCATCAAACTCCCCTAAGCTTGAACATTGCTCGCCCTCAAGCAACTAATCCTTAGAATAGAATTGCTAATGTCAACTGAAGAACAACACACCAAAACCAACATCCCATATGACTCCCACCGGACATTCACATACCGGCCCTCTCTGACCACGGAATGGTAATTACCCTGAAGGCGACATTAATCATCCATAAAAGAAATTGACCTCAAAACTGATGAACACTATCACATAAGGCAGTTAACATAATAAAACTTGTCGGTTCAGACTTGGTGCATCTTGTGATCTCCTATACTACGTTGCTCGCCCTAACTACCATCTACATGGAAGCAGTTCTCCTGATATACGTTAGTGAGGAGAAATTCACGGTGGCCTACCAATCTGAGCAACGGGTGGATGAAGATGGGTGGTTCATGGAAGAAAGTGGAAGTATTATACAGTTTCAACATGCATAAAACAAAAATGTCCTAAATGATGCAAATGCACATGAAAAATGCCCTAATGCCTCAAATTGGGTGGAATGATGCATGTACTAACCATCCATCTCAAAACGAGATGGACATCTAATTAAGCTGCATCATGTACTCAATTATCTTGAAATGCAGGTGATATTACGCTCCTTTCTCCTTCTTATTCTTGTTGCTTCTACATAACTCTTTTCTTCTTTTTTTTCTTGTTTTTTTTCATTTTTCAACCCTTATATACATAATTGATAATGAATATTTTAGTGGGCTTATTTTTCTTCATACTCAGAAATTTGCACTAGTTAGAAGGTATGGAACAATTTAATTCACCATTGGAGAAAAATTGAGATACATGATATACTTTATGCATGAAAATTATGAATGCAACTACATGGTCTGCACCTAAGGGTAATCTGCATGTATCACTATTCTAATTTTTTATTTCTTTTTATGCAAAACATATGGAAATAAATTCAAAAGAGGACCTATCTATATGCAATGTTGTCAAAGAAGTTAAAACTATAAAGTACTTTCAATTCTTGTGGTGGATTGTGAAAAGCAAAGAGGTGGAAAGATCACAAGACTAGATGACTGAACCTTAGAAAGATATTATGTGTCCCTTCTTACTGACCTGTGTAGTAGTTAAGAGGTTTCTCTCTCTTACTTCAAATTAGAGTCTCATTACCATTTGATCAGTTTAGGCTCAAACAACCATTTCTGTCCACTTTCATGAATCATTGGGAGTACAGTTGTGAAATTTTGTTTTAAAGTTGACAAAACCAATCATTTTCGTAGGATATGTGCCCAAGGTTAAACAAGACAAGCTTTGCAAACACAAAAATTTTTAAATTTCCCTTGATTTTCCCATGCACAATTAATGAGATGACACAAACTTTATGACATCCACGATTACACTAGATAGCATGTGGATCCTACAAAAACTAAAATAGCAAGAAACAAATAAAAAGAACAAAAATAATAAAGTTAAAAACTAAACACAATAAAAGATAAAGCTGTTCCAACTACCCCGCTAAGCTTGAAATCGACTATGGCATCATAGTCAAAAACAAACTTAAAGATTGGAACAGTGATACCGAATCACTCCTGTGGTGGTGGAGGCGGGTACTGCGGCGTCGTGGGGTCCCAAGATGGGTACTGCCCCTGGAATGTCGGATCGTACTGGGGCATCGACGGAGGCTGTGGATACCCCCCAAAATAATTCTGGCTCCAGTAATGATCAAAAAATGGCTGTTATTGCACCTCCATCTTGTGCAACCTATCATGGATGTTCTTCTAATTCTCGAAAAGAAGGCGCTCATTCTCAAAAATTGCATGCTGATTGACAAAGAGCCGGTTAGTAGTATCTTCAATACCGGCATAGGTGGCTGTGTGGCTATGTTGGGTCTGCTGGATGTCTTGCAGCATCGTGTACATGCCCTGCATAGAATAGGCATCCTCGCTTGGCTGCAAGGGCGGTGGTGGTGGTGGCGTAGGCTGTGATGATGAAGATGCACCCGGATGCATCCGAGGACGCTTCCGTGGTGCCACTCGTCCTCGAAGAAGTGTGAATGCCTCATCTTCCTCCTCAGCCTCGTCGTCATTTCCTTCGTCGCCGCCTTCTTCATCGGAGTCAGCGATGGCTATGATTGGCCACCGGAAATGCTGCGCACCGTCTATGTTGAAAATGGGGTCAAGAAGAGAACATTCTTGATATTCTTGATTTATGTGGCAGTGCGCAAATGCCACGCCATCTCGAAGAAGTAGCAGATTGGACCGGTGTAGATTTTGGAAGTTCACCTTGCTTCTTGTAGAGAGAGGAGTGAGGGTCTAGAAATTCAACCCAAGATACGAGGCCAGCCGTGTGATTAACCCTCCAAAGTGAATTGGCACTTTCCTTGTACTCCTCTTCACCGCCAATACTCTCTACAGAAAGAAGGCACCCCAATTGCATTCTTGACGCTTCAGGAGCTTATACAAGAAGAAAAGATCCGGCTCCTGGAATTTGCTTAGGGATAGATCATCCTTAGCAAATAGTGTCGAACTGAGCATCTGATGCAGAATCCAGATGAAAGGGTGCTCGAAGTCAGCTACCGCAGCATTATGGTAACTAACAGACTTCCCCGGCGGCACCGTCACCAGCTCGGAGAAGATGGCGTCGTAGTCGGTGCGGTTGTCCGACCGCCGGTGGTCGTATTGCGAATGGTTCCATTTGAAGATCTTGTTAAACTGCTTGAGCGTGAGGGTGTAGTCGATGTTGAACAGCCAGAACGACACCCAGCCCTGGATCCACTCGCGGTCGGTGGCTACGATGTCGTTGGGCACGACACATACGTCCAGCGATGCCATGAACTCTGCCACCAACTCCTTGTACGTGGGCCAGTCGTCGAAGAATGGCTGGCCATCTGCATGAAATTCCAGCTCACCAGGCCTTATTGGTGTGCGGCGAGCTTGCCCTTTTAGAACGTAGGCCAAGTTGGCCTCGAACCCTAAGTCGCAGATCATGTTTCGTTCGACATAACGGGTTGGCTCTATTTTCCTCTTTAAGATCTCCTCATAGATCTTCTTCACCTCCGCAGATGGATGAATCAGCCGCGGATGTGAAACTGATGCGGGAGGAGGTGGCACGAACTCTGGGATATCCATCGGGTTCGCACGTGAGGAAGAAGCTCCGGCCACATGCACCATGTTTGCGATGAGAAATGGGGATCAAAAAAAGAACTCGGTGAAGATTGGAGAGTTGAATCTCCGCTCGATGAAGACCTTCGCTCGGTGCTGCTCGTCATCGGGCTTGGATGGCTCAGGGGATCGCTCGACACAAGAGAAAAAGTTTGCTCTGATAGCGCGACGTCAACTGACGCAATCACTCCCCTTAAATAGATGTGGTCGGCGCCACTATTGACCCGTCGATACCATCGACGCGAGTCGATGGTATCGACACTTGTCGATGCTATCCGCCCCCTCACTGGTATCGACGGTCGTCGATGGCTGGATCTTGAAATCTGGATCGCTGACATGTCGATACCATCGACATGGGTCGATGGTATCGACGTTGCACCCGGATCGACCGTCTTGATGTCGTGATCGCCGTTGATTTGTTCACGCAGATCGGTGACGTGGATGGTCGATACCATCGATGGGAGTCGATAGTATCGACTCTCTGATTAGGGCAAATCCTCGCGAGGCCCGACCGCTGCCTTTTCACTTGAATATGTCGATACCATCGACACGCCCGTCGATGGTATCGACTTTCCTGAGTCGATTTCTTCTGTAAATCTTCAGAGATCTCGATGGTATCAACAGGCATCTCGATACCATCGACCTTGATTTTACGATCTGCCTGTAGGTATGTCGATACCATCGACGAGGCCGTCGATAGTATCAACGCAGTCTAATTTCTGCAGTCATCAACCTGTACCATGGTCGATACCATCGACCAGTGTGTCGATGGTATCGACTCTGCCTCAGCCTGCATAAAGAACAAACCGATCATGGTATCTTTTTTACACTAAAAATTAAACCCAAAAAAATCAACCTACAAATGTACATGAACTAAACTAAGGTATCAATGGTTGGGTTGCCTCCCAACAAGCGCCCTTATTTAACGTCTTAGGCTAGATGACTTTTGGGCACCTCATGCATCCGAAAGTGAAATGAGTTTGACCTCATTCACCTTCCTCTTGTAATTTTCACCAAAGTAGAGCTTCAATCTTTGTCCATTCACCAAGAACGTGGTCTCACCATCACACACCAAGATTGCGTCGTGTGGTTTGACCTCTTCTACCACGAACGGCCCACTCCACCGGGATTTGAGCTTCCCGGGATGCAACTTCAATCGTGAATTGAACAGCAATACACTATCTCCTTTCTTGAACGTGCGCAACTGGATGTGGCGATCATGGATTAACTTGGTGCGCTCCTTGTATATCTGTGAGTTCTCGTATGCCGTCATCCGCAGCTCATCCAACTCATTCAATTCAAGAAATCTCTTCCTCCCCACTCCATCGTAACTCAAGTTGAGCCTTCTAAGCGCCCAATGTTCTTTGTGCTCTAACTCTACCGGTAGGTGACAAGCCCGACCATATGCTAACCTAAAAGGTGTGGTGCCTATAGGTGTTTTGTAAGCCGTCCTGTACGCCCACAATGCATTCGGTAGTAGGGCACTCCAATTCTTCCTCGTGGATGCCACCGTACGCTCTAAAATCTTCTTAATTTTGCGATTGGAGACCTCAACTTGTCCTTGAGTCTGCGGGTGATATGGGGTACCTATGTTGTGTTTGACCCCATATTTCTTCAACAATGCCGAGAACTTCTGATTCCTAAAATGCATACCCCCATCACTGATGATCAATCGGGGCACTCCAAACCTGCAAAAAAATGTTTTCTTTCACGAACCTGCACACTACAGTGGAATCGTTAGTCCTTGTGGGTATTACTTCTACCCACTTCGACACGTAATCAAATGCTAAAAGAATATATAAATTTGAATTTGAGGACACGAAGGGTCCCATGAAATCTACGCCCCACAGATCAAATACCTCTACTTCTTGGAACACATTTAGGGGCATCTCCTATCTCTTTGAAATATTACCTGCTCATTGGCAGGAATCACATTGCCTTACAAACTCGTAGGCGTCTCGGAACAAGGTTGGCCAATAAAGGCCACTCTCCAAAACTTTAGCTACCGTACGAGAGCTCACATGGTGTCCTCCCGTAGGTAGTGCGTGGCAATGACGGAGAATGCTCTCGTACTCCACCTCAGGCACACACCTACGTAGGATACCATCCCTGCATTGCTTAAGAAGAATCGGGTCATCCCAAAAATAATATTGTAAAGAATGGAAAAATCTTTTCTTCTCTTGATATGACCAATCTTCTGGGATGATCCCGCAAGCCAAATAATTCACAATCTCAGCGAACCAAGGGTCTTTAGAATTCACTTTCAAAATCTGTTCATTCAGAAATGTCTTGGTTATAGGTATATGTAAATCTTTTTCATCCACCCTCTCTAACCTAGACAGATGATCCGCCACAACATTTTCAAACCCAGATTTATCCTTGATTTCGATGTCAAATTCATGTAAGAGCAAAATCCACCTAATTAATCTAGGCTTTGCGTCTTTTTTCTCCATTAAATATTTAATTGTGGCATGATCAGTCCATACGACTACTTTAGATCCAACTAAATATTGTTGAAATTTTTCAAAAGCAAAAACAATGGCGAGTAATTCTTTTTTAGTAGTTGTATAATTTAATTGGGCGTCATTCAAAGTCTTTGAAGCATAGAAAATCACAGTGGGTTTATTGTCCATCCGCTGCCCCCAACACAGCTCCTACCGCAAAATCAGAAGCGTCACACATGAGTTTGAACGGTTTCGTCCAATCCGGCGTTTGAACAACCAGCGCAGAAATCAGTTTCTCCTTCAACACGTCAAACGCATGTTGACATTTTTCATTGAAATCAAATACAACGTCTTTCTCAAGCAGTTCAGATAGAGGTTTCACAATTTTTGAAAAATCTTTTATAAACCGACGATAAAATTCGGCATGTCCCAAGAAACTCCTTACCCCTTTTACAGAATTTGGTGGGGGCAACTTGGAAATAACTTCAATTTTTACCGGATCCACCTCTAAACCTTTGCTAGACACCTTGTGTCCTAGCACTATCCCCTCAGTCACCATCATGTGACATTTTTCCCAGTTGAGGACCAAATGTGTGTCCTCACAACGCTGTAAAACTTTGTCCAGATTATATAGGCATTCGTCAAATGATGCACCATACACCGAAAAGTCATCCATAAACACCTCAAGACAACATTCTACCATGTCGGAAAAGATGGTGAGCATACAACGCTGAAAAGTCGCAGGTGCATTGCATAAACCAAAAGGCATTCGGCGATACGCGAAAGTCCCATAGGGACAAGTAAAAGTAGATTTCTCTTGGTCCGAAGGATCAATTGAAATCTGGTTGTACCCCGAGTACCCATCAAGAAAATAGAAGTGCGATCGGCCGGCAAGACGCTCTAGAATTTGATTGATAAAAGGTAAAGGAAAATGATCCTTTAGCGTAGCGGCATTCAGACGGTGGTAATCAATACAAAATCGCCACCCGCTTACCAATCGGGTGGTGACAGGTTCATTTAAAATATTTTGGGTGACAATGATTCCCCCCTTTTTAGGGACTACCTGTGTGGGACTCACCCATGTCGAGTCTTATATTGCGTAAATGATACCTGCAGCAAGAAGTTTAATCACCTCCTTCTTCACAACCTCCATCATGCTTGGATTGAGACGTCATTGAGGTTGGATCACGGGCTTGGCTCCCTCCTCGAGCCGAATCTTATGCTGACATAATGTAGGGGAAATCCCCTTGATATCTGCAACGGACCACCCAAAAGATCCCCGGTGGTTCTTCAGCACTATCAACAATTGTTCCTCCTCATCCGCACTCAAATAAGCAGAAATGATCACAGGTAACTTGTCTTCCTTAGCTAGAAAGACATATTTGAGATGCGGTGGCAGCGGCTTTAATTTTAACTCTGGCGGGCTTATCAGAGATGATTGAAGCGGAGGGGGAAGTTCACCTAAATCTTCATAATGCCTCGCATAGAAGCATGGAAGCATCTGAAGCATTTTGGCACACTCCTTGAGTGATTTAATCCGCATCCAATCATGTATAATATTTACCAAGCAAGCCTCCAATGGTAATTCAGGATATGCATCAAAAACAGAAGTTGCAATAACATCATCTTCCGTAGAAGGCAGAATGTCCTCATCCTCATCATTAGGGAACCCTACAGCTTTACACAGAGATACAACCTTGGTCTTTTTCATGATGTCCATAGCCAAAGTTCCATTGTCCACTTTGCTCATCACATGAGCCATGTCCAGAAATGGCTTCCCAAGACAGAGTGAAATACTATTATCCAGATGTTTTACCACACGGCATTGTTCCTTTGCTTTAGATGACACTGTACTAGAGGGCATGACCATCTCAAATCGTTCATCGGCTATACCCAAGGTCAAACGACCTCTCCCCATATATAAAATCATGTCGGATGTAGCTTGGAAAGGGCGTCCAAGTAATAGCTCGTTGCCATGTTCATCCTGCATCTCCATGACTATAAAATCGGATGGAAAAACAAATCTGTCCACTTTCACTAACACATCTTCACAGATTCCATATGGCTTTACCACCGAATTTTCTGCCAATTGAATAGTCATGTTGCTTGGCCGTGACTCCTTCAATCCCAGCTTTTTGAATGTAGAAAGGGGCATCCAGTTGATGCTTGCCCCTGAGTCACATAATGCTTCACCAAATTTGACTTTTCCAATATAACAAGAAATGTTAAAGCAGCCTGGATCTTGCCTCTTTGGCAGCAAAGTGCCCATGATGAAGGCACTCACTTTCTCTTTGAGCACGACAACCTCTGTATCCGGAATTTTCCTCTTCTTAGTAATGATGTCCTTTAGAAATTTCCCGTAAGACGGGATTTGCTCAATGGCTTCCAATAGAGGGATATTGACTGAAAGCTTCCTGAAGCTGTCTAAGAACTTCTTAAATTGCGCATCTACCTTCCTTGCCTTAGCACTGTTTGGATACGGGACTGGGACCGCTTGTGTCCTTTGATGAGGTGGCACATAGGGTGTCTTTTTCTGAGGTCCTTCCTCCTCTGCAATCGAGTCTTCAGTAGAATCCACAACTGTGTCATTGACTAGATCTGTGACCAGTGCGGGCTGCTCCTCATTGTCTTCACCTTCTACTTCAGCTTGTGGTGTGCTTGTCTCCTCGGCCCTTGGATTTAACAATTTCTTGCCACTTCTTAGCAAGATGGCCTTTGCCTGCTGGTTCCCCCTGGAACATTGGTGTTTCCCGGAAAACCTGGATGTGCCGGTTTCTTCAAACTGGCTATCTCTGCTGCCATCTGTGCCATAGATGTCTCAATGGTCCTCATTTGCGCCCCATGGCTCTGCAGTGTTTGCCCAAAGTGATTCATAAACTCCCCTTACTGTTTAATTTTCTGGCCGAACGTAGTCATGAGTTCTTGATTTTGCTTTATCACCTGATTGAGTAGCTTTGTGCTCTTATCCTCCGCTACTGGCTGGGGTTTGGCATCCGGATCCTGTAGAAAATTGTTTGGATCCTTCCATGAAAACCTCTTATCTTTTCTCCATGCGTAGTCGTTGTTCCTATAACCTGGCTGCTGCCTCATAAATTTCACTTGAGCCTCGTCCTCGGACTCAGTATCTTCTTTTGCAAGCAATTTCTTTGCGAGAAGATCCATCTTCTCATTCAGTTCTTTTATTGCCTTAGATTCTCCTACTACTCAGACCTGCTCCACGATGCCTCTTTCGCCCCATGATTGTTTCCTAGCCATGTTCTTTAATATCTCCCAACACCTGGTGTCTGTGTTGTTCAAAAAGAATCCTGACCCAGATGAATCAAGGTTGCTCCTATCGTGCTCGGAGAGAGCAAAATAGAAGATCTTTACCTGTGTTTCTTTATCCAGCCGTGATGCGGGCACCATCTCAGCATGACTTGAAACCTCTCCCAGGTCTCAGAATATGTCTCACCTGCCTATTGGGTAAAGTTATGGATCTTCCTGATCATGTCATTGGTCTTCTCAGGAGGAAAGAACCTCTCAAAGAAAACCTCTACCATATGGTCCCAGGACTCCACAAACTCATCATCTAAATTGTGTAGCCATTCTCGCGCGGCTCCTGCCAATGAACTCAGAAAAAGCTTAAGATAAAGTGCATCCTGTGGAAACCTGTCGATTTTAACCATGTCACAGTTCTCAACAAACTAACTTATGTGCACGACGGGGTCCTCATTCTTGAGACCATGAAAAGCATTGGACTTCACCAGATTTATCAAAGCCTGATCAATCTTATAGGTAGGAATGTTGATTGCTTGCTTCTTTATAGGCCCTTTTGAAGCAGATGCGGAAGAAGCCTTGATCTTTTCCCATATTGTCTGTGGCTCGCCCATCTCTTCTTGTTCAGGTTCTGACTCTATTTCTTCTAACTGGTCCTGATTGTGGCTTTCCTCGTCTTCTGGTCCCGGTAGCGGAACCTCTGGTGCGCGACCTGCATAGTCAGTACTACGCGTCTACACCATGCACAATACCTGAAAATAGAAAGATTAAATTTAGTACAGTGCTTGATGACTACAAATATTTAGAAAATCTATTATGAACTTTTTTGGAATGGATAAAAAAAAAGGTGGCCTAGAGTGGCCGCTCACAGTACTCAAAGTGCCAACAAATTGTCGTATCCCCGACAACGGCGCCAAAAACTTGATGCAATTTTTCTGTGCGCTGAAACGCAAGAGAACGCGTCGAGTAGTACAGGCCTTTGTGAAGCCCGAGTCGAACTCAGGGATACGTGCAATCGTCGGGGACTCCTACTAACTACTCGCGATCAGCTAAGTCGATTAACAAGTTGAAAGTTGTTGTTAAAATTAAAAGAAAATAAAAACAAAACAAAACAAACGAACGATTAAATGTTGATTTAATCAATTCAAAAGGGTATCTTTAGGGTTGCGGTTTCACCGCGGGTTTTCATTGTATTAAATTCTATATAGTTACTCAATTTTATCTCTCTATCCGGGTAGTGGCCTGAAATCAGAATTGCCCACTGTCGTGGTACAATTCACTACCTATGTCTAGGTCGGTTCCACCGTCGTAGTAACCTATACCCTAAACTAGGTGCATTATGCACAATCTCTCAGTATCCACCATTAATTTTACACCACCTTGTTCAAGGGATTTGTCGATTAATGTGAATTTCATCTCTTTTCAGCCATTAATCCTTCTTTCAAAGTGATTAAGGGCATTAGGTTATTATTATGGTGATCAAACATAACAATATATTGAAAAAATGAAATCATACCACGGATTTAGGAGATAAATTATGAATTACTATTATAAAATTGTCATACAATGAATCCTCGGGCTACTCCCGGTCCTAAAGATAAAGGGGATTAGCCCCGCATGTTCATCTCAAGCAAGTACATGGTAGAGATAGGGGAAATCATATGAACAACGTGAAATGAGAGGTGAAACCCCTGAACAGAGAAGAACCGGTTGATCCTCCGCGTAGAACACGTGCTCTCCCCCCTTTCAGTGGTGGAATTTGTCTTCTTCGGTGTCCGGATCAACTGGTATGAGCTTCTGGCCTCCGTTCTCCTCTCTACTCCTCCTCGATACTCGTGCAATGGCTAATGAGATCCCCCTCCCAGTCCTGGGTGGCCGTCATCAGGCATATCTCCCTCATTAGGTCGCTAATTAACCACGGCCGTCCGATTAAGATCATTCCAAAGAAAACACATATCTTACGGTGTCGATACCATCGACGCGAGTCGATGGTATCGACTCAGTGTGATAGCGGCAACCCTTCTTTCCTTTTGTCTGAGCGCCTGATGTAATCTCGATACCATCGACGTGAGTCGATGGTATCGACACTCTAAGGCGTCGGTTTTGTCGTTATGCATCGCTGTAGCCTCCGTGCATCGATGGTATCGACTTAGTGTCGATACTATTGACTGCTTTCTCGCCAGCAACCTGATGGTAGCTCGATACCATCGACATCCCTGTCGATAGTATCGACTCTGTGCTGATACTCGCGGCTGGCAACCTGTGGTCCTGTCGATGGTATCGACTTCCGTCGATGGTATCGACGGAAGAAGATACTTGTTTTCCCTGAAATTCAAACACGAAACCACATAAATTCACACAAATACTAATATTTTTACAATTAATGCTCAAAACGATGAAATGAAGGGGATTTGACATAAACTAGTAGTAAAGACCAAAGTGAATGAATTATGCAACATTAACCATAAAAATGACTAATAAAAGCATAAAACGCATATCAAACAGGTCTATAAATGCGACTCAAAATCATCGCATCAAAAAGCTAGAACAGATAAAACAAATAACTGATATAAGTAGATCATATGTGCAGCAAACTAAGAAGAACTTAATTCATTAAGAATCTTACCAAGATATCTAGGAGGCATATAACCAGATGTTTCTTATGGAACATGATTGACAAGACAAGTTATATAAGAACTTATCATAAGAAAAGAGGAACGCATAATTAATTGCAAGATATAACTAGGGCAACTATACAAGCAAGGCCTCAACCAATGTTCCATATTTTGCCCTAAGTAATATATTCTATACGACTGGATTACGATTTGTTATGCCCTGAGGAATTGAGTCGTACCGCTCAAATCCAACCTTCAGCTTCGAAGCCCAAAACCGGTACCATAGAAGGTCAATGGAAGAGCCAGACTCCATGATCTCAACTCCTCATGGTTAGTGCATGATAGCCAAAGTAGGACCACATTCTCTTGCTTAAGTGGCCTCATCCATAGGGTCACCTTCGTAGGCTACCCTTTTATCTAGCCCGCCTTGGTACAGGTCTCGACGCTAGCATACCTTGAGCCACGAGCCTATTCACCGTGCTCCTGAACCATGAATGCATTCATTCTCTATCACCCTGAGCCATGGGCCTATTCACCATGCTCTAACCATACTGAGTCTACAACTGAAATTGCACTCTAATCCTCCTATTTTCGGCTAGGAGAAACCCCACATATTCAACAATATGCGCTCCAGTTAATCCTGCAGGATAAACCTGTTTCACCATCACCATCTACTGACGATGATGGATCTATGGCCGGTGCAAACTACATGAAATGTTCCACTGTAATTAATTGGTATATTTTAAGTGAATTGTTGAGGCAACCAGGTTATAAAACATAAACAACATTGTCTCACACTGTTAGTGTCATTATCACATTTCCATGGGATCTCAATCCCTCATCACATAATGCCATTGCCTCTCAAGGCTTCATCATCATACATCATCATGGGATACCAAACCCTCATGTCAACATTAGAAGATATCACCTCAACCAGGCATCCAGCCTTTATCAGGTCACCAGACCTTTCTGATCATACTGGTGATACATGCTATCTCATCAATAAGGAACATCGTTATTTAGTGTTATACAAAACACTTACACCTCATAGCTCTTACCTGGCCATGAATTCATTTGATAATACCTACATGGTTAGTATGCATATCAGGAGAGATAACTTGATCACCAAACACAGATCTTTAGAGAACATATTATGATTATCATGCCATTAATATTTAAGGTGCATAGGATTGGAACAACATCCATTATTATGGACACATGAAGCATAAAGTTGTAGATGGTATGTCAAACAACTTATATTATTGTTACCAAACTATGAGCATCCACCATGCCCTATATCTCATAACATCACGAACACCATACCTAAGGATTCATCTTTAAGGACCATACAACCATGATCTACCATCTCGTGTTATCATTAGCCTTAGGTAACCATCATATCACTGGTCACGACCCATCTATCATATCTCAACATCAAAACCAAAGGTGTATCAGGTAGGGTATTATCCTAGCAAGTAACGAGTTCACCAACTTAGGGTTACTAGGTTAGGCGCATCCCTCACCAAAGGTGTCGCCTACCCTCTCCAAAGGTGTATCAGGTAGGGTATTATCCCTCACCCAAAGGATATCAGTCACCACCAAAACCCTAGGGCGTCAAGCTAGATATGGGTCACAAGAACATCGTGCAACCATGCGCAAGGGGGGTATTAGGAAGCCATGTACAAGAGTGTATCGGGAAACACTATCATCATATCAGCCAAGAACCTATATCATCCTCTAGGGTTAGGGTTTCCATGTTGGGCAACCACCAAAACCATATCACCCAAGGTACACCACTGTCATCCATCAAGCGACATCATGGGTAGCCCTCCATTGCACCCAAGGAGATCCCATATCACCCAAGGTAGCCCTATCGTCCAAGCTAGGGTTTGGGACTCTCTATCGGTCAAGGCATCATATCGCCCATCAAGATTAGGGTGCTCATATTGGTCAAACACTATGTCGCCCATCCAAGGTTACACCAACCAAGACTCCATACCGGCAACACCATATCGACCAAGGGTTGGAGCTCACCTCACAACTCAAGGAAGGAGGGGTGTTTCTCAACCAACAAGGCATGGCCTAACCATATCACCCAAGACACCAAGAAGGGATGTCAACCAAGCATCATACCGGCCAAGGTCATATCACCCAACATTATCATCTTGGGTAAATGTCCATATCGGTCAAGAAGCCAACAAGGCACCACCTAGCATATCACCCAAGCTCAACCCTGGAAGAGGGATATCGGGCAAGACCCATCCTTAGGGTATCATGCAAGGGTCCAAAGGCCATGACGGGTTGGTCATATTCAATCTCAAGACTGGCACCAAGAAGCCCTAAAAGATCAAGAGAGTTGGCTCACCTCTTAATAGCTAAGTGAGAGGGGTTTTGTACAACTTCCATCACATATTGGGCAACAAGGAGGTCCATCACCATATCGGCCAACCAACTTAGAACCCCACTCACCATTGAATTAGGAGACCCTAGGCTCACCTCTCAACAACTAAGTGAGAGAGGGGTTTTGCCCAAACAACTCCACATCCAATGGTTCGGCCAACCCAAGGCAACCCAAAGAAACCATCTCAATAAGGTCTACGGTACATCTAAGGCAACCTTATAACAATTAAAGACAGAAACATAGCTAGAAGATAACATGGCCGAAACATATAGCAAAGCAACATGATAAAGAAGTAGTATAGTAGGGTTAGGAGTTATGTAACCTGCCTCAAGCTATAAAGCTCCAAGCTCCTAGCACCAAGCTCCAAGCTCTAAGGCACCACCATAAGAGAAGGAAAGGGATAAGCTAGCAAGGTGTGTCACCCAAGACTCCAGCTGTATCGACCACCACTTGCTCCTTTCTTCTCCTATCTCAGCCACCAAAGCAAGGGAAGCAACTAAAGGAACCAAAGAGACCTAGAAAGCAAGGGGGGGTCGTTTATATACTAAGGGGTGAAGGGGAAGAGCAAGGCAAGGTGGCACCCGCCCCTAGCACACTTGTCCAAGGATTGTGCCACATGCTAGCACCCAAAAAACACACGCCCATGAGTTGCCACCCACTTAGCAAAGCAACAACCACTTGTCCAAAGATGGTGACAAAAATGAGGCTAGGTGAAGGGTGTGTGTCGCCTAAGATGAAAACCCAACACACCATGGCTGATACACCTCCTTGCCCGATACAACCAACACTCCCTTGGCCGATACACCAAGGTCCAACCCGATACCAAGCCTCAACAAGGCTCAATAAAGCCCAACAAGGCTCAACAAAGCCCAAGGCTACTCAAGAAAAGAGCCCAACCCATCCTCTCAACCATAGAGGATGCAAGGAGAGAGAAAGACACCTCTCAAGGTGACAAACTTGCACACCAACCCTATAACTTGGGTAATTTGCAAGTTGCACCTCCACCTCTCAACAAAGCACAAACAAACCCTAATCACAACTTCAGGTGATTAGCAAGCATCTAAACACAGGATTTAGTCAAAGCAAACATGGTAAGCCCAAAACAAAGGTCAGGATCCTTATAAGACATAAACCTCTTACAAAGGGATTTTGCCCCTGAAATCCGAAGAGAAAAGTGAGGGATACTTCCTCCTCATCTCTTCATCGAGCTCCCACGCGGCTTCCTCAATGCCATGATGATGCCAAAGAACCTTCACAAGCAGCAGGTCCTTCCTTTTCAACTTCTTCACTCTTCTTTTAAGAATCATCACTGGACCTTCCTTGTAGGTCACATCTTTATCGAGCTCAACCTCAACCGCTTGTATCACTGTCTCTGTGCCTGGATGACTTTTCTTCAGCATACTGATATGGAACACGTGATGTAACCTGTGAAACTATGGTGGTAGTTCTAACTTGTAAGCTACCTTGCCAACACGTGCTACTACCGAATATGGCCCCATATACTTGGGGGCCAACTTGCCTTTCCGGCCAAACCTCAGCACACCTTTCCATGGTTAGACCATGAGATACACCTTGTCTCCCACCTGGAACTCTAGAGGTCATCGACGATTATCTACATATGATTTATGTCTGTCCTATGCCACTTTCAAATGTTGTTGTATCACCTTGATCTTCTCTGTTGTCTGCTGCACTAACTCATGACCCAAAAGCTAATACTCGCCAGACTCATACCAACATAGAGGAGAGTTGCACTTCCTTCCATATAAAGCCTCATAAGGTGCCATGTCAATACTTCGTTGGTAACTATTATTGTAGGAGAACTCTATCAGACTGAGATTCACATCCCAACTACCTAGAAACTACAAGACACAAGATCGGAGAAGATCCTCCAAAGTCTGAATAGTCCTTTTAGACTGTCCATCTGTCTATGGGTGAAAAGTGGTACTGAACCTCAACTACATTCCCAATGTTTTTGCAACTGTTCCCAAATATGACTCATGAATTGGGGACCTCTGTTGGAGACTATCGTTGTGGGCACACTGTGCAAACACACTATCTCATCCGCATACACCTGAGTAAGCTTTTCTGCTGTATATGTTGTCTTCACAGGTATGAAATGAGCAGACTTTGTCAATCTGTCCACTATCACCCAAATGGAATCATGATTTCTAGATGTCCTCGGTAGACCAACTACGAAGTCCATGGTTATATGATCCCATTTCTACTACGGTATCGGCATGGGTTGCAACGTACCTACCAACTTCTGATGCTCAGCCTTAACCTACTGACATACCGTACACCTAGCCACAAACTTGGCTACATCTCTCTTCATGCCAGGCCACAAATACAAGTCCTTCATATTATGATACATCTTGGTGACACCTGGATGCATAGCATACATTGAAGTGTGTGCTTCCTTGAGCACTAACTTCCTTAGATCATCAACATCTGGGACTACCATCCTGTTATGGTAACAAACTAGTCCATCCTCAGACTCATGGAAGCCATCACGCTTCTTGCTACCAAACTCTGTCCTGATCAACTGAACTGTAGCATCTTCCTACTGTGCTTCTCTGATCTGCTGCCTCAAAGTAGGCTTCACTTGCATCTGTTCCAAAAGTCCTGCCAACAAGGAGACTTCCAATTGTACATTCATTTTCTATAAAGAGACGAACATATCTCGCTTATGGCATATCAAAGAACTCAACTGTGCCTTCTTCATAGGAAGGGAAGAAGACTTCCTACTAAGCACATCAGCTACCACGTTCACCTTACCAGGATGATACTCAATGGTGCAATCGTAATCATTGATCAGCTCCATCCAGCAATGTTGTCGCATGTTCATCTCACTCTGTGAGAAGATATACTTTAGGTTCTTATGATCTGTAAAGATCTGACACACCTCCCCATAAAGATAGTGTCTCCAAATCTTTAATGCATGGACCACTACTGCCAGCTCCAAATCATGTGTTGGATAACTCTCCTCATGCTTCTTAAGCTATCATAAAGTATAAGAAACCACATGATGTTCATGTATTATCACACATCCTAAGCCTTTCTTGGAAGCATTGCAGAAAACAACATAGCCTTTTCCAAGCTCTGGCAGCACCAACACTGGAGCACTAGTCAGCTTCTCCTTCAAACTTTGGAAAGCTTGTTGACAATGATCATACCAAACAAAAGGTACATCCTTCTTGGTCAACTTTGTCAACGGAAATGTGATCACACTGAAGTTTCTTATAAACCTCTGATAGTATCATGCTAAACCTAGAAAACTACAAACTTCAGTCGGTGTCTTCGGTTGCTCCCATTCCGCAACTGACTCCACCTTCTTGGGGTCCACTCTGACTCCTACAGATATCACATGACCCAAGAAAGTCACTTCTTTCAACTAGAACTTGCAACTGACTCCACCTTCTTGGGGTCCACTCTGACTCCTTCTACAGATATCACATGACCCAAGAAAGTCACTTCTTTCAACTAGAACTCGCACTTACTAAACTTGGCATACAACTGGTGTTGGCGAAGGAGAGTCAACACTTGTCGAAGATGTTGTTCATGCTCTTGATTATCTAGACTATAGATCAAGATGTCATCTATAAAAACCACAACAAACATATCTAAAAATGGATGGAACACTCTGTTCATCAGATCCATGAAAGAAGTAGGCACATTGGTTAGCCCAAACGGCATAACAACAAACTCAAAGTGACCATACCTCATCCTAAAAGTTGAATTTGGAATGTCCTCATCCTTGATCCTCAACTGATGATATCCAGACCATAGATCTATCTTTAAGAATATTGTAGCACCACGCAACTGATCAAACAGATCATCTATTCTCAGCAAAGGATACTTGTTCTTAATCGTAACCTTGTTCAACTGTCGGTAATCTATGCACAGACGCATCGATCCATCCTTCTTCTTTACGAACAGGACTGGAGCACCCCACGATGATGTTCTCGGTCTGATAAAACCTTTATCCAGCAACTCCTATAACTGCTTCTTCAGCTCTGGCATTTCAACTAGAGCCATCCTGTACGGTTTCTGAGCAACTGGTTGTGTCCCTGGCACTAGATTGATCTCAAAATCAATCTCTCGAGGTGGGGGAACATCGGGAAACACATCTGCAAACTCTCTGACAATAGGCACATCTTCAAGGCTAGAACCCTTCGCTTTGGTATCCACAACATGAGCTAAGAACGCTTTACATCCTTGCCACAACAACTTCTCTCCCACCATTGCTGACACTAAACACGTCGAAAGAATCTTCCTATCTCCTTGGAAGATCCACTTATCACCACTGTCAACAAACATCGCTTGCTTGGAACCACAGTCCAACACAACCTTATACTTCTCTAAGGTATCCATCCCAAGGATCACATCAAATTCGTGCATATCAAGTGGTATAAGATCCACTTGTATCTTGTGTCCTAAAAAAGATAGAACACAAGATGTACACACTTCTCAAAGCAACATAGGACCAATAAGAGGGGTTTCTAACAACAAGCTATCTTTCTTACAACTAATAGGTAAAAGACAGCTATCAAATATACTACGTGCAATAAAAGAGTGTGTAGCACGCGGGTCAACTAGAACATATATAAAGTAAGAATAAGACAAATCATAATGAAATAAATCCATCTGACCTTCCACCACTCGCGGGTTGACTATCGCTTATGGCTGACCCATAGCATAGAATCAAGCCATTGTTGGCTGTCATCCACATCCCCTACTTCCTTGAGTAGATGGTCTTGCTTGCGATGTTTGACCACATCCTCACCCTCTTTTACCACTGGACTGTTGTCTATCCGATCCCTGCTGATTCTGCCTCCGCTGTTACGTCACTTCGACATCTCTCCTTGGGCAATTTGACTTCAAATGCCATGTCTGTCCATAGTGATAGCATGACATGTCTTCAAACTGTAGCCTAGATGGCCCTGTCACTGCTACTGAAGCTGTACTGTGGGCTCTAGATGGCGAAAACGCGCACCCTCTTCCTTTACTCGAAGACAATTGTGATGGCGCACTGGAACTCTGCATCGCAAAAGGTGTAGAAAACCTCAGCTTCTTGAAGCCATCAAACCTCTACCTCTGGAACTGAGTAGGCTTTTTCTTGGACATGGTCTATCTCTTCTCCTTGACTGACCGTTCAATCCTTCGGACAGACTCCACAAACATGGCAAACCACTCCCAGTTTTCTAAAGAAGCAACAGGTGTTGTCAGCTTGGCACTCAGACCTTTCTCAAACCGTCTGATCCTTTCATCATCTGTCACCGCCATGTGAGGACAAAACCTCATCAGGTCCATAAACTTGGCTTCATACTCAGTGATGCTCATATATCCTTGGCGCAGATGCTCAAACTGACTGATCTTTTCGTCCAAATAGGTCTTCGGGAAGTATCGACTCACGAACTCCCATCGGAAGACGTCCCAACTGATCACCTCACCAGGCCACTTCTCTTCCATGATGGCCCCCCAATGGCTAGCACTACCTTTCAGAAGGTAGATAGCGTGCTTGACTTTGTCTGCTCCGGGGATGTCGAGGATCTAGAAGGCCTTTTCAAGACCTATCAGCCACAGATCTGCATCCGCTGGATCAGCCGTTCTAGCATAATCTGAAGCTCCGACTAGGCGAATCCGCTCTAAAGTCTTCCCAATACCCAAAGATTCACCAAGGGGAGCCTGTGCTGTTAGCATAGGAACATGCAATCTTTCCACCATGAGATTCATTGTAGCCATTAACTGCCCCAAAAGATGTTGATAGGCAAGGTTTTTGAGAATGGCCGGGTCAAACTGGGGGACCTCAGGCACCCGATCTTCATGTGCATGCACTCGTGATCCATCAACAGATGCATCATCACTACTCTCGGTAGCATGTTCTTCATGATTTCTAGACATATTTAAGCTTTATCTTCTACTGGGGGTATACAGTTATTGTAAGAAAATCTAGAAAACTCACAAGAATAGACACAAGCTGAGTCCTAGATCCATGTAGACTCTGCGAACCTAGATCTCTGATACCAAACCTGACATGTGACATACCACTATCATACAAACATTGAGATGCCACGCAAAAATGCGCGGAACCTCCATAAACCACATATTACCAAAATTATGGGTTAATTAAAACCGATTGCGGAAAGCATATAAGAAAGAAACTATTACATACAGATCCTCATCCTACAAGGAAACATATTATATAAATATACATAAACCTTGATATATGTCAATAGTTTATAGGAACCATCTGTCTCATAAGAATAAAGAGTTCACCACCTGTTTATATACAGAACATGCCACATCAAGCCAACATCACGATAAACAAGCTACATCAGCTATACATCATGAAACGTCATCGAAACACATCCAAGGACCTGAG
Organism: Alisma plantago-aquatica; assembly: GCA_963693085.1. Lineage (NCBI taxonomy): Eukaryota > Viridiplantae > Streptophyta > Magnoliopsida > Alismatales > Alismataceae > Alisma > Alisma plantago-aquatica. The sequence continues at coordinate 1,266,944,580 of OY856410.1, forward strand.
AGTACAGGCATGACTCTAGGACTCTACTAAAAAACATCCAAAACAGCATCATATCTATCTCTTGCCTCCTACTATTCTTCTTGTTGTTTGGCCGCAACCTCACAATCACCACCACGTCTAGCACGATCACCTAAAAAGGTTTAAAACCAGTGGGGTGAGATACAAAGTCCCAGTAAGAAACATAACTCCCCGCCAAACTATAAAACTTTAGAAAAGCTATAATAGATAAAACAAATAACTGATATAAGTAGATCATATGTGCAACATACTAAGCAGAACTTAACTTTATTAAGAATGTTACCAAGATATCCAGGAGGCATAGAACCAGATGTTTCTTATGGAACATGATTGACAAGACAAGTTATATAAGAACTTGTCATAAGAAAAGAGGAATGTATAATTAACTGCAAGATATAACTAGGGCAACTATACAAGCAAGGCCTCAACCAATGTTCTGTATTTTTTCCTAAGCAATATATTCTATACGGCTGGATTATGATTTGTTATGCCCTGAGGAAGTGAGACGTACCGCTCAAATCCAACCTTCGGCTATGAAGCCCAAAACCAGTTCCATACAAGGTCAATGGAAGAGTCAGACTCCAAGACCTCACCTCCTCGTGGTCAGTGCACGATAACCAAAGAAGGACCGTAGTCTCTTTCTTAAGTGGCCTCAGCCATAGGGCCAGCTCCGCAGACTACCCTTTTCTCTAGACCACCTTGGTACAGGTCTTGGCGCTAGCATACCTTGAGCCACATGCCTATTCATCGTGCTCCTGAGCCATGAACGCATTCATGCTCTATCACCGTGAGCCATGAGCATGTTCACCATGCTCTAATTGTTACAACCCCAAATTTGCATATGTTTTCATAATTGAAATGTAATGATTTTATGAATATCGACTTATTTGAAAAGGTTGTATGCTTTGTTTCAAAAGATGGATTTCTTTGCAAATCTCCCTTTTGATAGGAATTTCGTGGTTCCTATTATTATACTAATCCAATAATGGATATAAAAGAGAAGAAAAGAAGAAAAGTCCAAGTAATGGAAAAAGATACATGATAATGAATATTAAGCAAAAGTATTTATGAGAAATACTTGGAAATATCTAGAAAGTTGCATTAATGGCCACAATTGAGTAAAATTCGTTTACATATTATTTCTAATAAAAGAAATATGAAAAGAGGAAAAAGGAGATGAAAGATAAAGAGAAATCCTTGCAAAAGAATATTTTAATAAAAAAATAAATAAGATAATGAGAAATAATGGATATAGATGCATCTAGAAGGATAATAAGTATCCACTAAAAAGGATTTCAAAATATTAGAGTTTCTTGGGGTCCAAGGAGCCCCAATGGAGAAAAAGAAAGGTAAAATACAAATAATACCAAATAAGAGGATAATGTGCTACATAATTAATGAATTTTGTGGTATTGTTAAAAAGAGGTATTTTCTACGATAAGTATAATTTCGTGCCAATGGATTAAAAGTCAAGCATAAAGAGAATAAGAGAGAGAATTTTCGAATTCCTAAACATCCAAAGAATATGGTTTATTAAGAAGATGATTAAGAGAGAGAAGTTTGCTTCCTAATGAAGGAACTTGGGTTCCTATTGGGAAAGGGACTGGTTAACTCATGGATAGCCATCCTAGGGCTTCATTACCCTCCCCTATATAAGGGGTAGAACCTCTGGTTCGAGTTCAAGAGAGATCCCACGCAACCCTCTCCCATCTTCTTGTTCTTTCCGTGCAAACCCTAGCCGTGAAAGGGTAGAGACACCCTAGAGTAAGGGAGGAACCAATAGATGAGCTTGTTGGATGTTGGATGCCCCCACGTCCCCGAAGAGAGATGCGGCCATTGTTCTCGTTCTCTAGCACTTGCACGACACCAGTTTAAGGGCACCAAGCCATCCGCATAGTGCAGACCTAGAGAGATTGAACCGGCCGTCATGGCCATGATCCAATGGCATCTTCGCGTGCACATAGGCACGACGGAGGTGGGTGAGCAACCCCTGGTGGCCTCCAAGGTCCAAGAAGCCACAGTAGGGCCACACCTAACCCTTGCTACAGCGGCAGCACTAGGGCGGGTGAGGTAGAAGAAGACGGAGGGCAGTTGGACGTTTTTGCCCCTCCTCGAGCTAAAGGACCAATGACTTATGTGAGGGTAAAAAGGTCTTTTGGTTATGTTTCTAAAATGGGCCGCGTTGCATGGAAAGAGATGACGTGGCGTTCGGTGATTGGTCGAAGTAAGTATATATTGCAAAATTTGTATCTTTTTATCGGTAGCTTGGATGGATGCGTATAAAATATGAATTTTGCTCAAAAAATGCGAGGAATCCATTAAAAATAGTTTTAGGAGCTAATTCCTCTTGCAATTAGAAAAGTAATGGAATTTATCAACTTTTATGCATTAATGATTAAGAAACCCTAAATTGAGATGATTAATGTATTGAGAAGGGTTATATGGATGATTAAAGTTGATATTAACCTGTTTATTATAAAAAGACACATCAAGATCTAAAAGGATGAACTTTACACGTAATTGGATTAATTTAGAGTTCTATGTACATGGATGAGCTTTAATGGGCCTCGAAACCCTAATGCTAGGAATTATGACTCTTAATGACTTTAATTGTTCAAATTCATGAATAAGGCTGAGATATGATGGTTCAAAGATATTTCGAGTATAAAAGTTTCTATTTGTGGGTAAATACCCTTAATATGGTAATTAGGGTTTCCTAATGGATAAATGTAGAATTAGTGATAAATAGAGTTCATGAAAGATAAGTTGTTAATTTGTAAGGAACCAAAGATGATAATTGGGCCTAATGATCATGTCATGTCTTAAAAGGACAAAAATGGTAGTTTTAATGTAAAAGAGGCATAATAGACTTAGTTGACATTTAATTGTGCCTTTAATCCGAAATTAGGTTTATTTGTTGTTAAAAGGTAACCTTAATGTCTTTCTTGAAGAGTAGATGAGATAATTAGGGTTTGTGAATAATTGTATAAAATTAGAGTTTAAAATAGTAAAAATGAAGTGAAACCCTAATTGCAATAGAAACCCTAGAAGAGGACTAGAAACCCTAGGAAGCGAGCTAGGTTTAGTAGATCTTGATGGCATGACCAATGATGGGAAATTATATGCATATTTCAGGATCTCTTTGTGTGCTTGCTTGCCTATTGGATTTCTTGCATTGATTGGATTAATTTTGTTTCAAATCCGCCTGACAGGTATGTGGTTACACTTATGGTTAATCGCTTTAGTTTCACGGTGATTCCCAGATGTTTTATCGGTTGCCTGAAAATAACTGCTTGGATGACTTTTATTTCATGCAACTATAAAGTGACTATGATTATCACCATAAATATGTATACATGACTGGGTAGTCCTCCTCTGTGGCTTTGCTAATGATGAAAAGGGTAACCTAGTACATGGCCTACTTGTTAAGTAGGACATCAGGTTATCATGAGTTAGAAATTGGGCTACCCACGTGTAGTGCCATGAGACTCTTTAGCACACCATGAGTTAGGGAGTGGGATACCTATGGGTAGTGCCAAATGACTCAACCCTAGAAATTGTTTTACCTGTTAGGTAGGATCATGAGGGGTTTAATGGGGATCTACCATAAGGAAGGTAGCGTCCAAGTCCACTACAGGGACAACACAGAGGCTAGGGTATGAATGGATTGAGCAGTTATGTTTAAAACGTAAAGTTGTTTGTTAAATCATAATTGACTGCAATATGTTGTTACAGTTAATTGCATGATTATTGTTTCCCCCACAAACCGACATATTCATTTATGCTGATTGACGTTTTGTTTGTCGGTATTTTAGGTACAAGTTGAAAAGGACAAACAGTAAAGTGACATATGTGTAATTAAATAAGAATTAAATTACAAAGGAGGATTAGTTAGAATAGACTCCAAATGTGGATAGAAGTAGATATCCAAGCTTTTGAAAAAGGTATGCTAAGTTTTATTTTAGTACATCTTTTCAGTATAGTCTCGTAGAATTTGATAATTATTATTGATTATTTTTCAAACATTTGATACGGAAATTGGGATAACGACTCTGGCCTCTTAGTCTCCCTTAATTGTGGGTTGCTGGGAGGTGGGGTCGTTACACTAACCATACTGAGTCTACAACCGAAATTGCACTCGAATCCTCCTATTTTCGGCTAGGAGAAACCCCACATATTCAACAATATGCGCTCCAGGTAATCCCGCAGGATAAACCTATTTCACCATCACCATCTACTGACGATGATGGATCTATGTCCAGGGCAAACTACATGAAATGTTCCACTATAATTAATTAGTATATTTTAAGTGAAATGTTGAGGCAACCAGGTTATAAAACATAAACAACATTGTCTCACATTATTACTGTCATTATCACATTGCCATGGGATCTCAATCCCTCATCACATAATGCCACTGCCACTCAAGGCTTCATCATCATACATCATCATGAGATACCAAATCCTCATGTCAACATTAGAGGATATCACCCCAACCAGGCATCCAACCTTTATCAGGTCACCAAACCTTTCTCATCATACCAGTGATACATGTTATCTCATCAACAAGGAACATCATTATTCAATGTTATACAAAACACATACACCTCATAGCTCTTACCTGGCCATGAATTCATTTGATAATACATGCATGGTTAGTATGCATATCAGGAGAGATAACTTGATCACCAAAGATAGATCTTTAGAGAACATATTATGATTATCATGACATTAATATTTAAGGTGCATAGGATTGGAACAACATCCATTATTATGAACACATGAAGCATAAAGTTGTAGATGGTATGTCAAACAACTTATATTATTGTTACCAAACTGTGAGCATACACCATGCCCTATATCTCATAACATCACGAATACCATCCCTAAGGATTCATATTTAAGGACCATACAACCATGATCTACCATCTCACTTTATCATCAACCTTAGGTAACCATCATATCACTGGTTACGACCCATCTATCATATCTCAACATCAAAACCAAAGATGTGGGCTCAAGGTAACGAGTTCACCAACTTAGGGTTACTGGGTTAGGCGCATCCCTCACCAAAGGTGTCGCCTACCCTCACCAAAGGTGTATCAGGTAGGGTATTATCCCTCACCCAAAGGATATCGGTCACCACCAAAACCCTAGGGCGTCAAGCCACATATGGGTCACAAGCATATCATGCAACCATGCACAAGGGGGGTATCGGGAAGCCATGTACAAGAGTGTATCAGGCAGCACTATCCTCATATCGGCCAATAACCTATATCATCCTCTAGGGTTAGGGTTTCCATGTCGGGCAACCACCAAAACCATATCGCCCAAGGTACACCACTGCCATCCATCAAGCGACATCATGGGAAGCCCTCCATGGTTCCCAAGGAGCTCCCATATCGCCCAAGGTATCCCTATCATCCAAGCTAGGGTTTGGGACTCTCTATCGGTCAAGGCACCATATCACCCATCAGGGTTAGGTCATATCGGTCAAACACTATGTTGCCCATCCAAGGTTACACCAACCAAGACTCAATAACGGTGACACAATATCAGCCAAGGGTTGAAGCTCACCTCACAACTCAAGGAAGGAGGGGTGTTTCTCAACCAAAAAGGCATGGCCTAACCATATCGCCCAAGACACCAAGAAGGGATGTCAACCAAGCATCATATCGGCCAAGGTCATATCGCCCAACATCATCATCTTGCGTAAAGGTCCATATCGGTCAAGAAGTCAACAAGGAACCACCTAGCATATCACCCAAGCTCAACCCTAGAATAAGGATATCGAGCAAGACCCATCCTTAGGGTATCGTGTAAGGGTTCAAAGGCCATGACGGGTTGGTCATCTTCAACCTCAAGACTGCCACTAAGAAGCCCTAAAAGATCAAGAGAGTTGGCTCACCTCTCAACAGCTAAGTGAGAGGGGTTTTGCACAACTTCCATCACATATTGGGCAACAAGGAGGTCCATCACCATATCGGCCAACCAAACCATAACCCCACTCACCATTGAATTAGGAGACCCTAGGGTCACCTCTCAATAACTAAGTGAGAGAGGGGTTTTTCCAAAATAACTCCACATCCAATGGTTCGGCCAACCCAAGGCAACCATCTCAACAAGGTCTAGGATACATCTAAGGCAACCATATAACCATTAAAGAAAGAAACATAGCTAGAAGATGACATGGCTGAAACATATAGCAAATCAATATGATAAAGAAGTAGTATAGTAGGGTTAGGAGTTATGTAACCCACCTCAAGCTCTAAAGCTCCAAGCTCCTAGCACCAAGCTCCAAGGCACCACCACAAGAGAAGGAAAGGGATAAGCTAGCAAGGTGTGTCGCCCAAGACTCCAGTTGTATCGGCCACCACTTGCTCCTTTCTTCTTCTAGCTCAACCACTAAAGGAAGGGAAGCAACTAAAGGAACCAAAGAGACCTAGCAAGCAAGGGGTGAGGTTGTTTATATACTAAGGGGTGAAGGGGAAGAGCAAGGCATGGTGGCACCTGCCCCTAGCACACTTGTGCAAGGATTGTGCCACATGCTAGCACCCCAAAAACACACGCCCATGAGTTGCCACCCACTTAGCAAAGCAACATCCACTTATCCAAAGATGGTGACACAAATGAGGCTAGGTGAAGGGTGTGTGTCGCCCAAGATGGCAACCCAACACACCATGGCCGATACACCTCCTTGCCCGATACAACCAACACTCCCTTGGCTGATACACCAAGGTCCAACCCAATACCAAGGCTCAACAAGGCTAAAAAAAGCCCAACAAGGCTCAAAAAAGCCTAAGGCTACTCAAGCAAGGAGCCCAACCCATCCTCTCAACCTTAGAGGATGCAAGGAGAGAGAAAGACATATCTCAAGGTGACAAACTTGCACACCAACCCTATAACTTGGGTAATTTGCAAGTTGCACCTCCACCTTTCAACAAAGCACAAACAAACCCTAATCACAACTTCAGGTGATTAGCAAGCATCTAAACATAGGGTTTAGGTAAAGCAAATAGGGTAAGCCCAAAATGAAGGTCAGGGTCCTTACAATAGAGATGAAACCTTGTAAAGTTACATATATACATGATATTCTATGTTTGGTAAGAACCAGTGGGTATGGCCTCTAAGTGACATGTGATACAATAGATAGAATTTTTTAGGATGATAGTAGAGTCCCAAAGTTGAAAGGTGCTACTAGACCTGTACAGGTGGTACAACAATTCCTATGTTGAACCAAGGTGATACATGCATAAATTTAGGGAGAAGAATATGACTTCTATGAGACTAATGTGACATAATCATGATATGAAAGTCACCATGTGGAATATTGGGTATGATGTGCATGAGAAGTATCCATCTTTGTCTACCTTGGATTTTAAGGGTGAAATCCATGTTAGGGGTTTATGGTTGAGAGACCCCAAACCTTGCTAAAAATGTTGAACATACTTAATTACCGTAATTGAATTCTTATAACTATAATATGACCTTGTGATATGATTTGGAATCATAATACAAGCTTAAGTTTCAAGTTTGGTCTAATTTGAAGTATATTTGTGCAAGTTATGCAATTTTATGTACATTTTGGACTTTTCTACAATTTACCCAATTGGGAGGTTTTGCTTGCAATTTATCACTTTAATTATTTTCTTTTTACGTTATATCATCATTCTTGAGCTTGTTGAGACATGGGGTTCCTATTTGAACCTTGGTTTGGAGGTGTTTTACTCAAGGGTATTTTAGGGTTTACTCCTTTATGGATGAGCTACCTTTAGGAGCTATCAAGAAAATGGTTTATTTGCTTTTCTTGCAAAATCAAGAAACAAGGGCTAAGCAGGTCTTAATGGAAATTGGGTTAGCTACTTGTATGGCTTCTTGTATATCCTTAATAGTTTAAGGCCATAAACACATGGGGAAGCTACTTGTACACCTCATGCTTACTTCCGTCCTTATCCATGGACTATATGTACCTCTTCCTTGCCCAAGTACGAAACTTTGCTTTATTTCTCTTTTCTCTAACCTAGAACAACAACTCCACTCTATTTTTCTATATAACCAAGTGATCTAAGGTAGAAGACAACCTCTTTTTGGAGAAGAAGGTCTCCTAGAGCTCCATCTAGCCCTACCTAGGTTTTCCAAGGTCATCTTCTAGGGATTTCGATGAAGGCAAGTTGTTTTCTTCCTTTCTTATCCATTTCTCTTGCTCTTCTCCTTCCTTAGACCTTTCTTTAGGTCATAACTTTACTGCTCCATGGTAGAAGTTCCTCTAAATCTCTAAAACCCTACCTTTCTTCCTCCTTATGCTTAGGGGTTTGCTTCTTTGATGGAGAAATATGTTAGATGGACGAGTTCTGAGCTTATGCTTGGATTTTCTAGCCTATCTGCTATAGTTTTTTTTCTATTTGGAATTTTATATTCTCATTAGAGGCAAGTTTTATAACTTGCTCCACATTTACTGCTTACCATAAGCTTGCTAGCTTATGTTCTTGCTTTAAAATGATGATCCATGCACTAAAAAGCTATGCTTGACTTGGATTTCAATTTTTATGATGTTCCCTATTCTGATTTCAGTTCTAGATGAAATTGTAATCATGTGTACGTTCCTCCTAAGATATAAAATGACTTGGATCAGGTTGGTTTGACAACCGGAGGTGCTAAGCACCCATCAACCAATGGTCAATTTTAGGATTTAAAGTTGATCTCTTCTATAAACACATGACCCAATGGTGATACCATTGCAACAACCGATGGTGTTGTCTTCATGAAAACTGATGGTCGTGACCAAGGGTGTCAACTGAAGTTCTCCCCTTAGGTCAAGTTTTGGCCTAATTAGAATCTTAATGATCAACAACTAAGTACCCTAATGATGCTATCAATCAATGGTGACATTAGCTTGATATCCGATGATGATTAATGAATATAGTGCTGATCTAGCAACCTATGGTGACTTACTGGTCACTACTGATGGTGGATCAGGTCTCCACAAACTATGGTGAGTTAAGCATGTAGTTGTAGCATCAATTAATCGTTAAACCAATGGTTTCGTGGGTCATTTGATGCAATGGTTGGACCTATACTCCAATTGATGGTTTTAATATATAAACTTGACCCAATGGTTAAGATCTAATGATTCTTCACCCAATAAATTAGAAGGATGCCTAATGTAATATGTTAATCCTAATAAAGTGATTTATATGGTTTCCTTTATGAAATCAACTTAAGAATCTCATTTATTGACGACTTGTTTTAAATAAACAATCGCTTGTGGGTTTTACCCTACTCTTAATGGAACTTTTATTATTGTTAATCAAGGGTTGTGTAGGGTTAAATGGTGATTGTTTCTAAAGCACATCTCAATGACTTCATAGGTGATTTATCCAAGGTTTTTACTTATGTAAACAACCAATAGTCTTACCTTCTCAACAATCCAATGTTTTGGGATGATGCTTATGGTAAGTTTGTACGATTTGAGTGATGTTGAAACCTAATGGAGGTTTACCTTAATAATATAGTCTTACCTTTTCCCTCATATGATTAGAATTGATAATGAATAAAATGAGCTAATGGGAAACCCTGATGAAGTATATTTCATTATACTTAGCAGTAATATAACCAAGTGATGGTAATTGTTTATGAACAACCCCTTCAATGATGAATAGAATCACGAAGTACTCTCTTTTGTGGTTGAACCATAGTATGCTATGACCTGATGGTTACACCTAGAGTTATACGTGATAATGGTATGGAATATGATGGTGATGCTTCACCTAATGCATCCATGATCTAATGGGGATGCCATGAGTTAGGGTTTGGGTATGAGTGTTGATTTGTAATATTAATATAATTTATCTTGTTGAACCTAACTCTAATGCAAATAGATAAATTTGAGTATTCATGTTTAACCCTATTATATGATGGCATGATGGTGGAATAATCTCCTTAATATGACCATAATCTTAATGTATTAATTGGTGGTTATCATAGCCACATGGTTGATACTTTATTATGCTAAACCTGTGCATTATGAATATGATGAGAGTTAATAATATTTAGATCCCTTGCATGTTGATATAATAAAGGAGTGTTCTTAATGTTAATATAACCCTACTATGATTGTTTATGAATATCTCCCAGCTCATTAATGCAATATTGTGTTGTCTGGTGTATTATATATAAGTGATGTTGTTGAGCCTTGTTATAAGGCATGGAAAGATAATGATGATCTTGTAGGGAATAGTATGATGGTCTTAATGACCTTTGGGCATGGTTGAGCCCTGAATGAGGTGTAATCCTCTTGTGTTGATAAGGGTTGATACCCTGTGATATTGTCAAAAGGATTTATATCCTGTGATAGTATGATGACAAGTATAGTCTCATGAATGGAAAGACAATAGTATCATGTGATGATGATTTGATAATAACTATAATCTCTTGATTGGTCGGTGAATACTTCAATGTGATGTTGAGATGAGAAATTATGTCTCATAGGTTTATATCTTCTAAAGTTGTTATATAGCAATATTTTCTAGATATGAATTAGGGTTTGTATGTCCACTTGTTGGATGCAACCTTAATTCACCAATTGGACATAACTAATCAAGTGAAACTCTAATCATGTAGAGCCATGTTCTGTTGAACCATTCTTTGTGTCAGAACTTGCTGGATGGTAAAACGAGTATTCCTAAGGGAAACTTGAAGAGCATATTGTTGAATATGAGGGGTGCTTGTCACCCTGATCTCAATTGTTAGGGATGATGACTAAGGTCATGCCTAGCTCTCTTTTTGAGAACGGTTGTAGTCGTGTCTCAATATTTGTGGAATATGATCAAAGCACAACTATGGTGGTACCTCATTGGTAGGGTTTTGCTTACATACCCTAGAGTCTAGTGTCGTGACCTGTACCAAAGGAGGACTAGTTCTTAGCAACTTGACTATATGTCGTTGTAGTGGTAGCATTGACTAATATGTCACTACCTTTTTGGTCTGGGTAGAGGAGAGATCTTAGGATACCAGCACTCCTAGATCTTATACGAAACTGAATAGCTCTTTGCAGGGGTAGGTTCGACTTTGGATGGTACAATTCAAATTTCCCAGGGCATAATAAAAGATGTTAAATAGCCGTGTTGATAGCAAGATGGTAGTGTCTAGCTCATGCTTTGGATAGAAATAATTACCTCTCATTTGATGCATGCTATTTCAGCACATTTTTCTGTGAATTATTTAGCTTGTCACATATAAATACTCCATTCATCTCTTGAAATTGTACAAATTGATATTTTCTCATTTTTATCACAAATCTGACAATCATGTGCATTTTATTGAAGTTTCAGGACCTGAGCCGATCGACTGGTATTACCAACCGATCGTCTGACCTCATCGACCCGATCGTCTGACAAATTGAAACGCTCGATTCACCTTCAACCGTGGATCATTACTCTCATTAGACGACTGGCCAAGATCGCCTGATTCCTAAACCAAGCGCTCGGCTGATGCCCTATTGATGAGAAGAAATGACATCAAGCGGTTTCAACTGTGCCGCCACCCTAATTAGGGTTCGTAGCCGATCGATTGGCTTCCATGCTCCAGCATCTTCCAGCCGATCGGTTCATTCCTGAACCGGTCGGTTGGCGGCGCGCAGATAGCAAAAAATCCCAGCCGCCAGCCTCCAAAAACCCCTCAACCTAATTGTAAAAGTGCCTCCTTCCCCTCCTATAAAAGGAGGGGCACTTCCTCCTCCTCAGGGCATCTTGGATTTCTCATGTATGGGATTCTGAAGCTTTTATTCTTGTAATCATCTTCTTATTCTGCAATAAAGTAGATTTTATTTCAAGCATTATTCTTTCATACCTTGTTCTTGTCTCTTCATTCTGTTTTAGTTTTTATCTTCTTTTCTCCGTTCTTTAATTCTGGAGCAAGGAACTAAGAACTAAGCCATTTTATTGTCTCTAGCATAAGGATTAACCTCCTAATTTTGGGCTAGACTATGGCTTCAGTACTTTCTTCCTCCGTCTCCCCCTTCTCCATGAGTGAGTAGTTTTCTATCAAGGCAAGGGGAATAACCCTTAGCCATGGCTTTATCGACTTTTCCTAAAAAATGATTCTAGATGGCTTTTGGGTTTGATAACTAATTGATCTATCAAAGTAATTAATTGATTTGATCAAAAGTTAATCTGGATGGATATGACCGTGGAAGTTCGGATTTAGAACAACAAACCCAATCGCATAGGAGTTTTGAAACGACTGTGGATCTTCTTCTTTTAGGATGATGAACTAAGAAGCATGAGTACCAGGATCAATGGGCTCATGTGGAGTCTATCTTTAGTGGATTTTTATTAATTCACTTGCCTTCATCGAATCCGTCGTTTTTAAGGATTAGTTTATTTTTCCTAGACTAAGGTGGTGAAAACCCCTAACGCCTCGATTTCCATCTCTTGATTCAATCACCACATACTTTTGCTTTCTTTAATTCCTAGTCTTTTCCTTCATATAGTTTTTCTTGTTCTAACAATAATCTTGAAATTTCCTTGGGCATCCTTATTCTTGTTAAGTGCATTTTCATTCTTGCATTTCATTCCTTAGTGTTAATCACCAACCCCAAACTCGACTTTTACTTTCCGTTCTAAATCTAAAAAAAAATACAAAAAGAAATAAAAAAAGTTCTTCAACTTTGGGTTCTAAGAACAATCTCTAAAAAAGTTGTCATGTGGGATCGACCCTTCTATACTACCCTTAAAACCGGAAGTAAAAAAGGTTTAAACTCTAGGATTAAACATCTTAGTGATTGTAAGTGCTAAGCGACCCATTAACAATTTGGCGCCGTGTCGGGGACAACAAATTGTTTTCTCGAACCCCAAAACAATTTTGAAAAACTTTTTTTTCTTTTTTATGCCTTCCGAGTAACATTCTGGAAGTGTACTCCTCTTTCTTCCGAGTTTCAATTCCGGCAGTACGTTTTTTCTGTACATGAATTAACTGCTTTAATTGTGCATGCGATGCCTGAACGTCGATTTTCAACCATTTGATCCGGAAATAGAAAGGACTTTTCATCGTCTAAACCATAAAAGTATAGTGAGAATGAATGAAGACGAAGTCGCCCGTAGGATCGACCAAGCTCTCACAGCTCAAAGAGAGCTCATCCAAGCCGAACAAGCAGAAAGAGAAGCCGCTTTGCGAGCAGCCTTTAGGGCCGAACAAGAAACCATAGAAGTCGATAGGAGAGAAGCCAAAAGGCAAAAACAATTAAAAGATTTTTATGTTCCCAAAACTACCTATGCGCAACATCCGGTCATACACCCCGACATTATTGCTCCACAATTTGAAATCTGAACACAATAGATCACCATGGTGCAAGCCAACCCTTTCTCAGGCAACAATGGGGAAAGTTGCCAAGATCATCTTCAAAGGTTCCTTGACCTTTTCTCTTTGAACAAACTCCCAAGTGTCTCTGAAGATGCCATCCGCCTTAGGTTTTTTAAGTATTCCCTCTCCAACCAAGCTAGTAGCTGGTACAACACCATGGAGAGCGAAGAACATGTCACAACTTGGGAAGTTCTACAAAGCAAGTTCCTTGAGAAATTTTACCCCCCCGTCTCTCACCTATGAAATTAGGGGTCAAATAACTCATTTTTCTATATCCCCAGGAGAGTCTTTAGGTGAAGCCTGGAAAAGGTTCAAAGACTTACTTAGGAAGTGCCCCCACCATGATATCTCTCAAGCCCAACTCATAGAGATTTTCTATCGTGGTGTTGATGATGATACCAAATTCTTTCTCGATTCCTCATATGGAGGAAATTTCATGCATCAAAGTTTGACTAGCGCATGGGAGATAGTCAAACGGGATTCCGAAACAAGGGCTAGAAGAGGGATTGGCAGAATACTTAAGGTATCCAAGGCATAAGTTAATAATGATATCCAAAGCATAGCGGAAAGCCTAAAATTAATTTCCTTAAAACAAGATTGGTTAGAGTCATCCTTGGTCACCCTTAGGGAGTCACCCCAACAACTAAAAGCCATGGATTCCCTTTGTGGTATTTTCCAAGGATATAACCATACCACTCTCCACTGTCAATATCTCTACAACATGCCCATGCAACCTGAAGTAGGACAACAACCAGAAGACCTCAATTTGATTCATACAATATGATGAATCCTCCAGATTCATCTGCACAGTCACCAATTCTAGGGATTTTGTTCCTCATATTGACTGATTTACCCTCGCTTTGGTTCACCTTGAGTGTTTCACTAATTCCTTGCAAATATTGCCTAAATAGTTCTAATCACTAGTTTATTCGATGTTATTCTCTCTTACACATTCTCCTTTCCCTCTGCAGATCACCACTAGTCGGTCTTGATCCATTTGGTTTCATCCATGCGGTCTTGAGCGCTATACGGTCCTGACCCCATGCAGTCTCAAGACCGTATGAGCCCATGCGGTCTCAAGACCGTTTGAGCTCATGCGGTCTCAAGACCGTTTGAGCTCATGCGGTCTCAAGACCGTATGAGCCCATGCGATCTCAAGACCGTATGAGCCCATGCGGTCTCAAGACCGTTTAGCTCATGCGGTCTCAAGACCGTATGAGCCCATGCGATCCCAAGACCATTTGAGCATGATGGCATGCGACACCGTTTGAGCTATATGTCATCGACAACGTCGACACCCACCTACGCATGATATCTGGCATCGTCGTCTTCACCAACCTTGCTCCGCCGCCATCGCACGTGCACGAACCAGCACCTCCTCCGGTGCATGTGACCTGCTCGCTGACACCACCGCTACCTTGACGGCCTTCTTGCCACAAGTGTCGATGTCACCGGCAACAGCAGCGACGGTGCCCATGATGGCCGGCTTGCCACAAGCGTCGTCGTCGTCTTCCTCACCGTCACCAACAACGTCGGCGCCCACCTACACATGATCTCTAGCATCGTCGTCTTCATCACTTGCTCCGGCAACCACGCCGCCCTCACCAACCATGCATGCAAATCGTTTGAAGCACGCAACATACACCAACAGCCACCTTCGTCCCCGCCATCACAGAAGCAACTTCGCCGGTGTTGCGAGCTACTCTAGCCGCCACTACCGCCGGCACCATCCGCCACCATCGCTCATGCATGAAGCAGCGCTGCCGTCATCATCTTCTTCTCGCGACTTGCATGCACACCAGCGCAAGAACGCATGAACAAAAGAGTAGCAGACCGCATGGAGCGACCGCATAGCACCAAGATCGTATGAGCAATAGGAAGTGAAACCGCATGAGTCCACGTGACTCAGTGCTGCAAACCAAACGGCCAGCAGCATTAAGCCCACGTGAAGATAGCTAATATGAACGCATGAAGATCAGTTGCTGTCCACACAAAACTGTTTAGTTGCTTTTGTGGGTTGTGGAATGGAGCGTTGCAGCAGCTTGTACGCTCACGTGAAGGCAGCTGCTATGATTGAATGAATAGAGCAAACCGCATGGAGAGTTGGGAAGAAAAGGACCGCATGACCCCACGCATGCATAGAGAACACACGGCCCTAGCAAACCGCATGGGAAGCTGAGCTGAGATCGCATGGAGCATTTGATTCGAAACCGCATGAGCTATGAGACCGCATAAAGCAAATGAAGTAGCAAGACCGCATGCACATGCAAACCGCATGGAATTGTTGTGCACACTACCAAAACGAATGGACAAGCAAACCGAATGAAGGGCTACTTTCAAGACCGCATGAAGCAATTATGGAAAGCAAACTGCATGGACAAAAGGACACGCACAAGGTGTGATCCTTGGCCCAAGATATTTTAGCAAGCCTATAAATAGAAGGGTAGAGGCATGTTCTAAAGTATCCCATCTCACTACGGCCCAAGGCTGCCGGACTGGGACCAGGCCGGAACGCTGCCGGATTGCCCGAGCACCGTTTCCGACCAAACTTCACCCACAGCCTCAGAATCCTATCCTGAGTCTACATCTGGTGAGCAGCCAGTCCGGGCGCAGGTCTAGTAGGTTGTTCCATCACCATCTCACCATTGCTCACACCATAGCTCCACCTCATCCTACTCTTGCTATTCCAGAGGTTGACCCGAAGATCGAGGTGGAGAAACGGACGACATCGACCACGACGGAGCAGTCCCGGAGACTGCGACGATCTACACCGGGCTGTCACAGATCTACTCTTCTGCTCCGACGATGCTTTCTTTCTCTCTCTTCTCTTTCTTTGTTGCTCCCTCTATGAGGAGCGAGTAGTTCCATTCACTGGGGTGCGGGGACTAGCCCCGCTGCCCGTGTTTTGTAACTTGTATCAAAAAGATATTATCTTTCCGATTTAATACTAAATTGTTTCATACATGCTTGGATGTTGGCCACATTCTTGTGTGCATCTATTGTCTTTCGTTGTGGTTTGTCTACGACCACTCTTGAGACTCGAATACCGATTTAGTGTTGGTTTCTGGTGTGTGTATCCACCGCGCATCCGTTTCGGTATCTAGGAACGCTTTCTAAGGAGTGGAGTAAACTCACCTCCATCGTTGTACTTTTGCACTATGAAATGGAATCAGTTGACGTACAAAAGTGCAACCTTGACACGTCGAGGAACATACTCTGAGGAGAGAGTGGTGCAAAGTACTTGACCATTCGTTCAGGAATGGCTGATGTTGCAACACTCTCACGTTTCTCGTAGCTATATCCTCGAAAGAGGGATAGTCTATAAGGATACTAATCGATTTGGTAATTATCGCTCGCTTGTTAGTCTTTCGATGCACGTTTCACGAGGCTGAGTAAGATTTTCTCTTTGGAGACTACATATCTTCATTGACACGTAGATACGTACCGAATGAGAGTTACTCAACCCGTGAAGGATGTGTGCATTACTCTTGTCCTATAAGACATCGGTATTGTACAACATCCATGTATCTTGCTTACAAGTCTTGCTATGTTTGGTACAAGTGCAATTCATGTGTAGTGGTGGTGAATACCCGCGTCACCCCAGTGATCCATCATCATTTGCTAATCTTAGTTTTTAATCCTTAAACTAGTTTTTATTCTTGCCTTTATTTTTGCATGTTTTAGGTTAAATAACTCAAATCAAACTTCTGGTCTTAGATGATTAACTTAGATCGATACGAAACAAGAAAAAGACACTCAGATTCTTAACGTTGTCCTTTGGGTTCGATCCTAAATCTGTACTATGATAAGGCTTCCACACTCTTGTGGGGTTGGAGCATTTATCTAGCACCAGTTGTAGGTAAACCTAGAGAGAACATAAACTCCCTAGGGTTTTTGGTGCATATTAGGACTTCCATTGGAAGAGTAATCTTTTGGTGTAAGTTCTAGCTCCATCAAAAAATGGCGCCGTTGCCGGGGACAACAGTATAAGAATCGTTTTTTTAAAATTTCATGTCGATTTAGGTTTCTCTAGGGTTTTTTTTTTTCCTTTCAAAAACCTAAAAAGTAAAGTACTTAATCTTGCATATCATCTTGGATTTGAAGTAGTTGGTCAAACTTGATAAACTCCTTCTTTGATTTCAGGTACCAACTCCCTTCAAAATGAAGCACTCGACATCACCAACCGTTATATGTCAACTATGTGGTGACTATTCTCATGCATCAATCAACTACTTCAATGCCCCTCCTCTCTACGTGATGGCCTTGCGTCAAGTAATCATGAATCGGATAGCTGGGAAACTCAGAGCGGATTCATCATACAACTATGGATATAACGCAAGTTATAATCCGTATCACCCTAGAGGCTACTATGAAAAACCTAACTATGGTGGATTTCAAGATGTAGGCTACAATGAAGGAGGGAATCTGGAAAACAATGCAAATCAATACTATTATCATGAGGATCAAGCCAACGGGTGCGGTGAAGAGCCTCTCCATGAAGAGCAACACATGTCGATGGAAGAACTACGAGCTTTACAGTTAACAGTGACTCAACAACTAGCTGATCAGATAGCTGCGACCAAGAAGTTGATAGACAATCTTGATCAACTTACACAACTTGCCAATGCTTCTGACCAACATGAAGAACTTCCATCAATTTCAACCAAGCATAGCCCTAGTCCACATGTTGATTACGATGATGATTACGATATCATGTGGGAGGTGCCTTCCAATGATCATCATGCATCAGTGCAAAATGGGGAATCACCCTCTGAGTCAATAACTGAATTCAAGGATGACTCCTTCGCAAAGTCGCAAGAAAAAGAATCATTTTTGAGCCAAGGTCTGACTCGGATAATGATTCATGCACTATGCTCTTAGATGAAAGAATGAGCAGTCAGTCTGAAGATTGTCTACAATTGGAAGATAAATTGGGGATGAACTTCGGTGACTTCCCATCTTCCCCCATAGACTCAGATCCGACCATACAGATTGAGGGGAAATCATCAATGATTGACTCCTTATATGACAAATGTTCTTCAACTTCAACTGTCTTGTCGTTGAATTCCAATGAAGAAGGGTCTACGTTACACGAACTCTACACTCCTTCTCAGTCAGACATAGATGAATATGGGACTGATTCAGATGAGGAGACGTCTTTTATGCAAGAGACTCAAATGATTCCATTACTGGAAAAGGATCTGATTTGTCCTTATGAAGACATTTCTGATCATTCAGATGATCTAGAAACAAACTTCGAGGATGGGACTGACCAAGATCCTGATCCAGAGATGGACCATACCACTCTCACTGATGATGAAACAGAATCAAGGGAGGATGAGGGGTCTCAACATGACAATCCTATGACGGGTCCTTCCCATGAGATGACACCACCACAAGGAGTTCTGACGGAGCCAGTCCTCGAACAAGAACATGATTTTTCTATTGAATCTCCTTCCAGTCACTTGAACGAGTTGAAAGTGCACCATGAAGAGAAACATGAACCATCTCTTGACTTTGGGACGGATTATGATATTATCATAAACTCTTGTAATGACAAAAAGGACCCCTGGGATGACATCAAGCCACAAACCTATCCCTCTATAGCCACTCATCCCTATGAAGAAGCCCCCCCTAACATTCATGAAACTAAGATTTATCCATTACCTGAGCTAGTTTCCATTCCTCTCATAGAAACTCTTCCCAAGCACTCAATTGAACTGGAGGAGTGTTATGAACAAGAACTGGAACAACAATATATCAGTCCCAATATTGAAGAAATGGGTTCATCAAGGGATTTTAGCCCTCAAAATGATATGTCAGGGACTAATCCCTCTCATGAAGAGACATCACTGGAACTCCTATCTCAGGATCCCATGATTTCCTCACCCGAGCAAGAGTTCATTCTACCAGTCAAATCCTCTTCTAGTTACTTGGATGAATTAAGGATGTTCTATGAAGAAAATTCCAAACAAAACCTTGAAAAGAAGAACGATGCTCTTACCAATTTCAACATTGATAAAGATGATGATACTTCCCAAAATAACTCCTCTGATGAAGAAACGTCATCCTGGCTACCATACCCCACACAAGAAAAGCCAGGTGACAAAATGAAGCCGGAACCGGATCCACCACCTGATCCTAGACAGGAGGAAGTTCAAGTGGCCGACCCTCAATCAACTGCCCTAGATTTTGAAGAAAGTAGTTTTACTTTGAACTTCGAGGGTGAGCCACAACTGGAGGGCACAAGTGGGCATAACCTTGATTTCTCGCATAGTCCTCTAGTTTCGACTGCTTATGTTCCACCTCCCTCGCTGATGGGGGAAGGTCTCTGGATTCTTCTGGATGGACAACGAGGTGAAAGTGATGTGCATCCAAGTCATCCAGAAGATTCGTTCAAGTTGCCACAACTTCCCAGCCAACAAGTTGTTCAGACCACTTCCTCGTTCTCAGCACCAGCCATCACGAGATATCTTTGTCGGACCTTCTTCCAACTACGAGGACCGCCTGGTTAACACTGCTCAACCCTTCCCCTCCATCTTGAACCTAGTATTTGCTCAGAAATGGGAAAATTCATAAGTACGAGGTGGAGGGCGGGTGGTATGAATTTCATTCCACCCTCTATCTTTATTGCTTCCTATTTTTCCATTCTAGTTTCTTTTTCATAAATTTTCTGCCTTTCGGTAGTCTTCCAAAAATAAAGCCTTTATCTAGTCGGCTTTTTGTTTTTCGAATCTGTGATCATCACCTCTTTTTGTTGCAATTTTCCAAGAAAAGAATGCTTAAAACTAGCCAAAGCATGTCTTTCATCTTGAATTGTCTATGAAACCTAATGTCATTCCCTCAAAAAAGAAAATATGATACACTTCAATAAGGATGAGATAGATCAAATACATCACGCCTTTATCTGATTAATGGATCTGTTGTATGGATTTCTCATTTGATGTTTCATCATGTCTCTTTTTGAGCAGAGTGTGATGGAGAAAAGACCCATCGCATGGAATCGCCAAGCAAACTACATCATGATCCGAACTCTCTTCTACACTCCTTCCTTCATTTTCATACCCCTCTGTTCACTAACCATGCCAAAGTTTTAAGTTCGGTGTGGCATGCCACACTCCTTTCTAGTGAAAACTAGAACACTGCCGAACTTTAAGTTCGGTGTGGTAAACCACACCTCTGCAAAACTCTAAGTTCGGTGTGGTACACCACACCCCTGTTTCCACTACCACTTTTTCCATACCCCTAAATACATAGCAAGGGTGTATCACCTTCTTTTCTTGATTCAAAGAGTATACAATGATTGTGCACATACCATGGTTGGCAAAAAATCTACCCCGATTCCAAAAAGAGGCTTGGCAGCCCAAATATATAAAAATCCAAAAATACCCTTTTTCCCAAGCCAAGTGAGAATGAATAAAAGCCAGAGTGTGAATAAAACCATGAGAGTTGTGCCCTGCATAAGGATAACTGATAAAGGTCTCGCCCGGCCGGTACATTGCTGCCCTCATAAAGGCAGATGTGTCGTGACCGGTAGTGAAGATCCTAAGGATCCAAAAATAACCCCTTACCTCCTCTCGAAGAGGTAAAATAGCCAAAAGCCTTAAGCCAACCTATACACACTTCTGAGTTACCTTTAGAAAAAAAAATCGGGTGTAAGGCTAAGTCAACCAGAGTTGTGCATAAATCATTCAAAGTAACTCGATGAGTCAACTAATAATAAGAGTCTTGATTCAATCAGAGGAGTGACTCTTATCTTTTGATCATACCCGCCATTCCCTCCTTTTTCAACACCAGTGACAGATCGTATGCATTTTGTTGATTCTGAGGGTCTGTTCAAAGTCTCATAATACTCTTTAACATGACTGATACAACAGAGAGTGAGAAGGAAGTACTTCAACAAAGTGAACTCATAAATGAGGATATCATAAGATGTATTTCGTGATCTAAGGAAGCTCTAATGTTGTATCGATCTGAGCCATGAACAAAATTACGATATGACAATAGGATGAGGCAATCCTGAGATGAACGATTTCATTAGCGACTGTTTTAAGTTTTTCGTTCCTCAGGACGAGCAACGCTTAAGTTCGGTGTGGCGATGAATCCTCCAGATCCACCTTCAGTCACCAATTCAAAGGATTTTTGACGTTTTTGCCCTAATTTTGTTTTGTCTCATTTTCCCTTTTCTCTTTTCTCATGAAAATTCTGACACTTACATGCAGATGAGGTAATTACGAGACGAACGAGCTTTTTGACGACTATCTTAAGTTTTTCTCCGTTCCTCGTGACGAGTAACGCTCAAGTTCGGTGTGGTGATGAATCCTCCAGATTCATCTGCACAGTCGCCAATTCTAGGGATTTTGTTTCTCATATTGACTGATTTACCCTCGCTTTGGTTCACCTTGAGTGTTTCACTAATTCCTTGCAAATATTGCCTAAATAGTTCTAATCACTAGTTTATTCGATGCTATTCTCTCTTACACATTCTCCTTTCCCTCTGCAGATCACCACTAGTCGGTCTTGATCCATTTGGTTTCATCCATGCGGTCTTGACCGCTATACGGTCCTGACCCCATGCAGTCTCAAGACCGTATGAGCCCATGCGGTCTCAAGACCGTTTGAGCTCATGCGGTCTCAAGACCGTATGAGCCCATGCGGTCTCAAGACCGTTTGAGCTCATGCGGTCTCAAGACCGTAAGAGCCCATGCGATCTCAAGACCGTATGAGCCCATGCGGTCTCAAGACCATTTGAGCTCATGCGGTCTCAAGACCGTATGAGCCCATGCGGTCTCAAGACCGTTTGAGCTCATGCGGTCTCAAGACCGTATGAGCCCATGCGGTCCCAAGACCGTTTGAGCATGATGGCATGCGACACCATTTGAGCTATATGTCATCAACAACATCGACACCCACCTACACATGATCTCTGGCATCGTCGTCTTCATAAACCTTGCTCTGCCGCCATCGCACGTGCACGAACCAGCACCTCTGCCGGTGCATGTGACCTGCTCGCTGACACCACCGCTGCCTTGACGGCCTTCTTGCCACAAGTGTCGATGTCACCGGAAACAGCAGCGACGGTGCCCATGATGGCCGGCTTGCCACAAGCATCGTCGTCGTCTTCCTCACCATCACCAACAACGTCGGCGCCCACCTACACATGATCTCCGACGTCATCGTCTTCATCACTTGCTCCGGCAACCACGCCGCCCTCACCAACCATGCATGCAAATCGTTTGAAGCACGCAACATACACCAGCAGCCACCTTCGTCCCCGCCATCACAGAAGCAACTTCGCCGGTGTTGCGAGCTACTCTAGTCGCCACTACCGCCGGCACCATCCGCCACCATCGCTCATGCACGAAGCAGCGCTGCCGTCATCATCTTCTTCTCGCGACTTGCGTGCACACCAGCGCAAGACCGCATGAACAAAAGAGTAGCAGACTGCATGGAGCGACCGCATAGCACCAAGATCGTATGAGCAATAGGAAGTGAAACCGCATGAGTCCACGTGACTCAGTGCTCCAAACCAAACGGCCTGCAACATTAAGCCCACGTGAAGACAACTAATATGAACGCATGAAGATTAGTTGTTGTCCACACGAAACCGTTTAGTTGCTTTTGTGGGTTGTGGAATGGAGCGTTGCAGCAGCTTGTACGTTCATGTGAAGGCAGCTGCTATGATTGAATGAATAGAGCAAACCGCATGGAGAGTTGGGAAGAAAAGGACCGCATGACCCCACGCATGCATAGAGAACACACGGCCCTAGAAAACCGCATGGGCAGCTGAGCTGAGATCACATGGAGCATTTGATTCAAAACCGCATGAGCTATGAGACCGCATAAAGCAAATGAAGTAGCAAGACTGCATGCACATGCAAACCGCATGGAATTGCTGTGCACACTACCAAAATGAATGGCCAAGCAAACCGAATGAAGCGCTACTTTCAAGACCGCATGAAGCAATTATGGAAATCAAACCGCATGGACAAAAGGACACGCACAAGGTGTGATCCTTGGCCCAAGATATTTTAGCAAGCCTATAAATAGAAGGGTAGAGGCATGTTCTAAAGTATCCCATCTCACTACGGCCCAAGGCTGCCGGACTGGGACCAGGCCGGAACGCTGCCGGATTGCCCGAGCACCGTTTGCAACCAAACTTCACCCACAACCTCAGAATCCTATCCTGAGTCTAGATCCGGTGAGTAGCCAGTCTGGGCGCAGGTATAGTAGGTTGTTCCATCACCATCTCACCATTGCTCACACCATAGCTCCACCTCATCCTACTCTTGCTATTCCGGAGGTTGACCCAAAGATCGAGGCGGAGAAACGGACGACATCGACCACGACGGAGCAGTCCCGGAGACTGCGACGATCTACACCAGGCTGTCACAGATCTACTCTTCTGCTCCGACGATGCTTTCTTTCTCTCTCTTCTCTTTCTTTGTTGCTCCCTCTATGAGGAGCGAGTAGTTCCATTCACTAGGGTGCGGGGAATAGCCCCGCTGCCCGTGTTTTGTAACTTATATCAAAAAGATATTATCTTTCCGATTTAATACTAAATCGTTTCATACATGCTTGGATGTTGGCCACATTCTTGTGTGCATATATTGTCTTTCGTTGTGGTTTGTCTACGACCGCTCTTGAGACTCGAATACCGATTTCGTGTTGGTTTCTGGTGTGTGTATCCACCGCGCATCCGTTTCGGTATCTAGGAACGCTTTCTAAGGAGTGGAGTAAACTCACCTCCATCTTTGTACTTTTGCACTATGAAATGGAATCAGTTGACGTACAAAAGTACAACCTTGACAGGTCGAGGAACATACTCTGAGGAGAGAGTGGTGCAAAGTACTTGACCATTCATTCGGGAATGGCTGACGTTGCAACACTCTCACGTTTCTCGTAGCTATATCCTCGAAAGAGGGATAGTCTATGAGGATACTAATCGATTTGGTAATTATCACTCGCTTGTTAGTCTTCCGATGCACGTTTCACGAGGTTGAGTAAGATTTTCTCTTTGGAGACTACATATCTTCATTGACACGTAGATACATACCGAATGAGAGTTACTCAACCTGTGAAGGATGTGTGCATTACTCTTGTCCTATAAGACATCGGTATTGTACAACATCCATGTATCTTTCTTACAAGTCTTGCTATGTTTGGTACAAGTGCAATTCATGTGTAGTGGTGGCGAATACCCGCGTCACCCCAGTGATCCATCATCATTTTCTAATCTTAGTTTTTAATCCTTAAACTAGTTTTTATTCTTACCTTTATTTTTGCATGTTTTAGGTTAAATAACTCAAATCAAACTTCTGGTCTTAGATGATTAACTTAGATCGATACGAAACAAGAAAAAGACACTCAGATTCTTAACATTGTCCTTTGGGTTCGATCCTAAATCTGTACTATGATATGGCTTCCACACTCTTGTGGGGTTGGAGCATTTATCTAGCACCAGTTGTAGGTAAACCTAGAGAGAACATCAACTCCCTAGGGTTTTTGGTGCATATTAGGACTTCCATTGGAAGAGTAATCTTTTGGTGTAAGTTCTAGCTCCATCACAATACCAGGCCAAAGTTACTACAATCCCAACCAACCTAGAAACCACCCTGGTTTTCGATACGGGAACCCTTCAGGTGTCGAGAACTCTAACCAACTTCAACAAAGGCCTCCCTACCCTCAAGGTAACAATCGACCACCACCTGGATTCCCATACAACAATCAAAGAAATTTTGGAAATCAAGGAAATTACCAAAATCGACAACTCCACCAACAATTCCAAAACTTAAACCTTCCAACCCAAAATCTAACCCAACCTCAACCTCTCCAGCCGCTTCAAAATGACCCCCTCCTCCTCCCCCAAGTCATCCTAGCCTAGCAACCATAGAACAAACCCTCGTGGCCATACAAGCCCATCAAAAGGCAACTGACACACAGTTGGCCCGCATATTTGCCCAACAAAAACCTCCTGCCGGGACCTTTGTAGGGCAGCCTGAAAACAACCCCAAACATCCTGAACAACTCAAGGTTGTCTCTACTCGTTCGGGAAAAGTGCACGCCCTTCCCCCTCCAGAAAAATCTTTAGACCCTCCTCCAGAATTCGAGGACGAGGACATGGTAGTTGTCGAACCTGAAGCTACACCCAAACCATCCATCCCTGAAACCCCTCAAGTAGAAGATGAATAACCAATCTACAAACCCCAACCTCCCTATCAAGCCCGCCTCAAAAAAACAAGACTTGATGCCCGCTTCATGAAATTTAGGGATGCTATGAAAAAAATACATGTCGACATTCCCTTCCTTGATGCTTTGGCAGACATGCCCGCCTGGTCCAAGTACATGAAATCTCTCTTGACTAGGAAGTATGTTACTAAGGAATTCGAGATTGTTAAACTTGCTAGGACCACTTCAGACATTATCCTAAGTAAGATGCCAAAAAAACAGAAGGATCCAGGTTCTTTTGGAATAGGATTCTACTTGGGTGACAATGCTTGTAGAAAAGGCCTAGCAGATTTAGGAGCCAGTATATCTATCATGCCTTATAGCCTTTGCAAAAGATTAGGATTCCATGACATGTTACCCACAGCCATGACTATCCAACTGACAGACTCATCCACAACCAAACCCATGGGAATCATCGAAGACATTCCGGTTAAAGTTGGAAAAGATGCATATGTCGCATGTGATTTTATGATCATGGACATCAAGGAAGATTTACACTACCCTCTCATTTTTGGACGTCCCTTCTTAGCCACTGCCCATGCCTTAATTGATGTTGAGGTTGGTACCATTTTGTTAAGTCTAGGGAAGCAAACCCTACAGTTTAGGGTGTTTGAAAGCATGAGGGGACCTAGTCTTGAGGAAGAAGTCTACCTCCTTGATTGCATTGATGAATTAAACCAACTAAGGCAAGAATGGGAATTAGTTGATAACCCCCTACTCACTGCTCTCACCATCCCCACCGAATGTGATTTTGATAATGAACCATCAAATCAACTCAAGATTCATTTGGACAACTTTGAGGAAATCCCATGTGCTGAGATTGAAGACCTTAAAATGATCTCCACCATAGAAGAACAACCTGAACCACCAAAAGCCCCAGAAATGAAAACTCTCCCCATGGGCCTGAAATATGTCTTTCTGGATGAACAACAATTATGCCATGTTATTATCAATTCTAACCTTACCATTGAATAGGAAAACATGCTTATGGGAGAACTTAGGAAAAGGAAAATAGCTTTAGGGTACAAAATGATGGATTTCTTTGGGATAGATCAATCCATTTGCATCCAAAAAATCCCAATGATTGAAAATAGTAAACCTTCCCGAGACCCGCAAAGGAAACTCAACCCAAACATGAAGGAAGTTGTCCGTCTTTAAGTAATTAAACTTTTGACTACAGGAATCATCTACCCCATCTCTGACTCTCCTTGGGTCAGCCCTGTCCAGGTCGTCCCCAAAAAGGGTG
The DNA here is from genome assembly GCA_963693085.1 of Alisma plantago-aquatica. Taxonomy (NCBI): domain Eukaryota; kingdom Viridiplantae; phylum Streptophyta; class Magnoliopsida; order Alismatales; family Alismataceae; genus Alisma; species Alisma plantago-aquatica. The sequence continues at coordinate 1,266,971,431 of OY856410.1, forward strand.
GGACCACAATCATTAGGAATGAGAAGAATGAGCTCATCCCCACCCATACCGTCATAGGGTGGAGGATGTGCATTGACTATAGGAAACTCAACAAAGAAACTAGGAAAGACCACTTCCCTCTTCCCTTCCTCGATCAAGTTCTTGAACGTTTAGCTCATCAACAATACTTTTTCTATTTAGATGGATACTCAGGTTTTTATCAGATTCCCATTCATCCTGAAGACCAAGAGAAGACCACTTTCATATGCCCTTTTGGTACATACGCTTTTAGACGAATGCCCTTTGGCCTGTGCAATGCACCAACCACTTTTCAAAGATGTATGTCTACCATTTTTTCAGGGTTAATTGAAACTGTCATGGAAGTTTTCATGGACGACTTCTCTGTCTATGGAGATAGTTTCATTTCTTGCCTTGGGAACCTCTCCCTTGTTCTTGATAGATGCATCGAGTCACACTTAGTCCTTAATTGGGAGAAGTGTCACTTCATGGTCAAGGAGGGTATTTTTCTAGGCCATAAGGTGAGCAACTAGGGCATTGAAGTTGACCAAGCTAAGATTGAGGTCATCACCAAGATCCCCCCCTCCTACCTCAGTCAAAGACATCTGAGCCTTCCTAGGACATGCTGATTTCTATCGGCGATTCATCCGTGATTTTTCTAAAATCACAAAACCTCTCACCAATCTTCTTCAAAAGCAGATGCCTTTCCATTTTGATACGGCATGCATGGAGAACTTTCTATGTTTGAAAAAGGCTCTCACCACCACTCCTATCATACGTGCTCTTGACTGGGCCTTACCCTTTGAAATCACGTGTGATGCTAGTGATTTTGCTGTAGGTGCCATTTTAGGACAACGAATTGAAAAAAAAACACCATGTCATTTATTATGCATCCAAGACCTTAGATGAGGCTCAACGAAATTACACCGTAATTGAGAAAGAAATGCTAGCCATTGTCTATGCATTTGATAAATTTCGCTCATATCTTGTTGGTTCAAAGGTAGTTGTTTAGACTGATCATGCATCCATTCGCTACCTCATGACCAAGAAAGATGCCAAGCCAAGACTCATAAGATGGATTTTGTTATTGCAAGAATTTGATTTAGAAATCCTAGACAAAAAAGGATCTGAGAACGTCGTGGCCGACCACCTCAGTAGACTTAGCTATAGACCCATTGATGAAAATCCCATAAACAAATCCTTACCCGATGATCAATTGCTTAAGGTAGACTCCCAATTCCCTTGGTTTGCTGATTTTGTAAACTATTTAGCTGCAGGTGTATTGCACCCCGAGTATACGGAACACTCTAAAGCTAAATTTTTACATGATGTGAAAAATTATTATTGGGACAAACCTTATCTGTTTATACTTTGTGCCGATGGTTTATATCATCGTTGTGTATCCCACGAAGAAAGCATTGCCATTTTGGAACAATGTCACTCTGGGCCCTATGGTGGTCACATGAGTTCCCAAAAAACGGCTAGAAAAGTTCTACAATGTGGATTCTTTTGGCCCACCATTTTCAAAGACTCTTATGATTATGTGCTCTCATGTGACCAATGTCAAAGGACGGGCAATATCTCCAAGCGTGACCAAATGCCTCTCACGTCTTGGCAGGAATTAGAGATTTTTGATGTATGGGGAATCAACTATATGGGCCCATTTCCTTCTTCTTATGGGTTTTCTTACATTTTAGTCATAGTCGATTACGTGTCAAAGTGGGTTGAAGCCATACCCACTAAAACGTGTGACTCTAAACTTGTTAAGAAACTTTTTAAAGATATCATTTTTCCTAGATTTGGAGTCCCTCACACCGTCATTTCTGACGGGGGATCCCATTTTTTGGAGAAAAGTTTTGAGGCTCTTTTGAAAAAATATGGGGTTTATCATAAAGTCGCCACTCCTTACCATCCTCAGACCAGTGGGCAGGTAGAAGTATCCAACATACAAATAAAATTAATTTTAGAAAAAAATGTTGGACGTACTAGGAAAGATTGGGCATTAAAAATCAATGACGCTCTGTGGGCATATCGTACTGCCTACAAAACACCAATTGGTACCACCCCTTTCAGACCGATCTATGCTAAGTCATGTCACTTACCAATAGAACTAGAGCACAAAGCAAGTTGGGCCATCAAAACTTTGAATTTTGACCTTTCCAAGGCTGGAGAGAAATGTTTTCTCCAAATAAATGAGCTTGATGAACTTAGGATGAGTGCCTACAAAAACGCAAGAATCTACAAAGACCGAACCAAAATGTGGCATGATGGTCATATTAAGCGCAAAGATATTAGAGAAGGGGATCAAGTTTTAGTTTTTAATTCAAGATTACAACTTTTTCCTGGAAAACTCAAGTCAAGGTGGTATGGCCCCTACATTGTAAAGTGTGCTTACCCCACATGGTGCCTTTCTCCTATGGGATAAAGTTCTGGGTGAGTTTAAGGTCAATGGGCACCGTCTTAAAAGATATATCACCACTGAAGATGTTGTTGCTTCAAACTCAACCAAATTTCCACCCTTGCATGATCTGAACCTTACTGACCCTTCAACTCCCCGGATTCCAATTAATCTGATCTTTGTCGAGCCACGGCATAAAATAAGGTGCTAGTTTGGAGGCAGCCAAACACTATCTTCCCTTCTCGTTTGTTTTCTTGTTTTTGTTCTCCCGTTCTATTTTTCCTTCTTCCTGCTATCGAGCTGATCGGTTACCATTACCAGCCGCTCGGTTCAAGTCTGCTTTTGCGACGACTCGATTAGAACAACGACCAGTTGGATATCCAGACGCTCGACTCATCCGCCGACCATTCTACAAAACTTTAATGCAGGTCTGGCGCCCAAGGCAGACCAGCTGATCGTCTGGCTGTCCAACTGATCGGCTCGTAGATCCATTATTCTATATAACACACCAGACGCAAGACCACTCTCCCATCTCCTCACTTACCCTAGCTGCCTACCTCACTGTTCACTCGATCGCTCGAGCTTTCCACCTCTCCGATCTAAGTTCCGTCCGCTCTTCAGACGACCGTCTTGATTCTCAGCCGGACGTCTAAGGTTTTCAGCCAGCTCTGCGGCCGACCGGTCTCGTCTCAGCCGGTCGTCTGGCCTTCCGTAAGAGTTGTTGTCCTAGATCTATTCAGCCGCCCGCCTGGCTGGGACGCTGCCCATCTCGATTGACAGACGACCGACGGGCCCTGCATCGCCACCACCCCAGCTCCTCAACAGGATGGACGTCTGCCAAATCGGCTGAGTGCTCAGATCCAGACTCATCCGACCGTTTGGTGTGTCTAGTCGCCTGTATCAGCAAGCTAAAATGCCTGTTTCATCTACCAGACAATCAATTAGTTTACTCCAGACGATCATTCACTTTCTCAACCGGTCGGCTCTCTGCAGTAGTGATGTTCAGCTGCTTTTGCAAGGGCAAAGGCAAGGCCCCTGCATCCCCTTCCAGGGATCCTCCTCGCCGTTCCAGTTCTCATCTCGGAATCCATTTCCACACACCCTCTCCTACTGGTGAGTCTTCTCCCGAGTTAGTCGAGGAGATGCTTCGTGACATCCACGAGGTGGATGAGCTTCTCCACGAGATGGAGGGAACTCAGAAGGCAGCCAATGATCCGGACTCGACCACCCCCCGTTCACCCCATTTAGCACATATTCTGGGTAGCTACGACTAGTTCACTAGCGTTGAACACCGCCGGCGTTATGAGGATATGTTCGCAATTGGTGTTTCTTTTCCTCGTTGTGCGTGCGGCACAACCCTTGATGCTTTGGGCATCCGCGATGTCATCGACAATATTCTCTACAGAAACCACATCCTTATCTTTCGCTACCATGTCACCTCTGTCTACTGTGATCTTACCCTCGAGTTTTTGAGCACTTTCCGCAGGTTACACTGTTCTTTCAGAAACTCGAGCTGTAAATACCGGATTTTTGGGGAAAATCTGGAATCATCTGCCAAGAAATTCACTTCTTTTATCCTCGATGGTAGGGATGACTATTGGCTAGAACAATGTATGGTGCAGTCTCATGACTCCTACCCAGACCATTACGACAGAGATAAGTTTTGGGCAGAGATCACTGGGCTTCTTCCCCGTCTTCCTAGTGGGCCCGAGGCCTCCTGCATATACAACCCGATGGTCCGTTACCTTCACCGTATTTTGACTTGCACCATTTTCAGTCGGGAAGGTACTCCGGGCGTAATTACTCAGGTAGAACTTTATGCTCTTTGGTGTCTTTTACATGAAGAACCTTTTTAACTGGGGCAATGCTATCATTGAGCATTTCGGTACCCAAACTAGCCGAGCCACTTCCTCTTCTTTTCATATTGGCCACTATGTTACCCAGCTTGCCATCTTTTTGGGCTACACCCACATTGCCTTTCCTCCGCTTGAGCTCAAAAATCACCTCATCAACACTCACTATTTGAAGAATAGTAGGTTTATCCGTTTGGGCACCGAGGGCGTTTATTACCTTTTGTTCAAAGACACTCAGGTGGTCCTCCATCTCCCGTTACATTCGCGGTTTGCAGCAGCAAACTACGTCTACGATTTGACTAATTTACCGGGCGATATCTAGATATTCTACCTAGAGCATCCAGATCCAGACACCATCCTCGAGCCACAGCCTCACAGGAGGAGCCTCTCTTTGGAGGCACACGACGAAGACACTGGACCTCCACCTTCCATACATCGCACTAGGCGGTGACCAGACGACGAATTCGGTCCTTACAGCTTCTACGAGATCCAGACTCAGCTGGATGAGATTCAGCAAGAGCAACAGAGACAGGGCCACCAACTCAATCACATGTACCTGATGCAGTGTTCGCACGAGTCTTGGCATGTGGACTGCGGTCACTATGCCCCTAGTCGACCAACTTATGACATGTACGGAGCACAACAAAGTTATCCGCACCCTGATTCTCCTTATTGGGCAAACTACTACTCCTCCCACCAGCAGCACCCTCCACCGTAGTGAATATTCCCTCCATCTCACTCTTAGAGTTTGCTCGGGTCGAGCAAATTTCTAAGTCCGGGGTGGGGGTGGGTGGTACGTAATCCACCCTTTATCTTCCCTTTTCAACATTTCCTTCTGCATTTTTATTTGTTTTGCTTTGTTTACTTTCAAACACAAGCCTTTATCTAGTCGTCCAAATGTCATATTTTCATCGGGAAGGACAACATTTATTTGTGTACAATTTACGATTGTGTATACATGTCATATCTGAATATAAATATTTTTTATCATTCTATTCGACTCACACTTTTAGTAGCATGTTAATCATTTCTCGGTTACAACATTGAAGATATGACAGAAGAATTGATTAGGATCATTCTCGTATTTACACTGAGGCTCTATAAGTTGTGTTGACCTTTATGACTGTGACTAATATAATAAAGCATATCAAAAAATAACTGGCTGATAATAATCAGTGAATGGAATATATTAGTCTAAACAAAAAGAAAAGTAAGCAATATTATGTAAGGAGATAGTTTGAATAACTTAATAATACTTTGGAAGTTTGTAATAGATATATGTATGTGTGGTATATACCAAAATATGTGTAGTGAATGATATTCTTTCATATACAATATGACACCATTGTAATTCAATAGAAACCCACGTGCTTAGCACGTGTATCCTGCTAGTAGAAAAAAAATGAGGAAGAAAGTAAAAGGAAAAAAAGGACCCGGTCAGTTTATTGCTTACGCCATTCCGAAGTCACTTTCTTTCTCCATGATAAAATACTCCGCAATCTTTGCAACAAAAATAGGCAAGTATATCTGAAAGCTAACCGCCACCCACACGTGGATCAAAAGATCCATGGCGCTGCCTCAACGTGTCGAGCCCAGAATGAAGCCCTTTCCCAAGGTGTCGCTCTCCAGAGGCGCCTCTGATTCTGCATAAATCCGTTTGCCAGCCACTACCGACAAAGTACGACGGTCAAATTATAGTGTGTTTGCTCTTAGATCTTGACACATTCGGAGGGAAAGACCGAGAGAGATCATGTCGGGTGCACAAGGAGCTCAGCCGCCGGGCGCGTTCACGGCGACGACGTACGAGTCGGTGGAGGGCGGCGAGAACAAGAGCAAGATGGAGCTGCGGTCCAAGGAGGACGAGGGCGCTGTCCAGATCGACAAGCTCCAGGATAAGGTGGAGGACGCCGTTGGCAAAGGTGGGCCCGTATTCGGAGAAGGCAAAGGGGAGGAAGGCAAGCAAGATCTGGGCGTCACCGGCACGGGTTGAACGCTAATACTAATAGGTCGCAAACCCTTTTCCATGTTTTTTCTTGCCCTCAAGACCTTTGTACACAAAACTGTAGTTCGGCTAGCCGTCTTCTGTAACTATGTTATGTAATAGTTTCCCATCATTACTGCTATTATAGTAGGAGTGCTCTGTAGCAATGGAGTGTGACTTAGCAGTTCACTTTCGTCATGTGTTTATGTCTGCTTTTACTGTACTATTTAGGAAATTCGGTGTTGGTTCATCTGGGGCTGTCATGGTGGCTCAATCTCAGCAAAACAATGTTGCCCGTCTCTTGGCCCACTTGGCCCATTGTGCCGAGACAATTCTCACGATCCGTTAAGGGGACGTTAATTTGGTTTGCAGGTTTTATCTGTATTAGTAAAAAGGAATTCAGCAGACAGCTAATAATGCAGGTTTAGAAAATTGCCGGTTCTCAAAAGTAACGTAAAATAAAAAATTATCATTCTCCCGACTCCGACGGACTCAAAAGCTGGAAGAACAAAGCAGATATGGTCAAAAGTTAAGAAACTACACGGGAGTGGCAATTTTTCACCCAGAATAGCGGGGTTCATATCTCTAGCATCAGCGAGATTACCGGCACGTCACCAGCGTGAGCGTTGGGTCCTGCCACGCCGGCAGTGTGAGCGCAGGCCAGGACGGTTGCATCAGAGGCCAATTTGCTGGAGGATTCTGGCAGATTTGAAAAGGAATTGCGAATACGGCAACTTCTATGTACCCCCATTATGCAAGATTTGTGTACTCTTACATCTCTATCTCCAGGTAACCAAACTTAATATTTTCACAGATGGATCATAAAATACAATCCAATCCAGTTATATCCAATAAAACAAACATGCCCTAAATGATGATCTCAAGAGCGGGTACATGAATATGGTGAGAAAGTATAGCAATGTGAATCAGATTGTCACTCAGTGATTTTTATGCTGGTGGGAAATTACAGCAATGTGAATCAGATTGTCACTCGTGATTTTTATGCTGGTGAAAAATTACAGCAATGTGAATCAGATTGTCACTCGTGATTTTATGCTACTTTCGTCCTACACTTCAACGAACTATTGATTTCTTTTATTGTCTTTGTCCAAATCATAGTATCTGGCGTCGGCCATGTCTATGGTGTGGCATTCTGGTTTTTTCTTTAAGTTGTATTTTTCTAACGAATGATATATACAAGACGGCCCGGTTTGTTTCTTACAAGCCGGTCTTCTAAATTATGTTCGAGTTGGGGGGTGGTCTAGTTAACCAATTGAAGTAATATGTATCAAAATAACATGTATTGTATGAATAGTACAAGTAAAACTGCTCTTACCAAAACATGTATAATATGTCTTAAATTGATTGATAAATAATGGTCATGGAATTTTAGCAAATTATAGTTGCTGTATTATTTCTACTTTGCATCAAAATTCAACAGCTACTTTCAGTCCCATGTACCGATAAGTCAGCTGTAGCTCACACATTGTTTTCCAGCTCCATGTACCGATAAATCTGTAGGTCATACATTGCATTGGACGTCAAGTGCATGATTTGGTGCTTTCTGATTATTATGTTTGATATCAAAGTATTAGTAGTATTTTATTATGTTCGACATCAAAATAAATATTGAAAAAATGATTGTTTCATTACGGATTGCTGATCCTGACATTTATTCTAGTTTTGCTATATGAGTCCGAGATCATCTAAGTGTACGATTTTTTTTTTTTGTTGATAAAAGTTCATTTCATCGAAGAAAGTAAACCATACAAAAGTAAAATACAAGCTAAAAATCTGTATTCACAAGGTAGGTTTTTCCTATTGGAGAAGCTAGAATGTGAGCAAGCAATGAAAATAAGTAGATAGTTCATGGGGGAGGCATCCCTTAACAAGCCTCAAAAGAGCATCGGCCATAGGAAATAATCATGAGCATCGGCCATAGGAAACAAAATGATTATGTAATTATCCTTAAGGCAACATTTAGTAGGCTGGTTCCAGTTTCTTCATCGAGTATTTCCTTTAAGTTGGAAAAGATAGCCTGCTTCTGATTTACTAGCATCAGAGTCTACAATTTCAATCACCCCGTTTCCTGGTGACCTACAATGATGCATAATTTTTAGATCGAAAATTATTGTATTAATTATGGTGTTCTTGAGTTTGTTTTTATTGTCGTATCTTCTGTTATTTCTCTCGTTTCAGATATTCCAGAAGATTGTTAAAAGGTAGTCATCAGCCATGAGCTGGTGGCTATTTCCTCGGGGATGAAGGTTGGTTGGAATTTTTGTTATGTTTTGGTCTGAGTGTCTGAGAAACATGAAATAATTGATGATTTCCTTAGAGATATAGCAGTGGTTAAAGATGTGGTCCACTGTTTTTTCCTGTCTCATGCAAAGGGAGCATTTAGATTGTCCTTGAAAGCCTCTTTTTTTTTTTAGATTTTGGTTAGTAAGAAGTTTATTGTTCAGGAGAAGCTAATAGAAGATTTTGTTTATTTGTGGCCATTTTTTTTTCCATATGGTGGAGCAAGGAGGAGTGATACCTCTTAATAGGAGGAAGGAATAGGCATCTTTTGGCGTGTATTTTGATCCCCAAATTCACAAAATTCTATTTGAAGTATTATTTTCAATCTCGTGGATGATGTTGGTAAGTTCGTTTTGATCTAGATGTTCTAAAAACTATTGTTTGAGGGAGTTGGATCTCTTGCTGGCGAGGAGGCCAAGAGCTTTGGCCGTAGTGATGTTTGTAAGTTTTTTTGGGATGGACCAGCTTATGTGCCTGAATTCTATTGTGGGAGTGTGGAGGGTGTAGATGATTTGTTTTATGAGGTGGATTTTCTTGTTGATGTATTTTCAGAGCGGAGAAGCAACATTTTATTTTAATTTTGTGCCATGGGGACAATTTTTTGTAGTATTTTTTAGAGATCAGGTTGTACCAAATTTTTTTGTTGTTGTTGTTTGCCAAGTTGTTTGTGATTTTTACTATCAAGCAGAAGGCATGATTTTCTAGGTTTATGATTCCCCAGCCCCCTTGGTTAGTTGGGGCAGTGATGATGTCCCAATTTATTAGATGAATATGTCTCCCTATCTGTGAGGATTTTTGGTGGTTGTTCTAGAGGAAATTTCTTCTTATTTTATCAATGGTGACTCTGGTTTTTGAAGGTAAAGGGATGCAACTGAGGTAATGGGTGGTGATTGAAGTTAGAGAGCTGTTGAGGAATGTGAGTCTTCCGGCAAGGCTCAGGAAGTTGTTTGTCCATGTGAGAGCTTATTTTGGATTTTCTCTATAATTGTGAGCTAGATCGTGCGTGAGATGTTTAGGGGGGTGATGGCCGGTGAAATTGTTAAAAATTATTGTTTGCTAACACCTGCATGTGTGCATGGTGATTGTGAATGTATGGTGATTGTGAAAAGGATGGAGAAGTATTTAAAAAGTGTTATTTGTTACATGATTACGGTGACGGAGATAGAAAATTATTTTTATAGAAAATACCTCATATTAATATAAATTCTATCTATAAAACACCTCATATACGAAAATTTCTTTTAGTATGAATAACACAAACATTCTATTTTTAAATTTTAGTATGGAAAAAGATTTAATATTTGACGCGAAACGTCTTGGAGAAAAAAATATCTTAGACAAAAATGCATGGTGGAAAAAATTTTGAAAAAATGATTTGACGGAAAATTTTGTCTTGGCAAAAAAATTTAGTGAAAAATTTTCTTGGAGGGGAAATGGTGCGGTGGGAACATTGTCTCGGAGTGAAAATGATATTTTGGAGGAAAAAGGTGTGATGAAATTTTTTTTCTTGAAGGGAAAAAGATTTGATGGAGAAATTGTCTTGTAAGAAAAAAATTTTAGTGAGAAACTTTATCTTAGAGGGAAAAAGGTGTGGCGGGAAATGTTGTCCTGTAGGGGAAAAAGGTGTCCTGGAGAAAAAGATGTGGTGGAAAATTGGTCTTGGAGAGAGAAAACTTGTATTCGAGAGATGGTAGGAAGTTTTTCAAGTTAGAAGGGAGATTTTTAATGATTATTAAATATTTTTATTTGGAAATGGGCACATTATACAAATTTAAAAAATAGCGGTAAAAATTTTGTTCAAAAAATAAGATATATAAATAGTATTTAGAGCAAAATAAGTTTTGATGAGAAGTCAAAATTTATTGGTGAAAAAGAAATCTCGGAGGGAAACAAATGCCATACAGAGGAAAGAAAAAATATAGTAGATTTTGTCTTTGCACCATTATTCACTATGTTTTTTATGGGAACAAAAATAGACAAAAATTCACCATAGTTTCACCACAGAAAAATATTCTATAACTATCACCATACATACTAAATAATATTTTTGTTTCACCATCATTTCCTATCACCATGATTCACCACGTATAAAGACATCCTTATAGTAATGCAGCAGTTCGTCTACCCTTTTATACCAGCTGGCATTTCTAAGTCATGTTGTTATATGTCAATATCTAAAAAAACTTGAGAGTCCAACCGTGACAAGTTGTCATCATGTATGGATCTTGTAGATCAGGTTTGAGTTGTCCTAACCCATATTTTTTTAGCAATATTTAGTGAACATCTTGACAGAAAATGGGTATTCATCATCTTACCAACTTTGGAAGTCGTCATGGTACTGTGGGGTTTTCCTCTATCCATGTAGCAATCATGACTTATTAAGGCTCTGTTTGTTCCACCGGCGCAACAACTGCATGGTAGATAAACTCCGAGCGGCATATTAAGTGTTATTTGTTATTCTGTTTAGATGATAAATAAATTGCCGCATGGTTTAATTAACCCAAAAATTCTCCAAATAACTTGCCATGTCAAATCTCCGCGGTACAAAACACGGTAAGTTGCCGTAGGTGTTTATTTATCAAGGAAACCCTCTTACAGATTCTTTAAACATGCAAAGATATTTATGTGCTGGGCATAATTGACTTTGTACAAATATAGGACGATTACTTAACCGTGTACCAAACAGAAGACATCTTAGCATCAGGTTTATTTGTCATTGCTTCAAACAATGGTTATCTTACACAAAATTAAGATACCATTGGTTAATTTATCCGCGACAACTAAATTTATCCTAACGGTGTCTCAAACGCAGCCTAAATACTATGTTTAGTGAAGGTTGGTAGATTGTAGGGGATGAGTTACATCTGCAATTGGTATAAGTACAATAGTCGTACTCTGCATCGGATGTTTCATATGTAGTTAAAGGTTCTTTTTACTGCTATGGTGCCTCTCAACGAAAGACTGAAGGCTTGAGAGTTGACCAACTTTTCTTGATTGACGAATCTCACTTGATGAAGCTTGCTTGTTAGCACTGGTATTGTTGGTATTGTTGTGGTGGTGATGAACTTTCTAGTCGGTTTCTTAGGTGCGAGTGTTACTAGTTGTAAACATTGTAGATGATGTAAGGTCGAACTTAAACCTCGTATCAACATTTTAAATTATACTTGAGTATTAGGCCACTCGTAAAGTAAGTGCAATGCCGGACCTTTTTGTTAAATGCATGACCCGCAGAAGTATGGTGACATTGTGTGTGATATGGATTCGTCTTTCTTTGAATGTGTTGAGTGACAGAATTTCGTTGCCCATCGGTAGAGCAGCCATCATACAATATATAAGTGACTAGGTGGTAGAAAACGCGGGAGTTCCAAAAGATGTTAACTATGCTTGTAGATCTGTTTGTAAGGTTCTTGTGCCAACTCCTTGAAAGATTGGATGTTGAAGTTTGTAACATTGTCAAAGATGAAACATATGGTATACAATATCATCTCTTGGTGTTGTTGTGTGAATGTATGGTGGCGGGAAGGACTTCTACTCATTTGGTTACGTGATCTATGGGGTCAAATTGATGAATTTCTATGTTTTAGGGTGTATTCGTTTTGATCCTACCCATCTTCCCAAACCGAGAAGGGATAAGGCATGGTTAATTGTAAAGAAGGTTTAATGGTATTTTAATATAGTTATCGTGTACTTGAGGCGGTGGTTTACCCTGTGACAAATGTCAGGGGTTCGAGACCGCTGATCGTTGTGGGATTGTTTGCTCCATTTATTGGGAGTTCATCTAATTCTTAGTTTTGGTCATGGTGGTATCCTACCACTCCCATTTTAGGTTTATGACAAACTTGGCATTTGCAGACATAGTGGTAGTAAACGATGCCATGGTATTCCAGTGTGGCCCGAAAGCTAGAATTTTTTGAAGCATGACTGTGATCATGTGTGCCACGTGATCCTCGTAGACCTCTTACATGATAGTGTTTTCATATTCATGGTCATACTTCCAACAAACATTTTATGAAGTTGAACGAGATTTGTTTGAATTATCAAGAGAGAATCCAAGTATTTCAAGTAGGGGATAAGGTTTTGATGGTAGTTTCTTCAATTGTACTTCAATTGCAAGATAAGAAGGATAGAATCATCACAGACATGAAAATGGCACGCCCCTTGCTTCTTGACAAGTTGGAGTCCTAGGCATATGTTTTGTATTCAACCACATCATTAGTGGAATTGAACTCCATATGCTCTCCTACTATAGTGGTCTTCCATGTGAATATTAAAGGCAAATTTGATCTCAACTCCTTTGTATTTGACGACTGAGACAAGGTTCTACATGTCTGATTTATAAGAATGACAACATCGAGTGTTATAATAACACCAATGTGCAACACATTGACGTATATTGTCTTGACTCTAGAAATTTTAATTCGATGGATTAGATGTTATTATCTTTAGATCTTTAAAAATGACCAAAGGGAGTGAGAGATACACCCCAATATACATGATCACACCCTAATGAATGTTGATGCCCAGAATATTAGTAAATCATGTGTAATACCCTAACAATAAAAATATGAATTGTTTATTGTATGCTCTTTGGTGATGATTGTAATAGAAATAGCTTATATACATATTTTAGGAAATTTAGGAGGATTTCTTATTCATCTCGCCCTCCTATAGGAAGAAAATTCAAACATAAACTATGAATGTTGAAGTTTGAAAAAGAAATAAACTTGGAGGTGCTACTACTATTATGTTTATCATTGTTTATACATTGTCTAACTAAGTTTGGTAGTCTAATGTATATAAAAATCCATTCTATTTTTTGATGTGGCTCTTGGTCAAACTATCAACTTTAGTGTTGCATTATCTCCTTACAAACACGGTCTTCCACTCTCTCTTATCCTTCATTTTTACCTATATCTCATCAACATAGTTGTCATATCTAGGGGTAGCATCAAGTTATACAAAAACCATAACATTGATGCCTTACAATCAGATTCAGTTTCAACACAATGGAAATATATGCCATTAGCAATGCCAATTTCCATTTCATAGCATTGAGCTCAGCTTCAATTCAAGAAGTAGACTAAATGCATTTTCCATATATGCCAAGTCAGACCCCTATCTCATCTTTCATGATAGTTGCTACTAATGCCTTCTTCTCCCCCCACTCATCATCCATATTCATTTTAAAGCTTCCACATGTAGGTCTTCTTCAAGCTTGATGACATATTGTGCTCCCATTGGACTCTACACTTTGCTAGACTTGTGTCCAATGTATATTTTCTTTCAAGATGTATTGAATCTGATGTGTTATAGTCTTTATGCAGTTCTCAAAGATGTGACTATTTTGAAATTGGCAAATGTGCATCATGAATACGTTTAGTGTTGGTCATTTCCTCCCCTATACCTATTAATTTAGGAACCAAGCTCCATACTAAAGAAATCATGAGTGATGCCATTGAACACCACTCTCCATATGTCTCTAATGTATTTGCAATGTCTCACAACATGTATGTTGGTCTCTTCTGCTCTCTTTCGACACACACGTTTGTTATCAGTGGCCATGTGCCTTCTCACTCACATGTTATTGGCCAACATTACATTATGTGACAAAATCCACATGAATATCTTTACTTTTGAGGGAACCTTAGAAGTCCAAATACTTTCCCAATCAACTTCTACTTTAATGTCTTTGTGCTTACATATTAAAGTGTATGGAGACTGTGGTAAATCTTCCATTTTTGATGATCTCCCACACTATAATGTCCCTCATGTTTGTATTGCATGGGGGACCGACCTTGTAGGATGTTGTTAATAGTGTTTTCTAGTAGCCGGTCTCTCAAGAAATCCACATCCCACCTCCCATAAGCCTTCACAACACATGATACTTGTAGGTCTTTCAAATCTTCCAGGATATTCATTATAACTTAATGTTCTAGGCTAACACCCTTATACCACCATATACCCTACCAGAAGTTTATTGTCTCTCCATTCAACAACATAATGTAAGAGTTGACTTGAATCATCTTCTTACACTACAAGGTGTCTCTTGCCAGTCTTGATGCATTAACAATTTTCCCATTAGTATGTTCAAAGTATTTATTTTCCACAAATTTACATCAAATAGGCTGTCTATGTATTCTGATTTCCCACATATTATTAATAGTAAGAGATAAATTCCATTCTCTCATCATTTTGAAGGCAAATCCTCCACCTTCATTCTTGCTTGTTATTTTTACCCGAGCAACCAGATCATTGGATGCATTTTGTGGTTACCTTTCCACAAGAACATATGGATTGAGTTGTCAATGCAATCATATTGGATAAGAGGCAAAAGAGTAGTCTGCATTGTGTATCTCTGGATGGTTGTCAAGTTTTATTTAGCAAGATAACATCATCGACAAGTGAGGCATTTGGAAGACTATGCACTGAGTCTCGAGTCAACTTTCTCTAGTGCCTCCATGTAAGTTATCTGTGTAACTTTTGAGTGCATAATAGGAACCCCTAGATACTTATATTGTCTTTTTGAACTTGCAAATCCTACCCACTCGACGTTTGGTTCTTTTTGGCACATTGGTTGCAAATAATACTTGGTTCTTCTCGACCGAAATAGCCTATCTAGAGGCAAGCTCAAACATATAAAAGTATGATTATATGGTTTGCATTTTCTTCCTTGTCACTCGACTAAAGATGACCCTATCATACAAAAACAAATGTGTGATATCTTGATGCCATTATGTCCCAGTGTAATAGGTTTCCAATTCTCTTTATCCACTAGTTCCTAAAATATAAGGCTTAAAAATTCAATACATAGCATAAATAAGTATGGGGGAAAGGGGATCTCCCTGGACCTTATGTATTTTCCATCCACAAGACTTAATACTCAATAGTAGAGATGGAATTCATTTATATACTTTGTGATGTTAGCTAGAAGACCAATTCTCTTAGAGTGTCTAGTATGAAAGATTATGACAATTTATCATAAGACTTCGAAAGGTTGACCTTAATGGCCTTGTAATATCTCCCTTCTTCATCTTCATAGTATGAACGATTTCCATAGTAATGGCAGTGTTATCAACTATCTTGATTCCAGGTAAAAAACTACTTTGTACTTGCGATACCCACTCAGACACAAAATTCTCTAGCCTCTCCACCTCTATCTTGGATGTCAGTTTAAAGCAAATATTGTTTATCAACATGTGCCTAAATTGTTCATAGGTTTCTAGCTTCGTACTTTTGAGATCAATTGAGTTGCATAAATGTTTGCTCAAAACCTCATTGGAAAGAGACCTTCTAACTATTTGTAAAAAAGACTCCTTAATATTTTCTTGATTTATTTTATCAAGAAGAGGTTGTTGATTCTGTCGTGCCCTGCTACCTTGTAGGGTTTCACCGTATTTAGGACATTGAGGATTTCATTCTCTAGTGACACTGTTGCAATGGTGTTCATTTTTTGCACACTTAGTTTCTTCAAGTATCTTGGTACAATACATACCACAATGCTCTTATTTTGGGTAGGTGCAATAAGTGACTTCTAATAAAACTCTTTATCTCATCTTCCTCAGTTACCCACTTGTCTTCCTTATCCTTTAGTATAGAGATGGTATTGTGTCTCTTGTGTTGCTTCACATATGCATTATATAATTTTGTATTTTTGTGCCCTTTTTAAGCCAATGAAATGTCTTTTTGCTTCCATTCTTTTTCCTCCTTCCTAAGGACTTTGTCCAATTTGACCTACATGTCAATACAATGACCATCCATGATTTCATTATAATTGGATGCCAATTCAGATTGTAGCTTATCTATATTTTTTATCGGCCAATACTTCCTTCTTCTTTCTTTTGAATGTTGTCTATCCCATCTGGTTATGTCACTCTATACGTGATGTAGAGCATCATTAAGTCCATTGTGTTGTTCCACTTCTCATTAAGTATCTACTTGAAGTTCTTGTCTTTTTTTGGGTGAAGTTAGGAGATACTATTATTCAGCCTGCTCTCCTCTTGCAGGGAAAAGCCAATGGTTACAGCAGATTCCTAATTGAAAAATAAATTTGGTAGGACTCCTACCATTACAGATGAGATAAGGGGGAGAATGACCCACAGGGTCGAGAGGAGGGTCGATGTAACTTCGATCATCCTGGTAAGTTTTAAAGTGGTGTTTAGCAAGGCTGTCCACCACCTGGAGGTAACTTCTGTTGACTTTCTTTATAATGACGTCTTCAGTTTCCTTCAAGTTATCTCGGATTTTCTTAATCCAGTACCTCACTGCCGGTGCATTTGCTGCGTTCTTCTCCAACATTTCCACGGTCATCTCACTATCTGTAGCAAGAGTGTACCTTGCATAGTCATTGAGTTTACCTACTTCAGTAGCAAGAAGGACAGCTCGGATTTCAGCTTCGACTACTGAGGCCACCTTTTCACTAGTGTCTTTTTATTATCACTAGTGTGTTACCTTTTCATTTAAAAAAAATTGGGTTGCGTATGTAGTGATATGAACTATAATAAAAGCATATATATACACGTATAGGTTTCCAAAATCTTGTTTATAAGATGTCAAGTAGTAATAGAGTTGGATATCTTATCGTCAAAAATTATATTATTTCTTGCATGCTACACGTGGTATAGTGTAGCTACATTCAACATATGAGCTTTCCTTTTTGAACACTGAATAATGTTTTCAAAAAAATTTACCTTCTTATGAATGACTTCTTCTACATGAGTCCAAAGAAGCTTGGAAAGGTTACAAGCACAATACAAATGTTATAAGGATTCAATATCCTTTAGACATAAACTAGAGAGAGAAGCCAATGCAAATCCTCTAGATTGGAGATACATTTATGTAACTGGTTGGCCATGGAAAGTCTTCCAACAATGAATTAGGTATCTTTTAGGTTGGTTATACTTCCATAACCAATTTGCCCATGAAAATCATAAATTTTTGTCCGACTGAACTTACAAACCCCTTTAAGGAAAACTAATTTAACCCCTCGAGATAACAAAGGTCATTTCTAGTAATTGGAGTATTACTGCAAATGTTGTGTAGCTCCTCTACTCCTCTAATATCTAGAAGAAGCCATTTTCCATTGTGAATAATTCTAGACAGCATTTGGTTCTAATCAAAACCATTCTTTAGTTTCAAAGACTGATTGGATTTATCTTCTATCCACTGCCCCTCCATCCATGAATCATTGCAAACCCCAATGGAAATTCCAGACCTAATGGTGCACCTAATATGAGGTAAAATATAGTCCTTGTACCTTAGCAGGTCATGCCAACTTCATATTTGATTCTGTTTAGCTTCACAATTTCATATAAAGAATTTAGAAAAATACTAATTATGGACCCAATGAACACAAAGAGAATCTTTAGCATTCATAATATTCCATACATTTTTAATTTGCCTCGCCTAGATTCAGTCCTTCACTCCCCTGATGCCCAATCCACCTTCAAATTTTAGTCTACATATTGTGTCCCAAGCAATCATGTGTATGTGTCTTTCTTAATCCCAATCACCCAAAAGAAATATCCCGCATAGACTTTCAATTTCATCGATTGTAGCCTTTGCTTTCAGTGGTAATACACTGGTCTAGAAAAGGTGATATGAGGATAGGGTGTTATAATTAATTCCAATCTGTAGACCATTGATAGAAGCTTCATTTTCTAAGAATTCAACTTCATTTTGAATTTTTCAAGAAGGGGTTTACACATCCTTTTAGTAAGACTTCCAATAAATAGGGATAGACCCAAAACCCTGACTATTAGCTCAACTACTTGGATACCAATGGCCTCCTACATATTGATGGGGGTAGATGAGCTAAAAAGAAGTTGGCTCTTATCTGGATTTAGTTGGAGACTTGGTCAACTACTAAATTCTTTCAAAACTTGCCTGATACCCACATCATTATCTTCATTTTCTTTAGTGAATGATGAATCACCAACAAACAACAAATGTGAAATATAATAGTCACCAACTTTAAGGGGTTAAACTTATTCCTCTCATCTTTCTCCATTACAACTGTGAAACTTTGCATGCCTATAAAAAATAAATATGGAACTACGGGATCACCCTGGCATATACCATTCAAAGTTCTTATCTTGTGACCAATACACTTTAGTAATGAAGCTGTGTGGCCTCTCAACTTTCTATGTAGAGAAAACTAGTAGAGTACAATGATCAAATTGTAATCTAGGAAAATATTCTATGATGAGTTATAGAATGACTGAATAAAATCCGTATTGGGAACAACACGGTCCCATATTTATTGAATTCCCCCATTTATAAGGTGTATTTGATACCAAAATAACCTAGATCAAACAATCATGCTTCCAGAAAAGTATCATGAAAGAATGTAGCCATTGCATAATTGTAATGCTTACTTCCACTTCTCTTGTTAGAATTGATAGTGGTGTTAAATTACCCCACACAATCCATAATTTTGTGAACTTGGATCCCATATCTATAAGATGTTTATAGGTAACTTTTAACTATAATGTTTGGGATTGCATACACAAATGTCACCAAAGATGTATTATTCATACAACATGTGATAAATTGTCAATGGATATTGATGATTTCAATCTTACAATCTGGATCATTCCAGTAGACCCATATACCTCTAGCAGAACTTCTGATCTTCATCCGGAAAAGCAACTAAAACCTAGCTTATTTATAGTGTTGGTGGATTTATGTCCACTTATCCAAGGTTCAAAGATAGCAATCAAATTTCATTTAAAGAAACACATGAATTTAGTGAAGACACAAAATGTATCTGATTTCCCAATGCCTCTGATGTTCTATGACATTAAATCAATCAGTAACAATAGATAAGGTTATGGTACAAAAAGACTAACCCACCTCAAAGGGCTTCGATGTGATTCTCCTTCTCCATGTTAATAGTGTAAGTATCTTGATTTTCTTTATTATTGTCATCTTCAAAGGTTTGTTCTAGTGAATGATCTTTCTTTGCTTCTCACTTGGTGCTTTCTCTTTCCTAGGTCTCTTCATTTTCCCCCTCTTCCCTTTATCTTCCTCCCATATGAGGTGGATGTTGATATGTGCATGATATGTCTATATGAAGCATTGTGGGTATCCTCATTTGTACAGGGAACTTTTTTGTCAGTGCTTGCATTCATTTGAGTGTCATTTACTATGTTGATAACTTCAATGACCTCATCCACCACAATATTTGCAACTCTACGATCCTCCTTTAAGCCCTGAGAAACATGAACCCCTAATTTATTATTGCTTCTTCCTATGATGGTGTTTTTTGATATGTCTTTAAGAACTTGTCTCTTCTGGTCTATTATTTTCACCCTTCCCATAATTTTCTTATTTTTCCATATTTTCACAGGTCAGGCACTTCTGTCTTCTAATCTTCTTGGTGCCTCATTTTAAATAGTCCATATATTACCCACATCTTGAGTTTCTTCTTTACCCAAATCAACAAATATCATGTACAAGTGTACTTGTGCATGGTTACTTTTATAATTGACTGGGTTTGTCTCCTCTTTTGATTGCTTTCTTCTCTTGATTGTTCCCAGTACTGCTTTCTTTTTATCCACTTGACTTTTTAGCTTCCCTTCACGACCATGATGTACCTCCATAGGGATATGGTTTTTGTGGCATTAGAGTGAAGTAAGCCCCATCTTTTGTACATGTGGCACAATCGATATGGATAGCTTTGTATTCCACCACAAATTCAATATGATTAATCATAGTTGTAGGGAATAGTATGTGGGTAGTATAAACTTCTATGGACACTCTCACAAGCTTACATTTTGTTCTACTTGCAGTATGCTCATCGACTTTGATCAATATACCCAACAACATCGCCATGTACTCAAACATGGTAGAAACATATAAATGTAACAAGAGGTTGAGAACTCAAACCCATGTTACTATATATCTTAGTAACTCATTGGATGTTGTGAAGGACAAATACCAATCCCATATGGCTAAATACTAACCAAATAACATCCATGGAGCTCATGTCAACACTGTGTCATAGTCTATTTTGTAAGAGAGTTGTACAACAAATATCCCATGTCCAATTCATGCATATTAAGTCACCTAGTGATTCTCCACAATAATTCCAATCTTTCTCTCAGTTTCATGTATCCCTGATCACATCCTAATAGATTGATGAGGATAGGGTATTATCATGGTCTTGTGAGATCATATTTTGTTTCAGGATCGATGGTTGATGCAGGATTTCCTTCAATCTTGCCTAGAGTAACATCTTCCACTAAGATATTATCTTTGAATATCTTTATAATGAAAAATAGACCGTGTTATTTTGCATAATCATCAACCACCACACCATTGATCGTTGGTTGGCTGCTAAGGTTACCTTCCTTACATAGACCGATCTCCCTCAAATTTGGGTAGAAGGTTTCCTCTGACCATCCAAGAAAATTATATTCCATCTCCTTCAATCCATCCTTCACCCTTCCTAATGAGATATCCACCAGATCAACCGAATTGACACTCCTCATCCCCGCATAATGAAGGTGGTTCCATACACGGGGCACAAAGACTTCTATCCCTTTATTATAGGACATTTCTTGTGTGCTTGTTGCTTCCTTCTCTACTCCCCTATTCACTGGTTCAGTACTATCTCCCTCACCTCAACCTTGTCCCCTACCTTGATGTTCGCCTCCGCATCTTCCCCACTCTCACCCCCAATTTCCCCAACATATATTATATACTTTTTATTACTAATAAAAACAAATTTTCTTATGATGCTTGTTTCACTATTAAGATAATAATGAACGTAATAATGCCTTAATAATGTTTTGACTCAATGACATATGATTTGGATTTAGGATCTATACATGAGATTATATATATATATATATATATGTATGTGTATATGTATATGTATACATATACATATATATATATATATATATATATATATATATATATATATATATATATATATATATATATATATATATATATATAAGAGTGTTCATTCTTGTTGTGTCTTTAGTCTATTATTATTGTGGATATTATATGACAAGAATAATACATAAGTCTAGCGTAAATGTTCAATTATGACTATATCTCCTTAGTCATGATATTGGATATCAATTCAGGTACATGGGTACTTACTAGAGAATAAGGTGTATTTAACATAATCACTTTAAGAATGACACATAAAATCTATGCCATGGAACTTAAAGTCATATCTCAGTGTAGTAATGGTGATTGCAATCCTAAACACTAAGTCACTAAAGAAGACACATGTTGTTCAATGTACTTTAACACAATTCAATGTGGGTATAAATAAGAACGTTCATACCGATAATGATTTGGTGTACTACTACACTTGTGGATTATTGTGAGTGCTGCAATAGATTTCCCCCCTCATATTAGAGTGATTTCTTGCTTAATTGATAAGTGAGATTATAAAAAGTATGGATTTTTTCATGTGAGTGAGTATGTGATATGGAGCATACACAATAGATAACCAAATATGTTAATTGAGTGCAAGTTACATTATACTAAGGAAAAAAGAGACTCGATCGGGAATTAGAATGGTCAATCAGATCAGGCCATGACTAGCCAACCGGTCAATTGGATGTATCAACTGGTGGACAAGATGACCCAATCAGTTGATTGGATAACGAATTGGTCAATTGGGAAGCCTGTCAGAGTTTTCTTAATTTGGTAATGCTTTGAGCCATGATCATGAATGGGATTGCACATTGAAAATCCAAACCTATGACTCTCTTATATAAAGGGGTTGATGTCCAGAGGATGAGATACATTTGACACACAATGAGACAAAAATTGTCTAAGAGTCTTCTGATTGGAGAGATTAAAAGTCATCTCAAGGAAGACATACCACACTAGGAGGATAAGGAGAGAAGGAAACACTAGAACATTGGTGAGTTTGAGTTTTTCTTCCTCTCAGAGACCAATTTGCTGAACCAAGAGATCTCCCATCTGCATCAATGACGTAGAGGCTGAGTGTGGAGACTTGAAGATGAGATACTTCTGTATGAGGAAGACAAGGTGTTTTAGCAAGGACGAAGTAGTGAGAATAACAACAAACTTTGGATCTAGTTTCAAAAGTGAAAAATTCTACATTGGCACTATGTGTGACTATTGTTACGAACCATTATAAGAGAAAATCCAGGTAAGATATGTACTTCCTCCGGAATGAAATAAATGGATCCACTTTCGATTGCAAAATAGTTTTTTTGTTAAGCTTATTCCAATTTATGCTTAGTTCCTAGTTCTTAGAAAACTAGCATGAATCAACTTGTATCCAAAATCTCTTTGTTGTCTTTAGTATTTTGATATTTTATGGCTACAAGGGATCCATTGGGTAAGAATTTTATTGAGAAAAGTTAAGTATTTCTAATGTGTCCCTCCCTCAAAACACTATAGTGATATTAGAAGACATCATACACTTTCAACTACAAGTTTTCTTTTTGAACCACATATCATTGAAGAATGGTAATTATGCAATGTGTATTTAATCTAATCACCAACTATCATATATTATATGATATATCTATATTATAGAAATACATGCTATGCATTTGAGAAAAAATTAATACAGTGAATGTGGATGTGGAAACTAGGTTGTTATGATGCTTGTGATATGAAACAATTAAATTCATGTTTGTTTGTTGTTATTAAAATATATAAGATGTACATGGATTACATGTCATGACCCCTATCTCTTCATTCTCCATGAAAAATTTTATTCTTTCAATTTATATTAGGATGATATATTGGTGTGCAACCTAGCTCATATATCACTCTAAGGTTTTAGGGAAGGGGGCACAACAGAATAACAAAGATTTCTTCTCTTTTTACCCAAACTGTTGGATCCATCATAACTATAAACCGTTAGCAAATAAAAGACATGGGAGGTAATAAAGGTGGTACCTTTGTACACACTACTTGTCCAACAAGAAAACATGTCTTATGTCAAACTTGATCCTCTAGATCTAGATCCATAATACACACCAAGAAGTCTGAATAGATAAGAAGAAGAAGAAAACCTAGATTGGGCACAAAGCATCAACTTGTTGTCATCTTTTAGCATTTTTCCTCCAAGTCTTTGCATGTATGATTCAACCTCTAATTTGTCCATGCATATGAGGGAGAATGTGGTGCACCACCTTGGATACCAAGTTGAAGAGGAACACAAACTTTTGACATGATAGGTGTCTCAAAACTCCCTTTTTTTCTCCTATCCTGGGCAACAATCCTTAGTTTGACTTCCTCTCAAAGTGAGAGAAATTTGACAACCAACTTGTCTCACAAAGAGTTTTATTTGTCCCTTTGGGACCCCTTTATATAGGAGATTCATGGGCTTGGAAAAAACTTATTCCAAATCCTTTCATAATACAATTCTTAAAAATAGTTTAATGCTAAAAACTTAGACTGGATTTGTTTTCGACCGATGTGATTGCTCGATCAAACCTCTGATCACGCGATCACATTAGTAGATTGGAAAATCACAATAGTCCAGATCTTGATATGATTTTCTTTCCAATTTTCAAATTTTCCCGTAACATTGTGATTTCCTGATCAGGTTGCCTGATCCGTGGATCACATGTGTCCATTGGAAATCTCAATTAATCAATTGAAAATAAGTTAATCTATTAACTCAATCACCTGATTGTCTAATTAGACATTGTGATTTCTCGATGTGAGAGTTAATAAAGTGATGGATATCACTCTAAAGGAGGGACAAATTCCATCTACATCACTAGATATATGGCCCATGTATCATAGTTTACCCAACCTCCACCTTTTTGGCAACTCGTATTCAGAGCAAGTTGGTCTAATGTCAAAGTACACATAACAACATGTGTTACTGTAGTGACTTCAGTTCTAAGGATCATCGTTACAACTATCACATTGAGATACACCTCTAACATGTCATTACATGAATTCATGTTGTCAATCTCAAGAAAGGTTTGTCCAGTACAACTTGTCCTCTAATAAGTACCCATCATCATAGTTGATATCTAATATTATTACTAAAGAGACATAACACTACTACAAAAATGGCCTTTGGCGTCTGTTATTTAAGGCCTAAGGCATCGGATTCCAAGCGACACCTAAGTGGGTGCTGCTAAAAGTTGACACCTTCAGCGTCGGTCCTCCAACTGACGCCATAAACCTTCCCACCACCAAAAATGTGCCAGTAAGGGGACTATAGGCGTCGGTTCTTAAAGAAAATTGACACTATAACCTTATTAAAACGTCAGTTTTTAATTAAAAACTGACGCCATACCCCTTCCCGCCACCAAAATGGCACCAACAAGGGCATCATCAATGTCAGATTTATATATATAACCGACTCCATATCCACAACCAAAACGGCCGTACTACCCATCACGGCCATGGTATCTGGCTAGAATCTACTAATAACCGACACCATCGACATTAGCTTTTATACTAATAACCGACGCCATATCCCCTGCCACCACGGTCGTGCTACCCAGTACGACTATGGTACCTGGCCGTAATAGGCGTCCGTTTCACAGACAACTGACGCCAGAAGGGGATGAAGACATCTGTTTTACACTAACAACCGACGCCTATGTGTTCTGTTGTCAGTTTTACACAAATAACCGATGCCTATGTTCTAATTTTTTTTCTTATCATTTTGCAGACCTACTGTATGGATGGTCAGCAGGATGCAAAACCTGTAGTTCAATTCTGAATTTCAAGTTTACAACATCCATTGATATCAACCAACAACATGCCAGAAACCTACAAAATTAACAAGATAGACAATATTATATATTTATCATGTGATTCACACACATGTATAAGTACATTTAATTCATATTATTTTTCATCACACACATGTAGAAACCAGTAGTTCCATTTCAAATTTCCTCCATTTTCACACACATTTAGCAACCTGCAGTTCCATTCATTTCATCTCTTTTCACATTCAGACACATGTAGAAACATTCATGGATTGATCATCTTCACATTCACACATATGAAAATTCATAAAAAGTCATTCACATTCACATAAAAATAATTATAAGAACAAAGTTTAGAAATATCATTCTTTATTCATAATCTTCATTATACCAATTATATTTAAAAATTCCCACTACTTGTAGGACTTCTGCCCATTGTTCTCTTGCATCATTTAACTCATCCATCATATAGGGGGTATGTACATCTAATAACTTTTCACTTGTAGTGAAGTCAGTTTTAAACACATGTAAAGAGAATGATGTATATATATAATTAATAATATATAATAAGATTGATATATTTCATATTATCTAATGAGACTACATATAATACCTGATGTATGGTATCGATTTCCATTGCGAAATGTTCGATAATTATGCTAATAAATCACATCACATAGTATTCACATGCCCAACCGTTTTCTTGTGTAGCACACTATAAATTGAAACATACAAAATATTCAAAAATACAAATAAGCAAAGTTCACATAAATAATATATACATTGGAGTCGGGAAATTACTTTCACATTCTGCCAAGTTAGTGGCTGGTTATTTTTCTTGGGGACCTTTCCTCCATCTTTGACATACTCTTGTAAAGCCCTACACGTTAATGTAACACATTAAATTACATAATTAATTAGTAATGTAATAACAGATGTTAAAAAATATAAAAATATGAAATATTTCTCATGGGAATCATGACCTTTTCATTGCATGTCCGTATATATTTAATTCCTTCCCCGCAGGATCTAGATAATAGACAGTGAATGTCTTGGGAACAATAACTAGTAACTCCCAATGCTTACCACTAGAGGTAAGAAAGTTATAAAT
The DNA here is from genome assembly GCA_963693085.1 of Alisma plantago-aquatica. NCBI lineage: Eukaryota > Viridiplantae > Streptophyta > Magnoliopsida > Alismatales > Alismataceae > Alisma > Alisma plantago-aquatica. Next base: position 1,266,997,760 of record OY856410.1, read on the forward strand.
TAATAACTCAAAAGTCACAATAAAATGTAATTTTCTTTAAGTCCAAATTATAAGCAAAGTAAACTTACCCGACATTGAATGAAGCTATTATCACCGTCTTCTTATTTTTACCAAAATATTTAAAAACATCATAGTAGTATGAAGTAACTGACCTAGTGTTTTTACCTACAAGACTAATCAAAGATGGAACCAAAAATCCCACATGGAGAAATGAATTTTTTTTACATATCGTGTGTAAGTGGCTGCAAAACATGTATTATGTATGCATTATAAGAAACTAGATCACTGTATATAAAACAGGGTATATGGATGTATAAACAAGATCTCACCATATCCACAGCTCCATCATAGATGTGTTCAGCCAATCATAACGAAACAACTCCAAAATGTCTTGTATAAATATCTTATTATCGTATGATTAACCTGCATTAATATGTATACATTAATACATATGCAAAACTTGTATTACATATGTATTAATATGTATGCAAAACTTATATAAATAGATTGTTATCATATGATTGACCTACAACTTCTTCCTGAATAGTAATATTTATAGGGAAATTTAGATCATGTTCGCCTATCCAATCTGCCATACCCCTACAATTAGGACCTAACGAGGCGTGTAGGTCCCTTGGAAGCCAACTTGGTACTTCAAGAGGTAGAGGTGGAGGACGAGATGTAGTGGGTGTCTTTCTTTTGACCTGTATATATAATTTCATATCAATTGTTTCATATATACGTACACACTAACAAATTAATGTAATGTAAATTTAGCACACAATATTAGCATAGACGACATCCGCTTTGGGCCACAATATCACTCCGCCTTCTGCCTCAGCAAGTGTTTCATAATCTGGGTGGGCATATGGCGATGTAAGATCCCTCCATTTTGGGACTACACTTATTGGGATCACACGAACCGCACCATCTAGTACTAGAGTCCCATGAAACATTTCCCCTGGAAGGGGTGGGTAAGTCGACGCCTCTGCAACGACATATTCTTGACTTTTTAGATGGCATGGCTTCAACCCCTACAAATTTACGTAAAGAATGTTATATGCATATATAAAAAAACTCCCAACCTCTGCAAAGACTAGCTGCTATGTCATAAAAATACTTACAAAGGACGTTCTAGGTGGTGGGTCTACATGATTACTCCCAACCTCTTCAGTAGGAGTAATAGAAGCGCAACACGTCACATGTACCGTCTGAGTGGCCGTCTGAGATGCCTGCCACTTCACCATTGCTTCTTGGACTTTCCTCTCAATTAATTCATCTACATATACATGGATAAAAGAAACAATAGCTATCGATTATTGAATTCCCTTTTGCAATAACATTCTAATAAAAGAATAGGTTACATCAACTTGTGAAAGTCCCACTTTTGGGACAGGTTTGCGCTGGGATGGCCCAAAGAATGCTTTGATGCCCACACCAGCGCATGCACCCCTAACACGTCTAGGATGCTCTGGGTTACCCAGAGCAACTGTCAATTCTTCCCTTGTGCCCTCAGGGATGAACTTGCCTTCCTCTGCTCGTGCAGCTCCCGCTAATCGCCATCAATAAAAATTAGTAAGTAAACATAACAATAATCAATATCGATCGATTGCTCTAAGAGTTGAATTTTACCATTTTTGTATCCATCTCAGCAGATGTGGGCTTTGTTATATCTCCCTTCTTGTTTTGCCTCCCAGCTATCCACATAGCATGGTGAGGCAGAGGTGCGGGGCCAATAGTAGAAGACTCTACAGTCTCCTGAGTAGTAGCAGACTGAGCAGCAGACTCAACCTATAGTCTTTGGCGAACGCCTGCATAGCCTCTTGGACCTATTGTGTGGTCGTGCACATTCAGTGCATGCCTTTCTCTTTGAGCATTGCTGATAGCCTTGTTACTAAGCACATTGATTTGGTTAGTAACACTAAAGGTTAATCTTGAATAGGTGAATACATAAGAACGCATATTAATTAAATTGGGAGTGGCGCTTAATACCTTGAATTCATCCATTTTTCTTTGGGTAACAAACTCCTCCAAATATTTGGGGTCCAGGTAGTTCCATTGATCAGGGGTTGCCTTCTTCCTAAATTTAGTTTTTAAAGAGAATACAAACAAAAATTATTAGTGTAGAGTTAGTCAAAAAGTGATCAATGTCTAGAATTGGAAATCAATCAAGAACCTCTTCTCAGCATCGCGTATGTAATCTCGGGTGATATTTGTTCTATAGTTCCTTAGGACCCTCCCACAGTGTTGCATCACACATTTACGATGCAAATTTTCATCCAAATCAAATATACTCTACAAAATAGAATTGCTATTAACTAGTATCCTAAAAATTAGTAATCTACAAAAATAGAATTGCAAATAATGATAACTCACACATAGTTCCTTCCAGATTAAGTCTTTCTTCCCCTTAGGAACTTTATGCTAGAAATCTAGGTTAGGACTACAATGGCTGCGAGTAAGAACCCCAAGATATGAAATAAATGAGTTATGGTTCACTCCAAATGGATTTCCTGCATGATGGAAATCCATAGCCAGCTTGGGTCCATTGCCCCTTTGCTGTAGTAACTTGTTCATCATTGTGATTCCCCTCACTTTCTCAATTTTTTTTGCTGCTCATCAAGTGCCCCAATTTCTTCAGGGGGTACATCACCAACCTAAAATTTGACAAAAAAACACACTTACAGGATATAACTATAAATGAACATATAGATAGAAACCTCAGGGATATATTTTTAAAACTTACACTGTGAGGTGGCACATTTACATCCTCACACCCTCACGATAATCATCAACACGGTCATCATATGAATGCCCAACCATCTGAAACTTCACATTCAGATTCTAAAGTTCACATTGTAAAGTAATTCACATTGTAAAGTTCACATTCACATTGTAAAGTAATTCACATTGTAAAGTTCAGTTCACATTCATAAAAATTAAACATATAAAAAATATAAACGTACATGCCTCTAATATTGCGATCTTTTATCAATTAACAATCCTTCATTCTGATCTCGGCGCACATACAAGTCATCATTACCTTCAATATTTGGTGGTGTTGGCAACCCAACTGAGAATGGACTGGAGTCATCATTAGGGCACATATATTAGAACAAGATTAGGGTCTAGGGTTAAAAGATTAGAGTTTATGGTTAAAACTTTAGGGTTTAAGGTCTTATATATAATAAATGGTTAAAACATCCTAAGTGAGATTAAGTGTTCAAGAACAGTCCCAAATCGGGGACTATCCAAGATTTAATCTTAATGAGTAAATATTGGATGGGTTTCTAGGCCAAAAAATACATATGCTATCATTCTTATATATAACAAATGTGTACCACCTATCCCATTCTTGAACACCTAATATCACTAGTAAGTGTATAATGTGTATTGGGTTTTCAATAAACTTTCGGCAATATTTCCCCACTGTTCTCCAAGTACATATGTACTTAGAGAACAAACGGGGAAATTCTACTGAAATTTTCTTGAAAACCCAATACACATTATACACTTACATCCTAAGTGAGATTAGGTGTTCAAGAATAGTCCCAAACTGGGGACTATCTAAGATTTACTCCTAATGAGTAAATCTTGGATGGGTTCTAGGCCAACAAATACATGTGCTATCATTCTTATATATAATAAAGTGTACCACCTATCCCATTTTTGAACACCTAATCTCACTAGTGATGTGTTAAATAGAGTAACTGTTCACTCCTATTTGAAGAAAACACCATATGAAATAATACATACTAAGAAACCTAGAGTTGATTATTTTCATACCTTTGGATCCACATGCTATATCTTAAACACTAAAGAGGATAGAGATAAGTTTGATTCTAAATCACATAAAGAATTCTTTTTGGGATATTCTACCTCTAGCAAAGCATTTAGAGTCTACAACACTATTTCTAGAAAAGTTGAGGAATCTATTCATATTTTTTTTCATGAAGAGCCAAAATCAGAAAATCCTGAAATAGTTGATCTCACTCATAAATTTGAAAATTTATCCATACCCAATGACAGTGAGAAAAATACTACAAGCAATGACAAAGCTGAAACATAACCTATACCTAGACTCATTAAAGATCATCCTCAAGAATTAATTATTGGAAATCCTAATGATAAAGTCAAAACTCGTTCTTCTTTTAAGGATGTTGCAAACATGGCCTTTGTTTCTATTATTGAACCTAAAAAGGTATCTGAAGCTCTTAAAGATGACTATTGGATAATAGCAATGCAAGAAGAATTAAATCAATTCACTAAAAATGATGTATGGGATTTAGTTCCTAAACCACAAGATAAAACGATCATTGGAACTAAATGGGTTTTTAGGAATAAGCTAAATGAGGCAGGGGAAGTAATAAGAAACAAAGCTAGGTTAGTAGCACAAGGATATAATCAACAAGAAGGAATAGACTTTGATGAAACGTATGCACCAGTAGCAAGACTTGAAGCCATTAGAATGTTACTAGCTATTGCTGCACACAAAAACATCAAACTCTACCAAATGGATGTAAAAAGTGCATTTCTAAATGGAATCATTCAAGAAGAAGTATATGTTGCCCAACCACCTGGTTTTGAAATACCGGAAAAAGGTGACTATGTTTATAAACTTAAGAAAGCACTTTATGGTTTAAAACAAGAACCAGGAACTGGTATGAAAGGCTCAAGACACATCTTTTTGATAATGATTTTTCTATTGGAAATTCAGATTCTACTTTATTTTTCAAAACATATACATCTGATTTTCTAGTTGTTTAAATATATGTTGATGACATTATTTTTGGAGCTTCAAATGAATCATTGTGCACACAATTCAGTGACATTATGCAAAAAGAATTTGAAATGAGCCTCATGGGTGAACTAACTTTCTTTCTTGGTTTCCAAATTAAACAAACACATGCTGGGATTTTTATAAGCCAAGAAAAGTATACTAAAGAACTCTTAAAACGTTTTGGGATGGATCAGTGCAAACATGCTACTACTCCTATGGCTACCTCTATTAAAATTGATAAGGATGAAAATGGGGAACCTATTGATGATTCCTTATATAGAGCCATGATTGGTAGTTTTCTTTACTTAACCGCTTCTAGACCGGACATCATATTTTCAATTGGTCTTTGTGCTCGATTTCAATCACAACCCATGCACTCTCATTTTCAAGCAGTTAAACAGATTCTTCAATACTTAGCCGGCACCACATGTTTTGGTTTATGGTATCCAAAAGGACAATCCTTGGATTTTAAAGCTTATACTGATGCAGATTATGTTGGTTGTCGACTTGACCACAAGAGCACTAGTGGTGGTTGTTTCTTGTTAGGCAAAGCTTTAGTATCTTGGTTTAGCAAGAAATAAAACACGGTTGCCCTCTCTACAACTGAAGCTGAATATATGGCAACTGGATCTTGTTGTGCTCAAGTGCTTTATATGCAACAAGTGTTAAATGATTATGATTTTACTCTTTCATCTACACCTATCTTTTGTGACAACACAAGCGCTATAAACTTAGCACACAATCCTATTTTACACAACCGAGCTAAACATATTGAAATTCGTCATCACTTTTTACGGGATCATATCTCTAAGAATCATGTTTCCCTTCATCATGTTGATACGGAAGATCAATTGGCTGATATTTTTACAAAACCGCTTCCACTAGACCAATTTAACAAAATAAGGAAGCAATTGCTTATCACTCCCTTAGAAGATGTTTTCTTTGATATTTGTGCTTCTTAAATGGACATTTGTTTTGGCTTTTAAATGGACATCTTTTTCATAAGATTTGATGGGACATCAAATTAAGGGGGAGTTTTCTGTTTTAACGGATATCTTTTTGAAATGACAAAGGGGGAGAAATAAAAACATAGTAATTGTGCAAAACTCAATCAATAAGTTTCATAAACTCTTGGCTTTACATTGAAAGTTGCTATATTCCCTAAAGAATTGGATTTCATGTTCCATAATTCATGGGGAATAATAAGCACACATTTTATAAACAAGAGAAGAAATTCACAAAGTAAATTTCAGGTATGAAACTAAAAACTAGTTGATTTATATTTTGGAAATGTTTGTCATCTTCAAAAAGGGGGAGATTGTTGGCTAAATGGACATCAGTTAATCCCTTTTGTTTTGATAATGACAAACATTTCATTCTTGTCGATCTAACGTGCTACTTGAGTGTTGCAGGAATAAGGTGGATGACAAATATTATGGAAGATCTATATGCTAGATTGTTTTAATTTCATGAATGTAATCAATTGTAAATCTTGTACAGATATATAATGTACAAGTACTTAGACATCATGTAAATCAAGCGTTAGATCTTCCCTAGAAAATCACTACACTTAGATAGTTCATCCCCTTCAATAGTGTCACATATGCACACTCATACATACACTTAGTACTTTATTTGAAACATTGAAACAGGGTCAATCTCAGTCGACAAAATCCTCGACCGAGACACTCTCGGTCGACAAACTTCTCGACCGAGAAAGACCCAAGTAGCTGTTAGACAAAGCTGACAAGGTAGTTGGTAGTTGGAGATGAACGTTGCAAACACTTGCTCCAGAGAGCCTGTCGGTCGAAAAATCCTCGACCGAGTAGGTATCTCGGTCGACAATTCCTCGACTGAGATTGGTTCTGACAACACTTTCAGAATTAATTAACTAGTCGTTGCTAAAGCAACTAAAGTGTACCTAATGGCTAGTTAAGCACTTAGAGCCCCCTAGAAAGTGTCTAGAACGTCCTTAAGCACTTTTAGGTCATTTCTATAAATAGGACATTCCTTAGGACACCTAAACTCACTTATTTTCTACACTTGAGCAATCCTTGAGCATACACTTGCATTAGCAACCTGTTTTGAGCAATTGAGCAATAATTGCAATTGGCTACTCTTCTCCTTGCTCTAATTTCGTGTCCTATTGGCTAGTATCTCCTATCCACAGCAATCACACTTCCATATACATTGGTTAGGAGATCTACACACTTGATATAGGCAAATCAAGCCTTGTGCTTCAAAGGTTAAGTGTAATTTCCTTTTCTTTCTTGTTCACTCTTATTGCTTGTACTCTCCTTGCTACTCCTAGGGTTGGAGGCTGCGAATTGGAGAGGGTTGTGATCTTCTTGGTGAAGAAGGAGGCTTTGAACTACTTCAAGAAGGCTGGTGCAACAGGAGGCTACTTCAAAGAGGAAGGCTACTTCAAGGGGGAGCTTGGGGTTACTTCAAGAAGGATGTGAAAAACTACTAGAGGGGGGGTGAATAGAGTTTTTGAATTATTTTAACAATTTATTGAATTCAAACAACCACAATTGAAATTATAAGAAAGAGACAGGTGTTTAGAGTGGTTCCAACTATAGAAAATACTATAGTTGTCAGTCCACTACCCGGTTGCTTACCCAACCGGGATTTGAAAGTATTTATTTTATTACCTATCGAGGATTTATACAAAATACAATACTTTCAACCACACCCTTTGAACAGCCTTCACTTGAAGTAGGTGCACCAACCCTGAGGTAGCCTTCTTGAAGTAACTCCAAGCTCCCCCTTGAAGTAGCCTTCCTCTCTAGAAGTAACCTCCCGTTGCACCAGCCTTCTGAAGTAGCTCAAAGTCTCCTTCTTCGCCAAGAAGATCTTCACCCTCTCCAATCCGCAGCCTCCAACCTAGGAGTAGCAAGGAGAGTACAAACAATAATAGGGAATAAGAAAGAAAAAGGAAATTACAACTTATCCTTTAAAGCCCAAGGCTTGATTTGCCTAGATCAAGCGTATAGATCTCCTAACCAAGTATGTGAACTTGTGATTGCAGTGGGTAGGAGATACTAGCCTATAGGACACGAATTATGAGCTAAGGAATGAAATGGCCAATTGTCACAATGCTCAAATTGCTCACAAACAGATTGCACAAAGTATACTCAAAGGTTTCTCAAGTGTAGCAAGTGTAAACAAGTGAGTTTAGGTGTCCTATGGCTTGTCCTATTTATAGGAATGGCCTAAGGATGCTTAAGGACGTTCTAGACAACTTCTAGGGGTTTCTAAGTGCTTAACTAGCCGTTAGGTACAAAGTTGTTGCTTTAACAACGGCTAATTAATTAATTCTGCAGTTGCTGTCAGAGACCATCTCGGTCGACAAATGGTCGACCGAGATACCTACTCGGTCGAACTTTTGTCGACCGACAGGCTCTCTGGAACAAGTGATTTGCAACGTCTTTCATCAACTGCCAACTAACTTGTCTGTTGTGTCTAACGGCTACTTTGGATCTTTCTCGGTCGAGAAGATTGTCGACCGAGAGTGTCTCGGTCGAGGAGTTTGTCGACCGAGATTGATCCTATTTCAAGGTTTCAATTTAGGCACTAATTATGTGTGTAAGTGTGCATAAGTAATCCTATTTGAATGGGATGACTTGTCTAACTGTGGTGTTTATCTAGGGAGAATCTAACGCTTGATTTACATGCAATTCTAAGTACTTGTACATTATATTTTTGTACAAGTTTTTACAACAGTGATTACATTGCATGAAATTATAAATACGTAAGCTTGTAGATTTTCCCTTGTTGCTTTGTCATCCTGCACACTCAAGTAGCACGTTAGATTAATAAGAATGAAATGTTTGTCATAATCAAAACAAAGGGATTTATAGATGTCCATTTAGCCAACAATCTCCCCCATTTTGAAGATGACAAACATTTCCAAAATATAAATAAAGGAAATATAAAGCATATGAGTTTCATACCTTTAGATTACCTTTTGTAGCTTTTTCTCTTGTGTATAAAATGTGTGCTTATTATTCCTCATGAATTATGGAACATGAAATCCAGATCATTTGGGAATATAGCAACTTTCAATGTAAAGCCAAGAGTTTATTTATGAAACTCATTAATTGAGTTTTACATAATTACTAAATTTTAGTTTTATATTTATCTCTCCCCCTTTGTCATTTCAAAAAGATAACCGTTAAGAATAAAAACTCCCCCTTAATTAGATATCCCATCAAATCGAATGAAAAAGATGTCCATTTAAAAACCAAAAATGTAAACAAGAGCGTTTGTTTAAGTAGCACAAATATCAAAGAAAACATCCTCCAAAGGAGTGATAAGCAATTGCTTCCTAATCTTGTTAAATTGATCTAGTGGAAGCAGTTTTGTAAAAATATCAGCCAATTGATCTTCCATATCAACATGATGAAGGGAAACATGATTTTTGGAGATGTGATCCCTTAAAAAATGATGACGGATTTCAATATGTTTAGCTCGGCTGTGTAAAATAGGATTGTGTGCTAAGTTTATGGCGCTTGTGTTGTCACAAAAAATAGGCGTAGATGAAAGATTAAAACCATAATCGCTTAACACTTGTTGCATATAAAGCACTTGAGCACAACAAGACCCAGCTGCCATATATTCAGCTTCAGTTGTAGATAGGGCAACCGTATTTTGTTTCTTGCTAAACCAAGATACTAGAGCTCTCCCTAATAAGAAACAGCCACCACTAGTACTCTTGCGATCAAGTCGACAACCAGCATAATCCGCATCAGTATAAGCTTTGAAATCCAAGGATTGTCCTTTTGGATACCATAAACCAAAGCAAGTAGTACCGGCTAGGTAACGAAGAATTCGTTTTACTGCTAGAAAATGAGAATGCATAGGTTGTGATTGAAATCGGGCACAAAGACCAACAGAAAACATAATGTCCGGTCTAGAAGCCGTTAAGTAAAGCAAACTACCAATCATGGCTCTATATAATGAATCATCAATAGGTTCCCCATTTTCATCCTTATCAATTTTGACAGAAGTAGCCATAGGAGTAGTAGCATGTTTGCATTGATCCATCCCAAAATGTTTTAAGAGTTCTTTAGTATATTTTTCTTGGCTTATGAATATTCCGGCAGATGTTTGCTTAATTTGAAAACCAAGAAAGAAAGTTAGTTCACCCATGAGGCTCATTTCAAATTCTTTTTGCATAATATCACTAAATTGTGTGCACAATGAATCATTTGAAGCTCCAAAAATAATGTCATCAACATATATTTGCACAACTAGGAAATCATATGTATATGTTTTGAAAAATAAAGTGGAATCTGAATTTCCAATAGAAAAACCATTATCAAAAAGATATGTTTTGAGCCTTTCATACCAATTTCTAGGTGCTTGTTTTAAACCATAAAGTGCTTTCTTAAGTTTATAGACATAGTCACCTTTTTCTGGAATTTCAAAACCAGGTGGTTGGGCAACATAAACTTCTTCTTGAATGATGCCATTTAGAAAAGCACTTTTGACATCCATTTGATAGAGTTTGATGTTTTTATGGGCAGCAATAGCTAGTAACATTCTAATGGCTTCAAGTCTAGCTACGGGTGCATATGTTTCATCAAAATCTATTCCTTCTTGTTGATTATATCCTTGTGCTACTAACCGAGCTTTATTCCTTATTACTTCTCCTGACTCATTTAGCTTGTTCCTAAAAACCCATTTAGTTCCTATTATGGTTTTATCTTGTGGTTAAGGAACTAAATCCCATACATCATTTTTAGTGAATTGATTCAATTCTTCTTGCATGGCTATTATCCAATAGTCATCTTTAAGAGCTTCAGATATCTTTTTAGGTTCAATGATAGAAACAAAAGCCATGTTTGCAACATCTTTAAAGGAAGAACGAGTTTTGACTTTATCATTAGGATCTCCAATAATTAATTCTTGAGGATGATCTTTAATAAGTCTAGGTGTAGGTTGTGGTTCAGTTTGGTGATTATTTGTAGCACCTTTCTCACTATCGTTTGGTATGTTTAAATTTTTGAATTGATTAGTGAGATCTATGATTTCTAGATTTTCAGATGGGGATTCTTCAAGAAAAGAAACATGAATAGATTCCTCAACTTTTCTAGATATAGTGTTATATACTCTAAAAGCTTTGCTAGAAGTGGAATATCCCAAAAAGAATGCTTTGTGTGATTTTGAGTCAAACTTATCTCTATCGTCTTTGGTATTTAAGATATAACATGTGGAGCCAAAGGTATGAAAATAGTCAACTCTAGGTTTCTTAGAATGTATTAGTTCATATGGAGTTTTCTTTAAATGAGAGTGAACAATTACTCTATTTAGCACATAGCGTGCAGTGTTTACAGCTTCAGCCCAAAAGGTTTTGGGTGTGTTATGTTCAAGCATCATAGTTCTAGCCATTTGTTATAGTGATCGATTTTTCCTTTCAACTATACCATTTTGCTGTGGGGTGCGTGGAGCAGAAAAATTATGAGTGTATCCTTGAGATGTACAAAACTCTTCAAATATATGATTTTCAAATTCCCCACCATGATCACTTCTAATGGTACATATTTTATTTTGTGAGAGATTTTCAATCTTGGAACAAAATTGCATAAAAACATGAATAGTATCATCTTTAGTTGCAATAAAATGTACCCATGTATATCTACTATAATCGTCAACAATAACAAAACAGTATCTCTTACCACCGATTGATTGTGTCCTCATTGGTCCAAATAAGTCCATATGAATTAATTCTAATGATCTACTGGTGCTAAGTACATGTTTTGATTTGAAAGATGTTTTAGTTTGCTTTCCCATTGTGCATGGTTCACAGTTTTCAACTTGATCAAAAGATAAAGTAGGCAATCCACGAACAAGATCATATTTTACTAACTTTTTGATAACATGTGAACTAGCATGTCCTAGCTTTTTATGCCATATTTGTAAGGTATTGTCATTTGCAAGCAAGCATTTTCCCACTACTGTTTTCATAGAGTTAGGTTTAAGAATATAAAGATTTCCAACTCTATTTCCTTCATAAACAACATTTGTAGTATTTTCTATTAATAACTTGCAGCAGGTTTTGTTAAATAAAACATCATAACCACTATCACATAATTGGCTAACACTTATCAAGTTATGGTGCAAACCATCGACAAGTAGAACATTCTTAATTTCGAGGTTTGTACCAACATTACCTATTCCAACGATTTTGCCCTTACCATTATCTCCAAAAGTGACTGTTCCACTTTTCTTTTCTTCAAAAGTTTGGAATGCATCCTTGTTTCCGGTCATATGTTTGGAACATCCACTGTTAACCACCCATTCCTACATTAAAATGTAGATTTTGGTACCCATGTGATGGTCCGATATGGTTAGAAACTTTTTAAGTACATACTTGTATAAAAGTTCTGATACAGAGAACCAGTCGGTCAACAATTGTTCGACCGATATCTGTCTCAGTCGACAATTTGTCGATCGAGAAGGTTACTGTATTACAAGCAAAGAAACGCAAAAATTTGCTCGGTTGACCAGTTTTCGACCGAAATAGGTGCTGTAAATTTTGATTTGTTAAAGACATCTAGTCGGTCGACAATACTTCAATCGATCCAAAGCTCGGTCGACAATATTTCGACCGAAAAGGTTTCTGTTTCAGAACAACAATGCAGAAAAATAATAACAATATGCATGACACCTTTTAGTTGAGATAAGACAATATAAATAGCAAAATAAAGCATTTGGTCATATCTCAACTACATTCCACTCTACTAAGTTTGGGGTTTTGGGATCCAAACTAAGTCGGACTCCTTAGTCTTGTAGGGGCATGAAAAGGAATATTGTCCAAGACGTAAGCAGAAATGGCAAGTAATAGAATCAACTTCATTTCTCTTTCTAGCCATTGTGTTCTTAGGTACAAACCTAGTTTGAGTTCTTTTGGGTTGATTTTTCTTTGGAGCATATCCCAAACCTTTTCTTCCATTGAAAACAGTGCCAACTCTTAGTATGTTATCAAGTATATCTTTTCTTCTTAACTCATAAAGTTCTCTTTGCAACATAGCAATGTCATTCATTTTCTTGTGTAGATCTTTTCTTGCTTGATTTAAATCAGAAAACAATGAGTCCTTTTCCTTTACAAGATTATCATAGTCTGAATGGTTACACAAAATAGGCTGAGTTTGAAAATCTTGTAGTTTAGCTAATAATTCAGTCTTTTCTTTAGAAAGAAGATCAACATTTGTTTCTAAAGTGAGTAGCTTTCTAGTACAATCATCTAAAGATGTTTTTAAAGATAAATTCTCAAGATCAGTGTTGTTCTTTTCAGAAGAAAGTTTATCTAATTTGGCAATGAGCTCATCATTCGATTTTATAGCCTTCTTTAGTTTCTTCTTGGCATCAATATATTTATCATGAGTTTCTTGTAAATTAGTAACTAACTCTTCTTTAGGAAGATCAATTAGGCTTACCTCTTGAGAGTCTTCATTGTCTTCTCTTGCCATTAGACATTCCACCTCTTCTCCGCTTTCACTCTCACTTGACTCATCCCATGCAGCTTTATAGGCTTTTTCTCCTTTCTTCTTGTGTGAGCTTTTCTTTCCCTTCTTTGCTTTGGGACATTCATTTTTGAAATGCCCTTTCTTCCCACATTCAAAGCATCTGGGAGGGGTAGAAGAACTAGAAATTTTGTTAGATTTAAACCTTTTGTATTTCTTACCGTTGACGATCAAGGCTTCTTCTCCTTCTTCTTCACTTGACTCTTCACTTTCTTGTGTGACGACTTTTGAAGCTTTGAGAGCCACATCCTTCTTCTTCCCACTTTGACGTTCACGTTCTCTTCTTTCTTCCTCTTCTAGATCTGCCTCATGAGCTTCTAAATTGCCGATGAGTTGCTCCATTTTGAGTCGAGTGAGGTCGTTTGCTTCTTCAATGGCTGTCACCTTTGGCTTGTATTTTGGAGGAAGTGATCGAAGGATTTTTGATACCTGATCTTCCTCAAGGACAGGTTTTCCTAGGGCACTTAAACCATTAACAATGGTAGAGAATTTTGAAAACATTTCACTAATAGATTCATTAGGATCCATACGAAAATGTTCAAGCTTCGTTTTAAGCAAGCTAATTTTGGAATTTTTGACTTGGACTGTACCCTCATAGGTTATGGACAGTCTATGCCAAATATCATAAGCTGTATCACAATTTGATATTCTATTAAATTCTCCTACCGAAATAGAACAATATAAGATACTTACAGCTTTTGCATTCATTTGGGCCAGCTTTACCGTGTTTGCATCCCATTCCGCAAATTCATTTTGAGGGAGCATATATGGAGTAGACACCATTCTCCATAGATCCCAGTTGATTCCTTGGAAGTAGAATTGCATCCTTCTCTTCCAATATTGGTAGTTTGTTCCATCGAACGCTGGAGGCCTAGCAACAAGTGTCCCTTCAATGTTGAGGTTGTTGAGCACTCCGTCACCCATTTCTTCAAGACCTTGTTAGGGTTCCTTGAAGCCTAGCTCTGATACCAATTGAAAAACTACTAGAGGGGGGGTGAATAGAGTTTTTGAATTATTTTAACAATTTATTGAATTCAAACAACCACAATTGAAATTAGAAGAAAGAGACAGGTGTTTAGAGTGGTTCCAACTATAGCAAATACTATAGTTGTCAGTCCACTACCCGGTTGCTTACCCAACCGGGATTTGAAAGTATTTATTTTATTACCTCTCGAGGATTTATACAAAATACAATACTTTCAACCACACCCTTTGAACAACCTTCACTTGAAGTAGGTGCACCAACCCTGAGGTAGCCTTCTTGAAGTAACTCCAAGCTCCCCCTTGAAGTAGCCTTCCTCTCTAGAAGTAACCTCCCGTTGCACCAGCCTTCTGAAGTAGCTCAAAGTCTCCTTCTTCGCCAAGAAGATCTTCACCCTCTCCAATCTGCAGCCTCCAACCTAGGAGTAGCAAGGAGAGTACAAACAATAATAGGGAATAAGAAAGAAAAAGGAAATTACAACTTATCCTTTAAAGCCCAAGGCTTGATTTGCCTAGATCAAGCGTATAGATCTCCTAACCAAGTATGTGAACTTGTGATTGCAGTGGGTAGGAGATACTAGCCTATAGGACACGAATTATGAGCTAAGGAATGAAATGGCCAATTGATACAATGCTCAAATTGCTCACAAACAGATTGCACAAAGTATACTCAAAGGTTTCTCAAGTGTAGCAAGTGTAAACAAGTGAGTTTAGGTGTCCTATGGCTTGTCCTATTTATAGGAATGGCCTAAGGATGCTTAAGGACATTCTAGACAACTTCTAGGGGTTTCTAAGTGCTTAACTAGCCGTTAGGTACAAAGTTGTTGCTTTAACAATGGCTAATTAATTAATTCTACAGTTGCTGTCAGAGACCATCTCGGTCGACAAATGGTCGACTGAGATACCTACTCGGTCGAACTTTTGTCGACCGACAGGCTCTCTGGAACAAGTGATTTGCAACGTCTTTCATCAACTGCCAACTAACTTGTCTGTTGTGTCTAACGGCTACTTTGGATCTTTCTCGGTCGAGAAGATTGTCGACCGAGAGTGTCTCGGTCGAGGAGTTTGTCGACCGAGATTGATCCTGTTTCAAGGTTTCAATTTAGGCACTAATTATGTGTGTAAGTGTGCATAAGTAATCCTATTTGAATGGGATGACTTGTCTAACTGTGGTGTTTAGCTTGGGAGAATCTAACGCTTGATTTACATGCAATTCTAAGTACTTGTACATTATATTTTTGTACAAGTTTTTACAACAGTGATTACATTGCATGAAATTATAAATATGTACGCTTGTAGATTTTCCCTTGTTGCTTTGTCATCCCGCACACTCAAGTAGCACGTTAGATTAATAAGAATGAAATGTTTGTCATAATCAAAACAAAGGGATTTATAGATGTCCATTTAGCCAACAGGATGCCTCAAGTTGGTGCATCTACTTCAAAGTGAAGGCTGTCCAAAGGGGTGTAAGAAAGTATTGTATTTTATTTCAAATCCTTGAAGAGGTAATAAAATTAATACTTTCAAAATCTCGGTTGGGTAAGCAACTGGGTAGTAGACTGACTACCTTAGTATTTGCTAAGGTTGGAACCACTCTAAATCCCTTGTCTCCTTCTTTCTTTTTCAATTGTGGTTGTTTGAGTTAAATAAGTATTGAATTTTCTTTAAAACCCTATTCACCCCCCCTCTAGTGGTTTTTCAACTAGTAAGTGTATAATGTGTATTGGGTTTTCAAGAAAATTTTGGCAGCATTTCCCGACTGTTCTCCAAGTACATATGTACTTAGAGAATAAATGGGGAAATGCTACTGAAATTTTCTTGAAAGCCCAATACACATTATACACTTACATCCTAAGTGAGATTAGGTATTCAAGAACAGTCCCAAACTGGGGTCTATCCAAGATTTACTTCTAATGAGTAAATCTTGGACGGGTTTCTAGGCCAACAAAAACATGTGTTGTCATTCTTATATATAATAAATGTGTGCCACCTATCCCATTCTTGAACACCTAATCTCACTAGTAAGTGTATAATGTGTATTGGGTTTTCAAGAAAATTTCAGTAGCATTTCATACTTAGAGAACAAACGGGGAAATGCTACCAAAATTTTCTTGAAAACCCAATACACATTATACACTTACATATTAAGTGAGATTAGGTGTTCAAGAACAGTCCCATACTGAGGACTATCTAAGATTTACTCCTAATGAGTAAATCTTGGATGGGTTTCTAGGCCAAAAAATTATACATGTGTTGTCATTCTTACATATAATACATGTGTACCACCTATCTCATTCTTGAACACCTAATCTCACTAGTAAGTGTATAATGTGTATTGGGCTTTCAAGAAAATTTTGGCAGCGTTTCCCTGCTGTTCTTCAAGTACATATGTACTTAGAGAACAAATGGGGAAGTGCTACCGAAATTTTCTTGAAAACCCAATACAAATTGTACACTTACATCCTAATTAAGTGAGATTAGGTGTTCAAGAACAGTCCCAAACCATGGACTATCCAAGATTTACTCCTAATGAGTAATTCTTGGATGGGTTTCTAGGCCAAAAAATACATGTATGTTGTCATTCTTATACCTACAATCCTAGTTTCATCATTCATATCCTATGTTTTGTGTAACATCATTTAATCATGCCTGTCAGTAAATACTAAATAGTAAATAAACCATGATTCCATATATCAAAGATTGAATCAAAATGAAGCCTAATGGCACATTGGGAGAGTGAGAATATTATACCTCACTTGAAGGTTGAAGAAGAAATATATGCAAATCAGCAAGTCAACAAAACCTGCAACAACACATTGGGAAGTTAGTCTTCCATAATAAACCTTACATGAATTCAAACGTTTCACAATTTTAAAAACTTTGTTACTTGTATATATAAGGAGAGGGAAAAGGTTACTTGCATCATTATCAACAATCATTAAATTGAGTCTTATTGTATTCACATTGTTATTAAATGGTTACTTTATATTATTGTGCATGAATTTCCATATATTACTTTTTAACCTATTAATTCTATTAATTCAATATTAACTTAGACTATGGCAGATTGTTCACATTTATGGACATGAAAACTTGAATTGTTATTCCAACTCATGTATTAAGCACATTATACCTATTATTAAGTATATATTAGCCACAATGTGAATATTAGTTATCAAATGAAGCATAAGCAAAATATTTCATGAACCCACTTATATGTTAGCACAAACTAGAAGTTATAAAGTTGGTGAGTCCCACTATGGAGCTCTAGAGGAGGATTATTGAGTAGATCATATGCTATAATGCAAATAACTGACAACTTGTTTGCTTTCATGCTCGGTAGACCGAATGGATATGTTATTTGTAAAATAAGAAGGCTTGTGGAGATATACATAGAAAGAGAGACCTTCCAATGGACTTTATTGTTTTTGAAAAGGCTTATAATTATGTACATGAACAGTGTTGTATAACTTGTATTGGATTTTGGAGAAAAATATGTGGCAATCTAATACATTGCATTAATTACACACATGTATGTTATCTGGAATGTCATTAAGCACAACAAGGATTACTGATTTTTGAGATTTTATGATTAGATGATGACCATTAAAGCTAAAGGCCAACAATTGGTCAAGTTATAGCATATAAGCACATAAAGGAGTCACTCTCAAGTCATGTGTGAACATAGAGGGTCCAAATGATACTTGGGGTGCATTTAGATGGTTTAAGAAATTAAGAACAATAAAAATAGACATTGATTACTGATCCAGGGGATTAGGGTAGCTAGGGTTCATATATATTATGAGCAGAAACATGTGTGAAGAAAAAACTACATGGGATGATTGTTGGGGGTTGCAAGCTAGATGGGAGAACAGGGGTCACAATGCAGAGCTGAAAGAGAATAGGTGACGGGCCGAAGAAGAAGAGGCGGCAGGCTGACTTACTTGCGTAGGTGATTAGGGAAAGAAGAGGCAGCGGGCCGACTTACTTGTGGCGGAAGGAGCGGCAGAGAAGGCACTGGTAGGCGGCAGTGCAGCGGCTGGTGGTAGTGGGAAGAAGAGGATCGGCAGTATGCGCGGCAGTAGTAGTTGCGGTGGAGAGAATCGCTAGAGAGACCTAACTTGAAATCAATAATAAAATAGAGAAAGGGGAAGAGTCTGTGGCTCACGCAGGTTCTATTCAGTTAACAGTTGGCGTCAGTTATTAAAAACTACTGATGCTTAAAACAATAGGCGTCAGTTCCCACAAAAAAGTGATACTTATCTTCAATTATAGTCGTCAGTTCTAACTAGAAAAACCGACGTCTATCTACATATGCCGACAAAAAAAGAGTTCTTGAATTATGACCACAGTCGTCGGTTTCCGTAGAATAACTGATGCCAAAGGGGGGTGAAATTTTTTGCGGGGACAACACGCGAAAACACATCGATGTCAATTATTGTAAGATAACTGACAATAAAAATGGGCCAAATTTCTGTCTCGCAAAAAACCTTTAGTCGGTTGCTTTGTTAACAACCGACGCCTTATGTTAAATTTTGGAGGTAATTTTTTTCACTAGAAAATTTAGATTTAGTGGTCGATTTTAGGTGTTAGTTGGTTATTGAGGAACCAACACTAAATAAAAAGCGATACCCCTGTCTGGACGCTCTTCATAGATAGATGTCGGTTTTTGTATTCAACCGACACTGTATGCTTTAGGCGTCGGTTTTTTATATAAAACTGATGCATGTAAATGTGACGTTATAAGCCATTTCTATAGTAGTGTAGTCATCACTCACTGTAAATGCAAGTCTTATCTATTATTGTTGTACTTTACTATCCACAATAATAACTTCCTAGGGACATAACTAGAATGAAAACTATTATTATACATATTATCTCATGTTCAAGTCCTCAAACCAAATCACATGTCAATGAGTAAAACCATTCTTAGGAAGTTATTATATTCATTCATTATCTCAATAGTGAAACAAACATAGTAAATGGAATTGCTATTATTTATTATCAGATCAAGTATATCCATTTTACAATCATCACATGATGTCTCTTAGGGCGTACAACCAACAAGTCCCACACTAGCAAGGAAGGTTCTTAGAGGGTTCATGATGGGCCTAAAGCAACAAATCCATCAACAATTGAAGAACTAACCTAAAATAGAATCCAATATGTTAATTGTCTTGCCAATAGATTGACTAGAATTCCCCATGAAGACCAATTTTGGGTTACATGAAATGCAAATGGTTTGGTTAACTCTTATTGGATCAATATGTTCTTGTACTAGTTTCCATATCATGTTTTATTTCATGTGGTGACTGTCATAATATATAATAGTTAAAATTTTTTATATGTGATAGTGATTCAATACATATGAATATAATATCAAATCTCTCAATTCAATATTAATTATAATATGCCTTCCACTATTAAATACATGTGAAAATGTCAATTAACTACATGTGGGCATGCTAATGCATGGTGCATTGTCGAGTCATCACTTAATGCATTATGGATCTTGGCTCACTAGAATATTTCTCACTTTGATGTTTTGAATAAATAGTGAGGGATTTTGATTAGATAAATATTGGGAGTGTTACTAATTAAAGTCCTACTTAATACTATCACATCAAATAAATATTTGAATCAAATTTTTGATTCGTGCAAATACGAGCTTGATAGATATAAGGACAGAAACACATAATAAGTTCTTATTTGAGTTGTCATAAAGAAAGAAAAGTTGAATGGGAATAACTTTAATGGATGGTATAGGAAACTGAGGAGTGTTCTTACTCGTGAGCATAAGCTCTATGTCATGGGAATACCAGAGCCAAATGAACTAGATGCAATTACACATAGAGTGGAAAGGGAAGCTTATGTAAGCATAGTGATGAAGCTATATACATAGTGTCTCATGATATGCTACATGAATCATGAACGTAAAAAGAAACATGTAAAAATAAGAGTTCAATAGATGGCCACACATATGAGGAATATGTTCTAAGAATAAGAAAGGCAAAAGAGGTATGATGCTCCAAGGCCCTGTTTGAGTGCAACTTGACTGAAGGTAATTCAGTTTGGCCTCATCTACTCAAGTTGATTGTGTATGGTGAAATACTAGAGAGACTAAATTTCTCCTTTGTCCAAGAGTTGGCCTTTAATGTAATAAATTTGTTTTTGATAACAAGGAACCCCTCACATGCATGGTCGATCCGGTCCAGTATGGTAACCCCAGAACCAATCACATACTTGGGGGCACCACGACAGGCTCAATAACGTGGGCCCTTGTTGCAGTCTAAGGGTTGGCAACCAGAATCAAACTCGAGTCCCTTCATTGCGGATTTTTGAGCCACACCATTGGGCTAATCCCTCGTCCCACTTCATATGTAACCTTACAATCATTTTTGGAATCCTACAATCATCTTGTCTTGAACTATAACATAAACTACTTTGTATGACCATTGTCATAGTTTCTTGGCATGTTGAGAACTATTGAGACTTATAGAAAGAAAGAAAAGCCAAAGTATGAGTTGATGGTAAACAAAGGAAATGGAAAGTCAATGAGAAATGGCAAAGGTAAGAAGATTCCTAAAATCTAGACAAAAACACACGTCTTCAAACTTAACGCTAAAGGAGGCATAAGAAAGGAAGAAATTTGTCACCATTGTTACCATGCTGAACATTGAAAAAAATCCCTCTTCACTTCGAGAAACTAAAGAAGGAGGGGATAGACATATCCACTTCTGGTATATATGTTATAGAGATAAACTTATCTACTTCTTCATATTGGATATTGATATCAGATGAAGATTTCACATATGATCTAATATGTAAAATATGAAAAGATATGAACCCTTAATGAAGAGAGAGATGGATCTACAAGTCATTAACAGAGCAATAATTGTTCCCACAATTGTAGGAACATATATTTTATCTGTGTCTGGTGATCTTCTCATTGAGTTGGAGAATTTCCACTATGTAGTTTTCATAATTATGAACATTATTTTCATAAATTTTTTATTCAAGAATGGTTTTGAATTTCTAATAAATAATGCTCACAATTCTATTTTGAGTGATGATATATTTATGACAGTGCTCCAATGTCCTATTATCTTTCTTCATTGGGTCTCTGGACAACTAAACATGACATAAATATCAATAATTCCAAAATCAATGACTAAAAAGACTTACCATTGTCACTATCAGCTTGGATAAATAAATGAGAAAATATTTCTACAATCGACACAAATCGTTATCTAGACTCCTTCAATTTTGAATCATAGAGACATGTGAATCTTGTTTTTTGAGAAAGATGAAAAAATCTCCCTTCACCGGTAGCAATGCGAGGAAACATGACTTATCCACACTCATACATACGATGTGTGTGGAATTTTTAGCAGAAGAACTAGAGGTGTTTATCAACACTTCATCACATTATGACTTCAACAAATAT
This sequence comes from Alisma plantago-aquatica, assembly GCA_963693085.1. Classification (NCBI taxonomy): domain Eukaryota; kingdom Viridiplantae; phylum Streptophyta; class Magnoliopsida; order Alismatales; family Alismataceae; genus Alisma; species Alisma plantago-aquatica. The sequence continues at coordinate 1,267,019,499 of OY856410.1, forward strand.
GTATTAGTGTATCTAATGAAATACAAATCAAAATCTATATAAAAGTTTCAAAGAATTCATGAATAAATGTTGAACCTAATTGGAAATAATACTAAAGCAATACTATCTTATTGTGGTGAATAATATCTAGGCCAAAAGTTTGAAGCCCTTCTAAGAGATATTTGTATTGTATCACAATTGACTCCACATTGAACAACACAACATAATAGTGTGTTCGAAATAAATCATCACACTTTATTAAGATTATACAATCAATGATGGGTTGGATAATGTGGCAACTTCCTTTTGGGGATATGCTCTTGAATTACATGGTTTGCACTTTGCACATACCTTCTAAATCGGTTCAAAATACACCATACAATTACGGAATGGAAAATGTCCTAATATGTAGTCTATGAAGATTTGGGGATATGAAATATGGAACGAGAAATGTCCCAATATGTTTTTATGAATATTTTGGTATGTGAATCTTATGTCAAGAAATAGTTCTCTAAAAAATTTAGGCCCAAATAAGATGATTTTTTTTAAATACACTAAGAAGTTTAAGAGTTATTATTTCTAGAATCCACCTAATACTAAGTGTTTGTCATGGGAACTCTTTTGTTCCTTAAAAAGGAATTTATTATCAAAGGAACTAGTCGGAGGAAAATTGGTCTCATAGAAGTTTGAGGGAAGCAAGGCAACAGTGAATCTGTGAAGCTGGATGAGAACAAAGAGAATCACAAGACATTGTAGAATCTCAAAATCCTCATGTAGTACAAGAACCTCTACAGTATAGTGGGACACATCTCGATCAAGGGATATTTGTAATGTTTTCATGACTCAATTAGATGGGTTTTTCGTGAATTATGATGAGCCAAGAACCTACAATAAGACCATTGAGGGACCATACTGTGGTAAATAGTTTGAGGTCATTTAATTTGAGATGGAATTTATGTATGTCGGCAAAGTCTAGAGTTATTGGATGTGCATGAAGGTGTAAACCCCATGGAGTGAAATTGGGTCTTCAAGAAGAAGATTGACATATATGGTAATGTACAAACATATAAAGGAAGGTTAGTTGCAAACGATTCCAGACAAGTTCAAGATGATGACTATGATGGATTTTTTTCACTAATTTCTATGGCTAAATCCACAAGGATCTTACTTTCCATTGCATCTTATCATGACTATAAAATTTTGAAAATGGATTTGGAAACTACTTTCTATAAGGGAGTCTTCTTAAGGACGTGTACATAACATAATATACAGATTTTACCACCCCAAATGAAGTCAATAAATTATATAATGTATAATTCACTCTATGGATTAAAAAAAGAATCTACAAGTAGAAATCTTCTTTATGATGAGATAGTCTAAAGAGTTTACCTAAATAAAAAACAAATATGAACCTTGCTTTTACAAGAAGGTTAGTGTGAGCATATTTTATTTCTCATATTATATGTGGATGGCATATTATTTATGGTAAATGACATACCCACCTACAATTGGTTAGAACTTGGTTGGGAAATACCTTCTCTATAATGGGAAACATCCTACATTATTGGAATAAATATATAGAGAGATAGATCAAGAAGGCTTCTTGTCCAAAACCAAAGTACATAGATTGACAAAATGATGAAAAGGTTCATCCCATAAGACTGTAAGAGAGGAATCTTACCATATAAAATTTGAATGTCCCATCTCTTTGGAAGAGTGAACATGCATGAATAAGATTCCATGTACATCTACAATTGGATTTATCATGTATGAAATTTTATTTACAAGCCAAATGTCTCATATTCTTTGAGCACAATGAGTAGTGATTGTTCAGATCCTGATGAAGATCATTATATTTTTAGAAGAATATCCATCATAAGTACTTGAGAATAATAAAGGATCAATTCTTGATACACAAAGGTGAAGCAGAGTTAGTTGTAAAGGGTTACACTGATGCAAAATTCCAAATTGAAAAGTATGATTATCGATTGTGCATATTTTGTCAAAATGGTGAAGCTACAAGCTAGAAGAGTTCTAAGCAGGAGACGATGGTTAACTCTATAAGAAAACTTGAGTACATTTTCATATCCAATGCAGAAAAGGAAGCTGTGTGAATTAAGAAGTCCATTAGTGAACTTGGAGTAGCTCCACCATTGAGGATGAGTAGATATTTACTGTGAAACCAATGGAATCCCTAAACATGATAAGGAACTCATATCTCATCATCGTTCCAAACACATATTGTGATTTTGTTATCTCATTCAAGAGATCATACAACAAGGACATGTACCGATTTACATAGTTCCAACTAAAAACAATATTCTTGATCCCTTAACAAAAGTACTTCTACAACATCATGGTCATGTTACATAACTTAGAATTAGGTTCATAAGTGACAGACTCTAGTGAAAGTGGGAAACTACTAAGTTTTTTCCTGAGAGAAATCATGTGATGATTACAATATCGATTAATTGTATATGTGTTGATGATTCATAAAATGTGATTCTACTATTTTTGCCTATTTTATTTTGAGATAATGAATAAATGTAATAATGTCCTAATAATGATTTGACTCATTGACATATGGTTTGGGTTGAGGACCTTACATGATATTGTATTGGTACTCAAGAGTATTCATTCTTGTTATGTCCCTAGTCATATTTTTGTGGTTATTATAGGACGACAATAATACATTAGACTAGTTTGTATGTTGAATGATGACTATTGGGCATATACCCTAATAGCACTACTACAGAAATGGCTTATAACGTCACTTTTAAAGGTGTCAGTTGTAATAATACACTGACACCTAAACAATACAACTTCGGTTTATAAAATAAACCGACATCGATCTGTGAAGGGTGACCAGACACGGGTATTGCTTTTATTCAGTGTCAGTTCCTTAATAACAAACTGACGCCTAAAAGTAACCGCCAAATCCAAAATTTTCAACAAAAAAAATTACCTCCAAAATTTAACATATGGTGTCCGTTAGTAACTAATAAACCAACGACTAAAGGTTATTCGTGAGACAGAAATTGGGCACATTTTGGTCGTCAGTTTTACAACAATGACCGACGCTTATGGCTTTTCCCGCGCTGTCCGCGGGAAATTATTTACACCCTTTGAGCGTCGGTTTTTGATATGAACCGACAAGTATGGTCATTAATCGATAAGATTTTTTTAATCGGAATATTTAAATAGACGACAATTTTTTCTAGTTAAAACCGACGACTATCATTGAGAATAAGTGTCAACTTTTTTGTAGAACCGACACCTTTAGTTTTATGTGTCAGTTTTATTAAATAACTGACACCTAATGTTAACTTAATAGCACCCGCGCGAGACTCTCCCCCCGTCTCTCATCTTTGTTTCATTGCTGAGAACATATGGCTGGCGGTTTGCGATTCCACCGCCACTTGTTCTGCTTCTGCCGTCGCCTGCTTCCGCATGCACCGCCGCCGCTCCTGCTACCGCCTCTGCCTCCTACCGCCGTCGCCTTCTACCACCTCTGTCTGCTACCACCGCCGTTCCTGCTCCTGCTACAACCGCCGCTCATGTTCCTGCTCCTTCTACCGCCGCCGGTCCTACGCCTGCCCTGCTCCCTCCTTCCACACGACCGTGGTCTAGCCACTGCCGCCTGATTAAGCCTCCACCCCCTGCTCCTCACACCGTCGGAGATCCAGCCTGAGGTAGCTGGAGGAGCTGTTGCACCGTCAGAGTTTGAGCTTGAGGTCATCGGAGCTAGCTTCTGCTTCCCCTACTAGGTAGGTTACATATCTTCATTTTATCTATTGATTTGTATCTACTGATTTATATTACTTATCTATTGATTTGTATTTATTACCTAATTTGATTTGATTATGTGCTTTGAATCCTTGAAACATGCATGTTAAAGATACATTGATGTTGAATGTCAAAATTAACTCACACGTGGGTCTTCTAAATGATGTTACACGTGGGTCTTCTAATTAACACCAAAAGTGGATTAACGCGACCTCAACATATATGTTAATGCTTAATGTGATGCAGTAAGACATTGAATGATAGGTAGCGATGGTGAAATTCATTCCGACCCGTGTTACTTTCATATGATAATTTAGTTCAACCCTTTTATTAATCACAACTTTAGAATAATCAATATTTAATTCAACCCTTTTATTAATCACAGAATAATCAATCAATCCAGCTTTTGTCTTAAATATTAGTTAAATAATCACAACCTTTGAAGCATATCAGTTTGTCCCCTAGTTAAATCACATCCAGACCTGCACAAAGATTAGACCAAGATTTTAAACCATCGCTCATCCACGAGTTTCCTCCACTACATATGTGGTTATGAATAACATTAATGTTGCTTTTGTTATAACAATCTGGAAAAATGTTGCTTTTGTTATATATTGGGCATGCTACTTAATTTTCTATGGTATAGCTACCACGAGTTTTGCTACAAATATCTGTATATCAAGTTAAGGACATGTTTCTATTGTGACATGTTGAGTTTTTTTCTATGTTATACCCACCACGATTTGTGTTATAAAATAATACATTGATTAATTTAGGAAGCATTGATATGTTATTATGGCTATCCACAAGTGTTTTTATAAGAAAATTGTGTGTTGAATGAGGTTGTGAACAAGGGACTGGTGTTATATTATGTTGGCCTGGATACCCGTCCAAGATTTACTCATTAGGAGTAAATCTTGGATAGTCCCCAGTTTGGGACTGTTCTTGAACACTTAATCTCACTTAGGATGTAAGTGTATAATGTGTATTTGGTTTTCAAGAAAATTCTGGTAGCATTTCCCCGTTTGTTATCTAAGTACATATGTACTTGGAGAACAGTTGGGAAATGCTGTCGAAATTTTCTTGAAAACACAATACACATTATACACTTACTAGTGAGATTAGGTGTTCAAGAATGGGATAGGTGGTACACATTTATTATATATAAGAATGACATCACATGTATAAATCCTAAAGTTTTACCCATATGTCTTATGAAGGGTTTGACATAAATGGTTTCTCATATTACACAAAGAGTCAAGATGATAAGAGTGTCATCCAAAATAGCGGGGTCACCCTTCAAGCATCTTCATTGTTTTTTGCAAGTGCAAAGGATAAAATTCCACATGAAGCTAAAATGTCATATTACAGTGTCATTAAATACATATGGGAGTTTGACTATGTAGATTTCATAATTCTGCTCTTTAAATGTAATTGGGGTTGACAACAACAAAGGAGTTATAGTGGATGAATTGGGTTTCACGTTAGTGAACTTTGAAAAGATTGGTGATAAGGGCGAACCATTCATATTAGCATCATAGGTGAAACAAGTATTTTATATCGATGATCCTGCAAATGATAAATGGTCGGTTGTTCTTCATGGTAAAAGACAGTTCATTGAAGATTCTACAGATGAAGAAGAGTACTATGATAAGTATGATGACTCCAGTCCATACTCAGTTGGGTTGCCAACACCACCAAACATTGAAGCTGGGGATCACAATGACTTGTATGTTCGCGGGGATCATAATGAAGGATTGTTAATTGATAAAAGATCACAATATTAGAGGCATGGATGTTTATATTTTTATTATATTTTATTTTTCTGAATGTGAACTTTACAATGTGAATGTGGACTTTACAATGCGAATTACTTTACAATGTGAATGTGAACTTTACAATGTGAATGTGAACTTTAAAATGTGAATTACTTTACAATGTGAATGTGTAATTTACAATGTGAACTTTACAATTAGTGTTACTTTACAATGTGAAATTTATAATTTGAATGTGAACTTTCAGATGGTTGATCAGGACCGTGCTGGTGATCACCATGAGGGTGAGGATGTGCTTGCACCACCTGACAATGTAAGTTTTAATTAGAATATATCCCTGAGGTTTCTATCTATATGTTCATTTATAATTATATTATGTAAGTGTGTTTGTTTATCAAATTTTAGGTTGGTGATGTACCCCCTGAAGAAACTACAACACTTGATGAGTAGCAAAAGAAAATTGAGAAAGTGAGGGGCATCACAATGATGAACAAGTTAATACAGAAAAGGGGCAATGGACCCAAATTGGCTGTGGATTTTGATCAGGTAGGAAATCCATATGGAGTGAACCGCAACTCATTTGTTTCATATCTTGGGGTTCTTACTTACAGCCATTGCAGTCCTATCCTAGAATCATGGCATAAAGTTCCAAAGGGGAAGAAATACTACATATGGAAGGAACTATGTGTGAGTTATTATTATTTGTAATTCTATTTGTGTAGATTACTAATTTTTAGGATACTAGTTAATAGCAATTCTATTTAATTTGCAGAGCATATTTGATCTGGATGAAAAGCTGCATCGTAAATGTGTGATGCAACGTTGTGGGAGGGTCTTAAGGAACTATAGGACCAATCTCACCCGAGATTACATACGCGATGCTGAGAATAGGTTCTTGATTGATTCCAATTCTAGACATTGATCAGTATTTCACTAACTCTACACTAATAATTTTTGTTTGTATTCTCTTTGAAAAATAAATATAGGAAGAAGGAAGCCACACAACAATAGAACTACTTGGAACCCAAAGAATGGGAGGAGTTTGTTACCCAAAGAAAAACAGATGAATTCAAGGTATTAAGCGTCACTCCCAATTTAATTAATATACATTTTTATGTATTCACCTATTCAAGATTAACCTTTAGTATTACTAACCAAATCAATGTGCTAACTAACTAGGCTATCAGTGATGCTCAACGAGCAAGGCGTGCACTGAATGTGCATGACCATACAATGGGTCCAAGAGGATATGCAGACATTCACCAAAGACTACAGGCTGAGTCTACTCAGCCTACTGCTACTCAGGAGACTACAGAGTCCTCTACTGCTGCTCCCGCACCTCTGCCTCATCATGTTATGTGGATAGCTGGGAGGCAAAATAAGAAGGGAGATATACCGAAGCCCGCAACCGCTGAGGTGGCTGCAAAAATGGTAAAAATAAACTCTTAGAGCAATCTATCGATATTGATTATTGTTATGTTTACTTATGAATTTTTGTTGATGGTGATTAGTGAGAGCTGCACGAGTAGAGGAAGGAAGGCAAGTTCATCCCTCAGGGCACAAGGGATGAACTGACAGTTTCTCTGGGTAACCCAGAGCATCTTGGACGTGTAAGGGGTGCAGACACTGGTGTGGGCATCAAAGCATTCTTTGGGCCATCCCAGCACAAACCTATCCCAAAAGCGGGACTTTCACAAGCTGAGGTAACTTATTCTTATTTTAGAACGTTATTGCGAAAGGGAATTCAATAATTAGAAACTAGCATTTCTTGTATACATGTATAGGTAGATTCCTTAATTGATAGGAGAGTCGAGGAACTAGTTGATAAAAGACTCCAGGAAGCATTTAATAAGTGGCAGGCGTCTCAGACTGCCACTCAGACAGTACCTATGGCGAACCTCTCTTCTCCTACTGCTCATACTACAGAGGTTGGGAGTAATCCTATAGACCCACAACCTAGCACATCCTTTGTAAGTATTTTTATGGCATATATAATAGCTAGTTTGTTCAAGATGATCATATGTTTGTGTATATATGCATATAACATTCTTTACGTAAATTTGTAGGGGTTGAAGCCATGTTGACTACAAAGTGAAGGATATATCGTTGCAGATGCATCGGCTTACCCACCCCTTAAAGGGTGCATGTTTCATGGGAGTCCAATACCATATGGCATGGTACGTGTGAGCCCGATACATATACTCACTGGCTGGACAAATCTTGCACTGCCTCATGCACACCTAGATGCTGAAACACTTGGTGAGGCAGTAGGCAGAGTGATACTGTGGCCCGAAGCAGATGTCCTCTATACTGATAATATATGATAAATTTCCATTACTTTAATTTGTTAGTGTGTATATATATATGAGTTAATTGACATGAAATTATATATACAGGTCAAAAAGACGAGACCCGCTACATCTCGGCCTCCACCTCCTCGACTACCAAGTTGGCTTCCAGGGGACCTACATGCCTCGATAGGTCCTAATTGTAGGAGTGTGACAGTATGGATCGGAAAAAATAATCCAAATTGCCCTATAATTGTTACTATTACAGATAATGCTGCAAGTAAATCATACGATAACAATCTATTTATACAAGTTTAGCATACATATTAATGCATACGTAATAGAAGTTCTGAATACGTATTAATGCAGGTCAAACATTCGGAAACAACATATTTATGCAAGATATTTTGGAGTTGTTTAGTTATGAATGGCTGAACACGTCTATGATAGAGATGTGGATATGGTGAGATGAATGCATATGACAATCTAGTTTATACATCCATATACCTTATTTTATATACGGCAATCTGGTTTCTTATATATTAATGCATACATAATACATGTTTTGCTGCCATTTATATAAGACATGTATAGATTTTGGGTTTTCCCATGAGGGTTTTTTAGTTCCATCTTTGATTAGTCTTGTAGATACAAACCCTTCTTCAGTTACTTCATACTATTGTGATGCTTTTGAATATTTTGGTAAAAATAATAAGATGGTGATAATAGCTCCATTCAATGTCGAGTAAGTTTACTTTGCTTGTAATTTGGACTTAACAAAATTACATTTTTATTGCAGATATTGAGTTATTAATTTTCTACTTTCTTACCTGTAGTGCTAAGCATTGGGAGTTATTAGTTATTGTCCCCAAGACATTTACCGTCTATTATCTAGATCCTGTGGGGAGTGAGTTGGATGTATTATATGGACATGCAATTAAAAGGCCATTATTCTCATGAGAAATATTTTATGTTTTTATATCTGTTAACATCTATTACTGCATTACTATTTAATTATGCAATTTAATGTGTTACATTAACAAATATAGGGCTTTACAGGAGTACAAAAAAGCTGGAGGAAAGGTCTCCAGGAAAAAAATCTAACACTCATTTGGGAGAATGTGAAAGTAATTTTATGACTCCAATGTATATATTATTTATGTGAACTGTGCTTATTTGTATTTTTGAATATTTTGTATGTTTCAATTTATAGTGTGCTACACAAGACAATGACTGGGCATGTGCCTACTATGTTATGCGATTTATGAACCTAATCATCAAACATGCCATATTGGAAATCGATAACATACAACATGTATTATACATAGTCGCGTTAGATAATATGAAATATATGAATCTTATTATATATTATTATAATTATGTATGTACACCATTCTCTTTGTAGGTCTTTAAAACTGAGGACTTCAACACAGGTGCAAAGCGTTTCGATGTACATGCTCCCTATACGAGAGATGAATTAGATGCTGTAAGAGAAGATTGGGCAAAAGCCCTGCAAAGCGTGGGAATTTTTCAATATGATTTTGCTGACAATGATGACAATGATGAATAAAGAATAACTTTGTTCTCATAATTAATTTTGTGTGAATGTGAATGAATTTTTATGAATTTTCATATGTGTGTGAAAATCATCAATACATGAATGTTTCTACATGTGTCTGAATGTGAAAAGAGATGAAATAAATGGAACTGCAGGTTGCTACTGGTTTCTAAATGCATGTGATGAAAAAATAATATGAATTAAATGTTCTTATACATGAGTGTGAATCACATATATATAATATTGTCCATCATGTTAATTTTGCAGGTTTGTGGCCTGTTGTTGGCTGATATCAATGGATGTCGTAAAACTTGTAGTTCAGAACTGAACTGCAGGTTTCTCATCCTGCGACCAACCACAGCAGGTCTATAGACTGATAGAAAAAAAAATCAAAACATAGGTGTGGATTATTTGAACAAAACCGACACCTATGTTATACGGCGGTGGTTTTCCACCTAAAACTGACGTTTATGTGACCAGGTACCACGGCCGTACTGGGAAGCACGGCTGTGGTGGCAGACAGGGGATAGGGCATCTGTTATTATCACAAAACCGACGTCGGTTCAGATGATGTGGCGTCAGTTTCTATTAGAAAACCGACGCCTATAATCCCTTTGCTGGCGTGTTTTTGGTGGCGGGAAGAGTTTTGGCGGTGGTTGTTTAGTAAACAACTGACACCTATAGTCCCTTTGCTGGTGCATTTTCGGTGGCGGGAAGAGTTTGGACGTCGGTTTTTACTAAACAACCGATGCATATAGTCCCTTTACTAGCGCATTTTCGGTGGTGAAAAACATTTTGGCGTCGGTTGGGATCTGACGCCGAAGGTATCCCCCTTTAGCGGTGCCCACTTGGGTGTCGCTTTGAAACCGACACTAAAGAGCTTAAATAACCGACGCTAAAAGACTTTTATGTAGTAGTGTAGCCACCATTTGATGATTTTAGCAGGGATACATTGTATATGATAAAGAAATTTCACTTATTATTTTTGTTTCAATATTGAGATAATGAATACATGTAATAATGCCTTAATAATGTTGTGGCTCGACGACATATGGTTCTAGTTGAGCACGTGAACATGTGATCATATGTATACTCAAGCATATTCATCATGGTTGTGTCCCTAGTCAATTATTGTTTTGGATACTATAGGACAAAAATAATTTGTAAGACTAGTGTGTATCTTGACTGATGACTATGTCTCTTTATTCATGATATTGGACATCAATTAAGACACATGGGAACTTGTTAGAGAACAAGTTGTACTGCATAGACCCACTATGATAATGACATATCGAAGTAATTTTGTGGTAGTCAGAGTCATTTGTAAATGTGGAAGTGGTGATTATAATCCTTTAACCAAGTGGGTCACCCAATCTATGAAATAGGACACCTAGCCGAGTAACTAGCCATATTGGGAAAGTCATAGTCAGATTCCAATCAACCAGTTCAAATTTCAATTGAACAACTTTTCTTTTTTGCTTCATTTCTTGATTTGTGTCTAGTCAACTGACTGGTAAAAAAAAGGGTGATCATTTAGTCATATACACTCATTCTTTCAATTGATATAGCTTATCAAGTCGACTAACTACCTTGCTAATTGATCATCATGGTTGGAAATCAACCTCTACATAATTTAGAACCATTCTAACTATGTTTTTATTTGTGAAATTCTTTTACATTGAGAATTATTACGTGAGTGACCACGTAGGTCCATACTTCAGTGGTAGAGATGTCAAGGAACTCACAAACAAAGAGTGATATCTAGCAGTAAGTCATTTCTACCTAAGTAATAGGTACAAGTTTGGGAAAAACTTTAACCTTTAAGTGACCAATGTTACCATGACCATATAATCTCTTTGGCCTTTGAATCCATATTCAATCCAAGGTATGGAGTAGTCACCATATTCATATTCAATCTTTGTTTCTTGAACCATAGCAAATTATTGAGATGTGTGATCTTCATATCATATATTGATCCAAATGAGCATGGCCACACATTTCTCGATTTCACATATCAAGTGGCTAGGATATCACTTAAATAATAGGGACAAATTAGAAATACATATCCATAATAATCAAGTGTAATAATGCACCAAATCACTACTTGTATGGAAACCCTTATTCAGAGTCATGTTGGGTAGTGTTAAAGTACATAGAACAACATGTGATCATTGTAGTGACTTAGGTGTAAGGATCACAATACCATATTCACTTAAAATATGAATTTTAGTTCCATGAAACGGCCTTAATGTGTCATTCTCAAAGGTTGTTCATCGAGTACAATTTTTTTTCTTCTATCAAGAACCCATGTAAATGAATTGATAGTTAGTATCATAATTAAAGAGTTGTATAGTCATCATTCAGCCTACACATTAGTCTTATGTAATATTGTTGTCCTATAATATCCACAACAAAACTAAAAAGGGATACAAAAAAATGAATAATCTCAACTATAGATATGATCTCATTTATAGGTCATCCAAACCATATGTCATTGTTTAATACATTTTAAGATCTTATATCTTTGTTCATTATCTCAATGATGATGCAAACAAAATAAGTAGAATTTCTTTCTTAATAATCAAATCATATATATGTATATATATATCCCTATTAGAATCATAAAATGATGGCTCTTAGGGCACAAAAACAACATTTATGTTATGATCTTTTATTATTGTCAACACATAGCTAGTTCATTATTGGCTCGTGACAATGTACCCTATTAGGGAAATCAAATAGATAGTTTATTTTTAGCTCATTGCAATGTACCCAATTTGGAAAATCCTATTTTCTTTCAAACTTTTTTTTTGTTATAGAAGAAAATGAAATATTTTGTGACTTATTCCAGAAATTTAATAGTTATGTTGGTTTTGACAATCTCTCTCTAATTACCCTAATGAGTATGTGGGTAGTTTGAGAATAAGTTGTCACAAAATGGACATCTATAGCAGAAACACCTAGTCTAACTCCCACTTATAAATGGGTAGTACTCGACTTCCTTTGGGAACATATTTATCAACTCATCAAAGGGTTAGGAGGAATGTTTTCTCTAAGTTTAAAATAGGCAAAACACTCACATAGGGCAATAGTCATAATAAGTGAAGAAAATTCTTTAAAGAAATGTAACATGATATGATTATAAACTATACAAGTAAGAATTGCAAGATAGTATTGAATGGTAGAAGTCAATGATATCACTCATTCAAAAACATTTAGCAGTAAAATGGGTTCACTGTAGAAATGAGTGTAAGAAGAGGAGTTAAGTTGAAGACAACATTTGAAATCTATATACTAGTAAAAAGTTCAACTTAGTTGATTGATAGTATTTTGTTTGTCTTGAATTGTTTGGGCTACACCTGTAAAGCTACAACTAAATGGATGAGTACAATGAGCCTATTGCAAGGTCCTAGGGTTGTTGGTACTCCCTAACCACTATATATACCTTTATATTTAAGAAGTTTGGTTTGTCCCTAGTTGTATGGGATCAATGGTATGTGACCTAGGATAACTTGGTCTTATAACATGGGTAATAAGCAAGAGCACAACACAATATAAAAAGGAAATCATTGTGTGATGTTGACCATCAAACCCCTAAGTGAAATAGCAATTCTATACAAATAAACATCACTACTAGAAAAATAAACTACATCCACCAGTCACCCCTTATTACCTGAGGTCCCACACTCGAATGGCCTCATAAGTGAAATTCACATGGGTATCCCACCCATGGGAGGTCCCCAAAGACTCCTTAGACAGCCTCCCAATTGATACTTGGGTACAAGAATAGAATCTAGTAACATATTCACGACCATTAAAGATTCCACTAGAGAATCTAATTCATTTCATAAAAAAAATTCTACCAAGGAAGATCATGGTGCCTAAGACATCTAGATATTTGATAAATAAGGGTATCGCTTCATCTTTCTCTCTTCCTCTTTATCTTTCCATATAATAATAGAAATTATAGATGACAGGATAAAAGTATAATCTTAGAAGTCATGTTTATGGAGAGCCCCTAATTTCATTCACGACTCATTGAAAAAGAGGAATTTCATGAATTCCAATGTAGATTGATATGATCGAAATAGGATTTCTAACAGTTTAAAATTGAAATTCATGAAAAATTGTAACTTTGACCAGTCTTGTTCATACTAATCCGTTTTAACATATTTTCCATTTCACATCCATTGTCAATTCTTATCAGCAAATGAATATCCCTAGCAAAGAAACTAAAATAACATTCTACTAATATAAATATAAAACTAGATGCTTCATTTGAAAATATTTATTTGATATATCATAGTTGAAAGGGAAAAGTACAAAATTAGGCATGTATAAAAAAATTGATAAATTCCAAGAAAAATAACCAATTTGTAGATATTATCTCCAAATATATCGGTTATCAAAATATTTCTATAACAAAAGAATCAACACAAGATTTGATCGATATATTTCCATAAACATCCCAACACCCTAATTTTCCTATAGATTGGGGTTTGTTTTCTTCTATACAACTTGACTGAGTGTATACTATGCCATAGTCTTTAGTTATGATATCAAACTAGGACAAAGAAGAAGAAATTGGGGAAACTAGATGGCAATTAGGGTTTCCCTTGAATATTTGGGAAATTTTTGCTTGAGTGGACAACAAAGCATGACTTAAAAATTAGCTGCATAGAATAGAAACTCAACAAAAATTACCCCAAAAAACTATGTGGGGTGTTATAGATTGAATTATGGAAAACCTTGGAAATTGCCTCAAATCTTTATCCCTCCAAATTCTTATTCCACATTGTTTTATGGTTGTTATAGGTGATTAGTATTGCAATTAATTCATATATAACACTCTAGATTCTTGAGTAAGTTTCATTCCTTAAATTATTTAATTTCATTTGTAGTCTCATGGGTTTGGAAAACCTTTATCCCTGAGGGGGGAAATTTGTCATAAATATGCACATATTGCCTCTAATTCAACCCTAATCAATTTCTATATTTCCTACAACATTCCAAGGTTTCCAAAAATCCTACTCTATATCTAAACCATTTAAATAAGTTATTTATATTACTTGTGTACTAGTCCATTATATATCTTGTGTAGCATCATATTAGCCCATCAAACACAATTTAGATAGAATCTAAGTTTTTCTTCTTGAAACTCCAACACAACAATCTAGCCAAGTGTAAAACATGTAAATTTAAGCAATAAAAATAGAAATTAGGAATTCAACATCATATTAGTACAATTTTAATATTCAGTAAGAAGAGGATTTTTTTTACTATCGGTGGGATTAGGATCTCACATTTTGTCATTATGTTGTTGATCTTAGTGTGCTTGTAGTAAGACCTTTATGGTTAGCTAATGAGATTTATCTATGTATTTGTAATTTGATGGGTCTAGTCAAGTTAATCAAGACATTTGGAATTACATGACAAAGTGAGTAGCATTAGTAGTTCCTATTGAATTAAACTTAGTAATTTAATGTTGTCTCATATATTGTATAGAGTTGAATAATACGGGGGATGTTGTTGTATGATGAGTTGAGTTGAATCATTTTTTATTTACAATTATTACAAATTGCAATGCAAAGAATTAAAAACATTGTTATATAGACATTAGATTTTCTCATATGTGCAAGATTTTAAACTCATTTCTTCAAGATATGGTAATGTATACACACATATATGTCTATATATCATTTTTGGTTATGTGTTATCATGGTTACAACCAAATACTTTATGAAGAACTAGATGTATATAGTTGATCCATCAATCGTGAGATTTCCTCTTATATCTTACATATCATAGTATCATAGAAGTTATTTCTATGTACATATAGAACAACTCTTATTGAAATACCCAATAGAGAATACATTGCTTAAGTTTAAGTTAAAAAAACTCTTTTGAATATTTTATACGAGTGAAGCATGTTTATTAAAATGAAATATCCAAGTAACTAATAAAATAGTGTAGACTTAAGAGGAAAATGAATAAAATTAGGACATTGAGTTAAGATGTAAATGAAAATAATTTTTTTATTAACAATTGGTATAGAATAGTTCTTAATAATTATAAGCTAGCATTATCTTTAATTTTGTTAACTCGTTTTAAAAATTATTTATCATACTGTAGAATGCCTCCTTAAATATGATAAGTGTTATTAGCTATCCAACCACTAAGACACTTGAGACTCATATGAAATGTTTTATATTTTGAAGTTGAGAGTCTAGGTATTAATAACATTCATTTTAATGAATATTTCATACCTTTTTATGATAGGAAATTATCTTCATATGCATACAATGATCATAAATCCTCTATTCTACACTTTTCTTATAAATGCTTTGTTGGTTAAGTTACCTCCAAAATATGCAAAAAATTGGATTCTAAACTATGGAACTCGATAGATAGGCTATCGAACTCCAAGGTTGACCATTAATCATGAAAAAGATCCCAAGCAGAGTGAAGGTATTAAACTCAACTCTACATGTTAATCATAGAAGCACACTCAGACATCGAGATAGAAAACATGTTGAGTAGATTGCACCATAAATGACACCAATCAACCTCTAGGTCAATTAACCACCAATGTCAAGGAAGCTATCGACCTCTTGGTCAATTAAGCCCATCCAAGTACAAGAATCAATAGGGCAGTTGAGCTATGAGATTGATAAGGAATCAATCAAGCTGATACTTCCAACTCATCAATTGACCTTCAAGTTGATGCTTCACAAAGACAATCAAGCTAGGCATAAGTCCAAAGCTCAATCTCTCACTCATCAATTTTTCAAAGATTTGGCTTCTGGTCAATGGTCATTCTATCAATCAAGAAGCCCATAGATCTCTCAAGATAGATAATTGGAAGTTTTCAAGTTGATGCCAAGTGGACTAATCATAGGTAGACACAAGGCTGATCACCCTATAATTAGAACCCCAAACATCAGTTTCAAGACGTCTTATCTTTAGAGAACAAGGAGAAATTTTGGAAAACTAAGACCAAGATCATATTGATCAATCTCACGAGTTGTATCAACCTACCAAGATAGATAAACCTCTGATCTTACCACCAACCACTTCCACCTTAATTAACAACACCAACAACCGAAGAAGGAGATTGACCTCCTAGGTTGATAGGTGAGATTGATCGACCACTCAAGGCCATCGACCTCTCTTAGGAAGATTCAACTGAAGGTGGGTAGATCAACCTCTCAACTTGATCTACCCTATCGACATCTCTCATTGTTATTTTACTAATTTCATTGTTTTCTTTCAAGAACAATGACTTGTTCAAGTTGTATTTGTTACTTAACTGCAGCATGAGTGGTAAGCTTGTTAATTTTGGTTGGGAGTATCCATCATGCCCTACTGACTAGTAATTTTTTTTCTATTTAAATACATATGTTCTTATGGTTTGGTTTCTATACTCCTATTTAAATGCATCACTTGATTGATTATCTACCTTCTTGTGATGTTTGATATGAATGAATTTGAGAGAACTAGTTCAAGAAGATCTAGAGTATAGATTGGTAATGAGCTAGGAGAGTGAGGAGTTTCTATATTAAATGTCATATGTGTATACCTTGATGTGTTGGTTATCATCTTGAGAGAGAGGTGTTGTTAGATAAAAATATAACATGATCTTGTGAGATAGAAGGCGTTATACATTCATTGTGATTGTTTGCAAAACTTGTCAAGAATATATATAAACTAGAAGAGAAGGTTATGCATGATCAATATTGGTCCTATTGGTAAAACCTAACCTAAGTTCCCTTTTATCGTATTCATAATTACCTATGTTCTGTTTGAGTTTTGTAACTTACATTTACTACTTTAAGAAAATTAATTCATACTTAATAGGAATACTAATTTTATCCCTTTTGATTCGATTAAGCTATGCTAAGGTTCTATATTCTTTTTTTTATTTGTCCTTATCCATGTTATCAACCTCATATTACTACAATATACTTCATATTTAGTTGCAAATATATTATGAATTTGGGTATAAATTTAAAGTCTAATACATTCAACCAATCAATTATATTTATACTTTTAACCTAAGTTAAGGGTGATCAAGTATCTGGAGTAATAATGAAATTGAATATAGTTGTAGTTGGCATTGTATTCCTACTTGTCTAGTAATGTGGTTGCAGTAGAATGAACGATTAGTGTAATGTGATTTGTGAAAAGTATAAATGTTTGAATTATGTGTTCTTGTTGATGATTTATATGACAATATAGGATTGGGATCAAGCTTGGTATTCAAGATTTCAAGATGAATCTTTATATTGAATGAGTTCATTGATATTAGAATTTGCTAGTTTTTGAATTACCACATTTAAAATGAAAAATTTAAAATCATAATTTGAAAGTTTAGTTATAGGTCAATCTTTTAGATTTACATAATCGGTTGCTATATTACTAGTCAAGAGGGTAGATCTGTACCATTTTGACACAATATATCCTTCTCCTTTCCATCATCTAGTATCTTATCTCACTGGGGATAAATATCATCTAGTTTTGGTACTTCTAACTTGGTTATAAATGATAGGGCCAAATTCCATGTTGAGATCCTCTGACATCCTATGCATGCCCAACTTTGATCAAAAGATACCATAATAAGATATATTAGCTATCCAAGACAATAATTCCTCTAAATTATTGCAAATAGAGTTTCATAAACATATAGTTTGATGCATAACGTAATGATTAACATAGTCATACTATCCCTATAAGTTGCACATTAAATATCTAGATCAACATGAATAGAAGAATTGAATATAATCAAGGTTATGCAAATTAACCAAAAGCATAGCTACAAAGTGTGGTACAATTGAAATGAACTGAAACACCACCATTCAATATAATTTTAAAATTGATTTGGAAATGAGAAAATAAAGCAACAATCTTGGGCAACAGGGATAGAGATCATCCTATCATTGGGGAGGGGGATCATCCATAGTGTCATTATTCATCATGTCACCTCAATTTTAATCCGAGACCTCTTTCTAATTGATGATGTAATCATATAGGTGTCCTACATTGGACATGTATAGTGTTTTTTTAGTAGGATTTTATATTAGAAAGGAGTATACATGGTCGATATAAGATGTTAACTTTAGATGTATACTGTGTTGGTATGGTATGCTCAGAGAGACAATCACATGATGATTGTGATGGTATGAAGGATATGACTAATAATAATCGTAAAGGCAATCTTCCAATTCATTCTGTTTCACTCAGTTATGATATAATGAGGAAACAAAATGAATGTATAAAGAATGATAATAGTCAATGTCATATGTCTTCAAGTACTTGACATGAAAATGAGATCATACAAATGCTAAGAGTATGTACATTCTTATAATGTCCCTAGTCAGTTGTTACCGTGGAAGGCAGATTAACACCAGTAACTCTAAAGACTAGAGTGTCGGTTGGTTGATGACATAATCTCATTGGTCATGATTTGTGATATCAAACCAAACACATAGATACTTATTAGGGAACAATGTATCAGACAGACCCACCTTGAGAGTGACACATGGAGACCATCATAGGTGATCATAGTCATCTCTCATAGTGAAGGTGATGATTGTGGTTCTTAGACCTAAAGTCACTACATACATCACATGTCATTTGGTATACTTGACATCATCAAACGTAGTCCTAAAAAGGATTATCATAAAGGTGATGATTGGCTAATGATGACACATGGGGATTGACTGTGAGTGATGTAGATGGGATTTGTCCCCCCTACTTGAGTTGGATATCCTGACCACTTGATAAGTGAGACTGAGAAACACATGTGCATGAACATGTGAATCAATATATGATATTGAGGTGACATATATCTCAGACAACCTGCTCTAGTTTAAGGAACATGGATTGAACATTGAGAAGATGATGTTTCCATGCCTCGAGTTTATTCTAGATATCAGAGATAAAACAATTATAAAATCACTAAACACCTTACACAGATTGTAGGTTGAAGTTGTTCTCTAACTTTCTATTCACTTGGGTAGCACTGATGTGTGACTAGGGACCGCTCTTTGCTTGTGATATCATAAGCTAGTTATGGATATTCATTGCCAATGTTATATGAGACCTATAGGGTAACAAACATACAAACCCATCTAGAAGAGGAGTTTAATCATGAGTGATGATTGGATTTATTACTGAAGTGTTTAGGTATTCCATTCAAGCAACAAATCAGCTTACTGATATCCCAACCAATCGGTTCATGTGATGAGATGACCGTTTGAAGTGTTAGGTTGATTATAAATTGAATTGGATAAATTCTGCATGAATTGGGGCACCAGCCGATTGACTCAGCGAGTGAATGATCAGCTCAGGTTGGTGAGACAATTGGTTCACCCAGTGAACTGATCAACTCGGTCATGCCAACCAAAGCTTCTAGTGATTTTTGTGATTTGCAAGAATCGTTGGTCATTTCACTTGCTCAATTTGTTTTCTACAAGAAATTAATGTTGAACATTAATTGGATTCAAAATTTTCAATTCATATGTGATTGGGAAACATGGCAAAATGATTGGTTCAGACTACAAAATGATCGGTCCAGACTATAAAACAATAAACTCGTGTGTGAACCAACTGGTTTGAAACTCACAGGTTGTGAAAATTCATGATCTTCCAGTCCCTTCCACTCCCATATAGATTGGGAACCCAAACCCAAATCCGAATCCCCTCCTACAAATAGAGGGGTAGTGGGGGTTTCCTAGATCACAACTCAATTGCCTCTAACAATTGTTGTCCTCTCTAGTTGTAGTAACCAATAGAGAGTCTGAGCCAGTCCTAACCTCTAAAGGGAGGGATAGAAAGGGAGAAACAACTATGGGAGAGAAAGTTGGTGACTATTACACCAATGGGAGGGACAACTCCTTCCTATTTGTTCAACTAGAACTATAGGAGTTCTAGTTGATCTGTGTGGACTTCTCTAGAGATGAGGTCTGTGGTGAGACCATAGGAGCCGTTGCAGACGTTGTTCAAGTCTTTCGTCCGTGGTGAAGACCAAGAGCTACATAGACACCGTCCAAGAGCAAGTAGAAGATAGTTGCACTACAACAAGTTCTAGTCGCTGGACTTGCTCCAGGACTAGGTATGAACTCGTTAAACCCATCCTTCACATTACATAGTAGTTGATGCAATCTTGCTATTCATGGAAATATGACAACAATTTTTATTTGTTTCCACAATCTATTCTATGTCGATATTTCCCACTGTGGTATCAGAGCCACATCAATTTACTATGTTTTGGGATAATTGATACGATCAGATTTTATTTTTTTCATTTATTTATTGCACAAGATGTGAATATTTAAACTGTCCAATAGGTGTAACCAATCAAAGACCACATATAATCCCAAACTACTATATATATACATATATATACATACATATATATGATATATATGCAATTTACAAGCGTTTCCCTAAAAGTGAGTTTTGGTGGTGGACCTATAGCATGGTTATGGCCAATAACCATATATTCATGAGTGGTTGGATGGATTGTTTTTTTTTTAATCTCAGTTTGCATATCGAGCCTATACCTTCTTCTTCCCAATGTAAAAATTAATTCTTTCCTACCTTTGCTCCCCTCGAATGTAACTCAAGGTTTCTCTTACCATGTAATAAGTTAATTAGCAAAAGGATAGCTTTCTTTTTTGTAACAACAAAGATGACGATCGGTGTTAGGCAATCTGATCATTTCATGTGATGAGTTGACCGACTGGAGGATCAAAGAGGACATATTGTAGGAGTGAACCTACCTACTGGTGGGCCCAAACAAGCGTCATTAGGTGTCTAGATATTGGTTATATAGGAGGCCAAACGATCATTTTAGATGACCACTTGACCAGCCAAGAGGCCAGATGACCGGTTCAAAGGTTGAAATGATCAACCTGGAATGTCAAGCACAAATCTACACCAATAGTAGGTTCATGCATGTGATGTGATGTTGACCTAGGTGGTAGAAATTGCTTTTGGATCCAAGAAATTACAATAGACATGGCCATAACCATCACCTTTTGATTTATATTGCATATTTACATTGTGAGATATAGCATATATATGATAAATACTAGTATGTGGTGATTGCAATATATATATATATATATATATATATATATATATATATATATATATATATATATATATATATATATATATGGGATTAAGAGAGAAAGATTTCTCCCCACCTCTCCCATAACCCGTGGTGGAGGCCAGACACCCGGGAGGGTGATAAATCAAGAGATGCTTCTCCGTGTGGTTTCGAACCCGGGTCCCTTCATTGGGGACCAGCAGAATTCACCAACTGAGCTATTCCCTTGCCGGATTTATAAATATATGTATGTATGTATGTATGTATATGTATATACATAAAATCCCTCAATCAAACATATTAAGTCTTATATTCTTTCCATTAGCGGCACACATGAAAAACTTGATCGACTAAGCATATGTTACACCCAAGCGTGGTGAGCTATCTATCTTGTGGTAGTGTGATGGTAGTAATGTAGGTTCCGCCCAAGTGGGGTGCATTATTATCGTGTCAACTTTTGGGTTAGACTTAATTTTATGTACTTAATGGAATTAAGCACCAGAAGAATATAAATAATTGTAACAAAGAGTTGCGCATATTATCTACCCAAGAATTACATATGATGCAATCGACAAACATTGCCTACCTTAATGATAAATTCTAAATGTTGGCGTTGGTCGAGTAATAATTGAATTATCTTAGATCTTGGCTCTTTAGAAGATTGTTCGCTGCAATCTTCCTAATTAATAATTGAGGATTGTCAATTTGAATAAAATAGTGAGAGATATAGCTAATTAAAGACCTAATTAACATCGTCAAATTTAAATGAAATCAATTCAAAATGAGTTTTTAACAAAATTGCAAATTCTTTTGTAGAATCAAATGACAACGAACAACAACCACTTTTCTCAATGATTGGTCCTTGAGAAGGACAAGATAAATGGGGAACAACATCCATGGTTGTTACATGAAATTGAGAATCGTTCTCACACAGGAGCACAAGCTCTATGTCCTGGAGACACCAGAGCCATAAGAACCCCTTCCCAATGCACCAAAGGCTGACAAGGATGCTTATAAGAATTATGCTGAAGATGTCGTAGATGTCAAATGTCTGATGTTGTGCTGCATGAACTATGAGTTGCAAAGGCAACATGAGAACATCGATGTTATTGAAATGGTCACACATCTTAAGAACATGTTCTAAGATCAGGTAAGACAATAGAGATATAATGTCTCCAAGGGATTGTTCAAGTGAAACATAGAAGAAGGAGATCCGGTAGCTCCTGATGTGCTCAAGCTCATTGAGTATGTTGAGAACCTGGCTAGATTGAGATTCCCCTTGGGTAAAGAGTTGGCCACTGATGTAATTTTTAGTCCCTTTCAGAGTCATGCAGTCAGTTTGTCATGAACTACAACATGAATGACTTTGACAAGCCATTGATAGAGTTATTGGGAATGTTGAGAATAGTTGAGGCACAAATGAAGAAATACAAATCCAAGTCTGTGATGATGATCAACAAGACACAGGGAAATTCTAAATGTAAAGGAAAATATAACAAGAGTTCTAAAGATGACTAGAAGCCTATGCCTTCAGATCTCAAGGTAAAGGGAGAAGTAAAGAAATGAGGCGATTGTCACCATGGTTACCAATTTGGACATTGCAAAAGAAATTGCCCTCTCTTTCTAGAGGAATTAAAGAAGAAGAAGGAAGGGGCAGAGGCCTCTACTTCAGGTATAAACATTATAAGATAAATTTGATTACTTCTTCATCTCGGTATGTGATACTAGATAAAATATGACATACATGATGTACATGATCTAACATGAAGTAAAGACTTTATGAAAGGACCAAGAAAGACTATGCGGAGCAAGAGTTTCTACAACTTTGGTCTACATTATAATCTATCTTAGCCCATTTGGCATGTAATAGAGTTATTTGAACTTCTATTTCATTATGCCAATAAATAGAAACATTTACTTTATGCATCTTGTATGACAAGGATGATGAATAATTAAAGAGTTTTTGATGTTTCTTTCTCAAAAACGTGAATATTATATGTCAATGTCAACCATCTAATGATCTTTATACTAAAGAATCATAAGATGAATGTTTATAACACCAAAGGATTATATTTGATAAATCAAACAATCTATAGCATTGTCATCTAGAGAACATACGTAAGAAAGGCATTACTAGAATCCATATTGATGGTTATCTATACTCTTTTGGTTATTGAACAAATAAGAGATATGCAAGTCTGAATTATGAGCAATATGACACAACACCCTTCATTAAATGTAGTGGGAGGATAAGCATTCTATTAGAACTTGTGCATGTTTTTTTTCCTATAAGTCAGGAGATCATCTATTCATCCCGCTCTCCTCCTGCAGGCATAGTTAAATGATTAAGCATACAGTGTTCAGATTGTGAATTAAACATGGTAGTACTACTACCATTACACTTATCAGGAGATCATCTATTCATCCCGCTCTCCTCCTGTAGGTGTAGTTAAATGATTAAGCATATATTGTTTAGATTGTGAATTAAACATGGTAGTACTACTACCATTACACTTATCACTCTCTAACCATTTATAAATTTGCTCTGGTGGCCTGGTGTACTGAAAATGTACACTTTTATTTTTAATGTGGTATTTAACGAGGCCATCTGTTGCTCTATTGCATGTCCTTTGAACATGCATTAACGTCCAATTCACATTACTAGAAAGATATTGTTGACAACCGTGGATAATGCATGCATACTTTGGGTGATCAACATGTCCATCATTCAAGACTGTCACAGCCTGCTTGCAGTCAGATTCGATGTCCATGTCTCCCAGCTTCAGTTCAGCAGCCTTCTACAGGGCAAGATATAAGGTCGGTAGCTCTACATGAAGTGTTGTCGTTGCTTGTGATGACCATCTAAATCCAAACATCCAGTTGCCACTAGCATCTCTAACAATCAGTGTTGTGGAACACTTCATGCGAAGGACGGCCACATCCACATTCATGTTCAACTTCCCTGTAGTCAGGCATTTCTAGGTTTCCTCTTGTTTCTTGACAGACTTTCTGATGGGTTGGCCCTCATCCTCTCACCATGCCTTCTCAGAATCGGCCATCTCCATGATGGTGTATTTGATGATATGCTCGGTAGGTTTATTGTTCTTTTCAAAGATGTGTTGATTCCTGTAGCTCCAAATATACCATCACACTATCATAAATTGGCGTTGTTGCTCATCATTCATCCTCATACCCAGTTTAGTCCACATGCAAATGTTTGTATCGAAGAATGTTGGTGGCGGTCTCCCATGGAACAGTCCTTCCCAGATAGGTTTGGAAAATTTTCAATCTCGAACGACATGAATGGACATTTCTTCCTCCTCCTGGAATCTCATATAGAGTGGGTCCATAGCCATATGGCACTGGACTCATTTATGGTTTGTGAGTAAGGCTCCATGCATGAAAAGCCACATGAAATGTTTGACTTTGTCCACCACTTTAGTCCTCCATAGAATCTCCCACTCACCGTCAACCTTCTAGTCACGTGAGTTCTAAAAATGTTATACGTAAACCCGGTTGAGTACCTATCGTCTGCAGTTGCTCTCCAAACTTGAATGTCATAGATTCCTTGATTAACAGGGGTTCCTTGGCATTGATATGTTCAACACTGGTGCCCGGAAGCCAATATTAAAGGAACTCCATGTCCCAATTTCTGTCATGAGTAATCACATAGCCAACCTGAAGGTTGGCGAGCTCAGTCAGTATTTGCCTTAAGGAAATGTCCTCCATCTTGACGTCCTCGTGACACCAATAGTCTTTCCAAAAATTAGTATGTCTTCCATTTAGGATCTCCTTGTATGAATTCACTTCCATGAACTCCTTGCCCTTGAGGACAATTTTTGCCAACCTAGAGAGGTTTGGAAGGTTTCCATGGTCGTATTTATCATACTTCGGCTTGATGAGTTGACACCAGATAGAATGCCTCCCAACCGCTACCTCCCAAGTGTTCTTCATCAAAAGGGCCATGTTCCACTCTCTCATGGTGTCGATACCCAGACCCCCAATATCCTTCTTGGTCTTCACCTTATTCCATGCAACTAAAGGTGTGGGGTGTGTACTGTGATTGCCTCCCCATAGAAATTTTTTAATACTACCATCAATGCGATCGTAGAGCCCCAACAGAAGTTGTGTAGTTTGCATTGAGTATGTGGGGATGACTGAAAGATTAGACCTAACAAGACAACACCATCCTATGAACGATAGACTCTTGGCAACCCAACTATTGATACGACCATCTACCTTGTTCAGGATATCAGCATATGTGCATTTATTAACTTTCGAATGGATGAAGGGGACACCTAGGTATCTTCCTAGGTCATCCATTTCTTTGAAGGAACCAATACTTAACACCTTGTTCCGTGTACTTCTGGGGACACTCATGGCAAAGAAGACGTGTGCCTTCTTGATAGATATGGATTGGCCCGAAGCCTCCTCAAACTTCTTGAAGCATTGTTTAATTGTTCACATTTTCTTACCAGAAGCTCTACTAATTAGAATTAAGTCATCCGCAAAGCATAGGTTATAGAGCTTGATTCCGCTTCTTCCAAGGGTTACATGAGTTCATTCCTTCCTGCTAACAAGGTCTTCAATCATTTGACTCAACCTTTCAATACACAACACAAATATATAGGGAGACAAGGGGTCCCCTTGGCGTAAACCCCTACCTGCTTTGAACGCATCTGTAAGAGATCCATTCCACAAGATTGAGCACTCACCTGTGGTGATAGAGTTCATGATGTAACTAGTGATGTTCAGTGGCAGATCAAACTTCTGAAGAGTGTCTCTTATGAACTCCCATGATAGCCTATCATAAGCTTTAGATAGATCTATTTTGATAGTCATATACTTCACCCCCTTTTTCCTCTTCATCAAGTGAATGGCCTCCTGTGTCATAGCTATATTATCTATAATGCTTCAGCCTAACATAAAACTGCTTTGTGATGGTCCTATCCATGATGGCATGTAGCCTTTCAGCCTCTCTACGACTATCTTGGATGTAAGTTTGAGGCAGATATTGTTTAGTGAATTAGGTCATAGCTGCTTGCAGGATTTGGGGTTGGAAACTTTGGGGACCAGAACAATTGTAGAGCTACACAGATCAGTACTCAGTGCACGCCCAACTAGTGCATTTGTTAAAGTGTTCATCATTGAACCTTTAATAAACATCCAATTTTTGAGGAGAAAGAGTCCATTGAATCCGTCCGGTCTAGTTGCCTTGTATGGGTTCATACTCTTAAGTATGGCTAGTGTTTCATCTTCATTTGGGACGACCTCCACGCATGTTATCTATTTTTGATTAATCTTCATGAGAAACCTGGGAATGTCTGAGATAGGACCACTTTGTATGCTAACAGTTTCTATAAGCAGCCACTAGAAATGATTGCAGACTAGTTTTTATAGTTCTGGCTCATCAGTAATCCATGTGCCCTCCTCATTTTATAGTTTCGCAATGGTGTTGAACCTTCTCAGTTGATTCATGTAGGCATGGTAGTATTATGAGTTCACATCACCATTCTTTAGCCAATTCAAATGACTCTTTTGTCGCAACTCTTCTACTTCAATCTTTAGGACATCATTAAGTTTGGCATGCATATTAATATATATTTCATCAGTAATAGAGTTATAAGACTGGGTGAGATCTTTCTCCAAGTTACTGATATTGTGTAAAAGGTGATTCTTTTTCTTTCTATGGGTCTGCATAACATCCCAATCCCAGCAGATGATATCCTTTTTTGTGGACCTAAGCATTGCATTAAAATAGTTGTTGTTCTGCCAGTTGGACTGCAGTAGCTTCTTGAAGGTATTATCATACAACCATGCTGCTTTAGCTAAGAAATGGTACTATCTGGTCTTCTTTTTAGATGACTTCAAGGGAGGGGGAAATGATCAGAAGGCACACGAGGTAGGTGAATTACTACAAACTGAGAGAACTTCTATATAAATCGTTCATTTTCCACCGCCCGATCGAGGTGTTGTGGTAGTTGGCCTCTCTTAAATGTGAATCTGGGTCTTGAGAAGCCCAGGTCCGCTAAACTAGACTCCAACTGAGTCTCATGAAACATCCTTGCCTCGGCATAGTTATAGTATTTTGATCCACTTCATTCATATGGGCTTACAATGGTGTTAAAATCTCCGAGTGCGATCCAGGGTTGTTCATAACTCCTTCCCATCTTAATGAAGTGTTTCTACAGGAGATTTCTGGTGCTGATATGGGGGCTATCATAGGTAAATGTGATCATAATTTCCCGATTCATACAACAAGTAACAAATTTCCTGTGATAATTCACAATGTCAATTCTACAATCCCGTTCATTCCAATAGACCCATATTCTGCCTGAAAAACTAAGTGCCTCCACTCTAAAAGAATTTGAGAAGCCAAGACTCTTAATGGTCTTTGTGGCTTTATCCCCACTAATCCAGTGCTCTAGAATACCAAGTACTTTAGTTTTGTACTAATTTATGTGTTCATTGAGGACCCTCTTACTCTCTGCTCTAATAATACCTCTTATGTTCTAGCACATGATATCCAACATAAGTATGAAAGTATTCGAAGTAACTGTCTGGCTTAAACACTGATGTGGGGTACTTGATTCTCCTTGTCAACCTCATCACTTTCAATCATTTTGGCCTCCTCCTCACCAGGGTTTTGTAGGCCTTCGCTTTCGTGGGTCACCCTTTGTGCGTTCCTGTTGCTCCTTTGTGGGTTCTCATTTGGAAAGGCCTGACGGACCCTCCTTTTCCTTTTCATTCTAGCTGATTTGCCTTTTAACCAACTACCATAAGTTATATGTAATGAGGCTATGGCCTCATTAACTTCAACAATCTTAGGGGGCAACATATCCTCCTCCTGCTTCTATAAATGTTGTCCTATGATGATCGAGTTATCTATAGTCTCCACGTTGAACACCTCCAACACCACATCGACCTCTGGGTTCACTGCCTCGTGCATTTCCTCAATGTGGCTGCTATGTGTTGGGCCTTCCACCTACATATTTTTGATGTCCCCTAGCACCTCTCGTACTTTAGTTGGCTCCATGGTCTCTTTCTTCTTCCACATCTTGTTGCATCTAGGAATCTGGTAATTCATAGTTTGTTCATCTGCAGTAGTACTCTCCTTATGTGGATCTTCAATTGTATCTTCCACACTAAACATAGAAAAATGGTTTACAATGGAAGCATTATTCCCATTGGCCCCTTTTTGTTTCACATTTGTTTTCTTGCCACTCCTCCTCTTCTATGTTTTCCACTCATTTGGGTCCTGGATCTTATCTACTGATTGGTCTATAGTTTGCTGCTTCTCAAGTATGTTGTGTTCAACTCCTTCATCTTCCTCTATCCTAAAGTCCTTGGAGATATGTCCTTCTTACCCACACAGAGCACATGCCCAAGGGAATCCCTCATAAATGATCTCATATTCAACCTCGTTAATAAGGAAAGTAGGAATAAATGGTTTCGTGGTGTCTATCTCCAACGCTAGTCTCGCGAACTTGATGCGAGATCAGTTGGATGTATGTGTATCCACCTTGATCAATCTGTCCAACACCAATATGATGTACTCAAACATGGTTGGGATGTACATGTGAAGAGGAAAATTTAGAACACGTACCCATGTAATGATCAGTTCAACCATTTCTTCTTTCAGTCTGAACGTGGGGTACCAATCCCAGACCAGTAGGTTCCGTCTGAAGATTTTCCATGGACCACCGATGAGTGTTGTCTCATAGTCTTGTTGGAATAATAGATGCACCACGAAGTGCCCTATCTCCATCTCATACATGTTGAATTGCCCTATAATTCTCCAAAGCATTTTGAGTTTGTCCCTCAAGGTCATGTACCCTATATCGGCTCCCAACAACCTTACAACCACCGCATACCTCCATGGGTTGACTAAGGTGTCCTTTGTATCCAGAAATATGGATAGAGATGGGACCCCTTCCACTTCTGTTAGAGTTACTGGCTCCTCCGGTAGGGCATCCTCAAATAATTTTGCCACAAAATAGTTTGGAGTATAGGACGCGCTCTGGCCCGAGACGACCTTGCTGAAAGAGGGTTGTGATTCCATTTCTCCTTCTGCCTACGTCCTTCTATTCGTATTTTCATATCTGCCACCCGCGATCGCATCGACCTGGGCCTTGGCACCTATGGTCTTCTCCTGTGTGCTTTGTCTTCCTTGCTACATCTCTAGGGTTGGTTCAATTTTCCCGTCTCCTCGCATCCCAGCAATGTGGAACTCTATGTCAATTTCTGAGATAGAGAAACCAGCCATTCGCATGGGTGATGCTTCTCCCTTGCCTCCTTCTCCCTCAACATGGCCCCTCTGCTTGCCTCGTACGAGCCCCTCCTCAGGATCAGTTTCTCTCGCATCCCCTGTTTCGCCGCCGCTCACCCCACGCCCCCTAGGTTTCACCTTCATTCTGCATCTCCAAACTTATACATGTTTATGTATGAAGATCTTATGGAATAAATGCTAAAGGTAATTCTTAGTACTTCATCATATACACTAATGATCTCAGTTGATGTAAAGTTTGTATTTGATGAAATACAAACATGAATCTCTTGAGGCCTTCAATGAGATTATAAATGAAGTATAACCTTGATAAAATTATTAAGAAACTTTGATGTGAATAAATGTTGAAATACTTTACATCAATAGTTTGAGGACCTTCTGGATAGACTGTGATAGTGTATCACAAGTCAAATCCATCTAAACAGGATGATGTGTTCAAAAAAGAAGGAATTACATCCTCATGATGTAATTATAATATAATCTAATCTTCTAATCTCCTCAAAGATACATAGTTTACACTAAAACTATACACCATCCCAAATGGTTGTAGAAGAGATCATATGTGATATGATATGAGAATGTCCTGCTATGTATTTAGGAGAAAAACCTAAATAAAGAAAGTAGTTTCTTGAAAAGGTTTATCCACAAACAAGGATTGTTGAATGCTACTTTTGATCCTAATCTGACAACAAAGTGTTTGTTGCTAGGATAATTGAGTTCTAAAAGAATCATTGGGAGTAAAACTAGAACTTGAAGGGTTCGAGGTCAACAAGGAGGTACAATGAGAAATACCGAAAATTAAACATTGTTGTTGAATCTCAATTTCCTCATGTAACACATAACTTCATAGTTCTAGTGGATCGAATCTGAGATAGAAAGATTGTGAATCAACAACTCAAATGGGTTGGTCATAAGATGATGAGCCAACATATCAACTAAAAGCTATTGAGAACCACAATATGAGAAATGGATCAAATAAATTAAGGAGTCCATGCAAACTAACAAAGTAATGACCTTGATAGTACCACATAAAGAGGTAAAACCCAACGGGTGATGTAGGTTTTTATTTCAAAGACCTACATGGATAACATAAAGGACATGTTGACTATAAAGGTTTTCAAATTAGACCGAAGTGTTTGAACATAATGAAATCCCTTTAACAATTGTCGTGCTTGATGTTACAACTTATATACACTAAGAGATTTGGTATATGAATATTAAAACCAGATTCCTTAAAAGGAATATTTGAGAGGATGTGTACGTACACAAGCTAAAGGTTTCACAACTTCATGAATGCAAATAATGTCTATAAGACACAACGTTCAATCTTGAGATTGAAATAAGCATCTCAGAGATGAGATCTTTTGAATTGACTAGATAGTCAAAGAGTTTGAATTAAGACAAGATAAAATACAAAATATGTGATTTAGTGGGAGCATATTCGAATATTCAACATGTTGATGAGGAATAACATCTCAATATTATAAGTATCAAGACTTGGTATGGAAAACACCTTCAACAAAGAAGGATTAGGTGAAACATCCTATATGATAGGAATAGAGATCTATAGAGATAGTTCTTGAAAGTTTCATAACCTAAGCATGAGCACATGTAATAGCAAGATGTTGAAAGAGTTCAACATGAAGGACTCAATGAGAGTGAATTCGAATTAGTCTCACATGAACCCTAAGTTCCAATTCTTGTGAAGAATGGAAAGACATGAGTAAGATGACATGTGCACCAACAATGGATCTATTATGTATCATATATAAATATAGTCATCCTATAGTCTTATATGTACTAGACATGACAAGATGGTATTGGTTTGCAATGAAGGTCATCAAAATGTCATTAAAGATATCCATTACTACTTCTGAAGCACTAAAGGATAAGTTGCTAGAAATATAAATAAGGAAGAGTTGGGTATAAAGGGTTACACCGAAGCAAGCTTCCATAATGACAAGAAAGTGATCACAATATAAAATGTGTTTGTCTTTAGGAAAAAGAGTTGTAATTTGGAAGGGTTCTGAACCACATGTCATTGATTTCATTCTACAATAGAAGTTGAGAATCCTGGTGTTATGAACAAAATAATGGATAATATATGGATCTAGAAGTTCATGTGGAGAAACTTAAGGATGTTGCAAGCATTGATGAAACAATAGAGATATTGTGAAAATTATGGAGCTAATGGTTAGGCAAGGAATATCAGATACCATATTACAAAAAGTTCATACAAACTATAGAAAAATGTTGCTAACCCGTTGGATTAGGACTTGCACAGTAGAAACATGGTCGACATGTTTAGGTCACTAGGACTATGATTCGTAGGTGATTGGCTCTAAGCACAAGTGGAAGTTTGTTGGTATGGTATGCCCAGAGAGCCAAACATATGATCAGTGTGATGTAATAAAGGATTTGATTAATAATCATCATAAAGCCAAGCTTCCAATTCATTCCGTTTCACTCAATTATGAGATAGTGAGGAAACACAATGAATGTCTAAAGATTGGCAATACTCAATGACATATGTCTTCAAGTACGTGATGATTTAGCCCTATTTTATTGCTTCATCTTGTGTCATATTGCAATTCAATCACAGTTATATCTATTAGATTACATGTTATTTCCCCTAATATGCATATGCGAGTAAATACACTTATGGACATTATTTGCATGTCTATCAGGCATTTAAACCACACTTGGATGGAAAAGAGAGAGAAGGAGTGTTCCTAGGGTTTCTCTACCCTTGAAGAGGCCTAAAGTGAAGTATGAGGCTCCCTCAACCAACCCCTAGTGTCCAAGGCTCCAATGAAGCAACGATGTCCATGAATGAACAAAGAATCAACTCAAAGTGCTGCAACAGAGTCCACCACGACTATGGTACCTCAAAACGATCGTGGTACCTCAAAACAGCCGTGTTGGCTCATCGAAAGTCAACAGAATCACATTGAAGCAAAGCAGGAATCACCACGGTTGTGCCACTTAGAATGGCCATTGTGGACTAACCCAGAACAGACGTGCCACCTTGCACGGCCGTGCGACAGCTGATGCAGAACAACCATGGAGCCAAGAATGGGCAGAGTGATCCAAGCCACCACGGCCGTCCTACTTCATGTACAAATTTTGACCAATTTACTTTGATTTTTTCCCATTTCTCACCACTGTCATTTCACACCACCACGATTGTTTTCACCCCTTCCCACCACGGCCATTCTACTCACAAAAATCTAACTACTTTTAAACTGCATTTCCCACTTTACCCCTACTTGACCTATTGCTTCCCTCACACCTATATATACCTAGGTGGCGGCTGGATCACGAGGTCAACTACCTTCCACCACCTCCTTGCTCCTTATTTTTGCATTCCACCCATTCTACTCCATTTCCACCTCCATTCCACTCCATTTTACCATTTCTACCACCAAAACCCTAGTTTCCTAGTGTTTCAACCCTATTCCATGATCTTCCCATGCCCATGCACCTTGGAGGAAGAAGGAGGACGTCTTGTAGTAGATGAAGTGGAGGATTTCTCCATCTACACTAAGCTCCATGTCTTCTTCTACCTCTTTCTCCCTTCTTTTTATATTTTGCATTTCCATGAGTAGCTAGACCCCTTAGGTGGGTTGTTTGGGGCTCAAAATGTTACTTTGATACCATGTTGAGGGAAATGATATGTAAACATTGTAATTTCATTTAATAATGATTATGTTCTATTTCTATCTCACTCTTCATGAATTTCTTATTGGTTTGTGCTTGAAATCACATAGGAATTTAGGGAAATTGTTGATATGAATGGATTTTAGGATTTTCTCCTAGGTCCAATTCATGGATCCCTAGCTAGCCACCCATCTTCCTACATGCTAACCAATTCTTTTAACTCTAGCTCAGAGTCTAAGTATCTAGATTATATGAATTTAGTGTGCTTAGCATGGAGCTTTCTCAAGGCTAGAATGTGGGTGATGGGAGTCCTAAAACCTCACCTCCACTCCCATTACTAGCCTCAACCTCTAATCATCCTAAGATCATCTAATCTAGTGACATAAGCTTGGTTAGACTGTAATTGAATCACACCTAAACCCAAACCCAATTGAGCCTCGCAAGGGTAGTAGGGGTGTTAGGGACTAGTTCCCCTATAAAAAACCTAGCATATCCTTGGCCAGTTAGTAGGCTAGGGAAATTCACCAGACTCTAGCTTGTTGTTTGGTTTGATAATATAAATGAAAGCATATTGTTCACATATCACCCCCAATCTAATTGATAAGTGCATCCCCCAAACAACCCACACTTCTCTTTATTGATTTAAAATCCTAATTGCCTTCATGTTTAGCTAGTGTTAGCTTAGTTAGCTCTATACTTTCTTAGTTAGCTTCTTTCCTTATTCTTGATTTGTTCTTGCTAGTTTAGGTCTTCACTTTCTCTTTTACCCTGCTTGCTAGCCTAGTGTAGTGTAGACCTTTTCTTTCTTGTCTTAGTGTAAAATGTTCTTTTCTTGCCTTTCCTTACATTTTCTAGTTCATTAGAATTAATTGTCTAGGGTTAACTTAGGTTTTGTTCTTGATTGCTTTTCTTTACTTGCTTTCTTGATCAACTTAGTGTAATCAATCAAAACAACCTTCAAACCATCAAACCCTAGACTTCACAGTAGGAACCTAGCCCAAAAACTAACCTAGCTCTAGTGCCCCCTTTTCTCCCTGTGGATCGACCCTATACTTGCCTCTCTCTTATACTACGACACGACCCCATGCGCTTGTGGATGAAGTGTTTTGGTTTATGTGAGTGTGTTAAGTTAGGTATTTATAAATTTTGAAAATTAACCCATTGTCTGTTGTTTACTCATGGAGTTGAATCATTCAAATCCCAATTGAGTAGTGTGTAACGTCATTGGAAAAGATGGACCAAGCTTTCTGCCGTCGTTGTTGGGGATAGAAAGTGTCATAGCTGCCTGGTAGTTGTGGTGTTGACTCTCCCCTTTGGAACCATCTTTTTCCAATTTTCTTATCTACGTTTGAGAAACACGCCAAGCTTTCTGGCACCATTGCCAGGTACAAAGGCACTCAACCTAGCTAGTTAGGTTTGCTTTGATCCTTTCCTACTACCCTCATCATTGCTATTATTTATTATTTATTCTTTGCATTCTTTGTGCATATTGGTTTGATAACTTATTTTATTTGGTTTGATTGTGTCTTGTGCATGTGACAAGCCACTCAGGGAAGACAAGATGGAAGGCCAAAATGCACCTCACAAGCCATTTCAAGATTACTTAATGCCTAGTAACTACAAATTGCCAATTGCTAGAAGAGTTGATCAAATTCCAGGGGAGCGACTCTCTATCCCTATGGGCCTGCTTGGGCTCCTAGCCATCTTCTACGACTCAGAGATTGAGAACCCCTACAAGCACTTGGACTCATTTCTTGAAGTATGCTTCACCTTCAGGACACCAACGACCAATGATGACACAATCTGATTGATCTTGTTCTCTTTCTCAGAGCCAAATATTGGTATGATTCAAGAAGGGACATCATGAGTTGGGAAGATATAAAGAATTCCTTCCTAAGGAAATTCTACTCTATTACAAGGTTGACACAAATGCGGCGTGGCATAGTGAGTTTCAGTCAATTGGGCAATGAACAACTTCACGATGCTTGGGAAAAATTTAAGAAGATGTTGTGAGACTGCCCTTACCATGAGATCCCTTTGTGGCATCTAGTTCAATCATTATACTCTAGTCTATTTCTAAAGGATAAATCTATAGTATATTCTTCTTATGGAGGATTTTTCATGGCTAGGCCACCTGAGGAGATATGGCCATTGTATGAGCAGCTGGAAGAAGGTTCAAGAATTTGAGCTTCTAGCATGATGAATGATGGTGGCCATGCCTTTGGTGTGACATCTCTGACTCATCATGACTCAAGACTGCAAGTGATGAAGATTCTAGGTGACATGGTGAGCTTCATGAAGAACCAAGTGAAAAATGTTCCTTGCCACTCAGTCAATTCTATTGAGTTCTATGGTAAAGAAAAGAAGACACCTCACTCCTATAGCTACCAAGAACCCCAAAGCCCAAGATACAACTCAAGGTTTGAAGAAGAGGTTCTCTCTAGGTTGAAATGTTTTGATGGTGTGCAAAAGAATGTCACAAGTCTTGAGGAGAGGATAGAGAAGCTATCTTCCATAATTGCTCTCTAATAAGAAAAATTGTCTTCAAAACCCATCTTGAATTTCAATGAAGCAAGTGGACCAATGACTTCTTCACATATTTTCTATAGTCCACCTCCCATGCAAGTATAGCCCATATACCACTTCCAAGTTCATCCAAAGCCTTACACTCCTCACCCCCCTCCATCACCACAACTTTCTCAACAATTCACCTTCCAACCTCAATTCTCCCCTCCACCTCAATTTCGATACCAAGTACCACCTCCACCTCCTTCGCAGCGACAACTAGCTCCCCCTCTCCACCATAAGGAAGGAAGTGTTGTGACAATTCTAAGGAGTGTGAAATATCTTGAGCAACCTACAAATCAAAGAAAGGTTGATGAAGCAAAGCAAAGATAGCCAAGTGGTGATACTATGATTGAGATATCTGAAGATGATTCTATGATTGGGAAATCGTGTGTTCCACCTCACACTCCATTTGTAGATCCCACCATCCCTAGTGTTCCATCTCATGTTGATGCAAGAAGGGCCAAAGGAAGTGAGCCACCATTCATTGAAGCATTAGATGAGCCACCGTAAGTTAGGAGGAGACTAAAGTACAATGTTGACATTCTTGAGGT
Source organism: Alisma plantago-aquatica (assembly GCA_963693085.1). NCBI lineage: Eukaryota > Viridiplantae > Streptophyta > Magnoliopsida > Alismatales > Alismataceae > Alisma > Alisma plantago-aquatica. Next base: position 1,267,056,066 of record OY856410.1, read on the forward strand.
GTTTTACCAAGTAAAGGTCAATATTCCATTGTTGGATGCTATCAAGAAAATCCCATCATATGCCAAGTTTCTTAAGAACCTATGCATTGTGAAGAGAAGATCAATGGGGAGAATACCAAAGATAGTCAATTTTACCAAACAAGTACCTCAATCCTCCAACACTAACTTCCCATAAAGAGGAAAGATCCAAGAGCCCCAATCATACCTAGCTACATTGAAGGACATTGCATAGAAAAATCCCTACTTTATTTGGGATCTAGTGTGAATTTGATGTCATAAAGTGTGTATGTTGAGCTGGGCTTAGGTGAGTTGAAACCAGAATATTACACTCTCCAATTGGTGGATCGCTCCATAAAAGTGCATAGAGGATGCGTGGATGATGTCTTGGTGATGATTGATAAGGAAAGAGGAGTAGTGTTCTCATCTGATTTCATTGTTCTTGACATGGAGTCAGATGATAGGAAGATCCCCATCATTTTGGCAAGACCATTCTTCTCTATAGATAATGCCAAGATACATGTTCATAGTGGCATAATGATAGTCTCTTTCATGGAGATGAAGATAAAGATCAACATATACAAGTCCTCAAACTGGCAATTTTGAGATAAGGATATCAGATATGGTCACTTCAAGGGTCTGATTGATCATTTGAGAGGAGGAGATCTAGATGAAAGATTTGATGATAGTTATGATGATCAAAGGGATGAGGAGCACAGGTTGAGTGCAAATGAGAGATGCATTTATTGCAAGAATGGGCACATGAGGATGCCAAATGGATGAAGGAGTGAAGATTTGCCAAGAAGCCCAAACGAAGGCATGAAACTCAGTGCTTGCGAGAGGAAACCCACCTAGGTTTGGAATTTTTCACCCAACCTTCCATTTTTTATACTTTTGGTTATTTTTACACTTTTCCAAGAAAACATAGACACACACACTTATTTTTCATAGCTTTTGTTTAGTTTTAATATGTGTAGGTGAAAATAGGTTGAAATGAGGAAAATTGGATGAAATTGAGAAAATATTATAAAGAAAAATCACATTAGATCGAGATTTTGAGTTTTTGATGAAAGTTCAAGTGAAAGTAGCAGCCACAATGCTCACCATGGCCATGGCACCTTGGAATGGCGGTGGTAAATTACATACAAATTGAACAACATCCCTAGATCCAAAGAAAATTGAGAGGAATTGACACAATGAACCAACACGACCGTAATGCATGAAGCCACCATGATCGTGTTGTGCAGCACATCCATGCGGCAGCCCAATTTCAGCAACTTAAGTCAGAATTTAGCAATTTTTCCAACTTTTCATTTTCATTTCTCACAGATAGAACTGACACTCTCTGTGCCCTAGCAACCATGCATTACTTCGTACCCCCTCTCCAACCCTCAAATCACCCCCAATTCATGTCCAATCAATCCCCCATCATTTCTACTACCTTAATCTACAAATTCCACCCATTTTCATCCACAAATTCTCCCATTTCTCTCCAATCCGCCCTAACAACCACGTTCTTTGGAGAAAACCAAAAATTTGAAATTCTTCACCAAAATCTATTCAAGATGAATAAAATGGTCATGAAGGAAGTGGATAAGACCAAGGGTGTGCTTGCCTACCAGCACCGACCCAAGAATGGGTCAACTTCAATTCTGGCATCTACCACTCCGTCACCAGCCTCCGACTCCACTGAAATAGTCCATTTGATAGAAGCCGAATTGGATGGTTTGATAGATCCAATTATGGAGGAAGCATATCCACAACCACAACATGCACCACAACCACCCTTGCTAGCCTGACCATCAGTTACAATAGTTCAACCATCAGTTTTAGCGGCACGTCCTTCGACATCCTCGGGACCACAACTGCATCCTTAATCTCAACCTCGAGCATGAAGACAGTTACTTCTAGATGATGAGGATGAAGTGATGATGGATGCACCATATCCAGAGGCAACCCAGTAGCAGCCTGAGAGAGAGCGAGAGGTTACTAGCAGTAGGGTGAAGAAGCCAAAGTACCCAAAGTGATTAACACACAAGGTGATTGCCACCGTTATGCATGTCTGGCAATGATGGAAAGCATGGGTTTATACGCCTATTTCCAGGGCATAATGGAAGCAGTGGGCCTATTCCACATCTTGGGGACACCACATGACATTTATGTGGAGCTGACACGTTAATTCTTCACCACTTTAGAGAAGATTTCTGATGATGGCGAGGATGCCATTAGAGTGGTTATTAGAGACAAGTGTTGGGCTATTACTTCAAAGATGCTAAACAAGATGATTGCTCCCAGTGATGAGATGGCATCCCTCTTGGATGGGGGAAGGACATAGAACAAATCGAGTAGTACCTACATCACCATGTGGAAGTACTTCACCGGCTGTAACAACTTTGTAGTGGGGAAATCCAAAACAAGCCTAATTCATAATCCATTCCTCTACTATGTAAAAAAAGTGTTTGAAAACACAATCTTTGGTAGGTACAAAAACCAAGCTAGTTGCACAAAGAAAGATCTTTTTGTCTTGGGTTGGCTGATTAAAGAAAAGTTTGTAAATTTGGGTGCTTTACTAGTAGATCATCTGAGGACAATCCCCTCCAAGAGCAAGAATCCATTCATTATGGGAGGGATTATGACGTCTATTGTTGTCGCCCTAGGCCATGATGTTTCTGGATATACCAGGGAAGAGGGGGCTCTCAGGAAGCTTTGGATATGACATGGACACTATGCATGCACAACTGGAGGGCATCCAAAGCACATATGACAGCAAATTGAGAGCCCAAGAGAGTCACAAGGGGGTTTCCAGCATACCTAGGATGCTATGTGGTTAGGCCATCAACATATGCACTATTAGGTCAACCACATGTACTAGTTTCAGCATGCCCGGTCCTAGAGGAACCCCCAGTGGGGGGAAGATTGGTTGAGCGCATTGTCAGCATATCTGGATAATTGCCCACCTCCACAGTCCGACTATTGGGGTTCCTGCTACCAACATCCTCCACCACAGGGAGGATCACCACCAGAGCCACCACAGTGATCATCTACCCTATCACCCCTATACTTTATTGGCATGTTGAGGACATCATGATTCAAAAGTTTGGGGTGGTAGGGCGGTATGCCCTCTTTTCCCATTTCACTCTTTTTGCATTTTATCTGCCATTTAGTTTGTTTTCTTATTTTGTTTTGTTGCTCTTGCTATCTAGATCATATTTTACCTACTTTGAATTCTTACATGTCATGTAGTTTACTTTCTATCAATTTTTGTGTAATTTTTAAAAAAATTACTCTTTTTGCCATGCATTGCACATCATGTAGATTTTTGGTAATTTTTACATGTTTTAACTAGGATTTTCTTATTTCCTTCTTTAGTTTTCCATAATGAGGGCTTAGATGTGATTGAAGGCAACTTGGCACCATTTTGGATAATTTTTCCCAAATTTATAAATACTTCCCTAAAAGTGAGCTTTGACCTAATCTCTACTTATTTGATTGAAAATAATGATCTTTGATAAATGCAAGTGAATTATCATAGTTTATTGATAAATGGCCTCAATCTTGACTTTTTAAATGTGCATCACCTCTCTTATACTTGTGAAATGTTTGGTTGAATTGTGATTGAAGCACATTGCAAATGCTTAGAGTTTGTAGAATATCATGATAGAAATGTGGTTTTAATATTGCTCATACATGTAGTGTGTCACTGCTTGATGAAATTGTTGGAGTAACTTTCATGCAGGAGATCTCATGTTGATGTCCACACTAGTAACCCCTCTTTGACCTGACATTTCTTCCACCATCTTCTTACCTCTCTACCTCATGAAAGGATGCCAAAGTGCACACATCAGCCTTGGCTGCCCCCAAAAGTTTGGGGTAGTCATATCCATGCTCCCCACACTTCGCTCTCATCATCATGTGCCCTATCCACATCAAGGGCAAAGAATAAGAAAAAAAGAAAAATGCAAAAAGAAAATAAAATATGCTCTTGTTTAAGAGAATCTAAAAAAGAAAAGACGAGTGTGTAAAAGCACTCCAAATTCTTACCGCAACCCTTTCCTCCTTTTTCATGCCCATGGAGCTAGGAAACATAAAACCTAGCTCATTCTTCCATTTCTCATAACCACGTGGGTTACTTAGTTTGGATGGACATATGAAATTGAATGAATAAACGTGAAATAACAAAATTAGTCATTTTTGACCTTTTCTAGCATGAAACGATTTACCCAGAGTGATATGACAACCATATGGATTGATTGTGTTTCCTATGCTCTATATTTGAAGTTTGTAGGCTCAATGTTGTAATCATGATTGGTTTGTGAAAGATGAGAGGAGAGAGGTGGAATGCATACACTTAGTCATCCTTGAGCCCATTTAGTTAATCTTTACCTATAATTGCATTTGTCATTTCTTGATTTGGAAAATTTGTAGAGAGGTTGAGTTGGAGCATACTTAAGGACAAGTATGTTTTAAGTTTGGGGTGGTCACTCAACCCTATTTTAGGGCTTCATCTTGTGTCATATTACAGTTCAATCAGACCTATACCTGTTAGATTACATGTCATTTCCCCTAATATGCATATTTGTGTAAAATGCACTTATGGACATTATTTGCATGTTTTTTTGGCATTTGGACCATGCTTGGATGGAAGAGACAGAGAAGGAGTGATCCTAGGGTTTCTCTACCCTTGGAGATTCCTAAAGTGAAGTCTGAGGCTCCCTCAACCTACGCTCAGTGGCTAAGGCTCCATTGAAGCAAAGATGTCTATAAATGAACAAAGAATCAACTCAAAGTGTCAAAATAGAGACCACCACAGATGTGGAACCTCGGAACGGCCGTTCTGGCTCATCTAAAGTCAATAGAGTCACATTGAAGCAAATAAGGAATCACCATGGTTGTGCCACTCATAATGTCCATAGTGGACTGACCCAGAATGGTCGTACCAGCATGCATGACCATGTTATAGCTGATGCAAAATGACTGTGGAGCCAAGAACGAGCAGAGTGATCCAAGACATCACGGTCGTGGTGACTACCATGGTTGTACCACTTCATGTACAAATTTGAACAAGTTACTTTGATTTTTTCCCATTTCTCACCACGCTCGTTCCACACTTCCACGACCATTCTCACCCCTTTGCACCACGGCCGTGTTACTCACAAAAACCTAGTTACTTTTGCACTATATTTCCCACTTTACCCCTAATTGACCTATTGCTTCCCCAACACCTATATACCTAAGTTGCAGCTAGAGCACGAGGTCAGCTACCTTCCACCACCTCCTAGCTCCCCATTTTTGCATTCCACCAATTCCACTCCATTTCCACCTTCATTCCACTCCATTTCCCCATTTCCACCACTTAAACCCTATTTTCCTAGTGTTTTGACCCTATTCCACCATCATCACTTACCCTTTCACCTTGAAGGAAGAAGGAGGACGTCCCACAGTAGCTGAAGTGGATGATTGCTCCATATACATCGAGCTCCATGGCTTTTTCTACCTCTTTCTCCCTTCTTTTTGTATTTTGTATTTCCATGAGTAGCTAGCCCCCTTAGGTGGGTTGTTTGGGGCTCAAAATGTTACTTTGATACCATGTTGGGGGGAAATGATATGTAAACATTGTAATTTCATATGCTAATGATTACTTTCTATTTCTATCTCACTCTTCATGAATTGCTTGTTGGTTTGTGCTTGAAATCACCTAGGAATTTAAGGAAATTGCTTATATGTGTAAATTTTAGGATTTGCTCCTAGGTTTAATTCATGGATCCCTAGCTAGCCACTCATCTTCCTACACACTAACCAATTCTCCTAACCCTAGTTGAGAGATATAAGTAGCTAGATTAGATGAATTTAGTGTGGTTAGCATGGAGCTTTCTCAAGGCTAGAATGTGGGTGATGGGAGGCCTAAAACCTCACTTCCACTCCCATTACTAACCTCAGCCCCTAATCATCCTAATATTATCTCATCTAGAGACCTAGACTTGATTAGACTCTAATTGAATTACACCTAAACCCTAACCCAATTGAGCTTCGTAAGGGTAGTAGGGGGTGTTAGGGACTAGTTCCCCTACACACAACCTAGCATATCCATGGCCAATTAGTAGTATAGGGGAATTCATTAGACTCTAGAATTTTGTTAGTTTTGATAATATAAATGAAAGAATAATGTTCATATATCATCCCCCAACCTAATTGACAAGTGCATTCCCCAAAAAGCCCACACTTCCCTTTATTTCTTTAAAACCCTAATTGCCTTCCTTTTTAGATAGTGTTAGCTTAGTTATATCTTTACTTGCTTAGTTAGCTTCTTGCCTTGTTCTTGCTTTGTTCTTTCTAGTTTAGGTCTTTTGCCCTATTTGCTAGCCTAGTGTAGTGTAGACCTTTTCTTTCCTGTCTTAGTGTAAATTGTTCTTTTCTTGCCTTTCCTTGTCTTTTTGTGTTCATTATAATTAACTTTCTAGGGTTAACTTAGGTTTTGTTCTTGATTGCTTTCCTTTATTTGCTTTCTTTCACAACTTAGTGTAATCAATCATAACAACCCTCAAACCCTAACCTCTACAGTAGGAACCAAGCGCAAAAACTAACCTAGCTCTAGTGCCCCCTTTTCTCTCTGTGGATAGACCCTATACTTGTCGCTCTCCTATACTATGACATGACCCTATGCATTTGTAGATGTAGTGTTTTGGTTTATGTTAGTGTGTTTAGTTAGGTCTATTTTTAAAGTGAACCCACCATGTGTTGCTTGCTCACAGAATTGCATCTATTCAAATCCTAATTGAGTATGTGTAACGCCATTGGCAGAGGCGCACCACATGACTTGAACAATGAGATCATACAGATGCTAAGAGTACGTACATTCTTATTATGTCCCTAGTCATTTGTTATTATGGAAGGCAGATAGACACCAGTAACACTAAAGACTAGAGTGTGAGTTGGTTGATGAAAAAATCACATTAGTCATGATATGTGATATCAAACCAAGAACACACATACTTGTTAGGGAACATTTTATCGAACAAACCTACCTTGAGAGTGACACATGGAAACCATCATAGGTGGTCATAGTCATCTCTCATAGTGAAGGCAGTGATTTTGGTTCTTAGAACTAAAGTCGCTACACTCATCACATGTCATTTGGTGTACTTGACATCATCAAATGTAGTCCTAAATAAGGATTATCATAAAGGTGATTATTGGGTAACTATGACACATGAGGATAGATTGTGAGAGATGTATATGAGATTTGTCCCTCAAAATGGAGTTTGATATCCTAGACATTTGATATGAGAGACTGAGAAATGCATGCGCACACACATGTGAATCAATATATGATATTGAGGTGACATATATCTCAGACAATCTGCTCAAGTTCAAGGACATAGATTGAACATTGAGAGGGTGACGTGATGTTTCCATGCCTCAAGTTCATTCTAGATATCAGAGATAAAGGAATTATACAATCACTGTAACACCTTATACAGATTGTAGGTTGAAGTTGTTCACCAACTTTCCATTCACTTGGGTAGCACTAATGTGCAACTAGACACCGTTGTTTGCTTGTGATGTCATAACCTAGTTATGGACAATCACTACCAATGTGATATTGGACCTATAGGGTCACACACATAGGAAATCATCTAGAAGAGGAGTTTAATCATGAATGATGATTGGATTGGTTACCAAAGTATTTAAGTATTCAATTCAAGCAACAAATCAGATGACTAATCTCCCAACCGATCAATTTATGCAATGAGATGACCTTTTGGAGTGTTAGGTTGATTAGAAATTGAATTGGCTTAATTCTGCATGAATTAGGACACCAAGTGATCGGCTCAGTGAGTGAACTGATCGACTCAGGTTGGTGAGACGACCAGTTCACCCAGTGAACCGATTGGCTCAGGTTGGTGAGATGACCAGTTCACCCAGTGAACTGATCGACTCAATTATGTCAACCGAAGCTTTTGGTGATTTTCCCAATTCATGAGAATAGTTGTTTGTTTCACTTTCTCAATTCAATTGGTGCATGGAATTAATGTTGAACATTAATTGAATTTGAATTTTCCAACTCATACACAATTGGGAAACATGGACAAATGATCAATTCGGGCTGCGAACTGATCGACTCATGTGTAAACTGATTGGTTCAGTTGCCAACTGATCGGTTTAGTACTACATGTTGTAAAAATTCATGATCTTCCAGTCCCCTATACTCCCAAACAGATTAGGAACCCATGCTCTAACCCCTCCTATAAATAGGGGGTAATGGGGGCTACCTAGAACACAACTCAATTGCTTCTGACAATTGATGTTCTCTCTGTTTGTGGTAACCAATAGAGAGCTCAAGCAAGTCCTACCCGCTAAAGGGAGGGATAGCAAGGGAGAAATAATTGTGGGAGAGCAAGTTGGTGACTAGTCTACCAATAGGTGGGACATATTCTTCCTATTTGTTCTACCAGAACAATAGGAGTTCTATTTGGTACATGTGGACTTCTCTAGAGGTGAGGTGGTATTTTCCCATCACTAGGAGGGCAACATCAGCTTGTAGTCTGTGGTGAGACCGGAGAAGCTTCTGTAGATGTTGTTCGAGTATGTCATTCGTGGTGAAGATTAGGAGCTACACAAACACCATCTTAGAGCAATGAGTTGTAGATACTGAACTTGTTCAAGGACCAGGTATGAACATGTTGAAACCATCCTTCCCATTATATAGTATTTGATGCAATCTTGCTATTCATGGGAATGCAACAATACATTTTTTTTCTGCTGCCTATTTTGTGTCAGTATTTTCAAACATATCGAACGTTGTATTATTTTAAATTTTCTTTACAAAGAAGAAATTAAATGAATATGTTTGTTTTCAACCTTATTTGTATCCTAATTATTTCAAAGTAGTTAGTGAAAAATATTTATGTTCATACACCCATTTTATATTTTTAATCGTAATATTATTGAACATAGATTCTATAAAAAATGTTATTATGAATTTTTTGTTTTTTGTTTTACACTTATGAGAAAAAAATGTTTCCAGTAAAACTAATGTACTCAACCTAGTATTCAAATATATTGATGTTATTTATTGAAAAATATATTTAAGGTTTTTTGACATTATTTATCATAATAATAGAGAATATATATAATTTTGAAATTCCAAGTTAATTATATTATTACACATGATGTTACAAATGATTAAATATATTTTGTATCGGTATTATTGGCTTTTATATATTTTTTACATATTAATTATTTTTCTAAAATTCTCTATGTAAATGCTAACAGTAAAAAAATCTCTATGTAAATGCTAACTGACACAAACTATTAATATTAAGATTAATATGTTATATTTTTATTTATCCAATAATATAATGAAATTATAACTAAAGCATGCATCAATTATTTTGAAATGAAAAATAAAACTACTTGTAAGTAATAGATGTAGTACAGTTAAATTGTATTCTATAAGTAACTACATGTCTAGTCAAAAATCAAGATAAAGATGTATACATTCTATTCATTCACTAATTAAGTTAACAAATAAGATATGTGATGTATAATGAAAGTAAGGAATAACATAAGACAACATAAGTTATGAAGTATCAAATGAGGTTAATATGATAACAAAAAATAAGTAAAAATAAATTATGACACATTTTCAAAACTACATTATTGTACCTTTTATATACAAGTGATTAACATATCTAGACATAAAAGGTGAATTTGTGATTTTTAGGGGGCATGATTCCTACTCCTCCCTTGAATTTGGACAATATAGTAGCCATGAAATGAGAGCAATGTTGTTGCTAGACTTGTCTAAATGGGTCAAAATCGGCGCACACCTATTGATCGACCCGTTTAAATTAGTTTAGATGATAAATCTACCTCCCACTAAAAATCACCAAAATTCATACCCACCCATGTATATAACGGGTTTTATAAAGGACCCTTAGGCACTCATGTACTATCCAGTTAAGTCAATATATTGATTTATATATTATATACATAGGCGTATAAGTGATATTTTCAATTTAGCATAAGTTAAATCTTTAACTTTAATTACAACAATTATATTCTCTTTGTCTTTTGTTCTCGATAAACAACAACACATACTTGTAAGTTTAAGAATGTACACTAATATTAAATGACTAAATTATATATGTGTTTATGATATTTTATATATAAAACATCATTTTCCTCATTTAATATCAAAATACAACAACTAGCAGCTACTTCTTTTAAAACTTTATATAACATAAGCAGACAATTAATCAATTGATTTGACATCAAACATAGAAGTTTTTGGTTCTTTATTATTATATTTGACATCAAAAAGTATAGTCACAAAGAAATGTCCTAGAGAGAACTTTAGAGAATATGCGTTAATCTACCTCAATGGGTTGGGGAAACAAATGTGTAAGAGCAACAAAGAGAAGAATAGTAGAGAGAGATATGTAGAGTGGGGAGAATAGAGGAAGCTACAACACCAAAGCAAAAACCCATAGTGAATTTCTATGACATGTCCACCATAGAAGCACAGTTGGAGAGCACCCAAAAGATAGAAGATGCCAATTGGTTAGATTGTTAGAAAATAAACAATCAAATAATCCACATGTACCACTATCAGCTTGCCTAGGTGTAGAGGAACCCTCAATGGGGGATGACTTTTGGGGAGAACTATCTGGATACCAGGAGACATACCCACCTCCATAGGTGGACTATTGGGGGCACAACAACTAGCATCCTCCACCACATTAAGGGTCACTAGAGTTGCCAAAGCAAAAGTGACTTCTACCCTATTAGTCCTAGATTTAATATCATGTTGAGGATGATATGACTCAAAAGTTTGGGTGGTAGGGTGGTACATGCCCTAGTCTCACTCTCATTTTGATGACTCTTGTTTTACCTATTTAATCATGAATTTTTGATGTTTGTATGCAACACCTACTATCTATATTAGGATTTTACTTATCTTGTATACATGCATGAGTTTAGTTTATTGTCTTTCACTTTTGCAAAATTTTCTAAAAAAAAGCTTTCTTCTTAATTCTATGTATGTGCATTGCATTACAAATAGTTTGTTAATTTGTTGTGTATTATAGATTGAATTTTATTTCGTCCTATTTACTACTTTCTAGTGTAGGTTTGGATATGATTATAGGGAAGTATGACTCCATTTTGGCCAATCTTGCCCAATTTTGAATATATTTGTCAATGGTGTGTTTAAACCCCATATCCACTTACTGAAATGTGAATGATGAAATGTTGGAGAATGCAGACCAATAATGATGCTTGTTAGCTAAATGAGTTCTATGTTAGAATTTTGCATGTGTTCCTCTTGTACGTAACACATTCTTCTAATAAAATGTTATTCTTCGAAGGCTTGAATACTTAAGATTATACATTCCCTATGGAAAACGTGTGATATTATAATGACCCCACCCCTCAGCAACCCCCAATTAAGGGAGGATAAGAAGATAGTGTCATTATCCCAAAATAGGATCAACTAGTTTTGTAATTAATCAAAAATAAATAATAAATTCTACCGAAACTAAACTTAAAGCATGATGAGAATTTTCTTTTCACATACCTTTCAAATATAGGAGTTTGGAAGTTTACCCAAAGTAGAGTTCTATCTATCAAAATCCTCCAATCTTTATTTAGTTTTATTCTTCCAATGTCACTTTAAATATTCATCCACTATCATATATTCCTAAAATGCTGACAAAAAATTCATCGGTCAGTATAACATATTATACTGGTATGTGGGAAAACCAAAATTGAGATGACCCGACACTAAATCAAACCGTCACAGTGTAAATAATTGCAGAATTAAACATAAGCAGCGGAATCACTGAAAATCAATAAAAATTAAAACCATTTACAAAGAGATCCAAACACAGGAAAACTCTTTTATCAAGAACCAATGTATTTCATTTATATCCTGGTTCATAAATACATATACTGTACCGTCTCTTCTCGAGGATTACAAGCATCAACTACCTTGTTTAAAACTATACACAGACAACATAAAAACCTCGAGGCATCAATCCAAAATCTCATATTGATTCATTAAAAGTACTAACTACTAACTCTGAGGACCTGAGAGTACAGAGACAACACATATGACTCTCTATACAAAACATGATAGCCAGTGCCTCCACCTGGAATATCACTACTGCCCCTATTGCTGTTGTCCTTCTCCTGTTCTATGGTTTCTACCTCCTCGTCCTTGTCCACCTAAAAAGGTTGGATCCCACGGGGGTGAGACAATTGAAAATTGTCCCAGTGGGAGATATAACTCTCTGCCAAAAACATTATTATTGTAGATGAACAATAATAGACTGAATAGAGGAATCTTTAATATACATCAAGATTTAATCATGATTAAGCAGAATAGAGCAATATCATCTTTTAAGGCATTACAGCTACAAAGGATAAAGCAATAAATCATCTATTCAGTTTAATAAGGAATATGAAGAATGTGTATAATATTTATCCACCTTAGGATACAATAAGAAATGTAACATCAACTAATGATTTCCGTATTTCATTCTTGAGTAAATACGTTACACAGTTGATTACATTTTACAGTCATATTTATGCCCTGAGGAGATGAAGTATACCATTCATGCTCCAACCGACCATGATTACATAAAGCATCGGTTCCATACATAGGTCAATGGAAGAGCCGACTCCATCACCTCATCTGTCTCGGTCAGTATGAGACTATATGCAGGACATCTTGTGTCTCTACTAGATTGCTTTCCAGGGTATACTGGAAACTTTGCTATAGAGTTATAGCCCGTAGCATATACTCTCTTCAGGATATGGCCTGTAGCCAATGTCTGGTATTGTGGAGTTATGGCCCATAGCCATACTCATATTGAGATATGGTCCATAACCATTCTTGTGCATAGGATATGGCCCGCAGTCATTCCTATGAGGCGTAAGGATATATTCACCCATTACCCCCACATTTTCAAAAATATGCATTCCAGGAGTTCCTGAAGGAAAACCTGTTTCACCATCACCAACTATTGATGATGATGGATCTATCACTACTACAGAAATGGCTTATAAAGTCACTTTTCAAGGTGTCGGTTGTATACATAAACCGACACCTAAACTCTACAGTGTCGGTTGATAACATAAACTGACATCCAATCTATGAAGGTCGACCAGACACGGGTACTGCTTTTATTAAGTGTCGGTTAATTAATAAAAAACCGACACCTAAAATCAACCACCAAAACCAAAATTCCAGTGAAAAAATTACCTCCAACATTTGACATATGGCGTCGGTTCATAAATGAATAACCGACGACTAAAGGTTATTCGCGGGAGATGAATAGTTGTCGGTTGTCTTTTAGTTAAAAGCCGACGACTTTAATCTAGTATAGGCATCAGTTGTTGGAAAAGAACCGACATTGTTGGTTTAGTGGTCAGTTATTTTGAATAACCGACACTTACTATCAACTTAATAGCTCACCAGCACGAGCGACTCTTCCCCTTTCCCTGTTTCATTCCCGATTTTAGTTAGGTCCGGCGATTTTCTTGCTCGCCCCCGCCAGTCGTTGCTCCGTGCTCGCTCCCGCCGTGCTCCTGCTCCTGCCCTCGCCGCTGCTCCGTGCTCACCAGCGGCCGTGCTCCTGCTCCTGCCCTTTGTGCTCACCAGCGGCCGTGCTCGTGCTCCGTGCCCTCGCCGCTGCTCCGTGCCCTCGCCGCTGCTCTGTGCCCTCGCCGCCGCTCCTGCTGCTCTCCCTTCCGCCGCCGCTCCTCGCCGCTGCTCCTCTCCTTGCTCCGGCCGCTGCTCTCCTCTGCCCTCAAGGTATGCCCGCCCTGCCTTCTTCCTTCTTCCTCTGCTCCGGCGGCTTCTTGGGCGGTGCCAAGGCAACCACAGCCTTCTTCCTTCTTCCTTCTTCCTCTGCTCTGCCCTGCTCTTCTTCTTTCTTCTCCCTCTCCTTACCAACAGAAACCACAGCCGTGTGGGCTGGCACGACCGTGGCTGTGTTGGCTAACCACACGGTCGTGCTACCCAGGCTGGGCATTTTTTTATTTTTTTAAAAGTTATTTACTTATTGGTAACTTGATAAATAACTCATATACACTGATCTATGGCAATGCCTTAGTTGATCACTCTTTATATTAGAGCTGCAAGCCTGTAACATTAAGTAATTTTTGAAAGTAAAATAATTATTGACTGTAATATATTGAAATTATATACAATACATGTTCTATGATAAGCCTTAGTTAATTTAATATGCATACTTTGTATGTAAGACATAGTAATCGGGTACTGCTATATATCCAAGTAAATTACATGTAACTAATCATGACATAGATTTTAGAATGCATACTTCTGGTTAAATGTACTGCTGTAATTTTTGATCAAGTGATGATATGTAAATGTAGCAATAAGTTAGTAAGGTATCAATGATAAGTCTGTTGTAATGTGATGCAAAATAGTTATTGTATCATGCATATCTTAATACTTTTTTGTTTTATAGTTGTATAGGGTGTTTTATGTGTGACAAGTCTATTGTTTAATAGTTTAGCTATAATCATTGTTTTATAGTTGTGTTATAAAGTATTTGGGTGTTTAGTATGGTTATTTAGGGTGTTCAGATATGTATAAAGGTTCCAAAATGTATAGTATATATATGCATACATGTGCATATTTTATAAAATTGTATAGAAAATCAAAACTCGTTCTTGGTGAGAATCCTAATCACCCTTCTTGCTTAATGATGAATTGTAATGCACACATGTGACATTCTTTGAATGTAAATGATGAACTTTTCCCTAAATTGCCAATCATGCTTTTGAATACATCAATAATCACCCTAACTTGAAGAACTAGGATTTTAGTTATAAGAATGACAACACATTATTTGTTGGCCTAGAAACCCGTCCAAGATTTACTCATTAGGAGTAAATCTTGGATAGTCCCCAGTTTGGGACTGTTCTTGAACACCTAATCTCGCTTAGGATGTAAGTGTATAATGTGTATTGGGTTTTCAAGAAAATTTTGGCAGCATTTCCCCGTTTGTTCTCTAAGTACATATGTACTTGAAGAACAGTGGGGAAATGCTGCCGAAATTTTCTGGAAAACCCAATACACATTATACACTTACTAGTGAGATTAGATGTTCAAGAATGGGATAGGTGGTACACATTTATTATATATAATAATGACATCACATGTATTTGTTAACCCTAGACCCTAATCTTGTTGTAATATATACTTGTTTTCTCTTTGATCACATGATGACTCCAGTCCATTCTCAGTTGGGTTGCCAACACCAGCAAATATTGAAGCTAATGCTGACTTGTATGTGCGTGGAGATCACAATGAAGGATTGTTAATTGATAAAAAATCGCAATATTAGAGGCATGTTTATACAATGTTTTTTTATATGTTTTATTTTTCTGAATGTGAGCTTTACAATGTGAATGTGAACTTTACAATGTGAATGTGAACTTTACAATGTGAATTTTACAATGTGAATTACTTTATAATGTGAACTTTACAATGTGAATGTGAACTTTACAATGTGAATTTTACAATGTGAATTACTTTATAATGTGAATTTTACAATGTGAATTACTTTACAATGTGAATGTGAACTTTACAATGTGAGCTTTACAATTTGAATTACTTTACAATGTAAACTTTACAATGTGAATGTGAATTTTCAGATGGCTGAGCATTCTCCTGATGACCGTGATGATGATTACCGTGAGGGTGAGGACATCAATGCACCGCCTCACAATGTAAGTTTTAAAAATATATCATATATTTATATCTATATGTCCATTTATAGTTATATCTTGTAAATGTGTTTATTTTGTCAAATTTTAGGTTGATGATGCACATGTACCATCTGAAGCACTTGAGGCACTTGATCAGCAACACCAAAAAGTTGACAGGAGAAAGGGCATCACTATGATGAAGAAGTTAATAGCGCAAAAGGGCAATGGACCCAAACTTGTTGTGGATTTTGATAATGCAGGAAATGCATCTGGTGTGAATCGCAATTCATTTGTTTCATATCTTGGGTATGTTACTCACAACCATTGCAGTTGTATGATAGATTCTTGGCATATAGTTTCTAAGGAGAAGAAAGATGTAATATGGAGGGATTTATGCGTGAGTTATTATTAATTTGCAAATATATTTTGTAGATTACTAATGTTTTGGATACTAGTTAATAGCAATTCTAATTTGCAGAGTATATTTGAATTGGATGAAAAGTTGCATCGTAAATGCGTGATGCAACGCTGTGGGAGAGTCCTAAGGAACTATAGGACAAATCTCACCCGAGAATACATAAAAGAAGCTGACAAGAGGAAGAAGACAGCCACTGAACAGTGGAACTTCCTAGACAAAGAAGAATGGGACGCGTTTCTTGCTTCAAGATAAACGGATGAATTCAAGGTATTAGGCGTCAGTCCCAATCTCATTAATATATGTTCTATTCACCTATTCAAGATTAACATTTACTGTTACTAACCAAATCATTAATGTGCATACTAACTAGGCCCTTAGTGAGGCAAAAAGATCAAGGCGTGCACTGAATGTGCATGACCACACAATGGTACCAAAGGGGTATGCAGGCATTCGCCAAAGACTACAGTCTGAGGCTACTGCTCAGTCTGCTGCTACTCAGGAGTCCTCCACTATAGGTAGCACACCTCTACCTCGCCATGATATCTGGATAGCTGGGAGGCAAACTAAGAAGGGAGAAATAAGGAAGCCCGCAACTGCTGAGGCGGCTGCAAAAATGGTAAAATATAACTCTTACAGCAATCGTTCAAATATTGATTATTTGTGGTGTTTACTTAATTACAAATTTTTGTTTTGGCGATTAGCGGGAGATGCACGAGCTGAGGAAATAAGGCAAGTTCATCCCTGAGGGCACAAGGGATGAATTGACAGTTGCTCTGGGTAACCCAGAGCATCCTAGACGTGTTAGGACTGCAGGCGCTGGTGTGGGCATCAAATCTTTTTTTGGGCCATCCCAGCGCAAACATGTCCCAAAAGTAGGACTTTCACAAGAAGAGGTAACATATTTTTTCTTTATAATGTTACTGTAAAAAGAGAATTCAATAATTAGAAGCTAACATTTCTTTTATCCATGTATAAGTAGATAAGCTAGTTGATAGGAAACTGGAAGAAGCACTGAAAAAGTGGCAGACATCTCAGACTGCCACTTAGTAGACAATACCTATCATAGCATCCCGCTCTACTCCTACTGCAGAGGTTGGGAGTAATCCTATAGGCCCACCACCTAGCACATCCACTGTAAGTATTTTTATGACATAGTAACTAGTTTTTTAATTCAAGATGATATGTTTTCAAGATGATATGTATATATGTATATAACATTCTTTACAAAAAAATTTGTAGGGGTTAAAGCCATGCCGTCTAAAAGTTAATGAATATGTCGTTGCAGAGGCGTCAGCTTACCCATCCCTACCAGGGGAACTGTTTCACGGGTATCCATTACCAGCTGGTTGGATTCGTGTGAGCCTGATACATATATTCCCCAAGTGGATGGATCTTCCATTGCCATATGCCCACCCAAATTGTGAAACACTTGGTGAGGCACTAGGCGGAGTGATATTGTGGCTAAAAGTGGATGTCATCTTTACTGAAATTGTATGGTAAATTTACATTACGTTAAATTGTTAGTGTGTGTATATGATGTCAGTTGATCTGAAATTATTATATATATATACAGGTTAAAAAGAAGACACCCACAACATCTAGGCCTCCACTTCCACGTCCTACATTACCCAGTTGGGTTCCACAGGACCTAACTGTCCTGTTAGGTCCTAACTGTAGGGGTATGGCAATATGGTTAGGCGAACATGATATAAATTGCCCAATAACTATTTCTATAGATTCATATGTTACAGGTCAATCATACGAAAGCAAACTATTTATACAAGATATTTTGGAGTTGTTTCGATATGATTGGTTAAATACATCTGTGATAGAGATATGGATATGGTGAGATCTTCTTTATACATCCATATACCTTGTGTAGGAGCTGGTGATCTGGTTTCTTATTTATTAATGCATGCGTAATTAATACATATTTTGTAGCTACTTAGACAAGATATGTGTAGATTTTGCATTCGAACATGTAGGATTTTTGATTCCATCTTTGATTAGTCTAGTAGCTAAAGACCCTCCGTCAGTTCAACAATATTGCTGTGAGGCTTTTTCAATTTTTTCTCAAAAAAAGAAGACGATGATAATGGCTCCATTCAATGTAGAGTAAGTTTACTTTGCTTATTATAATTTGGACTTAAGAAAGTTACATTTTTATTGTGGATTTTGAGTTATTAATTTTTAACTTTTTTACCTCTAGTGGTATGCATTGGGAGTTATTGGTTATTGTCCCTGAGACGTTCACTGTCTATTATCTAGATCCTAAGGGGAGTAAATTGAATACAAAATATGGACACATAATGAAAATGGCATTATTCCGGTGAGAAATATTTCATTTTCATATCTGTTAACATATGCTATTACATTACTATTTAATTATACAATATACTGTGTTACATTAACGTGTAGGGGTTTTGATGAGTTCAAAAAGGTTGGAGGAAAGGTCCCCACGAAAAAGAACCAGCCAATAATTTGGAAGAACGTGAAAGTAAGTTCCCGACTGCAATATATATATATATATATATATATATATATATATATATATATATATATATATATATATATATATATATATATATATATATATTATTTATGTGAACAGTTCTTAATTGGTTGTATTTTTTAATATTTTGTATGTTTGAATTTATAGTGTGCCACACAAGACAACGGATGGGCATGTGGATACTACGTGATGCGATTTATGCACATGATTATCAAATATGCCACAATAGACATCGATTGTATTGCTGAGGTATTATAGAGTCTCATTAGATAATATGAAATATATCAATCTTATTTATAGCTCATTAATTATATATATACATCATTCTCTTTACAGGTGTTTACAACTGACCACACTACAGGAAATGCCTTACCAGATGTACATGCTCCCTATACGATGGGAGAATTAAATGAAGTAAGAGAAGAATGGGCAACATCCATACAAGTAGTGGGGGATTTAAGATATAATTGGGATGTTGATAGCGAATAATGACTAAAGAATGATATTTTGTAAATGAATTTCTGAATTATAATATGTGTGAATGTTTCTACATGTCTGGATGTTTCTACATGTGTCTGAGTGAAAATAAATGAAACTGTTGGTTGCTATATGAATGTTTCTATATGTGTGAATGTGAAAATGAATGGAACTACAGATTGCTATCTACATCAATGATTCTAAATGTGAAAATCAAATGGAACTACAGGTTGCATTACTAAATGTGTGAATATTTTTGTTTTTAATTTTGCAGGTTTGTGGCCTATTGTTGGCTGATATCAATGGATGTCGTAAAACCTGCAGTTCATAACTGAACTGCAGGTTTCTCATCCGGCGACCAGCCATACAGTAGGTCTGCAAACTGACAGAAAAAAAAACAAAAAATAGGCATCGGTCATTTGTATAAAACCTATGCCAAATAGTTACAGTGTCGGTTTGTAATAGAAACCGATGTCTATTTCCTTAACACCACGACCGTGATGGCCAGCACGGCCGTGGCAGCGGACCAGACACCACGGTCGTGCTGTCCAGCACGGCCGTGTTGGGACTTATATGGCGTCAGTTATTAGCTAATAACCGACGTCTATAGTGCCCAAGTTGGCACCCTTCTGTGGCGTGAAGGTCTATGGCGTCAGTTTCTTAGGTAATAACCGACGCCTACAGTGCCCTACTGGCGCGTTTTCGTTGGCGCGCGAAGGGTTTTGGCATCGGTTCTGGAACCGACGCGTAACGACCGGGCTTTTAGCGTCGCCCACATAGGTGTCGCTTAGAAACCGACACTAAAGGCCTTAAATAACCGACACTAAAGGTCGGTTATGTACTAGTGTATGGATAGGGCTCTATATAATAATATTTCACTTGATTAGTTAAGTATATTACCCTATTCTTTTAACATGAATCAAAGCTTTATAAAACATTGGGATCTCAATCCCTTGTCACATCATGGGCATTCTCATCCCTTAACATCTCATCATCATGATTATGGAATATGGGTATTCAAAACTTCAGTTCATCAAAATCATTTGTTACCATTTATCAAGTAACTAATACCTTCAGGTCATCTTGACCAAGGTAAACATGATACTTTCTATACAAACATTTCACATGGCTCTCAAGCCCATTTATTCTCTTGTTACCTCATACTAGGCAAAAAAGCACATTATGGCTCACAAGGCCCATAAAACAATTTCAATAATAAAACATCATAGCTCATACCTAGCGATGTCCAACATCTCATGATACATGTATGATTAGTGCACATGATAACAGTTATATCAATTACATATCAACACTATGCAATGTAATAGTAGCATCACTATTCACTCATTAGGGTTAGGGTTTATCATCATATTACCCAACATTAGGGTTTCATGCACTATAATCCAAAATTAGGATTTCACATACCTTCACCCTATACTAGAGTAGGATTCATATAGCATTACATAACATCACCCTATATTAGAGTTTCACATCACATCTCTATATTAGGGTTTTACATGACATCACCCTTGATTAGGGTTTCACATGACATCACCCTTGATTAGGGTTCCTTATAACTTTTCCCACTTAGGGTTCCATGTAACTTTACCTGAAATTAGGGTTTCATGAAGCATCCTCTTAAATTAGGGTTTTTCATTATATTACCCTGAGTTGGGGTTTCTCATATCATTACCCTAGAATAGGGTTACATAATTACCCTAGATTAGGGTTACACCTAGCATTGCCCTAAATTACGGTTAGGGCTCATCAACTTTCTCAATTAGGGTTTCATGATCTCTTAATCAAGGATCATACCCTAACTACATATTTTACTTATGTTGAGAGTGTTGAGGCTTAACCACTACATGATTATCATACATGTATGGATTCCTCTCTCTCTCTCATCCTCTCTAGGATGTTAATTAGTTCAAGCTTGATTAGATTAGGTTAACCCTTCATTCAAGTGCATACATATAGGGTTAGCATAGTGTATTGAGGCATTGCTTCCATAAGCATCAAAGATTAACCCGTCTAAGGATATTAATCACCCTAGTACCTTAAAGGTAAAACCATAGTAATTATCTTTGATAAACATCATCAACAATCATGGGGTTAATTATACTTACATGGTTTGAATAAATTAGACCTTCAAACGGTCTTGAGGTATTAGACACTTAAACGGTCTTGAAGTACTTTGGCCTTCAAACAGTCTTTGATTCAATTGCACTTCCAAACGGTCTAAAGACAGTTAGACCTTAAACAGTCTCGGTCCCAAAACCTTCAATCGGTCTTTAGACTGTTAGACCATCAAATGGTCTTGATCTCAAAGTCCCTAAATGGTTTGAGACCGTTTGAATTAAATATAATTAACCCCAAACAGTTTGAAACCGAATGAACAACTCATCATAGAAACTGATTGAACATCAAACAGTTTGAGACCATTTTCTCTCCAAATGGTCTGAAGACTGTTTGATCGCAAATGGTCTCAAGACCATTTGGACTCAAATGGTCTCAAGAGCTTTTGGTCCAAACCACCTTGAAATCGAATGGATCAATTAAGGTTTCCAAAATCAATCAATCAATTTTAGGGTTTGCACTCATTGAATCATCCAACATTGAGACCATTGAGAGACATCAAATTACAACCCTTAGATCTCCATCCATCCATGACTCCACTTGACCTAAAATAGTCTTGAGACCATTTGACCTTAAACGTTCTTGAGATCATTTTCCCTCAAACGGTCTTGAGACTCATTGAACCATTCAACATGGAAAACGATCCAATTGATTTAGGGTTTCAACCAAATCAATCCAATTAGGGTTTGTAATCAATGGATCTGCCATTCTTGGAACCATTTTAATTGAATCATTTGGAAACATTGGATCCTCATCCAACTATATCAACAATTGACCTCAAATAGTCTTGAGACCATTTAACCTCAAATGGTCTTGAGATAGTTTGATCACTAAATGGTCTTGAGACCGTTTGGTCATCAAGACTCAAAACTATTTGCCCATGATTTTTATTTAGGTGTGTGCTAAGATGACATCATCATCTTCAGGCTACAAACCATCGAAATTTGTTGTGATCTTTGTGGTGATTTCATCAATTAATCAAAAGGAAGTTCGGGAATGAAAAAGGAACCAACATATAATGAAAAAATGATATCAATAATAACATTTAAGGGTTCAAGTTATATAACCTGCCTTCAAAGCTGAATCAAAGCTTCAAGATTCACGTCCTCAATGGTGAATGAAGATCTCTCAATTGTCCAAGGTCCGTTCTCAAGTCTTTGGATGAAAAGAATGGCTAAAGTTGAAGATTGAATGGAGAAAAGAAGAAAATAAGCATTGAATTTTGATTTCCACCATGAATTCAAGGTTAAAGATGACAATGGAGCTTACCTATAGGTTGGGATACGTCCTCATATTTCTCCTAATATCCCTTGTACACGGCCAAAGTAAGGAAATAAAGAAGAGTCCAAAAAGAGTCTTTCATGTGAGTGGAAAATGGGGTATATGTATGTGAATTTTCAAGAGAGAGAAAGTAGTAGAAAATCCTTCATCTCCTATTTCATGTGCCACATACCCCCTCTCTTCCTTGAATATGAATCCATCTTCCTTGCCTTCAAAAACCTCTCATTTATCCTTGAATTAAAATCAACCATTTTAAGCACCTTAATCAATATAATAATAATATCCAAAAATGAGTGGAAATTACTTTTTCTTTAACTAATCTGAGTGGGCTCTCCACTCACTTTATATATTTCGGTGCCTTTGCAAGGAAAAAGGACGTCCACGCTTATAAAAATTCAACCATCTCATTTTTGGTTGAAGATCACATCTATTAATATATTTATTTTTGCATTAAATTGAATTTGGGTTTCAATTATGCTTAAATCTTGATTATTTTATTATCAAGATTCTCTCTCCTCCAAAGAGATTCAAATGAGATGACTCTCTGATTTTCTTGTCTCTAAATGATACCAAGAAACATTAGGGACTCTCTAGAAGTGGTATTTTACATATTGAACCCTAGGTTTTGGGTAAATTGCACATTACACCAAAACTAGGTTTTAATGCACAAACATTGCTTTAACAAGCTCTTTCTTGGTGCCCAGGCTACCTCAAGCCATACCTCTACATAATTCTCATTCTTATGATGCTTCAACACTTGAGGAACATTTTATCATGTAACATTTGCAAGTTAACCCCTCAACTTGAGTAATTTGCACTTTAGTCCAAAATAGGCAAAACATTGTTTTCAATATTATTCAGAAAGGACTAAAATTGAAAAATAAGCTCATCTTGAGCCTTAATTACTTTTCAACAGATACGAGAAAGCATATAATTATATTTCTTAAACAAAACATCTAGGTTTAGAGCATAACCCAGGTCAGGGATGTTACAAAAATCTTTCATCAATATGTAACAATATATTGCAACCAAATTATTGCTTAACAGATCAAACTTTACGTCTTAAACATAACTACTCAGTACTAACATATCCTAGCCTCTGTGCTATCCCTGTAGTGGACATGGAGACTACCTTTCTCACTTGGTAGATCCCAAATAGGCCACCTTTGATCCTACCCTATAAGAAAACCAAGGCATAGAGATGTACAGTCGTATGATCCTACCCAAAGGTATACCAGACATCGACTGATGGTAACCTGATGATCCTACCAAAAGGGTAGACCAATAGCTAGGTCATTCATCTCTCACAAGTACTCCAAGATACAGAGGAGGACTAAGATCTGAGCTAGCCATGCATATACATTTATGGTGACAGCCATAGTCACTTTATAGTTGCATGGAGTAAAAGTCAACCAAGCAGTTAATTTTAGGGAACCGGTAAAACCATGAAAAACATTGTGAAACTAAAAAGATTTGCCATAAGTGTAACCACATACTAGATTTGAAGTCTCAAATATAAGAAAGATATCCAATCCAATCAAGAAGAATAATCAAGCAAGTCAAGCAACCAATTAAGCAAATCTATATCCTGAAAGCATGTATAATGCCTAGTCATCACTATCATATCCCAAACAACTCCTTATTGACTTGGGACTCCTTTCTAAAGTTTAAAGCCTTATTAGGATTCATTAGGGTTTCATAGATCTATTTCTTAACGTTTATAATTTTTAGGTCAAAAAACCCTAAAACATCTTTTCTACTCATTAAAACCTTAATTACTCAAATTATCCACATTAAGGGTCTTTATTCTCAATTAAGATTAATATCATCAGATCTCTGTCTCACTAATGGATTTTCATAATTAAATCCATTAAAACTCACAATTATCAAAATTAGGGTTTCTAGAGTCCATTAATGCACTTTTATATACATGTAACTCTTAATTAAGCCAACCATGTACAAAGATCATCCTTTTAGATCTAATTCTTCCTTTTATTACCATCAGGTTAATATTTAACTCAAAATATTTAGGGAGCATTATTAGATCTAATTATCTTTAATTTAGGGTTTTCCATTAATAAAACCACTAAAGATGGCATATTTATACACTTTAAAAAAAAGATTTAGGCCTCACTTATACTTTTATTGAATTCTATGGGTTTTTCTGATAAAAAACCATATGTAACTTATCTTGATAGGAGTTACCAATCATTCGTTATGATTTTCACAAGCTAGATTACCTTTAGACCAATGAGATTCTGCCACGTCAGCAATTGGCCTCTTTTTCATTTTCCACATATATTTTGACACCAATGGCCCTCATCCATGCTAGCAACTCACTCTATGTGGGCAGGGCATCAGGCCAAGATGGAAAGACGTCACTGCCCCCGTACCCTTGGGCTTAGGGCCTCATGTGTTGGGGGTAGGACGATACTTCTATCTTTTCTTGTCTTCCACCTCTGATCACTTCCTACTCGCAAAACTAGGTCCTGGGTCAGTCAGGCCATTGACTTGGGGCATCAAGGTGCTGGAGGGCCAGCAATCTGTGCTCCACCCTTTTTAAGACTTAATCGAACTTGATGATGGTCTTGGATGTGTCGGATAGGGAGGGACAGATGCAAGTTGAGGTAGCACTCATTGGCAATAGAATAGGGGAACTAGAGCAGGGACATGTATGCATTTTCTATGTGAATTCTCATCCCCTATCTTGCTAAAGTCCCTCCTTGGGTTCTAGAGAAGATCCTGCCCCTTTTATAGGTAGGGATAATGATGGCAGCAAGGATTGTCCCAATTTTAGAGACCTAGATTTGCTTGAGACCCAAGTTGGGCTTTTCTCAATCTAGTGTAGCTTGCCATAAAGTTGGGGCTAGAAATACTCACTTTCCTCTCCTGATTCCAACTAACCTGGTTTTATAAGATTTGGTTAAGAGTAGAGAGTAGATCAAATCTGAACACAGCCCCTTTCGTAAAAGGACTCGAGGTAGGGGATAAGGTTCAAGATTTTGATTTCCCTATTTGACAGTCCTCAAAATTTGTGACATAACCAGGGCTGGGCTAAGTTCCATTTTTCCTTGAAATGTGACAAATGTCACAAATAAACCATTAACCCTTCACTTTATGGCAAACTATAAAACCCATAACTCTCTCCTCCTTTTCCCAAACGATACCAGAATTTAAAGAGAAGTCTTAAATGACTTTATCTAGGTGTGTGAAAATATTTGAGTCAAAACTTGAAAATATTAACACTTTTCTTAGCATCCAAGTCATCCACTTATAAGGCATGTACTATGCAATTAAAATTCATATTTTTTCTTTCTTTCTCTTCTATGTTCTTTATTGTGATCTTTTTTCATTAGAAACCATGTGGAACCAAAAATTAACCAAAAGTGGTCATCCATACCACTTTCTAGAGAAGTCTACATACTTCTCACATATGCACACACTTATCTTTTTATTTTCCTTACCTTTTACTTATTATGGAATTTCTTTTATCCTTTTTCCCTTTTATCCATCATTGGATTTATTAAAACAATATAACCCATGAAATCATGCATCCAAGGAAAATTTTGCAAAAGAATTCATCCTTTGAACACAAGTCATACAAATTTTCATTCAAACCCTTTTTATTTGCAAAATTGTATTTCAAACAATACAAGAAAATTTTGAGGTTATAACATCCTTCCCCTCTTATAGGAATTTTCCCCACCAAATTCAACTAAATAAACAATCAATTCAGGGTACACCTTTTCCATGTCCATCTTCATCTCTCATGTGGCTTCATCCTCTCCATGGTGCTTCTAAAGAACCTTTACCATATCTACCTTTTTAATCCTGAGCTCTTTCACCTTGGTATCCAGTACCCTCACAGGTGACTCAAGGTAAGTCAACCTCCCTTAGAGTTCAATAGGATCAATGCTCATCACATGGCTCGAGTCCTTCACATAGTGCTTAAGATTGGACACATGGAATACATCTTGCATCATACTACACTGAGGGGGTAAGGACAAATGATAAGCAACTTCACCAATCCGTTCTAAAATCTCAAACAGACCCACATATTAGGAACTAAACTTTCCTTTGTTCTTAGAAATAGCTTGGATGGTCAGATTTTCAAAAATACATGCTCACCCATAGTGAAATGCAAGTCAATCCACTTTGCATCAACATACAACTTCTATTGATCATGGGCTCTCTTTAGCCTTTACTTGATCAGAGAAACTTTTTCAGTATATAGTTGTAGTTCCTTTGACCTCACCAAGGTCCTTTTACTAACGTCATCCCAGTGAAACGTTGAACGACACAACCTCCCCATCTAGAGATTCATACAGAGGCATCCCGATATTGTCTTAGTAGTTGTTATTGTAAGCAAACTCAGCTAGGGGATGGTACTGCTCCCATGATCCACCCCAATCAAGAACATACGCTCTCAACATATCCCCTAACATCTAGATCATTCTCTCAGATTGTCCATTAGTCTAGGGGTGATAAGTTGTGTTATACTTTAGTCTAGTTCCAAGTTCTTCTTGCACTAGTTTCCACACCTTAGAAGTGAACTTTGGGTCATGTTTATAAATAATCAAACTTGGAACACCATGCAGTCGCATTATCTCTCCAATATAAAGTTCAGCTAGATATGTCAATTTGGCAGTGATCTTTAAGGCAAGGAAATGTGCTGACTTGGTAAGGTGATCTATCACAACCCATATTGCATCATGACCTCTCTTGGTCTTGGAGAGACCCACCAAAAAGTCCATGGTGATCTACTCCCATTTTCAATTAGGAATTTCAATCAACTATAGCAATCCACCAGGTTACTGGTATTCAGCCTTCACCATCTGGCATGTGAGACAAGTGACCACATATGCCTCTATATGTCTCTTTCATTCCAGGCCACCAAAAGTATCGCTACATGTCCTTACACTTCTTGGTAGTGTCCAGGTGTACTGTGTACTTAGATCCATGAGCTTGTTGCAAGATATGATTCTTCAAGGGTGAATCTTCAAGAACCCAAATACAACTCTTGTAGTGGATTCCACCATCTACTCCCACTAAGATATGGGTCTGAGGTTTCTCTAACAAACCTTTCATCTTGCCAAGCTTTGGACTGGCTAACTGGGTAGCTACCTACTCGATCAATAGTTCTATTTTTATCTAGATATTAGACACATGGATCCAGTCTTCCAATGGTTATAGGGTCCACCTAGCAAACTCTTCCATTTCTCTCCATTGGCTAGACAAGATAGGTGCACACATGATTTGTTTCCTACTAAGAGCATATGCTACAACATTTACCTTTCTAGGGTGATAGGTGATGGTGAAAACACATACCTTCATAAACTCCACCCATCGTCTTTGTCTTAGGTTTAGCCTAAGTCAAGAGATACTTTGAGCTCTTACATCCATTATCTTGGTTACCAAATCAATCTTTAACTCATAGATAATTATGTCCTCATTTGGTGACTACCTTTGTTCATCTATGCTTCCAACCATCTATCCAATATACTTTCATGAGGGTGTGGTAATTCCTCCAATCCTCAGTTATCATAAATAGGGTTTTAACTCAAGTATTTTTCTCTCGTATCACTTTTAGCCTTAGTATGACATGCATTTTGTCCTATCTCTCACACCCATAACATGATGAAATAAGAATTTGTAGAGTCCAAATATAGAGTGCATCCTGTTCCAAGAGTAGAGACGGTGCATCACACATCACCATTACACTTTCTAGTATAAGTTGAAACATACTTCACATGACTCAACACCATGAATATCTCAATTCTATGTTTACATCCATGGGAAGGATTTTTCCTATCACTTTTGGGTCTTATCATTACTCATATATACAATCCTTAGTTATTTCCTGAAGGTCTCTAAGGTGCTGGTACTTTTGGGTTGATCTTACCCTTATGCATGTAGGAAATGCCTCTAACATTTACCCCTTAGGCCTCATGAACTCATGAAGGTGGAAAACTTGCTAACCATGGGCCTCGGGCAAAGGTAGATGTTACCTCCTGACCCTATGGTCTTGTACATTTAGGAAACAATCAACTCCTACCTCCATTGGTCTTATCCCTCCTCGACCTTAGTATTGACTTTGGATTCAACCGTAGCTCTATTTATTTCATCACACCTTTTGCTTGTGGTTCCTTTGATTCATTCATAGACTCCTCACCCAAATCTCCATCATCTCTTTGGGCACTCATAGTTAACCTTACATCCCTTCATGGGAAACATGGTGACTTACCTATCTCGATATGGCCCCATTCTACATGTTACCTCCATAGTGACCTCTCCTTATGTCCCATAGAGATGGTCATACATGGGTCTATAGATTCATACTCAAACTATGTGCTCTTGCACTTAGCCTCACAAGATCTTTTAAGTGACCTTCAAGGTTACCCCAAACATAAAAAAGAGTTGGTACTCACTCCTATATGAAGGGTCCTTTCGTAGGATAGGAGAAAGCTATCACTTGATAGTACCAAGGGTCACAAAACTTCCTTGCATCCAAGGTTTATATCATCAGGTATAAGCATATCCTATCATTCTACCCATGAATGTGGATATCAATAACACCACTTATTAAAACATTTCTAAGTTTTCTGTTATGTCGTACTTGGTCATCATTCCTCTAGGTTGGACCAGTTTCATACATACATGTGTTTCCAACTTGTGTGAGTGGCACATCAATCATATATCTTAGTTCAAATGGGGTTTCCTTTTATTATAACAAATGGGGGTGTCATACTTAATTCCTATGAACCCACTCAACCTCATGAGCATTATGTGAACCGGGTACCACTACTTCCCCTATTTTTTTCTAGGAACCCCAGGCTCACCTCTTATGCATCAGTTATCTAAACTACATGTTCAACTACTCAAACATGTACCCAACCCATAGATATGGCATAAACATTATGACATTCTTTCATGTGAACCACCTTTAGAGCCCTATACAAGGACAACCAACTGGGTACGAGGCCTCACAACTTATTACAGTACCATACCTCTCTATGGCCTTTGGAATTCTCTTTCCTACACCTAAATGGTAGGTACTCATATCATTTATACATCTATATAAGAAGCCACTTTCTCTTTCCTAGGGTTCAGTTCCTCTAGAGACCTCTAAGGTACGACAAGCCTCTACAAATCATACATGAAGCAACACCACACATCCACTCAGGGTAGTCCATTCTAGGACACATCATACTCAACCTTCTCATGATTCCTCATGTCTCGGAGTCTAGGTTTCCAATCTTATCCTTCTGGGTCTCACTCTCTCCTGAGTTAACCCTCTAACTGGCCTAATACTAGGTATTTCCTCTCAGAAGATGGGGTTAAGGCTCCTAAGGTACACATCCATTCTCATCTGGATGAAATTTACTCTCAAATCTTATATCTAAATGAGATTGTCATATACCCTATTATCTCATTACATAACACAAAGCTCCTTATCAAGCACAACCCACCCTAGATCAGGTCACCGAAAGTGACACTAGGGGTCATGCAACCATTCATTGTTTATGTTTTTCATGCGTACTCAAAACCTCTACGTATATCATGCATGTATAACCTACGTACTTGCATGCATGGACAACTAAGGTATCCAACTCATTATGTCCTCTCTTTCTCTATCCACTTCTTAAGGTTTGGGGTTGAGCATCATCCTCAGAGGATGCATTAGGTATCTTCCCCATCTGGGAGACTTATTCCTTCAAGGATATCCTTCTCCTCTTCTTCCTACGCGATGGTCTAACCTCATCATTCTCCTGAGGGGTGTCCAAGGGCACACAAATTGTCTTAACACGGTCCATGCTGCATGAGAATGTAACTAATCTTGGTCTAAGTTTCATCATTATAACTTATGTCCATGACATCTTACTTACATGCTTTTTATCATTTTGTGGGGGATTCCTTAACCCTTAATACTCTTAACCCTCAAACTTGAGAGGAGGTGGAGAGAGAGAAAATCCTTAAACACTTACCGTTTCTCAATGAAAAGGGGTAGAGAAGGGATGAAGATAGATGAGAAAACCTAGAGGTATCTTATTTCGAGTCAAATCCTCAGATTTTGAGCAGGCAGTCACACAGATTTTGGTAGTCCTCGTAATCTGACTAACGTAGTAGAGGAAATTATTTCTAGCCTATGGATCATGATCCTTTTCTAAACACCTCCATATTTGGAAAATCCTCTAATATCTCCCTTCGGCTCTATAGAATTTGTAAAATATAATAATTATTAGAGATTATATGGGAAACCAGGATATGATACCAAATATAATGACCACCCCACTCAGTACCCCAATTAAGGGAGGCTAAGAATATAATGTTGTTATCCCAAAATAAGATAACTAGTTTTGCAAATAATAAAAAATAATTAATAAATTCTACCACAACTAAGGTTAAAGTGGAATTTTTTTTTCACATACCTTTCAAAAATAGGAGTTTGGAACTTTAACCAAAGTAGATTTCTATCTATCTAAATCCTCCAATATTTATTTAGCTTTATTCTTCCATTGTCACTTTAAATATTCATCCATTTTCTTATATTCATAAAATGCCGACAAACAAAACATCAGTCACTATAATCGATTATACTGCTATGTGGGCGAAACAAAATCTTGCATCTATTTGTAACAATATATTGCAACCAAATTATTGCATAACATATCAAACTTTATGTCTTAAACATAACTACTCAATCCGAACATATCCTAGCCTCTATGATGTTACTG
Source organism: Alisma plantago-aquatica (assembly GCA_963693085.1). NCBI lineage: Eukaryota > Viridiplantae > Streptophyta > Magnoliopsida > Alismatales > Alismataceae > Alisma > Alisma plantago-aquatica. Next base: position 1,267,087,366 of record OY856410.1, read on the forward strand.
TAGTGAACATGGATACTACCTTGCTCACATGGTAGATCTCAAATAGCCCCCCCTTTGATCCTACCCTAAATGTTGACCAAGACATAGAGATGTATAGTCATATGGTCCTACCCAAACGTAGACCAAACATGGAATCATGATAACTTAATGATCCTACCCTAATGGTATACCAATAGCTAGGTCATCCATCTCTCACAAGTACTCAAAGATACAGAGGAGGACAAGGATCTAAGCTAGTCATGCACATACATTTATGGTGATAGCCATAGTCACTTTATAGCTGCATGAATAAAAAGTCAACCAAGCACTTAATTTTAGAAACTGATAAAACCTCAAAAAAATAATGAAACTAGAAATATTAGCCATAAGTGTAACCACATACTTGATTTGAAGTCTTAAATATAAGCAAGATATCCAATCCAATCAAGAAGTCCAATCAAGCAAGTGTAGCAACCAATCAAACAAATCTTAATCCTAAAAAGCATGTACAATGCCTAGTCATCACAATCATAACCCAAACAACTCCTTATTGACTTGGGACTCCTTTATAAGGTTTCTAAGCCTTATTAGGATTCATTAGGGATTCTTAGATCTATTTCTCAACCTTTATCATTTTTAGTTCAATAAACCTTAAAACATCTTTTCTACTCAAAGAAACCTTATTGCTCAAATTATCCACATAAAAAGTCTTTATTCTCAATTAAGATTAAGAACATCATATCTATGTCTTACTAATGGATAGTTCATAGTTAACACTATTAAAACCCACAATTATTAAAATTAGGGTTTCTAGGCCCAATAATGTACTTTCATATATGTGAAACCTTAAATTAATCCAACTATGTACAAAGATCGTCCTTTTAGATCTAATTCTTCCTTTTATTACCATCAGGTTAGTATTTAACTCAAAATATTCAGGAAACATTATTAGATCTAATTATCATCAAAATTTAGGGTTTTCCATTAATAAAACCACTAAATATGGCATCTTTATACATTTTTTGAAAATCAAGTAGATTTAGGCCTCAAATATAGTTTTATTGAATTTTATGGGTTTTTCTAATAAAAAACCATACATAACTTATCTTGATACGAGTTACCAATCATTAGTTATAATTTTTGCAAGATAAATTACCTTTGGACCAATGAGATACCACCACGCTAGCAATTCAACCTCTTTTTCCTTTTCCATGCGGATCGTGACAATCCAATGGGCCTCAGCCACACTGGCGACTCACTCTTTGTGGGAAGGGCTCCGGGCCAAGATGAAAAGATGTCACTACCCCCATGCCCTTGGGCTTAGGGCATCACATGCTTAGGGGTAGGACGATACTTCTATCTTTTCCCGTGTTCCACCTCTGATTTATTCCTACTCACGAACCCAAGTCTTGGGTTAGTAAACCATGCTATTGACTCAGGGCATCAGGGTTTTGGAGGGTGTAACGACCCCGCCTCCCGGTAACCACCAATTAAGGGAGACCCAAAAGTCAGAGTTGTTATCCCAATTAACAGGATCAAAGGTTTGACAAATAATTAGTAATAATTATAAAATTCTACCAAACTATATTGAAAGTTGGAATAAAATAAAACTTTGCATACATTTTTCAAAAACTTGGATATCTAATTTCTATCCACATCTGGACTCTATTCTAAGTAACCCTCCTTACAATTTATTTCTTAATTTCACAATATGCCATTTTATTGTTTATCCTTTTCAATTTGTACCTAAAACACCGACAAACAAAACTTTGGTCATCATATAGGAATATGCTGGTATGTGGGGACAACCAAAATTTCACATATATGGATAACAATCTAAATATCACAATCAAGTTAATTAACAAGCCAAATTACACTTTCAGTGTGACATTCTCCACCGCTTTTCCCCTAACCCTGGCATACCCACCTTAGGGTTTCTCTTTTGCCAATGACTGAAGGCCACCTTCTCAATCCCGAGCTTGGTGCTTGGGGTCACCTCTCATAGTGCCCATTAGTCATTCTATAAAGTCCACCTTCTCAATCCTGAGCTTGGTGTCTGGGGTCACCACTCATGGTGCCCATTGATCTTTCCTCCTGGGCTTGACCTTTTGGCATCATCCATCAGGGTGGCATGTAGGCGCAAGAATACACACTTCTATTATTATTGTGATAATCATAGTGACTTTATGATTTGCAAGTATGAACATACAAACTCCATAGGTTGCATTCAATGCGATGAATCATCTGGAAAATCTTCGGGAAACTAATGCGATTAACCATAATTAACCACATACCTGTCAGGCTGATTTGAGATAGAATTAATCCAATCAATGCAAGAAATCCAATAGGCAAGCAAGCACACAAAGAGATCTGGAAATCTGCATACAATTTCCTATCATTGATAATGCCATCAAGATCTATTAAACCTAGCTCGCTTCCTAGGGCTTCTAGTCCACTTTTAGGGTTTCCATTGCAATTAGGGTTTCTCTTCATTTATACTATTTTAAACCCTAATTTTATATAATTACTCACAAACCCTAATTATCTCATCTATTCTTCACGAAAGATATTAAGGTTATCTTTTAACAACATATAACTTTAATTTCGGATTAAAGGCACAATTAAACACCAATTAATTCCATTATGCCTCTTTTACATTAAAACTACCATTTTTATCCCTTTAATTCATGACACAATCATTAGGCCCAATTATCATCTTTGGTTCCTTCTGGATTAACAACTCATAGTTCATTAGGATCTAATTCACATATGAACTCTATTTATCATTAATTCCACCTTTATCCATTAGAAAACCCTAATTACTATATTAAGGGTACTTATCCACTATTAGGAACTTTCATACTTGAAATGACTTAGAATCATCATATCTCAGCTTTATTCATGAATTTGAAAAGTTAAATCCATTAAGAGTCACAATTACTAACATTAGGGTTTCAAGGCCCATTAAAGCTCGTTTATGTACATGGAACTCCAAATTAAACCAATTACGTGCAAAGTTCATCCTTTTTGTTCTTAATGTACCTTTTTATAATTAATAGGCTAATATCAACTCTAATCATCCATAAAACCCTTCTAAATACATTAATCATCTCAAATTAGGGTTTCTAAATCATTAAAGCATTAAAGTTGATAACTTCCACTACTTTTCAAATTGCAAGAGGAGTTAGCTTTTGAAACTATTTTTATGGATTGCTCTCATTTTTCTGAGCAACTTTCATATTTTATACACACTCATATGAGCTACCAATAAAGAGATACGACTTTTGCAAAATAAACTTACTTGGACCAATCATCAAGCGTCACGTCATCTCATTCATGCAACGTAACTCATTTTGGAAACATAACCAAATGTCCTTTATACCCTCATGTAAGTCATTCACCCTTCTGCCCGTACAGGGGTAAAAGCATCCAAATGGCCCATCGTCTTCTTCCTTGCGTGCCCTAGCACTGCGGTTGGTGTAGCTGACCGCGGGGGGTCTCCTCCCACCTTCTCAAGGTCCAAGGGGCTCCGGCGCCCTGCCTCTGGCGCCCTCTATCGCACCTTCCCAAACCCCAAACCATGGTCGAGATGGCTGGGGGTGAGAGCACTGTGCCTGCAACTCACAATCGTGATGCATCCTTACTGCAGGTGTTGCGCGATGGTCGAGTTCTAGGGGACGATAGTGAATCATGCCCAAATTGTCGAGGGAACACCGGACCTCCATCATGATGACTCCACAACCCCTCGTTGGTCCCAGGGTTGCTCTACCCTCCCATGACTAGGGTTTGCTCAAACAATAAGAAGGAGAATAGAGAGATATGTATGAGATTATCTTGGGCTCAGGCTAAGGCTCCAACCCTTATATAGGGGAGGATAGAAGTGCCCTAGGATGCCTATCCACAAGATCTAAGCCTTTTTCCTACTAGGAAACCATATTCCTTCATGAAGAAGTAATCTTATCTCTCTAAAAAAACTCTTTGATGTTCTTTATTCTTTAGATATTAGGATTTTGAAAATTACCTCTTTTATTCTCTTTGTACTTTCCTTTAATTCATTGGCACGAAATTTATATTTTCTTTTAGTAGAAAATACCTCCATTTTAACAATGCCACAAAATTTATTAATTATACCTCACATTATCCTCTTATTTTGTATTAATGGTATTTTCTCTTTCTTTTTCTCCATTGGGGATCCTTGGACCCCAAGAAACTCTAATATTTCGAAATCCTTTTTAGTGGATACTCATTATCCCTCTAGATGTCCATTATTTCTCATTATCCTTTTTATTTCTTGATTAAAATATCTCTTTTTGAGGATTTATCTTTATCTCTCTTTTTATTTTCCTTATTGGAATTCCTTTTAACATTAGAAACCTTATGGATATGAAAATCCATCAAGGATGACTCAATTATACCTCTTTATACTTATTTCCCACATTTTATCATTGTTTTCAATTTCTTTCTTAATAAAGAAATATTTGATTGATCTTTTCTTTTCTTGTTGCATTATCTTTGTAACTTTGGACTCCTTGGAACCCAAGGAACCCAAGAGGGATGAAATCCACTTTTGGATTATATTGATTTGCCTTCTAGAGGCTTCTACATCTTTCTTTTCTCCATCTCTTATTAATAATTGAGTTTTTTTTGTCTTTTCCTTGTTATTGGGTTCAATAGCCAATAAATCCCACAAAACAACCAACAAGGCTATTGTAAAAGAAATCCTTTTATTCAAAACAAATTATATCATTATTTGTTCAAGTATCTTGAATAGGAGAAATTACATTTGTCACCAAAAGAACCCAAAAATTGGGGTTGTAACATCCTTCCCTTCTTATAGGAATTTTGCACCCAAAATTCCACCAAGCACACAACAAACAGGATAAGCCTTTCTTATGTCCATCATGGCTCCCATGTGGCCTCACCCTTTCCATGGTGCTTCCCAAGAACCTTCATCATCTCATGTTCTTCCATCTGAGTTCTTTCTCACCTTGGTATATTGTACCCTCATAGGTGACTCAGGACATTTCAACCTCTCATAAAGCTGAATAGGTTCAGGGCTCAACACATGGCTTGGGTACCTCACATAGTGCTCTAGATCGGACTCATGGAACACATTATTCATCATGTTATCCTGAGGGGTAAGGCTAAACACAACCATCTCCACCAATCCATCTCAAATGGACCCATATATCAGGGACTCAGCTTTCTTCGCTATAGCTTAGTGGGGTCATATTTTTAACATCACATACTCTCCCACAGTGAACTGCATGTTAGTCTGCTTTGCATCAGCTCACGACTCATGTCTCCCCTGGGCTCTCTCTCAGCCATTGCACGATCAAAGCAACTTCATCTGCACACACTTTAGTTCTTTCTTGACCTTCATGAGGTCCCTTCACCAACATCATCTTAATGAAGTGGTGACCGACACAACCTCCCTTACGGAGCTTCTTTACATCCCGACACTGGCTACGGTGGTTATCATCACATCTTATAGAAGACAAGAAGTGTCTCCATGTATCGCCCTGAACAAGCACACATGCTCTTATCAGACCCTCTAGTCTGGATTATACTAACCATTAGTTAGGGGTGATAAACTGTACTAATATCGAGTTTTTCATGTACCTACTTCCACCGCCTGGAATTGAATCTTAAAGTTATACTCAAGTACGTTTGAACTCACATCATGGTGTAGTTGAACCATCTCTCTCTCTTACACATAGTTCAGCCGGATCTGTCCCTTAACAGTACTCTTTCTTTCTCTTATTATCTAGGTAAGGCGATCCACCATAACCCATATTGCATCTCGACCTTCCTTGGTCTAGGGGAGACTTACCACAACATCCATAGTGATGAACTCCCATTCCCTCTTGGGGACTCTTCATCTGCTATACAAACACACTGGGTTACTGGTGTTTGTCCTTCACCTTCTAGCTTGCATGGTGACAAGCCACATGCAACTTCATCTTAAGCATCTTAAGTACTACTATCACTTACGATCTTCATAGCACCACAGTGTATGATGAACTTAAAATCATGATCTCCTGTATGTCATGATTCCTCAAGATTGATTCCTTAGAAACCCTAAATCACTCTAGTCGGGGTTTCATCACCTTCTTTTCCAGAGAAGTGCATCTAAAGTTCTACCACCATCCTTTTATTGCATCAAGGCCTAGGCTGGCTAACTAAGCAACCACTAACTTGATCAACGATCTCGTTACATCTGAGTATTAGCCCTAACATATCTCCTTTTCAAACTTGGGTCTAGCCTAACAACCTCTTTTAGCCTCTAGCTAAACTAGGCAGCTGCATCTCAACCAAAGCATCCATTACCACCTCACATCCTTCTGTGTAAGGTAATGCTGAAGACATACACCTCCATGTATTTCACTTATCATCTCATCTCAGACTCTAAGTCTATCTTCATCAAGAAAACTCTAAGCTCATCCCCTTGGTTTTCAAACTGATCAACCTTGTATAACTCATAGCTTGTGATAAAAACATCCTCATAAGATTACTACCTTATTTCTCTAACTACTTGTAAACCATCCACATATCGTTCACTCCACAAGTGTATGTTATCATCTCTGTCCTCATACCTCATAGCAATGTTCCAACTCACATCATCTTTATCCTTGGTGTATGGCATGTGTATTGTCCTACCTCTCACTCCCATAAGAAGAGGAAATAAGCATTTGGCTAAATTCCAAATACAAAGTTCTTCCCATTCCAAGAGTAGAGATGGTACATCCCACCTTGCTAGTAAACCTTCAAATCTAAGTTGAAATGTGCAACTTATGTCTCAACATCACAATGATATCGATATCCAAGTTACTTCCATGAAAAACTGGTCTCGAACCTACTTGGGTCACCACCCAATCCTTGGTCATCTCCTTTAGGTCTATAGGGTGCCGGAACTTTTGGGGTGATCCCTCTTCCCTTATGCATCCAGAGAGTGCCCTCCTCATCTACCCTTCGAATCCCATGAGTTCATGAAGGTGATCAATCTCCTAACCCATGGCTCTCAGATAATGATAGTTGTTACCTCTCGACCCTATGGTCATGTGCAACTAGGAAATTAGGCAACTCCTACTTCCATCAGTCTTTTCCCTACCTGACCCTAGGATAGACTTAGGATTCGGGTATAGTACATGTCCAACTCATAACCTTACCCAAGTCTCCATCATCTCTCGCTGCATTCCTAGGTTGACTTTCATCCTTTCATAGGGGTCATGGCAACCTACCTACATTGGTCAGGCCCCATACCGGTTACCTCCATGGTAACACACCCACATGCACATAGAGATGGTTATCTATGGGTCTAAGGTTCATTCTCTTACTATGTACTTTTCACTTAGTTTCTCAAGATCCTATTGAGACCTCTTTAGGTTGGCTCAAAACCAACAAAACTGGTATACACCCTACAAAAGGCTCCTTCTCCCAAGATGGGAGGAAACTACATCTTGACAACAAAGTTCACAAGCGTCCTTATGTCTAGGGTTTACATCCACATGAGCATGCTTAACCCATCAAGCTACTAAGGCACAAGCAGACCACCTACTAAACCATGCTAGGTCATACTTGTTCTCATTCCTCAACATTAGACCAAGATCATACCTTCCCATGTCACCAACTTAGCTGTGAGGGGTTCATCGAACATACCTTAGACTTAAGGGGTTTCCCTTTCCCATAAACATGAGGAGTGCCATGATTGAATCTATGGAACCTCAAGTCTCATCATGAGCATCAGGTACACCACTTCCCCTCTTAGGCCTAGGAACCCTAGGTTCACTTTTTGGGTGTCCAACTACATGCTCAACCTCTTAACTATGAACCAAACATGTACAAGGTATGACATGCACTTCCTGTCATCCTTCTACTCGAGAAACACTTCAGAGTGGAGTCCTCCTCAAGGACAACCAACAAGGTGTTAAGTCTCACAACTGGTCACTTAAGCCTCCTCAGGGTCTAAGGAACTCTTCTTCCTATCTCATAAGGTAAACACCTATATCATAGGCACATAGGTACCAAAAGCCCCATCCTTTCTCTAGGGTTTGGTTCCTCTAAAGGCAACCAAGATACCATTAGCCTCCAGGGATCATGTATGAGGCAACCGCAACCATCCACTTAGGTTGCATCATCATCAACTCCCCACTATTCCTCACATCTCAGAGTCTAAGCTTCCAACCTTCTTTCTTGGGTCATGCTCTCTCTCTCTAGAGCTATCAAATAGCCGCACTACCAGAGGTCCTCTTTTCATGAAGGTGGATCAAGCTCACAAGCATACCCCTACATGGGTGAATCCTATGTTCAAACTTATGTTCACTCAAGATTATCCAGAGCTCCTCATGCTTATCTCATAAGCCATACAACATACTCTCCTGGCTAGAGTTTCAACCTACTACCCGCACTACTAATGTAACACCCCTCCCTATGGTTACATACATAACCAGCGGAAGCACAGCCTAATCCCCAACATTATCCATAATGTGGGGTACTTGGAATTTCGGGGAGGGATTATCACAACCATGATATTCATTGCACAAAATAGAGTTTAAATAAACCATCACAGGATCAAGATTACAATTTCTCATTCTCAAACCTTAACAAAGTTTACATTTGCATACATATGGTAAAATGGAAAAAAGATCTATAAACTGGGTATGGTTGGCGCCCCACCAAAGCTCTTCTCCTTGTAGGTCCTTGAGCTAGGGTTTCCTCCTTAGATGGACTTCCCTCCTTAGCTAGCTTCCAACCTGTGGGCATCACGCCCCATCCATGCATGAAACAAATGGTAAGTGGATTGAACATGTTATAATATAAGAAACTTGAAAACTGAAAATAAGCATTAGCATTAAACATTGAAAAGACATGCATTTTCTTTTAGATCAATTTCTTTTATCTTAATCTATATAAGTAACCTCGGGTTGCACAAATGTGCCTCTTCTCTTATGCACCGAAGTGCCTCTTAGGTTTCACCGAAGTGCCTCTTCTCTTATGCACCGAAGTGCCTCTTCTCTTATGAGGTACTTATATAAGCTCCATTTTATCATTCTCTTTCTCTTAATGCTCTTATCTTTACTTTAAACTTTATTGGTAACTATTATCACTAAAGTTCATGAAGGTGATAGCATACCTCATAAGAAACTCAAACTATATTAATCTTACTGACTTTAACAATTGATAACAGTAAATACATAAACATGGCATTCATTGCAATTCATACATGCATACTTTAAATCAAACAAATTAACTATGTTCAATTGCATGGACCACTTACTTTTTCACTTGGAGAGTGAACTCTCTCTCTTCCTAGGATGGTTAAAACCCTAATCACATCCTGGGTCAGAGGAACCCTAATTATTCTGTTCATAAGAAATGTCACATCAAAATATATATATTATTCATAATATTAAACCCTAGATTCATTTCTACAAAATCAAGAGATATCAATTTAGAATCAGACTCTCGCAAAATCCTTTCCAAAACATATTTTTGCTCATTTTTCTGAGCATCGAGCGATTTACTACGAATTAATGAAAATACACCAATCAGAAATTAGAGATATGCCACATGGGCCAATGAGAGCCCGCCACATAGGCGCGGGTCTCGCCCAGGTGGATAAGTGGTCAACAAGAGCTAAAATCTTGGAAACCCAGAAGTACCCTTGCGACTGAAATGCATAGTTTCACATGGAGGGGGGCATTACGGTCATTTACTGACCAAACATCTTCCACCCCGCCCCCTTGGACATGGCGTCGAGCGCCTGGACAGGAGATGGAATCTCCGATCATAGACCAAGGAGGGCGCTCTTCTACGGAAACCAGAGGCACTGGGCGAATCCCTCATCTCAAGGTGAACCCATTGAGCTCGATCCCAACTCAGACGAGCGTTGAAGCTCCAAAGGAAGGTCGCCGGAAATCACTGCTTCCACGGCCAATCATTCAAGATCACCACTATAGGGGTCGATTGATAAATAGAGAAGCAAAACGTGACCGCGAGGTTACGACACAGTTAGAGAAAAATAAGTGGGAAGCCAAGGCCCAAAGAATTGACCCCGGAACCCACTGGGGATCGCCGGGAGCGAAGAACAGGGGAAGGGGCCGGAGACTGAAAACTGGGGTACAGAAGGAGGAAAGGCACCCAAAAGTAGTCGAGAATCATCCTAGGAGGCGGGGCGAGGCAGACGGAACTGGTACCAGGGTCGGAGACCCACTGACGCGCCCTGGAGGTATGCTCCGGTGAGGGAGGGGAAAACGTCCCTACAAGGTACAGCGATCCAGGGCACGGCGAGCCAAAACAACGATACAGAAAGTAAGTACAGAGGTCAAGGATGCTCACCGCACACTCGATTGATCTGCGGTGGTCCGAGGAGGTCAGGCGAACTCACGTTTGTCGGAGAAGGTAACTCGAGTAGGTCGGGGAACCTCGGGGCTTTGGAGATGAAATTGAAGGTGTAGGAGGGAAAGGAGGAGGCCGACGGTGCTTTAGAGCGCCTGATCGAGCAGTGGAGGAGGCTAGGGTGGCGGCTGCATTTTTCGGCGGAGAGGACCGTCCAAGCCCTAATGGGCGTTTCCTTAAATGAGAACGATAGGGGAGTTCTAGGGCTCGTTGGGTCCGGGAAAGTGATTCGAAGGCATTGGCAAAGGAACTTTGTGAAACCGTCGTGAGATGAAAGAGAACGGGATTGGCGAGAGAAGACTTGTGAAATGGCCCTGACCCGCGGATGCTACGGAGGTAGAAGATGAGGCGGTTGTCGTTAGATCGTGGATCGACGGCTGGCGTGTGTGCGCGAATGAAGGTAACGCGTGACAGCAATAAAATCCCAGACTTTAGGCAAAAATCAACGACATTAAATACAAATCCAATTCAAACTATAATCAAACCTTTCCTAATTTAATTGGAGGGTCAAATAAACTCCAAATGAGTCCAAATTTGGACCATTGACTAATTAGATGGTCTAGAACGTTCCTAGTCAATTAGATTCACGTTTATATAAAGTTTAGTCTATGATTTCTATTGTTGTCACTCTTTCTTAATTTAAATGCACAAACTAATTAAATAATTGATATAAATGATTATGTTGTGATTCCTTGCTTGAAATTACGAGATAGATATTATCAACTCCTTAAAAGTCACTCAACACCTCTTTTTTCCCTTTATGCACTTTCTTTGGAGGAGAGAGAAAACAAGGGGAATATTACTTCCCTCTTATGTATTTATAAAATAAAAAGGAAAAACACATTAATGTCTAAATTTCGAATTGTTGTTTCTTTTCTTCCTCTTTCTCTTTCACTTTCTCTTCCATTATTTTTTTGATTTATTTAATAAAAGAAAAGGGAAAGACATATTATCGTTATGACACCTATTTGCAACACATTAATATAAAAGAAACTAATTTGGAGCCCTTTCATTTTTCTCTTTGTATTAAAATCCTAGAAATGGACAAATTGCATTAAGACTCTTAACAAAATATTATTTAAGAAAAACTACATAAAAGGCTTTATTTTACTCTTGAAAATTAGGGATGTTACATTACTACCCACCTTAATTAAATTTCATCCTCGAAATTTCATTAGGCTACCCACCTTAGGAATTTTCATATTTTTAACATAAGGCATTGATATATTCTCATTACCATGTAAAACCATAGTTCCATACATTGCATGAAAGATAAAGCTTTGAAAGGAAAGGAACTATACTACTAGACTCTACTCGGTCTTATCATCTTCACTATCATCTACCATAGCAAAGACTCTAGCATGCCTCTTTTCCTTAGGTGCTTGGTTGACATTAGGCTCCTTCTTTTGAAATTTGGGGCAGTTAGGTCTAATGTGGCCTTTCTGGCCACACGCATAGCAAACACCTGTTCCAAACCTACATTCACCTAGGTGATATTTGGAACACTTAGCACATTGGGTCTTCCCATCCTGGTTTGGAACAGCTTCAACCGGCGCCTTCCTTTTCTTATCGTTGTGGTGATTGGAGTTGTGGTTGTTGTGATGCTTCTCCTTCTTCCAAGCTCTTCCTGGATGGTCCTCTAATTCTAGGGCAGCATATAGGGCACTCTGGAGTGTGCGATGCCCACGTCCTGCCAAGGCAAAGCTAAGGTCTGGCTTAAGACCTCGAATGAACTTCTTGGTCTTGCGACTTTCATCATAGTCGTAGCCGTACTTCTGCAGGATCCGGAACTTCATCGCATATTGGGTGACCGTCATGTCACCATGTTGACGTAGGTTCCGAAATTCTTCCTCCTTCTTCTCGATCATGGCCTCAGATATGTAGTGGTTTTTGAAGGCTTCAGAAAATTCATCCCATGTGAATGGAGGAGCATCAGCTTCACGAGAACCAAGTAGGTTCTCCCACCAAGTCCTAGCATCACCCTTCAGCATATGCATCCCAAAATGGACCCTGGAGTGGTTGGGGAAGTCTAGGTCACGAAAGCAATATTCCATGTGCTGCATCCAGCTCTTAGCCTTTCCCACCACATCCACCTCCTCCTCCCCAGCAAAGGAGTCATGCTTGATCTTCAAAAAGTCGACTAGGGAAAGCTCAGGGTTGACCCTAGGGTTGTCCATTTGTCCTTCTCCTCTTCCCATGGCAGTGGCTAGGGCTCTAACAAGGACGTCAAAGGGGACCATGGGGGTTTTATGATGTGGAGATCCTCGTTGTTCTCCTATGCTAATAGATTCACCTTCATCTCCATCCATGGCTATCTTTCTGCTCCACCTTTCTTCTTAGGAGCCATCACTGTGAAAAAGACATAAACTACATGAGATCATGAGAAAAGCCTGGTGTCCAACCATATTTTGGCTCTAATACCATTATTGTAACACCCCTCCCTATGGTTACATACATAACCAGTGGAAGCACAGCCTAATCCCCAACATTATCCATAATGTGGGGTACTTGGCATTTCAGGGAGGGATTATCACAACCATGATATTCATTGCACAAAATAGAGTTTAAATAAACCATCACAGGATCAAGATTACAATTTCTCATTCTCAAACCTTAACAAAGTTTACATGTGCATACATATGGTAAAATGGAAAAAAGATCTATAAACTGGGTATGGTTGGCGCCCCACCAAAGCTCTTCTCCTTGTAGATCCTTGAGCTAGGGTTTCCTCCTTAGATGGACTTCCCTCCTTAGCTAGCTTCCAACCTGTGGGCATCACGCCCCCAGCCATGCATGAAACAAATGGTAAGTGGATTGAACATGTTATAATATAAGAAACTTGAAAACTGAAAATAAGCATTAGCATTAAACATTGAAAAGACATGCATTTTCTTTTAGATCAATTTCTTTTATCTTAACCTATATAAGTAACCTCGGGTTGCACAAATGTGCCTCTTCTCTTATGCACCGAAGTGCCTCTTAGGTTGCGCCGAAGTGCCTCTTCTCTTATGCACCGAAGTGCCTCTTCTCTTATGAGGTACTTATATAAGCTCCATTTTATCATTCTCTTTCTCTTAATGCTCTTATCTTTACTTTAAACTTTATTGGTAACTATTATCACTAAAGTTCATGAAGGTGATAGCATACCTCATAACCAACTCAAACTATATTAATCTTACTGACTTTAACAATTAGAAACAGTAAATACATAAACATGGCATTCATTGCAATTCATACATGCATACTTTAAATCAAACAAATTAACTATGTTCAATTGCATGGACCACTTACTTTTTCAATTGGAGAGTGAACTCTCTCTCTTCCTAGGATGGGTAAAACCCTAATCACATCCTGGGACAGAGGAACCCTAATTATTTTGTTCATAAGATATGTCACATCAAAATATATATATTATTCATAATATTAAACCCTAGATTCATTTCTACAAAATCAAGAGATATCGATTTAGAATCAGACTCTAAAAACCACATATTCGGATTCCTCTCGAAAAATCCTTTCCAAAACATATTTTTTCTCATTTTTCTGAGCATCGAGCGATTTACTACGAATTAATGAAAATACACCAATCAGAAATTAGAGATATGCCACATGGGCCAATGAGAGCCCGCCACATAGGCGCGGGTCTCGCCCAGGTGGATAAGCGGTCAACAAGAGCTAAAATCTTGGAAACCCGGAAGTACCCTTGTGACTGAAATGCATAGTTTCACATGGAGGGGGGGCATTACGGTCATTTACTGACCAAACATCTTCCACCCCGCCCCCTTGGACATGGCGTCGAGTGCCTGGACAGGAGATGGAATCTCAGATCATAGACCAAGGAGGGTGCTCTTCTGCGGAAACCAGAGGCACTGGGCGAATCCCTCATCTCAAGGCGAACCCATTGAGCTCGATCCCAACTCAGACGAGCGTTGAAGCTCCAAAGGAAGGTCGCCGGAAATCACTGCTTCCACGGCCAATCATTCAAGATCACCACTATAGGGGTCGATTGATAAACAGAGAAGCAAAATGTGACCGCGAGGTTACGACACAGTTAGAGAAAAATAAGTGGGCAGCCAAGGCCCAAAGAATTGACCCCAGAACCCACTGGGGATCGTCGGGAGCGAAGAACAGGGGAAGGGGTCGGAGACTGAAAACTGGGGTACAGAAGGAGGAAAGGCACCCAAAAGTAGTCGAGAATCATCCTAGGAGGTGGGGCGAGGTGGACGGAAGTGGTACCAGGGTCGGAGACCCACTGACGCGCCCTGGAGGTATGCTCCGGTGAGGGAGGGGAAAACGTCCCTACAGGGTACAGCGATCCAGGGCACGGTGAGCCAAAACAACGATACAGAAAGTAAGTACATAGGTCGAGGATGCTCACCGCACACTCGATTGATCTGCGGTGGTCCGAGGAGGTCAGGCGAACTCACGTTTGTCAGAGAAGGTAACTCGAGTAGGTTGGGGAACCTCGGGGCTTTGGAGATGAAATTGAATGTGTAGGAGGGAAAGGAGGAGGCCGACGGTGCTTTAGAGCGCCTGATCGAGCAATGGAGGAGGCTAGGGTGGCGGCTGCGTTTTTCGGCGGAGAGGACCGTCCAAGCCCTAATGGGCGTTTCCTTAAATGAGAACGATAGGGGGAGTTCTAGGGCTTGTTGGGTCCGGGAAAGTGATTCGAAGGCGTTGGAAAAGGAACTTTGTGAAACCGTCGTGAGATGAAAGAGAACGGGATTGGCGAGAGACGACTTGTGAAACGGCCCTGACCCGCGGATGCTACGGAGGTAGAAGATGAGGCGGTTGTCGTTAGATCGTGGATTGACGGCTGGTGTGTGCACGCGAATGAAGGTAACGCGTGACAGTAATAAAATCCCAGACTTTAGGCAAAAATCAACGACATTAAATACAAATCCAATTCAAACTACAAGCAAACCTTTCCTAATTTAATTGGAGGGTCAAATAAACTCCAAATGAGTCCAAATTTGGACCATTGACTAATTAGATGGTCTAGAACGTTCCTAGTCAATTAGATTCACGTTTATAGAAAGTTTAGTCTATGATTTGTATTGTTGTCACTCTTTCTTAATTTAAATGCACAAACTAATTAAATAATTGATATAAATGATTATGTTGTGATTCCTTGCTTGAAATTACGAGATAGATATTATCAACTCCTTAAAAGTCATTCAACACCTCTTTTTGCCCTTTTATGCACTTTCTTTGGAGGAGAGAGAAAACAAGGGAAATATTACTTCCCTCTTATGTATTTATAAAATAAAAAGGAAAAACACATTAATGTCTAAATTTTGAATTGTTGTTTCTTTTCTTCCTCTTTCTCTTTCACTTTCTCTTCCATGATTTTTTTGATTTATTTAATAAAAGAAAAGGGAAAGACATATTATCGTTATGACACCTATTTGCAACACATTAATATAAAAGAAACTAATTTGGAGCCCTTTCTTATTTCTCTTTGTAATAAAATCCTAGAAATGGACAAATTGCATTAAGACTCTTAACAAAATATTATTTAAGGAAAACTACATAAAAGGATTTATTTTACTCTTGAAAATTAGGGATGTTACAACTAATGTACTATGGGGGCATACTATGCCATGCCCATATAAGCCCATTGGGTTTCTATAGGTTCTTCACTAACCTCATCATCGAAGGAGCTACCCTTCACTCTAACATGCATGATTCCTTCCAGGGTTGGGTTGCAATAGGTACTAGGTCATCCAACCTCACATGGCTCGTATCGTCATGGGTATCGAAAAGCATGTCCGCACCCCTGGTCGATCATGACATCTAACTCATCATTCCATCTCTCTCTAACCACCACTTAGGGTTAGGGTTAGCATCATCCTCAAAGGATGTGCCATGTCTCTACTTATAATAGAGGTCCCTACCTCCAAAACCAACTCTCTACTTCATCCTCTTGATAAGAAGGTCTAACCTCATGTCTCAACTTAGGGCATGACAACACATGTCATATGACCTAAGCATGAAACTATCTTTAGTTTACGCTTAAAATATTAAGCTTATGTCCATGACATGTTATTTACATGATTTTTATTATTTTGGTGTAGGATTCCTTAACCTTATTATACATACCCTGACCTCAAGAGGGTGAGGAAGAGAGAGAAAACCCTAAACCTTATAATCCTAATAGAATTAGGGTTGAGAAGGGATGAAAATAGATGAGAGAGTCCTAAAGGTATCTTATTTTGAGTCAGATCCTAAGACATTGGCCATGTAGTCACACAGATCCGAGAGTCCTCATATTCTGACTAGCGGTGCGGAGAAAAATCTTGCCAGCCCCCGGACGTGATCCTTTTCTACACACCTCTGTCTTTTGGAGAATCGTCTAATAACTCCCTTAGGTTCTACAGAGTTTGTAAAATTTAATAACTATTAAAGATTAAATGAGGAACCTATGCTCTGATACCAAATGTAACGACCCCGCCTCCTGATAACCCCCAATTATGGGAGACCTGAAAGTCAGAGCTGTTATCCCAATTAATAGCATCAAAGGTTCAACAAATAATCAGTAATAATTATAAAATTCTACCAAACTATACTGAAAGCTGGAATAAAATAAAACTTTGCATACCTTTTTCAAAAACTTGGATATCTAACTTCTATCCACATCTGGACTCTATTCTAACTAATCCTCCTTGCACTTTATTTCTTAATTTCACAATATGCCACTTTATTGTTTTACCTTTTCAATTTGTACCTAAAATGCCAACAAACAAAATGTCGGTCAACATATAGGAATATGCCGGTATGTGAAGACAACCAAAATTTCACAGATATGGCTATCAATATAAATATCACATCAAGTTAATTAACAACTCAAATTACGCTTTCAGTGTGACATTCTCTACCGCTTTTTCCCTTACCCTGGCATACCCACCTTAGGGTTTCTCTTTTTCCAATGACTGAAGGCCACCTTCTCAATCCTGAGCTTGGTACTTGGGGTCACCTCTCATAGTGCCCATTATTCATTCTATAAATACCACCTTCTCAATCCCGAGCTTGGTGTCTGGGGTCACCACTCATGGTGCCCATTGGTCTTCCCTCCTGGGCTTGACCTTTTGGCATCATCCATCAGGGTGGCATGTAGGCACGAGAATACACACTTCTATTATTATTGTGATAATCATAGTGACTTTATGGTTTGCAAGTATGAACATCCAAATGGATAGGTTGCATTCAATGTGATGAATCATCCAGAAAATCTTCGGGAAACTGATGTGATTATCCATAATTAACCACATACCTGCCAGGCTGATTTGAGATAGAATTAATCCAATCAATGCAAGAAATCCAATAGGCAAGCAAGCACACAAAGAGATCCTGAAATATGCATACAATTTCCTATCATTGATCATGCCATCAAGATCTATTAAACCTAGCTCGCTTCCTAGAGTTTCTAGTCCACTTTTAGGGTTTCCATTGCAATTAGGGTTTCTCTTCATTTATACTATTTTAAACCCTAATTTTATACAATTACTCACAAGCCCTAATTATCTCATCTATTCTTCACGAAAGATATTAAGGTTATCTTTTAACAGCATATAACCTTAATTTCGGATTAAAGGCACAATTAAACATCAATTAAGTCCATTATGCCTCTTTTACATTAAAAATACCATTTTTATCCTTTTTATTCATGACATGATCATTAGGCCCAATTATCATCTTTGGTTCCTTCCAGATTAACAACTCATAGTTCATTAGGATCTAATTCACATATGAACTCTATTTATCATTAATTCCACCTTTATCCATTAGAAAACCCTAATTACTTTATTAAGGGCATTTATCCACAATAAGGAACTTTTAAACTCAAAATAGATTAGAATCATCATATCTCAGCTTTATTCATGAATTTGTATAATTAAAGCCATTAAGAGTCACAATTACTAACATTAGGGTTTCAAGGCCCTTTAAATCTCATTTATGTACATGGAACTCAAAATTAAACCAATTACATGCAAAGTTCATAATTTTTGTTCATAATGTACCTTTTTATAATTAACAAGCTAATATCAACTCTAATCATCCATAAAACCCTTCTAAATACATTAATCATCTCAAATTAGGATTTCTTAATCATTAAAGTATTAAAGTTGATAACTTCCACTACTTTTCGAATTGAAAGAGGATTTAGCTTCTAAAACTATTTTTAATGGATTCCTCTCATTTTTCTGAGAAACTTTCATATTTTATACGCATTCATCCGAGCTACCAATAAAGAGATACGATTTTTGCAAAATAACCTTACTTGGACCATTCATCAAGTGCCACATCATCTCCTTCATGCAACGTAACTCGTTTTGGAAACATAACCAAATGTCCTTTTTACCCTCACATAAGTCATTGGCCCTTCAGCATGCGGAGGGGTAAAAGTATCCAAATGGCCCATCATCTTATTCCTTGTGCGCCCTAGCGCTATGGTTGGTGTAGCCGACCGCAGGGGGTCTCCTCCCCCCTTCCCAAGGTCCGAGGGGCACCGATGACTGGAACCCTGCCTCCGCCACCCTCTGCCGCACCCTCCCAAACCCCAAACCATGGTCGAGATGGCTGGGGGTGAGAGAACTGGGCCTACAACTCGCATCCGTGATGCAACCTTACTACATGTGTTGCGCAATGGTCGAGTGCAAGGGACGATAGCTAATCATCCCCAGGCTGTCGAGGGAACACCGAACCTCCATCATGATGACTCCACAGCCCCTCGTTGTCTCCTGGGTTTCTCTACCCTCCCATGACTAGGGTTTGCAAAAAAACAAAGACGGAGAATAGAGAGAGATGTATGGTATTATCTTGGGCTTGGGCTAAGGCTCCAACCCTTATACAGGGGAGGATAGCAGTGCCCTAGGATGCCTATCCATGAGATCTAAGCCGCTTTCCTACTAGGAAACCATATTCCTTCATGAAGAAGCAATCTTCTCTCTCTAAAAAAAACTCCTTGATATTATTTATTCTTTAGATATTAGGATTTCAAAAATTACCACTTTTATTCTCTTTGTACTTTCCTTTAATTCATTGGCACAAAATTTATATTTTCTTTTAGTAGAAAATACCTCCTTTTTAACAATGCCACAAAATTCATTAATTATACCTCACATTATCCTCTTATTTTGTATTAATGGTATTTTCTCTTTATTTTTCTCCATTGGGGCTCCTTGGACCCCAGGAAACTCTAATATTTCAAAATCCTTTTTAGTGGATACTCATTATCCTTCTAGATGTCCATTATTTCTCATTATCCTTTTTATTTCTTGATTAAAATATCTCTTTTTGAGTATTTCTCTTTATCTCTCTTTTTATTTTCCTTATTGGAATTCCTTTTAACATTAGGAACCTTATGGATACAAAAATCCATCAAGGATGACTCAATTATACCTCTTTCCACTTATTTCCCACATTTTATCATTGTTTTCAATTTCTTTCTTAATAAAGAAATATTTGATTGATCTTTACTTTTCTTGTTGCATTATCTTTGCAACTTTGGACTCCTTGTAACCCAAGGAACCCAAGAGGCACGAAATCCACTTTTGGATTATATTCTTTTGCCTTCTAGATGTTTCTACATCTTTCTTTTCTCCGTCTCTTATTAATAATGGACTTTCTTTTGCCTTTTCCTTGTTATTGGGCTCGATAGAAAATAAAGCCCACAAAACAACCAACAAGGCTATTGTAAACGAAATCCTTTTATTCAAAATAAATTATATCATTATTTTTTCAAATATCTTTAATAGGAGAAATTACATTTCTCACCAAAAGAACCCAAAATTTGGGGTTGTAATAGAGGGCTAGTAATCAGTGCTCCACCCTTCGCAAGACTTAATCGAACTTGATGATTGTAACATCCCCAATTTCATAGCTAAAGTAAGCCTTTAATGTGGGGTTTTCTAGTAAAGGTATGTCAAGGGATGCAATGAACGTAACCATGGCTAGGTATGTAATTAAGTTCACAAAATGTGTAATACAAGCAATCTGATCAACCAATACACAGATAATGACTTAAAGGTGTATGATTGTAGTTAGTTTTATATGAATATAAATGAATTATTTCTATGAACAATAATATGACAAATATATAATATGATGAGTTCAGTCCATGGCTTGAGCCTTAGACCTAGCTTAGGTCTTCATGGTATGTAATTAAAGAAATATTAATCACATGTGTCATACATGAGCTCCAATTGAGAAATTATATTGACTGAAGACTTATTTTCATGATTTGGAATACAATTAAGCCATTGGACCTTTTGAAATACTAAGGGATGGGCCATGTGCCCTAGAGCCCATTCCAGCCCTATTGGACTAATTATGCTCTACAAATAGGTCCTTAAGAGTACAAATTTGGGGATTTAGCATTTCATGTTCATAATAAATACTCAATGTAATTTTAATAGATGAAGAATTGATATATAAGATCAAGGGAGACAATTTAGAAGATTTTGAGTTATCTAGTGGCCTAGGTGATTAAATTAGTAATTATCTGATATTTATCTAAAAGGAAAATTTGGAGGGTCTATCTAATTAGTTTTGACTTGATGTATTTCTAATGTAAAGATTTTAGAATACAATGTATATCCCAAATTTTGGGATCAAACAGAGTTACGATTTGGGCTATACAAATATTTCTATAAAATGGACTTTTATGCAAAAAGAAAAATATAAAAAAATAAAACGGGGGGGGGGGGGGGGGGGGGGGGTCAACTCAATCCTCGCGGACTGAGAGCAGCGCCCCTATTTTCAAATCAGAATAGAGTCCCCCAAGCGGGGGGTACTTGCCCAAGATCCAGAGGGCAAAAGCTTATAAAAGTTGCTTTTCCTAGGCCGCGAGGGTTAGACGAACCTAGATCTAGGGTTTTTGCAAAGCTTTAGCAGAAGAGGGGAAGATCCACAGCGAAGAAGAAGACCAGGAGGTGTGGTGGCCACAACATGGTGGTGTCTTGGGGATCTTCAACCTCATCCACCCAGGTTACAGAGAAGGTGCCGCCCATGGAGTGTAGATTGGGAGGGAGTCATGGAAGCAATCACCGCACGAGTTCGTGGCCATAGAGGCGAGATCGACCTCCGGAGGTGATGGACCAGCGGCGCTCTATTTTTCTGCTTACACATGTGAAAACGCAAAGGGAGCGGGAGGTAGGCGCCGGCCCTAAGGCCTGAGATGCATCTGAGATGACGGTCGCCGGATCAGATCTTGACGGCAGATATTGGCCAATGTTAGGTAAGCTTCTAAAATTCATATCTTGAGCTAAAGATCTCGGTTTGGGACAAACAAGATACCTATGGAAAGCTATTTGACTGTAATATCTTATAAAAATAGTTCCAGAGTATGATTTTGATGTCTTATATTTATTATATTCTGGGTAGACAAAACTATATGATTTTGATGTTTTGCCAATTAAAAATAGTAAACGCCTTTAGAAATTTATACAAATTTGACTAAATGTGTATTTTGATATGTTTAACATTAATACAGATCTTGATCTTTCATATATGAAGTTTTATTGAGGTTTTTGATATACCTAATAAGGGTATTTTGGGTATTTCACCCATGATATGATTTTTAAATGACCTGATATTTTAATACATGATTATATCTATATTATATGAATACTTTTCTAGAGATTTGATGAAGTATCTTGTGCTATCATATTAGTATTTAGTTTTAGATGCGTAGCCATTATGAAAGAATAATAAATGATTATCTTGAGGCAATAAGTGGTATATATGCCTAATTAAGTCTGATATTATTTATCTAAATGTTATTTTAATTTTATTTAATAATAGAGTCAAGTAAGATTAGTATGTATGACTATGTTTGAGATTTTCTTCTTATATGATCTATATGTTCATATTAGTACATAAGACGATTTATGTCTTATTTGAGTATAAAGATAATATTTATTATATAGTATGAGTTTTATTTTATTTCAACACCAAGATTTTATGGTGATTTTAGATTAAAGTTATGTATAGTCTAAATAAGAACCCTAAGTTGGTATATATAGTTAGGAAGATGAGGTTTTGAGATTTAGAAATAGAAAGAGGGAACATGTACTTGGACTTATAGAACTTTTTTTATATCCAGGCGATTAAGATTTGGAATAAGAAATCAAGACTAAGTTAAGGACATCATTAACACAAAAGGTAAGTGGTCCATGCACATGAGTACTCATAGTTTATGTTCAATATGTTTACATGTCTCCTAATAAGAGTTTCATGATCTATGTGATTTAATGTTCTAAGACTTCAATGTTAAGATTTGCAAACAATATTATTCTCATATTTCTTTCTTTATGCAAGTTTAGATACCCAAAGTCTAAAATAGAGATATGGTGTTCAAGATAGTTGTGACTCGTGGACCAAGTCCATGAGAAAGTTGAAGAATCATATTCCTATAAGATTTCTTAGAAATGTTCGAAATTAATGAATAAGATTGTAAGATAAGATATGCAAGTAATGTAGCCATACTTAGTTAGTGATTGGGATAGTTTTGTATTGAGAATTTAAGTACACATATGTTGTCAAGGATTTCTCATATTTATAGGCATAATTATGTATTGCGATTTCAAATAGAAATATGCCATTAAGATTTATTGGATATATTAAGATCTAAGAAGTAAGTGTTGTTTAGATTTTTAGATGATTAAGATCTAAGAATTAAGTACATGATAATGTATAAGACTAGAATGCATTAAAGTCATGATTGAGTTGCACGATGAGAATCTATATGATTTATACTTTAAGGTTTAAGATTTAAGTTTATATGAATGTATTGAGATTAGACTTAATGATATTTTATATAAATTGAGTATGATTAAGATGCAAGTTAAGATTTTCTAAGGTTTTTATTCTATGGTTTATGATTTAAGACTTAAGTCCATTAAGATCAGATTTTGATGAGGTTTTAATAGAGAATGAGTTATCTTGCCAAGAATCATATATCATACTTTATCTATACACATTACTTAAGTTACTTTTGTATACTTAGTATTTCCATACTCATTTCAGACCTTGTCTCATAAGACATTAGACTCATGTATGATATAATTGGTTTAATGAAGTAATCTTACCAAATAAGAGTTTTTGAATAAGGTTTACCCAGATAATGAGATACATGTTCAGATCCAGCAATGAATTTAGTTTAGAACTTAAGAAGAAGAGATTTAGATTCAAATTTAGACTACTCACAGTGTGAGTAACCATATTTTGAATAAAGATATATGATAATAGTTATAGACCCAATCTCAATTATGTTTTACTTTGAGATACATATCAAAAATTCTATAATAGATTCAGTTTATATTTTAAAGAGCAGAGATTCAGATTCAAATTTTAGATTCAAAACTAAGTACATATTTAGTACTCAGTTTCAGATAAGTTCATATTCAGAGTTTAGTAAAGATAGACTTACGATAATTAATTCGAAACCTTCACATAATACATTATATAATAAGTCCTCACCAGAGAGTCACAGGACGATTCAGAGGGTGCGTCGCGCCAGACACTACGAGTGTCATAGAGGGCATCTTATGCCAACAGAGGGTGCGTTGCACCATAGAGGACACTTCAGTGTCAACAGAGGGCATGTTGTGCCAACAGAGGGTGCGTTGCACCATAGAGGACACTTCAGTGTCAACAGAGGAGGACTTATTGTATAATGGTGGCCACAAACAGATAAAAATCGTAAGTAAAAGATACTTAATATTAGAGCATGTCTGTAATCTCATCCACGAGTATGATGGGAGGAATTCAGATAAGATATTTATGATCCAAACACTTTGGCGTAGGCCATGAGACCCACAGTATAGGTCTCCAGAAAAGATAGAGTAGAAAATAAGAGTTTAAGAAATGAGAGATAATATGTTTCTAGATTTAATCAGAGTTAAATGTTCATTTCATATTTATGATGCTCAAGAATCTTTTTAATATTTCAGTTCTTTAGCAATGTATATTTTAGAATACTCATGCCACTTACTCTAACGACTATTTTTCCCAATGCATGGTTGGGGACGTGATGTCTGCATGTTCTAGAGCATTTGAAGAACAAAGGGATCAGGAAAGGCCTAAGAGACTTTCAAGCTTGCCTAGTGGGGTGCCATCTACCTAGTTGATCCTGAGTATTGACATCTTTTTATTTTGAACTTATGCATAAACATGATGTAGTTTATGTTGATAAAAAGATGTGTATGAATCAGTTTTATAGTTTTGCAAAGTGTGTCATTTACTTTTATTGCAATGGTTATCATGTTTGTGACACTCCCAGATGAAAGGAAAAAAAAATTCTTCTACTCATGTGATATAAAAATCTAGGTGTTACAATGATGGTCTTGGATGCGTCAGATAGGGAAGGACAAATGCTAGTCAAGGTAGCACTTGTCGGCAGAAGAACAGGAGAACTAGAATGGGGACATGGACAGGATTATTGTTTGATTTCTCATCCTTTGTCCTGCCAAATTCCCTCCTTGTGTTCTATAGAAGATCTTGCCACTTTTATAGGTAGGGATAACGTTGGCAACAAGGATTGTCACCGTTTCAGAGACCTAGACTTGCTTGAGATCCAAGTTAGGTGTTTCTCAAACTAGCATAGCTAGCCATAAAGTTGGGGATAAAAATACTCACTTTCCTCTCCAGTTTCCAACTAATCTAGTTTTACAAGATTTGGTGAAGAGTACAGAGAGATCGGGAGAGTAGATCAAATCTGAACACAACCTCGTTCCTAAAAGGACTCAAGGTAGGGGATAAGGTTCAAGTCGTTGATTTCCCTATCTGATGATCCTCAGAATTCGTGACATAACCAGGGTCGAGCTAAGTTCCCTTTTTCCTTTAAATGTGACAAATGTCACAAATAAACCATTAATCCTTCACTTTATGGCAAACTATAAAATCCATAACTCTCTTCTCCTTTTCCCAAACAATACCAAAATTTAATGGGAAGTCTTAAATGACTTTATCTAGTTGTGTGTAAATATTTGAGACAAAACTTGAAAAGAATACCACTTTTCTTAACATGCAACTCATTCACTGATAAGGAGTGTATTATGCAATTAAAATTCATCTTTCTCTTTCTTTCTCTTATATTTTCTTTATTTTGATTTCTTTCCTCATTAGAAACGATGTGGAACCAAAAATTAACCAATAGTGGCCATCCATACTTCTTTCTAGAGAAGTCTACATACTTCTCACATATGCACACACTTATCTTTTGTTTTCCTTACCTTTTACTAATTCTGGAATTTCTTTTATCTTTTTCCTTTTTATCCATCATTGGATTTATTAAAACAGTATAACCCACGAATTCATGCATCCAAGGGAAATTTTGCAAAAGAATTCATCCTTTGAAAAAAAAATCATACAAATTTCCATTCAAACCCTTTTTATTTGCAAAAATTGTATTTCAAACAATACAAGAAAAATTTGAGGCTATAACAGATATCCCATAATTGCTATTTTTATGTGTGGTTTGTCTATTGTTGTGTATGGTGCTTGGATTAGATTTCTTGAATGAAATCATACATGGATTTTCATCACTTGATACCCCTTTTTGACACAAAAATTCTTCTGTTATTTTCTTATCTCTGTATCATGTATGGTGCCAAACTGAACATAATAGGATACCCTCAAAATGGTTGAGGTATCCATATCTATACCCTCTTTCTTATTATGACCACCATATGCCCTCCTTACATATGGTGGGAAATATAAAAAGGAAATACAATACTTCTCTTGTAATAGCATCTTAGGAAAATAAAAGATGGGCACCCTATGTAATAGCATCCCACCTACTTTCCACAAACATTTGTTCACTTTTTATTCCTATGTGGGTTAGGAAAAAATAAATCCTATCCCACCTATCCCTACACAAGAAAACTAGGTTATATGAGGAGGAATGAAGTGTATAATTAATTCATAGCAAGTGAAACAACTCTAAACATGTTGATTTATGATATTTATGACATTGTTTACCTATAGAGTTAATAAAGTACATGACTTACATATGAGATTGGGGTCCCATATTTGAAGTTCTTGTGATCTATGCTTGAATTGCATCAAAAACATGAAAATTAATAAAGAGTGTTGGACTGCATTTTATCTCACATTTGAACTCAATGTATCCACTAAATACTATGATGATTGCATTCTCCCATGACCTTCTTTAGTGTATTGAAAATGAGATTAAGTTGAAGCATACTTGAGGACAAGTATGTATTAGGTTTGGGATGGTGATGCAGACTGATTTAAGGGTCTCATCCTGTGCTATGATGCTCTTCATCATATATAGATATGTTATAATGCATGTTATCCTCCCAATAAATTTGTAATTTCAAATGTTGTAATAGCAAATGTTTGCATGTTTTTCTATACTTGAACAACTCCTTGGATGGAAGGGAGAGAGAGGAGTATCCTATGGTTTTTACACCCTTGAATGAGACCTAGATCATCCCTCAACCTACCCATGTGGTCAAGAATCAACTCAAAGCAAAGTGTAGCATGGAGAAGGATTTTGGATCCTAATTGCACTACAAAATTCTCAAAACTACCATGGTACAAAGCTCCCAATCATAGATGAATTTCATGAATTAAAGAAGGTACAACATGTTATCCACCAGGGCCATGGCAAGAGATATAGTCATGGTGTGCAAGGTTCACCATGGTCATCCCCACCAAAACGGTCATGGTGTGAAGCTCTTAGGATGACTAAGACCACAAAACAACCAACATTTTATCCCTCTAAAACAATTGTGGAACTCACCACAACCATATCATCCCCTAGTCACCACATTCATGCCACTCAACTCCCCAACAAAAAAATTCTCCTAGTCATTCCATCCATTTCACCATGCTTATTTAACTCCATGGCAGACATCATACATCAAATCCACCATGGGCATGGTGCCGAAAATGGTTGTGGTGGTCAACTTTTCTAGTATATTTTCCACTAAATTTATTATAACCCAAGGCTCCCCAAACCCCTATATATCTGTTGGTTGTGTCTAGGGGTAGGGGGTAACACTTATCACTACTTTCTAGAGAAGTTGTTGAGTTACCTACTCTTTCTCTCCTACTCCCAATTCATTTCCACCTTCTTTCACCTCAAAACCTACTTTTTAGGATTTTAACCATTCCTATCCACATTTCCATGCTTACCTTACACTAAGAAGGGAGGATCTCTACCATATACAACTATAGGTTAACAAGGATGAGTCTTCATCAAGAATACATGGTGTTTAACTCATCTACTCCTTCTTTATTTCTGTCTAGTGTTGTAAGTAGTTAACCCCCCTAGGTGGGTTGTTTGAGGTGTACAATGTAATTTTAACACCATGTTGCGGGATATAATATGTAACATATATGATTTATTTTTCCAATGATTATAGTCTACTTCTATGTTGTTTCCCATGGATTGCTTTGTGGTTCGTGCCCAAAAACACCTAGGTTTTGTGATATGTAGGTATTCTAGGACTCCTCCTAGGTCCAACTAGTGGATCCTTACATAGCTATCCATATTCCTATTTATTAAATCATTAGCCTACACCTAGGTGAGAGATCTAAGAAGTTATTTTGTAAGCACTTAGTGCAAATGGCTTGAAGCTTTAAAAGCTAGATGGTAGATGATCGAGGTATAAAACTGCCATTTCCGCCCAACATTACTATCTTGTCCCTCATGTTTCCTAAGACTTCCACCCTACAAAACTAGACATGTTAGGTAATAGTTGAATTCCACATAAATACTAGTTATATGAGTCTTTCAAGGTTGTGAAGTAGGTGATAAGGACTAGTTCCCCTATACACACTCTTTTCCATCCATGACCAACTAGTAGTTTAGGGCAATTCTCTATCAATTCACTTGCTTGTTTGGTTTTATTATCTAAATGGATGATTTATACTTGAATGTTATGACCTAAAACCTAGTTGATAGTCACATTACCCCAAAGATCACACACTTCTCATAATTGCTTAAAACCTTAGTTCTCTTGATTTATTAGTTATTGTTAATTTAATTAGCTTATTTACCTATCTTCTTAGTCACTTGCCTTGTTCATGTTAGTTTAACTTTGCTAAGATAGTCGATTCTCTCTTGTAATTACTTTTGCTTATTATAGTTAGTTAATTTCTAGTGTAGTTCTCTAGTTTCTATTTCTTTCTCAGTTGCTAGTCTAATGTTTTATAGTAGAGCTAATTTCTCTCTAGTGTGCTAATTATGATTTCTTTGCTAGTGTAGTTCCTAGTGATAAATATTTCTTGTTTACTTTAGTATAGTTTCTCTTTTTCCTTTTTCTTCACCACATAGACATGACTTGCTACATTTACTTTGGTTTTGTTCTTGCCTTTCTTAATTTCTTGACCACATTAATTTAAATCAAAAATCTAAGATCAAACCCTTGACCCAAGTCTTTGCAGTAATAACCTAGCCTAAGCAAACTAAGCTCTAGTTCCCCTCTCTCCTAGGGGTTTGACTCAAAAATCAAAGACCCCCTTTCATTGATTACCACCATCCCAATGGTGATACACTTGAAGACCTCATTTTTTTTTCTTTTGATGGCTATTTAGGTTACAATAAAGTATTGATAGAATCTAATGATCAAGAGAATCATGCCCTGACTTTGTCCTTATGATATGTTTTCCTATTATCGCATGACATTTGAACTTTGTATTGTTCCTGCAACCTTCCAAAGGTGCATACTCTCCATCTTTTCTCATATGGTGGAGCAGTTCATTGAAATTCTCAAGGATGATTTTTCTGTGCACGGAAGTCCCCTGTTGATTTCCTATAGAGTTTATATCACATTCTAAAAATATGGGGATACTGATTTCGTTTAGAGTTTGGAAAAATACTACATGATGGTAAACAAGGGGATAGTTTGGGGAGGCAAATTGTTCAATAAGGGAATGGAGGTTGACCTAGTAAAAACTAATGGTATCTCCAAGCTTCCTCTACCATCATCGATGAAGGAAAAGAGGAGTTTTGTAGGACACATAAGTTTTTATAGGATATTTGTAAAAGAACTTTCAAATATAAGCTTGTTTTGTAATCTTTGAAGAAGGATGTGGGCTTGATTTTAATGTTTTGACATCTTCACTATTTAAGCAAGAAATTTGTCTCTACTCCTATGTAGATACCTCCAGATTGGAGTATTCCTCTGAGTTTATGTAAAAGGCTCCGACAATTCTTTACTCATTTATGATTTACTATGCTTCTTGAACTTTCAATGATGCTCAATTGGGCTACACCACCACAAAAGAGATTTTATCTTGGTGATCAGCTTTGATAAATTTAGATAGTATTTAATTGGGAAAAAGTGATTGTTTAGTGGACAATTTTGCAATAAAGTATGCACTATAGACAAAGAAAGCTAGACCCCATTTGGTACGTTGGATCTTTATTTTAGTAGAATTCGATATAGAGATCGGGAAAAAGGTTCAAACAAAAAATGTTGTGGCAGACTATGTCTCTCATTTTAAGAGAGTGGATGAGACTAGTTTAGAGGTACCTATTCAATAAATGTTTCCTGATGAACAATTGAATATTGTTAAACACAAAGACCCATGGTTTCCTACTATTAGGAATTACCTAGCCAGTGGAGTGATGCAATATGATTGGAACTCCTAAGAAAGGAAGACATTATTTCATTCTTTATAATTAGGATGACCATATCTTGTTGAAACAATGCATGAATTTTTGGATGATGTGTTCCCTTAATGAGAGGTTTAGAGCATTCATACCGATTGTCCACAAGATGACATCATGCAATCTCTGGAACATCCACTAATGTTTTGGAGTGTGCTTTTTTACTTATTGTCCTTGTTAAAGGACACATATAATTTTATGGAGAGATGTGATGCAAAAAGACCATGATTTTTATGTAGATGATGTAAAGATGGTTTTAATACCCAATATTAAATATATAGACCATGATTGTTATGTAGATGATTGATACCAAATCAAAGAATCGATTATTCAATTAGGGAATATTTTCACCCAAAAAGTTTAAGTAGACATGTAACTAATGATTAGCATACCTAATTGATCTTGATTATGAAAAATAGCTACTAATTGATAGAGTTGGGTACTTATGAGGCCAATAGTTCCATTTAGTAGTAATCACAAACTCAAGTGTCCAATTGATGAGCCTTTAGGTATTTTAGTATCATAACTAGTGTCTATGATAGATTTCATGATTACCTAAACTGAATTAAGTCTTATACACCTATTTATAAGGTTGCCTGAAGAATTAATTTGCATACCCAAACAATACATTTTGAGAGTCAAACTTCAGCAAAATATGCCTTAGGATGTTATGAACCTATGTTTAAAATTTCAAAATGTTTGGAAATTTCTACAAGCAGATGTAAATTATTTGAAGATGAGGACATCAGTGATATAATTTTGATTCAAATTTGATATTTTGATCATTTATTACCTAGATTGTGAATATTTGATATCACAGTGGCCCGCATATAGGGTGCAACCCTCAGCTAATAGACCTGGATGATTTTGATCCCTTGATGAAGAACATGTGGCAGGGAGGTCATCCCAAACCTCCAAATACTTTAGATTAGAAGGACATCGACCATTCCCTTCTAATCATAAATGGCCAAATCCCCATATCATGATTTTGTACGTGAGTCAAATGATATAGTAGATCCCCCTCATCAAGATCTATCTCCCAAAACATATCATACTAGTTTAGGATCTAAGATGAGAATAACCCACTCTCTTCTCCTATGCCCTCTCCTCTGTTATCCGCACGAGATGGCATGATAGCAACGCAAGAAATATAAGAGTGAGAACTGGTGTCTTTTCTCACATGATATTGCCTCTATGACCACAAACCTCCCCAGACATTCACTAGTCGATGGGTCAGGGTCCCAAGAGATAACAAGCTCTAGCATGAGCATTTTAGAGAGAGAAAGTTAGGAGAGTGAACCACCAAACCTTCAACGGTGAACATACACCACCACTAGATTCTAGGGAGATATTTATTTTAACCTTATCTCCGCTATGGCAACAATTGACATCAGAATAAGAAAGATATTTATCCTTTACTTTACATTTAGATAGTTATTTATATTTATTCTTCAAGTCACAATTAGTAATTTTTTCTTGCCAAACATGACCTTTATCTTCCTCTGGTTAATATCCCATGTTGGACCAAATATGGGGTCCATCTAAGCTCATTGATTATCTTAAACTTGGTGTTCAAGTAAACAAGGGATAATTCCTCAAGTCATTACCCAATATTTAACTAACTTTGAATCTTCTATATTTTTTTCCTATCACTATTAAATCAAAAATGTATTAAAACAATTTGATGTTAAATAAGAGAACATATTTCTCAAATTGAAAATTTCCACCTATCGACTAAACTACAAAATAACTACATAGAATCTAGGGATTTTCAAAGTTACCTTGTTAAATGCTCAATTTTTTTAGAGTAATTCTAATGCTTAAAATTCCAGATTTTTACATCTACCTACTAGCCTAACCTTTGTCTTGGCTTTTTATGATACACATACTACTTATATTATCTAAGAAATCTCACCATACTAATGTTACATCTCTTTATCTTAGATCACATGAACAACTATTGCCTTTTTGTGTGTGGTAACACTTTATGTATACTTAAAATAGGTTTTCTATAGAACTAAAACATGCAATGGAAACCAACATATTCCTTTCGAATGAACCATAATAAAAATTGAATTTGTTAACACATATTACCTTTCTGTGTGTGGTAACACTTTCATAGTTTTATATCAATATATGTATACTTAAAATAGGTTTTCTCTAGCATTACAATAAGCAATGGAAATAATCATATTCCTTTTGAATGAATCCAAAATAAAAATTGAATTACCACATTCATCAGTAGCCTAGTACCATGACACCAAGAGAACTAGTATGGATATGATGTATAATTGTTTCTATACCCTTAACACTTTTCATGGTGATATGTCCTCTAAAGTATTACCCTCACCCGCTATCTACATCTTGTACTATAGGATTGAAGACGAAGAAGAAGAAGAAGAGAAAAACATTGAAAGTTAAACAAGACTACCTTATTTCTATAACATTTTGGTTTCTAACACTAAATTCTAAGCCTTGCATAGAAAAAATACTTAATATTACTAGATGTTAAGGGTTTCATATTCATCTTTCTTTTTGTATCAAGAAAAATTGTAAGGCGTATGAGTTTTGTTCATGCTCTAATACCAACTATAACATTGAGTTTTTTGACATGAAATGTTAACCATTTATATTAAAGTTTCATCATACACAAACCAAGACTAAGAACATATGAAATGAATAGTTACGTACCACTAAACAATATCAACACACATTTATAATTGTTACATGAGAGTATTACAAGTTTTGGTTAAAATAAATGGTAGATGTAACTAGACATGTATATTATCTTGAAGCATCTACTACATGATCTACCTATCCACTACTCACAACTCGTCACAGCCCATGATCCTTGTATCTGTATCATCCCTGACCTGGGTTATGAACTAACCCTAGGTATTTTGCTTAAATATGTAATTATATACTTGTGGTTATCTTGTGTAATGTAATTAAAGCTTCTGAGGAACATTTATTTCCATTTCAGTCCTTTTTGTATAATGTTGCAATATTGTTTTGTTAATTTTGGGCTAAAGTGCAAATTACCCAATTAGAGGGCTTAACTTGCAAATTTCACATGTTAAGATGTTCCTATGATGTTGATACGTCATAAGAATGAATATGTTCTTCTGATGTTAAGATGTTCCTCTGATGTTCCACAAGCTTGGACACCAAGATATAGCTTGTAGAGTAATCCTTGTGCTTTAAAACCTAGTTTTCGTGTACAGTGCAATTTACCCAAAACAGGGTGCAATATGTAAAATATACCCTCTAGAGTATTTTTCATGACTCTTCGCATCAATTAGGGTAAATAAAATGAGGAGGGCGCCTCATTTGAATGATCAGATAAGAAAGATAACCTTAATATCTAAACAACCAAGTTTTAAGCAAAAAAATAGCATTTCATATATATAGCTTATTAAGATATATGGTTTCTTTCCTTTAACCTTGGATAAGAGATAGGTTTTTCATGTGAAAAGGATGAAGAAACGTGGCCAAGAGTGGAGTGAGCATGAGTGGATGGGTTTAAGAAATAAAAGAAATAACTATCTTTTTCTTTGCCTTGATAATACCCAAAAATATATAAGCACCATTTTTCCTCAAAGTAAGGGAACGTTTCCCTTAGTTTCTTTTCTCATATTCTTGCTTTGGCCAACTAAGGAAAAACTTTGGAACAGAGGAGGATGACCGAGCTGGTTTGGGTAAGCTTTGGTCATCACCTAGCTCGAATTCTTGGAGGAAACCCTTATACAAGGTTGGTTTGTTAGTTTTCCTCATATGAATCTTCTTTCTAGCCATCTTCTCCATCCAAATCTTGAAGAACGGACCTTGGAAAAACTTTGGAGCTTCATTCACCATTGAAGCTACGAAGCTTGGAGCTCTGGATCAGTCCTAGAGGTGGGTTTTATAACTCTAACCCTTAAGCTTTGCTTTTGCATCTTCTTCTCTTAGAATAGTTGCTCATACTTCTCCTTTAGACACTTTTAAGTGTTCTTGCAAATATTTCCATGAAGAACAGCCCCTGTTCTTCAGGTAGAAGATGATGACGTTATTTCCAATGTTTATCCAAAATCCACTTTAGTAAACGGTCCTCCACCTCTTGCTCAAACGGTTTCTCAATCTGTTTGAGAGCAAACGGTTTCAACCAAGAACGCATGGAAGCAAATGGTCTAAGACCATTTGGATGCATTGACCAGGCGTTGACCATTTGGAGGTCTGTTGTAAACAATATGGACTAATCACCCACCAAAAATCATCAAGTAATTCCAAGTAAATCACCAATTGAAGGCACATTAGTCACCTAAACCCTAATCGGGTCTATTGCTGATTTCAATAATACAATCATGTTGAAGTTTGGGTTGAGTGGCCCAAACGGTTTCAAAACCATTTGGGGATCACCCAAATGGTCTCAAGACCGTTTCGTGATCACCCAAGACCGTTTGGAGGTCTAGTGTTAAGTGGTGTTGACCAATTGAGGGTCCAATGATATCAAGTTGTTGAACAATTAAGTGCTGATTTGGTGACCCAATCTAGGGTTCAACCCTTAAGAGAATGACTTACTTTTTGATGAAATAATGGGAAAACGGTCTCAAGACCGTTTGGAGAATGTCCAAACGATCTTAAGACTGTTTTGGGGTCACCCAAGACCGTTTGGGGGTCTAGGGTTGACCATGGTTAAGTGGTTGAAGATTGAAAGGCAACAAGTTGAAGTATAATCGATTAGTGACCTAATGATCAAATCTATGAGCCAAACCTTAATAGGTTGAGTTAGTTTTTGATGTTGACTTGAGAAAACGGTCTCAAGAACATTTGGAGGTCATCCAAATGATCCCAATACCGTTTGGGGTCAGGTCATGACCAATTTGAATGATGGTTCAATGGTTTCAAATCAATTAGACTCATGTTGAGGAGTGTTGAAGGGTAATCAATTCCAAACCCTAATTCAATTGATCCAAGCCCTAATTGGTGATCAATTAAGGGTCAATTCAGTATCAAATCAGTAGAGGGTTGACCTAATTAACTCAATTGATAAGTGGCTAACAAGTGCATAAACGATTGAGGTGTTCAACCTTGGAAACCCTAACTCAATTGAAGTGGTCGAGACACTTTTTGGTCCTTGCAGTTTTGAGGTGGTTTGGACCAAACGGTCTCAAGACCGTTTGGGTTGAAACGGTCTCAAGACCGTTTGATTCCAAACGGTCTCATGACCATTAGGGACCAAACGGTCTCAAGACCATGCGGTTTGGTTCTCATGCGGTTTCAAGATCAATTTTGCCCATGCGGTTTCAAAGTCAAGTTGGCCAAACGATCAACAAGACCAAACGGTCTTCACCCCATCTTGGGAAACCAGTCTTGAGTGTGCACTTTATCAAATGGTTTCGAAGTCAAACTAGACCAAACGTTCAACACCACCAAACGGTTTCAAGGTCCATCCAAGACCGTTTGATGGGTTAGTGTGCACGACCGTTTGAGGTCAAAAAAGGTTAAGAATGTTTGATACCTTAGTGGTCAAGATGGTTTAGTGGTTGACTAACCTAAAACTTATAGATATCTAAAGTGATTAAGAGACTAAGTAATTAGTGGATCAATGCATGTTATGAAATGGTGAACATTACAAAAGTACCCTTGATGGGATAATGTAACTAATACCCCTTGATCAAGTAAACCCTAATGACTATAATGGTGATGACATAACTTATGTTGTCAAGGTTAATTTGACTTAGTCTAATCAAGGTTGATGTGATCATCATCTCATAGAAAGAGGAGAGAGAAGAATCCCTATATGAATGAGAATCAAGAAATAAATCTCCAATATGTTTGAATGTGTCTAATTAGGGTATGATCCTTCATAGTGAGATCATGGAAACCCTAATTTTGACGGTTAATGAATCTTAACCCTATTTTGGAGTACTAAGAGAAGTAATTCCCAAACATGATGATAGTATAATCTTAATTCATTGAAATGTGAATAGTAAACCCTAATCTAGGGTAATGTGATGTAATGTGAATAGTAAACCCTAATCTACGGTAATGTGATGATGTGAATAGTAAACCCTAATTATGAGTTATGCTTTTAAGTATAAAACTCCATGATTAAATTATGAAATGAGGAATTACTATTCCTAATTTAGTTAAAGGGGTTGGTTAACCCTAATTGAATTAAAAAGGGAAAACCCTAACCCTAATATGGGTATAGTGGTACAACCTTTGAATAGTAAAGTTATCTTTGCTTTGGAATGTGTTGATTTAGAGATAATGTGTTTATTATCAGATGTATTAATTACGCAGGTCTTTATGAAATGGTGTACATAGCCAGGAAAGAGCTATGATGTCACATTCATTGAAATCACATTATAAGTTTTGAATGTAATGATTTGCTATGTTGCATAGTGAAAGGAAACATAAGAGATTGACAGGCTATATGAGCCATATGAAATATCAGCATTGCTATTATTTTGTTTATACTGTCAAATGACTTGAGGACAGTATAATACTTGATAATAAGTGTTTTGGTGACTTAAGGGTTTGAATACCCATGTTCTTGAAACATAATGATGAAATGGTTAGGGATTGATATCCCAATGATAACTAAATGTGAATTGAACTTGATACAATTAGTAATCTTTCTTTATAGCAGTTGTCTTATTAGTTTATGTTTGAAAACATGCTTGATTCTAAAAGAATGCCATAATGTACTTAAATAAGCAAGTATAATGATATCATGTAGAGCCCTGACCATAGATCCATCATTGTCAGAAGTTAAATGATGGTGAAATAGGTTTTCCTAAGGGAACCCATGGAGAGCATACTTTTGAGTATGTGGGGGTTATGGATGCAAATATCCTTACGTCCTAATGTAGGATTTGATGTGAGATGCATTTTTAAATCTCTCAATCCTTCATTATATGTTTATGCCGGGATGATGTATTGCTAATCTCTCGATGATGTTGTTAATGCCGCATCGATGAGAGATAAACAAGAAATCCCTTGATGGTGAAGAGAGTACATCACGCCACTATAACTCTAATAGCGAAGTTTCCAGAATACCCTGGAAAGCTATTATGGCAGAGACATAAGATGTCCTGCATGTTGTTCCTCGAACTGACTGAAGAGGATGAGGTCATAGAAATCCGGCTCTTCTGATGACCTATGTATGGTACCGATTGCGATTTCGTAATGGTCGGTTGGAGTATGAGAGGTGTAACTCATATCCTCAGGGCATAAAAATTTTTGTAAAATATAATCAGTCGTGTAGCATAATTGCTTAGGTTGAACTACCAGAAACAATGATTGATGTTACATTGTTTATAGTACTCTAGTTAAATAACTAGTATATACATGTTCTTCATATTCCTTATTGTTATATGTCTTTTCATTCAATTAAGTTATAATTGAAATGATTGCTTAAAAGGAGGTTGCTTCACCTAGGTTACACAATGCTAAACCTACTGTTGAATGTTTATAGTTCTTCTGCTTAATGTTATTTCATTATTGCAATAACAACACTTCTGGAGGAGAGTTATAACTCTCACTGGGACAATTATACAATTGTCTCACCCTCGTGGGATTCAACTTTTTAGGTAGACGCCGTGGACGAAGGAACCCATCAGTGAACGAGTAGCAGCAACAACAACAACATCAGGGACAACAGTGATCCTCAGGTGGAGACACTGTCTGTCAAGTCTTGTAGATAGATTGTCCTATGTGTCGTCTCTATACTCTCAGGTCCTAGGAGTCCGTAGATGTTTAATATAGATCTGAGATTTTGGCGTAATGTCTCGAGATTTTTGTATCTTTCCTTGTATAGTTACAGGGTAGTTAACATTGTGATCTCTCGAAATATGATATTACAGAGATGTGCTGATGTATCATCTTGTAAATAACTTATCCTATTCTTTTATGAAAAAGTCTTACAGGTTGTGGACCATTGTGCAAAAAGTTTTAAAATTTTGTGATTTTCAGTAATTCTGCTACTAGTTAATCGCTTCTGCATTCGTTGATCTCATTTTCATGAGACGGTCACCACAATTAAGTGGTATTAGAGCTCTAGGTTCGCTGAGTCTACAGAGACATAGGACTTAGGTTGTTGAGTCTGTTCTAGTGTCTTCTAGTATATCTGATAGTGTCTTCTGCTCATCAGGAGGAGAAGATAAAACTAAAGATGTCTAGACCACACAAGGAACATGTTGCAGAGAGTAGTGTCGCTACACCCAGAGGAGGTGCAAGAAACCAAGAAAGAGAAGAACATGTACCTGAACCACCCCAGTTTAATCCAGCTGGCATGGGGAACCCAGCCGTCCAAGCCATGTTTGGTCAGTTTATGACTGCCATGACACATATGACTGATAGGATGCCTATACATGTACCTAGGGCACCTACCCATCCTAAAGGACAAGGAGTCGGCAAGACGTTTGAACGACTTCGCCGAGTTGGAGCCACAGAGTATGCTGGAACAGCTGACCCAGCAGATGCTGACTTGTGGTTAACTGAACTAGAGAAGGCCTTTAGAATCCTAAACATCCCAGAAGCAGAGAAGGTTAGACATGTTGTATACCTTCTCAAGGGGAGTGCTGGTCATTGGTGGACCATGGAAGAACAGAAAAGGCCAGGTGTGGAGATTGCATGGGAAGTTTTTCGACGGGAATTTATCAACAGATACTTCCCTAAGACGTTTCTGGACGAGAAAATCTCTCAGTTTGAGAGGTTAATATAGGGACCTATGAACATTAGCGAATACGAGGCTAAGTTCATGGAGCTGTTGCGGTTCTGTCCGTACATGGCAGCTACAGATGAAGAAAGGATTAGGCGTTTTGAGAAGGGATTAAACACTGAGTTGACTACTCCCGTGTCTACTCTAGAGAACAGGGAAAGGTTTGCTACCTTTGTGGAATCAGTCAGGAGGATAGAGAGGTCTGTATCAGAGAAGAGACAGACCAAGAACAAGAGGATGTATCCCCAGTTCCAAGGATCTTCATCTAAAGATTTCAAGAAACCTAGATTTTCTGCGCCTACACCACCACCTAGATTCAGTACCCAGACGCAGTGGATGTCGAATAGGGGTAGAGGATGAAGCTTACCGCTAGAAGGAGATTGTAGATCAACATCTATTTTGGTTACAGGACCACCCATACCACAACAACTGAACAGAAGTTGTTATATATGTGGAAAGATGGGACATATGATGAAGGACTGCAGATCCAGAGAAGTGAGTGTGACTCAACCTCAAAGGCAGAGTCAGCAAGGATCTCAAAGGAGACAATTTCTAGGAAGAGCTAGAGGACGTGGACAAGCATCCCAAGCTGGATCATCGACACCAGGTCAGCGAGAACCGAATCAACCACAAGCAACGACAAGATTATACGCAATGAATCCACCTGATGCAGTGATCAACCCTCGGGTTGTGGTAGGTCAGATGGAATTGTTATATTCTGATATGTCTACATCTTGTGTTGTATCTGTTTTAATTGATTCGGGTGCTACCCACTCCTTTATCTCTCGAAGAGTGATTTTTTACTGCAACTTGACTATAAGTCATATAGCAGATAGTTTGTTATTAGAAACTCCGTCGATGGGATATGCTGTGTTGGAGGAGGTATGTTCTCCTTGCATCCTCTTCTTTTCTGAGCATCGCATTCAAGTGGAGCTTATACCACTTGAGATGCATGGATTTGATGTAATCCTAGGAATGGATACCTTAGAAAGGTATAAGATTGTCTTGGATTGTGTGTTCAAGAAAGTTGTGTTCACCAATGAAAGTGACACATGGATCTTTCAAGGAGAAAGAAAGATTCTACCAACCTGTCTTGTGTCATCTATGGTTGTTGAGAACCTGATGAGATAAGGATGTTATGCATTCTTGGCCCATGTGGTAGATACTACCATGGATAGTCCTAACCCTACTGAAGTTCCTGTAGTCAGGGAATTTGTAGATGTATTTCTTGAAGAACCTCCAGGTGTACCACCGCCCCGAGAAATAGATTTTGAAATTAATCTAATCCCAGACACGCAACCTACATCACAAACACCATATAGGATGGCGCCTTCTGAAATGGTAGAACTCAAGAAACAGTTGCTAGAGTTACTTGAGAAAGGTTTCATCCGACTGAGTACTTCACCCTGGGGTGCTCCGGTCCTCTTTGTTAAAAAGAAGGATGGATCAATGCGGTTGTGCATTGATTACATATAATTAAATAAAGTAACAATAAAGAATAAGTATCCTCTGCCGAGGATTGATGATCTCTTTGACCAGTTGCGTGGTGCGACTGTCTTCTCAAAGATAGATTTGAGGTCACGATATCACCAACTACGTATTAAGGATAGTGACATATCTAAGTCTGCCTTTAGGACAAGGTATGGTCACTATGTGTTCACAGTTATGTCGTTCAGACTAACTAATGCACCAGCTGCATTTATGGAACTCATGAATAGAATCTTCCGACCTTTTCTCGATCAGTGTGTTGTTGTCTTTATAGATGACATCCTGATCTATAGTAGAGATGCTCAGCAGCATGAACAACATCTTCATCAGGCTCTAACATTGCTAAGAGAGCATAAGCTATATGATAAGTTTAGCAAGTGTGAGTTCTGGTTTCCAGAAGTTTCTTTCCTTGGACATGTAATATCTGCCTCAGGTATTCGTGTTGACCCTAAAAAGGTAGAATCTGTTCTGTTTTGGGAGCAGCCGAAGACACCGACAGAGATCCATAGTTTCTTCAGGTTGGCAGTCTATTATCGGAGGTTCATTAAGAACTTCAGTTCTATAGCTTTACCCTTAACTAAGTTGACCAGGAAGGATGTTCCTTTTGCCTAGTGACAAGTGTCAGAAATCCTTTCAATTGCTGAAGGAGAGGTTGACAAGTGCACCTATACTAGTATTACTCAAGCAAGGAA
Organism: Alisma plantago-aquatica; assembly: GCA_963693085.1. Classification (NCBI taxonomy): domain Eukaryota; kingdom Viridiplantae; phylum Streptophyta; class Magnoliopsida; order Alismatales; family Alismataceae; genus Alisma; species Alisma plantago-aquatica. Next base: position 1,267,128,278 of record OY856410.1, read on the forward strand.
AAGGATATATAGTTTTCTGTGATGCCTCTAAGAATGGACTAGGATGTGTGTGATGCACCTGTACTAGTGTTATCTGACACATGATCTAGAACTAGTTGTTTTAGTTCATGCCTTGAAGATCTGGAGACATTATCTTTATGGAGAGACATTCTAGATTTTCATAGACAATAAGAATCTTAAGTATATCTTTTCTCAGCATGAGCTTAACATGAGGCAACGCCGCTGGATGAAGTTCATCAAGGATTACGATTGTACAATTGATTACCATCCAAGGAAGGCCAATGTGATTGTTGATGCTTTAAGTAGAAAACCAGCAACACCAGCCTTAGATAGAGCACAACTGAATTCCTTGGTGTGCTCTAGAAGGGATATGCTTATCTCCTTAAGGCAAGACAATGTGTAGTTAATAGTATCATTGTTAGCCGGGTTGTTAGATGAGATGCCTATAAAGCCTACTCTGAGACAACAAATCAAGGAAGCACAACAAATTGATGTTGTAGTTCAACTGATTAGATCGGAGTATGGAAGTGAGAAACGAGATGGTTTCCATGACTCAGATGATCAAGTAGCCTATTATCATGATAGAATGATAGTACCGGATGTGGATTGTAACACCCCTGACCTGGGTTATACTTTAACCCTAGGTGTTTTGATTAAGAAAGATGATTAAATGCTTAATCTCATCTTGTGAAAGGTAATTAGGATTCAAGAGGAACTTATATTGCAATTCTAGTCCTTTTTGAACATTGTTGAAATCAATGTTTTGCCTATTTTGGACTAAAGTGCAAATTACCCAAGTTGAGGGGTTTAAGTGCAAATTGTGCATGATAATATGTTCCTCATGTGTTGAAGCATCATGAGAGTAAAGATGATGTTGAGGTATGGCTTATGGAAGCCTGAATATCAAGAAAGAGCTGATAAAGCAATGTATGTGCATGAAAACCTAGTTTTGGTGTAATGTGCAATTTACCCAAAACCCAGGGTGTAATATGTAAATTACCACTTCAATAAGGTCCATAATGTTTCTTGGAATGAAGTAGAGTAAAGAAAATGAGAGGGGTGCCTCATTTTAATTAAGTTGGAGGAGAGAGAATCTTGATATTAAAATAATCAAGATTTAATCCTAATTGAAACCCTAATTTGATTTAGGGCAAAAATAAATGTATTAATTGAAAGGCCTTCAACCAAAAACGAGATGGTTGAATTTTCTCAAGTGTGAACACCTTTTTGCCTTTTCTAGGCCACGAAAATATCTCAAGCAAGTGGATAACCCACTCACCATTATTATAAAGAAAAGTAATATCCACTCAAATTGGGATATTATTATAATATGATCTAAGGTGCTTAATTTTCTTTTCTTTAAATTGAGGATAATTGAGAGGAATAAGAGGAAAATGGGATAGCCTCATATCCAAGGAATGAAAAGGGGAAGAGGCGGCACCAATTTTGGAATTAAATGCATTTTTATAAGGCATTTTCTCTCTCATGGAATTTCTTATAAAAGTACCTTTACCAAGCCAAAACAAAGGCCATTTCAGATTCTTTTCTTTCCCCTTGCTTGGAAAATGACTAAGGAGCTGTGGAGGAGCAGGAGGACGACCCCAACCTGTTGGTAAGGTACTTGACCTTCGTTCTCCTTGATTCCATGGAGGAAATAAAAAATAAATCATTGATTTCTTCTTATTTCTATCTCCACTTCAACCCTAGCCAAATTGTTCATCCAAAATCTTGGGGACGAGCCTAGGGGGAGTTGCAAAAACTTCATCCACTATTTTTGGCGTGATCTTGGAGCTTTGAAGCTCAATTGGAGGCGGGTTTTATAACTTGAACCCTTAATATTGTTATTGCATTCAATTCCTTATCGAATGTTGATGCTTTCTTCATTTCCGAAATTTATTTTGGTTGATTGATGAAACCACCATGGAAATCACAGCAAATTTCGTGGGTTTGTAGCTTGAAGATGATGATGTCATCACAAGCACACACCTCAATTAATATCTTAGGCAAACAATTTCAAAATTTGGGACCAATCGGTTCCAATGAAATTTGTTAAACGATTTCAACAAATTGATTGAAACCAAATAGTTTCAAATAGTTTGGAGTGGTTAACCATTTGCAATGGTTGACCGTTTGAGGAAATATGCTGATGTAATTGGATACGGATCCAATGGTTTCAATTGGTTTGATCTTAATGGTTTCAATTGTGAATGATCCCTAAAATGCAAACCCTAATTGTTTATGGAAGCAATAACTCAGTATACTATGTCAAACATAGTTGTTTGTATTTGATCGGATGGTTGATGTAACCAAATCAAGTGGTGAGAATGATAGAAATGAATTCATACATAAGTATGATTCATATGGTGATTTAGGGTATGATCCTTAGTAAAGAGATCAAGAAACCCTAATTGAGAAGGTTAATGAACCCTAACCCTGATTTAGGGAAATTCTGAGTGAAACCTTAATCTAGGGTAATAATGTAACCCTAATTAAGGGTAATAGTGTAACCCTAATTAAGGGTAACGACTTGGGTAACTCTAATTTAAGGTAATGAAATGCCAAAACCTAATTGGATGAACAATGAATCCCTAATTTATGGGTAATTGAATGAAACCCTAATTGGGATGATTAGTGAAACCCTAATTGAGGGTGATTCCATGAGAAACCCTAATTGAGGATGATTCCATGTGAAACCCTAATTGAGGGCGATGTCATATGAAACCTTAAACCTAACACAGAGTAAATCTATGTGAAACCCTAAATTTGGGCTATAGTGCATGGAATTCTAATCATGGGCAATATGATGATAAATCATAACCCTAATGTATGGGTAATGATATGAGTAAATCTTAATGATGAAATAATGGGTAATACCCTATAACGATGAAATATCTCAAGTGGTTGACTATAGGCAGCCTTATAATAAGCAATGCCTTAACTTGAGATGAGTCCATATCATTGAAGATAGTTGGACAATCCTTGTGTGTGGTCTATGCACATCATGGTAAAGGTGATAGGTTAGTGGATGAAAGTATTAAGATGTGAGATTCCTTATTATAAGATAAGTTAATAAACTCAAGTAAGATACAAGTGATGAAGGAAGTGATATATTGAGACATGATAGATATCACATTTAGCATTTCAGGGTTGATATACCTTGATGCATCTCAAATCCAATATTTTTGGATAAGATACACAAGGAGAGTGTTATGTAAATTGTTACAATGAAATGTAATGAGTTTAACATATTTGATAAGTAAGCTAAAATGAGTATGATGTAATCATACCATGATAAGGATGAGACATAAACTCATACCTTGTGTTGATGATCATTTAATGATAAATGATAAGAAAATTAAATACTTGGAATGTCGATGGATGCTCCTAGATGTATGGAATAATATATTAGGGTTGGATTGATAAAATGAACACGAAACCCTAATTGATGTGAATAGTAAACCCTAACCCTATGGAGGAAATAGTGGTGTTACTATTATATTACATGAGTTAATATGTCATTGTTGCCTAGTGAGAGGTGACAAGATGTTTCATGGGCATGATTGAGCCAGGAATGAGGTGTAATCCTCTTTTGTTGATAAGGGTTGATTCCTTGTGTTATTGTGAAAAGGATTTATATCCTGTGATAGTATGATGGTCTTAATGACCTTTGGGCATGGTTGAGCCCTGAATGAGGTGTATTCCTCTTATGTTGATAAGGGTTGATACCCTGTGATATTGTGAAAAGGATTTATATCCTGTGATAATATGATGATTGGTGTAGTCTCATGAATGGCAAGTGAATATTACCATGTGATGATGAGATGAGAAATTATGTTTCATATGTTTTATATCTTTTCAGGTTTTGATATTTATATGCTTGCTAGAAATGAATTAGGGTTGTATGTCCCCTTGTTTGATGCAGCCTTAATTCACCCAATTGGCATAACTAATCAAGTGCAACTCTAATCATGTAGTGCCCTGTGCCATAGATCCATCTGAGTGTCAGAACTTGCCAGATGGTGAAATGAGTATTCCTAAGGGAAACTCGGAGCACATACTGATGAGTATGTGGGGTGCTTGTCATCCTGAATTCAAGTGTTTAGGGAAGATGATTGTGGTCATACCTAGCCCTCAGTTTGAGAACGGTTGCGGTCGTGTCTCAGTGATTATATATGTGATGATATTGGAGGACAACTGCGGTTGTACCTCAGATGGTAGGGTATGTGTACCCACCTCTTTCACTAGTGTCGTGACCTGTACCAAGGACGGACTAGGCTGTTAGCAGCTTGACCTTTTGTGTCACTGTGGCGGACCCGTACTGACCGGGGGCGGAGAAGATCTTAGGAGTCTGGATCTTCCTAGATCTTGTATGGCACTGATTTCAACTTAGCAGTGGTCAGTTGGATTTTGAGTGGTATCCTCAATTTCCTTAGGGCATAATAAAAGATGTAATACAGTCGTATAGCATATATGTTTAGGGTTATACATGACGCTTCACATTGGATGATAACCCTTGTTTGTTCTCTTTACATAAAGATGATGCTTAGTGCAACTAAGAGATAGTAATTATACTTATGTTGTGGATATGCATAAGACTGTAAATTTGTACATACGATAGTCATGCTTATGTTGATATCGTACTGCTACTGTTGATTATAATCATGATGCTAGATATCTCATGTTGATAGTTATGTTTCGCATGCTATCCATGCCTCTATAATTAGAAATACCTGGCAGAGGCTTAATGCCTGTAATTAGGGTTGGTTAAAGTCCAATGACTGGCTGTGTAATCAGGATTGGTATAGTCCAATGCCTGAAGCATTTATACTTGATTGATATAGTTTAATGCTTGAATAAGACATGATGATATATATATAATCACATGTATGGAATAAGTGAATACTTGTTTAGCAGATTGGCTAAGGCCAACAAATAGAAACAAGAATGAATCATGGGTGACACATCAGAATAATGAATGACATGAGCAAAGCTTGAGATGTTGAAAATGTATGGTAGATAAATGTTATACATGTTCTTTTTATTTCTTATAAAGAGAATAGATGAATTACTGTTCAATCATAGATAGGTGTAATAATTTAAAAGATGAGAATGATCTAAATTGCTTATCCTCTACTCAGTTTTATATTAATTAAACTACAATAATGATGTTTCTGGCGGAGAGTTATATCTCTCGCTGGGGCAATTTTCAATTGTCTCACCCCTGTGGGAACCAACATTTTTAGGTGCATGAGTGCGAAAGAGACTGAGAATATCTTGCAGAGGAAGAACATCAGCAGCAATAGAGACAGCAGTGACAACTCAGGTTGAGTGTGCTGTCTGTCGTGTTTTGTAGATAGAAGTCATATGTGTCGTCTCTGTACTCTCAGGTCCTCAGAGTTAGTACTTAGTACTTTTAATATATCATTTTGAGATTCTGGTTTGATTCCTCGAGGTTATTATGTTGTCTGTGTTTAGCTTTTAACAAGGCAGTTGATGTTGTAACCCTCGAGAAGAGATGGTATGAGATATATACTTATGAACCATGATGTAAATGTAATACATTGGTTCTTGTTGAAAGATTTTTCCTATGATTGGGTCTCTTTTAAAAAGGTTTTAATTTTTAGTGATTTTCAGTAATCTGCTGTTAATGATCGGTTCCGCATGTTTTATTGTTCACTTGATATCTTAATGATAGCAGGTGTTACAATTTAGTGGTATCAGAGCTCTAGGTTCGCTGAGTCTACAGAGACATAGGACTAAGGTAGTAGAGTCTGTTCTGGTATCATCCAGTGTATCTGATAATGTCTTCTGCTCATATAAGAGAAGAAGAACTTGAAGATGACTGGGTCACATGAGGAGATTGCTGTTGAGAGAAGCAATGTTGCACCAAGAAGAGGTGCATGGGAGCAGGCAAGAGAGAGACAATTGCCTGAGAATCTCCTAGTTGATCGATCTATGATAAGAAAATCTTTCTTTAAGTATTACTATTGGAGAACTTAGGGCAACAGTAATGTATATAGTAGATCAAGCATTGGCACTGTAACCCAGATTACCAACCCCAATGATGATGTTTTAGATATCAACATGATTTTTAATCAGCATCTGCAGGTTGAAGCAAAAGGAAATGATGAATTTCTAGACTTAAATTGAGTTTGTGCTCAACCTTAGCCTGTTGAATCAATTTTTTGAGGCAGAGTTAGCCTGAGGTAGTGAATAATTCATGAATTATGACACGTTAGACAAGATAATGTCATTCAAATATGTCATTTTATGAATTCCTGGATTAACTGAGAAAGGAATTGATTGAACTTTCCTTGATTAGTCTTGTGAGGACTTATGTTTTGCATAGTAAAACATTACAAATCTTTTATGTTGTTCTTACCTCCTTGAGAAATGATGAGGTACATAAGAGGTTCCTGAATGAAATTCAGGGATGATAAGTCTTATGCTTGTGATAATATGAAAAGAAGAAATATGATTGTATACAAAGTGCATACCACTTAATCTCAGTATTTATATACCCTGGCCAGGTATACAACTATTGATGATAAAGTGAGTATGTAAACTCTTAGATTGTTGTCCTTTTGATTGCTCTGATCAAGTAGTCATTCTGAGACAATCTAATGAGTATCATGAAATCAGAAATATGGGATGAATAAATGTGTCATATCCCATGCATAAGAAAGAGAAGTCTGAGATAATCTCATATGAGTATGTTGTATGAGGAACTAAAAGTGTACTCCTCATAAGATAACAATAAGAATGAGGGAGATGAACCCTATTCAATAATGCTGCCAGCATAATAAAGATCTTTCCCATAATAAGGAAATGGGAAATGTGATGAGATCATGATATAATCATAAACATGCTAGATAATAATAAATTAAGAAAGGGATAATGACATGCAATCATCCTTACAAATTTCAATGCTAAAGGCAAGGAACCTAGGATGAGATAAAGAGTAAATGGTTCATGAATAGTTGAAAATACACAAATTAATAAGAGGAATATGAATCCTTGTTTTCTTTCCTTTCAGGGACATGGCAATCAAGTGGGTCTTAGGACACTTGATGTGTAGAAGATAAATGTGTTCATGTGATGGATACTTAGAAAAGTATCATTTATCTTGGACTTTGGTCCCAAGATGAGGACATATGAAACACATAATGTTCCAAGATGAAAGGAAGAGATATATATGATGTGTTTCCAACACATGTGATAGATACCAAGGTGAAAGATTCTGGTATCTGAGAGTTATCAGATGGGTTAGGTTGGCTACCTGGATTGGTCAACTGTGAAATTAGTCTGATTATAATAATATGAACATTATATGTTAGGGGTTTATGCTCTGCATAAACATGATATTAATAAAGAATGTATGATGCTTCTCCGAATAAGAAAAGTGTTATTTGACACAAAGTTGACTCTATAGTCAATGATGAGGGATAGTGGGGCATGTGCCTTGTGTGTTGATTCTATGAGAATCTTGTATGGAAACACTTGGTGCTGATCAAAGTTTTATGGTGTCTCTATAATAAGGAGATGATATGTGAAGACTAGATAGTATGATGAATAAAATACATCTGTCTTCCTTTATCTGGATTTTGAGGACGAAATCCTTGTTAGGGGTTTATAATTTGTAACACCCTTGACCTGGGTTATACTTTAACCCTAGGTGTTTTGATTAAGAAAGATGATTAAATGCTTAATCTCATCTTGTGAAAGGTAATTAGGGTTCAAGAGGAACTTATATTGCAATTCTAGTCCTTTTTGAACATTGTTGAAATCAATGTTTTGCCTGTTTTGGACTAAAGTGCAAATTACCCAAGTTGAGGGGTTTAAGTGCAAATTGTGCATGATAATATGTTCCTCATGTGTTGAAGCATCATGAGAGTAAAGATGATGCTGAGGTATGGATTATGGAAGCCTGAATACCAAGAAAGAGCTGATAAAGCAATGTATGTGCATGAAAACCTAGTTTTGGTATAATGTGCAATTTACCCAAAACCCAGGGTGTAATATGTAAATTACCACTTCAATAAGGTCCATAATGTTTCTTGGAATCAAGTAGAGTAAATAAAATGAGAGGGGCGCCTCATTTTAATTAAGTTGGAGGAGAGAGAATCTTGATATTAAAATAATCAAGATTTAATCCTAATTGAAACCCTAATTTGATTTAGGGCAAAAATAAATGTATTAATTGAAGGGCCTTCAACCAAAAACGAGATGGTTGAATTTTCTCAAGTGTGAAAACCTTTTTTCCTTTGCTAGGCCACGAAAATATCTCAAGCAAGTGGATAACCCACTCACCATTATTATAAAGAAAAGTAATATCCACTCAAATTGGGATATTATTATAATATGATCTAAGGTGCTTAATTTTCTTTTCCTTAAATTGAGGATAATTGAGAGGAATAAGAGGAAAATGGGATAGCCTCGTATCCAAGGAATGAAAGGGGGAATAGGCGGCACCAATTTTGGAATTAAATGAATTTTTATAAGGCATTTTCTCTCTCATGGAATTTCTTATAAAAGTACATTTACCAAGCCAAAACAAAGGCCATTTCGGATTCTTTTCTTTCCCCTTTCTTGGAAAACGAATAAGGAGCTGTGGAGGAGCAGGAGGACGACCCCAACCTGTTGGTAAGGTCCTTGACCTTCGTTCTCCTTGATTCCATGGTGGAAATAAAAAATAAATCATTGATTTCTTCTTATTTCGATCTCCTCTTCAACCCTAGCCAACTTTTTCATCCAAAAGCTTGGGGACGAGCCTAGGGGGAGTTACAAAACTTCATCCACCATTTTTGGCATGATCTTGGAGCTTTGAAGCTCAATTGGAGGCGGGTTTTATAATTTGAACCCTTAATATTGTTATTGCATTCAATTCCTTATCGAATGTTGATGCTTTCTTCATTTCCGAAATTTATTTTGGTTGATTGATGAAACCACCATGGAAATCACAGAAAATTTCGTGGGTTTGTAGCTTGAAGATGATGATTTCATCACAAGCACACACCTCAATTAATATCTTAGGCAAACAATTTCAAAATTTGGGACCAATCGGTTCCAATGAAATTTGTTAAATGATTTCAACAAATTGATTGAAACCAAATAGTTTCAAATAGTTTGGAGTGGTTAACCATTTGCAATGGTTGACCGTTTGAGGAAATATGCTGATGTAATTTGATACGGATCCAATGGTTTCAATTGGTTTGATCTTAATGGTTTCAATTGTGAATGATCCCTAAAATGCAAACCCTAATTGTTTATGGAATCAATAACTCAGTATACTATGTCAAACATAGTTGTTTGTATTTGATCGGATGGTTGATGTAACCAAATCAAGTGGAGAGAATGAAATGAATTCATACATAAGTATGATTCATATGGTGATTTAGGGTATGATCCTTAGTAAAGAGATCAAGAAACCCTAATTGAGAAGGTTAATGAACCCTAACCCTGATTTAGGGAAATTTTGAGTGAAACCCTAATCTAGGGTAATAATGTAACCCTAATTAAGGGTAATAGTGTAACCCTAATTAAGGGTAACGACTTGGGTAACTCTAATTTAAGGTAATGAAATGCCAAACCCTAATTGGATGAACAATGAATCCCTAATTTATGGGTAATTGAATGAAACCCTAATTGGGATGATTAGTGAAACCCTAATTGAGGGTGATTCCATGAGAAACCCTAATTGAGGATGATTCCATGTGAAACCCTAATTAAGGGCGATGTCATATGAAACCTTAAACCTAACACGGAGTAAATCTATGTGAAACCCTAAATTTGGGCTATAGTGCATGGAATTCTAATCATGGGCAATATGATGATAAATCATAACCCTAATGTCTGGGTAATGATATGAGTAAATCTTAATGATGAAATAATGGGTAATACCCTATAACGATGAAATATCTCAAGTGGTTGACTATAGGGAACCTTATAATAAGCAATGCCTTAACTTGAGATGAGTCCATATCATTGAAGATAGTTGGACAATCCTTGTGTGTGATCTATGCACATCATGGTAAAGGTGATAGGTTAGTGGATGAAAGTATTAAGATGTGAGATTTCTTATTATAAGATAAGTTAATAAACTCAAGTAAGATAGAAGTGATGAGGGAAGTGATATATTGAGACATGATAGATATCACATTTAGCATTTCAGGGTTGATATACCTTGATGCATCTCAAATCCAATATTTTTTGATAAGATACACAAGGAGAGTGTTATGTAAATTGTTACAATGAAATGTAATGAGTTTAACATACTTGATAAGTAAGCTAAAATGAGTATGATGTAATCATACCATGATAAGGATGAGACATAAACTCATACCTTGTGTTGATGATCATTTAATGATAAATGATAAGAATATTAAATACTTGGAATGTCGATGGATGCTCCTAGATGTATGGAACAATATATTAGGGTTGGATTGATAAAATGAACATGAAATCCTAATTGATGTGAATAGTAAACCCTAACCCTATGGAGGAAATAGTGGTGTTACTATTATATTACATGAGATAATATGTCATTGTTGCCTAGTGAGAGGTGACAAGATGTTTCATGGGCATGATTGAGCCCTGAATGAGGTGTAATCCTCTTGTGTTGATAACGGTTGATTCCCTGTGTTATTGTGAAAAGGATTTATATCCTGTGATAGTATGATGGTCTTAATGACCTTTGGGCATGGTTGATCCCTGAATGAGGTGTATTCCTCTTATGTTGATAAGGGTTGATACCCTGTGATATTGTGAAAAGGATTTATATCCTGTGATAATATGATGATTGGTGTAGTCTCATGAATGGCAAGTGAATATTACCATGTGATGATGAGATGAGAAATTATGTGTTTTATATCTTTTCAGGTTTTGATATTTATATGCTTGCTAGAAATGAATTAGGGTTGTATGTCCCCTTGTTTGATGCAGCCTTAATTCACCTAATTGGCATAACTAATCAAGTGCAACTCTAATCATGTAGTGCCCTGTGCCATAGATCCATCTGAGTTTCAGAACTTGCCAGATGGTGAAATGAGTATTCCTAAGGGAAACTCGGAGCGCATACTGATGAGTATGTGGGGTGCTTGTCATCCTGAATTCAAGTGTTTAGGGAGGATGATTGTGGTCATACCTAGCCCTCAGTTTGAGAACGGTTGCGGTCGTGTCTCAGTGATTATATATGTGATGATATTGGAGGACAACTGCGGCTGTAACTCAGATGGTAGGGTATGCGTACCCACCTCTTTTACTAGTGTCATGACCTGTACCAAGGACGGACTAGGTTGTTAGCAGCTTGACCTTTTGTGTCGCTGTGGCGGACCCGTACTGACCGGGAGCGGAGAAGATCTTAGGAGTCCAGCTCTTCCTAGATCTTGTATGACACTGATTTCAACTTAGCAGTGGTCAGTTGGATTTTGAGTGGTATCCTCAATTTCCTAAGGGCATAATAAAAGATGTAATACAGCCGTATAGCATATATGTTTAGGGTTATACATGACGCTTCACATTGGATGAAAACCCTTGTTTGTTCTCTTTACATAAAGATGATGCTTAGTGCAACTAAGAGATAGTAATTATATATATGTTGTGGATATGCATAAGACTATAAATGTGTACATATAATAGTCATGCTTATGTTGATATCTTACTGCTACTGTTGATTATAATCATGATGCTATATATCTCATGTTGATAGTTATGTTTCGCATGCTATCCATGCCTCTATAATTAGAAATACCTGGAAGAGGCTTAATGCCTGTAATTAGGGTTGGTTAAAGTCCAATGCCTGGCTGTGTAATCATGATTGGTATAGTCCAATGCCTGAAGCATTTATACCTGATTGATATAGTTTAATGCTTGAATAAGACATGATGATATATATATAATCACATGTCTGGCATAAGTGAATACATGTTTAGCAGATTGGCTAAGGCCAAAAAATAGAAACAAGAATGAATCATGGGTGACACATCAGAATAATGAATGACATGAGCAAAGCTTGAGATGTTGAAAATGTATGGTAGATAAATGTTATACATGTTCTTTTTATTTCTTATAAAGAGAATAGATGAATTATTGTTCAATCATAGATAGGTGTAATAATTTAAAAGATGAGAATGATCTAAACTGCTTATCCTCTATTCAGTTTTATATTAATTAAACTACAATAATGATGTTTCTGGCGGAGAGTTATATCTCTCACTGGGGAAATTTTCAATTGTCTCACCCCCGTGGGAACCAACATTTTTAGGTGGACGAGTGCGAAAAAGACTGAGAATATCTTGCAGAGGAAGAACATCAGCAGCAATAGGGACAACAGTGACAACTCAGGTTGAGTGTGCTGTCTGTCGTGTTTTGTAGATAGAAGTCATATGTGTCGTCTCTGTACTCTCAGGTCCTCGGAGTTAGTACTTAGTACTTTTAATATATCCTTTTGAGATTTTGGTTTGATGCCTCGAGGTTATTATGTTGTTTGTGTTTAGCTTTTAACAAGGCAGTTGATGTTGTAACCCTCGAGAAGAGATGGTATAAGATATATACTTATGAACCATGATGTAAATGTAATACATTGGTTCTTGTTGAAAGAGTTTTCCTATGATTGGGTCTCTTTGAAAAAGGTTTTAATTTTTAGTGATTTTCAGTAATCTGCTGTTAATGATCGGTTCCGCATGTTTTATTGTTCACTTGATATCTTAATGATAGCGGGTGTTACATGGATAACTTGAGAAAGTTAGTCCTGGAAGAAGCTCATTCTTTGATGTATGCCATGCATCCAGGAAGCACCAAGATGTATCAAAACTTGAAATATATTTATTGGTGGACTGGAATGAAGAAGGATGTTGCTGAGTTTGTTATGTGATGTCTTGTGTGTCAGCAAGTTAAAGCTAAACACCAGAAGCCTGCAGGAACAATGCAACCTTTACCCATACCCCAGTGGAAGTGGGATCATGTGACCATGGATTTTGTGGTTGGTTTACCTAGAACAGCCAAAGGTCATGACTCCATCTGGGTAATAGTTGATAGGTTGACAAAGACAGTACATTTCTTACACGTCAAAACAACCTATTTTGCTGAGAAACTGGCACAGTTGTATGTAGATGAGATAGTACGACTGCATGGAGTCCCAGTTACCATTGTTTCTGACAGAGGTCCCCAGTTTACGAGTCATTTTTGGGAGCAACTTAATAAATCCTTAGGCACACAATTAAGGTTTAGCACAACCTTTCATCCTCAGACTGATGGACAGTCATAAAGGACTATACATACCTTGGAAGACTTGCTTAGAGCATGTGTTCTTCAGTTTACGGAGAGTTGAGATCTACACCTAAGCTTGATAGAGTTTTCCTACAACAATAGCTATCAACATAGCATTGACATGGCACCTTATGAAGCTTTGTATGGTAGACGATGTAGATCACCCCTATGTTGGTATGAAACTGGTGAATATCAACAGTTAGGTCCTAATCTTGTGCAGCAGACCACCAAAAAGATTAAAGTAATACAACAACAGTTAAAAACTAGACAAGATAGACAGAAATCATATGCTGATAAATGTCATAGACCATTAGAATTCCAGGTTGGAGACAGAGTGTACCTCAAAGTCTCACCTTGGAAAGGAGTTCTGAGATTTGGAAGGAAAGGGAAGTTAGCTCCTAGGTTTATGGGGCCTTATCCAATCATTGAACGGATTGGAAGAGTAGCTTATAAGCTAGAGTTATCACCAGAGTTACAGAGGTTACACCCTGTGTTCCACGTTTCCATGCTTAGGAAATATCACCCTGATACAGAATCTGTTCTGCAACCTATAGAAGTAGAACTGAATGATGATGTGTCTTATGAGGAAGGACCTATGTCAATCCTTGATAAAAGAATTAAAAAGCTGAAAAAGAAAGACATAAGTCTTGTGAAATTCCTCTGGAATCATTGTGGTGTTGAAGAGGCCACATGAGAACTAGAGGAAGAAATGAGAAGGGGTGGATAATTTGTAACATCCCTGACTTGGGTTATGAACTAACCCTAGGTATTTTGCTTAAATATGTAATTAGATACTTGTGGTTATCTTGTGTAATGTAATTAAATCTTCTGAGGAACATATATTTCCATTTCAGTCCTTTTTGTATAATGTTGCAATATTGTTTTGTTAATTTTGGGCTAAAGTGCAAATTACCCAATTAGAGGGGTTAACTTGCAAATTTCATATGTTAAGATGTTCCTCTAATGTTGAGACGTCATAAGAATGAATATGATGTGGTGGAATGGATTCCACAAGCTTGGGCACCAAGATATAGCTTGTAGAGTAATCCTTGTGCTTTAAAACCTAATTTTGGTGTAAAGTGCAATTTACCCAAAACAGGGTGCAATATGTAAAATATACCCTCTAGAGTATTTTTCATGACTCTTGGCATCAAGTAAGGTAAATAAAATGAGGAGGGCGCCTCATTTGAATGATCAGATAAGAAAGATAACCTTAATATCTAAATAACCAAGTTTTAAGCAAAAAAATGGCCTTTCATATATATAGCTTATTAAGATATATGGTTTCTTTCCATTAACCTTGGATAAGAGAGAGGTTTTGCATGTGAAAAGGAGTAAGAAACGTGGCCAAGGGTGGAGTGAGCATGATTGGATGGGTTTAAGAAATAAAAGAAATAACTATCTTTTTCTTTGCCTTGATAATACCCAAAAATATATAAGCACCCTTTTTCCTCAAAGCAAGGGAATGTTTCCCTTAGTTTCTTTTCTCATCTTCTTGCTTTGGCCGACTAAGGAGAAGCTCTAGAATAGAGGAGGACGACCAAGCTGGTTTGGGTAAGCTTTGATCATCACCTAGCTCAAATTCTTGGAGGAAACCCTTATACAAGGTTGGTTTGTTAGTTTTCCTCATACGAATCTTCTTTCTAGCCATCTTCTCCATCCAAATCTTGAAGAATGTACCTTGGACAACCTTTGGAGCTTCATCCACCATTGAAGCTACGAAGCTTGGAGCTCTGGATCAGTCCTAGAGGTGGGTTTTATAACTCTAACCCTTAAGCTTTTCTTTTGCATCTTCTTCTCTTAGAATAGTTGCTCATACTTCTCCTTTAGACACTTTTAAGTGTTCTTGCTAGTATTTCTATGAAGAACAGCCCCTGTTCTTGAGGTAGAAGATGATGACGTTATTTCCAATGTTTATACAAAATCCACTTTAGCAAACGGTCCTCCACCTCTTGCTCAAACGGTTTCTCAAACCATTTGAGAGCAAACGGTTTCAACCAAGAACGCATGGAAGCAAACGGTCCAAGACCATTTGGATGTGTTGACCACGCGTTGAACATTTGGAGGTCTGTTGTAAACAATATGGACTAATCACCCAACAAAAATCATCAAGTAATTCCAAGTAAATCACCAATTGAAGGCAAATTAGTCACCTAAACCCTAATCGGGTCTATTGCTGATTTCAATAATACAATCATGTTGAAGTTTGGGTTGAGTGGCCCAAACGGTTTCAAAACCATTTGGGGATCACACAAACGGTCTCAAGACCATTTGGTGATCACCTAAGACCGTTTGGAGGTCTAGTGTTAAGTGGGGTTGACCAATTGAGGGTCCAATGATATCAATTTGTTGAACAATTAAGTGCTGATTTGGTGACCTAATCTAGGGTTCAACCCTTAAGAGAATGACTTAATTTTTGATGAAATAACGGGAAAACGGTATCAAGACCGTTTGGAGAATGTCCAAATGATCCCAAGACCGTTTGGGGGTCACCCAAGACCGTTTGGGGGTCTAGGGTTGACCATGGTTAAGTGGTTGAAGATTGAAAGGCAACAAGTTGAAGTATAATCGATTAGTGACCTAATGATCAAATCTATGAGAAAAACCTTTATAGGTTGAGTTATTTTTTGATGTTGACTTGAGAAAACGGTCTCAAGACCATTTGGAGGTCATCCAAACGATCCCAGGACCGTTTGGGGTCAGGTCATGACCAATTTGAATGATGGTTCAATGGTTTCAAATCAATTAGACTCATGTTTAGGAGTGTTGAAGGGTAATCGATTCCAAACCCTAATTCAATTGATCCAAGCCCTAATTGGTGATCAATTAAGGGTCAATTGAGTATCAAATCAGTAGAGGGTTGACCTAATTAACTCAATTGATAAGTGGCTAACAAGTGCATAAACGATTGAGGGGTTCAACCTTGGAAACCCTAACTCAATTGAAGTGGTTGAGACACTTTTTGGTTCTTGCAGTTTTGAGGTGGTTTGGTCCAAACGGTCTAAAGACCGTTTGAGTCCAAACGGTCCCAAGACCGTTTGGGACCAAATGATCCCAAACCGTTTGGTGCTCATGCGGTTTCAAGATTAATTTTTCCCATGTGGTTTCAAAGTCAAGTTGGCCAAACGGTCAACATGACCAAACGATCTTGACCCCATCTTGGGCAACCGGTCTTGAGTGTACACTTTATCAAACGGTTTCAAAGTCAAACTAGACCAAATGTTCAACACCACCAAACGGTTTCAAGGTCCATCCAAGACCATTTGGTGGGTTAGTGTGCAAGACCGTTTGAGGTCTAAAAAGGTTAAGAATGTTTGATACCTTAGTGGTCAAGATGGTTTAGTGGTTGACTAACCTAAACCTTATAGATATCTAAAGTGATTAAGAGACTAAGTAATTAGTGGATCAATGCATGTTATGAAATGGTGAACATTACAAAAGTACCCTTGATGGGATAATGTAACTAATACCCCTTGATCAAGTAAACCCTAATGACTACAATGGTGATGACATAACTTATGTTGTCAAGGTTAATTTGGCTTAGTCTAATCAAGGGTGATGTAATCATCATATCATAGAAAGAGGAGAGAGAAGACTCCCTATATGAATGAGAATCAAGAAATAAATCTCCAATATGTTTGAATGTGTCTAATTAGGGAATGATCCTTCATTGTGAGATCATGGAAACCCTAATTTTGATGGTTAATGAATCTTAACCCTATTTTGGAGTACTAAGAGAAGTAATTCCCAAACATGATGATAGTATAATCTTAATTCATTGAAATGTGAATAGTAAACCCTAGATTATAGTAAACCCTGATCTAGGGTAATGTGATGTAATGTGAATAGTAAACCCTAATCTAGGGTAATGTGATGATGTGAATAGTAAACCCTAATTATGAGTTATGCTTTTAAGTATGAAACTCCATGATTAAATTATGAAATGAGGAATTACTATTCCTAATTTAGTTAAAGGGGTTGGTTAACCCTAATTGAATTAAAAAGGGAAAACCCTAACCCTAATAAGGGTATAGTGGTACAACCTTTGAATAGTAAAGTTATCATTGCTTTGGAATGTGCTGATTCAGAGATAATGTGTTTATTATCAGATGTATTAATTATGCAGGTCTTTATGAAATGGTGTACATAGCCAGATAAGATCTATGATGTCACATTCATTGAAAGCAAATTATAAGTTTTGAATGTAATGATTTTCTATGTTGCATAGTGAAAGGAAACATAAGAGATTGACATGCTATATGAGCCATATGAAATATCAGCATTGCTATTATTTTGTTTATACTGTCAAATGACTTGAGGACATTATAATACTTGATAATAAGTGTTTTGGTGACTTAAGGGTTTGAATACCCATGTTCTTGAAACATAATGATGAAATGGTTAGGGATTGATATCCCAATGATAACTAAATGTGAATTGAACTTGATACAATTATTAATCTTTCTTTATAGCAGTTGTCTTATGAGTTTATGTTTGAAAACATGCTTGATGCTAAAAGAATGCCATAATGTACTTAAATAATCAAGTATAATGATATCATGTAGAGCCCTGACCATAGATCCATCATTGTCAGAAGTTAAATGATGGTGAAACAGGTTTTCCTAAGGGAACTCCTGGAGAGCATACTTTTGAGTATGTGGGGGTTATGGACGTCAATATCCTTACGTCCTAATGTAGGATTTGATGTGAGATGCATTTTTAAATCTCTCAATCCTTCATTATATGTTTATGCCAGGATGATGTATCGCTAATCTCCCGATGATGTTGTTAATGCCGCATCGATGAGAGATAAACAAGAAATCTCTCGATGGCAAAGAGAGTACAACACACCACTGTAACTCTAATAGCGAAGTTTCCAGAATACCCTGGAAAGCTATTATGGTAGAGACATAAGATGTCCTGCATGTTGTTCCTCATACTGACTGAGGAGGATGAGGTCACAAAAATCCGGCTCTTCTGATGATCTATGTATGGTACCGATTGCGATTTCAAAATGGTCGGTTGGAGTATGAGAGGTGTAACTCATCTCCTCAGGGCATAAAAATGTTTGTAAAATATAATCAGCCGTGTAGCATAATTGCTTAGGTTGAAATACGAGAAACAATGATTGATGTTACATTGGTTATAGTACTCTAGTTAAATAACTAGTATATACATGTGCTTCATATTCCTTATTATTATATGTCTTTTCATTCAATTAAGTTATAATTGAAATGATTGCTTAAAAGGAGGTTGCTTCACCTAGGTTACACAATGCTAAACCTGTTGTTGAATGTTTATAGTTCTTCTGCTTAATGTTATTTCATTATTGCAATAACAATGCTTCTGGCAGAGAGTTATAACTCTCGCAGGGACAATTATACAATTGTCTCACCCCTGTGGGATTCAACGTTTTAGGTAGACGTCGTGGACGAAGGAACCCATCAGTGAACGAGCAGCAGCAACAACAACAACATCAGGGACAACAATGATCCTCAGGTGGAGACATTGTCTGTCAAGTCTTGTAGATAGATTGTCCTATGTGTCATCTCTGTACTCTCAGGTCCTAGGTGTCAGTAGATGTTTAATATAGATATGAGATTTTGGCATAATGCCGTGAGATTTTTGTATCTTGCCTTGTACAGTTACAGGGCAGTTGACGTTGTGATCTCTTGAAATATGATATTATAGAGATATGTTGATGTATCAGCTTGTAAATAACTTATCTTGTTCTTTTATGAAAAATTCTTACAGGTTGTGGACCTTTGTGCAAAAAGTTTTAAAATTTTGTGATTTTCATTAGTTCTGCTGCTAGTTAATCGCTTCCACATTTGTTGATCTCATTTTCACGAGATGGTCACCACAGTATCCATACCAAATTTGAACTTGTAGACATTAAAATAGTGAAAACGTCAGCACAAATTTTTTGATTAGTGGTGCCTATGAATGATATAACTACTAAAAACGGAAGAAAAGCTTATAATATTAGAAAAATATCTCTTGGAATGATTAATATAGAACATTCAAAATGCAATTTAGGACACAAATTATATCATAAGACATGGTAAGCCGCTTAGCCTCACACCCTTCAAGGTGACTATGGAGGTTTCCACAAATACCACTTAAAGCAAAGGGAATGACCTCTATTCATATGTACCACTTAACCTAAGGGTAAAGGTCTTTGTTTATACATTCCACTCAAGAGTATATTCACTTATATAGATAAAGGCTTCTATATGAGATACCACCTAACCTTATGTCTAATGATATAGAAAGGTAGTAAGTGAGAAATAATGAGATTATCATCACCTTTTAGGTTGATTATCAACAAATTTATAATGTGATGATTGTTTAATTATGCTCAATTTTGTTATCTAAATATTTATCAAAGATGAAAATAGTAACCATAAGAAACATGAAAGTTCAAACAATCTAATAATTTCAAGCAATACTATACAATATCAAACATTTTAAGAGGAAACACACCACATCAACATATTATGCTTCTACTGTAATTGATTACATAGTCATCAAAGATGATAATCCCATGTACCTTGATTCAGATCCCTATGAATACCTGAGTTATTCAACTAAGTCAAAACCTATCAAAGGCATAATACCCAACTAAGTTGTAGACTCAAGCTAAGATTATTATTTTATAGTTATTGTTCATACACATAAATAGTCATTCTAACCCACTCCTTAGCCCAAGATTACAATACTAATTGCAAAATTCATTGACTAATGACCTTCATGGTCAAGTCAGGGTTTACATCATGGCCTAGGGTCCATATTAGATAGATTCAACTAATCATATAAAAATTATTAAGATCAAGATGTAAGTGGTTTCATAAACAATGATTAGATCAATAGGATGTATATGCAACCATTCATCAACCAAATACATCACTTAAACATCATTTCCTACATATACCAACACATAAATATTGATTCCAAGCATCATTTTACAAGTTTCTAACCCCAAATCTAAGTCCATATAAGCATAGGTCTCATCTTGTTAATAGAATTTTATATAATATCACTATGTTATGACTGTCCTAGAATTTATAAAGGATTTTACAAGTTATAACTTAAATAAGATTATCTATGGTCATTAAATAGATAATCATTTGCCTTGGGATGAACATACATGGAATATGTGTGGTGCATGCTATGCATACCCCATGGTCTATTTATTGGCAAGAAATCAATTGGGTCATTGATCCAATTTCTCAGTCAATCATAAATAGGAGAGGAGGTAGATGGTCCAACTAAACCAAACCAGGTCACACTATTGGTATTTGTTCCCAGAGAGCCAATCATATGATGATTGTACTATAGCATCATCAACTTGATTTGATTATAAGGTAATTCTACCTATTATGTTTGTTTCACTCATGAGATGACGATACAAATATGAATGATATCAAAAGAATGATGTTACTTGATGACATATGTCTTAAGATTGTGGACCTGAACAATGAGGTCATATGTATGATAAGAGTACATATATTCTTGCTATATCACTGGTCAGATATTATTATGGAAGAAAAATAGACAAAGATATTTCATAAGAATAGAATGTTTGTTGGCTGATGATGAAATATCATTAGTCATGATATATGATGTCAAGCCAAAAACATAGGTACTTGTTAGAGAACTGTGATGGAGTGGATTTTTGAAATCCATAAATCTCCAATAACATATTAGAATCCATATCTTGAGTTACAATGAGAGTTCTAAGTGTTTTGGTAAAGTGGAGATGTTGAATGAGAATTATATAATGATTAATATCTCTCTTTATATGCACCTTCTTGAGGAATTTGATTGGATGACCTAACAATTGAGTTTCGGCACCAAATTTGAGTAGAAGGTAGCTTGAGTGGTAGGGAATCTATGGTTAAATTTTGGTGTCAAATGGAGGACCTAAGAGGAAGTTATTCAAGTTTGAATATGATGAAATAATGCATGCTATTAAGGATTTATAGGCCTAAGTTATTTATCAATATGATGTGTCACACGCCCCTTGGTTGAGGGCGAGTAGCGTGGACAGATCACGACCATTCGTGGCTAATCCAATGGCTGGGGCCGTTGACTTGAGTCAGCCACAGATTCATATGGGGCGAAGAGTCTCTAGACGTTGGATGATGATCGGATGACTTGCAGATGTTCTCCTACCTTCGATTATAACACAGATCGTGGGGGGGGGGGAAGGAAGGAGCTGTGACTGCCCCCACCACTTCACAGGTCGTGGCTCAAGAGCGGGAAAGGGACCAGAAGTTGCACTTGCCTCCCCATTACGATCTACCCAGATCCAAATATTAGGCCTTTTGGACGCTGCCACAGGGAGAACGAGCCCCCCACTCCCATTGCCTCTCCACTAAGGAAAGCAGGAAGTAGCTGGGTGTAGGTATGGGTTGGAGATATGGGAAGCTTGGATGCGATCTTAGCAGAGTAAAAGAAATGTTGAGTTGAGTGGAGTTCAGGGCCGTGTTCCGGTGAGACATCATGGTGGTCTCCATGGTCGACAAGGCGGTCATTGCCGGGGAAGAAGCTAGAGCTCGGGGTTCCTATGATAGGCCTTCTCGTCGACATTGGAGGGTCTCAGAGAGTTGAGGAAGGTGCTTCGAAGCTTGTTGCACCTTCAGACTAGTGCGACGATGAGAAGAGGCTTCTTGCCTCTTTGCCCCGCCGCAGTCAAGGACAGGCGGCGGCGCCCTAATTGAGTAGGAGTTGCACGACCAAATCCAAGAAGATAAGTAGCCGTGGTGGTGCGGTTTTAGTCGCCGAAGGTGTTGGAGGCCCTAGGAGTCAACGAGGAGCAAGGGAGGACGTCTGATTGCTCGCCGGAGGTCACCCGTGCAGCGGCACTCGGGTAGAACAGAGTCCCGCTCGGGACCCAGACACGAGAGAAAGAAGAAGGGAGCTGAACCGGCCCAATCCAGGAGTCAGACCGGACCGGCCCAGCCTGAGCCAGCCTTGAACCGGGTCCAAGTGCTCCTGAACCGGCCGGATCTACCCGCAAGCAGAAGCAAGGAGCCGCAATCCGAGAGGACACGTGGCGTCCTGTGAGTGGCCGGATGAGGTAAATAATCAGAAAATGCTCAGTTTTTCAGTAAATCACAGAAAATAGCCCGATGCTCAGAAAAATACATATAATATACCAAAATGTTCAGAAAAATGTGTAGAATAATATGAAACCATCATATCAGCCTTTTTATGCACGTATATCAGCAACATCATGTAATATGTAATTCTTATTTGATGGATAATAAATAGCAAATGATGACATAAAATTATGGAAAAATGTCAGTAACTCCATACTAATGTTTATAATCCATCTAATATCAGTGATCATGATGTTTATGTATGAAATCATGTAATTTGCTTAGAATGGCTATCTAGGGCTAATAACCCTAAATAAAATGTGGAAAATACATACATGCCTATAAAATCCTGGAAATCACAGAGTAAGCTCATATCAGTATCTGGAACCTCATATTTAAGTATGAGACTAGGATGATACACATAATTCATGTTATATGATAATGTTTGCCCTTAATGTGATATAAACCTTAATATGATTAATACATGTAACATAGGGTTAACATGTGCACATAATCATATGTAACCAGGTAATCAGATTATGTACTCTAATCTTGAATATCAGATTAGTAACCTAATTATAAGAAGACAAGTAATAATGTATATAACATAATGACTATGTGAAACCCTAATGAACACGATTAGGGTTAAGATGAGAAGTATGATGATGAGAACCTGATGATAGTATATGATCTTATCTTAATCAGGGTTGACCAAGGATATAGATGACATGAGGAAGATGTGTTTAGTATGATCTATCTCTTTGGAAGGTGCGCCATTACCTCTTACTTGGCTTATTATACAATATGCTTGTGTTACATAGTCGTAAAGACTTGGCATATGGTATTGATTGAAATGATTGTTCTTATATACTATTTTGTTTGAGCTTTTCATACTTATTGTTATGAACACATCAAACATAATATATCTATTCCATTATATGAAAGCACTAACTCTTTGGTAGTGTGCTTGGAAGTGACCTAACTCTTTGGTAGTGGTCACATTGTACATATGACCTAACTCTTTGGTAGTGGTCTGACCTAACTCTTTGGTAGTGGTCACCTTGTACAAATGATCTAACTCTTTGGTAGTGATCATAAAGGCCTTGGTATATAATGGAAAATAAGCTTAAAATATGTGTTCTCTTTTGTTAATGAATATCCTTGTGCAAGTATACGCTTTTCTTATATTCTTCTGTTACTGCCAAGTATTAGTTTTATCTTATTGCCAAGATATGATGAGAGGTATATAAAAGACACGTAGGCATACTCAGTACAATATTCTTGAAATATTGTGCTGACGTGTACCGCATGTAATCTTTTTGTTTAGGTTGTGGTTATGCTCTTGAAGATCCAGGATAGTTGTGAGTTGTGTGGCGAGCTGATGTACAGGTGGACCTGTTGTCTTAAGATCCTGTAGTTTAGTTGTAGTACATGTATATGTATAGTTTGTTGTTCAATATGTAATATCAAATCATGTAACAATTCATGTTGTAATTATATGTTGAATGGTGAACATGTGTGTATGGTTTTATTATTGTTCATGTACATGTGCTACTGATTGTTTTCCTTCTGACTCCCTTGATTTTCTTCTTCTTAGCCTCGTGTGGGATGTTTAAATTGGGATTCTCACTGCGGTGAGGGTTTCAATTTGGACGTCGCACATCAGATTAAGTTTTAGAAAATCCGGGGACGTCACAGGTGGTATCAGAGCATGAACAATAGCAAAGCCTGACATTTGCTCATTATGCAACTCAAAACAAAAGAACCTTGAACCTAATAATATCTTAGGGTTAGATTAGTCGTCTTTTAGAGACTAGATCTGACCTAGCCTCTAGGTTAGCACCTAGATGTCCGAGAACTAGGTCTAGACTAGTGCTTGTTGAATAGCAAGTCCTTAGATGTCGTTCTTTCCTTGTAGTACAGCGGTATGGGACGTTACACTATTTGGAAATGACGTGCATCAAGGGAAGAGAAACCCTAGACATATTGCGCACGTTGTCTAGAGTAGCTACACTAGTCTACACCAGGTTCTCACCCTTTTCACTAGTTTTCATGACACTGGACTCTCTACTATGTGTGGGACACTCGTTTTCAGGATTTGGTTTTTGATTCCAAACGGATCGAACCTCGGTAGTTTTCTCTGACGTTTGTTTTATCGGAGAAAAACTATATAATATTTTAATATTTATATGTATTACAAAAATGTGTCCCCACACATGTACGAGTAGGAGGTGGTCATGCAACCTAAGTGAAAGTGAATGACATCAGTCTAGAAGAGAGAGTAGTTCTAGATTAGATGTCTAGAGCCTTTTTGATAGATGGAATAGATGATATAAGTTTTGATGATACAATGTAAGTCTTATATAGAATACATAAGATGTTTATGATGATATATGTTTGTTTTGAGGATTTGAGATATGTTTTGATATTGCAAGTATGAGTTCTTTTATGAGATAAGATATGTTAAGCTGAGACAAGGTTGTGAGTCAGTATGAGCCTCAAGCTCTTTTACCAAGGAGGACCTCTAGTGTTAGGACCAGTTTTGGGGTTAGCTCAAGAGAGAGTGAGACCCACAGGGAGAAGGTCAGAGAACCTAAACTCCAAGATATGAGAATTATGAGATATGTGATATGATATGTCCTAAACTAGACTACTCCTGAGTGATTGAGTTGAGTTGCTCCATGCATGATTCCTATAGCTTTGTTGAACCCTAGATGTCCTTGGGAGGACCAAACCCTAGAGATAGAGAGAGGCTGGTTATATGTGCATATGTGAACATGGATATGAGTGCCTTCCATCTGGGTGAGGGAGAGAGCCCAAGACCCTGGAGGAGGTAGCTATGTTAGTTTCTATGAAGCCTCATGCTCGGGTTGGTGGTTTCCACATAGGAATCTAGGGGTGTGTATATAAGAGAGTTTTGGGTAACCACGTTTCATGGGTAAAAGCTGAGAAGAGAATGTCATAGAATGTTTCAGTTTGTGCTTTGTGGCTAGATCTTATGAAGTTGATCACTAGTGCCAGTGAGGTAATCCGAGAACCCTAGACCAAGAAGAAAGAACAAAGTATATGCATGTGAGATACTGATAGAGTTGAGTTAGCTCAGAGAGACTGAGCATGACACTACCCTTGTGATATGGGTTAGGAGAACCTCAATTAGACTAGATGAAGTTTTGATATATGTTTGACGAGCCACTTGTATAAGTTTTATAGCACAACCATGATATAATATATGTAAGATGTGATCTAATCTCAGGACGTGATATATAGACATCATAAGATGGAGACCTAGAGATGGTTTAATAGATCTCTATGTATAAATGGTTAACCATGTACATGAATAATGATGATAATTTGATAATGTTGATTAATCTTGTGATGGAATCACTAGTAAATGTTGTAATTTAGTATGAACAATGAAATAAGATCATATAAATGAAATATGTTACACGAAGTGTTAAGCTTAGTGCTTAATAATGAGGAAAAATATAGTTTGATAGTTGGCACAACATAATGCTAACAACACCCTGATATGATCTATATGGATAAAGTGAGTTAATGATAATGAACTCCCTCCTAAAAGGCATATGCTAATGATGAACATGTTCTAACAAATTACCTCAATAAAATGTTGATGACACCTTGATGTATGGGTTAACTTGGGTTAACTCCTTGGGAATATGGTAATATGATGTTGAATAATAATGCATGGCTAAAGATAAAGATGCAACCCTAACATATGAGGTACGTCATGGTGTAACCTAAGTTTCTAAACCTTGAGTTTAACCTTGAAGGACGTGTTGTGCACCAAGATGGTTGTAGAAACCCCTAATAGTGCCTTGGATACATGGTTCTAGGTAACCTTTGTGGATATGTTACACATAGAATAGTGCCTACACGTGGATGAAGGAAATATAAGGCTTTTCCTGGAAGTATGAGTATGGTGTACTTTCGAGGACGAAAGTTCTTTTAAGATGTATATGATGTGAAAGACTGGATTTCTAGTTTAATTTCGA
Organism: Alisma plantago-aquatica; assembly: GCA_963693085.1. Taxonomy (NCBI): domain Eukaryota; kingdom Viridiplantae; phylum Streptophyta; class Magnoliopsida; order Alismatales; family Alismataceae; genus Alisma; species Alisma plantago-aquatica. Next base: position 1,267,154,664 of record OY856410.1, read on the forward strand.
GGACAAAATATCTTTTAAGGTGTGTAGGATGTGATGGAGTGGATTTTTGAAATCCATAAATCTCCAATAACATATTAGAATCCATATCTTGAGTTACAATGAGAGTTCTAAGTGTTTTGGTAAAGTGGAGATGTTGAATGAGAATTATATAATGATTAATATCTCTCTTTATATGCACCTTCTTGAGGAATTTGATTGGATGACCTAACAATTGAGTTTCGGCACCAAATTTGAGTAGAAGGTAGCTTGAGTGGTAGGGAATCTATGGTTAAATTTTGGTGTCAAATGGAGGACCTAAGAGGAAGTTATTCAAGTTTGAATATGATGAAATAATGCATGCTATTAAGGATTTATAGGCCTAAGTTATTTATCACTATGATGTGTCACACGCCCCTTGGTTGAGGGCGAGTAGCATGGACAGATCATGACCATTCGTGGCTAATCCAATGGCTGGGGCCGTTGACTTGAGTCAGCCACGGATTCATATGGGGCGAAGAGTCTCTAGACGTTGGATGATGATCGGATGACTTGCAGATGTTCTCCTACCTTCGATTATAACACAGATCGTGGGGGGGGGGGGGAAGGAAGGAGCTGTGACTGCCCCCACCACTTCACAGGTCGTGGCTCAAGAGCGGGAAAGGGACCGGCAGTTGCACTTGCCTCCCCATTACGATGTACCCAGATCCAAATATTAGGCCTTTTGGACACTGCCACAGGGAGAACGAGCCCCCCACTCCCATTGCCTCTCCACCAAGGAAAGCAGGAAGTAGCTGGGTGTAGGTATGGGTTGGAGATATGGGAAGCTTGGATGCGATCTTAGCAGAGTAAAAGAAAGGTTGAGTTGAGTGGAGTTCAGGGCCGTGTTCCGGTGAGACATCATGGTGGTCTCCATGGTCGACAAGGCGGTCATTGCCGGGGAAGAAGCTAGAGCTCGGGGTTCCTATGATAGGCCTTCTCGTCGACATTGGAGAGTCTCAGAGAGTTGAGGAAGGTGCTTCAAAGCTTGTTGCACCTTCAGACTGGTGCGACGATGAGAAGAGGCTTCTTGCCTCTTTGCCCCGCCGCAGTCAAGGACAGGCGGCGGCACCTTAATTGAGTAGGAGTTGCACGACCAAATCCAAGAAGATAAGTAGCCGTGGTGGTGCGGTTTTAGTCGCCGAAGGTGTTGGAGGCCCTAGGAGTCAACGAGGAGCAAGGGAGGACGTCTGATTGCTCGCCGGAGGTCACCTGTGCGGCGGCACTCGGGTAGAACAGAGTCCCGCTCGGGACCCAGACACGAGAGAAAGAAGAAGGGAGCTAAACCGGCCCAATCCAGGAGTCAGACCGGACCGGCCCAGCCTGAGCCATCCTTGAACTGGGTCCAATTGCTCCTGAACCGGCTGGATCTACCCGCAAGCAGAAGCAAGGAGCCGCAATCCTAGAGGACACGTGGCGTCCTGTGATTGGCCGGATGAGGTAAATAATCAGAAAATGCTCAGTTTTTCAGTAAATCGTAGAAAATAGCCTGATGCTCAGAAAAATACATATAATATACCAAAATGTTCAGAAAAATGTGTAGAATAATATGAAACCATCATATCAGCCTTTTTATGCACGTATATCAGCAACATCATGTAAGATGTGTAATTCTTATTTGATGGATAATAAATAGCAAATGATGACATAAAATTATGGAAAAATGTCAGTAACTCCATACTAATGTTTATAATCCATCTAATATCAGTGATCATGATGTTTATGTATGAAATCATGTAATTTTCTTAGAATGGCTATCTAGGGCTAATAACCCTAAATAAAATGTGGAAAATACATACATGCCCATAAAATCTTGGAAATCACAGAGTAAGCTCATATCAGTATCTGGAACCTCATATTTAAGTATGAGATCAGGATGATACACATAATTCATGTTATATGATAATGTTTGCCCTTAATGTGATATAAACCTTAATATGATTAATACATGTAACATAGGGTTAACATGTGCACATAATCATATGTAACCAGGTAATCAGATTATGTACTCTAATCTTGAATATAAGATCAGTAACCTAATTATAAGAAGACAAGTAATAATGTATATAACATAATGACTAAGTGAAACCCTAATGAACACGATTAGGGTTAAGATGAGAAGTATGATGATGAGAACCTGATGATAGTATATGATCTTATCTTAATCAGGGTTGACCAAGGACATAGATGACATGAGGAAGATGTGTTTAGTATGATCTATCTCTTTGGAAGGTACGCCATTACCTCTTACTTGGCTTATTATACAATATGCTTGTGTTATATAGTCATAAAGACTTGGCATATGGTATTGATTGAAATGATTGTTCTTATATACTATTTTGTTTGAGCTTTTCATACTTATTGTTATGAACACATCAAACATAATATATCTGTTCCATTATATGAAAGCACTAACTCTTTGGTAGTGTGCTTGGAAGTGACCTAACTCTTTGGTAGTGGTCACATTGTACATATGACCTAACTCTTTGGTAGTGGTCTGACCTAACTCTTTGGTAGTGGTCACCTTGTACAAATGATCTAACTCTTTGGTAGTGATCATAAAGGCCTTGGTATATAATGGAAAATAAGCTTAAAATATGTGTTCTCTTTAGTTAATGAATATCCTTGTGCAAGTATACGCTTTTCTTATATTCTTCTGTTACTGCCAAGTATTAGTTTTATCTTATTGCCAAGATATGATGAGAGGTATATAAAAGACATGTAGGCGTACTCAGTACAATATTCTTGAAATATTGTGCTGACGTGTACCGCATGTAATCTTTTTGTTTAGGTTGTGGTTATGCTCTTGAAGATCCAGGATAGTTGTGAGTTGTGTGGCGAGCTGATGTACAGGTGGACCTGTTGTCTTAAGATCCTGTAGTTTAGTTGTAGTACATGTATATGTATAGTTTGCTGTTCAATATGTAATATCAAATCATGTAACAATTCATGTTGTAATTATATGTTGAATGGTGAACATGTGTGTATGGTTTTATTATTGTTCATGTACATGTGCTACTGATTGTTTTCCTTCTGACTCCCTTGATTTTCTTCTTCTTAGCCTCGTGTGGGATGTTTAAATTGGATTCTCACTGCGGTGAGGGTTTCAATTTGGACGTCGCACATCAGATTAAGTTTTAGAAAATCCGGGGACGTCACAAGAACATTGTACCGGACTGACCCACCTTGAGAATGGTACATGGATGGTTGTTAGAATCATCTCTCCTAGTGATTTTAGCGGTTGTGGTTCTTAAACTTAAAGTCAAAACACTCATCACATGTTTCTCAATGTACTTTGACACCATCCAAAGTGACCCTGCATAAGGTTTACCATAAAGGTGGTAATTGGGTACGCTGTGACACATGGGGATTGACTATGAGTGATGAAGATGGCATTTGTCCCCTTGCCAAGCTCGATATCCTGGCCACTTAATAGGAGAGATTGAGAAATATATGTCCACACTCATGTGAGTCAATATATGATATGTGAGCTCAGATGCATCTCATATAGTTTACTCTTGTTCAAAGAACATGGATTAAATGTTAAGAGGATGTAATTCCATGCTTCATGTTCAATATAAATATCAGAGACAAATGAACTATACAATCATGATAACACTAATCCAATGTGTAGGTTAAAGTTTTTCTCCATCATTCCAATTTCTTGGGTAGAAAAGATGTGTTGTGGGATACCTCACATTGCTTGTCATGTCATAATCTAGTTATGGACATTCACTGCCAATGTAATTTGGAACCTATAGGGTCACAAGAATAGAATTCAATTTGAATAGGAGTTTACTCATGAATAAAATTTAACTTCATTACTAAAATGTTTAGGTACAACTTGAACAACATTGGCGGACAATTGGTTGGATTGGAGTGTCCATTGAACCGATTGGTTTGTTTGTTAATCAATTAAAGTGTCTAGTTGACTGACTGGATGACCAGTAGGACTGGGTTAAGTAGTTTATGTTGACGTAATGACATGAATTAATCATTGTATTAAAAGGGAGTATGTTTTTAAATAGGAAAACAAGCCCATTGACCAATTGGATCTCCCAATTGACTGATTGTCATGTTAGTCAATGGAGTGGGTGGTCTAGTCAACCGAATGTTGTTTTGTAGAAGTCTTCAAACAATGATATTTGACCCTTTGTATCCTCTGTGTTGTTGGAAACCCTATCCCATCCACTGCTATATGGGGGTGGCCATGAATCTCAACAATCTTGTATGAGAAGAATCCTCATATCACATTTGTGGTAACATAGGATCTAGAGGCATCTTACCTATAAAAGGGTTGGATAACCAAGGGGAGAAAATTTGATGCTAGTAAGTTGACAACACAAAGGGACAATACTTCCTGTCAGTTCTGGAAGCGCTATGAGGAATTCTTGGTGGTCCGCATGGACTACATAGAGGCGTGGAGGTTGTTGAAACTACACTAGGAGGACACCATAAACCACCATCTCTAGTTCTATACTAGGAGGTTGCCATTGATTATTGTCTGGTCTCTACTTGTGAACAAAGCACAACTCTGTGAGGATTGCCACTAGACGTGCTCTAGGTATATGCCTTGCACCCTCCTTCCCATTTTATAGTTATTTATGTGATCTGCTAGTTATAGGGAATATGGCAAGAAAATTTTTGTTTCCACTGTCATCTGTGACGTCATATTTCCATAAAGACATGCCCTTCCCCAGACTCTTCTTTATTTGGGACTTTGTGGACAAATAGTAACATGTGACCACCAGAGAGAATGATGCACAAATTGCACCACCATTTTTTTGTCTAATTTGGGCATGTTTTCATTAGAAAGTCTCTAATAATCACATGTTCTATGCAACATTTTCTTAAATAGCTTTGTAGTCTTATGCATCAATTTTATCTAATTTTAGTGTATTTGATTCAAATTATGTATTTTTTCATAGCACGATCATTGTTTGATTCATTTCCTACAAAAGTAGTACAAATTGAAGAAAGTCATTACCATCGACATGAAAACAAAGCATATTCACAAAGTCATCTCAGTAACACTGAATGAGACTCCAAAACCATGGGGATGCCAAGTTGGTGTTGTCGACGGTAAACTAAATGGCTCCAACGAGAAGGATCAGAATGCCTCAGTATAATCTCAGTACCACAAACAGTCAACTCAGTGGGAAAGAGATATCTCTACCCAAGTCAAGCAAAATGACAATTCAGTGCCACCAAATTATAGTCCCCGTCACTGAGATTTTCTTGATGACTGTGATTACCAAAGGAAATATTCAACATTGCATTGAATAAATTATGTGTTTGTGTCTTAGCTCACAATCTAAGAGAATGGTTGGGGAGAGGGCATCAACCATTTATGATGGACTAGAGACAAAGAAGATGGAGATGTGGAGTAAGGATCATCATGTCACCTTTGAGGATTTGTACAATAGACATAACATTGTCCTATTATAGCACTCTTTAGATGGGGTCATCATCACACCTTTTATAAAGGGGTTTTCTCCACTTTTTATGTTGTTCCTCTTCACATAACATTCCTTGATACCATGTTTAGAATGTGGGGTTATAACCCATGTTATTTGGGACCTGGGAGTAGCTTGTTGTTAACTTTATGCATTATTACATGTAGTGGATATAGATATTTTTCTTTGGATTTTGACAAAGGAAGTTCATTGATTTATTTTTTTGGTTCTGATCTCCATAAATATGTGCTACATTGTAAAATTACTACTAGAAATGGAATAATAATTGAGAAATCCATTATAAACATAATCCATAAAGAACTATGAGAGTAGGCTAACCATTTTGAGGTCCATTGTCTAGAGACAAATAATATTATTTAATCTTATATATTTTAACATTGTCAGAGCAAGTTAGTAATTAGGTTAAATAGTGTGATATAGTATGAGAACGGGTAGTACATGATACAACTGCATAATCTAAAGAAGTAGAGAAAATGTATGGTAATTGAAAAGAACTCATGCATGAGTCACACATCATTGAAACTAGTATCCAAAAAGATCATAATAGGTTGATCTTCAACATATTCTAATTCTTTTCAATTTACTTTTAAGTTTTTAGTTTAATCAACCCAAACTACTCTTACATTATATTTGGATGACCTATTTTAGTTAGTTGTAGTCCCTAGTAGTCACAATTCCTTGAGTTTGACATCTCAGGCCTCTTTGAGTCCCTAAGAACTCTGACATCTGCACTTTCATATGGCAACACACATTTAAGTCATGTCAAGTTTTTGGCATGTTGCAAGGTAACTGGAAACACTAGCACTATGCGTGCTAAAGCTAGCCACTCTAGGCCATTTTTAGTTTTGTTAAATTTACTTTCAAACATAATTATTTGAAAATACTTTCATTTACTAATAACTAGTATTTTGTGTTCTAACACTGAGTTTTTACCTTTTAGGTACTACTTTATGGTTTAAAATCGGACCAATGACCATAAAAGTCCATCTTCGCCATTCTCCGACCCAACAAAACTCTTAGAATCGGCTATAATATGCATATCTTCATCTTTGGGGCTAATCCTAGGTAGACGTCCAAAAAATTTCGATGCTACATAGGTGGATTAGAAAAGAGCAGGTAAACATTCCAAGATAACATGTGCTAGAAGAAGAATAGGAAGATAATATGTCTAACCACAGGATAGACAATAAGGATGCAACTATTTCAAATGATGAACATACTGTATGGGAGAAATAAAGGTATCATCAGTCAGGCCTTAGTTAGGTCCTATCAAGAAATAGGTACTCAATGTGGAATGCTATATAATAGATATTTTACATTTTGCATTGCCAAGTCACATGCATTCCATGGGCATCGCATATAAGACCAAATGCAACATATTAATTTCTTGTTGATAGTTGTGATATGTTGAAGATAGAGCAATATCTATCCATGACAATCTATCTAAAATTATTTCCTTACTCATTGGTGGACAATGTGAAGACTTGGTTTATTAGTTTACCTTCATAATCAAAAGGCTATTGGAATGAGATGAGTGACCCTATATTCTAAAAGGCATTTTCCTCCAAATAAGACCAATAACCTAGTGAGAAAAATTCATGGCTTCAAGCAACATGCAGATGCAACATATTTAGAGGTTTGAAGTGATACTAGAATATGTCAAGGAAGATGCCATATCACATGATTTATTTGTACGATAAAGAAAAGACCTTCTACTATGTCTTTCATAAATGAGTGAGGTCTTCACTTAATAGTGTCGGTACATGGTTCTTTGTAAATAGGAAAGACTCAAAGTGTCACGAAATTCAGAGGAACATGACAAGGAATCAATCACGGGGTGATGAACGTAAGTATTTTTCACCAGATAAGAGTTCAATGGAATCATGTGTTATCATTGAATTCAAGACACATATGGCTCAATTGGCAAAGCAACTCGAGAAGAAGATTGCCCAGAGGTGAGGAAGAATTGTGCATGTACATGTATTAGTTTAATATCAGGAGGAATGAATACTCATGGATGAGCGACGCCAAAATTTCACAGAAGGATTAAAATAATTTATAGAAGTTCCCGGCATAGGTGTAGTAGCCTCAAGGGAACCAAAAGAATGTTTCACAAAAAAATCAACATCCCAAGAAGGTTTGGAAGGACGGAGGACATGTTTAAGAAGTTCTTTACCAATACATATTCATATATTTACAAATTCAATAGAGATAAGAGAAACTAGTGGGGCATAAAATAGATTTATGGATACTAAAACCTCAAAAATAGAAGTATACTTCACACATTTAAAGAATCCTACTCAATAAGGGTTCCTAGGATACACTAAAGTCCAAAAAATAATCAAAAAGCTAAAATAGTAATGTTTCATAATGGGAAAATGATTGAGAAGGAAATTTCAATGAGATAGATTAACAAGTAGATTGAAACATATATATTCACTCCTAATGTAGTAATTGAAGGAAAGAAGATAGTTCTATATGAGGTACCTAAGCAAGTGGTAGGTGAATATTCTATTATATCCAACTTAGGGGAAGAAAATTCCCTAATAAGTGTTATGTTCCACTACACATCAGAATAATTGTGGTGCTCCTGCCTTTTTCTAGACATACATAAGAAGCCTAAGGAATATATGCATTTCAAGAAGTTTCTAGACATTATGTTAATCTACCCTTAGTTGAGTCTCTCGAGAAGATTCCATCATATAGTCTGAAGTACATAATTACCAAGATGAGAAGGATAGTCGATTTCGATGTGGTACTACTATATGAGGAGGCTAGCATGCTAATTCATGGAAAGATACCCAAGAAGTGAGAAGAACTAGGGTGCTTCAACATACATTGTTCAATAGCCAAGTTCCACTTTGGGGATGCCTTATGCAACTCAATTTCCAGTATCAATTTGATTCCTCTAAAGACATATAAGAAGATGGGATTTATACAAAGTAGGAAGGCCGACATGAAAATTTAATTGGAGGATAAACCCTTTATATGGCCATATTGCATTAACAAAATTGTCTTGGTCAAGGTGGATATATTCATATTTTCTACAAACTCTATCATCATGGAGATGCAAGAAGATCTAATATAAGAATCTAACTTATTTTTGAAGGCACTACCAACATACTACACAAAGTTCTTTAAGGATTTTGGTCCAACACCACCTTCATTGGTGATGTCACTCAAGTCTCCTCCCAATCTGGAGTTGAAGTCCTTACTGCCACATTTAAAGTATATGGTCTTGGAGGCAGAAGCTTCAAGTGATTATATGTAATGACCCCACCTTCCGGTAACCCCCAATTAAGGGAGACCGAGAGGTCGATGCTGTTATCAAATTTCCAGATCAAGGTTCAGCAATTAATTGGTAACAATTATTAAATTCTACTAGACTAAACTGAAAAGCTATAATAAATAAAATTTTGCATACCTTTGAAAAATTTTGGATTTCTAAAACTCTATCCAGAACTGGGACTAGCTAACTAATCCTCCTTTGTATTTAATTCGTGTATTTCACAAATGACAGTTTACCATTTGTCCTTTTTGTATGTACCTAAAACGCCGACAAACAAAACGTCGGTCAGCCAAAGCTGGTATGTGGGGGGATTCACTAATCATGCAATTATCTATAACAATGTATTGCACTCAATTATCATTTAACAAACAATTTTACGTTTTAAGTATAACAACGCGATCCATGTTCCCCATATTCCCCTTATACCCCTCATGACTTCACCTATCAAGTGAATCAATTTCTAGGGCAGAGTCACATGCCACTACCCGTAGGTAGTCCACTCCTTAACTCATGGTATGCTAAGAGTCTCATGGCACTACACGTGGGTAGCCCAGTTTCTAACTCATGATACCCTAGACCTTGCTCTAGGTTATCCTTAGCCTTTACATAACCATAGGGTGGACTCGTATCTAGCTAGTTATACATGTATACCCATAGTGATAGTCATAGTCACTTTATAGTTGCATGAATTGAAACATCCAATAGTTATTTCAATCATTGAGGGAAACATCGATAAAATCCTCAGGAAACTAATCGATATAGTCATAAGCGTAACCACATACCTCTTATTGCAGACTTGGTTACAGAATTAAATATGAAGAGAGAGAATGTCCAAGAAATCAAACAATGTGCATAGAAAACTCTAAAATAAAAGTACAAGTTTACTTTTATTAATATTTAACCAATTTGATCATGTCCCTTAGGGTTTCTATCCAATTTTAGGGTTTTCTTGAAAATTAGGGTTTTACTTTCCTTCTTAGATATTATGAACCCTAATTCATTAAATATACTTAAAACCTTTAAATTCTCTCCTTTTAATATTCCTAACAGTTTTAGGATCATTATTTATCAATTTATCAAAATAACAAGGTTTCCTTCTTCTTTTACCCTAAATTAGGGTTTTCATGTACATTATCTTTCATTCCTAGTCATAAACCCTAATTTAGCCATATTTGTATTCGAAAAGGATAAAAACTTCAATTAACAGGTTTATAATCCTCAACTTAACCCATTAATTTACAAAGAAACATCCTTTATAGGTAATTAGGGTTTCCAATTAACTTAAAATGCATTTTACTAGCAAATAAAAGTACTTTTCCAAAACGAATTGGAATAAGGTTATACAACCATTTTTATTAGGTTCCTTGCATTTTTCTACCCAACTTTCATATATAAAGTTTCTTCATTGGATAATCCTAGCGTTTTCTATTAATTTTGCAAGGAAAAGCTATTTTTCTGTAATTTCGATTAGAGAGGAGATTTACCGAAAATCCACGGCCGTTTGATCAGTGCGCCAATGTGCCTCGCCTTGATCTGATGCTCTGCGTCAGTTGTCCTTCTAGCGGCACATGTTTCCCCTGTTGGTCGTTGATTCCCGATCTAACGATCCCGGTCAGCGGCGTCTTCACTTATCCGGTCACCTCTCAGCACCGTCAGATCCTCTCATGGATCACGGTGATCCTAGATCGGATGACGGCTGTATGTCATCCTCCTCCCTTCCTTGCTGCACGGTCCACGGCAGAGCGAGGCGGAGCTCTCGCTGGAGAGACTTCGATTAGGAGAGAGAGGGAGCGTTGGGATCTAATAGGTGGTCGTTCATGAGCGTTAGGGTGTGAGGTATTGGAAGGGGGTCTTTATATAGGACTAGAGGGGGATATTGCAGGGTTTCTAACCCAGCCGCTGCCATAGCTTCTAGCCCAATTGGGCATTTCATGAACAAGCAATGAGAACCCAACAAAGTAGGGTCGAGAAGCTTTGCCTCTCACGCCCGGACTCAACAAAGAAGTTTCCAAAAGTGCACAAGCACTAGATCGCGAGAAAAATGATGGGGAAAATTCCCCTGGTCGTGCTATAGTCCTTGTCCCTATGGGACTCTGTACGATGAGTCGGGTCAGTTGGATCAAGATCCAACGGCCCCTATTGTCCGCGTTCAACAAAAAAAAGGAAATATTTCCCAAATTGCAATGGAAAATCCCATTATAAGGATAATCTTGAAAAATCGATAACTCCCAATTCTTAACTCCATTTTTATTCAAATTTTGAGGGAAACTCTTTTATGTTTTTATCTCTCATCCTGCATAATTTGAGATCATTATATCAATTAAACCGTTCCTTTGCTTTGGTTGCAAGAAAACACCTTTTTATTCATATTTTCCACATATTATTTATTTCCCTTGCTATTATTTAATTATCCTGAGTTCCTTGAACCCCAAGGATCCTTTATAACACGAAATCCTACTATGGGAAATTATCTTTTAGCCTTTTAATCATCTTTTATGTATTTTCTTATATTTCCATTACCCCATTGAAGTCCTTTTCCCTTTCTTTTCCTTTTTCTTCTAATTGGTCTTAGTGGCCAATAAGGCCCATCAAGAAAGCATGCAAGGCAATTATATACAAAATTCATTCAAATCAAACCATGAAATCAAACATTGATCTTATTTATCTTTTAAAGGAGATTCACAAATCTCATTACATGTTTTGGAAAATGAGGTTATAACATCCTCCCCTCCTTATAGGAATTTTGCCCACAAAATTCAACAATCAAGAAAACAAATCAGGATATGCTTTTTCCATGTCCGTCTTCAGTTCCCATGTGGCCTCATCCTCTCCGTGGTGCTTCCAAAGAACCTTTACCATCTCAATATTCTTATTTTTGAGATCTTTTACCTTGGTATCTAGAATCCGCAAAGGCAACTCAGGATAAGACAACTTTCCTTGAAGCTCAATAGGTTCAATGCTCAGCACATGGCTTGGATCTTGCACATATCGCTTCATATTGGACACGTGAAACACATCATGCATCATACTGTATTGAGGAGGTAACGCAAAACGATATGCGGCCTCACCAATCCGTTCTAACACTTCAAACGGACCCACGTATCGGGGACTCAACTTTCCTCTATTCTTAGCTATAGCTCGGAGCGGTCAGATTTTCAAAAAAACATGTTCTCCCACATCAAAATGCACATCAGTCTGCTTCGCATCAGCATACAACTTATGTCAGTCCTGGGCTCTCTTTAGCCTTTGCCTGATCAAAGCGACTTTATCAGCATACACTTGGAGTTCATCTGACCTGAATAAGGTCCTTTCACCAACATCATCCCAGTGAAGTGGTGACCGACACAGTCTCCCATATAGAGATTCATATGGAGGCATCCTGATACTGGCTTGGTAACTGTTGTTGTAAAAAAACTCAGCTAAAGGTAAGTACTGCTCCCATGATCCACCCTAATCGAGCACACAAGCTCACAGCAGATCCTCTAAGGTCTGAATCGTCCTTTCCGACTGTCCATCTGTCTGGGGGTGATAAGCGGTACTGAACTTCAACCTTGTTCCTAGTTCCTCTTGTACCTGCTTCCACAATTTGGAAGTAAACTTTGGGTCTCTATCTGAGATGATGGAACTGGGTACGCCATGTAAATGCACTATCTCTCTGATATACAACTTAGCTAAGTCCGACACTTTGGTAGTGGTTTTTAGGGTGAGGAAGTGTGCTGACTTGGTAAGGTGATCTACCACAACACATATCGCATCATGACCCCTCTTGGTCTGAGGAAGACCCACCACAAAATCCATGGTGATCTGCTCCCATTTCCATTCTGGAATCTCTATAGACTGTAAAAGCCCGTTGGGTCGTTGGTGTTCAGCCTTCACCATTTGGCACGTAAGACAACTGGCTACATAAGCTGCAATGTCTCTCTTCATTCCTGGCCACTAGAAAAACCTCTTCATGTCCTTAAACATTTTAGTAATCCCTAGGTGTATCGTGTACTTAGAACCATGAGCCTCTTGTAGGATATGTTCCTTCAACGGTGAATCTTCGGGAACCCATATGTGATTCTCAAATCGGATTCCTCCATCTACCCAATGAAAGACGGGTCTGAGGCTTCTGCATCAAGCCTTTCATCTTGTCAAGTCCTCCACTGGCCAACTGTGCTGCAACAATCTCACTCAGTAACTCAGACTGTATCTGGATATTGGCCAATCGAACTCGATCATCTAACGGTTACCATTCCACCAAATCTTCTAAGTTCTTCCACTGTTTGGACAACACAGCTGCACACCTCAACTGTTTCTGACTCAAAGCATCGGCTACAACATTCTCCTTCCCTAGATGATAGGCAATGGTGAAGTCATAATCCTTCATGTACTCCATCCATCATCATTGTCGTAGGTTCAAGTCTTTCTGCGTCAGAAGATACTTCAGGCTCTTATGGTCGGTGAAGATTTCAAAGGTGGCACCATACAAGTAATGCCACCAAATCTTCAAGGCATGGATGATAGCAGCTAACTCCAGGTCGTGGGTTGGGTAATTCAGCTCGTTAGGCTTGAGCTGTCGAGAGGCATATGCAACCACATGTCGATTCTGTTCCAACACACAACCTAGTCCCATCTTGGATGCATCGGTGAAAATCATGAAACCCTCATTGCCAGATGGTAGAGTCAGAACTGGTGAAGTGGTCAGCTTCTCTTTCAGTTCCTGGAAACGAGCCTCACAAACATCAGACCACACAAACTTCACATCCTTATGGGTCAACATAGTCAAAGGTGAGGCAGTCTTTGAGAAATCCGCAATGAAACGTCGATAGTATCCTGCTAACCCCAAGAAGCTTCATATCTCAGAGGGGTTCTTTGGTGCTGGCCAATCTCGAACCGTCAACACTTTAGCTGGATCTACGGAGATCATTCCTCCTGAGATGATGTGTCTAAGGAACATGACTCAGTCTATCCAAAACTCGCACTTAGAGAACTTCCCATAGAACTTCTGCTTTCTCAAGATATCAAGGACTTTGCTTAGGTGGTCTCGGTGTTGATCTATGTCATCCAAATAAACTAGTATGTCATCTATGAACACTATGACAAATGAGTCAAGGAAGGGTTGAAACACATTGTTCATAAGGTTCATGAACACACTAGGTGCATTGGACAACCCAAAAGGCATAACCACGAACTCATAGTGGTCGTACCGGGTTCTAAAAGCTGTTTTCGGGATGTCCTCACTCTTGACCCTCAACTGGTGGTAACCCGATCTCAAGTCGATCTTGGAAAAGACTCGAGCTAACTTCAACTGGTCAAACAAGTCATCTATCCGAGGTAACGGGTATTTGTTCTTAATGGTAGCCTGGTTTATCATCCGGTAATCTATGCACATTTAGAGCGAACCATCCTTTTTCTTTACAAAAAGAACCGGCACTCCCCATGGTGATGTGCTAGGGAGGATAAAACCCTTATCCAATAATTCCTACAATTGCTTCTTTAGCTCAAGCAACTCAGCAGGGGCCATCCTATAGGGTGCTCGGGAAATAGGGTTTGTACCAGGGGCTATCTCTATGGAGAAATCTACCTCTCTTTTGGGAGGAATTCCAGGTAGATCATCTAGGAAAACATCTGCATAGCCCCTAACTACCTCTATTTCTTCTAAGGGTTGCACCTTGGGTTCCGGCTCGGTGACTACTGCTAGGAAAGCTTGACACCCTTTACTCATCATTTGTTCTGCCTTCAAGGATGACACATATAGGCTGGTGGTGGCATCCTTCCTACCCCTAATGATAAAAGGTGGGTGACCTGGTCTCTTAATGATCACTTTCTTCTCCCTATAGTCAATGTTGGCCCTATAGGTATAAAGACAATCCATGCCAATGATTACATCAAAATCATTCATGTCAAGAAGGATAAAAGCCATAGGAAACTCATGATCTCGATATTTCACAGGTATCATCGGAGTTTTCAAAAGGGAAGTAAAGATTCGACCACTCAGGGTTGTAACATCTAAGACATATCCTAGATCCTTGATATCCAAACAAAGCATAGTTGCAAGATTTCTCGAAATGAAAGTATTAGTAGATCCAGAGTCAAACAAAGCTTTCACATTATGTCCCATAACTTCAAGCATGCCTACATTATTGTTCACCATGCATTAGACCATTACATGCTTAACTTTAAGACAGAAAAGAAAACTCTAAGGGTTATTACCCTTGATCAATCGATTGGCATTTGCTTGAGCTTCCTCATTATCAATGGCAAACACCCAAGCTTGTCTTCTTTCTCTAGCAGGTGGGGCTACAGCTATAGGTAGGGATGCTACTGGCCGAGCTGCTACTGGTGGAGTTGCCACCTGTCCTAGTCCCCTGGGATCTGGCATAGGACAGATGGATTGCAGATGTCCTTCTAAGTGGCATAGAAAGCATGTCTTCTTCTTGTAACGGCATTCACTAGCGTGCCCCTTTCCACAGGTGCGGCAAGGAGGTCGGTTGTTCTCTTGATGGGATTTCCCTTTTCCTCCATGTTTTCCTTTAGCTTGATGACGTCCCAGACCCTTCTTGTGGTTGTTTCTCGGGCCTTGGGCTCCTTCAGTGAAACCTAAGTACCCCTTGGGTGGAAACTGGGAAGGCATCACAGTCCTCTCCATGTCTAAAGCAGTGTTGTAGGCTTCGAAAAAAGTTTTGGGTTTACTTGCCATCACATGGGGCTTGATGGCAGGGTGAAGACGTTCCATGAAGTGGTCCACCCTTCTCTCTTCATCCATCATATGTCCAAAACATTCCAGGAGGCGGAACCTACGACCAAAGTCCGCCACTGAGGAGCTTCCTTGAGTCATGCTAGAGAACTCTCTTTCTTTCTCTTTCTTTGCTGCGACGGGGAGGAATCTGGCGGTGAAGATGGTCTTGAAGCCAGCCCAGGCCATGGGTTCCTCTGTCAAATCCCGGCCAGTGATGTGGGTCTCCCACCATATCTTGGCTGCTCCTTCTAGGAAGTGAGCAGCAAAGAGGACCTTCTTTCTTGACTGAACTTCAAGCATACGAAACCCATTCTCGACTGCAAGCAACCAAGCTTCTGCTTTGTCGACTACCTCTTCCTTGTCCTCTCCCCAGAACTTCTCGATATTCAACTTGAAAAAGTCCAAGATGGTGGCTCCTAGTCGGGGCCGAACTGGATGCGGCTCACCATTCTCAGCTCTGGCTAGGTCTCGGAGGGCCAAGGCATTAATGGCCTCAGTCATCTTCTTCTGCTGCTCTATTCACAAGGCCTCAGAGGTGTGGATCATCATAGTCGGTTCTGGACCTCCAGCTTGGTCTTCCTCCATCTGGTCTACTTCCTCGTACACATGTTGCTCTTCATACCCTTGGTCCTACTCTTGATCAAGGTTGTCGAAGGGTATCAGATCAGGGTTAGGGACCTCATGAGTGGACTCTTCAGTCCTCTTTCTCTTCATAGAGGATTCACCATCATGATTCTTTTTCCTTTTCTCTGAAGACCCCTTTCCTTTGCGGGGAGGCCAAGCACTCCTAGTTGGGTTCCCAGTACCCTCAGGGATAGCAACTGTCTTTGTACGAGCCATCTACATAAGCATAACAAACAGACATTTAGTTTACCATTAAACTAATTATACTTATGTCCGTGATGTCTCATTACGTATCTTTTATTAAATTGATGGAGAATTCCTTAATCCTTAACTTATTTGCCCATACCACATGAAGGTGGGGAAGAGAGAGAAATCCCTAACTCTTAAAGTCCTTAATAGAATTTGTGATGAGAAGGGATGAAAAAGATGTGAAAATCCTAAAGGTATCTTATTTCGATTCAAATCCTAGGACATCGGCCAGGCAGTCACACATTCTGGGAGTCCTCATATTCCGACTAGCGGTGCGGAGGAAAATTTTGCCAGCCCCCGGAAGTGATCCTTTTCTAGACACCTCAGTCTTTCAGAAAATCCTCTAATAACGACCTTGGGTTCTACGGAGTTTGTAAAATTTAATAGTTATTAACAATTAAGTGGAGAACCTTGGCTCTGATACCAAATGTAACGACCCCACATTCTGGTAACCCCCAATTAAGGGAGACTGAGAGGTCGATGCCGTTATCAAATTTCCAGATCAAGGTTCAACAATTAATTGGTAACAATTATTAAATTCTACTAGACTAAACTAAAAAGCTGTAATAAATAAAATTTTGCATACCTTTGAAAAAAATTTGGATTTCTAAAACTCTATCCAGAACTGGGACTAGCTAACTAATCCTCCTTTGGATTTAATTTGTGTATTTCACAAATGACAGTTTACTGTTTGTCCTTTTTGTATGTACCTAAAATGCCGACAAACAAAACGTCGGTCAGCCAAAGCTGGTATGTGGGGGGATTCACTAATCATGCAATTATCTATAACAATGTATTGCACTCAATTATCATTTAACAAACAATTTTACATTTTAAGTATAACAACGCGATCCATGTGCCCCATATTCCCCTTATACCCCTCATGACTTCACCTATCAAGTGAATCAATTTCTAGGGCAGAGTCACATGGCACTACCTGTAGGTAGTCCACTCCTTAACTCATGGTATGCTAAGAGTCTCATGGCACTACACGTGGGTAGCCCAGTTTCTAACTCATGATACCCTAGACCTTGCTCTAGGTTATCCTTAGCCTTTGCATAACCATAGGGTGGACTCGAATCTAGCTAGTTATACATGTATACCCATAGTGATAGTCATAGTCACTTTATAGTTGCATGAATTGAAACATCCAACCGTTATTTCAATCATTGAGGGAAACATCGATAAAATCCTCAGAAAACTAATCAGTATAGTCATAAGCGTAACCACATACCTCTTATTGCAGACTTGGTTACAAAATTAAATATGAAGAGAGAGAATGTCCAAGCAATCAAACAATGTGCACAGAAAACCCTAAAATAAAAGTACAAGTTTACTTTTATTAATATTTAACCAATTTGATCATGTCCCTTAGGGTTTCTATCCAATTTTAGGGTTTTGTTGAAAATTAGGGTTTTACTTTCCTTCTTAGATATTATGAACCCTGATTCATTAAATATACTTAAAACCTTTAAATTCTCTCCTTTTAATATTCCTAACAGTTTTAGGATCATTATTTAGCAATTTATCAAAATAACAAGGTTTCCTTCTTCTTTTACCCTAAATTAGGGTTTTTATGTACATTATCTTTCATTCCTAGTCATAAACCCTAATTTAGCCATATTTGTATTCAAAACAGATAAAAACTTCATATTATTAATTAACAGGTTTATAATCCTCAACTTAACCCATTAATTAAAAAAGAAACATCCTTTATAGGTAATTAGGGTTTCCAATTAACTTAAAATGCATTTTACTAGCAAATAAAAGTAATTTTCCAAAACGAACTGGAATCAGGTTATACACTCATTTTATCAGGTTCCTTGCATTTTTCTACCCAACTTTCATATATAAAGTTTCTTCATTGGATAATCCTAGCGTTTTCTATTAATTTTGCAAGGAAAAGCTATTTTTATGTAATTTCGATTAGAGAGGAGATTTACTGAAAATCCACGGCCGTTTGATCGGTGCGTCGATGTGCCTCGCCTTGATCTGACGCTCTACGTCAGTTGTCCTGCTAGCGGCACGTGTTTCCCCCGTTGGTCGTTGATTCCCGATCTAACGATCCCGGTCAGCGACGTCTTCACTTATCTGGTCACCTCTCAGCACCGTCAGATCCTCTCGTGAATCACGGTGATCTTAGATCGGACGAAGACTGTATGTCATCCTCCTCCCTTCCTTGCTGCACGGTCCACGGCAGAGCGAGGCGGAGCTCTCACCGGAGAGACTTCGATTGGGAGAGATAGGGAGCGTTGGGATCTAATAGGTGGCCGTTCGTGAGCGTTAGGGTGTGAGGTATTGGAAGGGGGTCCTTATATAGGACTAGAGGGGGTTATTCTAGGGTTTCTAACCCTGCCGCCGCCATAGCTTCTAGACCAATTGGGCGTTTCGTGAACAGGCGATGAGAACCCAACAAAGTAGGGTCGAGAAGCTTCACCTCTCACGCCCGGACTCAACAAAGAAGTTTCCAAAAGTGCACAAGCACTAGATCGCGAGAAAAACAATGGGGAAAATTCCCCTGGTCGTGCTATAGTCTGTGTCCCTCTGGGACACTAGACGATGAGCCGGGTCAATTGGATCAAGATCTAACGACCCCTATTGTCCGCGTTCAACAAAACAAAAGGAAATATTTCCCAAATTGCAATAGAAAATCCCATTATAAGGATAATCTTGAAAATCGATAACTCCCAATTCTTGACTCCATTTTTATTCAAATTTTGAGGGAAACTCTTTTATGTTTTTATCTCTTATCCTTCAAAATTTGAGACCATTATATCAATTAAACCATTCCTTTGCTTTGGTTGCAAGAAAACACCTTT
Source organism: Alisma plantago-aquatica (assembly GCA_963693085.1). Taxonomy (NCBI): domain Eukaryota; kingdom Viridiplantae; phylum Streptophyta; class Magnoliopsida; order Alismatales; family Alismataceae; genus Alisma; species Alisma plantago-aquatica. The sequence goes on from OY856410.1 coordinate 1,267,173,858, forward strand.
TTATTCATACTTTCCACATATTCTTTATTTCCCTTGCGACCCGGTCAGCGTTAGCGCAGCTGGTAAGGCACGGTGTCCCCCTCCGGGGGGTGCCGGGTTCGAGCCATGCTGTAGAGCGCTAGATTTATCACCCGCCAGTTATCTGGGCTATGGCTGGAAAAAGGATGCGGGCTCTGCCTAAGGCAGTGAAAAAAATCCTTTTTTTTACTTCCCTTGCTATTATTTAATTATCCTGAGTTCCTTGAACCCCAAGGATCCTTTATAACACGAAATCCTATTATGGGAAATTATCTTTTAGCCTTTTAATCATATTTTATCTATTTTCTTATATTTCCATTACCCCTTTGAAGTCCTTTTCCCTTTCTTTTCCTTTTTCTTCTAATTGGGCTTAATGGCCAACAAGGCCCATCAAGAAAGCATGCAAGGCCATTATATACGAAATTCATTCAAATAAAACCATGAAATCAAACATTGATCTTATTTATCTTTTAAAGGAGATTCACAAATCTCATTACATGTTTTGGAAAATGAGGTTATAACATTATCTATTCTTGATTGACCAATCCAAAGGAAAATCAGTTGATAGTTGTACTAAAAAACCACCATATAGCTTTTGGGTTGTCAACAATAGACATCAAGGGGATTTTTCTAGGTCCTTACATGCACAAAATCTACTTGGGTGATGGAGACGAGATAATGGTTCATCCTTAAAGAAGATGAATTCCACTCATGATAGAGGTGGTGAAGGAGGTGACCAAACTCCTATTGGTAGGTATAATTATGCAATCTTTTATTCTAAATGGGTAAGTTTGACACATGTGATATAAAAAAAGGGTGTTATCACAATTACTACCAATGTTACAAATGAATGAGTGTCTACTAGGATAGTGATGGTTTTGAGAGTTTTCATTGATTGCCACCATCCTAATGGTGCTACACTTGAAGACTATTTTCCTTTAACCGTTATTGGCTAGATTTTGAAGTGGCTTTCCGAACACTCTCAATTTTTTCTTTTGGACAACTATTTAGGTTACAATAAAGTATCAATAGAATCTAAGGATCAAGAGAATCCTACCCTCACTTTGCCTTTATGATATGTTTTCCTACTATCGCATGACATTTTGACTTTGTATTATTCCTGCAACCTTGCAAAGGTGCATACTCTCCATCTTTTCTCATATGGTGGAGCAGTTCATTGAGATTCTCATGGATGATTTTTCTATGCATGCGGAGTCCTCTGTAGGTTGCCTATAGAATTTGTATCACATTCTAAAAAATATGGGGATACTGATATCATTTTGAGTTTGAAAAAATGCTACATAATGGTAAACAGGGGATAGTTTGGGGAGGCAAACTATCCAATAAGTGAATGCACATTGACCTAGTAAAAACTAATGGTATCTCCAAGCTTACTCTACCATCATTGATAAAGGAAATGACGAGTTTTATAGGACACATGAGTTTTTATAGGATATTTGTTAAATAACTATAAAATATAAGCCTCTTTTGTAATGTTTTAAGAAGGGTGTGGGTTTGATTTCAATGTTATGACACCTTCACTATTTAAGCAAGAAATTTGTCTCTACTCCTGTGGAGGTACCTCCATATTGGAGTCTTCCTATGAGTTTCTGTAAAATGCTTCTGACAATGCTTTATTCATTTGTGATCTACTATGCTTCTTAAACTTTTAATGATGCTCAATTGAACTAAACCACCACCGAAGAGATTTTAGCTTGGTGATCTCCTTAGTTAAATTTAGATAGTATTTAATTAGGAAAAAGTGATTGTTCAGTGGACAATTTCAAAATAAAGTATACACTATGGAGAAAGAAAGCAAGACCCCATTACGTACGTTGGACCTTTATTTTAGTAGAATTCGATATAGAGATTAGGGAAAAGGTTCCAACTAAAAATTTTATGGTGGACCATGTCTCTCTCTTTCTAGGAGTGGATGAGACTAGTTTAGAGGTGCCTATTAAAGAAATGTTTCCTGATGAACAATTGAATATTGTTAAACACAAAGACCCATGGTTTCCTACTATTAGGAATTACTTTTCCAATAGAGTGATGCATTATGATTGGAACTCCCAAGATAGGGAGAAATTATTCATTCTTTATATTTAGGATGACAATATCTTATTGAAAGAATGCATGATGTTTTGGATGATGTGTTCCCTTAGTGGGAGATGCAGGGCATTCATACTCATTGCCCACAAGATGACATCATGCAATCTCTGGAGCATCCACTAAGGTTTTGGAGTCTTGTTATTACTTATTGTCCTTGTTCAAGGACGCATATAGTTTTGTGGAGAGATGTGATGTGATTAGACAATGATTGTTATGTAGATGATGCGAAGAGGGTTTTAATACCCAATATAATATATAAAGACTATGATTGTTATGTACTTGATTGATACCAATTTGAGGAATCAATTTTTCAATTAGGGAATCTTTTCACCCAAAAAGTTTTACTAGACATGATATTGATGATAAGCATACCTAATTGAGCTTGATTATGAAAAACAACTTTTTATTGATAGAGTTGGGTACTTATGAGGCCAATAGTTCCATTTAGTAGTCATCACAAATGCATGTCTCCAATTGATGAGCCCTAAGGTATTTTAGTATCATAACTAGTGTCTATGAACTTGTAGGATCACGATTTGATGATTACTTGAACAAAATTAAGGTTTATACACCTATTTATAAGGTTGCGTGAAGAATTAATTTGCATTCCCAAACAATACATTTTGAGAGTAAAACTTCAACAAAATATGCTTTAGGATGTTATGAGCCTATGTTTAAAATTTTAAAATGTTTGGAAATTGCTATAAAAAGATGTAAAATATTTGAATATGAGGACTTCAGTGATATAATTGTGATTCAAATTTGATCTTTTGATCATTTATTACCAAGGTTGTGATTGTTTGATATCATAGTGGCCCACCTGTAGGGTGTATCCCTCAGCTAATAGACCTTGATGAAGAACATGTGTAAGGGAGGTCATCACAAACCTCTAAATACTTTGGATAAGAAGGACATCAGCAAGGCCATGATAATCAGTAATGGACAAATCCCCATATCATGATTTTGTATGTGATTCAAATGATATATAAGTTCCACCTCATTAAGATCTATCTCCCAACCCATATCATACTGATTTAGGATCTAAGATGAGAGTAACCCACCCTTTTCTCCTATGCCCTCTCCACTGTTATATGCATGAGATGGCATGATAGCAATGTGGGAAAGTTAGGAGTGAGAACTGGTGGCTTTGCTCACATGAGCTTGCCTCCATGACCACAAACCTCCCTAGGCATTCACTGGTCGATGGGTCAGGGTAACTGGAGCTGACAAGCTCTAGCATGCAAATTTTAGAGAGATAAAATTGGGGGAATGAACCACCAGACCTCCCACAGTGAACATACACCACCACTGGATTCTATGGAGATATGTCTTTTAACCTTATCTCTGCTAAGGCAACAATTGACATCAGAATAAGAAAGATAGTTATCCTTTACTTTCCATTTAGGTAATTATTTATATGTATTCTTTAAGTCACAATTAGTCATATTTTCTTTCAAAACTTGACATTTATCTTCCTCTGGTTAATATCCTATGTTGGACCAAATATGGGGTCCAGCTAAACCTGTTCATTACCCTAAACTTGGTGTTCAAGTAAACAAGGGATAATTCCTCAAGTCATTACCCAATATTTAACTAACTTGGAACCTTCTATATCCTTTTTCCTATCACTATTAAATCAAAAATGTATTAAAAACATTGACATTAAATAAGAGAACATGTTTCTTAAATTGAAAATTTTCCACCTATGGACTAAACTACACAATAACTACATAGAATCTAGGGATTTTCCAAGATACCTTGTTAAATGCTCAATTTTTTTATAGTAATTCAAATGCTCAAATTTTCATGTCGTTACATCTACCTACTAGCCTAACCTTTGTCATGTCTTTTGATGATATACACACTACTTATATTATCTAAGAAATCTCACCATACTAATGTTACATCTCTTTATCTTAGGTCACATGAACAACTATTGCTTTTTTGTGTGTGGTAACACTTTCATAGTTATAAATATATGTATACTTAAAATAGGTTTTCTCTAGAACTAAAACCTGCAATGGAAACCAACATATTCCTTTTAAAATGAAACCACAATCAAAATTGAGTGTGGTAACATCTATTACCTTTATGTGTGTGGTAACACTTTCATAGTTATATATTAAAATATGTATACTTAAAATAGGTTTTCTCTAGCATTTCAATAAGCAATGGAAACGATCATATTCCTTTTGAATGAAGCCAAAATAAAATTTGAATTACCACATTCATCAGTAGCCTAGTACCATGACATCAAGAGAACTGGTATGGACATGACGTACACTTGTTTATATACCCATAACACTTGTCATGGTGATATGTTCTCTAAAGGATCTCCCTCACCCGCTATCTACATTTTGTTATATAGGATTGAAAGTTAAACAAGCTAGCCTTATTTCTAGGACAATTAGGTTTCTAACACTAATTTATAAGTATTGCATAGAAAAGATACTTAAGCTTCCTAGATGTTAAGGGTTTCATATTCATATTTGTTCTTGTGTCATGAAAACTAAAATTGTAAGGCATATGAGTGTTGTTCATGCTCTAATACCAACTGTAACATTGAGTTTTTTGACATGAAATGTTAACCATTTATATCAAAGTTGCATCATACACAAAACAAGACTAAGAGCATATAAAATGAATAGTTACATACCACTAAACAATATCAATACACATGTATAATTGTTCCATGAGAGTATTACAAGTTTTTCTTAAAATAAATGGTAGATTATAACTAGACATGTATATTATCTTGCATGATCTATTGCATGATCCACCTATCCACTACTAACAACACGTCACATCTCATGATCCTTGTATCCATACCAAATCTGAACTTGTAGACATTAAAATAGTGAAAAAGTTAGCACAAAAGTGTTGATTAGTGGTGCCTATGAATGATATAACTACTGAAAAAGGAAACACAACTTATAATATTAGAAAATTTCTTTTGGTATAATTTATATAGAAAAATTCAAAATGCAATTTAGGACACAAATTATATCACAAGACATGGTAAACCGCTTAGCCTCACACCCTTCAAGGTGACTATGGAGGTTTCCAAAAATACCACTTGAAGCAAAGGGAATGACCTCTATTCATAGGTACCACTTAACATAAGGGTAAAGGTCTCTATTTATATATACCACTCAAGAGTATATTAATGATACAGATAAAGGCTTCTACATGAGATACCACCTAACCTTATATCTAATGATATAGAAAGGAAGTAAGTGAGAAATAATGAGATTGTCATCACCTTTTAGGTGGATTATCAACAAATTTGTAGTGTGATTACCGTTTAATTATGCTCAATTTTTTTATCTAAATATTTATCAAAGATGAAAATAGTAACTATAAGAAACATGAAAGTTCAAACAATCTAATCATTTCAAGCAATACTATCCAATATCAAACATTTCAAGAGGAAACACACCACATCAACATATTATGCTTCTACTGCAATTGGTTACATAGTCACGAATGATGATAGTCTCATGTACCTTGATTCAGATCCATATGAATACTTGAGTTATTCAACTAAGTCAAAACCTATAAAGGCATAATACCCAACTAAGTTGTAGACTCAAGCTAAGATTATTATTTTGTAGTTACTGTTCAACACATAAATAATCATTCTAACACATCTCTTAGCCCAAGATTACAATACTAATTGCAAAATTCATTGATTAATGACGTTCACGGTCAAGTTAGGGTTTACATCATGGCCTAGGGTCCATATTAGATAGATTCAAGTAATCATATAACAAATATTAAGATCAATATGTAAGTGGTTTCATAAACAAAGCTTAGGTTGGTGTATATGCAGCCATTCATCAATCAAATACATCATTTAAATATCATTTCCTACATATACCAAGACATAAATATTGACTTAAATCATCAATTTACAAGTTTCTAACCCCAAATCTAAGTTCATATAAGCATAGGTCTCATCTTGTTAATAGAATTTTATATAATATCACTATGTTATGACCGTCCTAGAATTTATAAAGGAATTTTCAAGTTATACCTTAAAATAAGATTATCTATGGTCGTTAAATAGGTAATTGTATGCCTTGGGATGAACATACATGGAATATGTGTGGTGCATGCTATGCATAACGCATGGTCCATTTATTGGCAAGTAATTAATTGGGTCATTGATCCAATTTCTCAGTCATTTGTAAATACGAGAGGAGGCGGATGGTCCAACTAAACCAAACCAGGTCACACTATTGGTATCTATGCTCACAGAGCCAATCATATGATGATTGTACTAGGGAATCATGAACTTGATTTGATTATAAGGTAATTCTTCCTATTATGTTTGTTTCAGTCATGAAATGATGACACAAATATCAATTATGTATAAAGAACGATGTTACTTGATGACATATGTCTTAAGGTTGAGGACCTGAACAATGAGGTCATATGTATGATAAGAGTACATATATTGTTGCTATATTGCTGGTCAGATATTATTGTGGAAGAAAAATAGAAAAAGATAATACATAAGATTAGAATGTTTGTGGGCTAATGACAAAATCTCATTAGTCATGATATATGACGTCATGCCAAACACATAGGTACTTGTTAGAGAACATTGTACGAGACTGACCCACCTTGAGAGTGATACATGGATGGAAGTTAGAATCATCTCTCATAGTGATATTAGTGGTTGTGGTTCTTAAACCTAAAGTCACAACACTCATCATATGTAGTTTGATTTATTTTGACACCATCCAAAGTGACCTCGAATAAGGGTTACCATAAAGGTGGTGCTTAGGTACGTTATGACGCATGGGGATTGACTACGAGTGATGTAGATGGGATTTTTCCCTCTTGCTAGAGTCAATATCATGTCCACTTGATAAGAGAGATTGAGAAACATATGGCCACAATCATTTGAGTCAATATATGATATGTGAGCTCTAATGCATGTCATATAGTGAGCTCAGATGCATGTCATATAGTCTTCTCTTATTCAGAGAACATGGATTGAATGTTAAGAGGATGTAATTCCATGCTTCATGTTCAATCAAATTTCAGAGATGAAGGAACTATACAATCTTGATAACACTAATCATATGTGTAGGTTGAAGTTGTTCTCCATCTTTCTAATTACTTGGATAGAAAAGATGTGTTGCTAGATACCTCACATTGCTTGTCATGTCATAATCTAGTTATGGACATTCACTGCCAATGTAATTTGGGACCTATAGGGTCACAAGAATAGAATTCACTTACAATAAGAGTTTACTCATGTATACAATTTAACTTGGTTACTAAAGTGTTTAGGTAATCAATTTGAACAGCATTAGTTGACAACTGGATGTACATGAGTGTCTACTGAACTGATTGGTGTGCCAGTTAATCAACTAAAGTGTCTAGTCAACTGATTGGATGACTAGTAGGATTGGGTTAAGTAGTTGATGTTGACGTAATGACATGAATTAATCATTGTATTAAAAGGCAGTATGTTTGTAAAAAGGAAAATAAGGCAATCGACTGATTGGATGTTCCAGTTGACCAATTGTCATGCCATTCAATGGAGTGGGTGGTCCAGTGAACTGATTGTTGATTTTTAGCAGTCATTTGAACCATGATATTTAACCCTTTGTATCCTTTGTGTTTTTAGAAACCCTATCCCATCCACTGCTATATGGGCGGTGGCCAAGGTTCTCTACACTCTTGTATTACAAGAATCCTCATCTCACATTTGTGGTGACGTAAGAGCTAGAGGAATCTTACCCCCAAAAAAGGGTTAGATATCCAAAGGGAGAAAATTTGATGATAGTAAGTTGACAGCACAAAGGGACAATACATCTTGTCAGTTTTGGAAGTTCCATGAGAAATTCTTGGTCGTCCGCATGGACTGCATAGAGGTATGGAGGTCATCGACGATACACTAGGAGGACACTATAAACCACCATCTCTGGTTCTACACCAGGAGATTGCCATTGATTATTCTCTGGGCTCTACTTAATAACAAAGCACAACTCTGCAAGGATTTCCACTAGACTTGCTCCAGGTATATGCCTTGCACCATCCTTACCATTTTATAGTTATTTATGTGATATGCTATAGTTATAGGGAATATGGCAAGAAATGTTTTGTTTCCACTGTCATCTATGATGCCATATTTCCATACAGACACACCCTTCCTCACACTCTTCTATGTGTGGGACTTTGTTGCTAAATAGTAACATGTCACCACTAGAGAGAATGATGCACAAATTGCACCACCATTTTTTTGGCTAATATAGGCATGTTTTCATTAGAAAATCTCTAATAATTACATGTTCTATGCAACTTTTGCCTAAATATCTTGGTAGTCTTATGCATCAAATTTATCTAATTTTAGTGCATTTGATTCAAATTATGTATTATTTCATAGCTCGATGCTTTGTTTGCATCATTTCCTACAAAAGTAGTACAAATTGAAGAAAGTCATTACCACTAAAATAACAAAAAGCATATTCACAAAGTCATCTCAGTAACACTGAGATGAGACTCCAAAACCATGGAGATGCCAAATTGTTGTTGTGGATGGTAAACCAAACGGTTCCAACGAGAAGGATAAGAATGTCTTAGCATAATCTCTGTACCACAAACACTCAAACCAGTGGGAAAATGAGCTCTACCCAAGTCAATCAAAAAGACAATTTAATGCCACCACATTACAGTCCCTGTCACTGAGATTTTCTTGATGACTGTGATTACCAAAGGATATATTTTACATTGCATTGAATGAATTCTGTGTTAGCGTTTTGGCTCAAAATCTAAGATGATGGTTGGAGAGAGGGAATCAACCATTTATGATGGACCAGAGACAAAGAAAATGGAGATGTGGAGTAAGGATGATCATGTCATCTGTGAGGATTTATACAACGGACATAACATTGTCCAGTTATAGCACTCTTTAGAGGGGGGTCGTCATCACGCCTTGTATAAAGGGGTTTTCTCCACTTTTTATGTTGTTCCTCTTCACATAACCTTCCTTGATACCACGTTGAGAATGTGGGGATATAACCCATGTTCTTTGGGACCTGAGAGTAGCCCGTTATTAACTTTGTGCATTATTACATGTAGTAGATATAGATCTTTTTCTTTAGATTTTGACAAAGGAAGTTCACTAATTTATTTTATTGGTTCTTGATCTCCATAAATAAGTGCTACGTTATTAATTAATGTGAGAAATAATAATTGCAAAATCCATTATCAACATAATCCATAAAGAACTATGAGAGAAGGATAGACATTTTGAGGTTCATTTTCTTGAGACAAATAATATCATTTAATCTTATATATTTTGGCACTGTCAGAGTGAGTTAGTTATTAGGTTAAATAGTGTGCTATAGTATGAGAACGGGTAGTACATGCTACAACTGCATAGTCTAAAGAAGTAGAGAAAATGTATGGTAATTGAAAAGAACTCATGCATGAGTCACACATCATTGAAACAAGTATCCACAAAGATCATATTAGGTTGATCTTCAACCTATTCTAATTCTTTTCTATTTACTTTAAGTCTTTAGTTTAATCAACCCAAACAACTCTTTCATTATATTAAGGTGACCTATTTTAGTTAGTTGTAGTCCCTATTAGTCAAAATTCCTTGAGATTGACATCTTAGGCCTCTTTGATTCCCTAAGAACTCTGACATCAACACTTTCATATCACAACACACATTTAAGTCATGTCATGTTTTTGGCACATTGCAAGGTAACTAGAAACTCTAGCACTATGGGTTCTAAAACTAGCCACTCTAGGCCATTTTTATTTTTGTTAAATTTACTTTGAAACATAATTATTTGAAAAATTATTCATTTACTCATAACTAGTATTTTATGTTCTAAAACTAATTTTCTACCTTTTAGGTACTACTTTATGGTTCGAACTCCAACCAATGACCATAATGGTTCATCTCCACCATTCTCTGACCCAACAAAGCTTTTGGAGCCAGATACAATATGCATAACTTCATCTTCGGGGCTAATCCTAGGTAGACCTCCAAAAACTTTATATGCTACATAGGTGGATGAGGAAGAGCAGGTAAACATTCCAGGAGAACATGTTCTAGAAGCAGAATGGGAAGATAATATGTCTAACCACAAGGTAGATAATGAGGATGCAACTATTTCAAATGATGAACATACCATATGGGAGAAATAAAGGTATCGTCAGTCACGTCTTAGTTAGGTCCTATCAGGAAATAGGTAGTCCATGTGGAAATTTATATAATAGATATGTTACTTTTTGCATTGTCAAGTCACATGCATTCCATGGGCATCACATATAAGACCAAATGCATCATATTAATTGCATTATTGAGAGTTGTGATATGTTGAAGATAGAACAATATCTATCCATGACGATCTATCTAAAATTCTTTCCTTACTCACTGGTGGACAAGACGAAGACTTGGTTTCTTAGTTTACCTTCATAATTAAAAGGTTGTTGGAATGAGATGAGTGACACATTATTCTGAAAGGCATTTTCCTCCTAAGAAGAGCAATTACCTAGTGAGAAAAATTCATGGCATCAAGCAACATGCAAATTCAACATATTTAGAGGTCTGAAGTGTTACCAGAATATTTCAAGGAAGATGTCATATCACATGATTGATTTGTATGGTAAAGAAAAGACCTTCTACTATGTCTTTCATAAAAGAGTGAGGTCTTTACTTGATAGTAGTGTTGCATGGTTCTTTATAAATTTCAAAGCATCAAAGTGTCATGAAAATCAGAGGAACATGGCCAGGAATCAATCATGGGGTGATAAGCGTAAGTATTTTTCACCAGCTAAGAGTTCCATGGAATCATGTGTGATCATGGAAGTCAAGACAAATATGGCTCAGTTAGCAAAGCAAATCGAGAAGAATATTTCCTGGAGGTGAGGAACAATAGTACATGTACATGTATTAGTTTAATAATAGGAGGAATGGGTACTCATGGATGAGCGATGCTAAATTTTCAACGAAGGATTAAAATAATTGATAGAGGGACCCATCATAGGTGTAGTAGCCTCAAGGGCACCAAAAGAATGTTTCACAAAATATCAACATCCCAAGTAGGTTTGGAAGGACGGAGGACATGTTTGGGAAGTTCTTTACCAAGACATATTCATATATTTACCAATTCAATAGAGATAAGAGAAACTAGTAGGGCATAAAATAGATGTATGGATGCTAAAAACTCACAAATAGAAGCTGACTTTGAACATTTGAAGAATCCTACTCAATAAGGGTTCCTAGGATACACTAAAGTCCAAAAAATAATAAAAAAAAGTGAAAATAGTAATTTTTCATAATGGGAAAATGATTGAGAAGGAACTTGCAACAAGATAGATTAACAAGTAGATTGAAACAAATATATTCACTCCTAATGTAGTAATTGAAGGAAAGAAGATAGTTCTAGATGAGGTACCTAAGTAAGCGATAGGTGAATATTCCATTATATCCAACTTAGGGGAAGAAAATTCCCAAAGAAGTGTTATGTCCCACTACACATAAGTATATTTGAGATGATCATGCCTTTTTCTAGACATACATAAGAACACTAAGGAATATTGGCAATCAAGAAGTTTCTAGACATTTTTGAAAGCTTCATGTGAATCTTCCCTTAGTCTAGTCTCTTGAGAAGACTCCATCATATAGTCTGAAGTACATAATTACCAAGAATTAGTAGATTCTTTCGTGGTACTACTACATGAGGAGGCTAGCATGCTAATTCATAGAAAGATACCCAAGAAGAGAGAAGAACCTGGGTGCTTCAACATACATTTTTCAATAGCCAAGTTCCACTTTGGGGATGCCTTATGTGACTTAAGTTCTAGTATCACTTTGATTCCTTTAAAGACATCTACGAAGATGGGATTTCTACAAAGTAGGAATGCCAATGTGAAAATTTAATTGGAGGATAAATCCTTTATATGGCCATATTGCATTAGTGAAATTGTCTTGGTCAAGGTCGATATATTCATATTTCCTACAAATTCTATCATCATGGAGATGCAAGAGGACTATGAGCTTGAGGTCCTCCTAGGTAAACTATTCTAAGACAAAATGAATGTCACACTAGAGTTGGAATGAGGAAGGATGACTTTCAACATTAAAGATGATATAATGGAGTTCAAACTTCTAGATTATCCCAATAAGCCAACCAAATTGGGCATAACAACCACATGCCTCATCATTCAACATGTCCAATTAGATGTCTACATACTCTTGGGAAATCCTTCATTGGACATGGAAAACACCACGTCAAAGGTTGATAATGGTTTTCTTCAAGTAGAGGCAATGGAGGAAGTTACCACAATCTCACTCGCTAAAGCTTTAAGATACCTAGAGAAACCAAATGACCTACTCACGGCTACTCATCTTTTTGAAGGATTTATAAAATGTATGCAACATTCATACCCAAGACTCACACTTTTATGCATACTATTATAATTCATGAAGATCTAGTATAAGAATGTAACTTATTTTTGAAGGCACTACCAGCATACTACACAAAGTACTTTGAGGATTTGAGTCCAGCACCACCTCCATTGGTGATGCCACTCTAGTCTCCTCCCAATCTAGAGTTGAAGACCTTGTTGCCACATTTAAAGTATATGTTCTTGGAGGCAGAATCTTCGAGTGATTAACTATTCTTCATTGAGCAATCCAAAGGAGGAGGAGTTGATAATTGTACTAAAAAATCACCATGTGTCTTTTGGGTTGTCAACAACAGACATCAAGAGGATTTTTCCAGGTCTTTACATGAACAAAATCTACTTGGGTGATGGAGACAAGATAGTGGTACATCCTCAAAGAAGATTAATTCCATTCATGATATAGGTGGTGAAGGAGGTAACCAAACTCTTATTGGTAGGTATAATTATGGAATCTTTTATTCTAAATTGGTTAGTTTTAAATGTGTTTTTAAAAAAGGGTGGTATCACAATTACCACCAATGCTGCAAATGAGTGAGTGTCGACTAGGCTAGTGATGGTTCTGAGAGTTTTCATTGATTACCATCATCCCAATGGTACTACACTTGAAGACTGTTTTCCTTTAACCATTATTGACTAGATTTTGAAGTGGCTTATCAAACACTCTCTTTTTTTTTCTTTTTGATGGCTATTTAGGTTACAATAAAATGTCGGTAGAATCTAAGGATCAAGAGAAGCCTTCCCTCACTTTGTCCTTATGATATGTTTTTCTACTATCACATGACATTTAGACTTTGTATTGTTCCTGCAACCTTCTGAAGGTGCATACTCTCTATCTTTTATCATATGGTGGAGTAGTTCATTGAGATTCTCATGGATGCTTTTTATGTGCACGAGGAGTTCTCTGTGGATTGCCTATTGATTTTGTACAACATTCTAAAAAATATGGGGATACCAATATCGTTTTGAATTTGGAAAAATGTTACATGATGGTAAACAAGGGGATAGTTTGGGGAGACAAACTATCCAATAAGTGAATGGAGGTTGACCTAGTAAAAGCTAACAGTATCTCCAAGATTCCTCTACCATCATCGATGAAGGAAATGAGGAGTTTTGTAGGACACATGAGATTTTATAGGAGATTTGCCAAATAACTTTCACATATAAGCCACTTTTGTAATCTTTTAAGAAGGATGTAGGTTTGATTTCAATGTTTTGACATCTTCACTATTTAAGAAAGAAATTTATCTCTACTCCCATAGAGGTACCTCCAAATTGGAGCCTTCCTCTAAGTTCATGTAAAATGTTTCTAAAAATTCTTTATTCGTTTGTGATTTACTATGCTCCTTGAACTTTCAATGACGCTCAATTGAACTACACCACCATTGAAGAGATTTTACCTTGGTGATCACCTTTGATAAATTTCGATAGTATTTAATTGGGAAAAAGTGATTGTTTAGTGGACAATTTTGTAATAAAGTATACACTAGAGACAAAGAAAGCTAGACCCTATTTGGTACGTTGGATCTTTATTTTGGTAGAATTTGATATAGAGATTGGGGAAAAGGTTAAAAAAATATTGTGGCGGACCATGTCTCTCGCTTTGAGAGAGTGGATGCGACTAGTTTAGAGGTACCCATTCATGATATGTTTCCTGATGAACAATTGAATATTGTTAAACATAAAGACTCATGGTTTCCTACTACTAGGAATTACCTAGCCAGTGGAGTGATGCATTATGATTGGAACTCCCAAGATAGGAAGAAATTATTTTATTCTTTATATTTAGGATGACCATATCTTGTTGAAACAATGCATGAAGTTTTGGATGATGTGTTCCCTTAGTGGGAGATGTAGAGCATCTATACTCATTGCCCACAATATGACATCATGCAATCTCTCGAGCATCCACTAAGGTTCTGGAGTGTGCTTTCTACTTATTATCCTTATTCAAGGATGCATATAATTTTGTGGAGAAATGTGATGTGATGAGACCATGATTGTTATGTATATGATGCAAAGGCACTAGTACATAACATGCCTTTAGTGTCGATTTTTTAAGGCCTTTAGTGTCAGTTCTAAAGCGACACCTATGTGGGTGACGCTAAAAGCCCAACTGTTACAAGTCGATTCTCAAACCGATGCCAAAACCCTTCGTGCGCCACCGAAAACGCGTCAAAAATGCGCCAGTAGGGGGTATAGGCGGCAGTTATTAGGATCGAAATCGACGCCGCATACCTTCATGCCACAGAAAGGGCGCCATCTGGGGCACCATCAGCGTCGGTTTCTTAGTGATAACTGACGCCATCTCACCCGCTGCCACGCCCGTGCTGACCAGTACGACCATGTTGTCTGGACACTAGGGAAATCGACGTCGGTGACTAGTAGGGAAACCGACACTGTTATCCTATGTCGTCGGTTGTATATAAATATTCGATACCTGTTTTATGTCTGGTCCACTGCCACGGCCATGCTGGCCAGCACGGCCGTGGTGTCTAGGCCTCATTAGGGAAATCGACGTTGGTTTCTAGTATGGAAACTGGCATTGTAACCATATATCGTCAGTTTTGTTCAAATAACCGACGCTGATGTTTTTTTTTCCTGTCAGTCTGCAGACCTGATGTGGCTGGTCACATGATGAGAAACCTGTAGTTTAGTTATGAACTACAGGTTTTACGATATCCATTGATATCATCCAACAACAGGCCACAAACCTGCAAATATTTTATCTCTTTTCACATTCAGACACATGTAGAAACATTCATGTATTGATGATTTTCACACACAATTCATAAAAATTCATTCACATTGTCATTATTGTCAACAAAATCATATATTCAAAGAGCCATGAAACAGCAAAAGAAGCCACAATGAAGGGAAGCATGATACAAATACAATACATAAAGTGCAGCACGCACAAGTGTTTCAGATTCATATAACAACATGACAGATTAACACATATATAGTGCAGAATAACAGTAGTGCTGAATTTACATACAACACTATAGCTTAGTACATATATATAGTGGGACTAAGGTGACGATCCCACCTACTAAACATGTTACTGACAACTACATGTTACGATTGGGAGGTCGTGATTCAGCAACCATATGCATTAACAGGAGGACAAATAGATTTCACCATGAGTTAACATTAAAGAAGGTCTACTAACCTTCTTAAATGTTAACTCATGGTGAAATCTATTTTTCCTCCTACTAATGCATACAGTTGCTGAATCATGACCTCCCACTCATAACATGTAGTTGTCGGTAACCTGTTTTAGCAGGTGGGATCGTCACCTTAGTCCCACTATATATATATGTACTAAGCTATAGTGTGGGATGCTTGCTTTCTCTCCGACTGTTGCGCTTTGGATTTACAAAGCAATGTTGATGGTCTGCATAGCTATTTCATGGCCGTCCTACATAGCCTGTAGTCTTTGGTGAATGCCTACAAATTAAATAGAATTTCTATTAACTAGTATCCTAAAATTTTGATAAAAAACACACTTACATAATATAATTATAAATGAACATATAGATAGAAACCTCAGGGATATATTCTTAAAACTTACATTGTCAGGCGGTGCAAGCACGTCCTCACCCTCACGGTGATCATCAGCATGGTCATCATGGGAACATAATAAAAATATAAACAACCATGCCTCTAATATTATGATTTTTTATCAATTAACAATCCTTCATTATGATCCCCGCGAACATACAAGTCCTTGTCATCCCCAGCTTCAATGTTTGGTGGTGTTGGCAACCCAACTGAGAATGGATTGGAGTCATCATACTTATCATAGTACTCTTCTTCATCTATAGGATCTTCAATGAACTGTCTTTTACCATGAAGAACAACCGACCATTTATCATTTGCAGGATCATCGATATAAAATACTTGTTTTGCCTATGATGCCAATATGAATGGTTCACCCTTCTCGCCAATCTTTTCAAAGTTCACTAACGTGAAACCCAATTCATCGACTATAACTCCTTTGTTGTTGTTGTCAACCCAATTACATTTAAAGAGTGGAATTCTGAAATCTACATAGTCAAACTCCCATATGTCTTCAATGACACCATAATATGACATTTTAGCTTCACATGGACTTTTAGCCTTTGCACTTGCAAAATACATAGTCGATGCTTGAAGGGTGACCCTGCTGTTTTGGACGACACTCTTATCATATGGACGCTTTGTGTAATATGAGAAACCATTTGTGTCAAACCCTTCATAAGACATAACATTCAATTTTGGTTTAAAGACGAGGCATTTGATGGTTTTAGTAACATTATCTGGTGTTTGAGATAGTTGATGTAGGACTTTATCTTCAAACCACTTAATAAATGTCTTGTTATGCTCTCTAGCAAGCCACATTGAATTGGATCGAGGATATTGTCTCTTGATGAAATTGGTATGTTCCTCGATATAAACACTCACTTCATCGATGTTGTGTAAAATATACAAGTGACCTTACTCCAACTGCTCACGGATGATTACTTTCACCCGTGCTCCCAAAACTCCTTTGCCAAAATGCTCCTCAATATTCTTGTCATTCACGGGAGAGTCATTACCACTCAGAAAGTCATTGCAAAAAACCATAACCTCTCTCGCCACATAACCCTCAATAATACTCCCTTCAGGCCGATAATGGTTTCGAACATCACCTTTGAAAACACTCATGTATCGTTCAAAGGGATACATCCAATGCAAGAAAACTGGTCCCAACATTTTCACTTCCCTAGTCATGTGGACAACAAGATGTACCATGATATCAAAGAACGATGGAGGAAAATACATTTCAAGCTGACATAGGGTAACAACCACTTCTCTTTGCAAATTATTGAGAGTATCAGGGTCAATAACTTTGCTGCACATACTATTTTAAAAAGAAACAAAGTCTGGTGATTGCAAACCTTACATGCTTCTGCAATATAGATCTAATTGCCACAAGCAATATTTGTTGCATTAGAATGTGACAATCATGAGATTTAATACCTATCAATTTCAAATCTTTCATTGATACCAATGTACAGATGTTGGATGAGTAACCCTGTGGCACCTTAATATTTATCAAGCATTCACAAAATGCTTTCTTCTCCTTTCTAGACAACGTGTAACAAGCGGGAGGTAAGTATGTTCTTTCATTACCCATTTCATGCAATTCTATTAATTTTGACCTTATTCCCATTTCACGTAGGTCCATTCTAGATTTTATCCCATCTTTAGTCTTACCTGGTATATTCAACAGAGTACCGATGACGCTATCACATACATTTTTATCAACGTACATGGCATCGATACAATGCCTGACTGTCAAAGAACTCCAATAAGGAAGATCCCAAAATATTGAATTCTTCTTGAATAAAGACTTGTCACTCCTTGTGGCCATCGTACATTGTGATCTCTTACCAAATTCATTGGTGATGTCTTTCACTCTTTCATAAACATCCTCCCCTGATATAGGTTTAGGTGCACTATATTCCTCATTTCGTCCATTGAATGCTTTGCGCAGCCTACGATACAGATGAAATTTTGGAAGAAACCTTCGATGAGCAAGATATACAGTCTTGCCGCCGTGTTTTAGTCGTATTGAATCAGTGTTCTCTTCACATATAGGACACACTTTAGATCCTTTGACACTATATCCAGACAAATTCCCATATGCTAGAAAGTCATTCACAGTGAAAAACAACATAGCGTGCAAACAAAATGTCTCTCTTCGTGAAACATAATAGGTCATCACACCTTCACCCCAAAGTTTCTTTAACTCATCAATCATAGGTTGAAGATAAACATCGATATCATTTCCAGGTTGTTTAGGGCCTGATATCAACAACGACAGCATAATGTACTTATTTTTCATACACAACCAGGGAGGAAGATTGTATATAACAAGCATGACTGTCCAAGTGCTATGTTGGCTGCTCAATGTCCCGTACGGATTCATCCCATCTATACAAAGCCCAAGTCTTAGATTCCTATCCTCTTCACCGAATTCAGGGTACAATAGATCAATCTTCTTCCACTGTGGGGAATCAGACGCATGTCATAGGATCCCATCATTATTTTTCTTAGCATATGCATGCCACCTCAAATTCTTTGCATCTATAGGATTGGAAAACAAGCGTTGAAACTATGGTATTATAGGTAGATACCACATCACCTTAGCGGGAGAACCAGTTTTGGACTCCCCCGAAGTCGTCAATTTATACCTTGACGCACCACATTTCAGACAATCTTTCAAATTCACATAGTCCTTTTGAAATAATACACAATCATTCAGGAATGTGTGTATCTTCTTGGCCTCCATTCCCATTGGGCACAACAATTTCTTTAATCAGTATGTTGAAATCGACAGCTCGTTTCCTTCAGGAAGAATTTCTTTCAACAAAGACAACAATGACGTGAAGCTTTTGTCACTCCATCGATTGTTAGCTTTTAGTTTATACAATCTCAACACAATGATAAGCTTCGTAAACTTACAACTCATGTATAATGGTATCTCATCATCATGCATAATGTTTCTAAACATGGGAGGTGGATTAGTGTGCTCTACCCCACAACTATCCAACATCGCATCAACAATGTCTAATGGAACTAGTTCAGTCACATCTACATCATCAGAGGCAATTTCTTCTTCCACACAAGCACTTCTATCGATATCCACTGGTTTCAGGTTTGAAATCTCTCCATGCCAGTTCCATTCTGTATAGCCTTGTACAATCTCGTTGCACATGACATGACTTCTGATTTCGTCACCAGTATTGACTTTCAAGTTGTTACCTCAATGCCTACATGGACAGTAGAACCTATCTCCAGGTTGTTTCCTATGTTCCTCGGAAAATCTAACAAACTGATCAAGACCAGAAATAAACTCTGGGGTACAGCGATTGCGAATGGACATCTGTGATCTAACCATTCTCTGATCAAAGAGAAAATAAGTATATATTACAACAAGATTAGGGTCTAGGGTAAACAGATTAGAGTCTATGGTTAAAACTTTAGGGTTTAAACATGTGATGTCATTCTTAAATGTGTACCACCTATCCCATTCTTGAACACCTAATCTCACTAGTAAGTGTATAATGTGTATTGGGTTTTCAAGAAAATTTCGGCAGCATTTCCCTGATGTTCTCCAAGTACATATGTACTTAGAGAACAAACGGGGAAATGCTGCCAAAATTTTCTTGAAAATCCAATACACATTATACACTTACATCCTAAGTGAGATTAGGTTTTCAAGAACAGTCCCAAATCGGGGACTATCCAAGATTTACTCCTAATGAGTAAATCTTGGACAGGTTTCTAGGCCAACAAATACAACACCAATTCCTTGTTCACAACCCCATTCAACACACAATTTCTTATAAAAACATTTGTGGACAGCCATAACAACATATCAATGCTTCCTAAATTAATCAACATTAATAGCTTATGAATGTTTAGATGCATTTAAATATAAAGCCCTAAATTTAAATAATGTGATGAATAAAAAATCATTAGATGAACGAGTGGATAAGTAAATACAAATCAGTATTTAAGTTAATACAAATCAGAGGGCGAGACAGAGGGTTTTTGGGGATGTTTACCTCTATTTGAGCCCAGTCGGGCATCTTGCTCTGGAGCAGGGAGAGAGGCAAGACGGATGGGTGCACGTGGAAGCCGAATGGGCAGGCAGAAGGCCGGCGAGCTCCTGAAATGTAATGGAAGTGATCATTGAAAACATAGTTATAATAAGGATAAAAGAACATTTATAATGAAATTTATCATTAATTTGTAACATTCAATAACCAAGTCAATCATCAATTCAGTTAGAAGCATTCATGTAGCAACTTTCAGTTCCATTCATTAATCTCTTTTTACATCCACACACAGGGGTTGGTGTACCCCTAAATAGTAACTAAACAAAGGGGTTGGTGTACCCCTAAACATGCGCATGATTAAAATAACTATTAATACAGACAAGTCTAGATCGATAGACAACTAAATACTACACCAACATGGTCCCGCATCAGTAACTTCGAGGACTTATCATTGTGGTGATCTTCTCCTGAAGTTCAGAAAAGAAAGCATCTATGAGTATTGATTGCTTTCAGACAAAAAGTGTAAACACAATTTTTTTGTCTTGACAATTATATTTGTTAATTGGACCTACCGTGGCCTTTTTGATGATGCTATGTTGCGGAGCTCCTCATTGTATTTAGAAAAATTTGAACTGACAGGGACCTCATAATCAAATTCATCTAAGATGATATCCTCCTTCGTGCACTCATACCGCAGTAGATGATCGGGGGTCTTGTAGTTGATGTTGGTTATCCAAACATTGATGGTATTATGGCCAACTGGATGGAGAAAAAGCATGTCGCTACGGCCCACATGCATCTTTCCAATCCAATCACGCCAACCGGATTTTGATACAAGATTTCCCACCAAATCATACTCAACCTCGATAACATGTGAATAATTTCCAAAATTTAGGGTCACTTCACCAGGCCTGTAGTGTCTTCCTTTTAGAAAATGCCAATGTTTGGGTATGGCCTATTGGTTTAAGAAAAGATCATCTAGGATGATGTCCAATTGTTCTTCAATAGGGAACGTTAACATTGACATAGAGGCCCAGTTCATAGTGATTGTTGTGGGTGGACAGAGACTGCATAATATTAGTATTAACAAAGTGTATGTAAGTATATATAATGATGTTATATATTTTCAGAAAAAGTGTAAGTACATATAATGATGTTATAAATTTTCAAACTAGTATTTTCTATAATTTGATGTATCTTGGTATTTCATAAAATGAGGTGACACTTATTATCTATTTGTTTAATCAACACTCATATTTAGTTTTATGAGTACATGACACTATGTTTGAAATACTTTTTAAAAGGATAAAAGAACATACTTATAATAAGGACCGAGGCACATTCTAATCATTTTGAAGTGAATCAAAAAATGAACAGGAGCATGGCTCCTATCCGCTAGTAACATCAAAAAAGTCAAACCTAAAACTGGAAATGCACACTACAAATTTTAGCACGATCGTGTATGAATGCAAAACAATATTGAACTGAATTAGGATCAATCATAGGGATTGGTTAACTAAATTATCATTGACATCTACTTGTTTAAAAAATAGGTTAAGCCAAGGTCAACACACATCAACAACACACATTAAAAAATAGGTTAATCCAAGGATGAATTGAGGATGCAAACCTAGTCAATTGGAGGCTTTACCTCTAGCAGTGGCAGTGGTGATGATAATGGCAAGCTCTGGTTCCGGCTGCTGCTGTTGGCACTGGCTACTGGCGCTGGCTCTGGTTCTGGCTGCTGTTGTTGGCGCTGGCTACTGCTAGCACCAGTGAGAGGAGGACCGACTGGAGGAGAGGACCAACACTGGTGGCGGCTCCACGAACGGAGAGCTCCACGGAGGCGGCGAGCTCCATGGAAGCGGCGAGCTCCATGAACTCCGGCGAGCTCCACAAACGGCAAGCTCCATGGCGGCACTTCACGATGGCGGCAAGGAGATCGGTGCTTCACGGCGACGCTTCACGTCAGTGCTTCACGGCGTCGGCGAGCAAGGAGATCGACGGCGGCGAGCAAGGAGAATGCCGGAATCACCAGACCCTAATAGTCAATTGCAATCACAGAGAGAAAAGGGAAGAGTCGGGCTTGCTCGCGCGATATTAAGTTAACATTCGGTGTCGGTTACTCAACAAACCGACACATAAAACTAATAGTGTCGGTTAACAACACAAACTGACACATGTGCCCAATGATAATCGTTGGTTTAAGCTAGAAAAAAACTGACGTCTATATACATACGCCGATTAAAAAATTGGTTCTCGATCAGTGACCATCGTCGTCAGTTTTTTTTTAAATCCGACGCTCAAAGGGTGTGAAAAATTTCCCGCGAAGAGCTCGGGAAAACCCATACGTGTCGGTCATAGTTGTAAAACTGACGATGAAAATGTGCCCAATTTCTATTTCACGAATAACCTTTTGTAGTCGGTTTTTTAGTTAATGACTGACGCCATATGTTAAATTTTTGGAGGTAATTTTTTTTGCTGGAAATTTTGGATTTGGCAGTTAATTTTCGGCATCGGTTTGTTATTAAGTAACCGACACTGAATAAAAGTGATACTCGTGTCTTGTCACCCTTTAGAGATTGATGTCGGCTCATTTTATACACCGACATTGTATGGTTTAGGTGTCGGAGCATTAGTACAACCGACACCTTTAAAAGTGACGTTATAAGATATTTCTATAGTAGTGAGGGTTTTAATACCCAATATAACATATATAGACCATGAATGTTATGTAGATGATTGATACCAAATCAAGGAATCAGTTATTCAATTAGGGAATATTTTTGACCAAAAAGTTTAACTAGACATGTAACTAATGATTAGCATACCTAATTGATCTTGATTATGAAAAATAGCTTTTTATTGATAGAGTTGGATACTTCCATTTAGTAGTCATCAAAAACTCAAGTGGCCAATTGATGAGCCTTGAGGTATTTTAGTATCATAACTACTATTTATGAACTTGTAGGATCAAGATTTGATGATTAATTGAACTGAATTAAGGTTTATACACCTATTTATAAGGTTGCTTGAAGAATGAATTTGCATTCCCAAACAATACATTTTGAGAGTCAAACTTCAGCAAAATATGCCTTAGGATGTTATGATCCTATGTTTAAAATTTCAAAATGTTTGGAAATGGCTACAAGAAGATGTAAATTATTTGAAGATGAGGACTTTAGTGATATAATTGAGATTAAAATTTGATCTCTTGACCATTTCTTACCTAGGTTGTGATTGTTTGATATCATAGGGCTCACCTATAGGGTGCGGTCCTCAGCTAATAGAATAGGATGATTTTAATCCCTTGATGAAGAACATGTGGCAGGGAGGTCATCCCTAACCTCTAAATAATTTGGATCAGAAGGATGTCGACCAACCCCTGCTAATCATTAATGGCCAAATCCCCGTATCATGATCTTATACATGATTCAAATTATATATTAGATCCCCCTCATCAAGATCTATCTCCCAACCCATATCGTACTGGTTTAGGATCTAAGATGAGAAAAACCCACCCTTTTCTCCTGTGCCCTCTCCACTATTATCCGCATGAGATGGCATGATAGCAACTCGGGAAAGATAGCAGTGAGAACGGGTGTCTTTGCTCACATGAGCTTTCCTCTATGACCACAAACCTCCCTAGGTATTCAATGGCCGATGGGTTAGGGTCCCTGGAGATGAAAAGCTATATCATGAGAATTTTAGAGAGAGAAAGTTGGGGGAGTGAACCACCGTACCTCCCATGGTGAACATACACCATCACTGGATTCCCTAGAAGCTCATGGTTCTTCATGACCTATTTGAGAAACCATGATATGTATAGAGATCAAAGCCGCAATCTCATGGATATTTCTCTACTGTAGATCCGAGATAGTGATTTATGTGACGTTTTCGGTCACTTACCACCTTCACGAGTGGCCATTGTGGATTTATATTTCCCAACAAAGCTACTACACTCATTACTTCCTGACGAGGATGGAGTTCAGGCTGGTAATCACTCTCTTGAGATCCACAACCTCAGTGGTGGCTCAACACGGGGAAGGAAGCATACCCTAGAAAAAGAGAAAACAAAAGGCCAACCAGAGAGGGAGGTGGGGCAACACTATGTTTGGCCAATCAATGGTTGCCTTATAGAATGGGTGGGCCCAAGTGGCTGAAGTTACTAACCCCTGAGCGGCACTACCTTGCTAAGAACGTGGCACACATCTGGAGTCATATCTTTCCACATAGAATGGCCCCACTAAATTTGAAAAGGTAAATTCATTTCATATTTATAGAAAATATGCAAACCCTTCTATAAAACATAAAAAATTCTCCCATGTCCAATTAATTCCTGAAAATACCCCTACACTCAAAAAAATATCTAGTTTCTTATAGGACCTTGATATTAGAAGTTTGAGAAATATGATGGTTTATAATGTAGATCATAATGCTCCACTTTACAGTTCATTTAAATATCATAAATAGTATATGACAAATAGTAAATCTAAAAAAACAATTTTGAACCCTAATGTCATGTGGAAACCAAATATGAACTCTAATCTTAATGAAATCTCCAAGTATTAGGTCTTTTGACGTTAAATGCAATTAAGTGCATTCAACATCTTTATTGCATGATATCATCTGAATCATACAACTGGACAGATGTTAGATTTGTTTACCATGTTGATTCATGTTGAAGTACAATTGAAGAAGGACAAGCCTATGATGGTGATCAGTGAGGCTGAGTCCAAGGATCAAAGCAAGACCGAGAAGAGTTCTGAGCTCAAGCCCAAATCCAAATCTTCAACACTCAAGATAAGGAGAAAGAAAAGTGCAAGAGGATCTCGTCCTTTGTATTTGAAGGAATTTAGGAAGAAGAAGATGGGGATGGTGATCTCCACTTTAGGTTTATACATTATTGAGATAAATGTATCTACTTCATCATTATGGCTACTAGATATCAAATGTAGGATCTGAAATGAAGCAGGCCTTTGGCAAAAGGTGAGGTGGAACTATGTGTTGCTTATGGTGCAAGAGTTGCAGCTAGTATAGTTGGAACCTATAGTTTATCTCAGTCCACAAGGCTTGTAATAGAGTTAAAGAACTGCTATTATGTACCTGCTATAAATAGAACATCAAATCTGTATCTTGTATGGACAAGGATGCATTTGAATTCCATATTAAGAATGGTCGATGTTCTATTTCAAAAGATGGGATCTTTTATGATAGTGCCCCAATGTCTTATGGTCTTTATTTGTTAGATCTAAAGACACACATATATAACATTAATAGCTAAAGACTAAAACTCAACAACTCAAATAAAACATACCTTTGGCATTGTCGTCTAGGACACATAAATGAGATTCACATATCTAGACTCCATAAAGATGGTTATATGGACTCTTTTGATTTTGAATCAATAGAGACGTGTGAATTTTGTTTATTGGGCAAGATGCATAAGACCCCTTTCACTAGTAACAATGAGAGGGCTAGTGATCTAAGGACTCATACATATTGATGTGTTTTTACCTTTTAGAATTATCACTAGAGGTGGGTATCGATACTTCATTACCGTCACTGATGACTTTAGTAGGTATGGCCATGTCGATCTAATGAAACATAAGTCACAAGCTCTTGAAAAGTTCAAGGAGTTTAGGAATGACATATAAAAACAACTTGATAAAACTACTAAGGCACTTCATTTTGATCGAGGTGGTAGAATACTTAAACCAAGAGTTTGAGAACCTTCTTAGAGACCATGGGATTGTATCCCAGTGGACTCCACCTGGAACACTTCAACATAATGGTGTTTCAGAAAGAAGAATCACACATAACTGGATATGGTATGATTGATGATGATTTTAGCCAAGCTTCCAACTACCTTCTGGGGGCATGCTCTAGAAACTGATGTGTTTATACTAAACTGAGTACCATATAAGTTGGTTCAAAAGACACCATATGAGATATGGACTGGGAAGCATCCCAAAATGTCTTTTATGATGATTTTGGGGTGTGAAGGTTATCTCAATAAAATGTTTCCTGAAAAGCTTGGCCCAAGATTTGATAAATGTTATTTTGTTGGATGTCACAAAAAAACTATGGGATACTACTTGTAGAATCCATCTGACAACAAAGTGTTATTTTCTAGAGATATTACATTCCTAGAAAATGAATTTATTTCCAAAGGAATCAGTGGGAGGCAAGTGGAACTCAAAGAGGTTTGAGACCAACAAGAAAACATTAATCCAATAGATGAACAAGAGGAACCAAGAGAATCACAAAGTGTTTTGGAATCTCAAATTCCATAAGTGACATAGGAACCTTGCAGATCTAATAGGACACGCATTGATCCTGAAAGATTTGGATATCTTGTAATTCAGGAAGGTAGTGAATTGGTCATAGATGATGAGACAATATCCTATCCAGATATTATTGAGGGACAATAGTCTGAGAAATGGCTTAAGGCCATGCGATCTGAGATGGAATCCATGTATACCAACAAAGTATGGACTTTGGTGGATCCACATGAAGGGGTAAACCCCATAGGGTGCATGCAGGTATTCAAGAAAAAGACCAACATGGATGCAAAAGTTCAAACCTATAAGGACAGATTGGTTGCAAAGGGTTTTAGACAAGCTCAAGGTGTTGACTATGATGAAACCTTTTCTCCAGTGGCCATGGTTAAGTTCATTAGGATCATGCTTTCTATTGTAGCTTATCGTGACTATGAGATTTGGCAGATGGATGCTAAAACTAGATTCCTTAACAGGAGTCTGTTGGATCCTAGATGGGTGATTAGATGCTCTACAGGGGGGGTGAATAGAGCTGAAAGCATTTACACAAAATTCATTAAACCTTCAAAATATATGACAAGATAAGGTTGCTAAATAGGTAATTTGAGTGCAACTAAATCAAGCATAGCAAGGATAAGAGAGATTGAACATGCACCAATTAGACAAGCTATTTAGAGTGGTTCCACACTTCAAACTAGAAGTGTGTCAGTCCACTTTCCTAGAGAGGTCAACCTCTATGACTTCAACCAATTGCACTCTTATATTCATTAATAAGACATACAATACCTGACCAACAAAGGACTTACCTATCCAATACAAAGAGTCTTCAGCCTTACCAAGGACTTACCCACTTTGCAAGAGTCTTCGGCCTTCTCCAAGGACTTACCCACTCTTGCACAAGTCTTCGGCCTTGCAGGAATTACCCACTCTTCTTGGATCTTCCGCCTTCGACTTCACCATCACTCGGAGAAGATTTCCACCAAGGTCTTACCTACTTGAGCTTGAGTCTTTTGCCTTCTCCAAGGGCTTACCCACTCTAGCTCCAAGTCTTATGCCTTGATCTTCACCAAGGGACTCCTTCCCTTGTTCTTCTTCACCTCTCTTGGACAAGAGAGAGAACCTTCATCTTCAAGATAGCAAATGAGAGATGGGGAGGTGGTGGAAGTGAGAGCCTCACAAGATATACAAATAGGACTAGCTCTCTTACAAATTTCCTACTCACTCTAATGGATGTAGCAAGTGATTAAGTTTAGAGAGAGAGAGGAGGCTGTAGGAAGCACTCAACTATAGAATAGGAACCTCATAAAGAGTTTGCAATGAATGCTCAACCTTGGAATGAAGCCCAAGGGGTCCTATTTATAGCTGGGGATGCCTCTAAGCCTTTGGGAACACTTGTGAACGAAAACTAGCCATTTTGTGGCTTGCAACGGATCTATTTTCACTTGTTGCAACTCCACAACGACTAGAAACACTTTTCTGCACTTTTCCGTACAGTGCATTCGATCGAGTTTCTATATGTATAACTCGACCGATCAAGTAGCAGGCAACCCGATATTGAAATGATCGGTCGAGTTTGTTCTGAGGAAACTCGACTGACCATTCCAACTGGAACTGGCCTACTACCCAATCGGTCGAGTTCTGTGAGTGCACAACTCGACCGATGCAATCTTCAGAAAATTGACCAAGGTTGATCGGTCGAGTTTCAGGGTGGGAAACGCGACCGAACAAGTGCCTGTAATTGATTTTCAAAGTTGCATTAAAAGTGCTCTAATATTCGATCTAAGTGTTCCTGATATTTTTCTAAGCTTAATTACAAGTCATACAATCATTACAAGTGATTTACAACATGATTCTAATGGATATACATCATATTACAAAAACGTCCACTTGTATGACTTTGACTTGTCTTTTATCCAATTTGAGATGCGCAAGTTAGGGCAATTGGAGTGTGTCTATACCTAATCTGAAATTACTCAAGTAGATACATTAGACACCAATATGTGGAATGGTTAGTCATCGTCAAAACACGGGTTTAGTCAATTTAGACGTGAGTCAACATTGACCTAATTGACCTTGAGTCAACATTCTCCCCCTTTTTGAAGATGACAAACCATTCCATTAATGTATTGAAAGCATTTAAGTAAATTCATACCTTTGGAGAAACCTAGGGGTTTCAATGGAATTGAGTTCATATGCTCCCCCTGAATTGATGCTAGTGGAGTTCTCATACTCCCCCTCAATTGATGCTATTTCTCCTGCATGGTTAGCTTTCATAACATTTATAGAATACCATGTCTTCTACTCATATATGTTCTACACATATATGTCTTCTCCCCTTTACCTTCTCCCTTTACATGAACATACTTCTCTTCTTCATGTAAGACATGCCTTCTTCCTCTCTTTAAAAGAAGACATTACCTTTCTCCCCCTTTGTCATTTCAAAAAGGTGGGGGTTATGAAGAAAAAAGAAACATCACTTGTTAAAGAGAAAGGAGATAACACAAATATATAAGGAGAGTAGAAGAGCGCAGATAGGGGCTTGTCCAAGCATAGAAAGAAAAGCAAGTTAAAGCATATACTTGAACATCCCAAAAATGCAAGATAAAGTGCTACAGAAAAACAATAAATCACAATTTTGACCCTCGAGATGATGGAATTTGACCAAAAACCATCAGAGCTCATGGCAAAGCGATGAGTCTTGCTCAGAAGGGTGTTTCTGCATAAAAAACACTATACTTGCAGCAAAAACTGAAATTGGAGCAAAACCTGCATAAAATCCAAAAATACTCCAATTTCTACATATAATGTAGCTCTATGTGCCCTGCATCACAATGTTATTCAAGCAACTCAAGATAGTAGATATGCAATTCAAGGAACAAGCTTGAGCATATTTGAGACAAGATACAATCATAGCATATAGATGAGCAAATATTCCAATTATAAACAGGGTTAGAACTACATGTATATGAACTACTAGTAGATGATATCATAATTTAGGACTACTAGTAGGATCTAGATCATAGCAAGATAGAGCAAAAGATACACAAGATAGAGCAAGCTATGATTAGATGAAGAGATATATCCAAACAAGGAGATATGCAAGTTTAGAAGCATGAAAGGATATAGCTCACTAGATATGCATCCTTACCATAAGATGATTACCCCTATGAACCTCAAGGTTGTATCAACACAAGATATACACCTATATAGATGTAGCAAGTTAGAGCACAACGGAAGCAATTTTTAGACACAACCAAGAGATCCAAAGAGATCATCATCAAAACCTGCAAAACAACTCAAAGCAAGTAATTGCAAGATATATATATACCAATTTAGAGAAATTAGATAGATAGAGTTGTAAGCAAGATAGGCATTTAGAACATGGCAATATGCATATATAAAGATGCCAAAAGAGAGTGCCAAAGAGTAAGGCTATTGGTTGAGAAAATCTAGTTGAGAGGGAAATTCTCATTCAATAAGCCAACTGTGTATTCTGTGCACAGTGTTATCGGTCGAGTTCTGTGCATGGACAACTTGACCGATGACAGCTGTTGGCAACACCTATTTGTTCCCATCGGTCGAGTTTCACTAGGGCAAACTCGACCGAAAGAGCAGCTGTCAAAAAGCACATATATTTCATCAAAACATATTTAAAGGCATGCTAAAAATACAAACCATATCCAAACATGTCTAAGCAAGTTAGTAATGCACTATAGAAGCATTAGAAATAGTTTTTGAGCAAGAGTGTGAAGAGAATCACAAAATGCCACTTTTAACTCAAAAACCATATGTATAGTGCACACTAACTTGACAAAAACAAGTTAGGATAGGTTATAAGCAAGAGAAACATTACCTTTATGCTTACCATTCCTTTTCCATTTGTTGTCACTCTCTACACATCTCACCTTTCTTCTTTCATGTGGATTGAGAAGTCAATTAGCAATTCAATAGCTCAAGTCAATCCATTTGCAAGTACCTACAAGAAGAAAGATGAAATGGTCCCCAATCATGTTTTTGGGTTCGGAGGGGTTAGTTTAGCAACCCAAATCCTATTTCTCTTGGGTGCTTTCCTAAAAGGACAACAAGTAGAATAATGACCAAAATCATTGCAATAGTTGCATGTGCCCATAGTCTTGGAACTAGAGGATTCTCCATGGAATATTGGAGGTCCTTTATCTTTGTTGTTCCCTTGACTACTATCATACCCTAAACCATGTCTACCAATTTGTTTAGTAGTATGGTCTAGGATTTGATTAAGATTCTTTTTACCCACTAAGAATCTTTGCAAAGCAGATCTCAAACTATCATTATCATGCTTAAGAGAAGCAATAGTAGAAGACAATTGATTAACATTATCTCTAGCATGTAAAAGATCATTTTCTAAGCAAAGAGATTTAGTTGAATCAGAATCTCTATCAATATGAAGAGCAGCAACATCATTCTCTCTATTAGTAGAACTAGAACAAGATTCATGCCCATTGATTTTAGAAAGCAAGGAGGCATTTTCTATTTCTAATTAATGCAAGACAAAATCTTTGTCCTTGTTTTCAGATTTAAGAACATCAATATCATGCATGAGAGAATCAATAATTAACATATGCTCTTCATTAGAACTAGGCATAAGAGGTTGAGCTTCTAGAAATTTAATCTTATCAAGTAAACTAGCATTTTCAAGTTTAAGAGAGTCTACTTGGCTAAGACAATCATTTTTATCATTAAGCAAGCAAGAATTAGCATATTCAAGATCATCTAGTTCTGTATGAAAATTATCAACAATTTTAGCAAGCTTTTTCTTTTTCCTTTTAGAAGACTTAAAAGAGGCACAAATATCATGAATAATAGCAATTAAAGATTCTTTATCTAAAGAGTCTAGATTTACCTCACTTGAGTCTTCACTTGTTGATGCTACAAGGGCAAAATGGCATTCTCCTTCATCACTAGAGCTTGAGCTTGATCCTTCACATGAATCTTCACTTGAGCTTGAGTTGGAAGAGCCACTTGAGCTTGGTTTCCATTTCTTCATGTGAAGATGGGTCTTTTTTCCTTGTGGGCAATCTTCCTTGTAGTGACCCTTCTTTCCACATGTGAAGCACCGAATGGAGGATGACTTGCCTTTATAGAGTTTACCCTTGGAGTACATGGCATCTTCTTCAACTTGAGAGGATGGAGAAGCTTGACCAACAATAGCCTTGATTTGAGCTTTGATTTCAGCCTTCTTCATTCTCTTGAGTTCTTTCTCCTCTTGTCTTTCTAATTCCTCCCTCTTGTCAAGTGTAGCTTCATGTGCTTGTAGATTTCCAATGAGCTCTTCAATAGGAATATCCCTAAGAGACCTAGCTTCTTCAATAGAAGTCACCTTGGATTCCCACCTCTTGGGGAGAGTTCTAAGGATCTTTGAGTTGATCTCTCCACTAGACATAGGATGTCCTAGAATAGCAAGACCATTCAAGATGGTGTTGAGCCTTGAGTACATGTTGGCTATGCTCTCATCCTTTCCCATCTTGAAGTTCTCAAGCAACCCTTTGAGCATGTAGACTTTGCTTTCCTTCACTGGATTTGTCCCTTCATAAGTGATGCAAAGCTTTCTCCATACCTCATAGGCCATCTCACAAGAGGAAATCTGGTTGAACTCGGTGGGGGTCATGGAGGCATATAGGATGTGCATGGCTCTAGCATTCAAAGTTGCTTTCATCAAGGTGGCTTCATCCCATTCTTCAATATTTGTCTGTGGTAGAATGTATGGGCTGTTCACCATTTGCCACATCTCGAGACTTGATCCTTGGATGTAGAATTGAAGTCTTCTTCTCCAATAGAGGAAGTTGCTCCCATCAAAGATTGGAAGGCTGGTCGAGAGTCTCCCTCCTAGGTAGTCACCCATCTTCTCCTACTTGTTGAAGTATTCTTGGAGAAGACCCGCTCTGATACCACTTGTTGGATCCTAGATGGGTGATTAGATGCTCTAGAGGGGGGGTGAATAGAGCTAAAGCACTTACACAAAATTCATTAAACCTTCAAAATATATGACAAGATAAGGTTGCTAAATAGGTAATTTGAGTGCAACTAAATCAAGCATAGCAAGGATAAGAGAGATTGAACATGCACCAATTAGACAAGCTATTTAGAGTGGTTCCACACTTCAAACTAGAAGTGTGTCAGTCCACTTGCCTAGAGAGGTCAACCTCTATGACTTCAACCAATTGCACTCTTATATTCATTAATAAGACATACAATACCTGACCAACAAAGGACTTACCTATCCAATACAAAGAGTCTTCAACCTTACCAAGGACTTACCCACTTTGCAAGAGTCTTCGGCCTTCTCCAAGGACTTACCCACTCTTGCACAAGTCTTTGGCCTTGCAGGAATTACCCACTCTTCTTGGATCTTCCGCCTTTGACTTCACCTTCACTCGGAGAAGCTTTCCACCAAGGTCTTACCTACTTGAGCTTGAGTCTTTTGCCTTCTCCAAGGGCTTACCCACTCTAGCTCCAAGTCTTCTACCTTGATCTTCACCAAGGGACTCCTTCCCTTGTTCTTCTTCACCTCTCTTGGACAAGAGAGAGAACCTTCATCTTCAAGATAGCAAATGAGAGATGGGGAGGTGGTGGAAGTGAGAGCCTCACAAGATATACAAATAGGACTAGCTCTCTTACAGATTTCCTACTCACTCTAATGGATGTAGCAAGTGATTAAGCTTAGAGAGAGAGAGGAGGCTGTAGGAAGCACTCAACTATAGAATAGGAACCTCATAAAGAGTTTGCAATGAATGCTCAACCTTGGAATGAAGCCCAAGGGGTCCTATTTATAGCTGGGGATGCCTCTAAGCCTTTGGGAACACTTGTGAACAAAAACTAGCCATTTTGTGGCTTGCAACAGATCTATTTTCACTTGTTGCAACTCCACAATGGCTAGAAACACTTTTCTGCACTTTTCCGTACAGTGCATTCGGTCGAGTTTCTATATGTGTAACTCGACCGATCAAGTAGCAGGCAGCCCGATATTGAAATGATCGGTCGAGTTTGTTCTGAGGAAACTCGACCGACCATTCCAACTGGAACTGGCCTACTACCCAATCGGTTGAGTTCTGTGAGTGCACAACTCGACCGATGCAATCTTTAGAAAATCGACCAAGGTTGATCGGTCGAGTTTCAGGGTGGGAAACTTGACCGAACAAGTGCATGTAATTGATTTTCAAAGTTGCATTAAAAGTGCTCTAATATTCGATCTAAGTGTTCCTGATATTTTTCTAAGCTTAATTACAAGTCATACAATCATTACAAGTGATTTACAACATGATTCTAATGGATATACATCATATTACAAAAACGTCCACTTGTATGACTTTGACTTGTCTTTTATCCAATTTGAGATGCGCAAGTTAGGGCAATTGGAGTGTGTCTATACCTAATCTGAAATTACTCAAGTAGAGACATTAGACACCAATATGTGGAATGGTTATTCATCATCAAAACACGGGTTTAGTCAATTTAGACGTGAGTCAACATTGACCTAATTGACCTTGAGTCAACAGAGTCTTGTTGAGGATGTGTATATGACACAACCTGAGGGTTTCATAGATCCAAAGTCTATAAAATTAAGTTTGTAAGCTACAAAGGTCAATCTATGGATTGAATCAAGCATCTTGGAGATGGAATCTTCATTTTTATGATACATTAAAAGGGTTTGTCATTATTTAAAATGAAGATGAACCTTGTGTGTACAAGAAGGTTAGTGGGAGCAAAGTGACATTATTCATATTGTATGTAGATGACATACTATTGATGGGGAATAACAACCTTACTTTATAAAAGGTAAAGACATGTCTTGCAAATATGTTCTATATGAAAGACTTGGGAGAGAAATTGTTACGACCCATATCAGAGTTAGTCAATAAATACCTTGAATTACGTAAAACACCTCAATTAGTGCTAAGTTTTTGTTAAACATCATGAATAATCAAGATAAGACAACATGTGAATCAATAGTCAAGATTTAATCATCTGAGGTAATTAATGATAATAGTAACGATGATTGTTGAGTTAATTGAGTTGAGTTGAGTGCTGACTAATGCAATTAGTGTTGAATATCAAATTAAATATCATGGTTAATCAAATAAGTTAATATGTGAATCAATAGTTGAGTTTGAATCACCTAAGGCGACTAATGATATCAATGTTGATTAATTAGTTAATTAGGTTGAGTTGAATACTCAATGTTGCAATTAGTGTTTTGACCTGATGTGACAAGCTAGTTAACATGATTTTATGCCCTGGGATGATAGAGAATCTCGTGCTTGAAAGTTTGCAAGAAAAATCACCCAAAACCGACTTCCGAGTTAAAAGATATGGACATTTGAGTGTTCAGGGACCTAGTGGTAATTTTTGATCTTTGCTGGGTAATTTGTATTCCGGCCCCTCCGTGAACCGACCCTTGTCTCTCCTTCGTTCTTTCCCACCCGATAGAACAGGGGAAACGGCACTTAGTGCCGACAGAGCAGAGTAAGGGGGGGATTTGGGCGATTTGGATTCCCTGACCTCGATTCAACGGCGCCGGCCTCTCCTTCTCCTTCCTTTCTTCTTCTTCCCTTCCCTTCTTCTTCCTTGTCAGCCGCAGCCCGCCCAACCTGCTAGGGCGGCGCCCCTAGCAGCAAGGCCAGCCAGCAACTGCTGCACGGCTCCGGCTAAGGGAGCCCGTTTGGGCGTGAAGAACAACATGAAATCGACACCCTCAAGCTCGGCTTGAAGTTCAGATCACGAATCTGCAACCACCTAGCTTCGATTCAGCCCGTAGCCAAGATTTCCGGTTGTGCGTGAAGCTGCTGTTGCAGCAGGTTCGTAAACTGGAAAAGACCAGAGGTAGAAGATGATCCGAAATCGTCTAGAATCCGGCCCTGGACGCATGAGACACCAAAGAAAGGTAGCTTTGGCTTTTGATTGAGATTCCAAATCTAGAATCTGTAGACTATAGCCTTAATTAGGTGCTAAATCGAGTTCGTCTACAATGAGATTTTCGTTTCTGTGGTGCACGGCGTGCAACTCAGTTTGCACGGCGTGCAAAGTTACAGATAGCGGAACGAGTTTCTGCCCAGGTGCACGGCGTGCAAATCAGTTTGCACGGCGTGCAAGGTTGCAGAAAAGTAGAATAAGGGTGCATTGAAGGTGCACGGCGTGCAGCTCAGGTGCACGGCGTGCACTCTGCTGTAAAGGGCAGAATTAGGCGTGGTTGTGGACGTCTTTCGGTGTATACGAACACACCGAAGTGGGTGAGTAGTAGTTCATTTAGAAATCAATATTTAACTCAATTTAAATGTTTAATTGCTTCTGTATCAATTGATATAACTTCTAAACAGTATAGTTCATACAATAGTGTATGTTAGATTCATTAGAATTGAACTACGTGATATGCTTAATGAAAATGATGAAATTTCATGTATTATTGTTGCAATGTATTAACTGATTTCAAATATTGATGTTTAGCATTGAAACTGGATGAATGATTCTGAATCCTGTTTATTTATGATAAATATATATATGTGCTTTTGTGATGTTTAGATTGTGCAAAATGCATGAAATGTGATGTTACTGTTTAAATGTTTATTTGTTAATCAAGTATAGACCTAGATGCCCTAACACCGTAGAACCCCTAAATGAAGGTCTGTTTTTTAGGGGTGAAACTCGTGTCCAACATCAACCGGTTGAGTAATTCTGGTGGCACGAGGAGAGAAAGAAAGGCAGTGTCTAACAACAATCGTGCGTGTGTCACGATGGCACTGGGAAAAAGAAAAAGAAAACTTGGTTATCTAACATCATTCGTGCGTGTGTCACGAAGGTAACCCTGTGACTCTCCGCCGGTGTACTCCGGTTAAAGGAGGAGTCGGGTGCACTCAGAGTAGTGCTTTGAGGCCGTAGAGCCTATGTTCTGGCCGGAGAGCCAGGGGTCCTGTAGCAGAGCAGGGCTGGCGTCAGACTTAGCATTTCCCGGGTGTGTCGCTAAGTCTTGTACGGTGGGACCGTAGCATGGACTTGTTGCGGATCTTTATATGCAGAGTACACTGCATATATTTAGGGCATAATAAAATGAATAAATAATCATGTAGGTTCACAGTAAATTTATATAACTGTTCATTTACCTGAATTACCTGTTGATGATTTAGAATGTGGTTATTAACTGTATATTTGTTATGTATTTAGAATTGCCTTGCTTAGTTCTGCATTTATATTAATTTCAATTTATAAACCTGATGAGTTGTTTATTGATAGCTAAGTGAAATGCTATTCACTGAGCGAGTAGGCTCATACATCTACTCAAAACATTTTCAGGTTATCATCAGCAGTAGGAAATCAGAAGGATCGATTTATCCTTACGCCTAGTCGATAGAAGGTTCGTAGTTGGTAGTTAGAGGTCTCTTAGTCCATTCCCCTCGATCCTCGGGACAAGGTGTGAGTGAGAGAGAGAATGTCTTTAAAGATGTAAATATTCTGTTATGCTTTATTTATGTCAAACAATTTAATATGTTGTAGATTCTGCGTATATTGCTATTCAGTTAATAAAGATGCTTCCGCAAATTTGTTTAGTTTCATTTTACAGCGTAAATCGGATTATCCTATTAATCTCTTTAAAAGGTTTTAAAAAGTGAAGAGTGGCTGGCTTATGTGTAAATCCCATCCTGTCGCGTCTTAATCTCGTGGTTTGTGGTTAATGTGAGATTGGGGCGTGACAACTCTTGGTATCAGAGCTTTGGTTTGAGTACATAGTTACTCATGGTCAGGGGACGATAAGAGACCAATAGGATTAAGGTTTAGGTGTCTTTCTTCTATTTGTAATTTTCTAACAGGAAGTGTTCTGTCATACTATTGCAGATAGCAAGAAGAGGATGTGGTCACGAGAATCAAGTAATGAGCTTAAGATGAGTCGTTAAGAATCATTAGGGTCAAAAGATAAGGTCATAAGTAAGGCGAATAATGAATGATGTGTTTTAGCTCTGGAAGGTCTGAGTGTTTAGATACCCTGGCCAGGTGTCTGAATACTTAGATTGACCAGTATCAAGCTACTCAGTCTGTTCTTCTCTGGATGCCCTGGCCAGGTATGCAGAGGAAGGATAGGCTAGAGAAAAACCCTAGAAATCTTAGGGTTAAGAAATCAGAAATTAATAAAGGAGTAAGAAATTTAAATAAAGGATGTGATATAACTCCTACCTTATATTGCTTATTGAATAAAGATCACTAGAAACGCTCTTATATGCATGAATTTAGACTTCCAGTTGTACAATAAGTATGATTTTTGTATATTGTTGTGACATGAAGTGAATTGTTTAATGTTTGTTTTCTTTGTATTAAAGTAGATCCGAAATCATGTATAAGTAAGTTGCCCTAAGTGGATATTCTTTCCACATGTTTAAGATTAATAGGGGTTGATTAATCCCGAGTAGCTCTTGGCTTCAGGACTACAGGTTCGGCCTGGTCCGGCTGGCAGGATGCGTTACTGGGATCTAATGACTCCTATTAACAAGTAAAATATGAATAGAAGTCTAAATGTTCTTTTATCTTAAAAATTTGGGTTTGAGAAGCATAGACCCTAATTGGCCCAAATTAGGATTTTAATGACATATGAATACATAATTTGATAAATAGAATGTCTCACTAAATGATTTTTAGTATTTTATGTGTGACTCTGATTTAGCCCAATTTTGGATATGATTTGGATGTATGAAATATAAACAACATTAGAGAATA
Source organism: Alisma plantago-aquatica (assembly GCA_963693085.1). Classification (NCBI taxonomy): domain Eukaryota; kingdom Viridiplantae; phylum Streptophyta; class Magnoliopsida; order Alismatales; family Alismataceae; genus Alisma; species Alisma plantago-aquatica. The sequence continues at coordinate 1,267,212,034 of OY856410.1, forward strand.
TCAAAATTTTTGAAGAATGTTCTGACCTGTTCATCGGCTGAGTTTCAAACTCGACCGATCACATTTTTAGATTTATATAGCAGTGTGGTAATTGAATTTTATCTTTTTATTGGTATATCCAATTGATCTCAAATTTTAACTATGTTTGAAAATCACAAATTTTAGACACTCTATTAATTTGGCGTAATTTTTGGATGACTTTTGATCTCTACAGTAAGGTGTCGGTCGAATTGCAACTCGACCGAACCTGCTGCAGACTGCTATTTAGCAGCGCACTGTTTGATTTTTAATTAATTATTGGTAACTTGAAATGATCTCAAATTTTAACTGTAGGTCTAAAACTTTATTAGGCACAACATATAAAATTTTCAAAATTTTTGGAATTTCTGTTTACAGTTTAATAAACGAATTACAGAAACTATTATAAAACTGAATTTTCAGCTAAATGTAATTAAAGTTGAATGCTGGGTTAATATGTTATTGCCCCAAGCAACTCAATTTGATTTATATAATCGACCACACACACACAATAATGCTATGCTATTAATAAAGGATCAAACCCTAGAATGATTAAAGTTGTAGTAGTTTAAGGAATATCATTAGTGATGTAACCTTGAATACTAGTTACTCTGTAAAATAAGATCTTGAGATATGTTCTATGAAAAGTAAACTGGTTTTGATAGTGATCTAGGGTTTTGAAGTAGATAATCTGATCGGTACATGAACAACATGAAATGATTTAGAGGAATGAGTAAGACATAAACCTAAAATGTAACAATAAGTAAGTAACATAGAAAGCGGAGTATTATCCGATTATGATCTAAAGATAGTTGATGTAGTTCATGTTTTAAAGACATGGTGTCACTATCTCTATGATGTGACAATAGATTATCACCCTGGTAAAGAGAGTGTGGTGGATGATGTTTCTAGCAGAAAGTCAAGTTCAACAGCCAATGCATTCTCTATGACAGGTTTCAATAGAGACCTGCTAGTAGAAATGTGGAAGTTGAACTTAGACTTAGGGGTAATAACACATAGTGATTTGATTGTATAGATGTAAGTTAAGCTTACTTCTTATGATCAGATCAAGAAACTACAATAGGGTGATAGTGAGTTAAACCAGACTATGCATGACATAATAGGAGGAAAAGAGACTACAGTTTAAGTTTTTATGATGATAAGGTGTTATATTAACATGACATGTTGTGTGTATCTCAAGATAGTGTAAAATTCTTTAAGGGGAAAAGCTGAAAGAAAATATTCTTATGGAAGTGTATGAATTGATGTATGTTATGCTTTCAGGAAAAACTAAGATGAATATGAATCCCAAGAAGTTGAAATGGATTGTCAGATATGCAGAAGGATGCAGTTGAGTATATGGTTAGAAGTAGTGAGTACCAGTAGATTAAGGCTGAACCCTAGAAATCTATAACTACCTTGTAATCTTTTTCTATGCCTGAATGGGAATGGGAATTTATCACAATGAAATTTTTGTGGTAAGATTACCCAGGACACCTAGAGGTTGTGATTTAGTAGGAATGATTGTGAATAGACTAATTTAGTCTGCTCATTTTCTTCATATTAAGTCGACCTTTGATGTCTCGAAAACTTGACTAAGATATACATGGATGAAATAATTAGGTTGCCTGGTAATTCAGTTTCAATCATATCTTATTGAAATCCTAAGTTCACATCTAGGTTGCAGAAACAGTTGCATTGTGCTTCGGGCACAAAGTTTAGATTCAGTACAACCTTTTCATCCGCAGACGGATGGTCAGTCTGAGAGGACCATTCAGACTCTTGAGTACATGCTAAGAGCATGTGTTTTGCCTTTTAGTGGAAGTTGGGAAGAACATTTAAGTCTTATAGAGTTTGCTAGTGTGAATGTTGAGTTTAGAAATACACAACTGATAATGGTTCGGTTTGAATATAAACCCAGGCAATGCAAATTTGGTAAACCATTAGGTGCATGATTTCAAGATAGTAAGATAGCATTAAAATATGTAAATAAACCTAGTGCATGCTTCCTGTTATGTTAATGGGTATGACTTAACATTTTCTTGAATTGACACGTTTCTCTGAGATATCATTAGAAATTCTGAAGTACTATTAATTATTTGTGTTATGATATGTAAGCAACTCTTAATTGAGTTATGTGATGCACAAACCAGGAATTTGGTTGACATGCACGTATTTCGAGAAATTTCAGACAATTGATAAATATTACAGATGGTTTCTTATTAGTGGAGAAAATTCCTTTTATTGGTGTCGCAAGATGTTCAATTACATGAATTCAGTATGTATGTGCCAAAAATTGATTGAGTTTGAAATATCTATGAATTTTAAATTTGCCTGCATACATGATATAAAGATTACTCAGTAATTACAATGATTTGAAATATACTGTTCTGCCAGTTGTAGAATGATACCGTATTGTGATTTGAATTGCAATCAAACCGATGAGATAATGGAAACCCTAAGAGTAGGGTGTTGCCATGTGATTACTGAATGAGGAAACCCTAAGAGTAGGGTGTTGGCATGTGATGAATGAATAAGGCAAATGAAGCCCTAAGGATAGGGTGTACGATGAATCAAGTATTTTGATATCAATTCTCAGTATCAGATGTAGTGATATTTAACAGTTAAATTGCATGATTTAATTTTAGTACCAAGTTGACATGCATTCTATTTATTTAAGAATTTTAGTTTGTTTGCATGAATAATATGATAATTTCTTGGTAATTACCATAAGTTGGGATATGTTATAACAGTTCCGAAAAGACAATGTCTCGTTGGTTGATCTGGAATCAGATCAGATGTGTCCTAGATTAAGGGACCTAAGCAGATGGTTGATCAGAGGATCAAGAAACTCACGAATTGTGAGATACCATTAGTAATATTTTTGTGGAGAAATCTTAACCTAGAGGGAGCTACGTAGAAAAACACGAGTCAGAAATGAGTAGCACGTCTCCTTTCTCTTTTAGGAATTTCGAGACGAAATTCTTATAAGGGAGGGAGATTGTTACGACCCATATCAGAGTTAGTCAATAAATACCTTGAATTACGTAAAACACCTCAATTAGTGCTAAGTTTTTGTTAAACATCATGAATAATCAAGATAAGACAACATGTGAATCAATAGTCAAGATTTAATCATCTGAGGTAATTAATGATAATAGTAACGATGATTGTTGAGTTAATTGAGTTGAGTTGAGTGCTGACTAATGCAATTAGTGTTGAATATCAAATTAAATATCATGGTTAATCAAATAAGTTAATATGTGAATCAATAGTTGAGTTTGAATCACCTAAGGCGACTAATGATATCAATGTTGATTAATTAGTTAATTAGGTTGAGTTGAATACTCAATGTTGCAATTAGTGTTTTGACCTGATGTGACAAGCTAGTTAACATGATTTTATGCCCTGGGATGATAGAGAATCTCGTGCTTGAAAGTTTGCAAGAAAAATCACCCGAAACCGACTTCCGAGTTAAAAGATATGGACATTTGAGTGTTCAGGGACCTAGTGGTAATTTTTGATCTTTGCTGGGTAATTTGTATTCCGGCCCCTCCGTGAACCGACCCTTGTCTCTCCTTCGTTCTTTCCCACCCGATAGAACAGGGGAAACGGCACTTAGTTCCGACAGAGCAGAGTAAGGGGGGGGGGGATTTGGGCGATTTGGATTCCCTGACCTCGATTCAACGGCGCCGGCCTCTCCTTCTCCTTCCTTTCTTCTTCTTCCCTTCCCTTCTTCTTCCTTGTCAGCCGCAGCCCGCCCAACCTGCTAGGGCGGCGCCCCTAGCAGCAAGGCCAGCCAGCAACTGCTGCACGGCTCCGGCTAAGGGAGCCCGTTTGGGCGTGAAGAACAACATGAAATCGACACCCTCAAGCTTGGCTTGAAGTTCAGATCACGAATCTGCAACCACCTAGCTTCGATTCAGCCCGTAGCCAAGATTTCCGGTTGTGCGTGAAGCTGCTGTTGCAGCAGGTTCGTAAACTGGAAAAGACCAGAGGTAGAAGACGATCCGAAATCGTCTAGAATCCGGCCCTGGACGCATGAGACACCAAAGAAAGGTAGCTTTGGCTTTTGATTGAGATTCCAAATCTAGAATCTGTAGACTATAGCCTTAATTAGGTGCTAAATCGAGTTCGTCTACAATGAGATTTTCGTTTCTGTGCAGGTGCACGGCGTGCAACTCAGTTTGCACGGCGTGCAACTCAGTTTGCACGGCGTGCAAAGTTACAGATAGCGGAACGAGTTTCTGCCCAGGTGCACGGCGTGCAAATCAGTTTGCACGGCGTGCAAGGTTGCAGAAAAGTAGAATAAGGGTGCATTGAAGGTGCACGGCGTACAGCTCAGGTGCACGGCGTGCACTCTGCTGTAAAGGGCAGAATTAGGCGTGGTTGTGGACGTCTTTCGGTGTATACGAACACACCGAAGTGGGTGAGTAGTAGTTCATTTAGAAATCAATATTTAACTCAATTTAAATGTTTAATTGCTTCTGTATCAATTGATATAACTTCTAAACAGTATAGTTCATACAATAGTGTATGTTAGATTCATTAGAATTGAACTACGTGATATGCTTAATGAAAATGATGAAATTTCATGTATTATTGTTGCAATGTATTAACTGATTTCAAATATTGATGTTTAGCATTGAAACTGGATGAATGATTCTGAATCCTGTTTATTTATGATAAATATATATATGTGCTTTTGTGATGTTTAGATTGTGCAAAATGCATGAAATGTGATGTTACTGTTTAAATGTTTATTTGTTAATCAAGTATAGACCTAGATGCCCTAACACCGTAGAACCCCTAACTGAAGGTCTGTTTCTTAGGGGTGAAACTCGTGTCCAACATCAACCGGTTGAGTAATTCTGGTGGCACGAGGAGAGAAAGAAAGGCAGTGTCTAACAACAATCGTGCGTGTGTCACGATGGCACTGGGAAAAAGAAAAAGAAAACTTGGTTATCTAACATCATTCGTGCGTGTGTCACGAAGGTAACCCTGTGACTCTCCGCCGGTGTACTCCGGTTAAAGGAGGAGTCGGGTGCACTCAGAGTAGTGCTTTGAGGCCGTAGAGCCTATGTTCTGGCCGGAGAGCCAGGGGTCCTGTAGCAGAGCAGGGCTGGCGTCAGACTTAGCATTTCCCGGGTGTGTCGCTAAGTCTTGTACGGTGGGACCGTAGCATGGACTTGTTGCGGATCTTTATATGCAGAGTACACTGCATATATTTAGGGCATAATAAAATGAATAAATAATCATGTAGGTTCACAGTAAATTTATATAACTGTTCATTTACCTGAATTACCTGTTGATGATTTAGAATGTGGTTATTAACTGTATATTTGTTATGTATTTAGAATTGCCTTGCTTAGTTCTGCATTTATATTAATTTCAATTTATAAACCTGATGAGTTGTTTATTGATAGCTAAGTGAAATACTATTCACTGAGCGAGTAGGCTCATACCTCTACTCAAAACATTTTCAGGTTATCATCAGCAGCAGGAAATCAGAAGGATCGATTTATCCTTACGCCTAGTCGATAGAAGGTTCGTAGTTGGTAGTTAGAGGTCTCTTAGTCCATTCCCCTCGATCCTCGGGACAAGGTGTGAGTGAGAGAGAGAATGTCTTTAAAGATGTAAATATTCTGTTATGCTTTATTTATGTCAAACAATGTAATATGTTGTAGATTCTGCGTATATTGCTATTCAGTTAATAAAGATGCTTCCGCAAATTTGTTTAGTTTCATTTTACAGCGTAAATCGGATTATCCTATTAATCTCTTTAAAAGGTTTTAAAAAGTGAAGAGTGGCTGGCTTATGTGTAAATCCCATCCTGTCACGTCTTAATCTCGTGGTTTGTGGTTAATGTGAGATTGGGGCGTGACAGAAATCCTACATATTGGGGATAAATATCTATAGAGGTAGATCTAGAAGGATTCTTGGACTAAGTTAGAGCACATACATTGATAAAGTGTTGAAGTAGTTTAGCATGGAGAACTCAAATAGAGGAAACCTTCCAGCATTTCATGGAGTGACCATCTATAAGAGTCAATGTCCCATTTCTTGTGAAGAAAGGGAACACATGAGTTTGATTCCATATGCGTCAGCAATTGGATCAATCATGTATGCAATGTTGTGTACCCGTCCAGACATCTCGTATGCCTTGAGCATGAAGAGTAGATATCATCTAGATCCAGGTTATGCTCACTGCACAACCGTAAAGAACATCCTCAAGTACTTGAGAATGACTAAGGATCAATTCTTTGTCTATATCAAAGAGGAAGAGTTGGTGTTAAAGGGTTATATTGATGCAATCTTCCAGACTAATCAAGATCATTACTAATCATAATTAGGATTTGTGTTTTGCCTAAACAATGGAGCTGTAAGCTGGAAAAGTTTCAAGCAAGAGATAGTTGTTGATTCTACAACAAAGGCCAAGTATATTGTTGCATTGTGTGCAACAAAGAAGGTTGTATTGGTCAAAAAGTTCATTATAGAACTTGGGGTCGTTCCAAGCATCAACGGCGCAATTGATCTATATTGTGACAACAATGGAGATATTATACAAGCTAAGGAACTCAGATCACATCAATGCTCATGTCATATACAAAGGTGGTTCCATCTCATACAAGATATCATACTGTGAGGATATGTAAAGATTATAAAAGTAACAACTAGAAACAATGTTGTTGACCCCTTAACAAAGGCACTTTCATAGCAAAATCATGATGGTCATGTTAGATTACTTGGAATATGATTCGTGGGTGATTGGATCTAAGTGCAAGTGGGAGTCTGTTGGTATGTATGCTTAGAGCACTAATCATGAGATGATTGAAATGGTATAAAAACTTTTAAAATAATTTCATTATTAATAAAGACAAGCTTCCAATTTATTCTATTTAGTTTAGTTATGAGATGATGATGTAACATAAAAATCTCTAGAGAATAATATTACTCAACTACGTATTTCTTCAAGTATGTGACTTGGAAGAAATGAGATCATATGGATGTTTAGTGTATATACACATATTCTCGTTATGTCCATGATTAGTTGTTATTGTGGAAGGTTGATAGACAATAATAACACATAAGATCAGAGTTTGAGTTGGTTGATGATAGAATCTCATTAGTCATGATATTGTAATATTAAACCAATCACACAAATACATGTTAGAGAACATTGTATCAGACAGACCCACTGTGAGAGTGACACATGGAAGCCATCATCATAGAAGTCATAGTCATCTCTCACGGTGATGGTGGTGGTTGTGGTTCTTAGACTCAAAAACATGGCACTCATCACATGTCGTTGGGTATGCATTAACATCATCAAACGTTGTCCTGAAACATGGGTTGTTATAAAGGTGATGATTGGGTGACTTTGACACATGGGGATAGATTGTGAATGGTAGAAATGGATTATGTCCCTCCTACATGAGTTTTATGTTCTTGGCCTCTTGATTACTGAGACTGAGAAATGCATGGCTATGCACATGTAAGTCAATCTGTGATATTGATCTTATATATATCTCATACCGTCTGTTCTTATTCAAGAAATAAGATTTAGTGATGAAGAGGGTGACTTCTCCATGCCTTCTGCACATCAGTGACAAAGGAACCATTCAAACACTACAACATCATACACAGATTGTAGGTTGAATTTGTTCTCCAACTTTCCATTTATTTGGATAGCATTGATGTGAGACTAGGCACCACTCAATGCTTGTTATGTCATAAGTTGTTATGGACATTCATTGTCAACATAATAGGGGACCTATAGGGTTACACACATAGGTCTCAACCTAGAAGAGGAGTTTAGTCTTGAATGATAGTTGAATTAAGTACTAAAGTTCTTAGATATTTGATTCATACAACAAGCATCCTGACTGCACTGCCAAATGCCCATCTAATGGCATGAGACATTCGTCTGGAGTGCCAAACGTCCGTCTCAAGGCTTGATATGGGTATTTGGGGTGTCATACCGATTTGAGTTGAAATTGGCTATGGATTGAACCGACCGACCCAACTCGGCTCACCAAATGACCATCTGGGTAAACGAGACGACCGTCTTGTATGGGCGAGATGGCCCAATTCATCTGAGGTAAGGTTCTAGATATTTCCAAGTTCATTTTGGTTGCAAATGACTTATTGTGTAAGAAAATTAATATGTGATATTAATTGGAAATGAATTGCCAATTTAGTGTGCAATTGAGAAACTATGAAATGGCCATTTTGTAGTATGTGATGACCATCTTGCATGCCAGACGATCATCTAGTGTTCCATAAGGCCATTTCAGTGGTCTTGGTTGCAAAAATTTGAGATCTTCTGGTCCCTTTGATACACGTCGGTTGCACACCAATTCACTAGAACAATTATCCTAGAGTTTAATCTTTTGTGAAAATAGGATCAAACGATACATGACAAGAAAGAAGCAGCTATGTGATTTATTTTCAAACAAAATACAAAAGGGGAACTTCATATGAATCCATTGGTCAAGGTGTTCACATATCCTTTTTTATCGTAAATAAGATTTTTCCACAGTCTCATCCAAATCCTTGTGAAGTCATTTTAGGCGTTCAAAATCCTGAGTTCCATGGTCGCATCTGCCGAGATTAACAAGTGATTAAAATGATTAATTACCTCATTTAAATCAATGATTTCTAAACCAAAAATCATTTGTCTAAAGTAGTCGTGTAAAAACCCAATCCTATTAACACATGGCTAAGGGGCTACTCTTCTCACCTCGATAACAAAACTACTCGCTACTCATATCGAGGATAGGAGAAACAAGGAGAGAAAGAAAAAGAGACATAGACCACAATTCTGGAATCTGTATAGATCCCAAGGCGGTGACAATTAAACGTCTTGATTGCTTTGTGACCCACTCCAAAATGAAAATGCGAGAAGAAGAACCACAAAAAGAGAGATTCTAGATGTAGAACAAAAGAACCAACTTTATCGCTTTGGAATGTAAAATTACACTAGAAAGAAAATAATAGAGTTTCACTACTCATTGCGTACAAAAATTGGGACCCTTTTCTTAGTGGAGTCCCCCCTCCTTTTATAGGGGAAGCAAGGGTGGAAATTCTACATAAAAGATTCTATAGAAGACTCCTATCTGGCAGCTGAAAACTTTCTAGATCTAGTTAATAGAGGAAATGGTTGATTTATTTTAATTATGTCGACTGCTCGCCTTCTTTTTGTTGTAGATTTCTACAATAGTGATTTTGAACATATTTTTGGACCATTCATAAGTTCGAAAATGTCCAAAAATATGTTTTTACTGTATATAATTCAATTCCCTTTCCAACGCATACTTGCCCATTAAATGCTGACTTGGGATGTGAGAGTTATGACAATTTTAGTGCGAGGTATACATTTAAATCAAACACTGCGGGGATTTGTGCAAAATTTCTTCTAAGGAAAAGTAGTCATTGAACCATTTTCTTAAAAAAAACAACCAAATATAATTAAAAATCCAAATAAATAAAAAATATAAACTAATACAATTAATTACAAAACTAACAAGATAAATAACAAAACAATCCTAAAAAGATATCTAAAAAATGTAAATAAAAAGGGTAAATATACATTTATCAAAATATCCCAGACTTGAATCTTTGCTTGTCCTCAAGCAAACAGAAAGACAAATAAAGTCTAATTTATACTCACAACATGTCATTCCTCACCCTTGTAACATCACTATAATCCTTACCTCTAAATTCTAGCCAAGTGATCTAATCTCCTAAAACCAAAAAGCACGAAATTCTATATTCCCTATCAAAATGATTATTATATCTTGCTTCTAAATCAAGATTTTGTATAAAAATATGCTTCATCTTACTTTCACTTTGACACTCTCAATTTTTTTCTAAGTTGTTGCACAAGAAAAGGACGAAGGGGGAGTGTTAAAATAAAGAACGAAGTGATAAATTTTTTTTATCCCTCCTCTGTTCGACTCGGGATTTTAATTTTGTGGAGTTGTAGCTACATTGCTCACATTTTTTTCTTGTGCACTTTGGCATCTTTTGATGATACACCCCTTTGTGGGGTATGAAATTTTTATTTTGGGAAGCATGTCAGCTCAGCCTTTATTTTTGCCTGGTGGTGATTTTTCCTTCTCTGGTTTAGAAAAAAAATAGAGGGAAGGAAGAAATGTTCTTCTTCTTATAACTTTCAACATTATTTTTTTTCTTCAGAGAGTGTCACTGATCTAGTTAGAATATTCCTATAATTCACATCATACAAGTTTTATAACAAGATAATCCATTTCTATAAATATAGGGAAAAATTATGCTTGGTTCTGATCAATTCCTTATTACTTTCCATCCATTCCAAGAAGTGATGTTATTAGGGGTCCTAGGTCACATGATGGTTTCAGACATAGAAATTTGTAATAAATCTTGCAAAAAGTTTTACTAAATTCAATTTAGGGTACAATGACATTTGTCTACTTAATGGGCCGACTAGATAATGGCCTTTTTATAACTTAATGATATTTGTCTACTTAATGGGCTGACTAGATAAAGCAAATACATGCAAAACCATGAAAAGGAAAAATAAAGAAAATAAGGAAAAAGATAGGGGTGGAATAGAATCGTACCACCCACCTCCACCCTAGACTTAGACTTTTACTCATCCTGAGCAAAACCTAAATCAGAGATGGAGGGAAGAAAATTACTCTGGCAGAGGAAAGTTTGAAGATGAAGGAGGATTTTAGTAGTAGATACCCCAATAAGGGGAGTCAGGGTTAGGGTAGGCCTAATGATGGTAGATGGCATTCATCCAACAAATCAACAAGTTGGATTGCCAATCTCTCAATTTTTTTTCCTTTTTTTATTTTTTCTAGAATAAGAACTGAAATTGAAACACAAGTGTTAGATAAGACAAATATAGAAGAAAATTGCCTCCCAATAAGAGCCTAATTTTATGTCAAAGGCCTGACAGAGCTAGATCATGGAACTATTTTAGGCTCAGGAGGGGGAGGTGGGGGTTCTTACAAGTCAAGGTCTTCAAGTAAGGAGAGTTGATGTGCCTCAAAATATTGAAAATCCTCAATGGTGATTTACCATTCAAGCCAATGTCCATTAACCTTAAACTCCCCTAAAATTTTGTCCCAAAGAAGAAAAGTGCCATGAGGGTAGGGACGCTTGACAAGGTAGGGTCCATACCATATAGATTTGAGTTTTTTTGGGAAAAAGTATTAATCTAGAGTTATACACTAAAACTTGATCTCCCTCCCTAATATCCTTTCTCCTAATACGACCATCATGCCATAGTTTGGTTTTGTCTTTGTAAATCCTAGCATTTTTGTAGGCAGTCATTCAGAGCTCATCTAACTCTTACATTTGCAAAAAAGGATTTTCACCTACAATAGATAAGTGAAAATAAAGAGTTTTGATGTCCCAATTGGTCTTATTCTCTAATTCTATTGGTAAATGCAATGATTTCCCATAAATCAATTTGAAAGGACGGGTGCCTATGGGGTTTTGTAGGCGGTCCTATATGCCCACAAGGCATCACTGAGTTTTAAAGCCCAATCGGTCCTAGAGTGATTTACTATTTTCTCTATGATGGACTTGATTTGCCTATTTGACACCTCAACTTGACCACTAGTCTGAGGGTGGTAAGGGGTGGCATCCTTGTGATGGACACCATACCATTTCAATAAGGACTTGAAACTCTTCTCTAAGAAATGGGAACCTCCAACAGAAACTACAGTATGAGGCACCCCAAATTGAGTAAAAATGATATCTTTGAAGAGTTTCTTCATATGCTTGGAATCACATGATTTGGTGGGGATGTCTTCAACCCATTTGGAAACGTAGTAAAACGCCACCAAGTTATATTTGTACCTACAAGAACAAGGAAACAAACCCATATAATCCACCCCCCAAACATCAAAATTTTCAATCTCCTGCCAAGAAGTCATGGGTATTTGGTCTCTCTTAGATATGTTGTCGGTCCTTTGACATTCATCACAAGCAAGGACAAAATGGTATGAATCTTTGAATAGAGTAGGTCAGAAGAACCTATAAACCTTCCTAGAAGTTTTCTAAGAGCTCACGTGCTCTCCAGTGGGGCCAACATGGCATTGCTCAAGTATGTCATGAGCCTCTTCCTCAGTAACACACATGTCATAAAGTTCGTCTAAACACAATATAAAAAGATACGGATCATCCCAATAATATTGTTTTACATCATGCAAAAATTTAGCCTTAGGATGTCCCTTATATTTGGGGTGAAATACACCTGCAACTAGAAAATTCACATAATCTACAAACCAAGGATATTGGGATTTCATATTTAACAATTTATCATTAGGGAGGGAGTCATTTATGGGGATGCCATCATCATCAAACAATAAAAGGTGATTAAGATGGTCGGCAACAACATTTTTGCAGCCCTTTTTGTCTAGGATTTCTAGGTTAAATTCCTAAATTAAAAGGACCCAACGAAGAAGGCAAGGTTTAGCATCCTTTTTGGTCATCAAATATCTAAAGGCCGCATGGTATGTGTAAACAGTGACTTTGGAACCTACCACATACGAACGAAATTAGTCAAAGGCATATACTACACCTAGCATTTACTTTTTAGTAGTTAAGTAATTCTTTTGGACTTCATCAAGAGTTTTGTATGCGTAAAATCACATGGTGCTTTTTATCAACATGTTGTCCATGAATAGCACCAATGACTTAGTCACTCGCATCACACATTAACTCAAAAGGTAGGGACCAGTCAGGGGTCCTGATGATGGGAGTAGATATGAGGACAACCTTCAAACAAAGAAAATTGGTCATGCAAGCTTTATCAAACACAAAAGGAGTGTCTTTTTGAAGGAGATTAGTTAGGGGTTTGGCAATCTTAGAAAAAACACGGATGAAACATCTATAAAAACATGCATTCCCAAGAAAGGCATGAACGTCCTTGACGGAATAAGGTGGTGGGAGTTTTGAGATGTCCTCGATCTTCGCTCTATCCACTTCAATGCCACCGTTTCTCACCCTATGGCCTAAAACAAATCCTTCAGTCACCATAAAGTGACACTTCTCCCAATTGAGGATCAAGTGTGCTTCCTTACATTTTTCTAAAACCACAGATATATGATGGAGACAAGATTCAAAAATATCTCCATAGATGGAGAAATCATCCATAAAAACCTCCATGATTGTTTCGGTCAATCCATCAAAAATAGAAGACATGCACTATTGAAAGATGGTTGGAGCATTGCACGACTCGAATGACATTCTCCTGAATGTAGAAGTGCCAAACGCACAAATGAATGTTGTTTTCTCTTGGTCGTCCAAGTGAATGAGGATTTGATAGAAACCTGAATAACTATCAAGATAGAAAAAATATTGTTGATGGGAGAGGCACACTGGTACATGAACTAGGAAGAGAAAGGGGAAATGATCTTTCTTACTGACCTTATTTAGTTTCCTATATTCGATACACATCCTCCATCATGTGATAGTGTGAGTGGGAATAAGCTCATCCTTGTCATTTTTCACGACAGTGGTACCCCCTTTCTTGGGGACGACCTGAACCGGGCTAACCCAAGGAGAGTCAGAGATGGGGTAGATGATCCCTAAAATCAAGATCTTGAAAACCTCTAGATGCACCAACTGTTTTATGTTGGGATTCAATTCCCTTTGAGGGTCTCTAGAGGGTTTGTACTCTTCTACCATAGGAATTTTATGCATACAAATGGATTGATCTATTCCTGTCAAATCAGCCATTTTGTATCCTAAGGTAGATTTCCTCTTCCTAAGTTCAGTCATTAACTTGGTTTCCTATTCATTGGTGAGATCAAAGTTAATGCTAATAGTATAAAGCTCTTGCTCATTAAGGAAAGCATACTTAAGACCTTCAGGGAGGGGCTTCATATCAGGTGCCTTCGGGGGTTCCGGTTCTACATCTACAATGGAGATCACTTTTAGGTCATCAAACTCCTCATCATGAACCTCCTCAAAGGTGTCTAGTTGATGTATGAATTCATCCAAATGCTCATATTCAAATCCACATTCAATATGGGTTACAAGGGCATTTTAGAGGGGATCCTCGACTAATTCCCATTCTTCTCTTAATTGTTGCAACTTCTCAATACAATCAAGAAGATAGACTTCTTCTTGGAGGATTGGTCTGTGCATGCTTTCAAATACCCTAAACTTTAGGCTTTGTTCTCCTAGGTGCAAGAAAATGGTTTCGGCCTCAACATCAATCAAGGCACGAGCAGTGGCCAAAAATGGATGCCCAAAGATGATGGGGTGCCTTAAGTCTTACTTTATGTCCATGATGATAAAGTCATATGGGACATATGGATTCCTACCAACTCTTATAGGTATGTCTTCAATGATACCCATTGGTTTTGTCATGGATGAGTCAGATAATTGGACGGTCATGGCGGTAGGGAGCATGTCAACAAAGCCTAGCCGCCTGCAAATACAATAGGGCACAATAGAAATACTAGCGCCTAGATATGCAATACCCTTCCTGTAAGCATTATCACCTAGGTAGCACCCAATCCCAAAGGAACCAGGGTCTTTCTTTTTAGGCATCTTGCTTTGGATAATAGTAGAGGTGTTCCTAGCAAGAATGATTGTCATATACTCGTTGGTGTGATACTTCCTGGTTAAAAGAGACTTCATGTATTTGGATTAGGTCGGCATGTCATCCAAGGAATCAAGAAAGGGAATATCTACATGCAACTTTTTCATAGCTTCCCTAAATTTCACAAAATGAGTGTCAAGCCTAGTTTGCTTTAGGTGGGCCCGGTAAGGTAGACAAGGTTTGTAAATGGGAATTTATGTCTCATCAATTTTCACCAATGGTTCCACATGAGAGGGAGTGGGAACAACAGTGGTGGGTGAGGGAGGAGTTTCGATGACCACTTTATCATCATCATCTAAGTCCAAGGAGACAACTACAAGTTTCTTTGAGGGAGGAGTATGAATCTTACCTGCGCAAGTGGAAACAACCTTTAGTTATTTGGGATGTTTTGGGTTGTTCTCAAGTGTCCAGTGAAGGTCCCTGCATGGGGTTTTATTGGGTAAAAAGATGAGCAAACTGAGTGTCAGTTGACTTCTGATATGCTATTATGATTTTCTCTAAGATTGAAATCCTATCCTCTGCCACAAGGGTGGGGACATTCTATTGAGGTGGTGGTTGATGAAGGTTTTGATATTATTGTCCTTAGTAAGGTCCATGGTTTTGAAAATTTCCCCTAAAGTTCCCTTGGTTCCCAAAATTCCTTTAGTTGCTATTGTATGGAAAACTCAATGTTGGATGATAGTTGGCTTGGGGTTGTGTGGGTATTTGTGGAGGAGGAAGTTGAGATGAGTTTTCAACTCCTGAGGGGTTTCCATGTTGAAATCCAAGACAATTTCTAGTTTAGTTTGGATTTTAGTAAGCCTAGACCAGGATACTATGGATAGAGTTAAGATCCTCCACTTGTTGACCAACATCAGAATGCATAGCAGTGTTGTATATATATTGACATTGGAGGGTAGCATGAACATACCCTTGGCATATCCCACATAGAGATTCTGTAGACCTCATTTGTTGACGTTGTCTTTCATAGGCATTAAATGAGGATTCCAAGCGGTCTTGTTTCAAAGAGATCAATTTAAGAGCTTCAACAATAGTATGAATGTCTGGCTTTACCTTAGCCTTAGCAACTTTTAGGACCCCATCGGCTCCGCATCTAGCTTGGGTTCCATATGATCTCTTAACTACCTCCCACACGCTGCTTAGGTTTTGGAACATGAAATTTTCTCCAGATGAGAAATCAAGAAAGTTCTTGGTGTCATCATCAACACCATGGTAGAATATCTCAATGAGTTGAGATTATGATATGTCATGGTGGAGGAAACGGTGGAGGAGTTCCCTAAATCTCTCCCAATCTTCTCCTAAGGTTTCTCCAGGGACCATTGAAAATAAAAGGATTTTTCCTCTGATCTCATAGGTAATAGAAGGGGGAAGTATTTGTCCAAAAATTTTGTTGGAAGTGCATCCTAAGTGGTAATGGGGTTTTCAGTATCCATGGCTTTATGCCAACTGTTGGATGCCCCTGAGAGAGTATTTGAAAAGTCTAAGTCTAATGGCATCTTCAGAAATGTCTGGGATCTTGGTCAAGGAACTAAGGTTTGTGAAACGTTGGAGGTGATCTTGACAACTCTCACCCTTGTTCCTAGAAAATGGTTTGTTCTGAAGCATGGTGATCCATTGAGTGCGAATCTCAAATTGAGGGGAGTAATCGTGAGTGGCACAACTTAGTGTTGTGCATATCTAGTTTTTGGAATGAAAAAATCTTTTAAGTGTTTTTATCTCTCTGAGCGTCTTCTATAGCCTCTTAGTCAGCGATATAGGATGCGTGCAAGTTGGCTTCTTGAGCCACGCGTTCATCCATCATCAGCTCTCTTTGAGCAGCAAGTGTTTGCTCAATCCTACGAGCAACCTCCTCTTTGTCCATCCTAAGTCAATTTTTTTTATTTAACCAATGGAAAGTCCTTTCTGGCTTGGGATAAAAAATTGAAGGCGTAAGATCGCTCGATGGGTGGTGCATGCACCGTTATACAGATATATTTGAGTGAAGAAAAAACGTACTGTTGGAATGAAAACTCAACAGAAAGATGAGATAGTACTTTCAGAATGTTACTCAGAAGGAATAAAAAAAAATTCATAAATTTTTGAGGTTCGAGAAAAAACGATTCATTATCTTTATTTTTGTGTTTAGTGAAGCATCTGATAATATTAGTTGGTTTGCAACCTCATGTGTTGGATTTGGGTAAACTTTCCTTCCACATATTTAAATCTAGGTTTTTTTTACATGCAACCGTGAGACTCGCACCCATCACGACTCAACCTAGGCTCAATTCACGCACCCATTTAACAGATCTGAAGCCGATGCACATGAATGGAGATGAAGGGGTCACGGTTAACTAATGTATAAGATCGACGCAAATTAGCACTGTCCAGCAATCCCTCGGTAATGATATTTGAATTTTCTTCTTTTCTGTATTGTTGTACGTATATATATCACTAATTACCGCTTATTTGAATACTTCTTTTTGTACTTAATTTCTGACTTGGGATGTTGACTTACATTGACTTGAATCAGAATTTCCTTCCACGTTTGTTTATTGGACCACTTTTTGGACTGGCCATAGCACTGTGTTGTTGTTTCGTCTATCTCATGCAAAAACGCCCAAAGAAAGATATAGAGAAGTAAAGTCAAAACCTGGTAATCTCCTCACGGGTAAGGAACCATCTTGACGGCCAAGCGAACCCGTTAAATAAATTGGTGGAAAGCCCTGGCAATTTTATTTCTCCACGACCAATAATCATGGTAATGGTAACTTTATTTACCAGAAGCGGATACAATTTTGTAATCTTAACTGTCTTGAAACAAAAAGGGGGAGCTAACTTCCTACAGCACAGACAAGTGACTTCAGTAGCTAATGGAGTATGCTGTCTAGCTTTGCATATTTTCACCCGTGAGGAGATCTGAGTACTGTAATAAAAGAGCAACCAAGTTGTGGGCCGGTGTCCATGATCCACTGTTCCATTCTAGACGATGAGTGAAAGGAGGTGTTCCCCGAATTCTTCTTTGGCATTCTTGTCTATGGGTTCGTCGCCGAGGTAGAGGTTGAAGAAAGCCTTGCACAGAAGCTCGCTCTTCACTTTGCTCACCAGTACAAAGCCCACTGCAATCGCCCCGTAAATGGAATAAGAAAAGAAAGAACAAGGCAACACGTACGCATGTTTGGAGATGACCGGCGTGCGGTTTTATACTATATACGTACTTCTCGTTTCGAGAGTGAATCCAGGGAGGCGTGTGAAATGAATGGCAGACCCAGGTGGGATGTGCAGGTTTTCGTCGAGGCTACCCAGCACCCTGTTCATACAAAACCCAACAAACCATGCATGATTTATCCGCAATGAAACGAAAATAGGAAAACACAGAGAAGTCAATCCAGATCCAACTGAATATATACCAAATCCCCATGCACGTACTTGTTGAGTAGCTCGTCGTCCTTGTGCCCAGCCAGCTTCATCATGGCGCCACCGACCTCCTCGGTGAAGCTCTTCTGCACTTTGTTTACTGTCGGGTCGCTGTCCCGGATCTTCATGCATAGTGTCATCTCGGCGTAGTCGCCGTCGATCACGGCCTGATATACCTCCTTAGGGGTGTCCGCCTTTGCTGCAGGTTCGGCGGTAGAGTCGGTGGCTAGAGCGGTCTTCATCTTCTTGTCATTGAGGATATGCGACAGCCTGATGTTGATGACGTACAGACCTGAAAGGGATGCATGGCGTACGGAAGAGGGCGGGATGTATACCATCAGCGATGATCCGATTAGAGAGGTCGGCGCTGTGTATGATCGAGAGATGGATGAAAAGCAGTATTAAATTATACCAAAGGCGTAGGTATGCAGTTCGCTGGCTGTGCCTTCCTTCTTCCTCATCCCCATCGTCGCCAGCACTTTGCCGTCGATTAGTTTGGAGAACATGGTGTTCGTCTTCGGCTCCCACACAAAATCTTGCTTCATCATCTCCTTGGCAGCTGCAGCTTGATTCCCTCCCATTCTTTTTTTTTTTTAAGTTTCGGCCACTTGTTTGCTGTTTTTGCTCCTGTTCTCTTTGGCCTCACTACCTTGACTTGTAGATGCTGGTGACAGACGGCCCGACCGGGCGGGATAGATGACAGCGTTAGAATGATAGTAAATACGGTGGTTCGTGCCTATTAAACATCCGTCCACCAAGAAATAATCACAAGAAACATCTTCCTCGTATGTGACGACAGCCACACAAATAGATACAAGCAGTGGTGTGGGTGCTCTGTTCTTGGGAACGCTTGCCCTGCAGTATTCCATTCTTTGCCATGTTTACCTATCTTTTACGAGTTCGGATTTACTGTTACGGTTTCTCTCAGGAGTAGGCTGCTCCTTTTGTGATTCATTTACACGTGTCTCTACCCATTGAATGGTAGGGTCTGGATTTTACTCACTTAACACGTGTCAGCATCTTAAACAAGGTGCAGCCTGTTTCTTAACAAAACCATAACAGCAAATCCTGGGGGATCTTTTACTGGGTAATCGGACTGGCACTAAAGAACCCAGAATGTGGAGTCCATCACACCGGCTCAACCTCTCCACCTAAACCATCATTCTCTGTTGGGATCTGAAGGTAAATGCCGCTGCTGCGCGCAGATGGCATCTTTTTGGTTGTAACTACATCCAGCTAATTCAAAAGTTGCAGATCATGTTCCATCAAAAGGATGATTTATTCTTAAAAGTGGTATTAATCAGCTTAGATTAATTTGATCATTTTGTAAAAGATGGCACAAAAATAATTATATATTTGACGTGATTTTTCTGTAAAACTCCGTATCAAACATCTAATTCTTTTTCATACTCATGAAATTTGGGTCAGGTTTCACTAACTAGCTTTTTTTTTGGACAAATCGGACTAAGATCAATGTGGTTATCGCATTTTTAGAAACTCAAAGAGATTTACATTATGTTTCGATTTAGTTTTTTTATAAAATCAAATTAATTCCAATGCAAATAGTAAACGATTACCTGTTGGACTTGAACCATACCTAAATTGTTACATGTTTTCAGAAAAGATCTCGTATATGACGGAACCTGAAATGGAATTTATATTGGTTCTAAATAGGTAATCACGCGTGCTTTCCAACTTTTATAGGTTTCGAGAAGAAGAAAAAACCCACTCGTTTGACGAGCAGTGTTCGAATCAACTAGAATATCTACTACCCTATAACTAAACACAAGTCACCTATTCTATAACTAAACACAAGTCATCTGTGTCTCATCGCGCTGCCAGCTTTATAATTATATTCTTGGGACCAATAACAACCGAGTTCTATATTTCTTACTCTTCAAGCCACACATTTGGTTGTATCTTTTTACTATAAAACATTAGAGCCCTCACGCAGTAGTTATAGATAATGAAAAATTGCTAGCGGACACATGTGTCCCGCTCATAGTGTCGAGAGGGTCTAGCTACCACTGAAAATATATTTTTTATTATATTTTATATCTTACTACCCTATAAAAAAAAGAAAAAGACCGTTTGTGGTATGTGTCTGTCTGTTAATCCTAGCAGTCTCAGATTTTGCTCAGCTTTCCTATGGTCTATGTGTGTGTTACTCATATCTGGTTAATTTCTAATGCTGCCATGTTACCCTTACCAATTTTGAATAAGTTGTCAGCTCCTGCAACACTTACATACACGGCTATACCAGGTGGTTGTAGATGTGTCTCTGATTGCTAATCGACCAATTTTGTGAATGGGGTGTGTGTCTGCCTGCTAATCTACCTGGTTGTTGTTTTTGTTTTTTTATTTTTGTTTTTATTTTCATTTTCATTTTCATTTTTTAGTTAAATAAAAGATGTGCTAATTAGCTCAGTTCGTCTGCGTGTTCAAATATTTTTTCTGGTAGTAATTGGTCTAGTCTATTTGTCTGCTTATAGGTCAGACAGAGTCAGTTGACTTTTAATCAGATGCTTTCGTTTACTATGTTTTATATAGATTAGTGCATGTTAATGCAGTGATCATCATGAGTCTAAGAAAAAATAGTTATGGTTTATATTTTGATAATGATGCGCTAATAGAGGGAGTCAACTCGTCAATTGATCGAATGTATTTGCATATGTTCCAATAGCTTGGCTATGTGCTCATTGATTTATTCATTTTACATTCTAACAATATGTATGTGTGTTAATCAATCCAACATATCAATCAATTCAGCATGTTTGTGTGCTTACAAATTAAAATGAGTTAAATGGATATTACTCGAGCTGCTCTATTTTAATGAGTTAGCCAATTTTATTTATAATTCATTTTGTTTCCATTTAATTTTTAATTTTTGTTTGTTGATGCTAGAGGGAGTCAACTGGATATCGACCGAGCATTCTCTTTTAACAAATTGAATTTAATTATTTTTATGGTATATACATTAGAGATCTTATTGTGCTAATTGAATTTCTATTCACACAAGTCAGGTGTATGTGCCTGTGAATCGACATGTTTGTCACTTTAAAAAAAAATTACATGCATGCCACTTTTGCTTCTTCTTTTTTCATTTTTGTTTTAGATTTTTTCTTTTTTTTATATTTTTTTGAGCCAAATAAAAAGATGAAAATGTCACACAAGTGTTAGATTTAGGTATGTGTTTAAATCAGACCAGTTCGTGTGTTTTTTAATAGTTTAGGTATATGT
Source organism: Alisma plantago-aquatica (assembly GCA_963693085.1). Taxonomy (NCBI): domain Eukaryota; kingdom Viridiplantae; phylum Streptophyta; class Magnoliopsida; order Alismatales; family Alismataceae; genus Alisma; species Alisma plantago-aquatica. The sequence continues at coordinate 1,267,233,296 of OY856410.1, forward strand.
TCATGCTATTGTTCCAATCAGTGTATGTGTTATAATAGTTTGTGTAGATTGACGATAGAGTGAAAGGGTTCACTCTGAATCCGATGGGGCATTAATGCAATTGTAATCACGAGTCTAAAGGAAAAAATAATTTTAGTTTATATTTTGGTAATGACGCGCTACAAGTCAGACTATGTTCTCCAGAAGCTTGACCATGTGCTCATTAGTCTATTCATTATTTGTGTGCTAACCACATATATGTGTGCTAATCAATATAACATGCATGTGAGCTAATCAAATCAACATATTTATGTAGTTATAGATTAGAATGAGTCAATTGGATGTTGATTGATAATTTTTTATTTTATTGTGCATACCATAAGAAGACAACTGGATATTAGTCAAGTTATTCTCTTTCAACAAGTTGTATGTAATCATTGTTATTACTAATCATGAAACCAGAGTAAAGAACAATTTTTCGGGTTGGATTTGATTAATGATCAAGCATTTTATCATGTGTAATAGTATATGTCAGAGATTTTATTATGCTTATTCAACTTTTATTTACGTGTTTAGAACTCTCTTTTAGCTAGTGTTAAGAGAGTCAAAAGGATCTAAAATATTGCATTTGTAAAAAAAGATTTTTGACACAAAATAACTTTAGCTTGTTGTGAGTTTTTTTATAGAGTAACGATGATCTGATACAACCTGTTCCAGATATGTCGGGTTCAAGAGGAGTAAATAAAAAAGAAAAATCTATAGATATGTATAGAAGAACATAAAATTTAAAAACATAGAGAAAGCAAGATATAGACTAGGCCATGCAAGAAATTTAAAAAATATGAAGCCGTATAAAGGTGGTTAAATATTTCCGCTTTATTAGAGGGAGTTTAATCGGAATTTTGTCAAAACTATTTCTTTTTTGGAATTACAAAAAAGGAATTTTATTAGTGAAAAACTTCATAATATGTGTTCTTTGGGAAAAATCACTTCCTTCATACATCTTAACTTTGTCATTTCATACATGCATGTGAGAGACACAAACTTTAATGTAGAAAGATGGAATGGTAAAAAGAAATCCATAACACAACAAGTGTTATAAACTAGAGAAAAGAAGATTGAACTGAGGTTGTGTTCCTATCATATGTATTGCACAAGTAGTGTCTCCAAGAAACTAAATGGTTCAACCAAAATTAATTTTGTTTGTTGTTTTGTGTAGTGTGGCAAAAGGGAGAATTTTATCAATTGTTTGTCCATCCATAGAGATGACTTGTAGATAACTTTTTGTTGTATACAGTGACAATTACAAACTAGTCCCCATATTGTGTGTTCCACAAATGAAGGTTTTCAAATGCTTAATCCTCACATGACTAAGGGTTTTGTATCACTTTTTTGATGTAGCATACTAGAAATTCAGTACTAATGATGAAACCCTAAAAACAAATATATAGGGATCATAGATCTTTCTAGCCAGAAGTTGTCATATAAGAATTTTCCCTTTTTACAAAAAAAAATATCTAACTCCGATCACATTGTTAGGTGGGATCATTATAATATATACATGTAAAATAAAAATTAAGATAATAATATATTAAGCAGGAATGGTGTGTCTATTATAAATAATTGATGATTCCTATTTTCAAAATAAGTAATAATCCCTTAAACATATAATGTATCATTACTCATCACATTCATAATGTTGACTAAACAAAATAAAGAAATGATATATCTAAGTCCAATATTTTTGTTGATGAACAATATAATCATGAAATACATTTTACTTAACCCTAAAATCAACATAATGAGCAACAATTATACATGTATGTCATATTCCTCTACAAGTGTTTCATATACTTAGGTAAATGATGTAAAGACATGAAATAGTAGGTTCTAACCGTTTGATAATAATTGGAAGTTACCTTAAAAGTTATATTTGTATATTAATTGACATTAACAATGAGTTTGGATAATAGTTCAAATTTAATTGTATTATGATAACAAAAACATATCTACATATTGAATTGATTATGATAATATAGTTCTCTTTAGATGTAATGTTACCATTTTCATAATAATAAACCCTAAATCAAATGTATTTATTTTATATAAATGTGAAACTCGACTTGTGGATCAAAACAGACCCCAAGGCCAAGCATGCCATGGAGAGATAATTCAAACTAAAAAATGAATGATCCTAAGTAGTATACTTTACCAAATAGGAAGGAAAATGCTCAAATAAAATCTCTCACCGGATTCACATATACCATAATAATGAGAGGTCCACATTCCATACATTTTCATTTAGTTATCCATTGTTCATCAAAAGTGATCTATGTCATAGATCTATTTATTCAGAAGTAGACATGTTCATATTTGCAACTTTTACATAAGAGATAACACATATTTAATAAACTAAGTCACAAAAAATCATTGTATAACACACCCTTCCCAAAACTTGAGTGTATATGAATGATTCTATACACCACTTAAGATTATCCTCCAAAAGCTCACTACTACCCAAGAGATGGGGACTCTTAATTAGAAAACCCAGGAGAGGGAGTTGAGAAACTAAAAAACACTAACAATTTAATTGAAATTGGGTACATACACAAGGACTTTTAAGAGAAGAGAGAACTTGTTAGACATCCTGACAACTAGTCTCAATGGGCTAAACAAATCTAAAATTTCCTTATCCAAGGTGCATGATAAAAAATATGTGGAGATCAATGAGGGGAAGACTCCACTTTGATGACATGGTAAAAAAAGTGGATAGGAACCTCACCTCTTGATGCTCACTTTGTTAGAATAGTTATGAAACAAAGATGCACATCATATTTGAGTGCAATGTTATTTGCTCTATTATGGTTGTGTAAGGGTCAACAATAGAATCTTACCCATTAAACCAACCAATATATAAACATGACAAGTCTGAAAACAATAATTGAGCACATAATAAGTTCCAAGTGCATGTACCACCTATGAAGGGCCTTGGAAACTTGTTAGACAGCCCACTCGTCAGCTGTCTTATAGTATAATCTAAAAACTTCTTTGGTACTTGTTATGTTAATTTCATTATCTACTTATTATCATTGACTTGTAGTTAAGAGAGTGGGATTAGTTTAAGGGACGAGATATAAGTTACACATAGTGGTAGTTTGGGATGTTGATTGTTTGGTTTTCAAGTAACTTGGGATAAAAACTGTTCTTACTACCCGATTCATATAGACTTTTTGTAACATCCTCATTTTCAAGTATCATCTATATACTTCCTTAATTACTCTTTACCATGTGAAATTGAGGAAACTATTTGCATTTTTAGATTTATCACCCCTAATTTAGTCTACCTAAAATTTGTTAAGATGTTCTGATAATGTTTAGACCCTCAAATAAATTAGGCATTAAAACTATTTAAAAAAGTATATAATCCTAAATATTAAACCTTTAATCAACTAAACTAGTTTTATTGGGGACTATGTACATCAAGTTTCATGTATAACATGGTGGGGCATCATGCCCTACCTTCCAACAAAATTATATAATCCTAAATCAAAAAGCTTTCATTAAACTAGTTTTAATGGGGACTTTATACATCAAGTTTCATGCATAACACGGTGGGGCATCATACCCTACCTTCCAACAACTCCTATGTGGGACAAGAACCAGATCCAGATCCTTCCATGACCTATGCTCTCCCTACCCTCTATCTCTTTCCCTCTTTCTCGCACTAATTATTCTTCATACATAACCAAACCTATACAAGTTGAGTTTCAATGGGAAATCCTAATCAATCCAACTTCTTTCCCTCCATATGTAAGAACCCTCCTAGATGTTATCCAAACCTATAAAAGAACCCTCTCCCACAATCCTAAGATACTCAGAAAGAGAACTGTATCCTTCATTTCTCACAAATTCCACCTAAACACTACTTCCTAGTCACTCTTCATCAATGGCCATGGGCCATGTTGGAGTTTTTTTTTCTATCTTCTGACCTTTATGACGGACCATGGTGATTGAAAACCTCTATATGTCCCACCTAGAAGCTTCAAAGGAAGTCAGTTATACCTTCAATCTAATAATCCCCCAACTCAAGTTTTAGTTGTTGCTGGTGTTGGTCGTCGATTCCTGAGCAACTCGCCACTATATCACCTCTTTTCTTCACCGGGAGCTTTGGTTTTCTTTTATGAAGTCACATACATCCTTATTTTTCATCGCAATTCAATCTCAATGAGCTCCCCCCTTTAGTATTTTTTTCCAATAAGGTAGAATAGGTCATGAATCCCTAGGCTTAGAAATAGCCTAAACATGTGGTTTTTGGCCTTGTAGTAAGTCAAATAACTCGTCTCTAACTTTTGTTTCTTACTAGTGACCTGATCTCATTGTCCGATGCTCGAGGTTTCATCTTATTTTTATCATGATTTGTGTGTTCTTAAGCAACAATCATGGTGAATATTGACATTTTACCCCCTCCCTAAGTGTAGATTTACTTGTGCATATCACAACCATGTATATATAGGTCCCTTTTCCTTGTTTCAATTTGTGGTTTTTTGTATAGGGCAACAACTGAGTGCCCCCTACCGATTGGGCCATGCCATCATGGTGGGGGCCCTACTAACAATTTCTTTTCTTTTCCTTGTGTTGCTTTGTTTGTTATGCGATTGGTCAAAACATGTAGAAACCATAGTAAACCAACTCAACCTTAGAAAATACCAAATTTTGCCAACAAACTTATTTTAATTCCCTATATCCATGAAACATATTACATAGTCTACATAATATAATTTAATCTATGTTTTGTTTCTAGGAGTATCACCCTTTATGGAAGATAAAATTTGGTGTAATATAATTGATCTAGGGACATATGATTATGGATGCACTTTTCATACTCTGATGCAATTACTCTATTTTCCCTAAGGTCATATCTTTGTATCCTAATACTAAAATATAAAAATAATTAAGAAAATCCCTAATTAAGACTTATCATTGGGATAATTAAATGTGAATTTGATTAGTAAACCTAACCCTATATCTAGTAACCCTAAATTATAACAAGTCAAATCCAAATTTGAATAAAATGCTACATGATGGTTAACTTGGACCCTTATGCAAGAGATATACACATGATCCTAGGAACTCCAATCCTAACTAGCACCATATGATGAAGAGTAAGGAAGGGAACAAATATTAGGCCCTAGATCTTTTATAGGGATCCATCTCTTAAAGAACATGGAAGAAAAACTAACGTTTCATCCATCAATAGAGACTAAGATATGTGTTTGTAGATGGTTAAATCTTATGCCGGGATACTCTAAGAAGGCTAGAACTCTATCTAACCTTGCATGGATATGGTTGAGTTTGTCATGATGGGAAAATACGTGCACATTGCACCTAAATTTAAGCTAGAGATAGATTGGCTAGAAGAGTAATTGTAACGACCCCGCTTCCTGATAACCCCCAATCAAGGGAGACCAAAAGGTCGGAGACTTTATCCCAATATTTCAAGATCCATGGTTTGACATTTAATCAAAAATATTATCAAATTCTACTCTTACTAAACTAAAAAGCTGGAATAAAATAAATCTTTTTGCATACCTTGTAAAATTCGGATCTAGACTTCTATCCACAAAAAGTCTAACTAACTAATCCTCCTTGCACAGGTTAATTGTATCTTCTCAGTATTTCGATTTACTATTTGTCCATTTTCAGAATTGTACCTAAAATGCCGACAAACAAAATGTCGGTCAGTATATTTCTATACTCATATGTGGGGAACAATCACAATTTTCACAAATAGTTTCTAACAACCTAATTATTACAAATAATTTATTAACAATCCAAATTATTCCTTCAATATGACATTCTCAACCGCTTTTGCCCTAAACCCTGGATTACCCTCTCTTAGGGTTTTGTCCTTGCAAGGGACATAAGGCCACCTTCTCCATCCTGAGCTTGGTTCCTGGGGTCACCTCTCGTGGTGCACAATGGTCTTCCCCCCAGGGCTTGACCAACTCAGAACTTCCCTCTGGGGCTTGGTCTTGCAACTTACATCAGGGTGGCATGTAGGTTCGAGAATACACATATATAATTATTTGTGATACTCGTACAGACTTTATAGGATTGTATAATTGAACATCAAATAGTTTAGGTTGTAATCACTCGATAAAAACATCCAAGAAACATCATGAAACTAAAGGTGATTATTCATAATTAACCACATACCTGTTCAGTCAAATCAACAAGCTAACAATAATCCAAGCAAGGAAATATCACTATAGCAAAATCACCCAATAGTGGCATTTATTCTAGTGGCTTTTATAAAAAAAGTCACTATCTTTCTAATATACATGCATTTTTTATTAAAATGCCTCTAAACCACCTATTATAGAGTTTCTAGAAAGGACATAACATTAAAGGAATTTTTATTTTTAATTAGTGGCAATTTGAAATTGCCATACCAAATTAGAAAACTAATTGGTAACAAAAATTTTACTTCCCGCTCCAAGTTTTCAACTTCGTGCTCTAAAAAATCATGATAGTCCGATCTAGTGCGCTCTGCTCTTTCTCGATTGATACAACTCTCCGCTCCTCAGACTAGCACGTGGATCATCAACCTTGGAGATCGTTGCCCTAGAAAGGAACTTGCCTGTGATACTTGGTGATCGCGTGGAGCGCTCTTCTCTTTCTCGAGTGGTGGCAGCTTGCTCTGTTCCATTTGCGAGTGGAGGAGTGAAACTTGCCGGCCGTGCGTGGTCTTTGTCATCAATCAGGAACCTTCATCCTCCACCTATTTGGACCGAGCCAACCTGAAGCACCGCCATAGACTGACTCTGCCCCTCAGGCGTCGGCGAGCTCGAGTGAGGGACTCTAATCATCCAATTCCTCTAAGCTTTGAAACTTTCTAAAGAGGTATGTTGTCATCACCATATTTCCCTGCTTCATCTATTGATGGGGATATGTCTCCAATTATGTAGCGTCTATCTTTTAACCTCCCTCTTGTAACCAAGATTTCAGTGGTCACTCACCAGAGAAAATATGACATTTTTATAGCCACCTCAAAGTACAAATCAGTGTGGTTAATCTATTCAGGTTGCTCCTCCGTTGTTCTTGATATTTCTCATGACAATGACACCAAACCAATAGGATGAGTGAGCATTAAAAGATCTCAAGCGGTTTAGCCACCACATCTACATATTGTTTGTAGCTGTGAGTTGGAAAGGAACCATGCTAATTGATTCAACATATTCCTTAGGTAGGAGTTGCAAGAATACATCCAAGTCCCATCCTATGTTGTTCTCAAGGATTATCTCACACACATTATTCATATGAGTGGTGATTCAGATAATCTAATACTTGGCTTTGAAGTCCTCTAAGATTTACTGATTGGGCACAAAATATTTTCCTAAGGCAAATTATATAGGATTTCAATAGAGATTTTAACTTAAGATTTACTGATTTTTTCCCACAGTTAGCTTTAGTTGTGTTTTTTTATATGGATTGGATTGATATGATTTTTTCCATGGATATGAACCACCACTTTGTTTCATGCCACATTTTCCTCAATTTGGGTCATATTATTCAGGCCAGACCACATTTTGTATGCTTAGTTCAATTTTAGCTAAGTTTTTTGCCAAATTCTAGCCATCAGTAGGATTTAGACCTACCTTTAATAGGGTTTGGTTTCCATTTGAGCCAATGTAGTTGAACATGGTTCTTTTTCATGTGTAAAACAAGTTGCATGACATACTTTGCAGTCATTGATACATGTGTTAGGAGTCTGCAACTGGTCTGTAAATCATGATGGGGCTTTACTATGGTTGTTAATGTATGTTGACCTTGGATTAACCTATTTTCTAAACAAGTAGATGTCAATGATAATTTAGTTAACCAATCCCTATGATTGATCCTAATTCAGTTCAGTATTGTTTTGCATTCATACACGATCGTGCTAAAATTTGTAGTGTGCATTTCCAGTTTTAGGTTTGACTTTTTTGATGTTACAACTTTATTGTGTGGGGCATGACATTTTCAGTACATCCAATGCAATTAGTTCAGGGAAGACCACAATTTGTATGCCTACTTTAGGTTTAGCCAAACAATTTGCCAAATAGTGCTTGTGAGTTAGATTTAGACCTATCCCTAACAGGGTTTGCTTTCCACTTGGGCCAATACAACTGAACATGTCTCTCTTTCATGTGCCAAGCAAGCTACATGAAAGAATTTGCAATCATTGATACGTGCAGTCATTGATACTTTCTGGATGTATATGTTCTAAAGGTTTGTAGAAGGTGAGCTTGTAGAAGATGAGGTTGTAGGTTTGGAAACCATGTTGGTGGTTTTGAGGTTTACGACTTCTCCTTTGATAGTAGATGATAGGACCCAGGCTGCTGTTCATTTTTTGATTCACTTCAAAATGATTAGAATGTGCCTGGGTCCTTATTATAAGTATGTTCTTTTATACTTTTAAAAAGTATTTCAAACATAGTGTCATGTACTCATAAAACTAAGAGGCAGCAATCTATCCCATTTACATATAGGTCAGAGAATAATAACCTCAGATAACTCATTTAGAAAATTTACAATTTTTAGATTGATCCTTCTTGTCATAAAATTTGTGGTACTATCAAAATAATAAGATGATAAGATATCTTGTAGTAGTGTTTTGATAAACACAGAAGTACAAGACTATAGTAAAAATGTGCAAAGACACCACTAACCTCTTTAAATAGGTCTCACACCTTCTATAGTAGTGCATGGATACTCCAAATTAAATAGGTCTCACACCTATACAAAATAAGCCAGACACCATTAACCTCTTTGATATTCTAAAATATGAGTGTTGATTAAACAAATAGATAATAAGTGTCACCTCATTTTATGAAATACCAAGATACATCAAATTATAGAAAAAACTAGTTACTTCCTTGAAATTCTCAAAGAAGGATTAGTGAACATTGGACCGATTGCAAAGATATAGGACATGATCTCCTCTATTAGATTTCTTTTCAAGCTATCATGTATACCACAATAAAGTTGGTTATGATAAGCAATAAAAGGTTAACTGCTGTTATACAACTTTTTATGAAATTATATAACATCGTTATATGTACTTACACTTTGTTAATACTAATATTATGCAGTCTTTGTCCACCCACAACAACCACTATCACTACTACAGAAAATGCTTTGTACAACAGTTCCTTTTCTCAATTTACAACAGGTGTTAACCGTTGTATTAGATCGCGTGGTCTTATGGGGGTGCTTTACACAACATGTGATCGCATGTTGTAATAGATGTATTTTATACAACAGTTCAAACATGTTGTCTTTTAAGGAATGTCCTGTTGTAATATGGATATTTTACACAACATGTGGTGTACCTGTTGTAATATATATTATACAACAGTTGAACGACGTTGTCTTTCACGAAACACACCCGTTGTAATAGGGGTATTTTTTACAACATGTGGTTCACCCGTTGTAATATATATTATACAACAGTCGAAGCATGTTGTCTTTCACTAAACACACCCGTTGTAATAGGTAGGTCTTACAACATGCAGTGCACCTGTTGTAATATACATATTTATACAACAGTTAGAGTATGTTGTCTTTCCATACATTTAACCGTTGTAGTAAGATTGTTTAGACAACATGGTGTGTGTATATTGTAATATACACAATTTATACAACAGGTTATGCATGTTGTAGTTCACTAGAAACACCTGTTGTAATAGGTGTATTTTTTCCTGACAAACCTATTGTAATAGGTGTGGATAACACAACATGTGTTGTTTGTTGTAGAATCATACATTTTACAACATATTATTAACTGTTATCTTTGATTAGAGTTTGAAAGGTCATATATCGCACCAATTGTATTGATCAAATTAACCATATTATTAATAAATTATAAAAAATATGCAATTCTACTTTTTCATTTCACAAAAAAACACATAGTTGAACAAAATTTCCATCAAACCTTGAAAGAAACTCGTACTAAATTTAATTAATATTAAATCATCCATACAACGATTCAATAATACAAAGTACTGAGTATCCTCTCTAGAATCAAACTGAAAACTAACTAAAAAAGTTTCAAACATTGGTCTATGGTAAAGAACAAATGTCTCCCCCACATGTCACATAATCTTATGTGTGCTCAAGAACACATGTCGCCCACTCATTTCGGACCTCATCGATTTCTTCTTGTTTGAAGCAACGACCAATATACTTCGAATAATACTGCAATCATATGACAAATATATCAACATATTGTGATATTTTCAATTTATTTCGAAATTTCAACAAACTAAAAGAATATAATGTTAAGTAGCTTACACATTCAGGAATATTTTTATTTCTCGCATCAAAGATGTCTTTCATATACTTCAACACATAATACCCGCAATCTGTATTGTTCGGCTGATTTGGACACTATATAAAATAAATATTAATTTGTTATCCAAATAATTGTGAGAACTTGTTAGAAAATAAGAGGATGGAAAGGTATAAATAGCCAGAAAACTTAATAAAAGGTATGTGTAAATAGAATAAAAAATGCTATAAGAGTGAAAAAGGCATGATTTATTACTGAAGAAGGCATGGTTTATATGCCATATTTGATGATGCAAAATTTGCTCTTGCAAGAGGGGGATTTTGTAAGAGTGAAGAATGCCACCCTTCCAAAAGGAAGCTTTGTTAAACTGCAGCCTCACACAAAATATTTTTTAGATATATCAAACCCCAAAGCTATTTTGGAAATAACTCTCAGGAACTACTCGTGTTTGACAATTGGAGACAATATCATGGTAGCTTATAACAATAAAAAATAGGGTAAATTTTAGAGAAATACATTACGTTTCCTTATCTTAACAAATCTATCACCACGTTCTGATAATTGCATCCATATCACTTGTGGGTATATTATTTTTCATTTCTACCAAAGTGTTAACTCCGTTACTCTACCGGTCAACAGGCCACTCAATCCTTTCTACATTTTTCAGATGAACATGTGACCCACCTTCTCGGCCCTCCCCACATTTTATTTCTGGTCACCTATAATGACTAAAAGACTGATTTTGTTTTCTAAAATATGTGAACAACAGTTTAGATACTGACAGCAGCTAGCAGCCACGGTTGTCACCTATAATGCTATCTACCTTGTAGCACATCAATGACAAACTCAACATGTAATATCTAAATCTATTGTTGTACTCACCACAGAAGGCAGCTCTCAGACCATATAGATCATCTATATAATCAACTAGTATGAAATATGAATAATTGATTATTGGTGATTAACTAACTGATGAACCTTTTGTTTTCAATGATCTGTCCTAACAAACTTGTTTTGTCATTTCAAATTTGAAAAACTTGCAATGCACGTGGTGCTCATTGTTTACAAGGCAAAGATATATATAAATAATCTACAGAAAAATGCAAACTTTTTATGAACTATAAAATGAAAGGTAGTAAAACCTTGAGGTAGACGATGTGTGCCATTGCCCCCATATAGTTCGCCTTAATGAAATTTGCCCAGTATATAAACAATTAATCATTACTACTGATTCCTTCTTATATTGTTCAGAATCCAAGCTTATTTAGACAATCAGAACAAAAGTACAAAAACACTTGCAACTGAACTATTTGAGCTGAGATTTTATTCTCCTTTCCTATTTTAGTGCTGAAGACAACATACCTTTTGTTTAATTAATAAATCTCTACATGTCATTTTGCTTTTCGTCTATGATTGTCCTCTCTTTTGTGGTTGAATATTTTACCAATTTCTCCTTGAATTGTGTTATAATACAATTTGTCTTTCTGTAGGTTGGTGTAGTTTTAAACTATGACTTTTTGGCCTTGGACTCTGTATCAGGTAGTCTATCTTACCCACTTTTATTATGATGTTAATTACCGTTTTATTATAGTGTCTGTACAGAACTTGCTACTCTCAAACTGAGGATAACAAAAAAAAAGGAAAATAATTACAAAAGAATAACAAGAAACCAACTTGCCACAACCCAATGATCTTCAGGGAGAGACAAAACAGCAGCAACACTCAACCATCACTGATCCAGTGAGAGGGGAGCAAAGAGGGATCCATCAGCAACCTCACTGAGAAGAAGAAGCAGAAGCAGAAAAGCCCATCTTCAGTGAGAGGGGAGCACTGTAGTAGAGACAAAGAACCCGAAGGCACAACAGCAACTCAAGAGAAGATACCCACAAACATAACCAAGAAACCCATGTCCACGCCAAGTCAACAAAAAGATCAACCAACAGCAAGCAGGTAGACATGCAAAGGGGAGAGACAGAACTAATCCATCTCAGAACCAAAGGTAACCGTCAACAAAAGCCAGCAAACTCCACTATCACAGTCCATGAAGAGGGAACAACTCTCAACCACCTCGAAGTAAGAAAGGATCGCCAGAGTCAACTATATGAACATCTAGAGAAAGTAGAAGAAACGTTGCACAAGAAAAAAGAAAACTCTACCATCACAGATAGAAATCTATGAGAGGGGAGCAAACCAATCAAGGCAAGGCACAGACTCAACCATCACTGCATAGCAGTGAGAGGGGAGCAAGCTCAACCACACCAAATGGGAGAGACAGATCACAACCCGCTCAGAACCAAGGTATAACAACCAAGAAGCACCATCAACACTCGATCATCACAGATCATGAATAGGGAGGTAATTACCAACCACCTCAGAAAACCAACCCAGCTGATCAGGAAGAGAGCAACCAAGAACCAAGTAACCATACAAGACCATACTAAGCACTATAAAGAGTCGCAAGAGGAACTTCAGCAGCTTGCATAGAGCTAATCCAGCAGAAAACCGAACACCATCACAGAAAAAGCAAGGGTAAACCAGCAACCCAAGCAGAACTGAGGTGAGAGGGGAGCAAGGCTCAACCATCACAGAGCAGAACAAGAAGCAACAAGGAACACAAGACTCAACCATCACTTAAGTGAGAGGGGAGCAATGCTCAACCATCACTTAGCAGTGAGAGGGGAGCACCCAACAGAACAGAAGATATCAAAGAAAAGCTCAACCATCCCTATAACACTCGAACAGAAATCAAGAAACCACCTCGAGCTGATCAGGAAGAGAGAAACCAAGAACCATGAAGCCAAACAAGACCATACTAAGCACTATAACAGAGTCGCGAGAGGATCTTCAACAGCATACAGAGAACTATCCAGCAGAAAATAGAAACCCATCACAGAAGAAGCAAAGGGTAACCGGCAACCCAAGCAGCACTGAATCTATCTTGATGACAATATGTATATCATATATAACAATAAATATTAATATGGGTATATATCAATAAGTCTAATATAAAGTAGCATTTTATAGTGAATACCAATAAGAATATAAGCATTTAACAGTAGGTATATTGGTAAATAACAGTAAAAATAGCAGAAATAAACCCATGTCAGTTGAATGTTTCATGGTCTTACACTACTAAAAATTCCCTTGGTGGATCTATAGCAGCAGGTTCTTGTACATTCAATAATTATAGTCTATCTCGTGTTTTATCTTATATTAGCTAAATGTTGTACTTATCATTGTTTTATACTATTTTCCATTCTCTATTACCACTATCCTTCCCCCCACTCTTATCTGCAGCCAGCAAGCTTTTCGCTATCCTTATCCTTGGATTCCTATCCCCGCCTACCAACAATTATTGTGGAATCAACAACCATTGCAGTGATCATTACTTGCAGAGGAGGGAGGACAATGCAAAAAGGATATTTGTGATGATAGTTGTTGCTGGTTTGATTTTTCTAGTAGAGTATTGTAATGAGGACAAGGTGAAGAGGGGGAGTACGGTTAAAGGAAAGCTACTGACAGCAATAAGAGGTAGTAGGACATGTGATCTGATAACTTTACCAAATGGCTTATTCTTTTTATTTTCTTTAGGTTCTAAGATTTTCATGTTCAATCATACACTCTATCTTGTGTGAAGTAGTTGTACACAGTTTACATATTACATGTGTAATGTTTAGTCCAACAACATAATTGATTTTCTTCATGCTTTGTACAACCATTTCAATAATCATGAGTGGGTCATACTTTACAACTAATTGAGATTGAACAAAAGACATGTTAGTACAATGATTGACTCCAATCCACATCCTCTATAGCTCACCGTCATCTAGCTAATGTTATGCATGCATTTATAGCCGCAACCACATAAATTTAGATGATATCTTAATCCATGTTTAATAGCACAGATTCCAGGATTGTAGTGATATTGGATGTATAATGTTGTGTCCTTGATGTGCTCATGAATCAGTTCCTAATCTTGAGATGGATATGTACACTAGAGTTGAAGGATACCCTTGACTTTCTTGTCATTTGTTTACTATTGTTGGTACAAGTTAGTAATTGCTAGTATTGTTTAGCCAAATGCTAGATGATGCAGGACAATAGGTGAAATGGACCTTTTTTATGAGTGCTTATATTGATATCAAGCTAATAGAGCGACTGATGTGGTTGGTGTGCTTGTATGTTCTGTAACCAAGTTGTTTTTCCAGATGCATTGAAATAGCCAACTAAGGGGGGCATGGAGCAAAATCCTTCCCTGAAATTTTGGCTGGTGATGGCGCCCCCAAAAGGACATAAAACTGGATGGACTCCTTCCAGAGAAATGTCACAGTTGGAGAAAAATTCTAGACAATCAGGCTGCTAGGGTTGGCATATGAAAACTTAAGGTGGTAAAGGCGTGTCGATAAGGCAGCATGTTAGACAAATGTGTGAAAAACATTAGGATCATAAAAACACAACTAGAATAAAGTACGCAGTTGAGTGTGTTATTGGAGCGCAGAATGTGGATTGGAAAATGAGTGTCCATACTGATATCAAGCTAATTAGGCCACCAACATAGAACGAATGATGTGGTTGGTATGCTGGTATGTTCAGTAACCAAGTTAATTTTCCAGATGTATTGCAAATAGCCAACTAAGGGGAACAGGGAGCAAAGCCCTATCCAGGGAAAGACTGTTTCGGGTGGAAATGGCCCCCGAAAGGGCCACATACCACTCGATGTTAGCTATTATAGAAAAATTGTAGCTGCAATTCATTGCACATTCAGACCATTTAGTCTAAAGCCTATTGGGTTAGGGTATAGAAACTAAAGGCTGGTAATGTGCAAGAAGTAATGGTACCACAGCAAGTGTAACGGTGAGAATATGACATATTGGGTGATAAAAGAAGTTATATAGACTTCTGCTTCATCATAAGTGAATATATATAATATGGTTTCAAAATGGAAAATTAGCAAATAGTTTTTTTAATGCAGAGGGTTGGAAACCCACCAATATAAACTGAAAAGGTTGTGTATAGTAGAGAATTTTTGGCAGAGTATAGTTACTCAACATCATACGCATTTTCAATTCTGCCAGATTGCTATGCAAGGGTGCAACTGCAACAAAAAATCTGGCGGAAAATGGATAAAACTGTCTACATTTTCAGTTCTGCCAGATTGCTAGGGTGCAAACCAGAGGGGTTGGCAATAACATTAACCAGTGAAACTGGACACAAATCAGAATCCCAGATAGAATGATACAAAAAAAACATGGAGCATATGGCTTGAGTATTGGTAATCATTTCAGTTTTAATCTTTAAAGTTCAAACCATGTGGTTTAGCTTGGCTCATAATTCCAAGTTTTAGGTCACACCGAACTACATTGAACTTCAAAGTTTATGATTGGGCAAGTTGCACAGCTCGAGGTTGAACCGGGAAACCAACCTTTAGCATATTTGAAAGCTAAATGCAGAATGAAAACTTATAGATCTCCAGTAGAAAATGAGAACATAATGTATGCATAAACAACCCCAGGCAATGTGTTTAAGCTTTCAAAGACACAGCTTCACAGAGAGCCCAGAAGCCCTCTCTCAGCACATCAAAAACCAAAACAGATCAATCTCTGAGCAAATAAACACCCACAGGGGCCATCATGCAGGGCCAAGGGGCTGAAACTATGCTCATTAGGGATAAAATGCATGACATCACCTTCATGTTCATAAGAAAATAGGCAACTAACTAAGCATTGAGGACCGTGTCACTAAATGATAATGGATTCTGCCAAAGAAAACTGAGGGCCTAGAAAAATTTGTTAAGCAAGAACAACAGAAACAAAAATGTAAGCACAAGAAACAGCCCCTGAGACCTGACTTTAAAAATTAATCGTGGATAAAGCTGCAACAGAAGTGACAGCTGATAACAAGGACCACCAAAAGAGGAGATGTGAACATTTTAAAAGACCCGTATAATGATGAATCTTATTTACAAATTCCTTGCTATATTAGCTTGATATCAGTATAAGCAATGTGTTATAAATGGTTCACATTCTGTCTTTTTGATGTACCATCTTTTATTGACATATGAGCACGTATATGTATTATAATTTAGTTGGGTTTGGTCCTTAGACATTGCATCCTGATGCATTATTTAGTATAAGAAATGCAAAATAACGTTTCATGAGATGGATGCCCTGTCCCATAAGGTTGTAATTCCACAACCTAGCGATTATAATATGGAGGGTAAACTTACAGTCATTACTTTAATGGTGGATAGCATGAGAGACAAACTGAAACCTACTTGTACTGAAGCAACTAATATAGAAAATGTGATCCTAGATGGTCAATAATGAATCCCACATATGTTACTTGCATTTGTGTCATGATTATTTATTTATTTATGGTTAATTTTTCTCGATCCTTTCCCTGTCAACAATGATTATTTGTTTTCTGATATACAATGCTTTATTTGAAAGTCTTTTTTCTAGGAGATTGGTGAGTCCTATCTAGGAAAATATGATTCAAAATGGGATGAACAAGACTACAAGAAAATGAGGCAGAATATCTGTAGGTGCTTGTCCCTATTTAGTTGGCAGTTTGTAGAGAGCTAAGATAGGGTGACATTTTGCTTTATGCTCCCATCATTTTCAGTAAAGCTATCGCAGTTTAGCCTTCTTTAGAGGTAGGAGCCTGTGTAAGGCATCAAAATTATTGAACCTCCAACTTCATAGTCTGGTTTATCTTTAGACTATAGGGTATTCTAAGTCTAGCAATGGTTGGTAGCATCCAAGTAGACTTGGTATTCTAATTCTGATCCTACCAACATGCTTTTTAGTATTTTAAGTTCAATCTTAGGCTTTGAGAACCCTCCCTACCTCTAAGAGGAAGTTACTGTGGTGTATCTAGTAAGACTCTACTTGAGAAAACCACTGGAGGAACCTACTTGGTTAGGTTAGATGTATGGCATCACATTATTATATTACTAGCTTATAGATTGCTAATTTATCCAAGAGATGTCTGACTATGGAGAAACAGATTATGGTGACAGTTGTTTTTCCGAACATAAGGATCATATTTATCAAAGCTGATATTTATAGGGCTTTTAACCAGAAATCAAGCACTATAAAGTTATACCTATATATATGTGTATAAAGTCACTACAACCATGATGAACTTGCAATTTTCATGGGACCACTCCATTTAGAATTATATATGAAGGCACTCCTACAATCTATAGCCATCCAAGAGAAAGGCTAATTGTATCTTACAATGCTCTCAGTCTAGCATCCAACCCAACTGCTTCATTGGTATTAGTGTGATAGAAATACTGATACATGGAGAACATCTTCATGAAGATCATCAAGCCAAATGATGTTTTCATAGGCACTGAAGAAATAAGTAATCACACAATATATGAAACTAAATAGATAGATTTGATCAACAAATTACTCAAGGTGATGAAGTCCAAGTATAAAATTTTGTTCTTGGGTGTTGCACTCTTTACATCAAGATGATCATGTATATATCATCTGATGCAGAGTGCATACTTGTTATTTTCATGGGCTGTTATGCTTGTTGGATCTTTGATGCAATTAGACTTCAACTGCATATGAAAATAGAGTTTAGTTTTACTTGTAAAAATGAGACTATTTGGATTGTTTACTAAATCCGGATTCATTCTTAGAATGTTTTGGTTTTCTGAAGCTCGGTTCATTTTCATAAGTTTGAAAAGACTGAAAGTCTTTTCTATTTCTTGTTATCCTTTGAGTGTGTCCTATTTTTAAAAATTCAAAGAGGAGATTTCTTGATTATGTGGCTTCAGTATTCAGAGGAGATTGTTGAATGTTTTAAACCTATTGTTCTATAGTTTTTGCTTTATTTCCAACAGAGGGAGGTATGAATTGAGGATAAACGAAGACTTGGAATGAGAAAGATCAACCTAGTGTTCAAAATGGCTATGAATTAGCACCTAACCATGATAACAAAACTAAGGTATACTCCTTTCATTGTTCGAGAAAACATGTTGATCCTTATTACACATATAATGTTGATCCTAAATTTAAGTACTTTTTTAATAAAGAAACACTCAATTGTTAGGTAACTAGTTTGGGCTATTGTTACAGCTATGTAATAGTCAACTTGTATAGCCACACAGTCTTACAAAAGCTTCATCTTGGCATGTTGAGGTTCAATAGAATAGGAGATCAATTCGACCATGGGAAATTGAAACATCTAAAAATGTTTAGAAGAGATTTGTCCTGCATTTTACCACACATACACAAAGGGTCGAAGGTATATACCTATTAACTCTAACTCACTCCTCTTTTTTACTCATGCTTTCTTTTGTAGAATCATGAAAGGATAATTGATAAACTTAGTGAAGGGCATTTTGATTTTACTAATTCTCAGGCACCGACTGGTTATCCTTTCTGTAATCAGTTCTTTCATTAAGATTTATAGTCAAATGTAGGCTCCCCTTCACTGAAACTAGCATCATAATTGATTTGGGGATATATCTAGGGGTACCAGTCACAAATGGAAGATGCAAGAAATAACTGTATGACCATATTATTAGTAGAATGCAAGAAACTAGAACAACACTTCTATTGGTGAATCAGAAAGAAATATTTTTCTGGATCAAAATTGTAAATTACCTTGATAATTTCCCATTTCAAATTCTTCCTATATTGCACATCTTTCATTTGATAAACTTTATGAGTCATATTCAAATTCATATCAAGAATTCTATGCATTAGTAACTATATATGGAACTTTCAATACATGTATTATGTAATTGAAATTGTTTTATGAAGTACTTACAACTCCATGAGTTTTTCCACGTTCCCACGTAATTTTCCTCGTAACGGATCAAGATAGTGGCACTTACCCCACATAGGGTCGAAGACACAAAGTATCCAATGTCCCCTATGCATACATGAGTATTACATTTTAAGATTAATGTATTTTTAAGCAACGTTTAAAGTAAACAAATAACAGACAATCGACAAAATGTATGTGTACCCCACATTATAAGGTATAAAGAACAATTCTAATCTTTGTTTCTTCCCTCTAATGAACTGATCTGCTATGTACTGCGCCCGAGTCTCCACTTTATCATTGTATAATAGATCTATAAAATGTGGACATATAAATCCAAATATATTAAATATATTTCCGGATATCACTTTGTTGAACAAATGCCTACAAAAAAACACATAATTAGTCTTTGTACTTGTATAGAAACACATAATTAGTCTTTGTACTTGTATAGAAACTTGTATAGAAACACATATTACTCGTATTACAGAAGCCAATCTTTGAAATATTTGACATCATGACCAGGGGAGAAGCTACAGTTCTAAACCACTTGAATTAGCCTTTGTTACAGAAGCCAATCTTTGAAATATTTGACATCATGACTAGGGGAGAAGCTACAGTTTTATGGGAAAGCACACCTAAATAACCAACATTTTCTAGCAGCTTGCTGCAGTATGCCCTAATCAACTCCATTTATCAAACTAATCAGTGACTATGAAACTATATATGAAATATATAGAATAGGCATATATTGATCATTCAATGATTCATCCATAAATATATATAAAGTGATAGACACAAAATAAATATATTTAATTACACAAATGTGCATACCTAATAGAACGACACATATTGTTACAACCTAATATCTTCTAAAGCTTTTTCTTTATGAGTGTGAAAGTATCCAAAATGTCTATAATGAAATTGTAAAAGTATCTAGTGGGATGAAAGGTCATGCCATTCGAGGGGGAAGATGTTAGAAGTCGATCATGCTGGAAATCAATCTCTAGCACAATATCAAAACAAAATCGACATCTATACCTCTACGTCCATTGTCCAACTGAAACTTTATGGTCTCTTTTGTGATGGATGGTTGATTAACACTTTGTTATAGTGATGGTAGTGACTCCTATCTATGTAGATGTTGTAGGTATTACCTATTTCTAGGTACCTTATTCATATGATATACAATGGTCGTTAATGTAGGTCATAAACTTAGTAGATTATAACTGGGCATTCAATCACAGAATTCTAGTAGCCACTATTCAACAAGTTGCTTACCCATTCAGTGAGGACATGCGTGTCTAGAAAGAGGCCTGGGCATTCTATTTTAGCTGCTTTGATAAAAGGGAAATTATACATCATTTTCAAAGGTGGAAATCAACTTGAAAAGGATGTTTTATATTCTAAAATGCAGGACACTCTACACAACATTAGTATATGCATGCCTCAAATCACAACCTCTTGAACAAGATGAGTAAAGAGAGGTCATCCATTATGTTGCAGATATAGGATGACCTATGTTGGTGTTGAAATATAAGTTACTAGTATGAACATGCATACAAAGTTTGATTTTATAATATTAATCTATTTTACCTTTCTCCGTATTCTGCATACAAGTAAAAGTAGAGAAAGAAAAAGAACCACTGAAATGAACTATTTAGAACCCAGCTAGACTACCTATAGAATCCAAGACACCTGACTCGACTTGACTGTTTCTTTGTGACAGTATATACCTGAGTTGTTTGACACAATAGACTACTAGTGAAGGGGAAATCATCATGCAAAAAGTACAACATGTCAAGCCTTCATGTTCAGGACACACCAAACCAAGTCTAGACATCACTCTGTGTGTGCATGTGTATTCCGTTTAGTAGTTGCTTTGTCGATGCCATTTAATCTTCATACGATATATATAAGAATTGTATCTCCCCCTAAGGATGAGAGAAGTGCAATGTGTCTATATAGAATCACTTTAATACAATCTAGTAAAGATTAACATGTATACCAAAACTATTTTGTACTAAACAAGTCAATGACAACAATATGCAGTAGCTGCCAACATTATCCAAAAAAATAGAAACAAGTTAACAACAGGGTATAGACTACCCCACAAGAAAAATAATTCACAAATCCTAGATGAGAACAGAGCCCAAATCTACTAAACATCAGAAATTAGAAACTTCATGTAATCAACATGCAGTAGCAAAAGCTTCCAGTTTGTTACTCTAAGACTAGTGTGATACATAAACATAGCTTGTTACTGTTAGACTAGTGTGATACGTTAATAACACATGTTAAAATGCATCGATTTCTAAATGATGACGAACTGTGATTAAAAATAGTAATTTGTTTATGGGATTATATTCATAGATAATGACATTGGAATGAGATGTTAGTTTTACTAGCACATTCTGATCTGGAATCTAACATCAATTCCATAATGAAGGTAACACAATATACATGGAAATAGCTTAACGACATAAACTGAACATCAAAAGGCAAATAAGTAGGGTTCATGGTAAGACTAATAATTGGTATATGATCCTGTCTTAGAAAGGGTTGACCAAATTAGAGTTGACTCAGAAATTTAGATCACGGATATATATATATGAAAATTTACATGGTAGACTCCCTGCAACATGTCGCTGGAAGCAAATCAAATTAGCAAGTTTAAATTAGGTCCAACCAAACCTTTTTGTTACAGATTCAGTTCACCAAATAAGGCAAAAGGAATTGAATGGTTATAAGTATATTGAAATAGAGATTGGGTAGGAGGGGATCATCGAATGATGAGGCGGAGGAAACCCTCGCAAGGCAAGTGGTGGTGATATTTGGGATGTCAATATGCAAGCAATGTAGTGGATCAACAGTGTCCTTGACGAAAAGGGTACAAGGACTGGGGTTGTTAACTTGTTCTTGACTCATTTTGCCTCTTTTTATCAACTCAACTATATATACAGATTTGTCCCCCTGACAAATATAGAAGGGTGCGTCTAGGTCATATAGGCATAGCCTTTTTCTTGCCTTGTTCCTTGGATTGAAGCAGAGGCATGGCGGCACAGAGAGTGGGAGGGTTGATCCACTACATTGCTTGCCATGGTGAAGGACGCTGGAACTGATAGGGAAGTTGGAACATTTAATCTAATCTATAATAATGCTAAGTAAGAGTTTACCTTGGATTGAAGGGATTTCAAAGCAGCGGGGTCGTCGTACGTCCGTCATCCGTCCGTGGGGCAGCGGCGCTTTCCGGAGACATGGGGGGAGGGCCGTCGTCCGTCGGCCGTCGTCTGTCCGGCACTTTCTGGAGAAGTGTGGGGGGAGCTGCGGCGCTCTGGGACTTCTCGGCGCTGTGAGACGGGCGGGGGGGTGGGGGGTGGGCAGTTTGTGCGGCCGTGAAAAAGATTTTTGGGGGAAACAGGCGCGCGGAGGAAAGGAGGAAGCCCAAGAAATTTTTTCCCCTGAAAATGTTTATCAATGTATAATTATTTTTATGATGAGGAACCCTTTCACACAAGCACCACTTTTGTGACTCCCGTAGACAAAGTAAACCTCGGAACCAGCCGCGTACATGGGGCACCGCGGCGCGTTCAATAACATGGGGCCTTAACTGCACCTCGGGGATTTTCGCCGAGGGTCGAACCCGGGTCCCAATCTAAAATTGAATTTTAGATTGGGTCTGAGATTAACTGGGCCGGTTCATTTTTTTTACCCAGAACTAACAATTATTTAACACCCTTATGTGATATTATTGCAGAATAATTATTAACCTACATGAATCATATACATTGCATATATAAATATGTATCCATTAATTTAAAATACTTCTATTAATATTATATCCATTAATTTTAAATACTTCTATCTGCATTTATAAATATTATGTATATATATGTATATGTTTTATTTCTATAGTTTTAAACATCACTATATAATTTTAATATTGTATCCATTAATTTTAAATACTTCTATCTGCATTTATAAATATTATGTATTAATGAAATATAAATGCAGATAGAAGTATTTAAAATTAATGGATACAATATCAAAATTATATAGTGCTGTTTAAAACTATAGAATTAATATATATATATATATATATATATATATATATATATATATATATATATTTTATTTCTATAGTTTTAAACATCACTATATAATTTTAATATTGTATCCATTAATTTTAAATACTTCTATCTGCATTTATAAATATTATGTATTAATGAAATATAAATGCAGATAGAAGTATTTAAAATTAATGGATACAATATCAAAATTATATAGTGATGTTTAAAACTATAGAATTAATATATATAGACACACACACACACACACATATATATATATGTTTTATTTCTATGGTTTTAAATAACATCACTATATAATTTTAATATTGTATCCATTAATTTTAAATACTTCTATCTACATTTATAAATATTATGTATATATATGTATATTTTTTATTTCTATAGTTTTAAACATCACTATATAATTTTAATATTGTATCCGTTAATTTTAAATACTTCTATCTGCATTTATAAATATTATGTATTAATGAAATATAAATGCCGATAGAAGTATTTAAAATTAATGGATACAATATCAAAATTATATAGTGATGTTTAAAACTATATAATTAATATATATATATATATGTATATGTATATGTTTTATTTCTATAGTTTTAAACATCACTATATAATTTTAATATTATATCCATTAGTTTTAAATAGTTCTATTTGCATTTATAAATATTATGAATTAATGAAATATAAATGCAGATAGAAGTATTTAAAATTAATGGATACAATATCAAAATTATATAGTGATGTTTAAAATTATAAAATTAATATATATATATATATGTTTTATTTCTATAGTTTTAAACATCACTATATAATTTTAATATTGTATCCATTAATTTTAAATACTTCTATATGCATTTATAAATATTATGTATTAATGAAGTATAAATGCGGATAGAAGTATTTAAAATTAATGGATACAATATCAAAATTATATAGTGATGTTTAAAACTATAGAATTAATATATATATATATATATATATATATATATATATATATATATTTATATATATATATATATATGTTTTATTTTTATAGTTTTAAACATCACAATATAATTTTAATACTGTATCCATTAATTTTAAATACTTCTATCTGCATTTATAAATATTATGTATTAATGAAATATAAATGCAGATAGAAGTATTTAAAATTAATGGATACAATATCAAAATTATATAGTGATGTTTAAAACTATAGAATTAATATATATATATATAAATGTTTTATTTCTATAGTTTTAAACATCACTATATAATTTTAATATTGTATCCATTAATTTTAAATACTTCTATCTGCATTTATAAATATTATGTATTAATGAAATATAAATGCAGATAGAAGTATTTAAAATTAATGGATACAATATCAAAATTATATAATGATGTTTAAAACTATATAATTAATATATATATATATATATATATATATGTATATGTTTTATTTCTATAGTTTTAAACATCACTATATAATTTTAATATTGTATCCATTAATTTTAAATACTTCTATCTGCATTTATAAATATTATGTATTAATGAAATATAAATGCAGATAGAAGTATTTAAAATTAATGGATACAATATCAAAATTAAATAGTGATGTTTAAAACTATAGAATTCATATATATATATATATATATTTATATATATATATGTTTTATTTCTATAGTTTTAAACATCACTATATAATTTTAATATTGTATCCATTAGTTTTAAATACATCTAGTTGCATTTATAAATATTATGAATTAATGAAATATAAATGCAGATAGAAGTATTTAAAATTAATGGATACAATATCAAAATTATATAGTGATGTTTAAATTATAGAATTAATATATATATATATATATATATGCATATATATATGCAGATATATTTTATTTCTATAGTTTTAAACATCACTATATAATTTTAATATTATATCCATTAATTTTAAATACTTCTTTCTGCATTTATAAATATTATGTATTAATGAAATATAAATGCAGATAGAAATATTTAAAATTAATGGATACAATATCAAAATTATATAGTGATGTTTAAAACTATAGAATTAATATATATATATATATATATATATATATTTATATATATATATATATATATATATATATATATATATATATATATATATATATATATATATAAGCGAATATTATACGCGAATATTATAATGGATACACACACATATATTATACGCAAATAATTGAAAATTTCAGAGAATTATGTGAATATGATGTGTTGTTAAACTATGGTCTTTTCCAATATGTAGCTATTACAACATGTGATATAATGTTGTGTAATTATAGTATATTACAATGGTTTAGTTTACGTTGTGTAATGGAGGTCTATTACAACGATGTTTTATGTGTGGATATTACAACAGGTTACAACATGTTGTGTAATTATAATATATAACAACAGGTTGGAGTCTGTTGTCTCATGTTGGGATATGACAATGTGTTTTAATATGTTGTATTATGGTGGTCTATTACAACATGTACCAAATACAACATGTAAAGGCCTGTTGTATAATTAATACATACTACAACGGGTGAGTCTGCGTTGTGTAATGATGGTATATTACAACATGTGACTATTACAACGGGTCAAAATATGTTGTGTAAATAACATCTTTTACAACGATTTTGAATATGTTGTGATACTACCACCTATTACAACACTTTAGCAGTTGTTGTAGTATCCTCCTATATTACAATAGGTTTGGCATGTTGTAAATGACTTACGTTGTATAAAATATATAATATACAACACAAAAATGGGATTGTTGTGATAAGTATGCTAACTACAACACAATCATCAGAACTGTTGTCTATCTCCCGTTGTAAAAATCATTTTCTGTAGTAGTGTATGAACGGGGCCTCTATGTCAATGTTAATGTTCCCCATTGAAGAACAATTGGACATCATCCTAGATGTCGTTCCTTAAACCAATTGGCCATACCCAAACATTGGCATTTTCTAAAAGGAAGACACTATAGGCCTGGTGAAGTGACCCTAAATTTTGGCAATTATTCACATGTTATCGAGGTTGAGTATGATTTGGCGGGAAATCTTGTATCAAAATCTGGTTGGTGTGATTGGATTAAAAAGATGTTAGTGGGCCGTAGCAACAGGCTTTTTCTCCATCCAGTTGGCCATAATACCATCAACATTTGGATAACCAACATCAACTGCGAGACCCCCGATCATCTACGGCGGTATGAGCGCATGAAGGCGGATATCAACTCGAGCTCAGACGAATCTGATTATGAGGCCCCTATCAGTTCATATTTGTCTAAATACAGTGAGGAGCTTTGTGAAATAGCACAATCATCAAAAAGGCCACGGTAGGTCCAATTAACAAATATAATTGTCAAGACAAAAAATTTGTGTTTACACTTTTTATCTGAAAGCAATCAATACTCATAGCTTCTTTCTTTTCTGAACTTCAGGAGAAGATCGCCACAATGATAAGTCCTCAAAGTTACTGATGTGGGACCATGTTGGTGTAGTATTTAGTTGTCTATCTATCTAGACTTGTTTGTATTAATAGTTCTTTTAATTATGTGCATGTTTAGAAGTACACCAACCCCTTTGTTTAGTTACTGTTTAGGGGTACACCCCTGTGTGTGGATGTAAAAAGAGATTAATGAATGGAACTGAAAGTTGCTACATGAATGCTTATAACTGAAGTGTGTGTTCCCATGAATGTTCCAAATTCACAAATCCATCCTATCTAACGACACATTCGAAAACAAAAAAACAAAAAGAAATATGCATATGCTATTATGTTACAAATTACTGATAAATTTCATTATAAGTGTTCTTTTATCCTTATTATAACTATGTTCTTTTATCCTTATTATAAGTATTTCAAAAAATTCTTGGGCGCCCACCTAGTCGGATAGGCTCACATGAACTTCATTTGCATGATTACACTAGTATTTTCTCATATTGTATAGTCTATTTTAATATGACATACTTACTCATATGTAATATGTTTTACTATTTTTATAGAATGGATAAGTCTTGGATAGCAGAGGATGACCGAACCAATAGTAAATACTTATGTGGAGTATCAAAAATTTTGGATTTTGATTTTGAACATTCATCGATTGGAGACAATATTGTATGCCCATATAAAAAGTGTGCTAATGTATACCAGGTCACCAGAAAGACTACATCGAGCCATCTACTGTGGCATGGCTTCTTACCAAGCTATATTTCTTGGGCTTTTCATGGTGAAGATGCTGATGTTCAAATGGATGCTCCTACTAATCAGGGAGATTTCCTTAATGCTAAAAATTTACAAGATATGTTGCATGATACTTTTCTGAGTTTCAGTGAAGATGGAAATACAGAAGGAGTGGAGCCATCTAGTGATCAACATTTCAATACTGAAAATTTTTATATCTTTTTAAAGGATTCTGAGACAGTATTATATCCATGGTGTAAGAAATATAGCAAACTTGCTTACATCCTAGAATTATATCACCTGGTTTATCTTAATGGCTTGAGTAAGAAAGCATCATCTATGTTTCTTACGTTCTTTAAGAAGATGCTACCAGAAGGAGAACAATTACCTAATTCATTTTATGAGCTAAAAAAGACGATTACGGGGTTGGGCTTAGATTATGTGAAGATTCATGTTTGTCCAAATGGTTGCATGTTGTTTTGGAAGGATTCTGTTGATAAAGACGTCTGTGATACATGTGGAGCATCAAGATGGAAACTGATTACAATCCCAGATGATGATGACGAGCTTGCAAAAAAAAACCAAGAGAATGCCTATCAAAGTGCTCAGACACTTTCCACTTATACCTCACCTAATGTGGTTATTCATGTCATCAAAAACCTCATCCTTAATGAGGTGGCATGCAGAAGAATATGAAAAAGATGACAAGTTAAGACACCCGGTTGATTCACCTTCATAGAAAACATTTGATGTGATGCATCCAGAATTTGCTGCAGACGCTAGAAACATTCGATTGGGACTTGCAACTGACGAATTTAATCCTTTTGGGGCAATGAGTACTTCTTACAGTACATGGCCTGTTGTTATTATTCCATATAATTTACCTCCTTGATTGTGCATGAAGCAACCATATTTTATGTTGTCCCTACTCATTCTTGGACCAGCTTCACCTGAAAATATAGATGTGTACTTGCGTCCATTGATTGAAGAGTTGAAAGAATTATGGAATACTGGTGTACATACATATGACGCTGGAACCAAGGAATTCTTTCAGATGTGTGCTTCTGTATTATTGACAATTAGTGATTTTCCAGGATATGCACATCTATCTGGTTGGAGTACTAAAGGCTACAAAGCATGTCCCTATTGTAATAAAGATACTGTCTCATATTGGTTGCCACATAGCCGTAAAGTTTGCTACAGAGGACATCGTAGGTTTTTGCCAACTAGCCACAGATTTCGAAAAGAAGAAAAGGCATTTGACGGTGAGCAAGAATTTAGGTGTCCACCTAAACCTCCTTCTGGAGCTCAAATCTTGTCACAATTGGAGGATGGAAGAACTTTAATTGGTAAGAAAAGGCCAAGAGGTAAGGATTCAACACACAATTGGGAAAGAAAAAGCATATTTTTTTAGCTACCATATTGGAAAACTAACATTGTAAGGCACAACCTCGATGTCATGCACATTGAGAAGAATATATGTGAGAGTATTGTTGGAACATTGCTAGGTTTGAAGGATAAAAGTAAGGACAACTTGAATGCAAGGAAGGATTTGGAGGATATGGGAATCAGATTTCCGCTTCATCCAAAAACTATTGGTAAATATACCATCCTACCTCCAGCTTGCTATACAATGAAAAAAGATGAAAACATATTATTTTGCAAACTCCTAAAATCTTTCAAAGTTCCAGATTGGTATGCGTCTAATATATCTACATGTGCACGACCGAAGGATCAGAAGATGCTACCAATGAAAAGTCACGATTATCATGTGCCTATGCAACAACTTTTGCCATTATTTGTCACTGTGTCCTTGCCCAGTAAGAATGCTAAGTCATGTATTATTGATCTTTGTCGCTATTTTCAAAGGTTGTGCACTAAAGTCATAGATCCAATTGATTTTTCTGCATTGGAAAATGCAATAGCTGTTACAATTTGTGAGATGGAGAAGATATTCCCTCCATGTTTTTTGACATAATGGTGCATCTATCAGTCCATCTCTCTTATGAAGCTAAGATAGTCGGCCCTGTTCAGTATCGTTGGATGTATCCAATTGATAGGTAACATTTCACACATCATGATGACTTTACCTATTGGAATGTAATTTATCATAATATTTTCCTCAACTTTGTTTTTAGGTATCTGATGACCCTAAAAGGATATGTTCATAATAAAAGATATCCAGAAGGATCAATAGCAAAAGGATATATAGCTGAAGAGTGTCTAACTTTTTGTTCAAGATACTTGGATGGAGTTGAAACAAAATTAAATCGGCCAAATAGAAACGATATTGATGAAGCAAATTTGGAAAATGAGCCAACACTTGACAGTGATGATTGGTCTATTTTCTCGACAGTAGGTCATGGTATTGGTAAAATGGTAACATGTGTCTTGGATGAACATACATTGAAACAAGCCCATAAGTATGTACTATTCAATTGTTAAGCAATTGAACCCTACATTAAGTAAGTTAGTGTCAATTGTCTTCTATTAATAAAATGCTATAACATATTCCAATAACATATTGCACATATTTTGTATTCAGGATGCACTATGATATCATTAGGCAAAAAGATCCTCAGAAGTCCTTAAAGGAGGTTCAGAGAATACATAGTAACTCATTTGATGGATGGTTTAAGGAACATGTAAGTTTAGTTGTGGTAATTAAATTAGTTATGCTTCATGAATAAAGTCTAACAAACTTTTCTTTTGTTAGATTAAGACACTCCTAAGAACATATATGGTAGATGATAAAATCAAGTTTCTTTCTCAAGGTCCACATCAACTGGCCATTAAGTACAAGGGCTATGTTGTCAATGGTCACAGATTTCATACCAAGGTAAAAGATGCAAATCGAACAACACGAAATAGTGGAGTCTTTCTGGTAGCTAAGACTGATTGTTATTCTAAAACCACTGACCGCAATCCAATTACTAGAGATGTAACCTACTATGGTGTTTTAAAGGATGTTATTGTGCTCAATTATTATGAACACTTTAAGGTGACATTATTTAAGTGTGATTGGGTGGACATCTACTCAACGAGGGGAATCAAGCATGATGAACATGGGTTGACTCTTGTTAATTTTAGATGCCTTCAAACTACATGAGAACTATTTGTAGTGGCATCTCAAGTTGGACAAGTATTTTATGTAGAAGATGTCACTGCAACAGGGTGGCATTTTGCTGTAAAGATTGCCCCACGGGATATGTTCAACATGGAAGAACAATATTGTATTGAGAATGTCGAAGCTTATGTGCAAGGTGAAACTGGAGATGGGCCATCAATGACATCAGAGGATGAAGATACTGATTGTGACATAGTTAGACTGGATATGGAAGGAATTATTGTTGCTAGTTCAACAATTGAAAAAGACCAATCCCGAATTCAGTAGGATGATGAAAGTGTATCTCAAAGTGATGATGATGACTGTTCTGAATGAGAAGATTACAAAATAGCAGCCAATGTTTCTCTTTGTTTGTCATTAATATTTGACTTAAATAAGCCTTTTTTGGCTCAATGTATCTCTTTAATTTTCTGTCTCACATTGTGCTCTAGCTAGGTGTATCAATTTTTCATGTTTTACATTATTCTTATTCATATTTATCCTTGTCTCTACTGTTATTTATAATTATATTTGATTAAATATCTATGTTTCATTTTTAAATATTATTAATAAAATTGTTATTAGGTTGTTCAATATTTTTCTAAATATGACCATTTTTATGTGACTTGATATATTCAGGATGAGAGAACAGTACAGTGACAACTTCCATAACATGACAGCCGCAAGCAATGATAAGAACAACAACAATGACTCCTGTACGGCGACTCATTTGCCTAGCATTACTCGACATGGTTGTTGACAATCTTTGAACATGTCATCTTCAAATCACTCCAAAAAAAATTTAGCTTCCCTTCCAACTGAAATTTGTAATGATAGAGAAAACAAATTCAATAAAACTGCTGCTAGCTCCGCAAAAAATGCCCAATCAGTCACGTCTCCCCAAGACTATAATATGGTTGGTGGTTCGAAATCCTCTCAAACATGCACAACTGAAAAGGAGATGGAAACAAGGTTCCAAAATCAGCAAAATAAAGAAAGTGGCGATAAAGTTACAAGATCAAGAATTTCATATCTACCCCGTGTGCCTAATATCAATGCTTCCGTGTCTATTCATTCAAGAATTGTAGAGAATAGAGCTGCCAGTAACCAAAATAGCAATGTATTTCTTGATAACATGGACCAAAATGACATCTCTGATCACCATGTTGAGTCATTGAATGTTACAACAACACCTTCTGATGGGTTAGGTAATCATTTCATTCATATCATTGTATTTATAGTGTTGCATTTAATCATATATAATTATGCATATATATATTTTATCCTTTATGAATGAATGCTTAGGTCAAAAACATCGAGCAAACATATTCAATCAAACTGCTGCTAGCTCTGCAAAAAATGCCCAATCAGCCACGTCTCCCCAAGACTATAATATGGTTGGTGGTTCGAAATCCTCTCAAACATGCACAACTGAAAAGGAGATGGAAACAAGGTTCCAAAATCAGTAAAATAAAGAAAGTGGCAATAAAGTTACAAGATCAAGAATTTCACAGCTACCCCGTGTGCCTAATGTCAATGCTTCCATGTCTATTCATTCAAGAATTATAGAGAATAGAGCTGCCAGTAACCAAAATAGCAATGTATTTCCTGATAACATGGACCAAAATAACATCTCTGATCACCATGTTGAGTCATTGAATGTTACAACAACACCTTCTGATGGGCTAGGTAATCATTTCATTCATACCATTATATTTATAGTGCTACATTTAATCATATATAATTATGCATATATATATATTATCCTTTATGAATGAATGCTTAGGTCAAAAACATCGAGAACGTGGCCAAACACAATGTTTGAAAGTTTGGAAAAGAAAGACCGATGATCCAATTCCCATTGAGAAAAATCAATTTGGACAACCAGTAGGTGAAAACCAATGTCACTTATCAAGTTTTCTGACAACCATTGCAAGAGATCCCAATATTTGTGCACTAAACTATGAGGAGTGGAGATAATTTCGAGCAAATAAAAAAGATTCTATATGGAATTTTGTGAAGGTATATTATTAAATTTTATTTTTAAATAGTTAAATGAAGCATCTAATTGATATCCTTTATGTCAGTAGAGTAAATTCACAATGGTTTCAGATCTAAAGGAGTGGACAATGAAGAGACTAGGAAATAAATGGAAGGACCACAAGTGTGAGTTAAGGAGACTATACTTCGTAGAAGATAGTCCATACGAACAACAACTTGAACAAGTTGTTCCCCGCGTGGACAAGTCGCATTGGAAATTTCTTGTCGATTATTGGAGGAGTAATAAAGGAAAGGTAATATTATTTTTTATATTTGTTGATACTTACAGTACCACACAGATAATTACTATGCACAATACTACAATGTTTTCCACAGAGGAAGTCTATAACTAACAAGACAAGCAGAAAATTTCAAAAGGTTAGCCACATAATAGGAACCAAGTCGTTTGCATGTCTGAAATATGATGTAAGTTAGAAATTTTTGTGATCCATTTAGATAATTTGATGGCATCCGTTAATTTGATGTTTACAATAACCTTGTTTGAATGATAAAGATGGAGAAGGAAATAGGCGGAGAAGTGGATCCCATAATGTTTTTTGAAAAAACTCATCGTAAAAAAGATGGGAGCATAGTTGATGTTGAATCCGCCAAAATTTTGGTACAACACATAATATCCTATAGTATTATGTTACATTTACTAATTTCATAGAGGTATATATTTGGTATAAATTGCATCTCGTATGATTTGTTGTATGTAGGAAAAAATTTTTGAGGTAGGAGAAGAGTTGCGAAGAAAACAACCTGATGTTACTTCAGATGAAATTTATAGGCATGTTATGGGAGAAGAGAGACCAGGATATGTTCGTGGTTATAGACTTGGACCATCACCTTCTGATATCTTGGGCAAGAACTATAAATCCCGAGAAGCTGAAGAAGCAAAAAGGAAGCATTTCCAGGATAAGCTTGAAGAACAACGGTTGGAATTTGATGCAAAACTTCAAGAACAAAAGGATGAATTCAACCAAAAATTAGAGGAGTTACTTGTCTTAACTAGAGCAGGAAACATTCAAGCACAGCATGTTGGCATTGGCCAAGTATGAATACATTTTATACAAGATGTGTGGTATCAATTATTTTCCATGTTGACTTTTATGGACTTATGACAAAAATAAAATAATTGTGCAGACAAACTTTTCAATGCAAACTCCATTCCATATAAGACATTCATCATTTAAGAAGGGACAAGTACGTTTGTATTACTGTGAATTGCACTTCATTTTACGTTTATATAAATTTGTTATGTAAACTGTATTTTTTTGTAGGAAGTGTATCTTCTGAGTTTTACAGATCCAGATGCTAGAATTGCATTCGGTCGAGTCTCTGAGGTTGACCCCATGAAAAGGGTGGGAGGTGCAATTTTAGGCTCATCATTTGTTGCTATTTTTGTAGAGGTTGCTTTGTTGGGCAACGATCCTCTAGTTAGACCTTATGATCAATATCAATCTGTTGATGATGTTGTTGGCAACGTCATAGCATGGCCAAAAACACATACATTGCCAAGGTGAGCATAAAGTATTGCTTATACTGTTACATAATTGAAAACAAAAGTAGTATCTAAAGTCATTTCCATTTGTTGCAGGACATGAAGTTTAAATTTAATTGCATTCTTGGATACTATCTAAAGAGAGGAGAGCTATAGTTGTTTTTATGTAATCCACTTTGTTATTTGTACATGTCGATCCAAAGTAATGGTGTTTCATGTCCATTGTCGTAGACAATGTTGCCAAATAACAATCCTATTTTGTTTTGTCCTACTTTTAATTTTGTTATGGAGAATCTTAGTATTATGGATGATACACGCATTATGATTGGTTTGTGGTTTTTACCTATGAGAAGTGTTTTAGCTTCTTGTTTGTGGGTACAGATGAAAAATTTAGTTGAAAATGAGTTACGGTTATTTGATGGGTGATGTGGACTGAATAATTCTTTTTTAATGTAAAAACTACTGCAGTAAAAGGTAATTGTCCCTTTATATGGCAGCCACACATCGTATACCATAATTTTCTGTTTCCCAACCTATGCAGGTTTGATTCTGTTTGATAATATCTTGGAATGCAATTGCTTATATAAGCAGGAATGCATATTGCGGGTGCTTCATATTTGTGGGCTTCATATCCAACTTGCATCATGTCAGATCATGAGGTGTGTTACTTCTACGTGTGTTGTTCTATTTTCTCACTGCGTTATTTTTTAATGTTTTGTTTTTGGTACTAAGTATAATATAGCTTGGTGTTTTTGCATTTTTCAGAGGCACACTAAGTCATTGTCAACATTTTAGAGGTCTGCTCTGGTTGAGAAGTCTAGGCAGAAGCCTCAAGAAAGAATGGGTGTTCTTAGTAATGTGGGTTCCTCCTTGTTCCCTTAATTGTTAAAACAACATTTGTATATTTGTCTTTTTTCCTTAACCCCCTCCATCTAAAATAATACCCTTTTTGTAACATGTGGTTGTGATGCAGGCCCTAAAAGCCAATAACTATGGTAATGATCCTCTACTAACAGCAGCTCTATACTTGCAGATTAATTAAAGGCCAATCTCGAGAGCTGACAACCTCTGTATTGATGGCTTGTCCGACTGCCCAGGGCTCCCATGGGACACATCCATTCCTAGTATAATAGTTGGCACTTGGGAGATCTTTGGCATGGATGGAGGATGCTCATGGCTGTGGTGAACTTCTCTACGCAATGTGACACCCATAGGCATATTCAGGATCTCATTCGTTGTGGAAACATGAAGGGCGTTGTAAGTAAAATCTTTTAATGTATTTCATTTAAATTAGTTAAACGAAATACATAAAAAAAATTAATGACAACGCACTTCATGTTTCCACAACGAATGAGATCCTGAATAAGCCTGTAGAGAAGTTCACCACAGCTAAGAATCCTCCATCCATGCCAAAGATATCCTTAGAGCCAACTATTATACTAGGAATGGATGTGTCCCATGGGAGCCCTAGGCAGTCACACAAGCCATCAATAGCTGCTGTAAGTTTTGAATTTTGACTCCTTAGTATATGTATGGGTTTTTTGTCCCATTATTTTTTTTGGTCTCAAATCTATATTTCGTTGTGTTCATTTTTCTTATCTGGGGTGTTCTATGTTGCTCTGCTTGTGTCTTAGCTGTGGTTGTACAATGTGGGAGAGTGGTTGTACAAATGCATAAAAACTATAGTTCACCAGTTATTGAACTGTGGTTGTATAAGGTGTGGTTGTACAAATGCAGAGGATTGAAATATGGATATGGATCAAATGAATCACAAACTTCCAGTGCTCATTTTACTATATACATGCCATATATTCTCTTGAAGAAAATAATGAAGGTGAATGAGATTCTCCATCAAGATCAATTATTTGTCTCCTACCATGCTTGCAAAGGTGAAAGGCTTGGAACATGCACATCATTCAATGGAATTTGATCAGATATGTTCTTCCATTCTTTCTCAACACCTTAAAGTCCTACATAACACGATTTACTAGTTACTTACATCTTAGAAGACATATCAAACAACATATGCACATGCCCCATATTTATTGCCTAATTCACTGATGTCAGTACATATTTTACAAACTAACTATCATATATTGTAGGAACTACAATAATATACTTAGACATTTCAGTTAAGGTGTCTATTTCACACATGTTTTTCTTTAAACTTCCAGGAGGCTACATCTATTTATCCTACCCTCTAGTTTAAGGTTTTTAAACCTATTTTCTTATTGTGAGTAGAGTCTACTCAGAGTTGTGATGGTGTTTCTAAACGTGGTAGTTCCTCACCTCATATCTGGCATGACCCAATTGCAAAACTGATGGGCAATTCGATAATCGGACTCTTGAGAAATACTAGGATTGGAAAAAATAATATAGAAAAATGATTTGTTTGGCTCTCAAATTCCTTACACCTTCATATATAGGTTGTTGTTTTAATTCCTATTCTAATCTAGTTGTTTGATTGCTAATGCAGTGTATATCAATCTGAATGGTGTGCTTATTATCGACCTTGTTATATTGTTCACTTATAAATTGGATAATGAACCAATGACAAAAGAATTATGTTCTAAAAGATAGGAACATGCCAACCAACCATCCACTCTACACATCTGAGTTGTATGGATAGGTAAATCTCTGTTCTGCTATGTCTAGCTTTGATGGTTCATATACTAGAGCTGGAATGTAACATGAACATTGCTTTGATAGAGATGGAATGTAAATTTCTTTTTAATTTGATGAACCAATGTACTGTCATGCTAACTGTAATCATGTACTAGTGAGATTTTTTGTTGAACATCACACTTCTATTGTTGCAACTTGCAAGAGGAATTAACAATTCCTAAAAGTTTATTTTTTGGTAATGGTTTTTTCTAATTTCATAGCTAAAACTTGAGAAGAGCATGAAATTGCATTAGGTCCTTGGAGGAAGCTATCAAAGGAAAATGAAATTGCAAAGCAAGAAAGAAAGGTTTGTTTGGCCATTTGTCAGTTAGTCTGTTGGTGGATTCGACATAGATGTTGTAGCTGCTCTGTATTAGGCCACTTGGTGGATTCAACATGGATGTTGAGTACTATTGCATATGTATTGACTATGGATATGTTTGGACCTATTGTTGATAATGCAGGTGGCATTGTTGAGATGAGTCAGCAGGTAAATTATTTGCCCTTATTATTTGCTGCTTTACACTATTGTTGATAATGCAGCAATCACACAGTTGTTTACCCGGAGTTAGATGAAATAATAGAGTTTGTAAACATCCTGGTGGATGCAGAGAAAGATGACCTGCACATAAACAAGGATTCAGTACAAATCTCTGTAGTAAAGGAAACCAAGGAAGCCAATATGGATGTCACTCCAGAGAGATCAGTAAGTTGGAGAATTTAAGGAAGTGGCACAAAGATGAAGAGGCGAGGGTCTGCGAGAAAGATTGAGACTAACAGAAGAAGTCCAAGACTAGAGGATTTTCAGAATCTATCAACGACATCTGAAGTAGATCAAAGTTTAATCACACCAAAGTCGATCTGTACAACCTGAGGAATGAATATAGACTTAATCAAGAGAATCATGTTGCAACTCCTGCAGTTTCTAGTTTATAAGTGGCTATACAGATCGTTAATTCAGTCATTCACGCCTCCCTACTATTGTTCTTTTAAGTCAGTGAAGACTATATTGGCATGTGAAGCCATCCAAGTTCAATGGAGCTTGGTTAATCATCACCCTAAAATCCATTTCGTCTTTCAGATTCCTAAAAGGCTGATAGCCCTAAGGGTTATCCTTAGTTTAGAGGATAATACTTGTAATGGTACTGATAATACCATATTTTATCATGTTCGTATTAGCTTGTTATTTGTAAGCTCTCATTGATGGAATAAACAAGCCCTTATTATTTGCTGCTTTACACTAAACAAGCACCTTCAGCATGGTTTTTTTTGTTTAACCATCTAGAACAAGGATACATGTATTTTTTGTTTAACTTTTTGCTTTGGACTTAGGTTGAGGATTTGGACTTAGCTATCACCTTACTGCTATGATTCCTGAACACAGTAGCCAACTGCACCTTGCTACATGTATTTTCAGAGGCCACTTTCAAGCCTTTCAATTGCCGCACCCACCCTACT
This sequence comes from Alisma plantago-aquatica, assembly GCA_963693085.1. NCBI lineage: Eukaryota > Viridiplantae > Streptophyta > Magnoliopsida > Alismatales > Alismataceae > Alisma > Alisma plantago-aquatica. Next base: position 1,267,271,458 of record OY856410.1, read on the forward strand.
TCCTGTATCACTCACCAGAATCAGACGCCAACAAAACTACACTCTGCTCATCTGCCTTCTCTACAAGTTTAAGATGGTCCCATCCGTGTGGAAAGAAAAAGGCAGCTCCAAGTGTAGAACCAAGGAGCATATTCCGCACTCGCCATCTCAAGGAACTAGGCAATATGAGACTAGATACGGCAGCAGTTGCTGAGCCAGTTCCATCAATGTTGAAGACATCATGTATGCCACGTTGTTCAGCAAGAAGATTTTGCAAACCATAAAATGCAGCAGTAAACATTGGTGTTGTATTCAATATAAGGGGCAAGGTAAAACGTCCTCCCCATGTAATTCAATATAAGGGGCAATGTAAAATGTCCTCCCCATGTAATTCTCAATTGATTATAAATAAAAATTATTTATATTTTAGAAAAGTGAGTTTGTCTACAATTGACATTCATTTAGAAATAATGATAATGAATTGAAAACTGAATGACTAAAAGCCATGAAAATGTAGTAATACAGAACTAGTAGTCATTAGTGGCTTTTTTTATATGTCATTAAACTCAATAAGAACATTTTCATACACCAAGATAATACAAAATAGTTGCATTTGTATAAAAGCCAATTGATGGATAGTGGCTTTTTTATAAATGCCAAATGATGGTTTAGTGGCCTTTATGTGGAATTTATTCGAAGCCACTAAAGACAAACCTTTAGTGGCTTTTACAACTTAAGCCACTATCTACCTAGTGGCATTGGCGCTAGAGGCATTTGTTTAAATGTCAACAAATGCCGCTAAACCTGTTTACTGGCTTTTATTTTTTTTAGTGGAATTTCTGAAAGGCCGCTAATGAGTATGTTTGATGTAGTGTATCTAGGCAAGCAAGCAGTTCACACAAGCAATGATCCTGAAACAATCATATAATTTAATTACAATTCACTTTCTTGGATTACACTCATATGAACTCTCTTCCTAGGGTTTCCTACTTCCTTTTAGGGTTGCATTAGGGTTCATCCTCATCATTGACACTATAAACCCTAAATCAACAAATCTAATCACAAACCCTAACTAGCTTGTTATATTCTTCCTAACAGGCTTAAGATCAATAGATAACAACATTATCCCATATAATTCAAGTTAACTTCCTTCTTGAGCCAAGATTAGGGTTTCTGCATGTATTATCATAGATTCATGGATTAAAACCCTAAAACAAACCAATTACATTCTAATTTCAGATTCAAACGTTACTTTTCTTTTCAACAGGTTATTAATACTCGAATTAACCCATTAAGCATCTTAGATTTGTTCTCTAATCATAATTAGGGTTTTTAACCTAAATTTAATGCACTTTATGATCAACTCAAGGTACTTTTGCAACTAGTAACGAAATCAGATGCTAAAACTATTTTTATCAGATTACTCATATTTTTCTGATCATTTTTCATATAAAAAGTTTCTTCATCAGACCTTCCTATTAATTTCTATGATTTTTGCAAAGAAAGGTATTTTCCTAGATTTTCTAGCAGAGAGGAATTATATTAGGAAATCGCCATAAAATCTCAATCGCTCGATCAGTGGTCCACTGAACCACGTGGGATCGGATGATCTGTCGTGTGCGTCTTGCCCGTGAATCAAAAGAAACAAAAGATAGGGTTGCCCTTACCTGGACTGAAGGAGCGGGAGGACAACTTGGTAATTTGATAAAGATTCTTCTTCAACCTCTCGCACATTGCCTGCAGTGAACCGAGGTCAACTCTTGGGTTGACTTCATGCTCCCAACCTCCTGTGGACAAATTGATTAGTCCTAGTGCTCCGTCTGCTCCTCGTGAACTCACCCGACCACTCAATTTCTTCTCCATGCTTCTCCTTCACTGCCAAAGAAGCTCGACTCCTCCGACGATGGTTGCTGCTAGACGAGGGGGAAGAACTGAGTGCTTGGTCAAATTGAGGGTACTAGAGCGATCATTGCAGAGTGTCGGTCTCGAAGGTAGGGTTTGTGGGGTTGCTCATATGGCCACCCACTCTACTCTATATATAGGGTTCATCACAGGTCCTCGGTGAATTGGGGATTCCTCCAATTCATGACGAAACCCCTAGAAATATGGGTTAGGTAGAGTCAAAACAATCTCCCGGAGTCAATGGACTCCTGTCTAACCTCACACGTAGGCTCAAACTTGAGCAATCCTCGATTGAGCTTCCTGTGATCTGGACATCGAGTTCCAGCTTCCCACAAAACTGGGATTTGGTCCCAACTGTGGATCATTGATCCAACGGTCATGAGTGTGTGCTTAATAAACAAATTTTGCGATTTTAATCCCAAATAAATCATGACACATATTCCTTTCCTTTTTAGGATAATTTCACAAATCCATATCTCGTAAACTGTGCATCCTTTTTCCACCAAATTTTAACAAAAACTTTGGGTCAACATTATCTACTTGTGTACCAAAATTGAGTCCCAAATTCTAAAAGGAAAAGGGCATTATCTTCAAAGGCAAGTTATCTTTCAATAAAACTAATTTAATAGGTACTTTCTCTTTCCTTTCTTATTATATTTGCAACTTGGGCTCCTTAGACCCCAAGAAATCCCAAAGATACGATATCCACCTTTGCAGGCTATCTCGTGGACTTCTATAGGATTCTACCTCTTTCTTTTCTCCTTTTTTTTAATTATTCCTTTATTAACTAAATTTATTTTTCCTTTTATTTCATTTTTCTTGTTATTGGGCCCAATAGCCAATAAGGCCTACGAAATCACACAAGTAGGGCTATTTATTAATGAAATCCACACATTCAAATCAAATCAAACAATTACTTGTTCATATATCTTTAAAAGGAGAAATTACATTTCAATTCTGAATTTGGAAAATTGAGGTTATAGCATCCTCCCCTCCTTATATGAATTTTGCCCTCAAAATTCAACAATCAAACAAACAAATCAGGATATGTTTTTTCCATGTCCGTCTTCATCTCCCATGTGGCCTCATCCTCTCCATGGTTCTTCCAAAGAACCTTTACCATCTCTATATTTTTACATCTGAGTTCTTTCACCTTGGTATCTAGAATCCACAAAGGTGACTCAGGATAGGTCAGCTTCCCTTGAAGTTCAATACGCTCAATACTTAGCACATGGCTCGGATCTTACACATATCGCCTTAGATTGGACATGTGAAACCCATCATGCATCATACTATACTGAGGGGGTAATGCCAAATGGTATGCAGCTTCACCAATCCGTTCTAACACCTCAAATGAACCCATGTATCGGGGACTCAGCTTCCCTGTATTTTTGGCTATAGCTTGGAGCGGTCAGATTTTCAAGAATACATGCTCTCCCACAGTGAACTGCACGTCAGTCTGCTTCGCATCATCATACAACTTCTGTTGATCCTGGTCTCTCTTCAGCCTCTGCTTGATCAAAGTGACTTTATCTGCATACACTTGAAGCTCATCTGACCTCAACAAAGTCCTCTCACCGACATCATCCCAGTGAAGCGGTGACTGACACGGTCTCCCATAAAGAGCTTCATATGGAGGCATCCTGATACTGGCTTGGTAGCAGTTGTTGTAGGAAAAATCGGCTAAAGGTAAGTATTGCTCCCATGATCCACCCCAATCGAGTACAGAAGCCCTCAACAGATCTTCTAAGGTCTGGATCATCCTCTCCGTCTGACCATCCGTCTGGGGGTGATAAGTGGTACTAAACTTCAACCTTGTACCAAGTTCTTCTTGTACCTACTTCCACAACTTGGAAGTGAACTTCAAGTCTCTATCAGAAATGATAGAATCGTGTACGCCATGCAAATGTACTATCTCCCTGATATACAGCTCATCTAGGTATAACACCTTGGCAGTGGTCTTTAGGGCAAGGAAGTGTGCTGACTAGGTAAGGCGATCTACCACAACCCATATCACAGCATGACCTCTCTTGTTCCGGGGTATACCCACCATGAAATCCATGGTGATCTTCTCCCATTTCCACTCTAGAATCTCTATCGAGTGTAAAAGTTTGCCAGGTCATTGGTGTTCAGCCTTCACCATTTCGTACGTAAGATAGCTGGCCACATATGCCGCAATGTCTCTCTTCATTCCTGGCCACTAGAAATACCTCTTTAGATCCTTAAACAACTTTGTAGTGCCTGGGTGTATTGTATACTTAGAACCATGAGCCTCTTATAAGATTAGTTCCTTCAACGGTGAATCTTCAGGAACCCACATACGGTTCTCGAATATGATTCCTCCATCTATTCCCACTGAGAGACGTGTTTGTGGCCTCTTTAACAAGCCCTTCATCCTGCTGAGTTCTAAACTGGTCAATTGTGCCGCCACTATCTCATTCAAAAACTCTGACTGGATCTAAATATTGGCCAATCGAACTCGGTCCTCTAATAGCTGTGGAGTCCACTGCACCAGCTCTTCTAAGCTCTTCCAATGACTGGACAAAATAGCTATACACATGAGTTGTTTCTAACTCAATGCATCAGCCACGACGTTCACCTTCCTAGGATGATAGGAGATGGTGAAGTTGTAATCCATCATGTACTCCATCCATCTTCATTGTCATAGGTTCAGGTCTCTCTATGTCAGGAGGTACTTTAGGCTCTTATGGTCGGTGAGGATCTCAAAGTTAGCACCATATAGGTAATGCCGCCATATCTTCAACGCATGTATGATAGCAGCCAACTCTAAGTCATACTTTGGGTAATTCACCTCGTTGGGCTTGAGTTGTCGGGAGGCATATGCAACCACATGTTGATTCTATTCCAACACACAGCCAAGTCCCATCTTAGAAGCGTCGGTGAATATCACAAAACCCTCATTGTCAGAAGGTAGGGTCAATACTAGAGCGGTGGTCAACTTCTCCTTTAATTCTTAGAAGCGAGTTTCACATACATTAGAACACACGAACTTCACATCCTTCCGAGTCAACTTGGTAAGAGGTAAGGCAGTCTTCGAGAAATCCTTGATGAAGCGTCGATAGTATCCGGCTAACCCCAAAAAGCTACAAATCTCAGAGGGGTTCTTTGGTGTAGGCCAGTCTCAAATTGTCGACACTTTAGATGGTTCTACAACGATTGTCCCTCCTGAGATGATGTGCCTGAGAAACATGACTCAGTCTATCCAAAACTCACATTTTGAGAACTTTCCATAGAACTTCTGCTTTCTCAGGATATCAAGGACTCTACCCAGATGGTCGCAGTGTTGATTTAGGTCATTGGAGTACACCAAAATGTCATCTATGAACACGGTCACAAAGGTGTCAAGGAAGGGTTGGAACACATTGTTCATAAGGTTCATAAAGACACTAGGTGCATTAGACAACCCAAACGACAAGACCACAAACTCATAATGGTCATATCAGGTTTGAAAAGTCATCTTAGGTATATCCTCACTTCTAACTCTCACCTGATGGTATGTTGACCTTAAATCAATCTTGGAAAAGACTCGGGATGATTTGAGTTTGTCAAAAAGGTCATCTATTCTGGGTAGGGGGTACTTTTACTTAATGGTCACTTGATTGATCATCCGGTAATCAATACACATCTAGAGTGATCCATCCTTCTTCTTCACAAAGAGGACTGATGCTCACCATGGTGATGTACTAGGTCAGATAAATCCTTTATCTAGTAACTCCTGCAACTGAGTTTTCAACTCAAGCAACTCAGCAGGGGCCATTCTATAGGGTACCTTAGATATAGGGCTAGTCTCGGGAGCTAACTCAATGGAGAAATCTACCTCCCTCTCAAGGGGAACCCCTGGTAGATCATCTAGAAACACATTCGCATACTCTCGAACAACCTCTATTTCCTCTAAGGGTCGTACCTTGGCCTCAGGCTCTTTGACTATGGCCAGGTATGCTCGACATCCTTTGGATATCATCTGCTCATCCTTCAAAGCCGACACATAAAGGTTGGTAGTGGCATCTCTTCTTCCTCTGATGGTATAGTGTGGATGACCAAGTTTCCTAATAAGGATCTTCTTTTCTCTACAGTCAATCTGTGCTCTATAGGTGGAACGCCAATCCATACCAATGATTACATTGAAATCATATATATCGAGGAGGATGAAGTTAGTGGGAAGCTCGTGACTCAGGTACTTAACTGGAAAGACAGGGGTTTTTGAAAGAGACGTATATATCTAACCACTCGGGTTTGTGACATCGAAAACATAGCCTAAATCCCTGCTATCCAAACAAAGCATAGTTTCTAGATTTCTCGAAATGAAAGTATTAGTAGAACTAGAATCAAAAATAGCTTTTACATTTTATCCCATGACTTCAAGCATGCCTACATAGTTTCATACCGTATCATACTGCTATTAAATGTTCAAATTAAACTAAAAGGAAAATTCTATGGGTTATTACCCTCGATCAACCTATTAGCATTTTCCTGAGCTTCTTCATTGTCAATGGCGAACACTCTGGCTTATCTTCTCTCTCCAACAGGTGGACCTCTAGCTAGTACTCCTCCTCCTATTAGGGGTGTTGCTTCCATTGGTTGTGCTGCCACTGGACCTCTTGGATCAGGAAGAGGGAAGTTGGTGATGAAGTGTCCCTCCTGCTGGCAACAGTAGCACACCCTTTTCTCGAAGTGACATTTCCCAGGATGTATCTGTCTACAGGTACGACACTTCTAAAAATGACTCTCACCACGTGGATTTCCTTTGTGTCCATGCTTTCCCTTGGTGTGGTTATGTCCTTGTCCTTTCTTTTGGTCATTCTTCTATCCTTAAGTACCTTCAGTGAAACCCAAATATCCTTTGGGTGGGTTCTGAGCAAGCATCACTGTCCTTTCCATGTCTAAGGCAGTGTTGTAGGCTTCAGAGAAGGTTGTTGGTTTACTCACCATCACATGAGGCTTGATTGTAGGGTGAATATGCTCCACAAAATGGTCCACCTGCCTCTCCTCAGTCATCATGTGCCCAAAATGCTCCACAATGTGAAACTTGCGGCCAAAGTCTGCAACAGATAGGCTACCCTGGATCATGTTGGTGAATTCTCTTTCCTTCTCCTTCTTAGCTGAGGTGGGGATGAATCTGGCTATAAAGATAGTCCTAAAGTCGATCCATGCCATCGGCTCCTCACTCAGATCTCGACCCATGACGTGGTTCTCCCACCAGATCTTGGTTGCTCCTTCCAAGAGGTGAGCAGTAAAAGGAACCTTCTTGTTCAGTTGTACCTCCAACATGTGAAAACCATTCTCGACTGCCAGCAGCCAAGCATCCACTTTGTTGACCATTTCGGTCTTATCCTCTCCCAAGAATCTCTCGATATTCAGCTTGACGAAGTCTAGAATGGTGACTCCAAGTTGGGTACGAACAGAAAGTGACTCACCATTTTCATTTCTGGCTATATCCCTGAGGGCCAGGGCACTAATGGCCTCAGTTAGCCTCTTCTGTTGTTCCATTCATAGGGCATCAGGGGTGTGAACTACCATTGTCAGTCTTCGTCCACCAGTCTGGTTCTCCTCATACCTGACCTCGTCCTCAGATATATGTTCTTCTTCCTAGTCCATCTCGGGGTTTTCGAAGGGTACTGGCTTAGGATCAGGGCCTTCTTCCGAGGCTCCCTCGGGTCTCTTTCTCTTTTTTTAGGACTCATCACCCAGTCCCTCTTCCTCTTCTCAGAAGATCCCTTCCTCTTATGGGGAGGCCAACCCCTAGCTGGGTTCTTGGTGGCCTCAACAGGAGTAGCTACTTTCTTCACATGAGCCATCTACATAAGCATAAAATCAAACTTTAGTTTACATTTAAACTAATTATACTTATTTTGATGACATCTTGTTTACGTACCTCTTATTAGTTAGGTGGAGGATACCTTAATCCTTATCATACTTACCCTGACCTCAAGAGGGTGGGGAAGAAAGAGAAAAACCCTAAATCCTAGAATCATTAATTGAATTAGGGTTGAGAAGGGACAAAATAGATGAGAGAGTCCTAAAGGTATCCTATTTTGAGTCAGAACCTCAGACATTGGCCAGGCAATCACACTGAATCAGGAAGTCCTCATGACCAACTAGTGGGGCAGAGGAAAATATTGCTAGCCCTCGGTCCGTGATCCTTTTCTAGACACATCTATCTTTGGAAAATCCACTAATAACTCCCTTGGTTCTATAGAGTTTGTAAAATTTAATAATTACTGAGGATTAAATGAGGAACCATGACTCTGATACCAAATGTAATGACCCCACCTCCCGGTAACCCCCAATCAAGGGAGACTAAAAGGTCAGAGACTTTATCCCAATATTTTAGGATCCATGGTTCGACATTTAATCAAAAATAATTATCAGATTCTACTATTACTAAATTGAAACGTTGGAATAAAATAAATCTTTTTGCATACCTTGTAAAATTTGGATGTAGACTTCAATCCATAGAAAAAGTCTAACTAACTAATCCTCCTTGCACATGTTATTTGTATCTTCTCAATATTTCGATTTATTATTTGTCCATTTTCAAAATTGTACCTAAAACACCGACCAACAAAACGTCGGTCGATATATTTCTACACTGGTATGTGGGGAACAATCACAATTTCACAAATAGTTTCTAACAACCTAATTATCACAAATAATTTATTAACAATCCAAATTATGCTTTCAATGTGACATTCTCAACTACTTTTGCCCTAAACCCTAGATTACCTTCTCTTAGGGTTTAGTCCTTGCAAGGGACATAAGGCCACCTTCTCCATCCTGAGCTTGGTGCCTGGGGTCACCTCTCGTGGTGCCCAATGGTCTTCCCCCCAGGGCTTGACCAACTCAGACCTTCCCTCTGGGGCTTGGTCTTGCAACTTACATCATGGTGGCATGTAGGTTTGAGAATACACATATATAATTATTTGTGATACTCATACATACTTTATAGGATTGTATAATTGAACATCCAATAGTTTAGGTTGCAATCACTCGATAAAAACATCCAAGAAATGTCATGAAACTAAAGGCAATTATTCATAATTAACTGGATACATGTTCAGTCGAATCAACAAGCTAACAATAATCCAAGCAAGGAAATATTCAGGCAAGCAAGCAATTCACACAAGCAATGATCCTGAAACATTCATATAATTTAATTACAATTCACTTTCTTGGATTACACTCATATGAACTCGCTTCCTAGGGTTTCCTACTTCCTTTTAGGGTTTCATTAGGGTTCATCCTCATCATCGACACTATAAACCCTAAATCAGAAAATCTAATCACAAACCCTAACTAGCTTGTTATATTCTTCCTAATAGGCTTAGGATCAAGAGATAACAACATTATCCCAAATAATTCAAGTTAACTTCATTCTTGACCCTAGATTAGGGTTTCTACATGTATTATCATAGATTCATGGATTAAAACCCTAAAACAAACCAATTATATTCTAATTTTAGATTCAAACCTTACTTTTCTTTTCAATAGGTTATTAATACTCGAATTAACCCATTAAGCATCTTAGATTTGATCTCTAATCATCATTAGGGTTTTTAACCTAAATGTAATGCACTTTATGATCAACTCAAGGTACTTTTGCAATTAGAAATGAAATTAGATGCTTCAACAATTTTTATCAGATTACTCATATTTTTTTGATCATTTTTCATATATAAAGTTTCTTCATCAGACCTTCCAATTAATTTCTATGATTTTTGCAAAGAAATGTATTTTCCTGGATTTTCTAGTAGAGAGGAATTATATTAGGAAATTACCATAAAATCACGGCCGCTCGATTAGTGGTCGACTGGACCATGCGATATTAGAAAATCTGCGATGCGTGCCTCTCCTGCGAATCAAAAGAAACAAAATACATGTTCGCCCTTACCTGGATTGAAGGAGAGGGAGGGCAAGTTGGTAATTTGACAGAGGTTCATCTTCAACCACTCGCGTGTTGCCTGCAACGAGCTGAGGTCAACCCTTGGGTTGACTTCAAGCTCCCGACCTCCTACGGACGAACCGATTGGTCCTAGCACTCCGTCTACTCCTCGTGAACTCTTCCGACCACTCAATATCTTCTCCACCCTGCTCCTTTCACCGCCAACAAAGCTCGACTCCTCCAGCGATGGCTGCTGCTAGATGAGGGGGAAGAACCGGGTGCTTGGTCGAATTGAGGGCACTAGAGCGATTGTTGTAGAGCGCCGGTCTCAAGGGTAGGGTTCGTGGGGTTGCTCGTGCAGCCACCCGTTCTACCCTATATATTGGGTTCATCACAGATTCCCAGTGAGTTGGGGATTCCTCCAATTCATGATGAAAATCCTACAAATCTGGGTTAGGTAGAGTCAGAACAATCTCGCAGGGTTGATGGACTCCTTTCCAACCTCACACGTAGGCTCAAACTCAAGCAATCCTTGATTGAGTTTCCTATGATCTGGACACTGAGTTCCAGTTTCCCATGAAACTGGGATTTGGTCCCTACCATGGACTGTTGATCCAACAATCATGAATGCATGCTTAATAAATGAAATTCGGGATTTTAATCCCAAATAAATCGTGACACAAATTCCTTTCCACTTTAGGATAATTTTAAAAAATCCATATCTCGTAAATTGTGAATCCTTTTTCCATCAAATTTTAAAGGAAACTTTGGGTTGACATTATCTACTTTTCTACTAAAATTCAGTCCTAAATTCCAAAGGAAAAGCGCATTACCTTCAAAGGCAAGTTATCTTTCAATAAAACTAATTAAATAGGTATTTTCTCTTTACTTTCTTATTATCTTTGCAACTTGGGATCCTTGGATGCCAATAAATCCCAAAGATACGAAATCCACCTTTGGAGGCTATCTCCTAGACTTCTAGAGGCTTCTACCTCTTTTTTTTCTCCTTTTCTTAATTATTCCTTTATTAATTGAATTTCTTTTTCCTTTTATTTCATTTTTCTTATTATTGGCCCAATAGCCAATAAGGCCTACGAAATCACACAAGCAAGGCTATTTATTAATGAAATCCACACATTCAAATCAAATCAAACAATTACTTGTTCATATATCTTTAAAAGGAGAAATTACATTTCAATTCTGAATTTGGAAAATTGAGGTTATAACAGTATTTAATTTAAAAGCCTAGAGTTAAAGCCATTTATCTCATTTGCAATTTAATTTCTTCATCAAGATAACGTTACATAATGTTCCATTTACATTTGTTCCTCTATAAAAGGTGGCATAGCAAAGTAAAAAGATATACTTATACAAAATCTAAGCATGTACAAAACCTATTACTGAGGGAAAACATGGCCATTCCAATATATCTTAGGTCCAATACCATGTATACAATCTTTGTGCATCCTTTTCTTCTAATTTACCTACACCTGGGTAGAAGGGAACATCACCCATAATATAGGAAACAAGACATAGGTCAACAAAGACTGATTATGTACATATTATGAAAAATTTTGATATTATATCCGGTTAAAAGTATATGAAGAGATGTTCCAACAAGAAGGGGGCTATTTACAAATAGGTAAGTTCAAAAGAATTATAAAAATATAAATGAGGCATACTAAATTTAGAGTATAAGAATGAAGAATAAAATTTCTTGCCATATCAAGTAACCAAAATGTCAATTTAAAAGAATAACTTTTTGCACACATAACAATGTATACTAAATATACCTAAAATAGGGTCATAACACCATAAGATCATGGCCTAAAAAGAAATAATGGTGTAAATGCACACCCCAGGAGGAATATGCGCTCCCTTTATAAGTATGGTTGTACATAACTACCACTATTCTATATACTCTAGTCAAACATACAACATGCATAAATAGAGTGGCAAGATTATCATATTAGTCAATTTCATAAAAAAGGAATTCAGAGCAGGTGGGGTCAAAGAACCCACAAAAATAGAGTAGTTCAACTTCCATATGAATATACTGAATTCAGAGTAGGAAATATGAATGTATACGTGACTAGATTTTCTAATAGAATTAATAGTTTAATATATGCCTCAGCAAAAGAATGAAGCTTTAGTCAATGCATACATGATCTTCAAGAGTAATGCCTAACTCAATAAATATTCTTGGTCCAAAAAGTCAAGTTTTTACCATAATAACATATTAGTTACATTAGTCAAACAAAAGTAGAGTCGTGTATACATTTCTAGTATAGTTATACTGTAACACCCCTGACCTGGGTTTTGGGAGAACCCTATTTGTAAAGAGTGAGACCCGAAAGGGGATCCACTCAAATGATGTAATATAAGAGCCATGTAATAATAAAGCAGTGGAAACAAAACTATTACAAAGTTACAATGAGTATCATTATACAATAGCTCATCACCATAAAAGGTGATATTACAAAAACTTGAACTAACTACAAATAAGCCTAATAGCAGAGGGTAACCCAGCCATTCCAAGCTATCCTTAAGTTCATGTCATGTTAGTGATCTTTTTGAGCTCTTGTCTTCCAATGTACCTAAACCTGGGTGGAAGGGAACATCACCCAGAACATAGGAAACAACAAATAGGTCAGCAAAGGCTGAGTATGTACATATATAAAACATTTTGGGCATTATATAGGGTTGAAAGTACAAAAAGAGATGTTCCCACAAGAAAAGGGGGCTATTTTCAATTAGGTATGTTCAAGAGAAAAGTAACAAAAGAAATGAGGCATATTAAATTTCATATTACAAGCATGACAATAAAAGAGTGTCTTGCCATAACAATCATCCACAATTTCATATTAAAACAACAAACATTTTCATGCATAACGATGTAGACTAAATATACCTAAAATAGGGCCATAACACCATAAGATCATGGCCTAAAAGTAAACAAGGGTGGAAGCGCACACCCCGGGCGGAATACGCACGCCCTATAAAAGTATGGTTGTACATAAGTACCACTATTCTAGATATTCTAGTCAAACATGTAGCATGCATAAAATAGAGAGGCAAGACTAGCAATTCAGTCAATTCTTCATAAAATGGCAATCATAGCAAGGTGGTCCAAGAACCCATATAAACAGAGTAGTTCATCAACCACATGCATATAATGAATAAGGAACATGATATATGAATGCCCAAGTAAATGAATTTCAAGTGGAATTAAAAGTTCAAGAGATGCCTCATTAAAAGAAAAGTAGGTTACAGTCAAATAATGCCCAAATTAAAATAGAGGATGTACATACCTTATCTCCATGACTAGTGGTTAGCTCAATTGATATACTTGGTCCACGAAGTTGAGTTTTCATCCTAGGAACACATTATGTATGTTAGTCAAATGAAAGCTAACGTGTGATTTACCTAATATGATGCAGTTATATTGTTCTTATACTAGTTTTGATTAGCTAATCACATACTAGGGTTTTTAATCATACTAAGTGATTAAATGATTCATTAGATATCTAGTTCTATTATCCATATTATTCGCATAAATCAAAGTAGGTCTACGTTAGATATATGTGTTCTTGTTGTTTAAGTTTTGTAATGTCATTCTATCCCTTTGTATCGTATAGTTCGATTTGCTCGACTAGGTCAAGGTTATGCATCACATGAGATACTATTGGAACATGATACCCTTATTAGGAAGTACGGGGTCTAGTTAATATATGACATTATTTGTGATGATGTATAGTCTAGGTTAGTTTATTTTCATGCCCACATGGATGTCTAACATGTTCTCTTTATTATATAATCTATCGTTTTCAACATATATGTGTTGTTCATAGTATTTAGTAATATTAACGTTCTATTCTATATACTTACAGTTAGTTTTAGGCTAATCATTTTAGTGGCCTAGTTATATTAATCACTTGGTATTATCATCCTAAACACCTAGGTTATCATTGAAGTTCTAATTATCATATCGATATCATCTCAGACCCATTACATTATAGTTCATAATTTTAGCAGGCAGTTCTAAGGACATGCACACTATCCATATTAAGATGAATCAGTATAGTCGATGACTTGTGCTGGATTATGATACGATTAGGTGATTACACATACTAAGGATATAGATACATTGATACTATTGTTAATCCTATTAGCCTAGTTATCTGTGAGATTAAAACCTCAAAGAAATCTAACCTGTAGTTTTCCAGACCCATTGATCCATATGTAGGTTTGAAGTCTGTGAGCATGACGACATAGATGGAAGTAGGTCTACATCTTCTTTTTGTAGGTATGTCTTGTGCATATATGAGGGTTGAAGGGATCGTGGATTGGATAATGGTGGAGTCTGAGGAGATCTGAGGTTGACGGCCATGAGTAGTATGGCGGCTGGGAGGTGTGGTACCTGATTAGAGCATGACGGTGGCCGATATCTGTAGATGTTGGGTTCTGGAATGTGAGGATATGAGGAGAAGAGAAGATGCGGCGGAGAGGGTCAGTAAGGAAGAGGAAGTGATGGATGGGGAGAAGAAGTTGTCGGCAATCCCTATGGTGGTAGGGGAGCTGGTGATGGTGATGTTCTAGGTGATGGAGGAGGAAGGTGGAGAGGAAAGAAGGCAAAGGTGACCATGGGACGAGGTCTAAAGGAGCTGACGGAGGTGTATCTGGTTGTGCAGTCTTGGATTGATGGACAAAGGTGTCGGCGGCGCTCGATGCTGTCCGGTGGTGCTCGACGCTACCTTAGTGATGCTCGATGCTACCTGGAGTTTCTTGATGTTGCCAGGCACAGGTGGAGGAGAAGAAGAGGAGGCGACAGTGCTATCTACGATGCGGGATCAGGTTGGTGTTGTGTCGCCGTCAAGAGTTGGTTGAAGGAGGAGATTCACTATCATGTTACAGAACCGACGATGTGGTCGATTGTAGCTCTGCCGCATTCACAACTAGGCTAAGGAACTGCAATCCATGGGTGAAAAGGAAACGGATCTGGTGAATGTAGATATGATGATGACCTAGAGAGGGAGGGGAAGGAAGGAGGCACTAGATTTGCAGTGTCTGTGTGGGAGTAAAATGAAGGAGGACATTCCAGGGTGTGTAGGCGGCCACTACCTCATCAGCGGAGGTGTAGATTGGAGATGAAGCGATATGTGCGGAGGGGAAGTGAGAAGATATGAATAGGCATAAGCGAGGAGGAGAAGCGCGAAGGAGGAAGACGATGGGAGCGCAATATGTGGCCATGCCCTCGGTGCAAGACCCGTGTCAGCGAGAGAGGAGGTCATGCGGGGGATCAGAACGACACAGTCAAGCCGGTACCAGACCAGTCGCGTGACCACAGTGCAAAACTAAATGGGTGGCAGAAATGTAAATATAAATTTGGCCCAAGAAACTTAGATTATTTAGGATATGTATATTTATAAATTATTTAGGGGTGTAAATATGGTTCAATTGGCTCGAAATTTAACACATAGATCAATTAAGATGTAAGGAATCCAATTATAGCATTGTTTTTGTCCTATGAGAGTGCTTAATATTTTATTTATTTACTTGGATTGTTAAGTATGCATTTAATACATTTATTCTTCTTTTATCAATCCAACACAATTATTCGTATTCATCTTTTTTTCTTCTTAAATAGACTAAATAATATTTTGGAGCATAAAGTAAGCTCGACACTAATTTGTTGATGAATTTTCACATTCAACCATAATATTGAATTTATTTGGTATTTTCATCCCAAAACATATTAATTCAGGGGGAAAAGTACTAGACATTAATAAATTTCAAAAAGGGCCTAGAGTAAGGTAGGGGCAAGCTATGATCCTAGAGTTTAGTATGTTACAACACTCCACCCCTTAAAGAGGATTTTGTCCCCAAAATCCATCCACTGCTAGACCTGAGTGCTAGTTTGTTCTACAGATCCTCATCTTCCATCACTTAAGCATGAATAACCAATCTTCATTTACAAATTTCCCAATAGAACCATTCAGATTGTGACCGCTAAATTGGTGAACTACTTTTGCGTATAAACATCAATCCTCAAGAACAATGATTCCTATCATTATTACTACTTAGGAGAATTTCCTTCCCAACATTATTATCATCATCATCATCATCAGTGTCATCGTCCTCATCATCCACATCATCATGGTCACCATCTTTTCATCTACTCATTATCGTCATCATCATCTTCATCATCATCATCATCATTAACAACAACATCATCACCATTAATATCATCGACATCATCACCTACTCCTCGTCATCATCATAAACATCATCAACATCTTATTATCTAAAAGGGTCACATGGGAACAGCTTAGAAATTCCACCATACTGAGTATCTTCACCCTAGCATATATTATATAGTCATCCTTACCATTTAATTATTAGTGGTTTGGGGTATATAATATTAATTTGAGCTTTGAAGTGGAATTTTACTTTTACCCACATCTGACTATATACATCCGTTAAGGATAACTCAAGATAAAATCTTAAAACCTATATTAATTGTCGAGGTAATTTTTTTTTATGATGGTATGATTAGCAAGGCTCGTCTAGAATTCTCAGTTTGGTAGTCTCTACATATGTTTGACATTAATACTATGATTTGTCCAGGTTTTACTTATTGTAATCGTTATTAATCATGGTCCTTCCTTAAGTTAGTTTGATTCCTAATGAATAAACTGTATGAAACTCCACCCCTTAGAGGGTTTAAACTATAACTTAGTACATAACCTAGAGGGGAAAAGGGTGGATCCACTAGGTCAGATATATATATATATATATATATATATATATATATATATATTTAAAACTAACTATGTCAGTCTTAGGCCTAGGGTATTAGGGTTGAACATGCCAACCAAGGTACTTCACTAAAGAGATTCTCTATTACTCAACTTTCTTGTGGTGGCGACTTGGTTCTAAAAACCATCGATAAAATCTGAAAACTTTTCTTTTGTACATATAGATTAATAATGAAAATAATTTGACGATGCAAAACTTGCGGTGAAAAAAAAATCCAAAATTGGCGCCAAAATCAACTAGAGAACCAATTCGACCACCACATACTATTATTTTATCCTCACATCCTTTTGCTTAAAGGTTCTAATCCTTCAAATACCACATAGGACAAATGACTACACCTCAACTATGTTTTTACATGGAAGGGAGAAGGGTTTCCTATTACGCGTGGTCAAATTCCTCAAATTTTAACGAGGTAAGACATCCGTCATTCCCCATATCACTCTTAAGCATAATTGACACAGCCTCATCGCAAGACCTAAGGGAGTCATATGATCATCCAATAATTATAGTAAGGTATATGTGTTGCTTCTACGCTTGACGATTTACAACTATAGTCCCATCAAAAGACAAGATGAACTATATAGTAAATTTACCAATAACATCATTCACTGGGTAATCTAATTGCACCATGGAGGTGAGAGAGGCAAACTCCTAAGAATATTATACAAAACTTAATAGCTTCCACCCACTAAACCTCATGTATGAGGCATAAAAGCTAATCAAACATGGTATCCAAACCTTAGATAAGTGGTCTTGGGACATACCTATGTTGTGATTCTTCACATTGAAGGCAAGGCATGCCTAACAATAACTAAGCTCATTCATACCATCACTTAGTAACAAGGAAACATCCAAACTCCTAAGATTAACATCGAAAATTTTATATTTATAGTTCATGTGTTCTCAGCACCCCCATAGTATGTGTATGCAAGGCGTGCTAGAGAACAACAAAGGTAAAGGGATTTAAGGTGAGAACTAGAATATGCCTATCTAGGACTTTTTAAGTCAATCTGCACTTCATAGCTCTTAAGCTATTATCTTAGAAAGGCATGAGATGTAAACCAAACACTACAAGAGTCAGTTTGATGTGACTTCATCCCACCTCCATAAAGAAGGTTTGGGTGTTAAGGATTACTAAAGACTAACTCACGTTCACATAAATGGGTCAAGGAGTGAAAGTGACCAAATTAATTAGGGGTTGAAAACCCTAATTGGTATTGACTATTAGGAAATAGGTTTATCAATAACCTCTAAGGGTCACCTCTCAAATTAAGGGTCAACCAATGATAACTTGAAATAGTCAAGTTACCGACTGCTTAGGCTCTGATACCATTTTGTAAAGATTGAGATCCAAAAGGGGATCCAATAAAATGATATAATACAAGAGCCATGTAATAATAAAGCAGCGGAAATAAAACTATTACAAAGTTACAATGGGTATCATTATACAATAGCTCATCACCATAAAAGGTGATATTACAAAAACTTGAACTAACTACAAATAAGCCCAATAGAAGAGGGTAACCCAGCTATTCCAAGCTATCCTTAAGTTCATGTCATGTCAGTGATCTTTTTGAGCTCTTGTCTTCCAATGTACCTAAACCTGGGTGGAAGGGAACATCACCCAGAACATAGGAAACAACAAAGAGGTCAACAAAAGATGAGTATGTACATATATAAAACATTCTGGGCATTATATAGGGTTGAAAGTACAAAAAGAGATGTTCCCACAAGAAAAGGGGGCTATTTGCAATTAGGTATGTTCAAGAGAAAAGTAACAAAAGAAATGAGGCATATTAAATTTCATATTACAAGCATGATAATAAAAGAGTGTCTTTCCATAACAATCATCCACAATTTCATATTAAAATAAAAAACATTTGCATGCATAACAATGTACACTAAATATACCTAAAACAGGGCCATAACGCCATAGGATCATGGCCTAAAAGTAAACAAGGGTGGAAATGCACACCCCGGGCGGAATACGCACGCCCTATAAAAGTATGGTTGTACATAAGTACCACTATTCTAGATATTCTAGTCAAACATGTAGCATGCATAAAATAGAGAGGCAAGACTAGCAGTTCAGTCAATTCTTCATAAAATAGCAATCATAGCAAGGGGGTCCAAGAACCCATATAAACAGAGTAGTTCATCAACCACATGAATATAACGAATAAGGAACATGAGATATGAATGCCCAAGTAAATGAATTTCAAGTGGAATTAAAAGTTCAAGAGATGCCTCATTAAAAGAAAAGTAGGTTGTAGTCAAATAATGCCCAAATTAAAATAGAGGATGTACATACCTTATCTTCATGACTAGTGGTTAGCTCAATTGATATACTTGATCCATGAAGTCGAGTTTTCATCCTAGGAACACATTATGTATATAAGTCAAATGAAAGCTAACGTGTATTTAGCCTGATAGGATGCATTTATATTGTTCTTATACTAGTTTTGATCACCTAATCACATACTAGGGTTTTTAATCATACTAAGTGATTAAATGATTCATTAGATATCTAGTTCTATTATCCATATTATTCACATAAATCAAAGTAGGTCTACGTTAGATATATGTGTTCTTGTAGTTTAAGTTTTGTAATGTCATTCTATCCCTTTGTATCGTATAGTTTGATTTGCTCGACTAGGTCAAGGGTATGCATCACATGAGATACTATTGGAACATGATACCCTTATTAGGAAGTATGGGGTCTAATTAATATATGACAAAATTTGTGATGATTTATAGTCTAGGTTAGTTTATTTTCATGCCCACATGGATGTCTAACATGTTCTCTTTATTATATAATCTATTGTTTTCAACATATGTGTGTTGTTCATAGTATTTAGTAATATTAACGTTCTATTCTATATACTTATAGTTAGTTTTAGGCTAATCATTTTAGTGGCCTAGTTATATTAATCACTTGGTATTATCATCCTAAACACCTAGGTTATCATTGAAGTTCTAATTATCATATCGATATCATCTCAGACCCATTACATTCTAGTTCATAATTTTAGCAGGCAGTTCTAAGGACATGCACACTATCCATATTAAGATGAATCGGTATAGTCGATGACTTGTGCTGGATAATGATATGATTAGGTGATTACACATACTAAGGATATAGATACATTGATACTATTGTTAATCCTATTAGCCTAGTTATCTGTGAGATTAAAACCTCAAAGAAATCTAACATGTAGTTTTCCAGACCCATTGATCCATATGTAGGTTTGAAGTTCGTGAGCATGAAACCATAGATGGTAGTAGGTCTGGATCTTCTTTCTATAGGTATGTCTTGTGCATATCTGAGGGTTTAAGGGATCGTGGATTGGATACTGGTGTAGTCTGAGGAGATCTGAGGTTGACGACCATGAGTAGGATGGAAGCTGGGAGGTGTGGTACCTGATTAGAGCATGATGGTGGCCGATATCTGTAGATGTTGGGTTTTGGAATGTGAGGAGATGAGGAGAAGAGAAGATGCGGCGGAGAGGGTCATTAAGGAAGAGGAAGTGATGGACGGGGAGAAGAAGCTGTCGACAATCCCTATGGAGGTAGGGGAGCTGGTGATGGCGATGTTTCAGGTGATGGAGGAGGAAGGTGGAGAGGAAAGAAGGTAGAGGTGATAATGGGACGAGGTCTAAAGGAGCCGACAGAGGTGTATCTGGCTGTGCAGTCTTGGCTTGATGGACAAAGGTGTCGGCGGCGCTCGACGCTGTCTGGTGGCGCTCGACGCTGTCTTAGTGGCGCTCGATGCTACTTGGAGTTTCTTGATATTGTCGGACGCAGGTGGAGGAGAAGAAGAGGAGGTGGCAGTGCTATCTATGATGTAGGCTCAGGTTGGTGTTGTGTCACCGTCAAGAGTTGGGTGAAGGAGGAGATTCACTTTCGTGTTGTAGAACCGACGATGTGGTTGATTGCATCTCTACCGCATTCACGACCAGGCTGAGGAACTGCAATCTATAGGTGAAAAGGAGACAGATCTGGTGAATGTAGATATGATGATGACCTAGAGTGGGAGGGGAAGGAAGGAGGCACTAGATTTGTAGTGTCCGTGTGGTAGTAAAATGAAGTAGGACATTCCAGGGTGTGTAGGTGGTTGCTACCTCATCAACGGAGGTGTAGGTTGGAGATGAAGCGATATGTGCAGAGGGGAAGTGAGAAGATATGAATAGGCACAAGCGAGGAGGAGAAGCGCAAAGGGGGAAGACGATGGGAGCGCAATCTGTGGCCATGCCCTAGGCGCAAGACCCGTGTCAGCAAGGGAGGAGGTCATGTGGGGGATCAGAAAAACACAGTCAAGTCGGTACCAGACCAGTCATGTGACCACAGTGCAAAACTAAACGGGTGGCAGAAATGTAAATATAAATTTGGCCCAACAAACTTAGTTTATTTAGGATATTTATATTTATAAATTATTTAAGGGTGTAAATATGGTTCAATTGACTTGAAATTTAACACATAGATCAATTAAGATGTAAGGAATCCAATTATAGCATTGTTTTTGTCCTATGAGAGTGTATAATATTTTATTTATTTACTTGGGTTGTTAAGTATGCGTTTAATACATTTATTCTTCTTTTATCCAATCCAACACAATTATTTGTATTCATCTTTTTTTCTTCTTAAATAGACTGAATAATATTTTGAAGCGTAAAGTAAGGTCGACACTGATTTGTTGATGGATTTTCACATTCAAACATAATATTAAATTTATTTGGTATTTTCATCCCAAAGCATATTAATTCAGGGGGAAAAGTACTAGACATTAATAAATTTCAAAATGGGCCTACAGTAAGGTAGGGGCAAGCTATGATCCTAGATTTTAGTATGTTACACTGTTTGTTTTTCTTAAGTAATTTGTTTATAACTTAAATATAATCCTTTGAGGTGTTTTACTAACATGTGACACACCTATGTTTCTAGTTTGGTCCCGTTTGAATAATGTTTGAGCAATGTTTGCTTATTTTGGACCAAAGTGAAATTTACCTAAGATAAGGGGTTATCTTGCAATATGTCACATTTTGAGTGTTCCCTTAGTTCTTTAGCATCATAAGGAGTGTATGATGCTATTGGATGCCTTGTGGAGAGATTAAGTTTCAAGTTGAGCCTGTGTGGACGATGCTTGTGCCTTGTATGCTAGTTTTTATATAAATTGCAATTTACCCAAAGTAAGAGGTTAACATGTAAATTACCATATATAGAGTGTCCCTTCTCTCTATTATCATAATATAGAGGAGAGATAAAGGATGGGGCACCTTGTTTGAGTCTTGGTAAGTAATATCACTCTTGGTGGTGAAAGAGCCAAAGAATGTTGAGTATCTTGAACCCTAGATAAGGTTGTGTCGGTGTAACATCCCAAAATTTTAAAATTTATTTAAGCCTTAAAAGTGGATTTTCTTAAATAAAAATTGTCTTGGGTTTTAATGTAAAAAGACCCCCAAATGAAATCCTCTATAAGATAATAAAGTAAGAAAAATGAAATATAAAATATATAAAATGGTGAGCCACCAAATACCTTTCTCTTTCGTATATGCATTATGTTTCCATTAACTCAAATGGATGGATATTAGTTTCCTTTCCTTTCTTTTTCTCTTTCATATCCTTGAAAGTGTTTAAAAGAAATAAAATAGGAAGATAAATGGGTTATAATTTGAAAAGATAGAATAACTTGACTCGGACATGCAGTTCCCTTCCCCCCCTTTCTATATTCTTTTTATAAAAAGAAAATTTCTTTGACCGTTTTCCCTCGCCTACTCCTTGGTTTGTGAAAAGGAATAATAACTAACCCTATGTACTAATTTTAAAAATACGGGATTATTTACTCACTTGGACATATAATAAATGATTTTATCTATTCTTTTGAATACATATGAAGAAAACAATATAAAATTCTCCTTCTCTCTAATATGTGAAAATTTCCCAAAACGGCATGACAAATAGGGGACAATTAATATATATCTAGATATTTGACTAAAGGTTCACAAAGGAAAGTAGTTTAATAGAGAGTTATCTCTTTTAATTGCTTACGACATATAAATTAATTGTTGACGGTTCACCAAAAATAACAACACGTTATGTAATAGGTGATTAGAATATTAAAAGGAAAAACTGATGGTAATGACGAACTGTCTACTTAACGTAAGGATCCAAATCTAGAAAGGAATAAGCCCTTTGCCAATTAAAAAGAGATTAGATGTCTTCTTTTTTTATTGTTCGTATGAACCCAAGAGAGCGAGACTTTTCCATCCAATAATGCCAAGAGTCTTTGCATCCCGGAATCCCAATTTATTAGGTTTCCTTTCCCATCGTTTCCCCAGCAAACCGAGACTCTTTGCTCGATTCAGCTTCTATCACCACTAGTACAAACTGTGGAGAATTCGACACCGCTGTGAATGGGTTTCTAAGCAAATTAAACTCCTGTCAGAGGCAAATCAGCAGCTGGCGTCAGTTCAGCTATGTCTTGTATACTGGAGACAAAAACAAAACGAATCTGACACATACTTAAAAAGTTGAGATCAGCAATTGTCAGATTCGTGATCCACTAGTTCCCAGGAGCTGCTGACCAAATATGATCTACAGGTGTGTCCAATTTGAGCGCACACAATCACAAAAAAAAAAACGTGTGCTCTACTTCTGTACGTAGTAGACCACACACCACACATGCATGTTTATAAATATAAGATAGAACAGAATAACAGAACTCATCATCAAATTTTCCAATACGTATAAGAGAAGAATATTGGCTGATTTAATTCTGAACATAGAACTAACTCAAAATTATAAAAAGTACATGACACTAACACATACACGAGATAAAAGAAGTATAAACTCTACTTCTAAATGAAGTTGAATACAAGCATTATCAACCCAAGCTGATCACTTATATAAAAACGAGTTTACAAACTCAAAATACAGAGTTTGGACCCTCATTTGCGCATATAATTCATAATAACAAGTACTACACAACAAACGTCCAAGACCAATAATGCATTTAAAAGACCTCAGATCACCAAAAGACCACAAGAACCAATAGCCAATACATCGAATCTTGACACCATTTGCAACTCTTTGCACATATCCATTAAGTGCATGTAGTAAGAAATCAAAATGAAGTCCAGAAAATACCATTCTCAGTCATATCCCTGTAGAAAGATAAGATTCAAACCTATAAGTATATGAATTACATACTTAAATTAATTAAAGCACACATATTGAGTCATGAAATGAATGTAACGTAACTGATGTATTTGAAAATTGAACCATGTCTTATAAGTGAGATGAAAGTTATTAATCATGCAAGAGTTGTGGGGCCAACACTTCTGATCAAAAGGCTTCAACACATCTATAACATACATAATGAAAGCATTTTACAAGTAAATTGTATTTGCAACACTTCTTGAGGAACAAAAGACCCATAATAGGGGGTCATTAGGATGCCGCACTCAAAAATGCATATGCTTTTACAGATTGCAGGAGTCTTACAGTAATGGTTGATAATAGCATTTTTAAAACAACTTCATTTAGATCAGCAGCACAAAAGTCCAAGATTTTTCTACACGACTGAGAACTTGCTCAATCGAAGATCACTTGGCAGAAATCAGTTGGTTATACTCTACATACTTCAGTGTTGTCTCTGCACAATCAGCCCACAAAGGACCATATCCTCCTGCAGAGAGATGAGTAACCTTCTGTGCATGGGGCGAGTGGCAAGGATGGTTGAAGATTGGACCGTTGAAGACGGAATCAAGTGGTGTGCTACAGAGGCTGTGGATATCGTCACATACGGAGAAGAGTATGGTAAGGCAAGGGTGGTATAGCAACAGAGAAGGGGGTATGGAGAGAGGAAGGGGTCCGGCATGAGGAGGCTGGATTGGGGAGCCAGAAATAATGAATGGAAATGCTTGTACTGGTTATCGGGAGAGACAAGAAGGTTTAGTGATTCTAAATCATGTTGGCGTGACTGGAAAATCCCTATTTAAGCACAGCAGAATACCACAGCTAAACTACCGGTGATTGCCGATAATTCTTGTAAAATAACTAACGACAACTTTTAAAATGTCACTACTTAGACCACCACGTCTCAATACAATCCCGCAAACAAATGCTCCATCCAAACGGCTCCTAAGAGTTGAGTATTTGTCAATCATGATGCCTTGTAACAACAGTCTAGCCAACCCTCAACCATAATATTAAGCAGTTAAAATTTTTATAAAGACTAAGGAAGCTTCACAAATAGAAACGTACTACCAATTATCATGGAAACCATTGTTTTCTGACATCACCATTATTCTTCTTTTTCTTTTCAAACCATGTGGTAATGTGGCATTGTGGTGTTCTGAACAAGACTCTAAAATAGTTTGAAAATATGCAGCTCACTATATTGGGGTCAAATTGACCACATAAAGGAACACCGATATGATTCCCATACAAACAAGCCAAATAGAATAAATGTCTTTAACCCCCCTAGATCACCTATTTAATTAAATCGTAAAACCACTCCACCATTTCTCTATGCCCAATTCAGCTCATCCACCCACCCTGAAACCCATTCATTCTATCCAACCTTGGCCATTACCTTTAGACTCTCTTCCTTGCCTTCTCAATTCCAACATCTCATCTCATTGTCTTATCATCATTCACCTATTACCCCAAATACATGGCTGTCATAGATTTCTACTAGAAATTTAAGTGCAATTCTAACTGGAGATCATGTATGGCTAGTCCAACTCAAAAAATGTTGAAGAATATGAAGAGGAACTAGACCTACTAGAAACCAATTAGCACTTGTGGAACATAAGAAAGTAATGTGGCTGAAGAACCTAGTATAATCAAGAATTAATAGGCCTGGCAAAAATATCTCGACCCAACCCGACCGGACCCAACCCGGCCCGAAAATATGGTATTTCAAGTTTAAAATAGGGTTTTGGTCAAAAACGGGGAGACTCGAATTGGATCTTTTATTCTAGGGTCATGCACAACTATGACGATAAATCCTAAAGACTCAAGACAGGGTCCTAAAGGCCAATCTGCGACTATCACTTGCTTACAGCTCCTCTGAAACCCTCAGTTCCTCTGCATCCCTTCTCTCTCACTCACTCGCTTAACATACCCCTAGCCGTCGCACTACAAATGAGCAGCTCCATCCACGAGCCGAAGATGAAAAAGGTGATAAAGACACAACAACACAACACCTCATGAATCTTCAATTGATCCTCGATGGCCTGCTCCGACAACTGTCATAAAAGCCAAAGCAAAAGTGCTCCTCTGATGGCTCATTATCTACCAACATGTGGCAATGATGATGGCGGCTCCAGTGTGTTCGACAGAATCTCCCTCACCGGTCTTGGCATCCGAGGGAGCCTCAATGACCTGGAATTCTCATCCTTCCCCACCCTCACCTTCCTCGACCTCATCAACAACAACCTCAATGGCTTCATCCCGCCTAACATATCCCAACTAATGAGCCTCAAGTACCTTATGTTGAGCCTCAACTTCCTTGGACCTCTCACCAACACATCCACACAATCATTTCCGCAATCCTTCCTTAACCTCTCCCTTCCCAACAACAACCTCCACAAATGTCCCCCACGACAAGTGTGAGAAGAACAAAAAAAAGTGCCACATCTGTTCATCGACGTGGGTATGTTTTCCGCAATCCTTCCTCAACCTCTCCCTTCCCAACAACAACCTCCACAAATGTCCCCCATGACAAGTGTGAGAAGAACAACAAAAAGTGCCACGTCTATTCGTCGGCGTGGGTGTGCATCTTTGATAAGTCTACACATCATCGTCTTCACTCTGTCAAGCCCTCGACCAGTGAAAATAAATGTCCCGACAATTGACCAAGCCCGCTATAATCAACACAAAGGAACAATAAACACACATGCCATGTCTTCCAGGTGCTCGATCAAAGGATATCCAACCACCAACTAGCACTCTATCCTCTCACCAGTGATGTCATAATGGACATTGAGTGCTTGGTGGTCGTATGCTACTATTATAGTTATGGTTGATGGTGTTGTGAAGACATTTGGAACAACAACAGCGTGAAGGATGGGAACTGCGTCCTCCATGGTGCAATGTTGCCAGATATTCAGACTTGGGTTGAAGGGTAGTTGTAACATACTGAAACCTAGGACTTAATATTATTCCAGGGTTAATAACTTAGAACCCTTAGTTCTTGGAGGTTTAGCCAAACGAGGTTTAAAATATGTTCTTAAGTGACCTTAAATATATTAGTGCATGCATAAATCACATTAAAATGTAAATTTAAATTAATATTACCCAATACCTTCAAATTAATCATAAAAGCAATAAAAGGTACATAGTACATGTGGATAAAAGACAAAGTGTTCATAATTGAGAATAATGATTTATAATTCCACAAAATACGAAATAGATAATGTTATGTGGGAAATGGAGGTATAGATTCGTTCTAGATCTTTTCTATGCCTTAGGGTGCAAGGAAGAGAAAAAGGAAATCAAAGATAATGCTTAATACATGAATAATGAGATATTGGTTTATTAATGGGAGAAATAATAGAAATAATAAATAATGTGTTAAAAGGAAAACTTCTGGGATAATAATAACCTCATATTCGTTTCCTTTGGATATGCCTTGGCTTGGAGGCCAAGTTTCACCAATTTAGGATAATAAAAGCCATATCTATTTTAATTAGAAAAGAAAAGGGTTTCTTTCCTTAAAAATATTAAATAAAATATTAAATGAATCCAAAAGTGGAAAATAATTTTAGATTCATAATCAACATAATAAAATAGGTCTTTGGGTGAATTTTCACTAAATTTGGAGAAAGTTTGATTAAAAGGTGAAATCATGAGAGAGAACGTGTAGAACCTTCAAAATATTAAATAAGTACAAAAATAACTCCAACATGTAAAATTTATGGCAAATTCGTATCCAACATGTTAAATATGGCTTGTGGGTCAAGTTTCATAATTTTTTGGATAATCCTAATGTCATTAATGAAGGAGGAAAGAGAAAATAGTAATTAATTTATTTGATACATTAAAATTTATCAAAAGGAAAATCAAATTTTATATTCAGATTCTACATATCAAAATTAGCCTCTGTGCAAAATTTTAGCCAATTTGGAATCCGTTTGAGCCATTAAACAAAGACATAGAAATTCATTAAATACTATATGTATCACTTTAATTGATTTTGAATTGGATAAGGTTTTCCTTTTTTATTTGGCGTGTGGATCCCGGCCGTTGGATTTCGATCCGACGATCCTTAGATCGTCTCCTACCCACAGTCGGCCTGCTACAGTGCCGCCGGTGGGTTGCTCAGGCAATCCCAATTTTCTCGGTCTATATACATCCTTAATCTGCAATTTCTTTTGTATTGAATTCGTCGAGATCATGTCCCACACACAACAAACTCTTACAGGAGTTCTATTTCTTTGGATCCAAGAAATGCCCAATTCCTTGGGCACGAAGCTCCCCCTACCACCGGCCATATATCCAAATATGCCACCTTATATATAGGTAACCCTACTCTTGATTACATCGCAACCCATGCTATCTCTCCTCGCTTCCAATTCGTGCGGAGGTATCGTGTTTTGCTATTGCTTTCTCGGAGAGTTGCTTTCTTCTTTGTAACCTGCCACCTTGCGTCTGCAACCCAATTAGAGAGCCGGTGAGTGTGCTTGTACTCGGTCGGTCATGTTCTCATTGTCTCCAACGGAATTTGACCAATCTGGTAGTTTTCCCCAAATCTGGTACGAGTACCTCACTGCCAGTTGTGGCCATGACGTGGCCTGTGAGGGGAAAGAACCTCCCACATGTATTCCTGATTTTACCCCTCTCTTCACCTTCTTCTTTGCTTTTCTCACAAAGGGCAATCTCATCTTTCAGCTCGTGTTCTCTTTGTTTTTGGGACGAGTCAACTGTGCGTTTGATCACGGACTTGGCCTCACCCGATTGGGCCAACTCAGTATGGCCTGAGATATCTCTTTCTCTCTCGGCCCTTGTTTGATGATTTGGCTTTTTCTTATTTTCTTATTGGTTGGTTTTACAAAATACATAACTAATTAATCTCTAATTAGAAGAATATGCATAAATAGTCAATAAAACGAGAAAAATATAAGCTTTCTTTTTCTAAGGATTTTGTCGCCTGAATCCAATGTTTTATGATGAGTAATTTTAATAGATCTAATTAATAAGTTAATATTTTGTACAATTCATAATTAATAAACCCTTGGACCAAAATTAAAAGTAAAATATGTTCTAGACACAGAAAAATATGATCTATCTTGTAAAAATAAATTTGATGCCTGGTTTTGAGTTTTTCAAAAAAGTATTTTTGAGGATGATTTAATTAACTAAAAATAACCCTAAAAGTCCATATCTTCAAAATACATAATATTATATGTTATTTTGATCAGAAAATCCTAATTAAGATGATGATGATGATGTTTTCAAGACCTAAATCAGTGGTTTGTAGAAAAAGTTGTCAAATTTAGGGTTTTGAGTTCTTAATGAATGCATATATTGCTAATACATGTATTTGGTTATTATAATAGGACAAGTGGACTCTAATCTTGCTTAGTATTTTGTAAAGTGTTGTTTTAAGACTCTGTGAAGAGGTATGTTAGCATCTCCTATTTTTATTTCTTGAGCAAAAACCTAAATTGTCTTTCTTTTGGTCCTATGGACAATAAGCTAAAAACCATATCTTTTCCTCTTGAATATTATGCTTCATGTGAAGTGCCCTACATGTTGCTGATCTTGTGATCATGATATCTTCTATGACTTTCTTTTGTAATCTTTATTATGACATGTTCATTATGGAACTCAATTTGTTGTTATATGCCCACTTTGAGGTGGTTGATAATGATGATCACTTATGTGGTGATTAATTTGTAAAATCTGACTATACTTGTACTTGCCTCCATATTAAGCATGTTGTGTGACTTAGTAGCCCTAGAGTAATATAATTTTCATTGGTTTTGGGTTATGTGCCGTTATTGTTTATTTTGATATGGTGGTTATGTGCCCCATACCCGGGTTTCAGCTTTATGGGGGTTGACCCAATTTTTAAATATATTGGTGGTTTGGGTGTGTCATTCTCTATCAGGTTTCAACTTTATGAGGGTTGACCACCAATTGTTATTTATGTTGTTCTAGTGCTATATTTATCTCACCTACATGGAGGTTGTTATGGGTTTTGTGCCCTAAAAATATTGTGTGCTTTTGTGGCACCAATTTTATTATAGTTTTAATGGAAAGTATTCCTTTTATCATATGTGTGAGATTCATTCCTTTTATGCCCGATTTGGGTAGTTCTTATCTTTTTGCATGGGAAGCCTTCTCTACTTCATGTACCTTTTTCTTAAAATATATAATGCGCAATGCCTTTTTAGCATGCTCATACCAGCATTTTGTTGATATCCTATTTTTCTTTTCCTTTTATGGGGTACGCTTCCAACCCCAGGTGTTGGACAAGGAGGAGGAGATCTAGGAGGACCTAGACCACAACAAGGATAGCTGACTTCTTGGGAGACATTGCTTGAAGTTGTTAGGTGATCCTCGGCTATTTCTACATATGTAGTTAGATTTCCTTTATGTCACCATGTGTGGTGAAAGTTTAGTATGTTAAGAAGCCTTGTAATGGTTAGATATATCTTTCAATTCCACTGATACTTTGTGTTATGAAACAATCATGTTAAATAAATTTGGTTTCATCCCCTTTTGAGAAAAAAATTTGTTGGTGGATGTTGCCCTCTTTATTTTTAGTAGGGAGTGGATCCCTATGGGATCCTACTCCTTACAGTAGTGGTTGAGCCCAGCTCAAGTGACCAAACAATCAAAAATTCAACTTTATATGCCTAGATCCTAGTGATGTTGTAGGAGACTTTGTAGTTGATCCTCGCAATACCTCATGCTAAGATTGCTAAGATTGCATTGATAATTGTGTGACTAACAATAATTATATTCCTAGATATTGAATATAACCATAAATTCGAACCTCACAACTATGACCTCCACGCCTAGCTATATTAGAGAAATGTGTGCCTACTCAATTTATATGATTTTCTTTTGAATCCCTCTACCTTATCGAACTACCCCATTAATGTCGTAAGCCATTCACATCTCATTCTTCCATAGTTGGGCATTATTGCTAGTCCAACTCCAATGATATTGAAGAATATGAAGAGAAAGTGGGAACTACTAGAAACCGCAAACCAATTACTTCATGTAATAAAGAATAGCAGGTTAAAAACCTAGTACGGTTAAGAAATCCTCACAGGTTCAAGCAAGGAAATCAAAAAATGATAAAGTAGTGATCTTGAAAGCATTTGGTAAACAAGAAATTATTAGCTTGTTTCTATTTATTGTTCTCTATCTGAGGGTAAATAATATATTGTATTAAGTATTTGAGCAAGAAATGATTTTAGATAGTGTTTGACTACAAAATTCAAGATATTTCTCTTAAGCTTGACCAAAGAACATTATTGTCTAGAAAACACACATTTCTAGATAGTTGTCGTGTTTGTGTCTGTGTTGGACACAAACACTTCTTGGATACAATCTAAAATGTTTTATACACAGCCAAGACATCTTTTTTTGTAGGTTGGCCACACCTAGACACTATCCCAGTTCTTGCAGACATCAATGTAGCAGCAACTGCTATAATAAATGATTTCAGAGTGCAGATGATGAATACACGACTACCATTTCAGTTGAGAAAACATAACTTAGAGCTATGCCTATTTACTTTTTTAAAATAATTCCAATTCATGCATTATACACATGTGTGCATATTTACTTTTTTCCTCTCATCTAATGCCGCAATGTCCTATATTTTAGGAAAATGTCGTGTTCCGTGTCTGTGTCTAGAAATGTCTATGTACTTCCTTGATATACTCATAAGATTGTATGTAGGAATGGAAAATTGAATGATTAGGCCCAATAGCTAATGCAATAACAATATTTCGAGGTTGGTCTAGTCTAAGGTTTATTTTCATGGTCATAAGTTAGGCCTTAAGATTTAAAGTGTCTTATAAATGAAAATACACATTTAGAAGGAAAAATAGGAGTTTCCATTGTAAGGTAGAATGCCTTCACTAGCCAGCGTTTCTAAAATAATGCAAATGAGGCAAAGAGTAGAAGCAAGTGAAGTTTATAAGTTAACCAAAATCATTGCAAAGAAAAACATTGTAGCATTTTAAAAATAAATATAAAAAACATCTCTTCTTTGAATGTTAGAGAATATTTCATCTACTTGTTCCTTCTAGGTAAAATCTTATGGAGGATTAATCATATCTCATAGATTCTCTAAGTAATAGCACCCTTTTTGCAAAAGATTAATAATTTAAGATTATATACATACAGTAACTAGTAATATGATATATGACTAAATGTGAAAGACAAATTGTTACATACGTCTCCTAAGATATAAAGAACAACGTTGATTTAGACGTGGAAGGCATGAATTTAATTTTATAATAAACGGCCAATTTCTTGAGGGTTAGAATTTATTATGTTAGCACATCATGTCTAATCATCGATAGATAAATGTGATCGAAAACCAATAATATAACTAAATAACATAGATTTTACTTTAGTTTTTCTTATTCAAAATACCACTCTCTTACTAGTACCTATAGTGAAAAATTTTAAGCTCATTTTCCAAACTTAAATAAAACCTATGATTTAACTTTAATTAAAAACATGGTTCCATTTTTTCTATAGACAGGAAAAATAACAAACTAATAGAGTTGAAAGAAGTAGTGAAAGAGAAGTGGTGTGTGAATATGGTATTTATGCTAACCGAGAACCTACCTCTTTTAATTGGAGATCAGTTCACATGAAT
The DNA here is from genome assembly GCA_963693085.1 of Alisma plantago-aquatica. Lineage (NCBI taxonomy): Eukaryota > Viridiplantae > Streptophyta > Magnoliopsida > Alismatales > Alismataceae > Alisma > Alisma plantago-aquatica. The sequence continues at coordinate 1,267,303,914 of OY856410.1, forward strand.
GCTACCAACAATGGCGCCCTTGAGCTCTTCACTACTGGTGGTCTCAGCTAATCAAGGTTGGGTGTGACCTCGTCACTGTTCCCCTATCATTGGGAGTCAAAGGGCTCGGTGGATGTATAGATGTCCCACTTATCAGTGTGGAAGGTGTTGTTCATAGCGCGATCTCGATAGAGGGAATGAGAAACCCATCTCTGGAAGGAGGCAGGGGAAGGACACAGAGGTTAGGAGAGTGTAAGATATTAGAAAAAGAAACAATTTTACAATGTTTAGGGTCGATTCCAACATAGAAAAGGATGCAGTGGCGGATATTTTGAAGACGAAGTAGGCACCAACGACCGAGAAGGCGTCGACAGTGTAGGTGACGTGGGAGACCGCGATGGGGGCAGAGGAGGCCCTGGCAACTGAAGGAGGGTCTGTGACCGAAGAGGTGGTGTCGGAAGAGGAGGCGCTGGCGGTATAGGAGGCGCTAGCAGTTGATACACGCCTAGACAAGCTAGCGGCCGATCCCAAACCAACGGCCTCTGCAACAACACCTACAGCACATACCGTCTGCTCCACTACCTGTAGCATAGCCAGGCATCATGCTGATTGAATCGGCCGTTGAAATCAAAAGGCAACCTTTTCCAGACGGACCACTGGCCTACGTGCCAACTTTACCTTTAGCTCCATTTCTGCATTTTCTGTTTCGTCTTGTTCGCTGGTGTTACCCTTACTACAAGCACCATGTCTTTAAATAGTCGAGTACTTAATATAAAATGGCAAGATTTGATTGTCACTCTCTGCGTGAGAACCTTCCTTGCTCTGCAAGACCCATCATTTCCCCGGGAGCAACCCTTCAGCCACGGCGCGTCACCCTAAATCCACTCACTCCCGCTCACCTTCACCCCGAGGTATCAGAGCCAATCCGCCCACCCGCACTTCCCACCCACCCACCCTTGTTCACGATGAGCAACATCAACAACATAGAAAACATCCTCGCCGAGATGCAGGAGATTCTAGGCAAGCAAGCGAGAATCATCGAAGCACACGAAACCCAGTTCGAGCTCATCCACAAGAGCCTCCGAGATTTCAACCTCAAGTTCGATGGCAAGAACAAGGAGATGGGTCGCGACCAGTTGTCGGATCGCCGTTGAGGGGACGACGAGTACAGCAGGTGCTGGAAGCTTGACTTCCCAACCTATGATGGCCGCACACTGCCGAATCGATGGCTTCAAAAATGTGAATACCACTTCGACATTGGCAACATCACCTCGGACGCCGACAAGCTCCGCCTGGACGCCCTCCACCTTGACGACGCAACACTGGAGTGGTATGCCTTTTACAAAAAATCGGTAACGCTACCAGCGTGGGAAGAGTTCTGCGAGGACATCATGCTCCGATTTGGTAAATCCATCTCCTCCAACCCCAGCGGGGAACTCTCCAAGCTACGACAGATAGGCACCGTCGAGGAATTCGAAATTGAATTCCAACACCTGACAAACTGCTGCCCTGGCGTTAAATACTCCCAACTGTCTACCTATTTCTTCAGTGGCCTGAAGAACGAGATCTGAGCAGAACTAGAGGTCCGTGGAATTGAACCACCAACTGACCACATCACCATTAGCCGGCGAGCTAAGAAGATCGAAGAAATCTTTGAGATGAACCGCATGTCTTGCTACGACAACACCTACCATACGCCTTCACCCAGTACAAACAAATCCAACAAGATGATGGTACCCATCCAGCGTCTTTCCAAAGAAGAAGTGGCAGACTGGCGGGCCAAGGGCCTATGCTTCAAATGCCCTGAAAAGTTCACACCATGCCACAAATGCACCAACCCAATCCTGTTTCTATGCGACACCAAGGAAGAAGATGTAGACAACTGGGCGGTGTACCTTTCCCAACCCCAACAACCACCCACACCAGCAGCCCCAACCCCCCTCCTTTTGGAACCCCCTCCAGAGGAAGACACCCCAACATAATCGGCCATGGCGATGACTGGCTCTACCGGAAATAGAACAATTAAGATTTGGGGATCCATAGCCCACCACAACCTCCTCATCCTCCTTGATTCCGACAGCTCTAGAAACTTCATTGACCACAAAATACTACCCACATCAATCCTCGACACCGCACAACCCACATCGGGTCCAGTCCAGGTGGCTGGCGCTGGCCTCCTCCACTATTCTGGGAAGATACCTCAGCTTCCAATACACCTCCAGTCCTACTCCGGTCAGGCAGATTTCCTCCTACTTCTGATAGGCGCATATGACGCGATCCTAGGTGTTGAGTGGCTCGAACCCCTCGACCCATCTATTTGGTCATTCAAAAACACCACCGTCTTCTTTCCCAAAGCAAATCCACCTTTCACCCTCACCAGTATACCAACATCCAGGGTAGATATCATATCAACTGTGGCCTCAGCACACCTGCTGGAAGACTCCCGTGATGTCCTCCTCCTCACGGCAGTAGATCACCCACTCGTTGACACCATTTCCCCACATCCAGATATCTAACTCTTGTTATCGGGATTCACTACCATCTTCGAGGAACCCAAATCACTGCCACCATCTCGCACTCTCGATCATTGTATTCCACTTATAGATGACTCCAAAGCAGTTGTGGGTGCTCGTTACCACTACCCCCACTTCCATAAAGTTGAATTGGAGCGACATGTCCAAGATCTTCTGGACCAAGGACTGATACAACCGAGTTGCAGTCCGTTTTCCTCCCCGACACTACTGGTAAAGAAAGCGGATGGTAGTTGGCACCTGTGTGTCGATTATTGCTGCCTCAATGCCAACACGGTCAAGGATAGGTTCCCCATTCCTGCAATTGATGAACTACTTGATGAACTGCACGACGCCACCATCTTCTCCAAATTGGATCTCCACTCCGGCTACCACCAAATCCTTATCCACCCTCCTGATCACCACAAAACAACCTTCTCCACCCACACCGGCCACTATGAATACCTCGTCATGCCCTTCGGCCTGTCCAATGCCCCATCCACCTTCCAAAATATAATGAACGACCTCTTCCGCCCCCTACTGAGGAAATCTGTCCTCGTTTTTTTTGACGACATTTTGGTTTACAGCAATTGCAGGTTGGCTCATCTCCAGCACCTCTGCCAAGTTCTTGAGATTCTCAAGGCGGAACATCTACATGCCAAGCCATCAAAATGCCACTTCGCGGTCACCGAAATTGCTAACTTGGGTCACATTGTCTTAGCTCAAGGTGTTCAAGCAGATCAACAGAAGATGATCGCATTCCAGCATTGGCTGCCACCGGCAACTCCACGAGCCCTCTGTGGCTTCCTATGCCTGGAAGGATTCTACCGGAAGTTCATTCGTAGCTATGCCACACTCACCGCCCCATTGACAGCCATACTAAAGAAGGATGCATTCAAGTGGTCACCTGAAGCAGCTGCAACATTCACGGCGACCAAAGCAGCGCTGAGTCAACCTCCTATCCTCGCCCTACCAAATTACTCCCAACCATTCATCATCAAACGTGATGCTTCTGGCCGAGAAATTGGTGTTGTTCTGATGTAGAATGAGCACCCAATTGTATACTTTAGTGCCATGTTATCCCCAACCCAGGCAACATCATCTACTTATGAGAAGGAGCTCATTGCACTAATGACAGTCGTGGGTAAATGGAGACACTACCTCTTTGGCACCCCATTCACCATTCGAACCGACCACCACAGCCTCAAATTCCTCCTTGAGCAACGCATTCACACCCCGTCTCAACAACAATGGCTGGTTAAACTCATGGGTTACGACTTCAAGGTGGAATTCAAGACTGGAGAAGCAAACCACGCGGTTGATGCCTTGTCTTGGTAGTACGAAGACACCCAGTTGTTCCCAATCACTGCCTTGACACCGAATTGGGTCCCATCCATTCAAGAGGAAACAACAGCTATGGCCGACACCAAAGAGATCCTCATAGAGCTTCAGGCAGGTCGACTGAACCTCGCCTATTATCGTTTGGTCGATGGAGTCATCTTCTTCAAAGGGCGTATCCTACTCAACAAGGAGTCCAGTCTGCTGCCAGCTATTCTGCATGATGCTCACCACAGTCCTGTGGGAGGACACGTAGGATATGATAAGACTTACTACCACATTCACCGAGACTTCTTCTGGTCAGGCATGCGCTCGATGATACGGAAACACATCCATCATTGTGAAACCTGCCAGCGGCACAAGGTGGCCAACACAACACCGGTGGGACTCCTACAACCACTGCCAATTCCGGATAACATATGGGAGGACCTCTCCATGGACTTCATTGAGGGACTGCCGCCAGTCAAAGGGGCATCTGTCATCTTTGTGGTCGTCGACCGCCTATCCAAATACGCCCATTTTCCACCCTCAAGCACTCGTATATAGCTGCGATGGTTGTCGACGCATTCATCAACAACATCATCAAATTCCACGGTGTCCCAAAGACAATAGTCTGCGACCGTGACCCTGCCTTCCAGTCCAATTTCTTCAAGAGATTTTCAAATGCCTCGGCACCAAGCTCACATTCTCGTCGGCTTACCATCCTCAAATAGACGGCCAAACTGAGGTGGTAAACCGCGGTCTTGAAACATATCTCCGGTGCTACTGCTCAGATTGCCCCAAAGAATGGCCTTATTGGTTACCGTGGGCAGAGTTCAGCTACAACTCTTCCTGGCACTCATCGATCCACACTTCACTACCTTCGCCCACACCGCCAAACCTCGGTGGAAACCCGCATCAACAACAAACTGGCCCCCCGTTTCTTTGGACCATTTCAAATTACAGAGAAAATAGGAGCAGTGGCATACAAACTCCAATTACCAGAACATTCAAAAACCCACCCGGTGTTTCATGTCAGCCTACTCAAGAAACACATCGGTGACACTCTGGTGGCCTCACCGCAATCCCTTCCAGCCTACTAGCCCCAGTACCCATCAGCAGAACGCTTTCCCAACTGCATCCTCCAATGTCGTATGGTTAAGTGTGGGAACCATGCTGAAGCAGAAGTTTTAGTCTCCTGGATCAATCAGCTGGAGACAGACACTACTTTGGTTACCTATGCGGAGCTCCGCCGCACCTATCCTACATGGACAAACCCTGTGGATGTGGTTGTGTCCCACAAGGGGGGAGTTGATACACGCCGAGACAAGCTAGCGGCCGATCCCAGACCAACGGCCTCTGCAACAACACCTGCAACACAGACTGTCTGCTCCACTACCTGCAGCACAGCCGGGCATCGTGCTGATTGAATCATCCGTTGAAATCAAAAGGCAACCTTTTCCAGACGGACCACTGGCCTGCGCGCCAGCTTTACCTTTAGTTCCATTTCTACATTTTCTATTTCGTCTTATTCGCTGGTGTTACCCTTACTACGGGCACCGTGTCTTTAAATAGTCAAGTCCTTAATAGAAAACGGCAAGCTTTGGTTGTCACTCTCTGTGTGAGAACCTTCCTTGCTCTGCAAGACCCGACATTTCCCCAGGATCCACCCTTCAGCCACGGTGCGTCGCCGTAAATCCACTCACTCCCGTTTGCCATCACCCCGAGAGGGTATCAGCGGTAGAGGAGGCTCTGGAGACTGCTGAGGCGCTGGCGTTGGAGGAAGCTTAGGCGACGGAGGAGGTACATGCGTCCGAGGAGGCACAGGCATTCGACAAGTTGCTGGAGTCTGAGGAAGTTTGTCGGTGATAGAAAAGAGGCGAGTAGGAGATTAGGCCGTTGAACCTAGGTTTCACCGTCGAGGGGGAACAAAGATGCTGAGACGGGAAGGTTTGGTGAGTTTTTGTTGTGCGGCTGTGAGGGTGCGGGTAGAGGAGTGGTCTGAGTTTGCTTTAGTTGATGTTAGGGTTCTAACTAGAGTCGTTAGATTAAAATGAATAAAAAGATCTGATCAATTTATTTTATTTTTGTGGAGGATCATGTAGTTCAAAAGAGAAACTTCCTTGGCGTGTAGCCGCGGGAGATGGGACATTTGGCTCCACCCAAGGCGGGGGAGGGGGCGGGTGGGGTTGGCTTTTTTATTGCTTTGGGTACTCTGAGTCTTTCCCAAATCCGACGTATTCAATTCATGTATTAATTTCTTCGTCAATTTTTTTTAAATAGCACGTCGGATTACATCCCCTCTTCTAGTAGTGATGCACGGACCATACCCCTACCCATACTAGCCTCCATCTATACATATGTATAACCATCCGTAAATGATCAAGGAGGTAGAAAGACCTCACAGGAACAACTAAACCTACCTCCCGCATATTCAAGACTCCATCTTTCCTGGTTGCAGCCGTAGGGGCTGGTTCCGGTGCCCTGTCACCTTCTTAGCCGTGTGTTGGCTTGGTGAAATCACTGGATAGTGCTGGATCTAATGGGTTTTCCGATTATGGATCATCAAGCATGGATGGCGTTATCGTTACCATGGCACAGACCAACGCAGTTGTCTGCCTGAAACTGCCCAAGCGACCCTCTATTCTGTCACGCAGAATAGGGCAACAACAACTCCCTAATCGTGCAGCGAGCAAGAAAGAATGAGGGCATGAGGCCCTATTCGCAGGTCGTCGATTGCAAGGAGTCATGAAAATGCTCTGAGGTCTCTGCTCGCCATCCTGGCCAAACACTGGCAAAAGGTTCCTTGTTCTCGTGTCTCAAATCAGAGGAGAGTGTCTTCCATCATGTGCTGCCGGAGAAGAAGGGGGCATCATGCCCAGGTTGTTGGATGGTAGGCCATGGGCCATACCTGCTGTGAGACTTGGCCAACCAAAAGACAGATATGAGGTATTTAGTCTTATTTAAGTCCTATTTCAAACAATCACGATAACTACATACTTCATCAGAAAATTATGCAAAAATAGTAGTCGGAAAGGTATTAAAATAATGAATTTGATTTTACTATGTTCAGATCTTAATTTAATTTAATCATATCAAGATCAAGGATTAGGGTCTCATGCCATCCTAATATAGGTTTTGGTGTATGCATGATATTTTCAGGTGGTTTAGGAGTTGACCATGAGTAAGAACGCTTAATTTAAGGATGTGTTTTGCTTCAGGTAGGCGGGCCATGCATATTTGGTACAAGTATTTTGATTTATTGGTTGTTATCTATGATTATGCACTTTAGATATTTTTATAGAATGTGAGTGTTTTCTCAAGATGATATCATGTATATTTCTCACTGCTTGATTGATTTCTTATGGTCTATAGTAAAAACTTTTATTATGATTATTGATTATGAATTAAAGATTAATGGATCATGTTCAAGAAGGGTAAACCTTGTTATGATTTATGAGGGAGAAATCCCATTATGATTCAAGGGGAGAAATCCCATCATGTTAAAATTCAATGATCATTTTAATGTTAATGCTAATGTTAATGATAATGTTAAGGCCATTTTAATGATCAAGTCAAATGGAATTGAACTAGCTTTTATATGCTCCTGAATCATGGACCTTAAGGGGTCATCAAGGGATTTCCTAGCAATCATGTGCTCCTAAGGGGGCTTCATAGAGGGTTGCATATATTTACTATTCAATTCAGCATGCAAATTATGAATCATGAATGCTTAAGAAAAATCCATGTTAAGGTTTATGTTAAGTATGTCAAGTCATCCTTTTATGATGTCATGTCATATTTACTTTTATGTCATATAAAGTGCCAAATACCGCTTACTTACGTGTTGTATATTTTGCATGGCTGGGGACGCGATGTCCACAGGACTTGGAGCAAGTAAAGGATAAAAAGAGAAATCAAGATTAGGAAACCTTCAAGCTTTACCTGGTGGGGTGCCATTTACTAGACGATCCAGATATCTAGAATCTATGTTTAACATTTTCAGTTATCTCACCAAGTAAATGAGATATCATGAATGTTTATGATGTAGTTTTCTTTTACCAAGAACTATGTATGAATCATTTTATATCAATGCAAAGTGTTTATTTACTTTGATTGCAATGAATAGCATTTTGTGACACCCCCTTGAGTAAAGAGCTTTCGCTCAGTGATATTTACATGTTGTGAAAAGTGGGGCGTTACAGTCGGGTTATGAAGAGTATATGGGAGTGCCTATTAGTTTAGAAACCATATAAGAGGTCCCATATCGGTTTAGCAACTTTTTGGAAGTATTCATATCAGGATAAGCACCTCAAGTAGGTGAATCATATCGGTTTAGGACTTCCTTGGAAAAGTTGTATCGATTTGCATATAAAGTGATATTGAGTTGTGATATCTTATCAAGAAAGCTAATGAATGACCGATATCTCATCCTTGAATTATCTACAAGAGTTTTTCATGTCAAGATAATCATGGTTTCATGGATTCACCATGCATGGACATGTGTCACCTAAGTGCATATGGTGGTGACACTTCACATGCACTCTCTCTCATGAGCCTCAACTATATGAGCCTCTCTTTTCACCTACTAGTGAACATTTTGACCCTCATATCATCTCTTTCTTGGTGGATGAAAATAAATCTTGAGGAATAGGAAGGATCTCTAGCATCAAGCCTAAGGTGAATACATGGTCACCTTCAACCTTGGGTGGACTATGCTTCTCGGATCATGGTTCTTGTGGGCTCCGATCTCCAAAACACGATATAATTTCAGCAGAAGCATTCGATTAACAGCAGAATACGAAAAATCATGAAAAATTAAAACTTTTCGAGACAAGATCTTGAAATCATAAATCTTCTTTAAATAGTTTACATCTCTGTTAAATCACTTCTTGAGTGATTATACACCACCATATATAAAATCTCAAGATTCAAAACCAAAATCTCATACCAACTAACTCCAAGGACCTGAGAGTACAGAGACGACATAAGACTAACTAACTACATGACTCAGCATTCAGTATCTCCACTTGAGATTCACTGCTGCTCCTGATGCTGTTGCTGATACTATTCACCTGCATATTGGTTCCTTCGTCCTCGACGACCACCCAAAAAGTTGAAATCTACGGGGTGAGACAATTTTAAATAATTGTCCCAGTGAGAGTTATAACTCTCTGCCAGAGGCTTTATTATCGCAATCAAGGAACAACATAAGCAATAAAAGCTTTTAAGATAATCAACAGCAGATTGACAATAAGTAGAACAATAGCATTTAAGGAATATGAAGAACATGTATACTAGGCAGTGTAACTTCAATCATTATATCTCGTAGTTCAATCTACACAGATATGCTATGCGGTTGATTATGTTCTACAAACATTATTATGCCCTGCGAAGATGAGGTATACCGCTCATACTCCAACCGATCACTAGTAAGTCGCATCGGTATCATACCTAGGTCATCAAAAGAGCCAGATTCTTATGACCTCATCTTCCTCATTCAGAGTGAGGATCAACATGCAGAACATCTAGTGTCTCTGCTAATATAGCTCACCAGGGTATTCTGGTACTTCGCTATTAGAGTCACAGTGACATTCTGTACTCCCTTCGCTATCGAAAGATTTCTTGTTTATCTCTCATCGATGCGGTATAAAAGATTTCCTCAGGATATTAGTGTTACATCACCCCGGTATAAACATATAGTGAAGGGTTGATAGATTAAGATACATCTACATCAATTCCTACACTAGGATGTAAGGATATTCACATCCATATTACCACACATACTCAAAAGTATGTGATCCAGGAGTTCCCTTAGGAAAACCTGTTTCACCATCATTTAGCTTCTGACAATGATGGATCTATGATTAGGGATCTATATGGTATGATTATACTTGATTAGTTAGGTACATTTCAGTATTATTTTAACATCATACATGTTCTCAAACATTAATCATTTAGAATAGTAGCTATGAAAGTAGAATACTAAATGTATCAAGTCTAACTCACATCAGTTATCATTTCTTAATCATCTCATCACAAGTCATCTAATTAGCATGACCTTGATGGTACTCATGACTCTTTCAGCCTATCATCTCATATGATGCCACTTAAACTTAGGCAACATAGCATATCACTATTCATAAAGCTAATAACATGCTTTCAATGAATATGATATCTTAATCCTTACCTGTATATGATTATTCTCTTATAAGAACCTGCATGGTTAATTTAATTAACAACAATAAACAATTCATATCAAGAGTTGTATCTTCATGCTTAAAAGCATAACCTGGAATTAGGGTTTATTGTACATTTCATCACATCACCCTCAATTAGGGTTTACTATTCACATTACATGTTATTACCCTAAAAATAGGGTTTACTATTCACTTCATAGTGAATTGAGCTCAAAGTATCTTCATATATGAGAAACATCATTATTGATGCCTTCAAATTAGGTTAAGATTCATCAATTATCATAATTAGGGTTTTCATGATCTCACATAGGTGGATCATACCCTAATCATGCATATTCATATATATTGAAGGTATTTTACTTGAGTTTCAACCATAAATGGCACCTTCTCTCTCCTCTTACTAATAGATGGTGATTACATCACTCTAGATTAGGTTAGGTCAAGTCATCCTTGATTAACATGAGTTAAATCACCACTATCTTATCATTAGGGTTTGCTTGATTAAGGGGTGTTGTCTACTTGAACCCTTCAAGGGCACATAGGTAAAGTACACCATTGATCACAATCATGGGTCAATCTACTAATCATTTAACCTCTTAATGTCTTTGGGTATGATTAGGATTTAAGTTGAACCATCATTGACCCATTTAAACCTTCAAAGCACTAAGTAAACACAACCCTAAAGTTTCCAAACGATTAGACACTTTCAACCTCCAAACGGTCTTGGGTTGTCACCAAACGGTCTTGAGACCGTTTGAGTGAACCCCCAAACGGTCTTGAGACTGTTTGGGCCCTTCAACCCAAAGTTCACCAAAATTGGTCATTGAAATCAACAATTCAATCCGATTAGGGTTTAGGGGGTTGAAGTGCCTTGAACTTGTGATTGGTTTGCAATTAGGTTACAATTCTTTGTAGATATTTAATTCAACATGTGTACAACAGACCTTTAAATGGTCTTCCCTTGGTCAAACTTCCCAAATGGTCTTGGGACCGTTTGATTCTAAACGGTCTTGCAAGAGTGCATGAGATCAAACGGTCTTGAGACCGTTTGATTTCAAACTGTTTGCAAACCGTTTAGACCAAATGGTCCAAGGTCATTTGGTAAAGTTACCTAGGAAATCACGCCCATCATCTTCAACCTCAAAATAGGTCGGTTACTTCACGGATTTGCTTGTAAGAAAGCAAGGAAAGATGGGAAGAAGAAGGACTAACTACTACACGCAAGAACAAGTATATGTATAAGAAAGCAAGATGTTTAGATATATAAAACCCGCCTCAAAGGTCGTTCCTAGAGCTCCAAGCTTCCAAGCTTCAAGCCTCTAATGGCATCTTGAGCTCCACAGGTCGGCCAAAGGTATTTCTCCAAGAAAAGGTTGGTGAAAGTCGGCTAGAACAAGAAACCTAAGTGAGATAACCATAAAACCAACCTTATAATTCACTTTCCTCCATGAATCCGAGCTAGATGATGGTCTCTTCTTACCTTAGAACAGGTTGGTCGTCTCCCTTAGCTCCAGAGCTTTGCCTATAGTCGGTTGAGCAAGATGATAAGTGAAGGAAGAAGGAAACATGTTTACTTGGTTTGCAAAGAAATAAGCTTATATAGCTTGGGTTAGTTTTCATCATAAGGACCTCTAGTTTCTCCATTTCTCATCTAGGCCCCTCCTTTCTTCTTTGCACATCCCTCCTCCTCATATCTTAGATAAAACTCTTTCTAAAACTAAGAACTAAAGGCAAAGAAAGGCAACTTATTTCTAAGGTGCACACACACACACACACACACACACACACACACACACATATATATATATATATATATATATAAGGGTCTCCTTACTTATAACTTGGTGATTCAATCACAAAGATTATTCTTCTTGTCTGATTATTTAATTGAATTCCCCCTTCATCATTTCTAATCTAATTGGTGTCGAGGGTCACAAAAGATACTCTAAAAGGTGTATTTTACAAGTTGCACCCCACATTTTGGGTAAATTGCACTTTACACCAAAATTAGGGTTTTAAGCACAAAGATTGCTCCACAAGCTGCATCTCAGTGCCCAAGCTTGGAGAATCTATCATACCTCATCATATTTACTCATATGATGTCTCATCACCATAGGAACATCTTAACATGTATAAATTTGCAAGTTAACCCCTCTAATTGGGTAATTTGCACATAGGTCCTTGTATTACAAAACAATACTACAACATTGTTTAAAAAGTACAGAAAAGAAAATGTGTGTTCCTCAGGAACTTAATTACATGCCAGCAGATAATAACAAGTATCTAATTACATATTTAGGCAAAACATCTAGGGTTAACTTATAACCCAAGTCAGGGATGTTACAAAATTTTGGGTTTTGGAGGAGGCAGAGAAGCAGCGGAAACAAAAAATATTTCTCCCCAAACCCGGAACAAAAGGAATCACGTCAACATCTATATAATAGGAAAGATGGTTTGTGAATCATACCTTGTCCCGAGGCTTGCTCGGCGACAATACCACGCGCCTTGTGCGGTCTTCACCTCCGATCTTGGACGGTGTCTGTGCAGCTCCTGGTCACACCGGGACTGAAAGACTCCTCCTCCTACCGGACTGTCGGATGACAGTTGTCCTCCTGAGCGGCAGTGACCTCCCGCCTCAGAAGTAGTCCACACGGACCACCCGGAACTCCACTCTCCTTGTCCCACAAGGAAGTGGAAGGAGTCGCACCCTCCTGTTGACGTACTAGTCGCCAACACACTCTCCTGCTGTCAATTGCAACTGCAGTTGTCCTTCCCTTGCTGCACCTCCCTTTGCGGGAAGCACTTGCTCGGGCTCTCTCTCGGTTACCAAAACCAGAGAGAACGACAACTTTGCAGAGCAATCAACTTGCACTGAGTTGTGTCTTGAGAAGCCCCCAATACCCCTATATATATAGGCGGGTCTTGGGACAGGGTTCTCTGTGCCCAGCAATACGGGACTAATGCAGGAGTAGAAGGGTTCGAGAATTTTCCACAAAAAGCAACCGGTTCGCAACTTGAAATGATCGGTTCACAACTGAACCGATCGGTTCGGCCATTGAGCCGATCGGTTGGACCTGAGCCGGTCGTTTGGGGCACTCCAACCGATCGGTTGGTGCCCTGAACCGATCGGTTCATAGTCCTAATCCGGCTCAAAAAGACTTTCCTTGTTTTGTTCCCAATTGGTATCGAATACCAATGTTATTCCCAATCCAATTGGGCAATTTGAAACCAAAGGAAAATTCTTGCCGACATGACTTTCCCAACTGGTCGGTTGCACCAGTTGAGCCGATCGGTTCAACCCTTAAACTGGTCGTTTCAACCTGGGCATGAGCCGATCGGCCTGGACACTCCAGCCGACCGGTTCAGCAACCTCAGTCGACCGGTTCATCACATGAATCGATCGGTTGGGAGCACAGGTTGGACAAAATCAGTCAATTGTGATTTCAATCAATCTGATACTCCAATCAATGCGTCCAACACCTTGAACCATACGATATTGAGCCATCGACTGATTGAGTGTTTAATTGAACTACTAAACTCCTTTAGTAATCAATCTAAACATTGCTTTGTGGACAAAACTCCTCTTCCAGGTTAAATCCTATGTGTGTGACCCTGCAGGTCCATTTCACATTGGCAGTGAAAGTCCATAACACTTATGACTTCACAAGCAAAGAGCGGTGCCTAGTCACACATCAGTGCTACCCAAGTGAAAGTAGAAAGTTGGAGAACAACTTTCATCCTACAATCCGTGAGTGGTGTTACAGTGAATGTATAATTCCTTTGTCACTGATATCCAGAATGAACTCGAGGCATGGAACAGTCATCCTGTCAATGTTCATTCATTTCCTTAATCTCAGAGTAGACCGAGTGAGATGTGTATGACATCAATATCACATATTGATTCACACGTGCATGCGCATGCCTTTCTCAATCCTACTCATCAAGTGGCCAAGGATATCAAACTCCCTTAGGAGAGACAAATCCCATATCTATCACTCACCCCTCAAAAGCCCCATGTGTCAAAGCCACCCAATCATCACCTTTATAACAACCCATGTTTCAGGACTACGTTTGATGATGTCAAAGTGTACCCAACGACATGTGTTGAGTGCAGTGATTTCAGGTCTAAGAATCACACTCACCACCATCACTGTGAGAGCTGACTGTGACTACCATGTCATGGTTCCATGTGTCACTCTCACGGTGGGTCTGTCCGATACCTTGTTCTCTAACAAGTACCTATGTGCTTGGTTTGATATCACTATATCATGACTAATGAGATTCTGTCATCAACCAACACACAATCTAGTCTTCAGTGTTATTGATGTCTATGGCTATTTCCACAATAACAACCGACTAGGGACTAAACAAGAATGTATACTCTTAACATCCATATGATCTCATCGTTTAGGTCATGAACCTAAAAGCATATGTCATTGAGTAAGACAATCTTTAGACATCTATCATGTTACACCATCATCTCAGAAATAGTTTAAACATATAGATTGGAAATTGCCTTTATTATTATTCAAATCATTTACAAAGTATACCATTACAATCATCATATGACTTGCTCTATGGGCATACATACCAACAGACTCCCACTTGCACTTAGAGCCAGTCACCAAGGAAACGCAGTCCTTGTGACCTAGCATGACCATCATGCTTCTGCTAAGAAAGGGCCTTAGTCAGTGGATCAGCTATGTTGTCTTCAGTTGGTACTTTGCAAATCTTCACATCTCCTCGCTGTACGATCTCTCGTATGAGATGGAAGCGCCGCAGTATGTGCTTGGACCGCTGATGTGATCTGGGCTCCTTAGCTTGTGCAATAGCTCCATTATTGTCACAATAAAGCTCAATTGCATCACAGCTACTGGGAACTACTCCAAGTTCAGAAATGAACTTCCTGATCCACACAGCCTCCTTTGCCGCATGCGAAGCAGCAATATACTCAGCCTCTGTAGTAGAATCGGCAACTGTTTCTTGCTTGGAACTCTTCCAGCTCACAGCTCCATTATTAAGGCAAAACACAAATCCTGATTGCGATCTGTAATCATCTTTATCGGTTTGGAAGCTTGCATCGGTGTAACCCTTTACAACCAGCTCTTCCTCGCTGCCGTACACAAGAAACTGATCCTTAGTCCTTCGCAAGTACTTGAGGATGTTCTTCACGGCTGTCCAGTGAGCATCCCCGGGATCTGACTGGTACCTGCTCGTCATGCTGAGAGCATACGAGACATCTGGGCGTGTGCACAACATAGCGTACATGATGGATCCAATGGCTGATGCATATGGGATCCCATTCATACGCTCCCTCTCTTCACAAGATTGGGGACATTGAGCTCTAGAGACGGTAACTCCATGCAGCATAGGGACGTTGCCTCTCTTTGAGTTCTCCATGTTGAACCGCTTCAGCACCTTGTCAATGTACGTGCTCTGACTTAGTCCGAGAAGCCTTCTAGATCTATCTCTATAGATCTTAATTCCTAGAATGTAGGATGCTTCTCCTAAGTCCTTCATTGAGAAAGTTTTCCCAAGCCATGTCTTTACCTTCTCTAAGGGTAAGACATCATTCCCCATCAAAAGTATGTCATCCACATACAATATGAGAAATGTGGTCGAGCTCCCACTAACCTTCTTGTACACACAAGGTTCATCTTCATTTTGAATAAAGGCAAACACTTTGACTTCTTCATCAAATTGAAGATTCCAACTCCGAGATGCTTGCTTTAATCCATAGATTGACCTTTGCAGCTTACAGACTTTATTGGCATTCTTTGGATCTATAAAACCTTCAGGATGTGTCATATACACATCCTCATGATTATTCCCATTAAGGAATGCGGTTTTAACATCCATCTACCAAATCTCATAGTCATAGTAGGCTGCAATAGCAAGCATGATCCTGATGGACTTAATCATGGCAACTGGAGAAAAGGTTTCGTCATTGTCAACACCTTGAATTTTTCGAAAACCCTTCGCAACCAATCTGCCTTTATAAGTTTGCACATTGCCATCCATGTCGGTCTTTTTCTTGAAGACCCACTTGCACCCTATGGGTTTTACCCCTTCGGGTGGTTCCACCAAAGTCCATACTTTGTTGGAGTACATGGATTCCATCTCGGATCTCATGGCTTCAAGCCATTTCTCAGAATCTGGTCCCTCCATAGCCTCTACGTAGGTAGTTGGATCATCATCTATGATCAACTCTCCACCTTCCTGAGTTACAAGGTATCCAAACCTCTCAGGTTCAAGGCGAGTCCTACTAGATCTACGAGGTCCTTGTGTTACCTGAGGAGACTGAGATTCCACAACACCTTGTGAATCTCCATTTTCCTCTGGTACATCTACCGGTTCATTATTTTCTTGTTGGGCTTGAACCTCTTCAAACTCTATATTCCTCCCACTGTTTCCTTTGGAAATAAATTCCTTCTCTAGGAACACAACATCCCTGGCAACAAACACTTTGTTGTCAGTTGGGTGGTATAAATAATATCCCTTGGTCTCCTTGGGATATCCAACAAAATAACATTTATCAGATTTGGGTCCAAGCTTATCAGGAAACATTTTCTTGACGTAAGCCTTACAACCCCAAATCTTCATAAAAGACAAATTGGGACGCTTCCCAGTCCATATCTCATATGGTGTCTTTTGAACCGATTTAGATGGTACACGGTTAAGTGTAAACGTGGCGGTTTCAAGAGCATGACCCCAGAAGGAAATCGGAAGATCAGCAAAACTCATCATTGATTGCACCATATCTAACAATGTGTGATTCCTTCTTTCAGACACACCATTATGCTGTGGTGTTCCAGGCGGAGTCCATTGTGATACAATACCACGGGCTCGCAGAAGGTCCTCAAACTCCTGGCTCAAGTATTCTCCACCTCGATCGGAATGAAGTGCCTTAATACTCTTACCAAGCTGGTTCTGTACTTCATTCATGAAATCCTTGAACCTTTCAAGGGTTTCTAACTTATGTTTCATCAGGTACACATAGCCATACCTACTGAAATCATCAGTGAAGGTAATGAAGTACTGACACCCATTTCTGGCATTAGTTCTAAAAGGCCCACATACATCAGTATGTATTAGTCCTAATAGATCACTAGCTCTCTCACCTTTACCTGAAAAGGGAGTCTTGGTCATCTTGCCCAACAAACAAGATTCACATGTCTCTATTGATTCATAATCAAAAGAGTCTAGATAACCATCTTTATGGAGTCTAGAAATGCGCTTCTCATTTATGTGCCCTAGACGACAATGCCAGAGATATGTTTTGTTTGAGTCTTTGAGTTTTTGCCTTTTGGTGTTTACGCTGTATACACTTGTCTCCAAGTCTATCAAGTATAGACCATAAAACATAGGGGCACTGCCATAAAAGATCCCATCTTTAGAAATGGAACACTTTCCATTCTTAATAAGAAATTCAAATCCATCTTTGTCCAAACAAGAGACGGAAATGATATTCCTATTTATGGCAGGTACATAATAGCAGTTCTTCAACTCTATTATTAGCCCACTAGGTAGAGTTAACTCATAGGTTCCTACGGCACTGGCAGCAACTCTTGCCCCATTAGCAACACGTAGTTCAACCTCGCCTTTCCCCAAAGGCCTACTTCTCTTAAGATCCTTCATATTTGAACAAATGTGAGATCCGCATCCGGTATCAAGTACCCATGACGAAGAAGTAGTAAAGTTAATCTCTATCACGTATACACCCGAAGTAGAGATCTCTATCTCCGACTTATTCTTCCATTGTTCCTTCCATCCTCCCCATGTAGAAGAAATTGGTTTGGCAAGAGAACACTTCTCTCCCTTACCTACTTTCTTCTTCACCAACGCATTAAGCGTACATAGAGTGGATTCTAAGGCTCCTGGTATATCTGGATTGTGCAGAACACTTCTCACAGTCCTCAACCAGTTATGGAATTTATTCTCAATTAATTTGCCCATTTTAAAAGATGATTATTTTTCCATTCTACAAGAGAAAATTTGCATTTGTCAAAACCTTTTTTTGATTTGATTTGAATAAAAAATTGACGATAGTTAATTAGGCCTTTAATTAATTACCGCTCCCACTATTTTGACTCAAATTGATAGCCCTCACCATCAATTCAGAAGATTGCAGCGTACAATCTTCTAGTGGGTCAAGATCCTAGAATCCTCTAAGCCATGGACCAGCTTTGGCTGTCACCCACAACTCAGATCTTTCGGGTAGGCAACTCTTGCCAATTGCATCATATGCAACTCTTGATGAATGAACATGTGCAACACCTTACCATGAACATTCCGTGCCTCTGGGCTTAGACGCTCTAAGAATCACCAGTTAAGTCTAACCCAAAAGCCGACACGGTAAACATGCACCCTGCTTTGGCAGAACCTACATGTCGACCCTTCACACTTCCATAAGATAGACGGCGCACCACGCTTTGGCGTAACCTACGCTTGGTCGATCAAGTTTGCCATGTGTGTCGCTAATGGAAGGCGTATAAGACTTAATATTTTAATGAGGGATTTGGTTTTATATACATATACATATCCAATCACCACAATATATAGTACGTATCATATACATGCTATATCCCACAGAAAACATGCATAAACGATAAAAAGCAATGATTATGGCCATCCTATTTGTGATTCCTCGAGCCAAGAGGAATCACGGTCATCTAGGTCTACATCACATGCAACCTGTACAAGATGAAATCTGTGCCTGCCTTTCTGGGTTTGATCAGCTCATCTCCATGACTGATCGGCTCGCCATCAGGTAGGTTGTTCGGGTGCCACCAGCCGATCGACTGGCGCCTCCAGCCGATCGGTTCACCGGTCATCGTGCATCTCCTCAGGTCGCCACCTGCTCATCTTGTTCCTCGAACCGGCCGTCTGGATCACCAACCGATCGGTTCACTCCTTGAACCGATCGTCTTCAGGTTGTCCGCCGTTCTTTGACATAACAAGAAATAAAATCTATCCTATTTACAATTGAATTGAGAAACCCCGAGTTACATTCGGGGGGAGCAAAGGTTGGAAAAGAATTCTCGAATTATTTCGAGTTACATCAGGAATATGAGAAAGGGAATCGGTGCACAGACCGAGATGCAAGCAACCATACAAACAACCATACACAGATATAGGGGTTTATAGGCCATAATCATGCTACACATCCACCACAAAACTCGTTTAAGGGCGACGCGTATCGAGTGCATTAATATTACATATCATATATGTATATTAGGGATTTGTGGATTGGACATGTATAAAGCCGATATTATTCGCATCGCATGCAATAAATAAAGGCGACAAACCAAAATCGATCATATCGATAATCCTAAAATATAGAGGGGTTGACCTGGCTCTGATACCACTGTTGGGTTTTGGAGGAGGCAGAGAAGCAGCGGAAACAAAAAATTTTCTCCCCAAACACGGAACAAAAGGAATCGCGTCAACATCTATATAATAGGAAAGATGGTTTGTGAATCATACCTTGTCCTGAGGCTTGCTCGGTGACAATACCACGCGCGTTGTGCGGTCTTCACCTCTGGTCTTGGACGGTGTCTGTGCAGCTCCTGGTCACACTGGGACTGAAAGACTCCTCCTCCTACCGGACTGTCGGATGACAGTTGTCCTCCTGAGCAGCAGTGACCTCCCGCCTCTGAAGTAGTCCACACGGACCACCCGGAACTCCACTCTCCTTGTCCCACAAGGAAGTGGAAGGAGTCGCACCCTCCTGTTGACGTACTAGTCGCCAACACACTCTCCTGCTGTCAATTGCAACTGCAGTTGTCCTTCCCTTGCTGCACCTCCCTTTGCGGGAAGCACTTGCTCAGGTTCTCTCTCGGTTACCAAAACCAGAGAGAATGACAACTTTGCAGAGCAATCAACTTGCACTGAGTTGTGTCTTGAGAGGCCCCCAATACCCCTATATATAGGCGGGTCATGGGACAGGGTTCTCTATGCCCGGCAATACGGGACTAATGCAGGAGTAGAAGGGTTCGAGAATTTTCCACAAAAAGCAACCGGTTCGGAACTTGAAATGATCGGTTCACAACTGAACCGATCGGTTCGGCCATTGAGCCGATCGGTTGGACCTGAGCCGATCGTTTGGGGCACTCCAACCGATCGGTTGGAGCCCTGAACCGATCGGTTCATAGTCCTAATCCGGCTCAAAAAGACTTTCCTTGTTTCGTTCCCAATTGGTATCGAATACCAATGTTATTCCCAATCTAATTGGGCAATTTGAAACCAAAGGAAAATTCTTGCCGACATGACTTTCCCAACTGGTCGGTTGCACCAGTTGAGCTGATCGGTTCAACCCTTGAACCGGTCATTTCAACCTAGGCATGAGCCGATCGGCCTGGACACTCCAGCCGACCGGTTCAGCAACCTCAGCCGACCGGTTCATCACATGAACCGATCGGTTGGGAGCACAGGTTGGGCAAAATTAGTCAATTGTGATTTCAATCAATCCGATACTCCAATCAATGCGTCCAACACCTTGAACCATACGATATTGAGCCATCGACTGATTGAGTGTTTAATTGAACTACTAAACTCCTTTAGTAATCAATCTAAACATTGCTTTGTGGACAAAACTCCTCTTCTAGGTTAAATCCTATGTGTGTGACCCTGCAGGTCCATTTCACGTTGGCAGTGAAAGTCCATAACACTTATGACTTCACAAGCAAAGAGCGGTGCCTAGTCACACATCAGTGCTACCCAAGTGAAAGTAGAAAGTTGGAGAACAACTTTCATCCTACAATCCGTGAGTGGTGTTACAGTGAATGTATAATTCCTTTGTCACTGATATCCAGAATGAACTCGAGGCATGGAACAGTCATCCTGTCAATGTTCATTCATTTCCTTGATCTCAGAGTAGACCGAGTGAGATGTGTATGACATCAATATCACATATTGATTCACACGTGCATGCGCATGCCTTTCTCAATCCTACTCATCAAGTGGCCAAGGATATCAAACTCCCTTAGGAGGGACAAATCCCATATCTATCACTCACCCCTCAAAAGCCCCATGTGTCAAAGCCACCCAATCATCACCTTTATAACAACCCATGTTTCAGGACTACGTTTGATGATGTCAAAGTGTACCCAACGACATGTGTTGAGTGCAGTGATTTTAGGTCTAAGAATCACACTCACCACCATCACTGTGAGAGCTGACTGTGACTACCATGTCATGGTTCCATGTGTCACTCTCACGGTGGGTCTGTCCGATACCTTGTTCTCTAACAAGTACCTATGTGCTTGGTTTGATATCACTATATCATGACTAATGAGATTCTGTCATCAACCAACACACAATCTAGTCTTCAGTGTTATTGATGTCTATGGCTATTTCCACAATAACAACCGACTAGGGACTAAACAAGAATGTATACTCTTAACATCCATATGATCTCATCGTTTAGGTCATGAACCTAAAAGCATATGTCATTGAGTAAGACAATCTTTAGACATCTATCATGTTACACCATCATCTCAGAAATAGTTTAAACATATAGATTGGAAATTGCCTTTATTATTATTCAAATCATTTACAAATTATCCCATTACAATCATCATATGACTTTCTCTATGGGCATACATACCAACAACAAATTCTCCACCCCTTACAAGGATTTCGTCCCCGAAATTGACAAAACATATTAAGAGAAAAGAGCAGGGTATTTCCTTCTCATCTCTTCCTCTAGTTCCCAAGTGGCTTCTTCAACACCACGTTGATTCCAGAGGACTTTTAAAAGACTTATATCTTTCTTTTTTAGCTTTTTAATTCTGTTATCAAGGATCAAAACTGGTCCTTCCTCATAAGTTGTATCATCATTCAATTCTACCTCCATAGGTTGTAAAACTGACTCGGTATCAGGGTGACATTTCCTCAACACAGAAATGTGAAACACAGGGTGTAACTTCTATAACTCTATAGGTAACTCTAGTTTATAGGCTACCTTTCCAACCCTTTCAATGATTGGATAAGGCCCCATAAATCTAGGAGCTAACTTCCCTTTCCTTCCAAACCTCAGAACTCCCTTCCAAGGCGAGACTTTGAGGTACACTCTGTCTCCAACCTGGAACTCTAAGGGTCTACGACGTTTGTCAGCATAAGACTTCTGCCTATCCTGTGCAGTCTTAATCTGTTGTTGAATTACTTTGATCTTTTCTGTAGTCTGTTGCACAAGATCAGGACCTAATAGCTTATATTCACCGGTTTCATACCAACATACCGGTGATCTATAACGTCTACCATACAAGGCTTCATAGGGTGCCATGTCAATGCTATGTTGATAGCTATTGTTGTAGGCAAACTCTATCAAACTTAGGTGTAGATCCCAACTCCCGGTAAACTGGAGAATACATGCTCTCATCAAATCCTCCAAGGTATGTATAGTCCTTTCCGACTGTCCATCAGTCTGTGGATGAAAGGTTGTACTAAACCTTAACTGGGTGCCTAAGGCTCTGTGCAACTGTTCCCAAAAATGACTTGTGAACTGGGGACCTCTATCAGATACTATGGTAACTGGAACTCCGTATAGACGTACTATCTCCTGAACATGCAACTGTGCCAACTTTTCAGCAGAATAGGTTGTTTTGATAGGTAAGAAATGTGCTGTCTTTGTCAACCTATCAACAATTACCCAGATGGAATCATGTCCTTTGCTTGTCCTGGGTAGTCCAACAACAAAGTCCATGGTCACATGGTCCGACTTCCACTGTGGTATGGGTAAAGGTTGCATTGTTCCTGTAGGATTCTGGTGTTCAGCTTTAACCTGCTGACACACAGGACAGCTCAGAACAAACTCTGCAACATCCTTCTTCATCTTAGGCCACCAATACATATCTTTTAAGTTTCGATACATCTTGGTGCTCCCTGGATGCATGGCATACATCAAAGAATGAGCTTCTTCCAGGACTAACTTCCTCAAGTTATCCACATCCGGTACTATCATCCTCCCATGATAGCATGCCACCTGGTCATCGGAGTCATGGAAACCATCCCTCTTCTCATCTCCATACTTCGATCTGATCTGCTGAACTACAGCATCAACTTGCTGTGCCTCTCTAATCTGCTCTCTTAGAGTAGTCTTAATGTGCATCTCAGCCAACAACCTGACTAACAATGACACCTTCAACTGTACATTGTCTTGCCTTAAGGAGATAAGCATATCTCTTCTGGGGCATGCTAAAGAGTTTAGTTGTGCCCTATCAGAGGATGGTGTTGCTGATTTCCTACTCAGAGCATCTGCAACTACATTGGCCTTCCCTGGATGGTAATCAATTGTACAATCATAATCCTTGATTAACTCCATCCAGCGACATTGCCTCATATTAAGTTTGTGCTGAGGGAAGATTTACTTAAGGTTCTTGTGGTCTGTGAAAATCTGGAATGTCTCTCCGTAGAGATAATGTCTCCAGATCTTCAAGGCATGAACCACAACAGCTAACTCCAGATCATGTGTCGGATAATTCTCCTCGTGTTTCTTAAGCTGTCGGGAAGCAAAAGAAATCACTTGCTTATCCTGCATCAACACACATCTGAGTCCATTCTTAGAGGCATCACAGAAAACTACATATCCTTTACCTTGCTCAGGTAGCACAAGCACAGGTGCACTTGTCAACCTTTCCTTCAACAGCTGAAAAGATTGCTGGAACTTATCACTCCAGACAAAAGGAATGTCTTTTCGAGTCAAGTTGGTCAAGGGTAGGGCTATACAACTAAAGTTCTTAATGAACCTTCGGTAGTAGCCAGCCAACCCTAAGAAACTACGGATCTCCGTCGGTGTCTTCGGTTGTTCCCACTATAGAACAGATTCTACCTTTTTAGGGTCAACAGGAATACCCGAGGCATTTACCACATGTCCAAGAAAAGATACTTCCGGCAACCAAAACTCGCACTTACTGAACTTAGCGTATAGCTTATGTTCTCTTAGCAAGGTCAAAGCTTGACAAAGATGTTGTTCATGCTGCTGAGCATCTCTACTATGGATCAGAATGTCATCTATGAAGATAACAACACACTGATCAAGGAAGGGTCGGAAGATTCTATTCATGAGTTCCATAAATGCAGCTGGTGCATTAGTTAGTCCAAACGACGTGACTGTGAACTCATAGTGACCATACCTTGTCCTAAAGGCAGACTTGGATATGTCACTATCCTTAATACGAAGTTGATGATATCTCGATCTCAAATCTATCTTTGAGAAGACGGTTGCACCACACAAATGGTCAAAAAGATCATCAATCCTCGGCAGAGGGTACTTGTTCTTTATTGTTACTTTGTTTAGTTGTCTATAATCAATGCACAACCACATTGACCCATCTTTCTTTTTAACAAACAAAACCGGAGCACCCCAAGGTGAAGTTCTCGATCATATGAAACCCTTCTCAAGCAACTCCTGTAGTTGTTTCTTGAGTTCTGCCATCTCAGCAGGCGCCATCCTATACGGTGTCTGTGCTATGGGTTGTGTGTCAGGGATCAAATTGATTTCAAAATCAATTTCCTGAGGTGGTGGTATACCTGGAAGTTCTTCAGGAAATACATCCTCAAATTCCCTGACTACAGGAACTTCAACAGGGTTAGGACTCTCCATGTCAGTATCTACTACATGGGCTAAGAATGCATAACATCCTTGCCTCATCATCTTCTCAGCAACCATAGCTGACACAAGATAGGTGGGTATAATCTTTCTTTCTCCTTGAAAGATCCATGTGTTGCTTTCATCAGCAAACACAGCCTGCTTGGATTCACAATCCAAGACAACCCTATACCTTTCCAAGGTATCCAACCCAAGGATTATATCAAATCCTTGAATCTCAAGTGGTATAAGATCCACTTGAATGCGATGATCAGAAAATAAGACGGAGAAGGGAGAGCATACCTCTTGCAACACAGCAGACCCTCTCAATGGAGTCTCAAGCAACAAGCTATCTGCCCTATGACTGACCGTCATATTGCAGTCACGAATCACTCTTCGAGTGATAAAGGAGTGAGTATCCCCTGGGTCAATTAAAATAGATATAACACAGGATTTAGACATATCAGAATATAACAACTCCATCTGACCTACCACAACCCGGGGATTGATCACTGCATCTGGTGGGTTCATAGCATAGAACCTTGCTATCGCCTGAGGTTGAGCTGGTGCTGACGATCCAGCTTGGGACGCTTGTCCACATCCTCTAGCTTCTCCTTGAAACTGCCTTCTCTGTGATCCCTGTTGACTTTGTCTCTGAGGTTGTGTCACACTGATAGGCCTAGACCTACAGTCCTTCATCAGATGCCCCACCTTCCCACAATTATAACAGCTTCTATCTTGTTGTTGTGGTCTAAGTGGTCCTATGACCGACATCGATGCTGAACTGTGAGTCTCTTGTAGTGGTAGGCTTCGTCCTCTACCTCTACTCGGTGTCCACTGTGTCTGAGCACTAGATCTGGGTGGTGGAGGTGTAGGTGTAGAGAATCTAGGCTTCTTAAAGTCTCTAGATGAAGAACCCTGGAACTGTGGATATCTCTTATGGGTTTGCCTCTTCTCGGCTACGGATCTCTCTATTTTTCAGACTGAATAAATGAAGGTAGCGAACCTCTCCCGGTTCTCTAGGGCAGACACGGGAGTAGTCAAGTCGGCATTCAAATCCTTCTCAAACCTTCTTATCCTGTCTTCTTCTGTGGCAGCCATGGGCAGACAGAACCGCAACAACTCCATGAACTTAGCTTCGTACTCACTAATGTTCATCATGCCTTGCCTCAATCTCTCGAACTGAGAGATCTTCTCGTCCAGGAATGTCTTTGGAAAGTATCTATTGACAAATCCCCGATGAAAGTCTTCCCACGAGATCTCCACTCCAGGCCTCTTCTGCTCTTCCATGGTCCACCAGTGACCAGCACTTCCTTTGAGAAGATAGACGGCACGTCTAACCTTCTCAGCTTTAGGGATGTTTAGAATTCTGAAGGCTTTCTCTAACTCGGTCAACCACAGATCGACATCTATGGGGTCAGTTGTTCCAAAGTATTCGGTTGCTCCGACACGATGAAGTCGCTCGAACATCTTACTGATACCTTGTCCTTCAGGCTAGGCAGGTGCCTTAGGTGTAGGGATGGGCATCCTGTCAGTGATGTGTGACATGGCAGTCATAAACTGCCCGAACATAGTTTGAATAGCTGGGTTACCCATGTCAGCTGGGTCAGACTGAGGTGGCTCCCTGGGTGGCTCAGGTACAGGCTGTTCTATTTCTGGGTTTCTTGCACCATCTCGGGGTGCAGCTACGCTACTCTCGGCCACATACTCCTCATGTGGCTCAGACATCCTTATATATCTTCTTCTCCTGAGGAGCAGAAGACTCTATTAGATAGGAAAGAAACACTAAGGATAGACTCGACATTCTAAGTCCTATGTCTCTGTAGAATCAGTGAACCTAGAGCTCTGATAGCACTTAAATTGTGGGCTCCGATCTCCAAAACACGATATAAACTCAGTGGAAGCATTCGATTAACAACGGAATACAACAAATCATGAAAAATTAAAACTTTTCGAGACAAGATCTTGAAATCATAAATCTTCTTTCATAAAACCAAGATAAATAGTTTACATCTCTGTTAAATCACTTCTTGAGTGATTATACACCACAGATATAAAATCTCAAGATTTAAAACCAAAGTCTCAGACCAACTAACTCCAAGGACCTGAGAGTACAGAGATGGAATAAGACTAACTAACTACATGACTCACTAGTCAGTATCTCCACCTGAGATTCACTGCTGCTCCTGATGATGCTACTGCTGATACTGTTCACCTGCAGATTGGTTCCTTCATCCTCGACGACCACCTAAAAAGTTGAAATCTACAGGGTGAGACAATTTTAAATAATTGTCCCAGCGAGAGTTATAACTCTCCGCCAGAAGCTTTATTATAGCAATAAAGGAACAACATAAGCAATAAAAGCTTTTAAGATAATCAACAGCAGATTGACATTAAGTAGAACAACAACATTTAAGGAATATGCAGAACATGTATACTAGGCAGTGTAACTTCAATCATTATATCTCATAGTTCAATCTAAGCAGATATGCTATGTGGTTGATTATGTTTTACAAACATTATTATGCCCTGCGGAGATGAGGTATACCACTCATACTCCAACCGATCACTAGTAAGTCGCATCGGTATCATACCTAGGTCATCAAAAAAGCTGGATTCTTATGACCTCATCTTCCTAAGTCAGAGTGAGGATCAACATGCAGGACATCTAGTGTCTCTACTAATATAGCTCACCAGGGTATTCTGGTACTTTGCTATTAGAGTCACAGTGACATTCTGTACTCTCTTCGCTATCGAAAGATTTCTTGTTTATCTCTCATCGATGCGGTATAAAAGATTTCCTCGGGAGATTAGTGTTACATCACCCCGGTATAAACATATAGTGAAGGGTTGATAGATTAAGATACATCTACATCAATTCATATACTAGGATGTAAGGATATTCACATCCATATTACCCCACATACTCAAAAGTATGTGATCCAGGAGTTCCCTTAGGAAAACCTATTTCACCATCATTTAGCTTCTGACAATGATGGATCTATGATCAGGGCTCTACATGGTATGATTATACTTGATTAGTTAGGTACATTTCAGTATTCTTTTAACATCATACGTGTTCTCAAACATTAATCATTTAGAACAACAACTATGAAAGTAGAATACTAAATATATCAAGTCTAACTCACATCAGTTATCATTTCTTAATCATCTCATCACAAGTCATCTAATTAGCATGACCTTGATGGTACTCATGACTCTTTCAGCCTATCATCTCATATGATGCCACTTAAACTTAGGCAACATAGCATATCACTATTCATAAAGCTAATAACATGCTTTCAATGAATATGATATCTTAATCCTTACCTGGATATGATTATTCTCTTATAAGAACCTACATGGTTAATTTAATTAACAACAATAAACAATTCATATCAAGAGTTGTACCTTCATGCTTAAAAGCATAACCTGGAATTAGGGTTTGTTGTACATTTCATCACATCACCCTCAATTAGGGTTTACTATTCACATTACATGTTATTACCCTAAAAATAGGGTTTACTATTCACTTCATAGTGAATTGAGCTCATAGTATCTTCATATATGAGAAACATCATTATTGATGCCTTCAAATTAGGTTAAGATTCATCAATTATCATAATTAGGGTTTTCATGATCTCACATAGGTGGATCATACCCTAATCATGCATATTCATATATATTAAAGGTATTTTACTTGAGTTTCAACCATAAATGGAACCTTCTGTGACGTCCCCGGATTTTCTAAAACTTAATCTGATGTGTGACGTCCAAATTGAAACCCTCACCTCAGCAAGAACCCAAATTAAACATACCACATAAGAATAAGAAGAAGAAAATCAGAGGAAGTCAAAAGGAAACAATCAGTAGCACATGTACATGAACAATAATAAAACCATACACACATGTTCACCATTCAACATATAATTACAACATGAATTGTTACAACATTTGATATTACATATTGAAAGGTAATCTATACATATACATGTACTACATCTAAACTACAGGATCTTAAGACAACAGGTCCACCTGTACATCAGCTCACCATACAACTCTCACTATCCTGGATCTCCAAGAGCATAACCACAACCTAAACAAAAGATTACACGCGGTACACGTCAGCACAATATTTCAAGAATATTGTACTGAGTACGCCTACGTGTCTTTTATATACCTCTCATCATATCTTGGCAATAAGATAAAACTAATACTTGGCAATTATAAAAAAATATAAGAAAAAGCATATACTTGCACAAAGATGTTCATTAACAAAAGAGAACACATATTTTAAGAATATTTTCCATTATATCATCCATGCATTTACTACCTGAGAGTTGAATGCATTAAGGCCTTTATGATCTACTACCAAAGAGTTGGATCATTTCACAATGTGATCTACTACCAAAGAGTTGGATCACTTCGAAGTACTTTACTACCAAAGAGTTGAAGTACTTGTTTTCCAGCACTTTACTACCAAAGAGTTGAAGTGCTTAGATATAATGGAACAAATATATTATGTTTCATGTGTTCATAGCAATAAGTATGGAAAAGCATGCAACATATCATACCAAAACAATCATTTCAATCAATACCATATGCCAAGTATTTTACTACTCATATAACACAAGCATATTGTATAATAAGCCAAGTAAGAGGTAATGGCGTACCTTCCAAAGAGATAGATCATACTAAACACATATCACTGATGTCAACTATAAGCTTGGTCAAACCTGATCAAAACAAGACCATATACTATCATCAGGTTCTCATCTTATTATATCTCATCTTAACCCTAGTCGTGCTCATATTAGGGTTTGCTTACTCATTAGGATATTCTCATCATTACTTGCATTCTTGTCTTAGAATTATCATACTGATGTCATATTCCAGATTGTGATTCATTATTTGAACATTATCTTCCATAGCATTTTTGTGCACATTAATTAACCCTAGGTTACACCATTAACCAAGATTAGGGTTTTATAACATGTATTATTATTCATAAATATATAACATGGATTTTGTTCATCATTATGATCTCATAACTAAAACTGAGGTTCAATATACTGATATGAGCTTTCTCTGTAAATTTCATCATTTATAGAGCACATATGTATTTATTGCATTTTGTTAGGGTTATTAGCCCTAATTAGACATATTAAACAAATTACATGATTTCGTGCATCAACATGATCATCCTTGACATCAGGTGCATTATAAACATTATTATGGAGTTATTGACATTTTTCCATAATTTTATGTCATCATTTGCTATTTATTATCCACTAAACAAGCATTACACATTTTTCATGATATCACTAAGATTTGAGCATCAAAAGCTTGATATTATAGTTCCAGGTTGTTCTACGCATTTTTCTGTGAATTTTGGTATATTGTTTGTATTTTTCTGATGCTTGAGCCAATTTCTATGATTTATTGAAAAATTGAGCATTTTACCTTTTTGGGCGAATAGGAGCTCGTCACGTGTCCATGAGGCTGGCGTGGCTCCTTGATGAGCCGGCTGGTCTATCTTCTGGATCTGGTTGGCTGGAAATTGGGCCCGGTTCCTCTCCCTTCTCTCACATGTGACTGGACTCTCTTTGTCCTCGCGTTTTCTCGCGTGGGTTGCCTGGTGTTTCTCCGCAGTGCAGGAGCACCGCCGCAAGGCTGGACCTCTAGTGAGGGATAGGTGCCGCTATCCCCTCCTCGGCTTCAGATGGTGCTGCCTTGGACCTTGTCCAGGCTCCCTCAGCATTTTCGGCCTTGAGGCCACCTCCTCCGTGGAAACTCCTTGCGGCTGGGGAAGCTCACCGCTGTCGGCCTCTGTAGGGACGGAGAAAAGAGGCAAAAGGCCTCTGCTCAAGGCACCGCTGCGCGCACATTCCTCCTCTGGTTCTGGCTGATTCTTGGCTTGGACTGGACCCACCCTGGTCGATCCCCCTCTCTCTGCTTCATGCGTTCTCAACACGATGGCTTCTCCGTAACCTATTCAGGGTGCCGCTGCTCTAGGCTGGTCTCCGGTGTACGATCGTCTGCCTAGTTCCTCCTAACCGTCAGCGCTGCTGTGGAGCACCCCTCTCTCCTTCACGATCTCAACGTCTGACGCCCATGTGCTACGCATGACACCGCCTAGAAAATGCACGGTGCTAGACAGCTCCGATGAGGAACCATCATGGCCAAGATCCTCCGTGCTGGTGCTTGAGAAGATCACCGCCACCGGCTTCTGCTCTACCATGGATAAGCGTTATCTACGGTCTGCTACTCCGGCATGGGTTAGGCTGGCGGCAATTTATCGTCTGACTGCTAGCACCATCATCATCTCCGTGGAGGCTCATCCTGGCCTGAGTTCCACACCAGTCGACTACCATCTGTGAACTTCACCCAAAAACTGGGTTGGCTACGCCAGTCTCAAGGTCGTTTCCCCACAACTAGATCTCTCTATTGTCTTCCCTCTACCTCCTATCACCTCAAACGAGGGCTCAAACTGTAGCCTGGGAAGTCAAGGAAAACTACCCGTTTAGTTTCCTCCATAAGGTCACGATGCAGACGTGGTCTACTACTGTACTTGGCATTGCCATTCACTCAAAACTACCGCATAGGCACAATCCCTCACAACTCGGCACCTCCAGATGGGATTTCCAGTCTGCCCACTACCTTGACTAATTGATCTTGCAAACAAGGTTCAGGTCGTCAAATACAACCCATCCAAAGGTCACAACATGGCCACGTCAGCGATATGTGGCTCCTCAAGCCAAGGAAGCGTGACACAGCCTGATCTAGGCTTATGGTATTAAACTTAGGTCTAATAAATCCTCAATCAAGCACATTATTTCACCACTATCAAACCTAAATAACTTCCTCTAGGGACATCCAATTGCCACCAAATTTTAACCATAGCTTCCTCGCTACAAAAGGTACCTTGTACATGAATATGGTGCCAAAACTGAATTGTTAGACTATCCAATTAAATTCCTCAAGAAGGCATAAAAAGAGAGATCTTAATCATTATATAAATCTCAATCAACATTCCAACTTTACTAAAAAAAATACTTGGAACTCTCATTATAACTCAAGATATGGATTCCAATATGTTATTGGAGATTTATGGATTTCAAAAAAATCCACTCCATCACATCCTACACACCTTAAAAGATATTTCATCCTCGAAATTAAGCCAGAAAGCCCACTTTATCACATCATATACATCTTAAAAGAACTTTCGTCCTCGAAAGTAAACCATATTCATCCTTATAGGGAACGCCTTATCTTGCTCTCATCCACATGTAGGCACCATTCTATGTAAAACATAGTCAAAAGCTCTCAAACTACATCCCAGCTATTAGGTAGTTTTCAAACATCTAAGGAGATACAAGGGTGAACCACTCATCGTATGTCATGGTTTAGGAGCTTAGGTTACATCATGACGTATATCATATGTTAGGGTTGCATATTTGTCTTTAGACATGCTTTAAGATTTCTACATCATAATGTCATGTTATAAAGGAGTTAACCCAAGTCACCCATACATCAAGCTGTCATCAACATTTTATATTGTGTTATATTTTCAAACATATTTATTAAGCACTAACACTATCACTATTTGGCATATATCATTAAGATGATGTCATTTCATTGTTCATATAAATTGCAACATTTACGAGTGATTTCATCACAAGATTAGCCATCAATTTTTTTTTAATATAATGAGCATTATTCATGTATATGGCTAACCATTTATGCATTGATATCTATTAAACCATCTCTAGGTTTCCATCATATCGTGTCTATGAATCACATCTCGAGATTAGATCACATCTTGCATATATTATGTCATGGTTGTACTAAACAAACTTATACAAGTGGCTTATCATAACTTTATCTAGTCCAATTGAGGTTTTCTTGACCCATAACATGAGGGTATTGCCATGCTCAGTCTCTCTGAGCTAACTCAACTCTATGAGTATCTCATATGTACAAACTATATCTTCCCTCTCACTCTAGGGTTCTCAGGTATATCTCATTGGCACTAGTGATAGCTTTACAAGCTCTAGCCACAAAGCACAAACCAAAACATGCTATGACATTCTCTTCATGGGTTCTCTACACATAAGACATGCTTACCTCAAAACTCTCTTATATACACCACTAGATTCCTATGTGGGAAACCACCAACCCGTGCCCGAGGCTTCACAGAAACTAACATAGATACCTCCTCCAGGGTCTTGGGCTCTCTCCCTCACCCAGATGGCAGGCAGTCATATTCATGTTCACATGCACATATAACCAGCCTCTCTCTATCTCTAGGGTTTGGTCTTCCCAAGGACATCTAGGGTTTAACAATCTATAGGAATCATGCATAAAGCAAATCAACTCAATCACTCAGGAGTAGTCTGGTTTAGGACATATCATATCACATATCTCATATTTCTCATATCGTGGAGTCTAGGTTCTTTGACCTTCTCCCTGTGGGTCTCACTCTCTCTTAATCTAACCCCAAAACTGGTCCTAACACTAGAGGTCCTCCTTTGTAAAAGAGATTGAGGCTCATGCTGATTCACATCCTTATCTTAGCTTAGCTTATCTTAACTTAGAAAAGAACACATACTTTCATCATCAAAACTTATTTAAAATCCTCAAAATTGAACTATAGGTCCTCGAAAACAAACATAGATCATCATAACCATCTTATGTCTTCTATATAAGACTTACATCATAGCTTATTTCATCTATTCCATCTATCATATATATCAGAAAGGCTCTAGACATCTAATCTAGAACTACTCTCTCTTCTAGACTGATGTCATTCACTTTCACTTAGGTTGCATGATCACCTCCTACTCGTACATGTGTGGGGACACATTTTTGTAATACATATACATAATAAAATATTATATAGTTTTTCTCCGATAAAACAAGCGTCAGAGAAAACTATCGAGGTTCGATCCTTTGGAATCAAAAACCAAATCCTGAAAACGAGTGTCCCACACATAGTAGAGAGTATAGTGTCATGAAAACTAGTGAAAAGGGTGAGAACATGGTGTAGACTAGTGTAGCTACTCTAGACAACGAACGCCATATGTCTAGGTTTTCTCTTCCCTTGATGCAAGCCATTTCCAAATAGTGCAACGTCCCATACCGCTGCACTACAAGGAAAGAATGACATCTAAAGACTTGCTACTCAACAAGCACCAGTCTAGACCTAGTTCTCAGACATCTAGGTGCTAACTTAGAGGCTAGGTCAGATCTAGTCTCTAAAAGATGACTAATCTAACCCTAAAAGATTATTAAGGTTCAAGGTTCTTTGGTTTTGAGTTGTATAATGAGCAAATGTCAGGCTTTGCTATTGTTCATGCTCTGATACCACCTGTGACGTCCCCGGATTTTCTAAAACTTAATCTGATGTGTGACGTCCAATTTGAAACCCTCACCTCAGTGAGAATCCCAATTTAAACATCCCACATAAGAATAAGAAGAAGAAAATCAGAGGAAGTCAAAAGGAAACAATCAGTAGCACATGTACATGAACAATAATAAAACCATACACACATGTTCACCATTCAACATATAATTACAACATGAATTGTTACAATATTTTATATTACCTATTGAAAGGTAAGCTATACATATACATGTACTACATCTAAACTACAGGATCTTAAGACAACAGGTCCACCTGTACATCAGCTCACCATACAACTCTCACTATCCTGGATCTTCAAGAGCATAACTACAACCTAAACAAAAGATTACATGTGGTACACGTCAGCACAATATTTCAAGAATATTGTACTGAGTACGCCTACATGTCTTTTATATACCTCTCATCATATCTTGGCAATAAGATAAAACTAATACTTGGCAATTATAAAGAAATATAAGAAAAAACATATACTTGCACAAAGACGTTCATTAACAAAAGAGAACACATATTTTAAGAATATTTTCCATTATAGCATCCATGCATTTACTACCTGAGAGTTGAATGCATTAAGGCCTTTATGATCTACTACCAAAGAGTTGGATCATTTCACAATGTGATCTACTACCAAAGAGTTGGATCACTTCGAAGTACTTTACTACCAAACAGTTGAAGTACTTGTTTTCCAGCACTTTACTACCAAAGAGTTGAAGTTCTTAGATATAATGGAACAAATATATTATGTTTCATGTGTTCATAGCAATAAGTATGGAAAATCATGCAACATATCATACCAGAACAATCATTTCAATCAATACCATATGCCAAGTATTTTACTACTCATATAACACAAGCATATTGTATAATAAGCCAAGTAAGAGGTAATGGCGTACCTTCCAAAGAGATAGATCATACTAAACACATATCACTGATGTCAACTATAAGCTTGGTCAAACCTGATCAAAACAAGACCATATACTATCATCAGGTTCTCATCTTATTATATCTCATCTTAACCCTAGTCGTGCTCATATTAGGGTTTGCTTACTCATTAGGATATTCTCATCATTACTTGCATTCTTTTCTTAGAATTATCATACTGATGTCATATTCTAGATTATGATTCATTATCTGAACATTATCTTCCATAGCATTTTTGTGCACATTAATTAACCCTAGGTTACACCATTAACCGAGATTAGGGTTTTATAACATGTATTAATATTCATCTTCATATAACATGGATTTTGTTCATCATTATGATCTCATAACTAAAACTGAGGTTCAATATACTGATATGAGCTTTCTCTGTAAATTTCATCATTTATAGAGCACATATGTATTTATTGCATTTTGTTAGGGTTATTAGCCCTAATTAGACATATTAAACAAATTACATGATTTCGTGCATCAACATGATCATCCTTGACATCAGGTGCATTATAAACATTATTATGGAGTTACTGACATTTTTCCATAATTTTATGTCATCATTTGCTATTTATTATCCACTAAACAAGCATTACACATCTTTCATGATATCACTGAGATTTGAGCATCAAAAGCTTGATATTATAGTTCCAGGTTGTTCTACGCATTTTTCTGTGAATTTTGGTATATTGTTTGTATTTTCTGATGCTTGAGCAAATTTCTATGATTTATTAAAAAACTGAGCATTTTACCTTTTTGGACGAATATGAGCTCGCCACGTGTCCATGAGGCTGGCGTGGCTCCTTGATGAGCCAGCTGGTCTAGCTTCTGGATCTTGTTGGCTGGAAATTGGGCTTGGTTCCTCTCCCTTCTCTCACACACGACTGGACTCTCTCTTTCCTCGCGTTTCCTCGCGTGGGTCACCTGGTGTTTCTCCGCAGCGCAGGAGCGCCGCCGCAAGGCTGGACCTCCAGTGAGGGATAGGTGCCACTATCCCCTCCTCGGCTTCAGATGGTGCTGCCTTGGACCTCGTCCAGGCTCCCTCAGCATTTTTGGCCTTGAGGCCACCTCCTCCGTGGAAACTCCTTGCGGCTGGGGAAGCTCGCCGCCGTCTGCCTCTGTAGGGGCGGACAAAAGAGCCAAAAGGCCTCTGCTCAAGGCACCGCTGCGCGCACACTCCTCCTCCGGTTCTGGCTGATTCCTGGCTTGGACTGGACCCACCCTGGTCGATCCCCCTCTCTCTGCTTCGTGCGTTCTCAACATGATGGCTTCTCCGTAACCTATTCAGGGCATCGCTGCTCTAGGCTGGTCTCCGGTGTACGATCGTTTTCCTAGTTCCTCCTAACTATCAGCGCTGCTGTGGAGCACCCCTCTCTCCTTCACGATCTCAACGTCCGACGCCCATGTGCTACGCATGACACCGCCTAGAAAACGCACGGTGCTACACAGCTCCGATGAGGAACCATCATGGCCAAGATCCTCCGTGCTGGTGCTTGAGAAGATCATCGCCACCGGCTTCTGCTCTACCATGGATAAGTGTTATCTCCGGTCTGCTACTCTGGCATGGGTTAGCCTGGCGGCAATTTATTGTCTGACTGCTAGCACCATCATCATCTCCGTGGAGGCTCATCCTGGCCTGAGTTCCACACCAGTCGACTACCATCTGTGAACTTCACCCAAAAACTGGGTTGGCTACGCCAGTCTCAAGGTCGTTTCCCCACAACTAGATCTCTCTGTTGTCTTCCCTCTACCTCCTATCACCTCAAACGAGGGCTCAAACTGTAGCCTGGGAAGTCAAGGAAAACTACCCGTTTAGTTTCCTCCATAAGGTCACAATGCAGACGTGGTCTACTACTGTACTTGGCATTGCCATTCACTCAAAACTACCGCATAGGCACAATCCCTCACAACTCGGCACCTCCAGATGGGATTTCCAGTCTGCCCACTACCTTGACTAACTGATCTTGCAAACAAGGTTCAGGTCATCAAATACAACCCATCCAAAGGTCACCACATGGCCACGTCAACGATCTGTGGCTGCTCAAGCCAAGGAAGCATGACACAGCCTGATCTAGGCTTATGGTATTAAACTTAGGTCTAATAAATCCTCAATCAAGCACATTATTTCACCACTATCAAACCTAAATAACTTCCTCTAGGGACATCCAATTGCCACCAAATTTTAACCATAGCTTCCTCGCTACAAAAGGTACCATGTACATGAATTTGGTGCCAAAACTGAATTGTTAGACTATCCAATTAAATTCCTCAAGAAGTCATAAAAAGAGAGATCTTAATCATTATATAAATCTCAATCAACATTCCAACTTTACTAAAAAAAATACTTGGAACTCTCATTATAACTCAAGATATAGATTCTAATATGTTATTGGAGATTTATGGATTTCAAAAAAATCCACTCCATCACATCCTACACACCTTAAAAGATATTTCGTCCTCGAAATTAAGCCAGAAAGCCCACTTTGTCACATCATATACATCTTAAAAGAACTTTCGTCCTCGAAAGTAAACCATATTCATCCTTATAGGGAAAGCCTTATCTTGCTCTCATCCACATGTAGGCACCATTCTATGTACAACATAGTCAAAAGCTCTCGAACTACGTCCCAACTATTAGGTAGTTTTCAAACATCTAAGGCGATACAAGGGTGAACCACTCATCGTATGTCATGGTTTAGGAACTTAGGTTACATCATGACGTATATCATATGTTAGGGTTGCATATTTGTCTTTAGACATTCTTTAAGATTTCCACATCATAATATCATGTTATAAAGGAGTTAACCCAATTCACCCACACATCAAGGTGTCATCAACATTTTATATTGTGTTATATTTTCAAACATATTTATTAAGCACTAACACTATCACTGTTTGGCATATATCATTAAGATGATGTCATTTCATTATTCATATAAATTGCAACATTTACGATTGATTTCATCACAAGATTAGCCATCAATTTTTTTTATATAATGAGCATTATTCATGTATATGGCTAACCATTTATGCATTGATATCTATTAAACCATCTCTAGGTTTCCATCATATCATGTCTATGTATCACATCTCGAGATTAGATCACATCTTGCATATATTATGTCATGGTTGTACTAAACAAACTTATACAAGTGGCTTATCAAAACTTTATCTAGTCCAATTGAGGTTTTCTTAACCCATAACATGAGGGTATTGCCATGCTCAGTCTCTCTGAGCTAACTCAACTCTATGAGTATCTCATATGTACAAACTATATCTTCCCTCTCACTCTAGGGTTCTCAGGTATATCTCATTGGCACTAGTGATAGCTTTACAAGCTCTAGCCACAAAGCACAAACCAAAACATGCTATGACATTCTCTTCATGGGTTCTCTACACATAAGACATGCTTACCTCAAAACTCTCTTATATACACCACTAGATTCCTATGTGGGAAACCACCAACCCGTGCACGAGGCTTCACAGAAACTAACATAGCTACCTCCTCCAGGGTCTTGGGCTCTCTCCCTTACCCAGATGGTAGGCAGTCATATTCATGTTCACATGCACATATAACCAGCCTCTCTCTATCTCTAGGGTTTGGTCTTCCCAAGGACATCTAGGGTTTAACAATCTATAGGAATCATGCATAAAGCAACTCAACTCAATCACTCAGGAGTAGTCTGGTTTAGGACATATCATATCACATATCTTATATTTCTCATATCGTGGAGTCTAGGTTCTTTGACCTTCTCCCTGTGGGTCTCGCTCTCTCTTGATCTAACCCCAAAATTGGTCCTAACACTAGAGGTCCTCCTTTGTAAAAGAGATTGAGGCTCATGCTGATTCACATCCTTATCTTAGCTTAGCTTATCTTAACTTAGAAAAGAACACATACTTTCATTATCAAAACTTATTTCAAATCCTCAAAATTGAACTATAGGTCCTCGAAAACAAACATAGATCATCATAACTATCTTATGTCTTCTGTATAAGACTTACATCATAGCTTATTTCATCTATTCCATCTATCATATATATCAAAAATGCTCTAGACATCTAATCTAGAACTACTCTCTCTTCTAGACTGATGTCATTCACTTTCAATTAGGTTGCATGATCACCTCCTACTCGTACATGTGTGGGGACACATTTTTGTAATACATATACATAATAAAATATTATATAGTTTTTCTCCGATAAAACAAGCATCAGAGAAAACTGTCGAGGTTCGATCCATTTGGAATCAAAAACAAAATCCTGAAAACGAGTGTCCCACACATAGTAGAGAGTATAGTGTCATGAAAACTAGTGAAAAGGGTGAGAACATGGTGTAGACTAGTGTAGCTACTCTAGACAATGAGCGCCATATGTCTAGGGTTTCTCTTCCCTTGATGCAAGCCATTTCCAAATAGTGCAATGTCCCATACCGCTGCACTACAAGGAAAGAACGACATCTAAGGACTTGCTACTCAACAAGCACCAGTCTAGACCTAGTTCTCAGACATCTAGGTGCCAACTTAGAGGCTAGGTCAGATCTAGTCTCTAACAGATGACTAATCTAACCCTAAAAGATTATTAAGGTTCAAGGTTCTTTGGTTTTGAGTTGTATAATGAGCAAATGTCAGGCTTTGCTATTGTTCATGCTCTGATACCACCTGTGACGTCCCCGGATTTTCTAAAACTTAATTTGATGTGTGACGTCCAATTTGAAACCCTCACCTCAGCGAGAATCCCAATTTAAACATCACACATAAGAATAAGAAGAAGAAAGTCAGAGGAAGTCAAAAGGAAACAATCAGTAGCACATGTACATGAACAATAATAAAACCATACACACATGTTCACCATTCAACATATAATTACAACATGGATTGTTACAACATTTGATATTACATATTGAAAGGTAAGCTATACATATACATGTACTACATCTAAACTACAGGATCTTAAGACAACAGGTCCACCTGTACATCAGCTCACCATACAACTCTCACTATCCTGGATCTTCAAGAGCATAACCACAACCTAAACAAAAGATTACATGTGGTACACGTCAGCACAATATTTCAAGAATATTGTACTGAGTACGCCTACATGTCTTTTATATACCTCTCATCATATCTTGGCAATTATAAAGAAATATAAGAAAAAGCATATACTTGCACAAAGATGTTCATTAACAAAAGAGAACACATATTTTAAGCATATTTTTCATTATATCATCCATGCATTTACTACCCGAGAGTTGAATGCATTAAGGCCTTTATGATCTACTACCAAAGAGTTGGATCATTTCACAATGTGATCTACTACGAAAGAGTTGGATCACTTAGAAGTACTTTACTACCAAAGAGTTGTAAGTACTTGTTTTCCAGCACTTTACTACCGAAGAGTTGAAGTTCTTAGATATAATGGAACAAATATATTATGTTTCATGTGTTCATTTCAATCAATACCATATGCCAAGTATTTTACTACTCATATAACACAAGCATATTGTATAATAAGCCAAGTAAGAGGTAATGGCGTACCTTCCAAAGAGATAGATCATACTAAACACATATCACTGATGTCAACTATAAGCTTGGTCAAACCTGATCAAAACAAGACCATATACTATCATCAGGTTCTCATCTTATTATATCTCATCTTAACCCTAGTCGTGCTCATATTAGGGTTTGCTTACTCATTAGGATATTCTCATCATTACTTGCATTCTTGTCTTAGAATTATCATACTGATGTCATATTCCAGATTATGATTCATTATCTGAACATTATCTTCCATAGCATTTTTGTGCACATTAATAAACCTTAGGTTACACCATTAACCGATATTAGGGTTTTATAACATGTATTAATATTCATCTTCATGTAACATGGATTTTGTTCATCATTATGATCTCATAACTAAAACTGAGGTTCAATATACTGATATGAGCTTTCTCTGTAAATTTCATCATTTATAGAGCACATATGTATTTATTGCATTTTGTTAGGGTTATTAGCCCTAATTAGACATATTAAACAAATTACATGATTTCGTGCATCAACATGATCATCCTTGACATCAGGTGCATTATAAACATTATTATGGAGTTAATAACATTTTTCCATAATTTTATGTCATCATTTGCTATTTATTATCCACTAAACAAGCATTACACATCATTTGCTATTTATTATCCCACCTTCCCACAGTTATAACAGCTTCTATCTTGTTGTTGTGGTCTAGGTGGTCCTGTGACCGACATCGATGTTGAACTGTGAGTCTCTTGTAGTGGTAGGCTTCATCCTCTACCTCTACTAGGTGTCCACTATGTCTGAGCACTAGATCTGGGTGGTGGAGGTGTAGGTGTAGAGAATCTAGGCTTCTTAAAGTCTCTAGATGAAGAACCCTGGAACTATGGATATCTCTTATGGGTTTTCCTCTTCTCGGCTATGGATCTCTCTATCCTTCGGACTGACTCAATGAAGGTAGCGAACCTCTCCCGGTTCTCTAGGGCAGACACTGGAGTAGTCAAGTCGGCATTCAAACCCTTCTCGAACCTTCTTATCCTCTCTTCTTCTGTGGCAGCCATGGGCGGACAGAACCACAACAACTCCATGAACTTAGCTTCTACTCGCTAATGTTCATCATGCCTTGCCTCAATCTCTCGAACTGAGGATCTTCTCATCCGGGAATGTCTTTGGAAGGTATCTATTGACAAATCCCTGACGAAATTCTTCCCACGAGATCTCCACTCCAGGCCTCTTTTGCTCTTCCATGGTCCACCAGTGACCAGCACTTCCTTTGAGAAGATAGACGACACGTCTAACCTTCTCAGCTTTAGGAATGTTTAGAATTCTGAAGGCTTTCTCTAACTCGGTCAACCACAGATCGACATCTGCGGGGTCAGCTGTTCCAAAGTATTTGGTTGCTCCGACATGATGAAGTCGCTCGAACATCTTACCGATACCTTGTCCTTCAGGCTAGGCAGGTGCCCTAGGTGCAGGCATGGGCATCCTGTCGGTGATGTGTGACATGGCAGTCATAAACTGCCCGAACATAGTTTGAATAGCTGGGCTACCCATGTCAGCTGGGTCAGACTGAGGTGGCTCCCTGGGTGGCTCAGGTATAGGTTGTTCTATTTCTGGGTTTCTTGCACCATCTCAGGGTGCAGCTACGCTACTCTCGGCCACATACTCCTCATGTGGATCAGACATCCTTATATATCTTCTTCTCCTGAGGAGCAGAAGACTCTATTAGATAGGAAAGAAACACTAAGGATAGACTCGACATTCTAAGTCCTATGTCTCTGTAGACTCAGCGAACCTAGAGCTCTAATAGCACTTAAATTCTGCGCTCCGATCTCGAAAACATAATATAAACTTAGCAGAAGCATTCGATTAACAACGAAATACAACAAATCATGAAAAATTAAAACTTTTCGAGACAAGATCTTGAAATCATAAATCTTCTTTCATAAAACCAAGATAAACAGTTTGCATCTCTGTTAAATCACTTCTTGAGTGATTATACACCACCAGATATAAAATCTCAAGATTCAAAACCAAAGTCTCAGACCAACTAACTCCAAGGACCTAAGAGTACAGAGATGGAATAAGACTAACTAACTACATGACTCAACAGTCAATATCTCCACCTGAGATTCACTGCTGCTCCTGAT
The DNA here is from genome assembly GCA_963693085.1 of Alisma plantago-aquatica. Lineage (NCBI taxonomy): Eukaryota > Viridiplantae > Streptophyta > Magnoliopsida > Alismatales > Alismataceae > Alisma > Alisma plantago-aquatica. The sequence goes on from OY856410.1 coordinate 1,267,346,536, forward strand.
GCTACTGCTGCTGATACTGTTCACCTGCAGATTGGTTCCTTCATCTTCGACGACCACCTAAAAAGTTGAAATCTACGGGGTGAGACAATTTTAAATAATTGTCCCAGCGAGAGTTATAACTCTCCGCCAGAAGCTTTATTATAGCAATCAAGGAACAACATAAGCAATAAAAGCTTTTAAGATAATCAACAGCAGATTGACATTAAGTAGAACAACAACATTTAAGGAATATGAAGAACATGTATACTAGGCAGTGTAACTTCAATCATTATATCTCGTAGTTCAATCTAAGCATATATGCTATGTGGTTGATTATGTTTTACAAACATTATTATGCCCTACGGAGATGAGGTATACCGCTCATACTCTAACCGATCACTAGTAAGTCACATCGGTATCATACCTAGGTCATCAAAAGAGCCGGATTCTTATGACCTCATCTTCCTCAGTCAGAGTGAGGATCAACATGCAGGACATCTAGTGTCTCTGCTAATATAGCTCACCAGGGTATTCTGGTACTTCTCTATTAGAGTCACAGTGACATTCTGTACTCTCTTCGCTATCGAAAGATTTCTTGTTTATCTCTCATCGATGCGGTATAAAAGATTTCCTCGGGAGATTAGTGTTACATCACCCCGGTATAAACATATAGTGAAGGGTTGATAGATTAAGATACATCTACATCAATTCCTATACTAGGATGTAAGGATATTCACATCCATATTACCCCACATACTCAAAAGTATGTGATCCAGGAGTTCCCTTAGGAAAACCTATTTCACCATCATTTAGCTTTTGACAATGATGGATGTATGATCAGGGCTCTACATGGTATGATTATACTTGATTAGTTAGGTACATTTCAGTATTCTTTTAAAATCATACATGTTCTCAAACATTAATCATTTAGAACAACAGCTATGAAAGTAGAATACTAAATGTATCAAGTCTAACTCACATCAGTTATCATTTCTTAATCATCTCATCACAAGTCATCTAATTAGCATGACCTTGATGGTACTCATGACTCTTTCAACCTAGCATCTCATATGATGCCACTTAAACTTAGGCAACATAGCATATCACTATTCATAAAGCTAATAACATGCTTTCAATGAATATGATATCTTAACCCTTACCTGGATATGATTATTCTCTTATAAGAACCTGCATGGTTAATTTAATTAACAACAATAAACAATTCATATCAAGAGTTGTACCTTCATGCTTAAAAGCATAACCTGGAATTAGGGTTTATTGTACATTTCATCACATCACCCTCAATTAGGGTTTACTATTCACATTACATGTTATTACCTTAAAAATAGGGTTTACTATTCACTTCATAGTGAATTGAGCTCATAGTATCTTCATATATGAGAAACATCATTATTGATGCCTTCAAATTAGGTTAAGATTCATCAATTATCATAATTAGGGTTTTCATGATCTCACATAGGTGGATCATACCCTAATCATGCATATTCATATATATTGAAGATATTTTACTTGATTTTCAACCATAAATGGCACCTTCTCTCTCCTCTTACTAATAGATGGTTATTACATCACTCTAGATTAGGTCAGGTCAAGTCATCCTTGATTAACATGAGTTAAATCACCACTATCTTATCATTAGGGTTTGCTTGATTAAGAGGTGTTGTCTACTTGAACCCTTCAAGGGCACATTGGTAAAGTACACCATTGATCACAATCATGGGTCAATCTACTAATCATTTAACCTCTTAATGTCTTTGGGTATGATTAGGGTTTAAGTTGAACCATCATTGACCCATTTAAACATTCAAAGCACTAAGTAAACACAACCCTAAAGTTTCCAAATGATTAGACACTTTCAACCTCCAAACGGTCTTGGGTTGTCACCAAATGGTCTTGAGACCGTTTGAGTGAACCCCCAAACGGTCTTGAGACCGTTTGGGCCCTTCAACCCAAATTTCACCAAAATTGGTCATTGAAATCAGCAATTCAACCCGATTAGGGTTTAGGGGGTTGAAGTTCCTTCAACTTGTGATTGGTTTGCAATTAGGTTACAATTATTTGTAGATATTTAATTCAACATGTGTACAGCAGACCTTTAAATGGTCTTCCCTTGGTCAAACTTCCCAAATGGTCTTAGGACCGTTTGATTCTAAACGGTCTTGCAGGACCGCATGAGATCAAACGGTCTTGAGACCGTTTGATTTCAAACGGTTTGCAAACCGTTTAGACTAAATGGTCCAAGGTCATTTGGTAAAGTTACCTAGGAAATCACGCCCATCATCTTCAACCTCAAAATAGGTTGGTTACTTCACGGATTTGCTTGCAAGAAAGCAAGGAAAGATGGGGAAGAAGAAGGACTAACTACTACATGCAAGAACAAGTATATGTATAATAAAGCAAGAGGTTTAGAGATATAAAACCTGCCTCAAAGGTCGTTCCTAGAGCTCCAAGCTTCAAGTCTCTAATGGCGTCTTGAGCTCCACAGGTCAGCCAAAGGTATTTCTCCAAGAAAAGGTTGGGTAAAGTCGGCTAGAACAAGAAACCTAAGTGAGATAACCATAAAACGAACCTTATAATTCACTTTCCTCCATGAATCCGAGCTAGGTGATGGTCTCTTCTTACCTTAGAACAGGTTGGTCGTCTCCCTGAGCTCCAGTGCTTTGCCTCTAGTCGGTTGAGCAAGATGATAAGTGAAGGAAGAAGGAAATATGTTTACTTGGTTTGCAAAGAAAGAAGCTTATATAGCTTGGGTTAGTTTTCATCATAAGGACCTCTAGTTTCTACATTTCTCATCTAGGCCCCTCCTTTCTTCTTTGCACGTCCCTCCTCCTCATATCTTAGATAAAACTCTTTCTAAAACTAAGAACTAAAGGCAAAGAAAGGCAACTTATTTCTAAGGTGCACACACACACACACACACACACACGGATATATATATATATATATATATATATATATATATATATATATATATATATATATATATATAAGGGTGTCCTTACTTATAACTTGGTGATTCAATCACAAAGATTATTCTTCTTATCTGATTATTTAATTGAAGTGCCCCCTTCATCATTTCTAATCTAATTGGTGTCAAGGGTCACAAAAGATACTCTAAAAGGTTTATTTTACAAGTTGCACCCCACATTTTGGGTAAATTGCACTTTACACCAAAATTAGGGTTTTAAGCACAAAGATTGCTCCACAAGCTGCATCTCAGTGCCCAAGCTTGGAGAATCTATCATACCTCATCATATTTACTCATATGATGTCTCATCACCATAGGAACATCTTAACATGTATAAATTTGCAAGTTAACCCCTCTAATTGGGTAATTTGCACATAGGTCCCTGTATTACAAAACAATACTACAACATTGTTTAAAAAGGACAGAAAAGAAAATGTGTGTTCCTCAGGAACTTAATTACATGCCAGCAGCTAATCACAAGTATCTAATTACATATTTAGGCAAAACATCTAGGGTTAACTTATAACCCAGGTCAGGGATGTTACAGTTCCTTTATTTCTTTTCTTCTTCACCAAGTTTCTAACTATGATACCTTCTTCTTGATGGAGGTGAAGCTATAGACAAATCTTGGACCTTTGGATAGGTCATCTTCAATGTTGGGAATGTGGAGATTTGAATCTTAAAGCTCTAGCGGTGAACTTGAGGCAGGTTATATAACTTGAACTCAACTTTATTATTATTCACCTTCAATCAAGCAATACTTGATGATTCCTTTTCAATTTCGACTTTGCTTGGTTTAATAATGATTCTATGAGATCTAATGGATATATGAGGCTTTTCTCTATGACTAGAGTGTTGGTGGATGAAGGTTTGGAGCTTTAAGATGATGTAATCTCCCATGCACAAACTGATATTGGTTTGAGAAACCTATCGCATTACAAGGATATATGAAGGGAAAACCAAACATGAGTTCCAAGCCCATTACCAATTTGCTACATGTGAAGTAATATCATCCTTATAGTTGTATGTCCTATTACATAAGGCTAAAGATGGAATCAGGATGATATCTTAAAGTTGAGTGAAGATATGTAGTTAACCCGATATGCCTTAACCCTAGCAACCTGACACACCTTTAGCCTGCCACAAGTGTGATGGGCGAAACACCTTGGTTGACACACCATGTGAAAGGTGTGGGGGACACACTCCTTGAAGTCATGGCTGACACACAAGGTGATAAGGTTGTCACACCCCGATCTCACACTAACCACAAATCACGAGATTAGGGCACGACGGAGGGATTATCACATAAACAAATCACTGAGAACTTTTTCTTTTTAAAACCTCGTAATGATATCCGGATTATTGCTGTAAACTACAACATAATAAACTATTGCGGAAGCATTTCAATTAAACTAGCTAGAGAACATAAACAGAGTTTACAACATGTAACATTGTTTAACAAAAAGTAAAACATAACAGTTAATTTACATCTTTTACACATTCGCCATACATACTCTCTCTCACCCACACCATATCCCAAGGACCGAGGGTAAAGGACTAAGAGACCTCTAACTAAACTAACTACATATACCTTCTACTGCCAAAAACTAGGATGGAAAGATCCTTCAGATTCTTGATGCTGTTGTTGACCTGAAAATGTTTGAGTAGAGGAGTGAGCCTACTCGCTCAGTGAATAGCCTTTCATTTAGCTATCACTAAACAACTCATCAGATATATAAAATTGTAATAAAGCATAAGAACAGTTATATACTGAGCAATTCTAATGGCATAATAATTCTATCAGGCAATATTCATATTTCTATATAACAGCAGGTATCACATAACTGTAAGCATTAAATATCAGGAACTGCATATCTTAATTAGTTAGGCAATTATTAACAACTAACACAGAAGATTCTAAACTACTAACATATTAAATTTATTGTGATCCTATACGATTACATTTTTGTTATGCCCCAAACATATGCAGCGCACTCTGCATATGAAGATCTGTAGCGAACTACGATCCCACCGTACAAGACTTAGCGACACACTCGGGAAATGCTAAGTCTGACTTCTCGTCCTGGTCTGCACAGGACTCCCAGGCTCACAAGGCCTCACTGCACTAACTCTGAGTGCTCTGGACTCCTCCCACAACCTGTAGTCCACAGTCGGAGGGTCTGGGTTACCACCATGACACACGCACAGATTATTGTTGAATAACCCCTATTTACTCCAGTGCCACCGTGACACACGCACGGATTATTGTTGAACACTGCCTTTCTGTCCTCGTGCCACCGTGACACACGCACGGATTATTGTTGAATACGAGTCACCGACCATCTAGACACACGCTAGGTAGGTCGTTTCACCCCAAAGGTACAGACCGCACAATGGGGTTCTACGGTGTTGGGGCACCTAAGTCTATTATAACACAATTATATCTTTCATTACTTTAGAACATACAACTGGATTAATACACTTATTTATGAACTGTACTAATTTCAACCGCTACTCTGTATATACAGGAGTATTCATAGAGCAAGTCAATTATCTATATTGTTCAAACATACACAGCAGCAATATTTCAGTTAATTAAATCTATTTCAACAATTGCATTAAGAACTTTTGGTTTCCGTTGAACCAAATAAAATCATTGAACTGTTCTACACTGATCATAAGCTGTTCTAGATCATGTTGATCATACCGAAGCAATTTATAAAATAAAATTCAAGTTTTATCAAATACTGATAAAACGCCTGATAACCACTGATATCAGTGCAAAAATGCACAGTTTACCGAAAAATTCCAACAAATGAGTTAAATGATGATAACTAAATGAACTCCTACTCACCGGGGTTCGAAACATCTGGATTCATCCAGCAATGCGTTTAGGGACCAGTTTTCAGGCACACGCAGGTCATCTTTAATCTTGGAACTGTTCTGAACTGAATGTGCTACACACAGCAGAAGCAACTCCTCTCACGTAGGTAGAATGGAGGCTGAGCTAAGTGTTAAACCATGGCTATTGGTTGTGGATACTTGCATAGACCTCAAGGACGAACCCCAAGTGGTTGATTTGGTGTTGTCCTTCACGCCCAACCGATCCTGGTTCAGACCTGCTGCAAATAGTAGGTGCTTTGCTCATGCACAGGTGGAGGAAGGAGCTCGACTAGTAACTGAATCGAAGCTAGGGCTATGGATTCGGGCTAGGGCCTCATAGCCGAGGTCGAGGGCTTCTTGGCGCTACTCCTCATGCCCAAACGGCCCCTGACCGTGACTAAAACTACTGGCCACAGCAGCAAGAGGGGGCGCCGCCCCTAGCTGATTAGGGCAAAGCTACTGCTGGCTGCGCTCAACTGGTCGGGGCACCATGGTTTCTGATTTGAACCTCAAGCCGAAGTCGGGTGAAGTTCTTTGGTGCTGCCTCGTGCCCTAGGGCTCCTGGCCGGAGCCATGCAGCTACTGTGTTGTAGCATGGCCGCCGGCTGCCCAAGCAGCTCGGGCGATCTGCTGGCAGGAAGAGGAAGGGGAAGGGAGGAAGAAGAAGAAGGGAGGAGAAGGGTAGAGAAGGTGGCACTGCTGGATGGAGCTTTGGGGCTTGAGATCGCCCCTGATCTCTCACTCTCTCTGTCACTCGGGCGCCGCCTAGCGGTTCCCTATTTCATTGCTCGCGTGAAGATGAAAGGTTACAGGAAACGAAAAATCAACCGACTCATTTAAGCAAATCGATTACTGGTAAAATTACATCCAAGTCCAGGACTTCTTAAAAATACCATAACTCCCGCCTCGAAAGTCCAATTAAGGTGATTTTTGTTGCAAACTTTCAAGCACAAAAACCACTACAACCTTGAAGCAAGAAAACATGCTAATTAGCGTGTTTCAACTAATCAAAATACTAATCACTTCATAAACACTTGTTTAATTTAATGATCAACACTGCAATCATCATTAATTACCTTAGATGATTCAAAATCAACTATTGATTCATGACGTAGCTTATTTTGATTAACCATGATGTTTAACAAAATACTTAGCACTAATCAAGGTGCTTCACGCTGATCGAGGTATTTCTTGACTAACCCTAATATGGGTTGTAACAATCTCCCTCCCTTATAAGAATTTCGTCCCGAAATTCCTAAAAAGAAAAGGAAACTTGTCACACATCTTTGATTCAAGCTCCCATGTGGCTTCCTCTAAATTATGATTCCTCCACAGATCTTTCACTAACGGTACCTCGTGATTCTTAAACTTCTTGAAATTTCCAATTATTCTATATGTACTGGTCCCTCAACATAGGACACATCTGATATAAGTTGTGCAAGTCATGGGTCCATTATCTTCTCTGCATCAGGATAACATTTCTTTAACATCGACACATGAAACATATCATGTAACTTGGCCAACTCGGATGGCAAATCTAACTTATATGCTACAGGTCCAATCCTCTCAATAATAGGATACAAGCCCATAAACCTAGGAGTCAATTTGCCTCTTTAACCAAACCTCAACACTCCCTTTCATGGTCAAACTTTCAGATACACTTCATCACCAACTTCAAACTCAAGAAGTCGACGTCTCATTTCAGCATAACTCTTCTGCCTATCCTGTGCAGCTTTCTACTGCTCTCAGCATGTCCTCAAGAATTCTAATGGCCCTTTCTGACTGACCATCTATCTACGGGTGAAAAGTTGTACTGAATCTTAAATCTGTGCCAAAGCACGATGCAACTGATTCCAAAATCCCGTATGTGAACTTAGGATACCGTGCATCCTGACTATCTTGTCCACGTATAACTTAGCAAATTTCAGGACATCAAAGGTTGACTTAATATGAAAGAAAGCGAGCACACTAAATTAGTCTATCCACAATCATTCATATCGAGTCATAACCTCTAGGCGTCCTGAGTAACCCTACCACAAAATCCATTGTGATATGTTCCCATTTCCATTCTGGTATAGGAAAAGATTGCAAAGTACCTGCAGGTTTTTGATGTTCAGTCTTAACTTGCTGACACACACTACATCTAGCCACATACTCAGCTACATCCTTTTTCATACCTGACCACCAGTACAATTCCTTAAGATTCCTATACATTTTAGTGTTACCTGGATGCATAGCATACATCGATGCATGTGCCTCCTCAAGAATCTGTTCTTTCAAATCACCATCTCCAGGTACACACAACCTTTCATGCAGATATAGAAATCCGTCATCTGAAAACCTGAACTCTGGTCTTTTCCCCCTATCATGACATGTACGATCTGCTGCAACCCACTGTCACTCTGCTAAAGCTCTTTAATTTGATCATAAAAAGTAGGCTTGACTTGCATCTGTTTAATCAAACCACTTTGTTCTGTCACCCCAAAGTCTATGTTCAACTTCCGCATTTCTACTAGCAGGTCTCTCTTGAAACATGCCATAGAGAATGCATCAGTTGTTGAACTTGACTTCCTGCTGAGGGCATCTGCTACCACATTCACCTTTCCAGGATGATAATATATCATTATATCATAATCCTTAATCAATTCTAATCATCTCCGCTGTCTAAGATTCAGATCCTTCTGGGTAAAGATATATTTTAAGCTCTTATGATCTATAAACACCTGGCACACCTCACCATAAAGATAGTAATGTCATGTCTTATGAGCATGAACTACAACAACTAATTCCAGATCATGTGACGAGTAATTCTCCTCATTCTATGCTACTTACTTCTTGTTACTTATCCTTCTCATTTTGATCATATAGAATAAACATCCCAAAAAAATTGAAACACACAAGGTAAGTAAGAATTTATTTCATATTGCACTTCACTTATATTGTATTTCTCCTTTTGTTTCAAACACATTTGTTACATTTCAAATTTGTATCTTATTCTTTTCTCTGAATCATTTTCATATTGTTTATCTACCTTTCAGATTAACTACCTTTAAACCATGGATTACTATCAATACTAGTTTACTTTTCATAGTGCAAATCTCATGATTTTGTTTTATAGAGATGCTAGTATTCAAGGTCAAATCACTAGTGACATCCCTTGAACTACTTCAACTCTAAACATTCTAGGGTTTGGTCCTTATCAGTAACATAACATTATTGTGATGTGACTTTGCTTCCTTAGTTTGAAATCAAACTTTAGATCTCATAAGTTCATCCATCTACTTGTAATGAATACAACAGATATGAATAATCATCAATAAACTATAGATATATAACAGAAATGTAACATCAGCCAAGTTCTCTAGCATAACTTATTAACACAAATGCTACAAATAAACATGATACTTGTTACCCAAGCATCACACATGGCTCACAAGGCCATTCATATCTTGTCACCTCTCACTAGGCAACAACTTATTCACAGGGCTCACAAGGCCATTCACATCTTGTCACCTCTCACTAGGCAACAACTTATTCACATGGTTCATAAAATTCGTACACATTATTACTTTTATTAAGCAACAAAAACATCAACACACAAAAAGCCAATCAACATTTATTATATAAATGTCACAGCCCAAACTTGGCTATATTCATCATCTCATCATACCTGCATGGTTATTAGGCATGATAACAGTCATACAAGATATTTATCACATCATGTGATACAATAGTAATACCATCATTCCTGAACCAGGAATTAGGGTTCACTATCAAACAGGGCTTATCATTCCCTTTTCCCCAAATTAGGGTTAGGGTTCCCCATTTCTCATTAATTCAGACCCTCTTGAGTTAACCAACTTTATCTTGTATTAAGGTATTTCCCCTCTTAATGCATTCCATCACAAAATACTCACCCTTAGCATATAATGCATAGGCCACACATTAGAATTGTCCAGCTATCTCACATGATATGGACTTATCTTAGTTTAAGGCATAACTTTATTATAAAGTTTCCTATAAACAATCGCAATGATACACCCTCAACTAGGGTTTCACAAGGATACACCCTCAACCAGGGTTCACAATGATACACCCTCCACTAGGGTTTACTAATCATGTATTGGATCCATGAATTTTTTATGCATTATTGATTAGTACCATTAAGGGTATTTCTCACCTAATCATTAAATTTAATCTGACCTTTATTGTGTTCCTTTATTTCTAATTAAGGATTTCTCATATGAGGTCCCAATGTTGGGTCTTCGATATCAGTTCCAACTAATTCTTAGTTGTTCTAATCTTTCTCTTATATCTCAACATCTTAGTATATGTACATTCTTACTATGATGTGAGTCTAAATTATCCAGAGTCTACTCTTATTATACTGTTAATAGGAGTCATTAGATCTCAGTAACGCATCCTGCCAGTCGGACCAGGCCGAACCTGTAGTCCTGAAGCCAAGAGCTACTCAGGATTAACCAACTCCTATTAATCTCAAACATGTGGAAAGAATATCCACTTAGGGCAAACTCATTTAAACATAACTTCTGGTATACTTAATACAAAGAATATAAACAATAAATAAATCACTTCATGACACACAACAATATAAAAGAATCATATTTATTCTACAAACTGAAAATCTAAATCCATACATATAAGAGCATTTCTAGTGATTTCCAATCAAATAAGCAATATAAAGCAAGGGTTGCATCGCATCCTATGTTTAATCTCTTACTCCTGTATTAATTTCCGATTTCTTAACCCTAAGATTTCTAGGGTTTGTCTCTAGCCCATCCTTCCTCTGCATACCTGGCCAGGGCATCCAGAGAAGAATGGACAGAGTAGCTTGATACTGGTCAATCTAAGTACTCAGATACCTGGCCAGGGTACCTAAATACTCAGACTTCTCAGAGCTAAAGACACATCACTTCTTATCTTTCTCACTTATAACTCTATCTTTCGACCCTAATGATCCCTGACGATTCAACATAAACTCTTTACTTGGTTCTCGTGACCACGTCCTCTTCCTTCCATCTGCAATAGTATAACAGAACACTTCCTGTTAGAAAATTGCAGTTAGAAGGAAGACACTTAAGTCCTAATCCTATTGGTCTCTTGTCGTCCCCTGACCTTGACGTAGAGTAACCATGTACTCAACCTATGCTCTGATACCAAGATGTCACACCCCGATCTCACACTAACCACAAATCACGAGATTAGGGCGCGACGGAGGGATTATCACATAAACAAATCACTGAGAACTTTTTCTTTTTAAAACCTCGTAATGATATCCGGATTATTGCTGTAAACTAAAACATAATAAACTATTGCGGAAGAATTTCAATTAAACTAGCTAGAGAACATAAACAGAGTTTACAACATGTAACATTGTTTAACAAAAAGTAAAACATAACAGTTAATTTACATCTTTTACACATTCGCCATACATACTCTCTCTCACCCACACCATATCCCAAGGACCGAGGGGAAAGGACTAAGAGACCTCTAACTAAACTAACTACATATACCTTCTACTGCCAAAAACTAGGATGGAAAGATCCTTCAGATTCTTGATGCTGTTGTTGACCTGAAAATGTTTGAGTAGAGGAGTGAGCCTACTCGCTCAGTGAATAGCCTTTCATTTAGCTATCACTAAACAACTCATCAGATATATAAAATTGTAATAAAGCATAAGAACAGTTATATACTGAGCAATTCTAATGGCATAATAATTCTATCAGGCAATATTCATATTTCTATATAACAGCAGGTATCACATAACTGTAAGCATTAAATATCAGGAACTGCATATCTTAATTAGTTAGGCAATTATTAACAACTAACACAGAAGATTCTAAACTACTAACATATTAAATTTACTGTGATCCTATACGATTACATTTTTGTTATGCCCCAAACATATGCAGCGCACCCTGCATATGAAGATATGTAGCGAACTACGATCCCACCGTACAAGACTTAGCACCACACCCGGGAAATGTTAAGTCTGACTTCTCGTCCTGGTCTGCACAGGACTCTCAGGCTCACAAGGCCTCACTGCACTAACTCTGAGTGCTCTGGACTCCTCCCGCAACTTGTAGTGCACAGTCGGAGGGTCTGGGTTACCACCGTGACACACACACGGATTATTGTTGAATAACCCCTATTTACTGCAGTGCCACCGTGACACACGCACGGATTATTGTTGAACACTGCCTTTCTGTCCTCGTGCCACCGTGACACACACACATATTATTGTCGAACACGAGTCACCGACCATCTAGACACACGCTAGGTAGGTTGTTTCACCCCAAAGGTACAAACCGCGCAATGGGGTTCTACGGTGTTGGGGCACCTAAGTCTATTATAACACAATTATATCTTTCATTACTTTAGAACATACAATTGGATTAATACACTTGTTTATGAACTATACTAATTTCAACCGCTACTCTGTATATACAGGAGTATTCATAGAGCAAGTCAATTATCTGTATTGTTCAAACATACAAAGCAGCAATATTTCAGTTAATTAAATCTATTTCAACAATTGCATTAAGCACTTTTGGTTTCCGTTGAACCAAATAAAATCATTGAACTGTTCTACACTGATCAGAAGCTGTTCTAGATCATGTATAATCATACCGAAGCAATTTATAAAATAAAATTCAAGTTTCATCAAATACTGATAAAACGCCTGATAACCACTGATATCAGTGCAAAAATGCACAGTTTACCAAAAAAATCCAACGAAGGAGTTAAATGATGATAACTAAATGAACTCCTACTCACCGGGGTTCGAAACATCTGGATTCGTCCAGCAATGCGTTTAGGGACCAGTTTTCGGGCACACACAGGTCATCTTTAATCTTGGAACTGTTCTGAACTGAATGTGCTACACACAGCAGAAGCAACTCCTCTCGCGCAGGTAGAATGGAGGCTGAGCTAAGTGCTAAACCATGGCTATTGGTTGTGGATACTTGCATAGACCTCAAGGACGAACCCCAAGTGGTTGATTTGGTGTTGTCCTTCACGCCCAACTGATCCTGGTTCAGACCTGCTGCAAACAGCAGGTGCTTTTCTCACGCACAGGTGGAGGAAGGAGCTCGACTAGTAACTGAATCGAAGCTAGGGCTATGGATTCGGGCTAGGGCCTCATAGCCGAGGTCGAGGGCTTCTTGGTGCTACTCCTCACGCCCAAACGACCCCTGGCCGTGACTGAAACTACTGGCTGCAGCAGCAAGAGGGGGCGCCGCCCCTAGCTGATTAGGGCATAGCTACTGCTGACCGTGCTCAACTGGTCGGGGCACCATGGTTTCTTATTTGAACCTCAAGCCGAAGTCGGGTGAAGTTCTTTGGTGCTACCTCATGCCCTAGGGCTCCTGGCCGGAGCCGTGCAGCTACTGCGTTGTAGCATGGCCGTCGGCTGCCCAAGCAGCTCGGGCGATCTGCTGGCAGGAAGAGGAAGGGGAAGGGAGGAAGAAGAAGAAGGGAGGAGAAGGGTAGAGAAGGTGGCACTGCTGGATGGAGCTTTGGGGCTCAAGATTGCCCCTGATCTCTCACTCTCTCTGTCGCTCGGGTGCCGCCTAGCGGTTCCCTGTTTCATTGCTCGCGTGAAGATGAAAGGTTACAGGAAAAGAAAAATCAACCGACTCATTTAAGCAAATCGATTACTGGTAAAATTACATCCAAGTCCAGGACTTCTTAAAAATACCATAACTCCCGCCTCAAAAGTCCAATTAAGGTGATTTCTGTTGCAAACTTTCAAGCACGAAAACCACTACAACTTGAAGTGAGAAAACATGCTAATTAGCGTGTTTCAACTAATCAAAATACTAATCGCTTCATAAACACTTGTTTAACTTAATGATCAACATTGCAATCATCATTAATTACCTCAGATGATTCAAAATCAACTATTGATTCATGACGTAGCTTATTTTGATTAACCATGATGTTTAACAAAATACTTAGCACTAATCAAGGTGCTTCACGCTGATCGAGGTATTTCTTGACTAACCCTAATATGGGTTGTAACAAAGGTGGTTGACACACAAGGTGATAGGGTTGTCGACACACAAAGTGATAGGGTGGACGATACCCTAAAGTCAGGTCAAGATGTTATGCTTAAGTGAGGTGAAAATATTATGCTAAAGTATGAAGAAGGTGATGCACCAAGGTATGGTGAAGGTGTGATAGAGTGGATTTTGGCTTTAATTTTGAGGGCAAAATTTCTTTTAAGGTGTGTAGGATGTTATGGAGTGGACTTTTTGGATTCTAGATACTTAATTGGATAAGTGATCTCATATATATTTTTTATTTTGAAATGGCCTTTTGAATTTATTTGTGCATAGATGAGTTTAATATTATGTTGGTCTTATGATTTATACCCCTTAATATATGCCTCTTTCGAGTTTCTAGTAAGCAATGGTTAAAATTTGGAGGTTTCTAGAGAGAAGTTATTCAAGTTTGTGTATTATGAAATAATATGTATATCTATGCAATATGGACATTGTATTCCATTTCTAGCCTGAGTTTGCAACCAGCGATGCCACACTATCCCAGCGTTATTGAAGTCGTTGGAACTGGCTGAGCGGCATCATGCTGGTTGTTAGATGGCATAATATAACAGAGTATAGATTTTGGCTTGAGGGGTAGTGGATCATATGTGTGGCACCTCTACAGCCCTTGGATGGCTTTATGGAATGAATTTCTGACTTGCCCTTCTCGTAGAAGTTGAGTCTTGGTCATGGTTGTGACCATCCACTACATGGTGCAATGGAGAACGTGGCTAAGAAGCAGTTCTAAGTTGTTGAACATGCATGCAATGTCGGAGGAGTGTGAAGACCCTCCATTTGAGCCTTGACGTGAATAGAGGAGGGGTCTGCACTTCTCCTTCATCTAGTTCCGTAGACAAGGGAGAGGGTGTAAAACTAGGAAGTAATGATCGAGAAGTAAGAGATGGGAAAGGAAGATCGAAGCCCATGGAGATTTCTATTGCTGACGAGGATGCTCATTGGCATATATATAGAATCGAGTTTGTAGAAGCCACTTCTCCTCCTCCATGAAAATAGCCAGCAACGACGACCTTGAAGGGGTAGAAATCTAGAGTTGTGAGTGGAAACAGAGGAAACTGGGGAGGGCTAAGTGAGGGTGTCGTATCTGTAGCAAGAATAATCATTGAAGAAATCGAGGATGGCCAAAAATCATGATAAATGTTAGTAGATCTATACTCATATTTAATGCCTTTAATATCAGAGATGGTAGTGTTGATGCGGGAAATCATGTAATTTGCTCCATATGGATAATTAGGGCTATTAACCCTAATTAAAATGTAATAAATACATACATGCTCAATAAATGATGAAATTCATACAACACCCTCATATTAGTAACTGGAAGATAATATGTAAATATGAGATCAGTTTTATACATGAAATCCATGTTATATGAAGATGGCCCTTAATACATGGGTTGTAACCCTAATTTGAAGAATGTATATATAAATTAGAGTTAATACATGTACAAAAAGAATATGGAACCTAATGTTCAGATAATGAACCATAACCTAGAACAATACATCAGTAAGATAATTCCAAAACAAGAATAAAAGTAATGATGCACACATCCTAATAAACAAAGCAAACCTTAAAATGGCATTAACTAGGGTTATGATAATGAGAACCTGATAGTGATATGTGATCTTGTCTTAAATAGGGGTTTGGCCAAGATATAGTTGACATGAGGATATATCTGACATTAGAAATATGGGTTAGAATGTTTCTTGATCCAGGTATGCCATTACCTCTTACTTGGCTTATTATACAATATGCTTGTGTAATATGTGTAGCAGAATACTTGGCATATGCTATTAGATGAAATGATTGTTCTTGTATGATATGTTGCATGATCTTCCATGATTATGTCTATGAACACCTGAAACATAATATATTTGTTTCATTATATGACAGCATTATATCTCTTTGGTAAGCATAGTGCTAGTGAGTGATCTATCTCTTTGGTAAGTAGATCACATGTACAATCCATCTCTTTGGTAAGCAGATCATAAGGCATGAATGCATATATCCCATTGGTAGCCAGATGCACAAGCATATAATAGAAAATGAGCTTAAAATATGTGTTCTCTTTTGTTAATGAATATATTTGTGCAAGTATATGCTTTTTCTTATATTTGTTTAATGCTGCCAAGTATTAGTTTTATCTTATTTCCAAGATATGTCAAGAGGTATATAAAAGACACATAGGCATACTCAGTACAATATTCTTGAATATTGTGCTGACGTGTACCACATGTAATCTTTTGTTTAGGTTGTGGTTATGCTCTTGAAGATCCAAGATAGTGAGAGTTGTGTGACGAGCTGATGTACAGGTGGACATGTTGTCTTAAGATCATGTAGTTTAGTGGTAGTACATATATATGTAGAAGTTTGTTGTTCAATATGTAATATCAAATGTTGTAACAATTCATGTTGTAATTATATGTTGAATGGTGAACATATGTGGTGTGGTTTGTTTATTGTTCATGTACATGTGCTACTATTATTTCCTTTTGACTTCCTCTAGTTTTCTATTTGTTAGCCTAGTGTGTGATATTTAAATTGGGATTCTCACTGAGGTGAAGGTTTCAATTTGGACGTCATACATTAGATTAAGTTTTGGAAAATTTGGGGACGTCACAGGTGGTATCAGAGAATGAACAATAGCAAAGCATGACATTTGCTCATTATGAAACTCAAAACCAAAGAACCTTGAACATAATAATATTTAGGGTTAGATTAGTCGACTTTTAGAGACTAGATCTGACCTAGCCTCTAGGTTAGCACCTAGATGTCTGAGAACTAGGTCTAGACTGGTGCTTGTTGTATAGCAAGTCCTTAGATGTCATTATTTCCTTGTAGTGCAGCGGTATGGGACGTTGCATTATTTGGAAATGACATACATCAAGGGAATAGAAACCCTAGACATATGGCGCTTGTTGTCTAGAGTATCTAAACTAGTCTACACCATGTTCTCACCCTTTTCACTAGTTTTCATGGCATTGTACTCTCTACTATGTGTGGGACACTCGTTTTCTAGATTTGGTTTTTTATTCCAATCGGATCGAACCTCAATAGTTTTCTCTGACACTTGTTTTATCAGAGAAAAACTATATAACATTTTATTATATATATGTATTACAAAAATGTTTCCCCAAACATGTATGAGTAGGAGGTGGTCATGCAACCAAAGTGAAAGTGTATGACATCAGTCTAGAAGAGAGAGTAGTTCTAGATTAGATTTCTAGAGCCTTGTTGGAATATATGATAGATGGAATAGATGAAATAAGTTTTGATGATATGATGTAGGTCTTATATAGATGATATAAGTGGTTTATGATGAAAAATGGTTGTCTTTGAAGACCTAAGTTCAGATTTGAGGATTTGAGATAAGTTTTGATGATGCAAGTAAATAGGATTTTATGAGATAAGATATGTTAAGTTAAGATAAGGTTGTGAGTCAGCATGAGCCTCAAGCTCTTTCACAAAGGAGGACCTCTAGTGTTAGGACCAGTTTTAGGGTTAACTCCAGAAAGAGTGAGACCCAATGGGAGTATGTCAAAGAACCAAAACTCCAAGATACAAGAATGATGAGCTATATGTGATATGATATGTCCTAAACTAGAATATTCTTGAGTGATTGAGTTGAGTAGCGTTATGCATGATTCCTTTAGACTTGTTGAACCTAGATGTCCTTGAGGGGACCAAACCCTAGAGTCAGAGAGAGGTTGGTTATATATACATATGTGAATAAGGAATTATGAGAACCTACCATCCGGGTGAGGGAGAGAGAGTCCCAAGACCCTAGAGGAGGTAACTATGTTTAGTTTCTATGAAGCCTCATGCTCAGATTGGTGGTTTCCCGCATAGAAATCTAGTGGTGTATAAAGAGAGTTTTGGGTAAGCGTGTGTCATGGGTAGAGACCTCTGAAGAGAATGTCATAGCATGTTTTGGTTTGTGCTTATGTGACTAGAGCTTGTAAGGCTATCTTCTAGTGCCAACAAGGTAATCCGAGAACCCTAGACTAAGAGAGGAAAGATAAAGTATGTGCATATGAGACACTCAAAGAGTTGAGTGAGCACAAAGAGACTAAGCATAGCACTACCCTCATGATATAGGTTAGGAGAATCTCAGTTGGACTAGATGAAGTTTTGATATATCTTTAACTAGCCACTCACATAAATTTTTTTAGCACATCCATGATATAATATGTGTAAGAATGTGATCTAATTTTGAGATGTGACATATAAACATGATATGATGGAAACCTAGAAGAGGTTTTAATAGATCTCAATGTATAAATGGTTAACCACATACATAAATAATGATGATAATGTGATATGGTTGGTTAATCTTGTGATGAAATCACTAGTAACTATTATAATTTATTTTGAGTAATGAAATAAGATCATATGAATGAAGCATGTTACATGATGTGTTAATCTTAATGCTTAATAAAGATGAAAATATAGTTTGACAGATAGCACCACATAACAATTTGATATGATCTAGATGAATAAGGTGGGTTAACTTTAGTTAACTCCCTCCTAAAGGGCATATGTTAATGTTGAACATGTTCTAATAATTAGCTCAATAAAATGTCGATGACACCTTGATATAATGGGTTAACTTTAGTGAACTCCTTTAGAACATGGTAATTTGATGTGGGAATCCTAATGTATGGGTAAAGATAAGGATGCAACCTTAACATATTAGATATGCCATGACATAACCAGAGTTTTTAAACCCTTGCTTCAATCCTTTATGAAGTGGTGTCACGCCCTAGATGTTTTAAAACCTCCCAATAGCGGTCTGGATGTGACTATGGAGCTCTAAAATGGTGCCCTACATGTGAATTGAGACATTTTTGGGTTTTTTTTTCTTGAAGTAGAGGATAGCTTAATTTCAAGGATGAAATTTCTTTTAAGATGAATATGATGTGATAGAGTGAACTTTAGCTTTAATTTTGAGGACAAAATTTCTTTTAAGGTGTGTAGGATGTTATGGAGTGGACTTTTGGGATTCTGGATACCTAATTGGATAAGTGAGCTCATACATATTTTTTATTTTGAAATGGCCTTTTGAATTTATTTGCGCATAGATGAGTTTAATATGATGTTGGTCTTATGATTTGTACCCCTTAATATATGCCTCTTTGGAGTTGCTAGTAAGCAATGGTTAAAATTTGGAGGTTTCTAGAGGAAGTTATTCAAGTAAGTGTATTATGAAATAATGTGTATATCTATGCTATGGACAATGTATTCCATTTCTAGACTGAGTTTGCAACCAGCGATGCCATAATCTAACGGAGTATAGGTTTTGGCTTGAGGGGCAGTGAATCAGATGTGTGGCACCTCTACAGCCCTTGGATGGCTTTATGGAATAAATTTCTGACTTTCCCTTCTCGTGGAAGTTGAGTCTTGGTCATGGTTGTGACCATCCACTACATGGTGCAATGGAGAACGTGGCTAAGAAGCAGTTCCAAGTTGTTGAACATGCATGCAATGCCGGGGGAGTGTGAGGACCCTCCATTTGAGCCTTGGCGTGAATAGAGGAGGGGTCTGCACTTCTCCTTCATCTAGTTCTGTAGACAAGGGAGAGGGCATAAAACTAGGAAGTAATGACCGAGAAGTAAGAGATGCGAAAGGAAGATCAAAGCCCATGGAGATTTCTATTGCTAAAGAGGATGCTCGTGGGCATATATAGAGTTGAGTTTGCAGAAGCCACTTCTGTTCCTCCACGGAAATAACCAGAAACAACGACCTTGAAAGGGTAGAAATATGGAGTTGCGAGTGGCAACCCAGGAAGCCGAGGAGGGCTAAGTGAGGGTGTCAGATCTGTAGCAAGAATAATCGTTGAAGAAAGGAGGAGCAACTGACTATCAGTTACCCACCCGAAGAACCAAACAGCTGCAGATCTTCACAGAAGAAGTGGGCGGCCATTTTTCCTCGATGGAGAAGAGGCCAAAGGTGGAGGCACCACAGATCCCTATCACGACGGTGCTCACACACGTCGGCATTCATCTAGGAATGGAGAGCCCATCTGATCGTGAGGGAAGACTTGGCAGCAGATCTCATGCAGTAGAGGAGAGCCCACAGTGACTGATTCCTCGCCGACAGAGAGCCTTGGCCTTGGCGGTGGCTCACACCCAGAAGACAGATCTTTAAGGGGACCAGTCACAACGGCGGATGTTAGGTAGAGATGAGGAAGTTGATTGAGTGATCTTCCATCACCAGGAATGCTGGCCTCGGGCAGTGGCCGTTTTCCAGAAGGTGATGCACACCAGGCTGTAGGCGTCGTGTGGCTGATAGCGAGAAAGATAGAGAGGGAGGCACCAGTGCGGTTCAACCAGTGAACTGCTAAGAACCGACCGGCCCACTCCCTTCATCCTGAACCAGAACTAGTAAATCGCCAGCTCAACCTGAACCCAAGGACAGAGCAGCGCTACCCTGAGAAGCCACGTGGCGGGCTCTCATTGGTTAAAAGGTAAATAATTTCAGTAAATGAGCATATCTTCAATAATTCATAGAAATTACCACGCTTATCAGAAAAATGCAAACAAGGTACCAAAATGTTCGGAAAAATTAGTAGAACATAGTGGAATGATAATATTAGGCTTTTAATGAACTAGTCTTAGTGACATCATGTAAGTGGTGAAATGCTCATTTGATGGATAATAAATATCAAATGATGGCCAAAAATCATGATAAATGTTAGTAGATCTATATTCATGTTTATAATGCTTTTGATATCAGAGAAGGTGGTATTGATGTAGGAAATCATGTAATTTTCTCCATATGGCTAATTAGGGCTATTAACCCTAATTAAAATGTAATAAATACATACATGCTCAATAAATGATGAAATTCACAGAACACCCTCATATGAGTAACTGGAAGATAATATGTAAATATGAGATCGGTTTTATATATGAAATCCATGTTATATGAAGATGACCCTTAATACATGGGTTGTAACCCTAATTTGAAGAATGTATATATAAATTAGAGTCAATACATGTACAAAAAGGATATGGAACCAATGTTCAAATAATGAACCATAACCTGGAACATGACATCAGTAAGATAATTCCAAAACAAGAATGCAAGTAATGATGCACACATTCAAGCAAACCCTAAAATGGACATAACTAGGGTTATGATAATGAGAACCTGATAGTGATATGTGATCTTGTCTTAACTAGGGGTCTGGCCAAGATATAGTTGACATGAGGATATATCTAACATCAGAAATATGGGTTAGAATGTTTCTTGATCAAGGTTTTCCATTACCTCTTACTTGTCGTATTATACAATATGCCTGTGTTATATGTGTAGTAGAATACTTGGCATATGGTATTGGATGAAATGATTGTTCTTGTATGATATGTTGCATGATTTTCCATGATTATGGCTATGAACACCTGAAACATAATATATTTGTTCCATTATATGAAAGTACTATATCTCTTTCGTAAGCATAGTGCTAGTGAGTGATCTATCTCTTTGGTAAGCATATTACAAGTACAATGATCTATCTCTTTGGTAAGCAGATCATAAGGCCTGAATTCATCTATCCCAATGGTAGGCAGATGCACAAGCATATAATAGAAAATGAGCTTAAAATATGTGTTCTCTTTTGTTAATGAATATATTTGTGCAAGTATACACTTTTTCTTATATTTGCTTAATGCTGCCAAGTATTAGTTTTATCTTATTACCAAGATATGTCAAGAGGTATATTAAAGACACGTAGGCATACTCAGTACAATATTCTTGAATATTGTGCTGACGTGTACCACATGTAATCTTTTGTTTAGGTTATGGTTATGCTCTTGAAGATCCAAGATAGTGAGAGTTGTGTGGGGAGTTGATGTACAGGTGGACATGTTGTTTTAAGATCCTATAGTTTAGTGGTAGTACATGTATATGTAGAAGGTTGTTGTTCAATATGTAATATCAAATGTTGTAACCATTCATGTTGTACTTATATGTTGACTGGTGAACATATGTTGTGTGGTTTGTTTATTGTTCATGTGCATGTGCTACTATTATTTCCTTTTGACTTTCTTTGATTTTATCTTTCTTAGCCTAGTGTGTGATGTTTAAATTGAGATTCTCATTGAGGTGAGGGTTTCAATTTGGACTTCATACATTAGATTAAGTTTTAGAAAACTCGAGGACGTCACAGAAGGTGATACACTAAAATATGATTCATGGACGATATCACTTTAAGCACCTCAAAACTAATATCACCTTAAGCACCTCAAAACAAATATCACCTTAAGCACCTCTAAACCGATATCACTTTGATAATGTCACGGGTGACACAAAGTGAATGTATCTAGGCCGACACAAGTGATAGATTCTAGACCAACACAAGTGAGAGTGTCTACAAAGACACAAGTGAGAGTGTCTAGGCCGACACAAGTAAATGTTTCTAGGCCGACACAAGGGTTAGTGTGTAGGACGATACACTTTGATGAGTGTAGGTTGATACATGAAGACTATAATCAAGTTGATATATGATGATGTAACGAGATGAATACATTTGATAAGTGTAGTCCAATACACCCTAAAGAGGTTCAAGTTAATACAACAAGTTAAGTTGAAACTAGTATTCTAGTTAGGAGGAGAGAGGAATTTGTATCACTCATGTTGATAATCAATTAATGATAATTGATGAGAGTAATCAAGTATGTTTGAATAATTATGGAAAGTAAATAAGGTCCTAGATGAGAGGAGTTACGAATTAGTGTTTGGTGGTTGAATATAACCTTAAAAACCCTAATCGGCTACAATAGAAACCCAAACCCTAATCGTGAGAAGGTTGTAACTCGATTGAGGGATTTTTCTTTTATGGCATGTTGATGATATCTAAATTGATATCTCTTTTATCACGAGATCTTAACCATGCAAGTGTTTTGAGATAATGAGCATATCCAACTATGGGTTGTGGTGATGTGACATTACATAGATTGAATGGGCCATGTGTGAGCCATGTGAGATACCTGTACAACAAGTATGATGTTTATATGGGTCTTATGTTCTGAGATGGTTGTTGCCTAGAGAGAGGTGACATTGTTCAATGATGAAATAAGGGGATTGAAACCCCGTAGCATGCAATAATGATGATGGGATGAGATTTTCATTAGTGTGTTTAAAGGATTGAGATCCCAGGTTAATTGTGATAAAGTTTCAAGAATGTGTAACAATTTTTATGTGATTTCTTGAAGGAGTTATTACACTACCTTTGTAGCATTTAACTATGTGGTATACTTGTAACTTGATTGATTCTAAAAGATGTTGTGATACACCTAATATTGTAGATTTCCATGGACATAGATCCATTTAGTGTTAGAACTTGATGGATGGTGAAACGAGTTTAACTCAGAACACATATTGTTGAATATGTGAGTATGCAGATTAATCATCTTCCTACATCCGTAGAATAATGATGTGATATGGATGTCCATGAGTGACACAATCCTTTTATAATCATGGCCATGCGTGGGTCAACCTTTTGTAATCATGGCCATGCATGATCCAATCCTTTTATAATAATGGTCATGTGTGAGCCAATCATTTTACAAGAATGGCCAGGAGTGAGCCAATTCTTTATGTAATAGAATGGCCATGACTGATCCAATTCTATTTATCCAAATAGCCATGAGTGAGCTATACTCTAGCGTTCTGACCTGTACTAAGGTGGGCTAGTTGATTAAATAGTTAACTATATGTCACTATCAATGGTTGACTAATATGTCTCTACGTTGTCTCTCGTACTGATCGGGAATAGTGAGTAAGGTCTAAGAGTCCGGCTCTCCTTGGACCTTGTATGGCACTGTTGGTAGCCCTTGGTAGGGGGCGATTGGATTTGGGTGGTATGACTCAAATCCTTATGGCAGAAGTTAGGGCATAAAACATGATCTAATGTGTGTGATTATCATAGGCTTGTGCTTGAATGTGAGTGTGTGCATCATAAGTTTGAGCATTGTGTGCCTAAGTGTGTGAATAATCATGAGATTGATTATTGAAAGATTTAGTAATTTGAGTAGCATATTTCTCTTGAGAATGGAATATAGAAATATTGAATGAGGCTGCAATTGTATTTGTATGACATAATTGGTAGTTGTCAAACATGTTGTTCATATTCCTTTTAAAGTGATTATCTGATCTACTGCTCAGTCATAGTTATTTGAACTGCTCAGTTACGATAATATTTTTCCATGCTCATGATATATGGTCAGGTCTGTTTAGTATAGTGCAACTTTACTTTATGTTCTAATAATAGTTTATCAGTGATAATAATATTGTTGGTGACGAGTCATATCTCCCACTGGGACTTTTGCCTCACCCATGGGTTCCACAACTTTTTAGGTGAATGTGCTTGAGGAAGCAGAGATTGTGTAAGCTAAGACAAGATAGCAGTAGGAAGAAGACCTAAAATTTTGAGGCGGTGTGTTGTCAGATGTGTTTGGTTATAGATAGAAGTATTATGTGTCATCCATGTACTCTCGGGTCCTTGAGGGGATAGTCTCTCTATGGTTTCAGGATCGATATGAGATTTTGACTAATATGTTTTGTTGCTTATAGTTTACTCATGTACATATTTTTGTAATGGCAAACTTGTGTCATATGGAACAGGAATGCACCATGTTGTGTATATATGACAGACAGTGGGCCTTCTTGTAAAAAGTTTTCTGGCAATGGATCTTTATGGAAACTGGTTTTAATTTTTAGTGTTCTTTTTCACTAATCAGCTCCTAATGGTTATTTTCATGTGGTTTTGTGTAATCTTTTTGTCTGTGAGATAATGGGTGTCACATTATATATATATATATATATATATATATATATATATATATATATATATATATATATATATATATATATATATTTCTTACCCCGAGTTTGGTCACCTAAAGGCATATTAGGCATTTTATTCTTATTAAGTGAAAACATTATCCATAAGGTAAATACTTTAGTATGAAGATTCATTTTTAGTAATATAAGTCTACGTATTTCTAGATTATATATATACATATATATGGGGCCATATTTATTTCCCGCGCGGGTAGCTACCCGCCCACCCTTCCGACCACCTTTTTTCAAAAAAAAATCGCAATTACAGTGGACCATTTTGTCTAGCTCCCCAAAAAAATTCATCCAAAAATAATATCATTTGCCCCACCAAAATCAAAAAACATGTCCTTATATATATCTGTTGTATATTTTGTACAGAGTTACTCTTTTATTCGTGTAGTTACTTTCTTATCACCATAGTTACATTTTTGACAGCGGAGTTACTTTTTTGGCCAGGAGAGTTACTTTTTTGGCTGCCGGGTAGTGAAAATCCAGGCTACCCACGCGGACAATGAATGAATGCCCTATATATATATATATATATATATATATATATATATATATATATATATATACATATATATATGTACTCCTCCCATTTAGTTCTTTTAATTTATTCTCTCTCTTTATATATAATAGCTCAAACTGGTCAACTAGGGTCAAAGTTATATGTTACAATAGATATTATTAATCAAACTACTCTTATTAGTGAAATTGATGGTTAAAACTCCACTATGAATCATATATGAACAATTATACTCCTCATGCTCTTAGTTAGATTCCAATTTCCAATATGAATACAATTATTCATGTAACACCATTTGGATTGATTTGAATAGTGTAGTCAAAACCAAGTCATCATGTGTAAGTATGTTGAAGTATCAGGTAAGTCATACCTATATTTATTCAAGTAGGTATTTAAGTATACACTAATCTACTATATATATCGACATAGGTGAGTCAGATAATGTCATGTATGTTATTGTGTTACGATGGGTTTAAATATCTAGGTAATACTATGAATATCTTCATTAACCACTTACTCATGAGAATTATATGAACCAATCATACTATACACAGTTCACATATTATAGTAGGTCATGATTATTAATATCACTAAGTCTTTTGATTTCAATTATTAACACAGTGGAAAGTAACCATACATGATTATAATGGTTATCATTATTATTTACTTTTCACTTAAATGCTTGAGTTCTAGTATATGGAAAGTAGACACTCACCTAAGGATCCTCGTAATCTTCATTGATCATTTTGGTAACATGATCAAGGTAAGAGTTTGTCTGGTTTGTGTTGTAAAACCTCTGGACACAACTTAATAAGAACTTTAGTGATTCTTCTATGGGTCTTCTAGTTTAGTAAGGCATTGAGTTTCTGGAGCTTAGACTCTAGTTGTAGGTTTTTTAGATCTTTGATGATGGCAGTCAGTTTGAAATCATCACCTAAAGATGATTCATGATTTTTTGGCTCATTTGCAGGAAGTCATCACCTGGATGTGTCGAGTAATCAGAGGGTGCCAAAGTTCTGGTTGTGTCAAGGTTGAAAGATTGTTGGGTCATGCTTAGAGGATGGAGGATGAAGGATGAAGGAGATAAAATTGTATTGTGGTGGTGATTTTCAAGCTAGGGGTGATGGTAGTATACCAAGTGTTGGCAACGGTGTAGGATGGTAGGCCTGACAGTACCCAATGCTACAACTGGTTATTCTTGTTTCATCCATGGTAGAGGAGGAGGATGACTGGATGAGTAGTATTTTCAAGAATATGGGAGGATGGAGACAAGCTAAGGATGAAGATGAGGATGAGAAGGTAGCATCTACAGTGCACATATAGAGGGTGAATCACATAGGCATGGTGGTGGATAGTGACAACCTTAAACTGGGTGATGTTGTATCGTTGCCGATTTGGAGATTGATGGGGTATCTAGGTAGTGATCTTGTTATTGATGGAGACCTATATACTACCATGGTGGAGAACTCTTATGTCCATGAGTTGAGGAACAAAGAGGGAGGAGAAGGAGGAAGGGCAAGCAGAGGTCTCAATGTTAGGATTGTTGTCATGCGTCGTGTGTAGGCAGTACTATCACAATTGATTGGTTGACCAGCTGGCTGCTAGCTCTCCAACCATGGCATCTAGGCACAAGCCAGGTAGGGTTTTGGGGCTATGGATGGTGAAAGAGAAGAACATAGGGGAATGAAAGAGTCACTGGGTGAAAAAGAAGGGAGGAGGAGTCGGTATAATACCCGTTCACGAATGGAGAAAGTGGAGTCAGAGAGCGGGACACAATCAGGGTTTAAATAAAGAGGGTGGCAGGATGGCATCCCCTTGCCATGTAATCAGATTAGGATTTTAGGCAATTAAATGGGTGCCATATAGTAATTTATAAAATCTTAATAAATTGTATACCTTTCCTTAATCAATGTTAGGGTGCATATAATATCATGTATACTACAAATTGGCTAGTTAGGTTATTTAGATTGTAAGGAGTTTGAATTTAGGCTTACTTTCTTCTTTTGACATCATTTGGTATACAACTTCATTATTGTAACATAAACATTGAATTGACATTTTTATTACTTTTGTTGTCCAATTAGGATATAGAACTCCATATTAATTCCTTTTATCTTCAAATCTAATATGATGAACATACTCAAGTTACAATTGATAGTAGAAACTTATAAAATAGATAATTTATAAATTTAACACCAAATTAAAGACTTCATTAATAATTAGATCCAAAAACATAATGTAAGGAATATTTATGTATTCTTGATGGTATTGGATTATAATTATGATTAATTCAATCTAATTTTGGGAAAAAGAAACTACCCCTAACATAAACAAATAGGGTTCTAGGATAAAGGGGTTTCAAACTATGTATCTAGATTCGAGTAAGTTACAACACTCCACCCCTTAAATAGGATTTTATCCCCAAAATCAATCGGTTTATAACCTATTGTACTTGGTTAAACCTCTTGATAGTCATAAGATCCTATGTCACTTATGTGGTTAATGGTGTTAAATGGAATATTCATTTTACTATCCCAATTTGAGTATTATTGTGTATTGTATGTAACTTATAAATGTAGTCATTTGTGGCCTTAGCACAAAGTTGAATTACATCTATGCATTGGGCCATGCTAGAAGTTGCATCTTTTCTTTTGATTTATTATTCTCATGTGGGGAAATAATGTACATTATCAATTTTAAGAATCCTAATGTATTTATCTTAGTTCCTAATTAGATTTTTCCATACTATTGGTTTTATAATAATTTAAGCATTCAACATCAAAGCATTTCATTTTCTTAAACTCTAAACTCACCTTATTGATGTTGTTCATTCTAGATGAATGAATAAAAAATATTGTTTCAATCTTCCCAATTAACCTTCGTAGTGTTCAATTTCGTAAGCTTTACCCTTTTACCCTATCTACGTAGTAGTCACGTATTTTTCACAGTGACAAAGTAGATTATCCCCAAGTTAATCATTGTTTCACACAATCCTTATATTAAGACACACTCCCATTGAATAAAACACACATGAATTTACCCCTTAAAGGATAAATGTATAACTTATCTAACAATATAGAGAGGCAATATTGGTAAATCAACCAGGCCATATATGTCAAAACATGCACTTCTTCAACTCTACTTCATACATAGGCTTAGGATCACAGGGTTGAACATGTCAGTCAAGGGGTTATTCACTAAAGGATTTCACTAAAACTCAAACTTCCTTATGGAGGAGAATTGGTTCCAAAACTGTTACAACCCCAAATTTTGGGTTCCTTTGGAAGAGAAATGTAATTCTCGAATAATGATAATCTATTTTGAATAAATGGATTTCATTTACAATAGCCTTGATGATTTTTTTGTGGGCTTTATTGGCTATTGGGCCCAATAACCAGGAGATTCAATTAGTTAATTGAGAAATTGAGAAAAGAAAGATGTGGAAACCTCTAGAAGGAAAAATAATATAATCCAAAGGTGGATTTCATTCCACATGGGTTCCTTGGGTTCCAAGGAGTCTAAAGTTGCAAAGAAAAGGAAATAATACAAGAGAAGATCAAATAAGTATTTCTTTATTAAGAAAGAAATTTAAAACATTGATGAAATGTGGAAAATATGTGAAAAGATGTATAATTGAGTTATTCTTGGTGGAATTTCATATTTCGAAGATTCCTAATGATAAAAGGAATACCAATAAGTAAAATAAAAGAGAAATAAAGCGAAATCCTCAAAAAGAAATAATTTAATTAGAAATAAACAAGATAATGTGAAATAATGCATTTAGATGCATCTAGAAGGATAATAAGTATCCTTATGGAGGAATTTCGAAATCTTTGAGTTTCTTGGGATCCAAGGAGTCCCAATGAAGAAAAACGAAAGAGAAAATAACAAAATTGTAAAATAAAATGATGATGTGATGCCTTATTAATGGATTATGTGATATTGTAAAGGAGGAAGTATTTTCTAAATATATTTTCATTGCCAATAGAGTAAAAGGCAAGGATAAAGAGAATAGGTGAGAGAAATTTCGAATTCCTAATATCTAAAAGAACAAAGTATCTTTGAGGGGGTTAATGAGGAGAGATAATGATACTTCTCTTTGAAGGAATAGGTTTCCTATAAGGAGTGGGATAGGGTTACTCTTGGATCAACGTCTCTGGACGTGGATGCACTCCCCTACATAAGGGGTATGCCTTCGAGCCGAGTCCAGGGGAGAGATCACACGTACCCCCCTTGCTTCTTCATCGTTTTAGTTCAAAACCCTAGTAGTGGGGAGCCACGTGACCCTGGGGCGGAAAGGAGCCCAGGTAGGGTTGCGAGGGAAGATGCAGGTGCCACGATGACAACGCAAAGTCAAGAAAGCATAACCGAGCCATGGTGAAGCCGCAACAGTGGCTGGTTGACGGCAGCAATGGCTGCAAGACGCAGACCTATTGCTCATGACCGCGCCACGTAGGCCACGCACTGGGCGGTGCCCCAGGTGCGGGTGATGGCGGCGGGGCAAGGGAAAATGGTGGCAGCAGCTTGCAAGGACCGAGGGTGAGAGGGCCAGCCGCCCAGATCGTGCCTAAAGGCCATGCTTGACGGGAGCGGGATCGGCCAGAGGTTGAAGACAACCTATTGCCCGATTGGACAGTTATACCCCCGAGGTATGAAGCGTCGATCCTTTTAAGTGGAGGGCAGAAATGACATTTGGTTATGTTTCCCAAAACAACAAGATGACGATTGCATGAAGCGAACGACGTGGCGCCTCCTTATTGGCCCAAAAGTAAGTATTTTTGCAAAATTCGTATTTAATGAACCGTAGCTCGGATGAATACGCATAATATATGAATTTTGCTCAATAGAACACGAGGAATGCAATAAAAATATAGTTGAAGCCTTTTTATTATTGCAATTTGAAAAGTAGTGTAATTTATGAACTTTAATGAATTAATGGTTAATTATGTCTTTAATCCAGAATTGAGGATTAGATGTGGAAATAATTAGGGTTTGTGATCAATTGCGATAAATTAGGATTTAAAATAGTAAAAGATGAAGGGAAACCCTAATTGCAATGGAAACCCTAAAAGTGGACTAGAAACCCTAAGAAGCGAGTTAGATTTAATAGATCTTAATGACATGAGTAATAAAAGGAAATTGTATAATTGTTTCAGGATCTTATTGAATGCTTGCTTTCTCGTTGTTGTTTGGATTATTCCTGCACCTGAATCTACATGTACAGGTATGTGGTTACGCTTATGACTACCCGAATTAGTTTTCTGGGATTTGATCGATGTTTCCATTGTGACTTGAATTAAACTATTGGATGTATTTAATTCATGCAAAGTATAATGTGAATATGACTATCACATAAGGGATATGCCTACTAGCTCAGATCCTAGTCCCCTCTGTAGCTTAATGAGTTGACCTAGTAAAAGGCTACCAATGGGGTAGGCCCATCAGGTCATTGGATGACTTAGTAAATGGCTACCAATGGGGTAGGTCCATCAAGTCACATTGGGTTAGAGATTGGACTACCTGTGGGTAGTGCCATGCAACTCAACCCTAGTTATTGATCTACCTGTTAGGTAGGATCATGTAGGATTTAATAAGGATCTACCTAGAGAGAGGTGGGATCTCAGTCCACTGTAGGGACAACACAGAGATGGGGGATAGGAAAGGATTGAGTAGTATGGTTTAAAACGTTATCTTTTCTGTTAAATGATAATTGGTTGATTACTTTGTTACTATAGTTGCACGTTTATTGTTTCCCCCACATACCAGCTTCTTGCTGACCGACGTTTTGTTTGTCGGCGTTTTAGGTACAAATGAAAAGAACAAATGGTAAAGTGTCAGATGTGGAATTAAATGAGAAATAATGTGCATAGGAGGATTAGTTGGTTTAGCGTCTTCAAGGATAGAAGTTTATAAATCCCAGTTTTTCCAAGGTAAGAAAAGTTTTATTTTATACCAGTTTTCAGTTTAGTTGGTAAAGTTTATTAATTGTTATTGATTATTTTTCGAACCTTTGATCCTGTTAATTGAATAACGGCTCTGACCTTCGGGTCTCCCTTAATTGGGGATTACCAGGAGGCGGGGTCGTTACAATTGGTATCAGAGCCATAACACCTCCAGTAGGTGGGGCCCACATGGGCATGTGACATGCCAGTCTTGAGCCGTGCGGTCCAGGCAAGTTGGAAAGGGCTATTCGTAGAGACGAGATGGAGCCACCCTTGCGCTGGTATTCCGTGATCGGGAGCTGGGTGTCCATGGGCCATTGTGGGTCTGCACTGAAATGGGGTCAGATTATGAGGCCTTATAGTTGAGCCTTGACGAGGACGTCAAGGGTCTAAGTGGGAGAGATTGTAACATCCCAGGATTTGAGGCCTCAGATAAAAAGATCTCATAAGGAATGATTGGACTACCCATATCACCAAGGTGCACCTCCTTTTCCGGGAGCCCATCTCTAAAGAACTCCATAGTTAAGTGTGCTCATCTTGGAGTAGTACTAGGATGGGTGACCAGTCAGGAAGTTGATCCTGGCTTGCACGTCAGTGTGGACAAAGTGCGCAGTTAAGGCTAGTGGTGGTCTGTGGGGCCAGTCGTCATTCCTAAAACTCTACTAGAGCCTTGGGCAGTGGGCCCAGGCGTTACAAATGGTATCAGAGTATAAGTTACTCATCTAATCATTAATAATTATTAAATTTTACAAATTCCATAGAACCGAGGGAGTTATTAGATGATTACCTGAAAGACAGAGGTGTCTAGAAAAGGATCACGACCGATGGCTGGCAATATTTTCCTCTGCACCGCTAGGCAGAATACAAGGACTCCTGGATCCGTGTGACTGCCTGGCCAAAGTCTTAGGGTATGATTTGAAATAAGATACCTTTAGGACTCTCTCACCTTGTTCATCCCTTCTCAACTCAAATTCTATTAAGGACCTTAAGGATTAGGGTTTTCTCTCTTTTCCTCACCCTCTTGTGGTATGGGTAAGGTTGATAAGGATTAAGGAATCCTCCACCAAATTAATAAAAGGCATGTAAATAAGATGTCATGGACATAAGCTTAATAAAGTAAGCATAAAGGACTAGATACATGCTTAGGTCGTATGACACGAGTTGTCATTGCCCTCAGGAGAGACTTGAGGATAGGCCTCCTTGGCAGGAGGATGAGTGGAGAGAGTTAGTTTTGGAGGTAGAGACCTCCATTAAAAGTAGATACCTAGCACATCCTTTGAGGATGATGTTAACCCTAACCCTAAGTGAAGGTTAGAGAGAGAGGACATGATGAGTTAGATGTCATGGTTGACTGAGTGTTTGGTTGGACATGCCTTTGGGATGCCATAAGAGGATAGATGACCTAGTACCTTTGGCGACCCAACCCTGGAGAGGGTCGTGCATGCTAGAGCGAAGGATAGCTCCTTCATGGATGAGGTTAGAGGAGAACCTATAGTTACCCTATGGGCTTAGACAAGTAGGGTATAGCTTGCACCCAGAGTATGTCAGTAGACGACAGTAGGTTGAAACCCTAGCCAGTATTCATGATGGATGGCTTATGGGATGAGCATAAAGGGCTAGGGATGATCTTGAGCAAACATAAGTTCAAACATAGGCTTCACCCATGTGGAGGTATGCTAGTGAGCTTGATTCATCATGGAGAAAGGACCTCCGGTAGTAAGAGAGAGAAAGCATGACTCAAGCAAGAGGGTCGGAAGCTTAGACTATGAGACATAAGGAATAGTGAGGATGATGTGACCTAAGTGGATGATAGTGGTTTCCTTATGTTTGAGTCCGGAAGGCTGACGATATCTTGGTTGCCTTTAGAGGAACCAAACCTTAGAGGGAGGATGATGCTTCTGGTACCCATGGTATAAGTGACTACCCGCTGGATGAGATAAAGAGTGCCTTAAACCCCGCGGAGGTTTAAGTAACCAGTTGTGAGGCTTTATACCTAGTTGGTTGTCCTTGAGGAGGACTCAACCCCGAAGTGTTACTCGAGTAGAAGGATCATAGAAGTACATGACATACCTTGGACATGCTTGATTCATGGTTAAGAGATTGAGCATGCAGTTGGACACCCCAAAGGTGAACCTAAGGTTCCTAGACCTAAGAGGGGAAGTAGTGTACCCAATGCTCATGATGTGATTTGAGTCTTTATAGTCTCAAGCATGGTACTCCTCATGTGTAGAGGGAAAAGGAGACCCCTTAAGTTAAGGGTATGTTTGATGAACCCCTCACCACTAAGTTGATATAATGTCAAGGATGAGAATAAGGGTGACCTATTATGGTTTAGTAGGTGGTCTCCTTGTGCCTTAGTAGCTTTCTAGGGTTAAGCATACTCAAGTGGATGCAAACCCTAAGGACGGTTGTGACCTTGTTGTTCATAGTTGTAGTTTCCTCCCATATTGGGAGAGGAACCCCTTGGTAGGGTGTATACCAGTTTTTTTGGTTTTGAGGTAACATAAAGAGGTTTCATAGGACCTTGAGAAGCTAAGTGAAAAGTACATGGCAAGAGAATGAACATGTAGACCCATACGTAGCCATCTCTAAGTGGATGTGTTACCATGGAGGTAACCAGTATGGGGCCTGACCAAGGTAGGCAGATTGCCATGACCCCTATGAAGGGATGAAAGTCAGTCATGAATGCAGAGAGAGATGAGGAAGGGGTGGGTAAGGTTCTAAGTTGAACATGTACTATAATGGAATCCTAAGTCTATCCTAGGGTCAGGTAGAGATAAGACTGATGGAAGAAGGAGTTGTCTAATTCCCTAGTTGCACATGACCATAGGGTCGGGAGGTAACAGCTATCATTGTCTGAGGGCCATGGGTTAGGAGACTGATCACCTTCATGAACTCATGGGACCCAAAGGGCAGATGAGTAGGGCACTCTCTGGATGCATAAGGGAAAAGGGGTGACCCCAAAAGTGTCGACACCCTATAGACCTAGAGGAAATGATCAAGGATTGTGTGGTGACCCAAGTAGGTTTCAGATCAGTTTTCCATGGAAGTAATCTTGATATCATGATGTTTGTGATGTGAAGACATGAGTTGCATGTTTCAACTTAGATTTGAAGGTGTACTGGCAAGGTGGGTTGTACCATCTCTACTCTTGGAATGGGAAGAACTCTGTATTTGGACGGCTTGTTATGGGAGTGAGAGATAGGACAGCACGCATGCTACACACCAAGGGTAAAGCGGATGTGAGTTGGAACGTTGCTATAAGGACAGAGATGATAACGTGCCATGGTGGAGTGAATGATACATGGATAGGTACAAACGATAAGAGTGTTAAGGGAATCAGCTGGTGAGGATATTTTATCATGAGCTAGGTGGAGTTTGCAAGTTATACAAATTTAAGTTTGATCATCAAGGAGATGAGCTCAAGGTATTCTCAATGAAGATAGACTTAGAATTCGAGTTTGAGATGATAGGTGAAATACATGGAAGAGTATGTCTTCAACTTTACCTAACACTTAAGTATAGGAAGTGGTAATAAATGCTCTGGTTGAGATGTAGCTGCCTAGTTAGATGGAGGCTAGAAGAGGTTGTTAGGTTAACCCTCAGTTGGAAACAAAATATGTTTGGTTAACACACAGATGTAACAATATCGGTTGATCAAGTTAAAGGTTGTTTGGTTAGCCAGCCTAGTCCATGATATAATGAAAGTATGGTTGTAGAACCTCAGATGCACTCCTCTGAAAAGGAAGGTGATGAAACCCTGATTAGAGTGGTGTAGGGTTTCTGAGGAATCAAGCTTGAGGAATCATGACATACCGGAGATCATGATTTTAAGATCACCATATACCATGGTATTACTGAGATAGTAAGAAATAGTAGCACTTCGGATGCTTAAGATGAAGATGCATGTGGCTTGTGGTCATGCATGATAGCGGTGAAGGACAAAAACCAGTAACCCAGTGCTATGACATAAAGGATAAAGAGTGTTCCCGAGAGGGAATGGGAGTTCATCACTATGGGTGTTGTGGTAAGTCTTCCCTAGACCAAGGAAGGTCAAGATGCAATATGGGTTATGGTAGATCGCCTTACCTAGATGACATGAGAAAGATAGAGTATTGTCAAGAGACAGATCTGATTGAACTTCTTATAAGAGAGAGATAGTTCAGTTACACCATGATGCGAGTTCAAAAGTTCTTGAGTATGACCTAAAGGTTCACTTCCATGAGGTGGAAGTAGAAACATGACGAACTCGATGATAGTATAGTTTATCACCCCATACTAATGGAAAGTATGATCCAGACTAGAGGTCTGATGAGAGCGTGTGTGCTCATTCAGGGTGATACATAGAGACAGTTCTTAAGATGTGATGCTAACCACCATAACCTTTATCGGGATGCAAGAAGTCTTATAGAGAGGTTGTGTCGGTCACCACTTCATTAAGATGATGTTGGTGAAGGAGGCCTCACGAAGGTCAGAAGAGAACCACAGTGTGTGCAAATGAAGTCTCTTGATCGTGCAATGGCTAGAGAGAGCCCAAGGGTGACATGAGTCACGAGCTGATGCAAAGAAGACTGATATGAAATTCACTGTGGGAGAATGTAATGTGAGAATCCAACCCCTCTGAGCTACAGTTGAGAAAGGTGAGTCCCCGATATATGGGTCCATTTGAGATGGATTGGTGGAGAAGGTGGTGTTTATCCCTACCCCTCAGGATAAAATGACGGGTTGCATGAGTCGGATCTAGAACACTATGTGAGGTACCCAAGCCATGTGTTGAGCCCTGAACCTATTCAGCATTTTGAGAGGCTGAAAATGACCTGAGTCACCTATGAGGGTATGATATACCAAGGTAAGAAAGAACTCAGATGGAATAATATGAGATGATGAAGGTTCTTGGGAAGCACCATGGAAAGGGTGAAGCCACATGGGAGCCATGATGTACATATGAAAGGCTTATCCTGCTTGTTTGCTTGCTTGATAGAATTTTGAGGGCAAAATTCTTATAAGAGGGGAAGGATGTTACAACCCCAAATTTTGGGTTCCTTTGGAAGAGAAATGTAATTCTCGAATAATGATATAATCTATTTTGAATAAATGGATTTCATTTACAATAGCCTTGATGATTTTTTTTGTGGGCTTTATTGGCTATTGGGCCCAATAACCAGGAGATTCAATTAGTTAATTGAGAAATTGAGAAAAGAAAGATGTGGAAACCTCTAGAAGGAAAAATAATATAATCCAAAGGTGGATTTCATGCCAAATGGATTCCTTGGGTTCCAAGGAGTCTAAAGTTGCAAAGAAAAGGCAATAATACAAGAGAAGATCAAATAAGTATTTCTTTATTAAGAAAGAAATTGAAAACATTGATGAAATGTGGAAAATATGTGAAAAGATGTATAATTGAGTTATTCTTGGTGGAATTTCATATTTCGAAGATTCCTAATGATAAAAGGAATACCAATAACGAAAATAAAAGAGAAATAAAGAGAAATCCTCAAAAAGAAATAATTTAATGTGAAATAATGCATTTAGATGCATCTAGAAGGATAATAAGTATCCTAATGGAGGAATTTCGAAATCTTTGAGTTTCTTGGGATCCAAGGAGTCCCAATGAAGAAAAAGGAAAGAGAAAATAACAAAATTGCAAAATAAAAGGATGAAGTGATGCCTTATTAATGGATTATGTGATATTGTAAAGGAGGAAGTATTTTCTAAATATATTTTCATTGCCAATAGAGTAAAAGGCAAGGATAAAGAGAATAGGTGAGAGGAATTTCGAATTCCTAATATCTAAAAGAACAAAGTATCTTTGAGGGGGTTACTGATGAGAGATAATGATACTTCTCCTTGAAGGAATAGGTTTCCTATAAGGAGTGGGATAGGGTTACTCTTGGATCAACGTCTCTGGACGTGGATGCACTCCCCTACATAAGGGGTATGCCTTTGAGCTGAGTCCAGGGGAGAGATCACACGTACCCCCCTTACTTCTTCAAAGTTTTAGTTCAAAACCCTAGTAGAGGGGAGCCATGTGACCCTGGGGCAGAAAGGAGCCCAGGTAGGGTTGCGAGGGAAGCTGCAGGTGCCACAATGACAATGCAAAGTCAAGAAAGCATAATCGAGCCCTGGTGAAGGCGCAACAGTGGCTGGTTGACGGTAGCAATGGCTGCAAGATGTAGACCTATTGCTCATAACCGCGACACATAGGCCATGCACTGGGCGGCGCCCCAGGTGCGGGTGATGGCGGCGGGGCAAGGGAAAATGGTGGTAGCAGCTTGCAAGGACCGAGGGTGAGAGGGCCAGCCGCCCAGATCGCGCCTAAAGGTCGTGCTTGACGGGAGCGGGATCGGCCAGAGGTTGAAGACAACCTATTGCCCGATTGGACAGTTATACCCCCAGGGTATGATGCGTCGATCCTTTTAAGTGGAGGGCAGAAATGACATTTGGTTATGTTTCCCAAAACAACAAGATGACGATTGCATGAAGCGGACGATGTGGCGCCTCCTTATTGGCCCAAAAGTAAAAATTTTTGCAAAATTCGTATTTAATGAACCATAGCTCGGATGAATACGCATAATATATGAATTTTGCTCAACAGAACACGCGGAATGCAATAAAAATATATTTGAAGCCTTTTTCTGATTGCAATTCGAAAAGTAGTGTAATTTATGAACTTTAATGAATTAATGGTTAATTATGTCTTTAATCTGGAATTGAGGATTAGATGTAGAAATAATTAGGGTTTGTGATCAATTGC
The DNA here is from genome assembly GCA_963693085.1 of Alisma plantago-aquatica. Taxonomy (NCBI): domain Eukaryota; kingdom Viridiplantae; phylum Streptophyta; class Magnoliopsida; order Alismatales; family Alismataceae; genus Alisma; species Alisma plantago-aquatica. Next base: position 1,267,384,538 of record OY856410.1, read on the forward strand.
GATAAATTAGGATTTAAAATATTAAAAGATGAAGGTAAACCCTAATTGCAATGGAAACCCTAAAAGTGGACTAGAAACCCTAAGAAGCGAGTTAGATTTAATAGATCTTAATGACATGAGTAATAAAAGGAAATTGTATAATTGTTTCAGGATCTTATTGAATGCTTGCTTGCTCGTTGTTGTTTGGATTATTCCTACACCTGAATCTACATGTACATGTATGTGGTTACGCTTATGACTACCCGAACTAGTTTTCTAGGATTTGATCGATGTTTCCATCGTGACTTGAATTAACTTGTTGGATGTATTTAATGCATGCAAAGTATAATGTGAATATGACTATCACATAAGGGATATGCCTACTAGCTCAGATCCTAGTCCCCTCTGTAGCTTAATGAGTTGACATAGTAAAAGGCTACCAATGGGGTAGGCCCATCAGGTCATTGGATGACTTAGTAAATGGATACCAATGGGGTAGGTCCATCAAGTCACATTGAGTTAGAGATTGGACTACCTGTGGGTAGTGCCATGAAACTCAACCCTAGATATTGATCTACCTGTTGGGTAGGATCATGCAGGGTTTAATAAGGATCTACCTAGAGAGAGGTGGGATCTCAGTCCACTGCAGGGACAGCACAGAGATGAAGGATAGGAAAGGATTGAGTAGTATGGTTTAAAACGTAATCTTAGTTGTTAAATGATAATTGGCTGATTACTTTGTTACTATATTTGCACGTTTATTGTTTCCCCCACATACCAGCTTCTTGCTGACTGACGTTTTGTTTATCGGCATTTTAGGTACAAATAAAAAGAACAAACAGTAAAGTGTCATATGTGGAATTAAATGAGAAATAATGTGCACAGGAGGATTAGTTGGTTTAGCGTCTTTAGGGATAGAAGTTTAGAAATCCCAGTTTTTCCAAGGTAAGAAAAGTTTAATTTTATACCAATTTTCAGTTTAGTTGGTAAAGTTTATTAATTGTTATTCATTATTTGTCGAACATTTGATCTTGTTAATTGAATAATGGCTCTGACCTTCGGGTCTCCCTTAATTGGGGATTACCGGGAGACAGGGTCGTTACAAAAACCATCGATTAAATCTATAAGCTTGTACTTTATACATATAGTTTAAATAATTAAAGTAAATTTTCCGATGAATTCTTTGAGATGTAATTACAAAAATTGGCACCAAGATCGATTCGAGAACCAAGTCAGCTACCATCCACAACACTACGTCTTCATCCCACCAAAGGGGTCTAATTCTTCTAACACATAAAATGGCATACAACTGCCTCTCTAATTTGAAAGCATAAGACAGAGAAGGGTTTCTTACTATACATAATCAACCTCATTCAAACCCTAGAAAGACACATCATCCACCATTTCCCATGCCACTCTTAATCATAATTTAGACTACCTCATCTCAAGGCATAGGAGAGTCGTATAGTCATTTGATATATAAGGAGGAAATTTATGGTTTTCTTATTACTAGTTGGTTTATAACCATAGTCTATGCACAGGGAAAGGTGGTCTATGTTGTCCAAACGAACATCATTTTATTTAGTAGATAATCCATATTCAAAAGCCCTAGGGATTCAAAGATATCCAATTCGACCTAAAAACAAGAGAATGACCTCTTAAGAAACATTAACTTACCTTGGGGTTCAAATATTGTTACCCATACATGTTCACTTCTCAAGGTAAAAGTATTTGAGGTAAAATTATTTGAGGCATGGAATATAACAACAAGGAAAAACATTAATGAAGAAACCAGGTCTAAGCCTAATAATGAACGTCCAAGTCAACCTACTCTCTATAGTGCCCAAGATAACTCCCTACAAAATAGGAGATAGAAATCAAATTCTATAAGAGTCAACTAATATGTGGTGTCATTCCACCTATATAGAGGGTAAGGGTCATCCATGTTACTATAAACTGATTCTCCATAGGTAGGTAGTCTAGGGAGTGAAAGTGACCAATTTCGTCGAGGATTGCAACCCTAGTTGGTATTCCACGTCTAAGAGATAGACATATCAACAATCAATATAGGTTACTTAGCTACCTAACATGGGATAACTTGGAATAATTAAATCATCAACTTCTTAGACTCTGATAATATTTTGTAAAGAGTGGGACCCGAGCGTTGATCCAGTCAAATGGTACAATATAGAGAGCCATGTAAAAGTAAAGCAGCGGAAACAATGCTATTCCAAAGTTACATGATGTTTCATATACAATTGTTCCTAATTATAAAAGGTGGTATATCAAAGTAAAAATATATACATATAAAAAATCTAATCACATGCAAGACCTATTACAAAGGGAAACATGGCCATTCCAAGCTATCCTTAGGTCCAATACCATGCATACAATCTGTGTACATTCTTTTCTTCTAATGTACCTACAACTGGGTGGAAGGGAACATCAACCATAATATAGGAAACAATGTATAGGTCAACAAAGGCAAAGCATGTATGTATAATAAACACTTTGGGTTACACATATTGAAAGATGTGTTCCCACAACAAGTGTGGTCTATTTACAATTAGGTAAGTTTGAAAGAATTAAAACAAGAGAAATAAGGCATATTAAATTTAGAGTACAAGAATGAAGAATAAAACGTCTTTCCAAACCAAGTAACCATGATCTCAGTTTAAAACAATAGCCATTTGCATGAATAACAATGTTGATTCAATATACCTAAAACCAGGACATGACACCATAGGATCATGGCCTAAAAAGCAATAAGGGTGGAAACACACCCTCGGGCGAATACGCATGTCCTTTATAAGTATGGTTGTACATAAGTACCGCTATTCTAGATATTCTAGTCGAACACACAACATGCACAAATAGAGTGGCAAGACTATCATTTTAGTTAATTTCACAAAAAAGGCATTCAGAGAAGGTGGGGTCTAAGAACCCATATAAGCAAAGTTATTCAGCATCCACATGAATACACTAAATTAAGATTTGAAATATGAATGTCTAAGTAACTAGATTTTCCAATAGAATTAATAGTTTAAGAGATGCCTCACCAAAATAATTGAGGTACAATCATATAATGCCCAAAACAAAATAAAGGATGCACATACCTTATCTTCAAGACTAATGGCTAACTCAATAGATATTCTTGGTCCACCAAGTTAAGTTTTCACCCTAAGAACACATTACATATTTTAGTCAAACCAAAGTAGGCTTGGTTATACATTTCTAGTATAGCTATACAAATTGGTTTGCCTAAAATTTGGTCACCTAAAGGAATATTAGGTATTTTATTCTTATTAAGTGAACACATGATCCATAGATAAATACTTTAGTACTAAGATTGATTTTTCAGTAATATAAGTATACATATTTCTAGGTATATATATGGCATTGGTACAAATTTGTATTCTTCCCAGTTAAGTCTTTTAATGTATTCTCTATCTTTATATCATATAGCTCGATATAGTCAACGAGGGTCAATAATATATGTTACACAAGATATTATTGATCAAACTACTCTTACTAGAGAAATTGATGGTTGAAATGTCTCTATGAATAGTTTATACTCCTCATGCATTTAGTTAGATTCCGATTTCTTACATGAATACAATTACACATACAACACCATTTGGATGGATATGAATAGTGTAGTAAGAAACAAGTCATCATGAGTAAGGATGTCGAAGTATAAGGTCAGTCATACTTATATTTATTTGTGTAGGTATTTAAGTATACACCAATGTGCTATATATACCAACATAGGTGACTCCAATAATGTCATGTATTTTATTATGTTATGATGGGTTTAAATATCTAGGGAATACTAAAATATCTTCATTAACCTCTTACTCATGAGCATTGTCTTAACCAATCATACTATATGGGGTTCACATATTATAGTAGGTCATGATTATGAATATCACTAAGTCTTTTGGTTTCAATTATTAACATAGTGGAAAGTAACCATACATGGTTATCATTACTATTTTACTTTTCACTTAAATAATTGAGTTCTAGTATACAAAAAGGATAACATCACCTAAGGATCCTCGTAATCTTCATTGATCAATTTGGCAGCATGATCAAGGCATGAGTTTGTATGGTCTATGTTTTCAAACCTTTAGACACAACTTAATAAGAACTTGATTGATTCTTCTATGGATCTTCTGGTTTAGCAAGGTGTTGGGTTTGTGGAGATCAGAATCCAATTATAGGTTTCTTATATCTATAATGATGGTATTCATCTTGCAATTGTTGCTTCAAGATCATTTTTGGATCTTCTGGCTCGTTTGTAGGAAGTCATCACTTGGATGTGTCAAGTAATCGAAGAAGGTTGCACTGTAGTGCTAGACTTTTAGATGTATCAAGGTTGAAATATTGTAGGGTCATGCTTAGAGGATGCAAGATGAAGGAACAATGATTTAATTGTGGTGGTGATTGTAAAGCTAGGGGTGATGGTGGTGGACCAAGTGTTGGCAACAATGTAGGATGGTAGGTTTGACGGTGGCCACTGCAACAACTGGTAACTCTTGTTGAAACCATAGTGGCAGAGGAGGATGATTGGATGAGTACTATTTTTAGGAACGTAGGAGGATGGCGGAGAGATGAGGATGAGGAGTTAACATCTACATTGTAAATAGAGAGGGTGGATCACAAAGGCATGGTGGTGGATAGTGATAGTCACAATCTGGGTGATGTCATATCATTGTCTAACTAGAGAATTGGTGGGGTATTTGGGTGGTGATCACATTGTTGGCAGAAGCGTATAGGATTCCATGGTGGAGAACTCTTATGTCCATGAGTGGAGGCACAAAGAGGGAGGAGGAGGCATGTTTAGAGAAGGTCTCAATGTCATGGTTGTTGTTGTTGTTCATTGTGCATAGGTGTTGTTATCGTAGCATAATGTTGGAATGACTGACTATTATCTCTCTAGTCATGGCATCTAGGCACAAGTCGGATAGGGTTTCAGGGCTATGGAGGGTGAAAGAGAAGAACATAGGGGAAGGAAAGATTCATTGTATGAAAAATAAGGGAGGAGGTGTCAGTAGAATACTTGTTCACGAATACAGAATGTGGAGGCAGAGAGAAAGATATGCTCAAGTTTGTGATTAATAGGGTGACAGGAGGTCATTCGTGTGACATGAAATCAGATCATGACTTTTGGCAATTAAATGGGTGCCACATATTTAATTTATAAAATCTTAATAAACCTTACACTTTTCCTTCCTCGATCAATGTTAAGGTGTATATAATATCATGTTGACTTGAAATTTTCTAGGTAGATTATATAGAATATAAGGAATTTTAATTTAGGGTTACTTTCTTCTTTTGATGTCATTTGGTGCACATTTTCATTATTTGCAACTTAAAAACTCAATTCATGTTTCTATTACTTTTCTTGTCTAATTCATATATAGAACTCCATATTAATTCCCTTTATCTTCCTACTCTAATCCAATGTACATACTCGGTCACAATTGACAGTCGCGACTTATAAAATGCATAATTTATATATTTAACCCTAATTGGAGACTTGATTAATGAGCAGATCCAAAAATTTAATTTAAAGTATATTGATGTATTATTGATGGAATTTGATTATAACTATTATGAGTTCAATCTAATTCTGGGTAAAAGAAAGTACCCTTAACATAAACAAAAAGGGATCAAGGAAAAAGGGGTTTTAAACTATGAATTAAGATTTGAATATGTTACAACACTCCATCATAGAGGATTTCATCCCTAAAATCAGTTTGTTTATAACCTATTGTACTTGGTTAAACCTATTGACAATTGTAGGATCCTAAATTACTTGTGAGTTTAATGTGGTTAAAAGGAATGTTGTTTTTACCATCCTAGTTTGAGTATTAAGTGTATGTTGTGTAACTTATCAACTAGTCATCGACTCATCTATCACCTTATCACAAATTTTAATTGCGGATGTGCACTGGGCCATGCTAGGAATTATATATTTTCTATTCATTTATTATTCTCATGTGGGTCAACGATGTACAATCTATGTTTTAAGATTCCTAATGTATTTATCTTAGTTCCTAGTTAGATTTATCCATTTTTTTGCTTTTACCGTAATTCAAGATATAGGGGCATCCATACAAAATGTAAGAATTTAATTTTTTTTTATATTTAAACTTATCTTACTTATGTTTTTCATTATAGATGAGCAAAGTTATAAAAACAAATCTTCGTCTACCCAATTAATCTTCACAGTGATCAATTTAGTAAGGTTTATCCATTCACCCTACCTATGTGGTAGTCACATATGTTTCACATTGACAAAGTAGATTATCCATGATCTAAGTATTGTGTTCACACAATACTTACATTAAGACACACTCCTATTGAATAAAGTAGACATCACTTTACCTCTTAAAGGATAAACTTATAAGTAAGTAATAATGTAGGAAGACAATATGGGTAAATCAACTAGGTCATATATGTCCAGAGCTTCATCTTCTTACATACTATTCGTACTTAGGCTAAGGATGACAGGGTTGAACATGTCTATCAAGGGGTTATTCACTAAAGTATTTCTCTACAATTCAAACTTGCTTATGGAAGAGACTTGGTTCCAAAACCATTGACTAAATTTGAAAGCTTGTCTTTTGTACATATTGTTTTGATAATAAAAGTAAATTTTCCAACAAAAACTTTGCGATGGAATTCCTAAAATTGGCACCAAGATCGATCAATGAACCAAGTCATCTACCATCCACAACAGAAAACATGTACTGTCTCTTCATTCCATCAATGGGGTCTAATTCTTCTAACACATAAAAGGGCATATGACTACCTCTTTAGTTTGAAAGTTTAAGAGAGAAAATGATTTCTTATTACACATGATCAAACTCTATAAAACCCTAATAAGACATGACATCCACCATTCCAGATGTCACTCTTAGTCATAATTTACACTTCCTCATCTCAAGGCATAGGAGAGTCACATAGTCATTCAACATATAAGGAGGAGATTTAGTGTTTTTCATATTACTTCTTGGTTTACAAACATAGTTTATCCATAAGGCAAGGTGGTTTGTGGTCCAAACAAATGTCATATTATTTAGTAGATAATCCAATATTCAAAAGTACTAGAGAATCAACTATACATCCAATTTCACCTAAGGAAAAGAGATATGGCCTCTTAAGAACAATTAACTTACGTTGGGGTTCAAAACTTGTTATGCATGTGTGTTTGCTTTTGAAGGTAGAAGTATTTGAGGCATGTAATATGACAACAAGGAAAAACTTTAATGAAGGAACCAGGTCTAAGCCTAATTATGTGTGTACAAGTCCACCTACTATATTTAGTGATCAAGATAAATCCCTAGAAAATAGGAGATAGAAATCAAAATATATAAGGGTCAACTAATATGTGGTTTCATCCCACCTTTATATAGAGGTCAAGGGCGATCCAGGTTCCTATTTACTGAGTCTCCACTAGTAGGTAGTCTAGGGAGTGAAACTAACCAATTAAATTAGGGATTACAACCCTAGTTGGGATTCCACAACCAAGAGATAGACATATCAGCAGTCTATATAGGTTTTAACCACCTAACATGGGATAACTTGAAACAGTCAACTTAGTGACAGCTTAGGATGAAATACCATTTTGTAAAGAGTGGGGCCTGATTGGGGATCCACTCAAATGGTATAATATAAAGAGCCACATAAAAGTAAAGTAGCAGAAACAAAACTATTTTGAAGTTACATGATGTTTCCTTTACAATTGTTCCTCACTATAAAATGTGGCATAGAAAAGTAAAAATATATACATCTAAAATACCTATTCATGTGAATGACGTGTTGTAGAGGACAACCTAGCCATTCCAATCTACCCTTAGGTCCATTAACATGAATGAATATTTATGCATATTTTTCTTCTAATGGACCTATACCTTGGTGGAAGGGAACATCTCCCTAAATATAGGAAACAAGGAATAGGTCAATAAAGGTTGAGTATGTTCATATAATAAATACCTTGGGCATTATATTGGGTTAAAAGTTTAGAAAGAGATGTTATCACAAGAAGGGAAGCAATTTACAATTATACAAGTTTAAAAGAATCATAACAAGAGAAATGAGCATATAAAATTTAGAGTACAAGAATGAAGAATAAAACATCTTGTCATATCAAGTAACCACAATCTGAATTTAACACAATAACCATTTGCATGCATAACAATGTAGACTATATATACCTAAAATAGGGTCACGACACCATAGGATCATGCACTAAAAAGAAATAAGGGTGGAAATGCTCACCTCGAGTAGATTATGTGTGCCCTTTATAAGTATGTTTGTACATAAGTACCACTATTCTAGAAATTCTAGTCAAACACAAAACATTCTTAAACATAGTGGCAAGACTATCATATCGGTTTTGTAGATCTATGATGATGGCGGTCAACTTGCATTCATCGTCTGAAGATTGTTTCTAGATCTTTTGGCTCATTTGCAGGAAGTTCCCTCCTAGACGTGTCGAGTAATCCGAGAAGGTTGCACTACGAAGTCAGAGTTCTAGATGTGTCAAGGTTGAAATATTGTTGGGTTGTTCTTAGAGGATGGAGGATGAAGTTACAAAGATTGTATTGTGGTGTTGGTTTTCAAGATAGGGGGGATGATGACATACTAAGTGTTGGTATCTTTATAGGATGGTATAGCTGATGGTGTCCACTACAACAACTAGTAGTTCTTGTTGCAACCATGGTAGAGGAGGATGATAGAATGAGTACTATTTTAAGGAACGTGGGAGGATGGCAGAGAGTTGAGGATGACGAGGGGGAGGTAGTTATCTATATTGCACATAGAGAGGGAGGATCACAGAGCATGGTGGTGGATAGTGATGACCGCAAACTGGTTGGTCGTGGTGGTGCTAGGCTTGAGATCTTGCGAGGTATCTGGGTAGTGATCTCATTGAATGGTTGATAACTCTTGTGTCCATGAGTGAAGGCATAAAGAGGGAAGAGGAGGTAGGAAAAAGTGGATCTCTCAATGTCAACTTTGTTGGCGTACATTATGCATAGGTGTTGCTACTACAATATATTGTTGTAATGGTCGATTTCTCTCTCTTTGTCCATGGAATATAGGAACAAGTTGGGTAGGGTTTTGGGGCTATGGAGGCTGAAAAGAGAAGAATAGACGGGAAGGAAAGAGTCACTGGGAAAAAGAAGGGAGGAGGAATTAGTATAATACCCATTAATGAATGGAGAAAATGGAGTAACATGGCATGACATGATTAGAGTTTGTGATGAAGAGGGTGATAGGTGAACATACCATCATATTGGGACTTTGGACAATTAAATGGGTGCCACATATTAATTTATAAAATCTTAATAAATCTTATACTTTTCCTTTCTGAATCAATGTTAGAGTTCATATAATATCATGTATACTTGAAATTTTCTAGATAGGTTATTTAGAGTATAAGAAGTTTGAGTTTAGGTTTACTTTCTTCTTTTGACATCATTTGGTGTACAATTTCATTATTTGTAATTTAAACACTAAATGTCGTGTACAATTTCATTACATTTTTTGTCCAATTAGGATATTAAATCCATATTAATTCCCTTTATATTCCTACTCTAATCCAAATGCACATATCGCGGGTCACAATTGACAATAACAAATTATAAAATGAATAATTTGTATATTAAACCCCAATCAGATACTTGATTAGTAGTTAGATCAAAAAACTGAATGTAAAGGATATATATGGATTCTTGATGCTATTTGATTATAATTATGATTAATTCGATCTAATTCTGGGAAAAAGAAAGTACCCCTACTATAAAAAAAAGGGATCTAGGGAAAATGGGTTTTAAACTATGAATCCAAATTCAAGTATGTTAGAATTTTAGTACATCATCCAAATAGAAACAATTGTCTCAGATATTCAAATTTAGATTCAGATTCATGGTAAGAGCGCATATTCAAAATAGAGATAATACAATCAAATTTAAGATATTAATAAGAAAGTATAACTTAATTTTTTATGATAAGTGTGGGATCCCACCTCTGAGACCCCATTGGGTTATCCAAACTATCTACAATAATCTATATATTATAAAATCATTATGGAATCATAACATTTGATTATATGAAAAAACACAAATAACTTGTTCAATTCTAGATTTCGCATACAAAATTAAGTATTGAAGTGTTTTTTTAGATCATACCAAGATGTAAGCATTTTTCAAGATAAAATGCTACTACAACATGAAGTAAAAAATTATACTATTACATTCATATAAACGACCTAGATCAACATAAACTATAACACTACATGCACACACACCCTCTTTGGACTCCCTAGTACATGGAGAACCTATAGATATAATCTACAACAAGAGAGAATTTTCCACCTCATATGGTGAAAAAATGATTGTAGATGAGTAACTCATGGGTGAACTAAAGCTAAATCAGTATCTATAACATTTTACACCACCACTTATCAACAACATTGAGTGAGTGGAAAATGTTCAAGAGGAAACTAGCATTGAACTAATCATTATTAAAATGATTAGAAATAAGTGTGTCTTGGACTAAATCAAATAGTTACAAATATTCTTCAAGTAATGGCAGATATAAACTACATATGATGAACATGAAACAAACAAATAGAAACTAACATGTAATTGGAGATAGATTATAAAATCTTATATCTCGGCTTGTCAATTTTTATTATCATATTTGTCTTGAGACTACTTGTTTTGTCCCTTAACAAGTAAAAGTTAGCACATTGGGTTCTCATGTCAATGACTCAGTGTGCACATATTAGGGTTAACTAAAAACCCTTAGACAAGTAGCAAACTCTAGTTTGCCTCAGAGTTGCCAACCACTAGCTAGGTAAGAGCATAAAGCCTATCTACCTTATAGACTCATTTTATGTACATGAGATAAGCTTAAAGGCTAAGGCACCATGCATGAGATAGTAATGAAAGATATCCACATTGATCCCTTTCACATCAAAATCGCAATCCTCATAATAATGATTCACATACAATCCATTTCATTCACTTATCAATAAATAATTTAGGATAGCATCTCATCTTAAAAAAATCATAAATTTTGGTGATCTAGCCTTTAGGGTCTAGAATCAAGCCCCAGTATTACATTTCAAAATCCAAGGACTATTAGAAGAAATCCCATTTTATTTTACAAACAGAACCCTTGGGGGAAATCAAGTGTTCATGGATACTATCTAGATTGTCTAGGGTTATATTGGGTATTATGTTTACTCACTTTGAGAAAAATTAAACCAAACAAATGACATATATGGGAGTTCACATTCTAGCCCTAGGATTTTTTTTTGATCAGTTTCTAGCCCTAGGATTTGTGTATTAGGGTTTCAATTAATTCATATTATAATAATCTTGTATATCCATTTGCATTAGATAAATTAAAAAGAACCAATCACAACTCAAGAATTCACAATCTATGCAAAATACTCCATATTTAATCAATCTGTGGCAATTGCAGTGTAAAGACAATAAGAATATGTAAATGTAATTCAATAAATTCATATTTTTTATCATCTATTAAATCTATACTTGATTCATTTGCAAGTATTAGGATCATCTTAACAAAGCAATCCTATAAATTGTTTAAGTTGCTCAACTTCTGCCACTTGAAGTTTAATGAGTACAATTACAGTTACCATTTAATGAGAGGTTTCAAATGAACCTACACCACTCACCACAAGTGTGAAACACCTGAAATTTTCATCCCAACTACTTGTAAACTTGAGTTCAATTCAAGCTTCAAGTGGTCGTTCCTTTCTTGCTCCTATTTTCTCGAAAACCTTGAAGAAGAAGAAAGGAAGAAAAAGAATAAGAGAAAATATTGATTTAAGATGATTTCATCCAATTCAATGGAGTAAAGAGTTCCAAACATAAGGTGGTAAAGTAAAAGAAATCCTAGAAAAGATTGATGCTTTATAAAAAAAATCACCAAACTTGGAAAGTGAAAACCTAAAAATCTAAAATCCCAACTTCAAGATCTTCAAACACTAGAATCTATTCCTCTTTCCCTGTATATTTTGATATCAAAATGAGAGGTGCTTGGGATGTAATGATATCATATCTACTCATTTAGGTGCTTGGAAATAATTATTTATTAATATTGTTTACCTTTTTTATTTGTCTAGAAAACTTCACCGGTCGGGTTGTTCCTAATAAGAATCTCGATCGTTGTAAGGTTCTTATTGATACAAGACTACTCTAAAAGATTCAAAAATTTAATATGTAATCTGCAATTAGGTATGCAAGCTATAGTCAAAATTTCAACCCAATTGGATAAGTAAATATATTAACAAAAATGAACTACTATACTTCATCAATTTATATACCTTGGTTAGTTGAATTTGTCATGGGAAAACTCGACCGACCAATAGGTTTAGAAGCTCAAAAAATCTAAGTATTTTAACAGTACTCATACTTGAGTTCTCCAATATATATCCAAATTTCATAGTAATTTTATTACAAACAAAATAATAAAAGTCATTTACTATACTTAACATTAAAATTATTAGGACACTTTTTATTCATGGTTCCATGTGATGTAATTTTCAATCTATAACCCTACATACCATATAATCTAAATAAATAAACTTACATATGCAAATTACAATTTCAAATAATATTCAACCTAATTATGATTTAATTTTAAACATCCTAGATCTTGAGACATTGTATAAAATGATCTTGAAAGGACTAGTTAGATTACTCATATCACCAAGGTGCACCTCCTTTTTAGAGAGCCCAACTCTAAGAACTCAACAATTAAATGTGATCGACCCAGAGTAGTACTAGGAAGGTGACATGTCTATATTTGATCCTGGGATATGTGTGAGTGAGGACAAAACATACAACTGAGGCTAATAGTGTATGTGGTACCAATCAACATACATGAAATTATATCATAGCCTTGGATATTAGGACCATGTGTTAAAAATGGTATTAGAGCTTAAACCCCTCTAGTAGGTGTGTCCCACACGAGCATGTGGCATGCCACTCTTGATCCGTGTGGTCTAGGAATATTGGAAAGAGGTAGCCATGGTGATGTAGCCACCCTTGTAATGGTAGTCGTGATTGCAAGATGGGTGCACATGGGTCATTCTCATTCTACACTGGAATGGAAAATGATTATGAAGCATTATCGTTTCGCATTAATGAGCACATCAAAATTCTAAGTGGGGGAAATAGTAACATCTCAGGTATTGAGACCTCAAATAAAATGATCTTAAAAGGAATGATTAGACTACTAATATCAGCAAGGTGCACCTCCTTTTTAGAGAGCCTGTCACAAATAACTCTATGGTTAAGCATGATCATCCAAAAGTAGTAGTAGGATGATTGACCTATTAGGAGGTTGATCCTGGGCTATGCGTGAGTGAAGATAAAGTGTGTGGTGGAGGCAAGGGGAGGTATGTGGGTCCAGTCGTCATTCCTCAAAATTATACTAGAGCCTTGGGTGTTTGACTCGAGTGTTATAAATGGTATCAGACTGAAACCCTTAGTACACGGGGCCACATGGTCATGTGACATGCATGTCTTGATCCATGTGGTCTAGGCATGCTGGATAGGGTTATCATTGGTGATGCATCCATTCTTACACTGGTAGCCATGATCAGGAGTTGGGTGTACATGGGTTATTCAGGGTCTACACTAAAATAGGGAATTATTATGAGGCCTTATAGTTAAGACTTGGTGAGTACGTTAAGAGTTAAGTTGGGGAGATTGTAATGTCCTAGGTCTTGAGGCCTCAAATAAAATGATTTTATAATCAATGATAGGACTACTCATATCACCAATGTGTATCTCTTTTTTAGGGAGTTGATCACTAAAAACTATGTGGTTAAGTGTGATCAGCCTAGAGTAGTACTAGGATAGTATACTGTCGAGAAGTTGATTTTGGACTATGCATGAGTGAGGAAAAAGTGTGCAACGTGGATTTGTGGTGGTGCACGGGGCCACTCATAGTTCTTGAAACTCTACTAGATTCTTGGGTGTTGGGCATGGTCATTACAAAATTAAATTAGTTTTAAAGACTCTTATGATGCTTTTAACTAGGATTTTATACAATCAAGAATAGCTCATTCCAATAAGTCCCAACTAGAGAGCTCAAGGACATTCAAAGGGCACATTACTATAGAGGACACTTATATGATGGCCCACACATCCTCCCAGACAACTGGGAAAATGGAGCCTATAGTTGCCATGTCATAGAGGTCACTATGTTCCAATAGAGGGCATACTGCACCATAAAGACAATTCAGTGTCATAGAGGGTACTGCATTCCAAAAAATGGTGCATTGTGGCCAATAGAGTACACTCCATAGTCACAAATTAAAACTTATCATTTAATGGGAGCCAAAAAAATATAATATGTAACCAAAATATTTTTTATGCTTTATTCATATTATCCATCATTTTTTCACTTATGTCCTTTTGCAATAGAATTCAATTCCACTTACTCTACCCTTCAATCCTTTCCTATGTGCATTGTTGGGTAAGAAACATCCAAAAAAGGTGAACACCAATCCGAGGAGTACCTTAAGGACTTCCATGTGAAAAAATCAAGGATATCATTCATTGGTGTCACCTATCTTTGAAAATCCCTTCTAGTTTAAATTTTAGCATTCTTTTCTATCCTTTCCAATTGATGTAGAGAAATATCTTACTCCTAAAATCTTTGTTTTTGTTGGATGTTATACTTTTTATTTGAATACTATTCTAGTTTAATGTTTACTTTGATCCAAAAGTAACGCTTGTCCCATGATTTACTTTATTATATGTTTGTTGGTTCTTCCACATGATTTTGTGTTTGTTAAAAAGGTAATTATAATGTTTTTCTTTTTTAAAAGTTTTTTTATATGCAGTTTTCTTGAAACATGTCACTATTATATTATTTTCTTTGATATGATATCATTAAATTTCTAGAAAATTCTACAACATTATAAGGAACCTCAAGTAAATTTTGAATTCGAGTTTCCTTGTATAATAGTCATAAAAATTTAATTGTATGAAATATTATATGAATAATGAAATGTGTTATCTTAGTAGGAAACAATTTTTGGAAAAGTATGAGAAATTAAATTAAGACTGAAATTTACTTTAGGTAGGTAGGGCCATTTTTACATGAGCGTCTTTTGGCAATGTTGTTTGTCATTTAGAGTTTGCAAGAAGTGATATCTTTATAGAAAAATGTGAGATTGAGTTTCATTTCCTCGCCTTATTCTTATGTAACTTTTATTATCCTTTAACATCAATGTCCACCTGATACATTCAAATAAATCATCTTGCTATCCTTGTCCTTTTCCAAATTAATATAAATGTCATGTATGAACATTTAGACTTTTTTTCTCCTTGACTCAATTAGACGACAATAACCTTAATTTTTGTCTTCATTACAAAATACAAGGTATGCAACAAGTATCACAACTAAATTTATCTTGGGATATTATATATATATATATATATATATATATAGGGTATATCTTCGCTACCCGTGCGGGTAACTAAGATTCGCTACCCGTGCATCAGTTTTGTAATGGGAAGGTATGCATTTGTAATGAGACAATCCAAATTTGTAATGAGACGACCGCAATTGTAATACAAAGACTCATTTTGTATTACATCGCTGTTACAGTAATAAATATATATTTATTACTGTAACAGCGCTGAATACAAAACGAGTTTTTGTATTACAATTTCGGTCGTCTCATTACAAATTTGATTGTCTCATTACATATATGTGTCATCCCATTACAAAATTGATGCACGGGTAGAGAATCTTAGTTACCCGCACGGGTAGCGAAGATATACCCATATATATATATATATATATATATATATATATATATATATATATATATATATATATATATATGGGTATATCTTTGCTACCCGTGCGGGTAACTAAGATTCGCTACCCGTGCATCAGTTTTGTAATGGGAAGGTATGCATTTGCAATGAGACAATCCAAATTTGTAATGAGACGACCGGAATTGTAATACAAAGACTCATTTTGTATTACAGTGCTGCTACAGTAATAAATATATATTTATTACTGTAACAACGTTGTAATACAAAACAAGTTTTTGTATTACAAATTCGGTTGTCTCATTACAAATTTGGTTGTCTCATTACATATATGTGTCATCCCATTACAAAATTGATGCACGGGTAGCGAATCTTAGTTACCCGCACGGGTAGTGAAGATATACACTATATATATATATATATATATATATATATATATATATATATATATATATATATATATATGTGTGTGTGTGTGTGTGTGTGTGTGTGTGTGTGTGTGTGTGTGTGTGTGTGTGTGTGTGTGTGTGTGTGTGTGTGTGTGTGTGTCGGAAATTGGTAAGCATATTCCGACCCAAAAAGGGGGGCAAAGTTGGAGTTACACCCTTACAAGTAGTAACCCATAAATAAGTACAACATATACTTTATAAATAGGGTTACAATAGATCCCAATTTCTCAAGCTCAAACGAGATACTAGACCAACTCTAGACTTATGAGTGTTATAAAGCAAACATATCGCATGTTCAAACTTAGAAAATAATTTTAGGGCAATGTTGGGTTTACCACCATGGTTCCTATCATTTGGTTCATGCCAAATGTAGTGCTCACAGCTTGTTATGTACCAAAGAAGAAACACCTTGTCACCATTCTTCATCTTATTGATTAGAAGAAAGTTTTGCTCTAGATTTAGACCACCTTGTACATCGAGTTTGAGACCAATGCGGACCTAGATGTATTTCCAGATTTTACAATCACCAAATAGTATTTCACAGATTCCATGGATGAATCACATAGAAATCATGTCACTAGTACACTAGGGCACCATGCACATACCTTCTCCATAGTGAAAAGATAGTTTTTATGGGCTTTAAAGGTAGAGGTGCTCCACCTAGGATTGTGAAGTTTCTCCCTGATGTTCTTAGCTACCTCATCAAGAAGTAGATGTTGTCTACACCTCTCACAAATGTCATTAGTATCTTCCATAAGTCTAAACTGATCCCATAGGTCAATCATTCTTCTCCAAGTCAATTAGAAGCCCCATCAATGATTAGGTTTTAAATCTGGGAAGGACTCATATCTTTTCAGCATCTAGGAGGCCCAGATTGACCTACCATCCACTAGTTTCCTAATTCTAAGAAGAGTATGGACGTTGGCAAGGTCTTGTAAGGATGGTAGGTTAACTCCACCTTCTTCAAAGGGAAAGTAAATATTTGTTCCAGTTGGTCGGGTGGGTCTCACTACCCCAAACAAAATTGCCATCATAATCTTTATTTTCCTCAGTGTGAAGAAGGTTATTTTTCCTTGGTTTATCCAGAATTTGATGAAGGCAAGCGCACATCTTCTAATGAGGACAAGTCGACCTGTCATTAACATCTTAAAGCTCGACCATTTACTGATCATATCTTTCAACTTATCAAGACATTAATGAAAGTGTTTTTGCCTCAGGTTTCCACCTGCCATAGGGAACCCAAGGTATTTGGTTGGTAATGTGTTGATTTGAACACCCACTAGGTCAGCTAAAGTGTTCCTATTTTGGCATGATTTAGAGAAGTAAATGTATGTTTTAGCCTCACTGATCCTCATCCCATAGACAACACTAAATTTGTCCAAGATTTCTTTAAGGGTCTGGTTGCTTCTAGCCCTACCTTTGACGAATACAAGGACATTGTAAGCAAATATAAGGTGGGATATCACCTCACATTTGCAAATTAAGCATGTTCTCAATAGTTTCCTACTGAAAGCTTCATTAATCTTCTTAGTCAGACCTTCAATGTGATGCACCGGATAATTGTAGTTTTTACATGCTATTTATTATTGATTTCTATGCACTGTCTATTAATTTTCATATTAATTTGTGCATTTTTTACTATTATTAGTGTGCTATACTTAATTGTAGCAAATAAATGCAATATTATTGTTCCTGAATGATTTACTATATTTCAAGAACTTATGTTCAATTTTTTA
Source organism: Alisma plantago-aquatica (assembly GCA_963693085.1). NCBI lineage: Eukaryota > Viridiplantae > Streptophyta > Magnoliopsida > Alismatales > Alismataceae > Alisma > Alisma plantago-aquatica. The sequence goes on from OY856410.1 coordinate 1,267,402,550, forward strand.
GGATTTCAGGTAAGTCTACACAAATCTACATAGCTCGATACTACTGACTTTATCATCAGTGGTACTAATACTTGCTCAGAGAGGAACGTGTTAAACTCGAGAACTCTCAATAGTACCGAAACCGAAGTCAATACTACCGACAACCTTACAAGGAAAATTTAGAAGTTTATGAGAAATATTCTTACTATCAACTTCAACTTGGTAATACTGATAAACCCACAGGCGACCACAACTATTGAAGGCGTCAATAGTATTAACACCCTGTCAGTAGTACCGACACGGCGGGATCAAGCAGATCTGAAAATCAAGTTTAATCTAATAGTTGGCAATTAATGGTTCCCTAAGTCACTTGTATGACTTAGGGGGATTTTGGTCAGACCTAATTATCTCATTCTATTCTGTTGGACAATAGCTGAGAGAATGGATAGGAGAAAGTGGAGAAGAAAGCCACATTTTGGGAGACTCGGGCACCTCTAGTGGACAGATTTGCAGCCAGAAGGTAGCAAATCATCACGCTCATCAGAGGGGGTCATATGAACCATCTTCTTTAGGGTTTTTTTTAGTTTTAGTAACATTTCCCACGTTTTTCTTCTTCTCTCTCTTGTATTTGATAATGGAAACCATGCGGGGCTAAACCCCTTATTTCTTAGGACAGGGAGTAGCACGGTTATGCATTGTAATTGAATTTTATCCATTAATATATCTATTTCTCTTAATTTCTGGACTTATTTCTATGAAAACATCATGAACTATTCATGTTTGATCATCATAAATAGTTAATTAGATCTTTAATTGCTTTTAAAAGGGGATTAAAGGTTGAAAATTCATAGCAGTACATGTTTTATATCGGCCCTTGAGAATGGAGGTTTATGAATGTAAGGAGATTACCCAGAATTTTTGATAAAGAACCTAACTAATAACACAATCATTACAAGAGTGGGATTAGTGCTAGTTTAGGTAGTGAATTACGTCATGAGAGTAGGTAATTCTTACTACAGGTCTCTTGGTCTAGTGTTAGGAGAGATATTTTATGGATGATATGATGTTAATTGGAATTTTAACCAAGGTGAAATTGTAATCCCAAGGAACTAATTCCAATCAAGATCAAAACAGTAATTTTATATTTATTTTCTACATCTTAGTTAATTAAACCTTCAATCAAAGATTTCACTTGCCTAGTTGATCGTATTACAGTTAGTAGTAGATTTTGGATAATGCTTCCCTGAGTTCAATATCTGGGCCTCTTGAGGACTATATTATATTGATACGTACACTTGCATTTGACGTGTAGTTTGTTTGTATCAAGTTTTTGGCGTTGTTGCCCCAGAAATGGAAACTCCGACACTATGAGTGTTTTGATCGGCCACTCTAGGCCACACCTTTTATTTTCTTTTTATTCATTCCAAGCTGAATTTTAAATATCATTTATTTAATCATTAGTATCCATTCTAACATTGATTTTAACTATTTCAGGTACTAGTGTATGGTGCAAAAAAGAAGCACTGATTACGGAGCCTCATCACCACAGAGTGCCTTTTAAGAGGATTTCCTACATAGAGAACAGGAATACAGTGGATATGCACCATGATTGATTTAGACTCCACCCCTGAGACTCCAACACCTCCACCAGAGGAACCTGAATCAGCTCAAATGGCAAACTCAGTAGAACAACAGACTATTTGGGAGAAGATCAAGGCATCTTCCTCGACAAATCAGCTAAGTCCAATCAAAAAATAAGCTATAAATGTGGGTAGCTACAAGATTGATCTTGGTTTGGTGGCATTGGTCAAATCACAAGCTTTCCATGGCCACAATACTGAAAACCCAATGATGCTTTCGGCAATTTTGTTGAAAGTTGTGATATGGTAAAGATTGGCTAAGTGACGACAATTATAATATATCTAATTCTATTTCCATCATCACTGGAAGTCAATGCAAAGTCGTGGTTCTACAATCTGATGCCTGAGTCAATAGAAACATAGGAGGAGATGATAGACGCTTTATTTGAGCATTACTTCCCACCTCAAAAGACTAATATGTTGGTTAGAAAGATATACAACTTTAAGCAGTAGGCAGAAGAGTCTTACTCTAAAGCATGGAAAAGATATCAAAATATGTTAAGAAAGGTCCCCCATAATGGGATCGATCTGTATGGTCAAGAAAAGATTTTTATTATGGATTGCATCAAGGAGAGAGGAACACACTTGACAGTGGAGGAACATATTTCTTCCTCAACAACTAGCCATCTAGGTGTGATGAGATCCTGAAGAATATGGCTAAAAACCAGTCCTAGGGAGAAGAAATGGAACACCCATCATCCCTTAAAAGTGTTGGAGAGTCCAAGGTATGGGTGTAAACGGTGCAGGTATGGTGCGGGTCTGGCCATACCCATACCCATACCCATCTAATTTAGCGGGTCCGGTTTTAGTTCTAGACCCGCATAATACAAAATTTAGACCCACACCATACCTGTACCCACAATAATAGTGGGTATGCAGTGTGGGTATGCGGATAAGCGGTTCTATAAACATCACATTGTTTATGTAAGAAAAATGAGTATGTTCTATATATTTTAATACAATAAGGTATTTTTATTATATAGTATATTAACATGCAATAGTTATACTAGATAATGTTATATTTTATACACTAACACTAATTGAGTTAATTGTTTACATATTTCTAATCATCATCATAACATTTAACTTATGTAGAAAGCAATGTAATTTAGTAGATATTTAGATTTTAAGTTCACATGTGATGTTCATTATTGTAAGTAGAATAGTTCATTCTTAATTATATGACTAGTCTAAACCTTATTGTGGTTATAGTAGGATATAATCTCAAAACTTATATTAATTAGACTAGTAAAGTATGATATATATAACATATTATTTAAGTAGTTACTTATGTATAGGGGGTGCACGGGTCTAGCGGGTCTGGGTCCAAGCATACCCATTATTGGACCCACTTATTTGTGGGTCCAAGGGTATACGGGTCCAAGGGTATGTGGGTATAAAAGTTAGATCCATGATGGGTCTTTTAAGGGTTTGTATTTGTGGGTCTGCGGGTCTACATGTACCCATTTACAACCCTAGTCCAAGGTGATCTCAACATTGAATGGGAAATTGGACTTGATTGCTAAGAAATTATCTGCCAATGATGGGCTCTTATAGAGGAGAGGAAGAAGAGTGCATGTTCACACGATAATAGAATTATAGGGGTAGAGACTATTCCTAGAAGAAAGATACCAAATTTTCTTGGAAGGACCCCAAGAATTTCCAGTAGGACCCTTCACAAGCACATCATCAAGGAAATGCATAGTAGCATGAAAGAGGCCCTATCAAGATTGACCACATTGAGGACATGCTAGGAAAGTTGGACAGCCATAATGAAGTGCTCATTGGCTAGACCCAGAGGGAACTAAAGAATTAAGGAGCATAGATTCCCAATATAGAGACTTAGATCTCTCATATAGAAGTGGTAGTGGCTTCTTTGAAGAAACTTGGTCAACATGGGTTCCTGGGTAATACTGACATACCATTTGGAAATCAATAGGTCAAGGTGATGTTTCTTCATAGTGGCAAGAAAGTACTTAATGACAAACAGACCATCCCAGAAGCAAAGGATGCCACATGTGACACATGGCCGGAAGTGACTGCTGATATAACTGAGTCAGATACTGTAATAGAGGACAAGATGGTTGATGATGAAACTCATGAACCAGAGGAGACAAAGAAATAAGCGTATGTCCCACCTCACCAGAGGAAGTTGGTGACTTAGTGCCCTACCCAAATAGCTTAAAGGTGAACAAAGTGGATTGACAATTCTAAAAATTTCTAGACAGTTTTAGGAATTTGCATGTCAACATTCCTCTAATTGATGGAATTGAGTAGATTCCTTTGTACGTAAAATTTTTTAATGATGTGATCAATAGATAGGAGAATAGTTGTCTCTAATGTAGTGGTATTGAAGGAGCAGGTTAGTGCATTTATCTTGGGAAGTTTGTCACCAAAAAGGAAAGATCCAGGCTGCTTCAACATATCATGTTACATTGGGAAGACAAGGTTTGGGGAAACTTTGTGTGATTCAAGGGAAAGCATCAATCTGATGCCCTTAACTACCTTCAGGAAGATGGGTCCAAAAGAATCCAGAAGGAGCAATATGACCATACAGTTGGCTGACAACTCAGTGGTTAGGCCATATGGCATTTGTGAGGATGTTCTTGTTAAGGTGGATAGATTTGTATTTCTAGAAAATTTCATAGTAATGGAGATGCAATATGATTGTAGCAATGAACTACTACTCGGGAGGCCATTCCAAGCCACAACTGACATGATCTTGGAGATTGGCAGATGAATATTGACACTAGAGATCAAAGAAGACCATTTTGAAATCATTATGCCCGAGTCTACACAGACAACTGAGGAGAAGGCACAATGTCATCTGCTACAGTATGTCTAAGGAAAGATGTCTTTATTTCTTGGGAGGCTAATTCTAGATATGGCTCATGTGATGACATAGTTCACAAAGGCATGCTGGTTATTGACATTTTAGAGAACAAAAAGGAGATTTCATTGACAAAGGAAGTTTGGTATCCTGATGATGAATAGGAGGAGTATTTCCCAACAACAAGTTTTGAGGCGGCGTCTTCCACTCTAATGCAAGCATATCCACAATTACCTTTGAAGGCATGTCTTATGAATCTGATGGATGACTACATTCAAACTTGTTCTGTGGAGGGGTGTGTCTTGTTTCTCAAGGCATTACCATGCTACTACACCTGGCACTTTGAGGATGTAGGGCCACCTCCGCCACCATTGATCCTGTCTCTCCAGATCCCCCTGGATCTAGAGTTGAAGCCACTACCTCCACACTTGAATTACATGTTCTTAGAAGCAGAAGAGAATCTTCCAATCATCATTGACTTCATTGAGCATTAAGGAAGAGGATCAACTCCTTGTGGTTTTGAAAAACCACCGCGTAACATTTAGATGGTATATAGTAGACATAAAGGGATCTCCCCTAGTTTCTTCATGCACAAGATCAGACTAGAAGAAGGAGCCAAATTGGTAGTTCAACCTTAGCAAAAACTCAATCCTATCATTACTGAGGTAGTAAAGAAGGAGTTAGTAGAAATTTTATCTTCATGTATAATATATTCTATCTATGACTCTAACTGGGTTTGTCCAACCCAGGTGGTTCCTAAGAAAGGGGAGATAATGGTCACGACTAATTCAAATGATAAATTTATTTCTACTACGTTGGTTACTGGGTGGAGAGTATGTATTGATTACCCATGTTGAACACTGCCACTTTGAAAGACCATTTTCCACTCCCCTTTATCAATCAGATTCTTGAGCAGCTCAACAGCCACTCTCACTTTTATTATCTCGATGGTTATTCTGGATACAACCATATTTCTATCAAGCTACAACCAAGAGAAGTCCACCTTCACTTGTCCTTATGTCTCTTTCACGTATCGTTGGATGTCATTCGATCTTTGGCACGCACCGTCTAACTTTCAGAGATGCATGCTCACCATTTTTTCCGATATGGTGGAGAGATGTCTAGATGTATTCATGGATGATTTTTTGATGTGTGTGGAATCGTTTGAGGATTTTCTTGGCAATCTCAATATGGTTTTGAAAAGATGTGAGGACACTCACCTAGTTTTGAATTGGGAAAAATCTCACATGATGGTGAGTGAAGGGATTGTTTTGGGATACAAGGTGTCTGGTAAGGGAATGGAGGTCGACATAGTAAAAATACAAGTCATATCCAAGCTACCTCCACCATCATCAGTGGAAGGAGTTAGGAGCTTTTTAGGACATAACAAATTTTATCGACATTTTACAAAAGATTTTTCAAAAATCGCCAAACCACTCTATGAGTTATTGGAAAAGGATGTTGAATTTAATTTTGAAAAGTGATGTTTGAAGGAATTTGATGTGTTGAAGGAGAAAATGGTCTCCGCACCTATTGTCCAAGCTCCAGATTGGAACCAACCCTTTGAGTTGATGTGTGACACATCATATTACACAGTAGGTGTTGTTATAGGCTAACGCCAATACGAGGTCCCCACCATCATATATTATGCATATAAGATCTTAAATTATGCCCAATCAAATTACACAACCACAAAAAAAGAGCTATGGGTGGTAGTTTTTGCTTTAGAGAAATTTTGTCAATATTTGATAGGGGCTAAGGTTGTTGCTTGGACCGATCATGCGACAATCAAATATTTGTTGTAGAAGAGAGATGCAAAGCCTAGGTTGATTAGATGGATACTTTTACTAGATGAATTTGATATTGAAATCAAAATAAAGCAAGCACTGAGAATTTACTAACAAATCACTTGTCTATGCTTGAAAGGGTGGATGAAAGAGATATAGTTAGACCCATTTTTGAAGAATTACCAAATGAGCAGCTCTTTGCCATGAAAAGCAAAAATTTGTGGTTTGAAAATATAGTGAAATACCTAGCATGTGGAGAGCTTCCAGAGGATTGGGGATATCAGAAGAAGAAGAAATGCTTCCATTCCTTGAGGTATTAAATTTGGGATGATCTCATTTTACTCAAGCAATGTAGGGATGGTATTTTGAGGAAATGTGTGACAGATAGTGAGTTTGAGAGTATTTTGGCACATTGTCACTCCTTACCTACTGAGGTGCATCATGCCAGTTATATGACTAGATGAAGCTTTTTAAGGACACATATAGCTTTGTTCTTTATTGTGATGCATTTCAATGTGCAGGTAATATCTCCAGGAGACATGAAATAATGTTAAATGTTTTTCAAGAAATTGAGGTGCTTGATTCATGGGGAATTAATTTCATGGTCTCTTTCATGTCATCAAATTCTAAGTTATACATATTACTTATTGTTAACTACGTCTCTAAGTGGGTGGAAGCAATTCCAACCCACATAAATAATGCCCAAGTTGTATGCAGATTCGTAAAAGATCACATCTTTTGTAGGTTTGGGGTGCCTAAATTAATAATTTATGATGGTGGATCTCACTTCAACAGTAGGAACTTTGGTTCTCTTTTGAGCAAATATGGAGTGAGATACATGGTAGGTACTCCATATCACCCACAAACCCAAGGGCAAGTTGAGGTGTCTAATAGAGAGATCAAGAAAATTTTAGAAAATACAATCTCAACAAACAGCACTAATTGGATAATGTTGTTAATGATGCTCTTTGGGCATATAGGATAGCCTATAAGACACCTATAGGAACCACTCCTTTTAGGTTAGTTTCTGGGAGAGCTTGTCACTTACCCGTGGCATTAGAGAATAAGGCTAAATGGGTTGTAAGAAAATTAAACTACAACTTGGATGATGCATGGAGAAAAAGGATGTTAGAATTGGATGAACTAGATGGTCTTAGGTTTGACGCCTATGAAAATTTCATGATCTACAAAGAGAGAACTAAATAGATCCATGATCTCCACATCTTACCTAGGGAATTCACTTCGAGATAGAAGGTGCTTCTGTTCAATTCTAGGTTGAAATTACATCCTGGTAAATTGAGGTCTAGATGGAATGGGCCTTTTGAGGTGGTTAAGTCTTTCCCACATGGTGTCATTGAGATAAACAATGGGGCTGAGCCATTCCTTGTAAATGGTCAGTAGCTTAAGCATTACTTTGGGGGAGATTTGGTTAGAAAGGAAGAGGAGGTGAAGCTCTTTGAGATTCAATGAATTGATGTGCTTAGATCATCAAGCCTATGATTTAAAATAAGGGCGCTTGTTGGGAGTCAACCCAACCATCATTTTTTTCCTTACCTTCAAGCTTGTAGTTGCATAGATTTAATTTGCATTAAATTAGATTTTACGTAAAAAAGGACCTTGATCAATTTTGTGTGGTGTGGTGTGTAGGTTGAGAAACAGATAGTGCTACCGACAAAATCACAGGGACAAGGATCGAGTTTCATAAAACAACTCGGTACTATCGATGAGACAGTTGGTTGTATCGATGACATCACAGGTTGGGAAAGCACAATTTTAAGGAAACTCGATAATACCGACCCCATATTCGATAGCACTAAAATTTTGTAGAGGAAGGGGCCAAGTTCACTGATAAGGACTTAACACTACCGACATTGACTCGGTAGTACTGATGAAAATTGAAGTCCCAGGTTTGAAACACTGATATCCCACTCAGAAGCATCAACAATTTTGAACGACTCAGTACTAGCAACACAAAGTTGGTAATATTAGCACATGAAGACCAGAATCCACGGGAGAGCCATCGATGATTGAGACTTTTCACATCTGTCGGTTGGTACTACCGATCTGTGGAACAAGTCGGTACTAACGACACATGGTGATTTGCGTCTACCAAGATCGATGAACGAGGAGCGTCGCTATTAACGGCTGGTACAAAGTCACCCAAATTATGGAGGAAAATTTGTACTACTGACTTTCTATCGGTACTACTGATGTGACAACGAGGGCGTGTTTGAATTCTATATAAGGAGGGGTTGAGTTTAGTTTTTCTTCACACCTCCTCCAGTAAGTTCGTACAAGCATCTCTAGGTGTTCCGAGTCTATGCTGAGCATTCTTTTTATACATCCCCTTCTTTTACCAAAGTGATGGCATCCAAGAGAGGTGCTTCTTCATTGGTGGGAATGCTACGTTGATTCCCAAACCAACCTGCATCACTCACCCCAACACTAATCTGAAGAAGATCTATGAGGAACTGATGAAGAGGGAGATAGCTAGGACATGGTATAAAAACTGTGCATTCATCACCTCCTTGGGCTTCTCTAAGAATCTCTGCCAAGTCTGTGAGCACCAAGGGTTGGTGGGTGATCATCTGTTCTTCAATGACTGGATCACTTTCCCAGAGCTCATTTGTGAGTTCATGGCTTTGCTGGAGATATGTTGCATCCTTAAGCATGGGGATGAAAGGAGGGAAGGATGCATCAACTTTTATCTCTTCAACACCAAATTTCAAATGGCACTATGATAGTGTAATGCCATCTATGGGTGGCCAATGGGTGAAGAATTCTTTGTACCCAACAACTTTGACTTCAAGGGTGCATGGGAGCTTTTAGCAGAGGTGTCAGAAGGCTACCAAATCAGCTGGCATACAAACTCCATCACTGATATCAAGCATCCATTTTCTCACCTCCTTCATCACTTCCTCACCAATACTATCTTTGCCAAGTCAAGCCAGGGGCAGGGGAAGACTCAGAGGGTGAATCTCTACTTCCTCTACAAGCTGCTAGAGTTATTTCTTTAATTTAAGAAAATTAATAAAAGAAATAGAAATATATAATAATAAGTTTTAATTAAGATAAAAAATATATATAATCAATTTCATTAAAATAGATATATAAAATCAAAATAGAACCTGATCTAATTAGATGTTAAAAATAGATTAGGGAAGAATGTGGACTTTGGCTTTTTCTTCCTCTAACACATGATTTCGGTAAAGAGATTGGTGAAGAGGACTCCTCTTATCCATTTTGGAGGATTGATCACTCCAATATGGATCCTTGAAGGTTTCTTCCCAGTTAGAATTGAAGCAATTCAAGAGATCCAACCTCAACATGTGCAAGGGGACAGCGTACGCATGTTGTATAGTGGGAGGCCAGTATAAGGAGAGGGAGCTCCCTGATTCAGTATTCGACTTGCAAGGACTCTACCCCATGAGGTGGCTTGTTAGAGACTCAAAAGATTATGAAGAAGAAGACAATGCTAAGGAAGAACAACAATAGGAGCATATTAAAGAAGAGGAGGAGGTGGCCACCATCCCTATCACAATAAGGTAGGTTCCCCATAAGAAACTGAGACCATATGGAGCCTCTAGTTCTTCTGCTCCAAGCCTTCACAGGAAGATGGTCCATACTCCATGGAGGGCATGTATAGAATGCTACAAGAGATACAACAAGGGCAGCAGTAGCAGACTACTACATTGGAGGGCATCCATGATGTCAAAGGACAACTCTACCACAACCAGCAGACGGTCTTTGAAAATGAGGGACTTCTCTTGTCCAACCAAGAGAACATGCACACACACCTACAGCGGATAGAGAGCTATCAGTAGCCATTCTTTGACAATTACTAGAGCCATGGCTACTTTGGTGGTTATCCACAAGCTCCAGAGATGCCACTGCCATCCCAAACATTCCATGGGAGCTTCTATCCCTATGATCCTACCATGCCACATCCTCCACCCATGTGATCGATACCCCTATTCCACCTCTTAAGTGTGATTTTAATTATGCAAACATAGTAAAGTTCAAGCTTAGGGGGTGATGGAACAACTCTATCCTTAGGTTTTTATTTTTATTTTAGTCATTATTTACTTTTTAGCTTTTATTTTTCCAAGTTGTAGGATCCATGATCTATCTAGTGTCATAGTGGAACTTAATTCATGGTTCATGTCATTGTCATGTGATTTTGGGTGTTTGCAATGGAAATGAAAAAACAAATTGGCTTAGTTGCAAATTTTTGGAGTTGCACTGCCTAGAAGAAGTGCATGGGATAGTCAGCTTAAGGACATTTGATATGAATGGACATATTAATTATTCATGTAATGTGAATGACAATGGCGTTTGAGACTAAATTGACCAAGTAATCAATGGGATCTTAAATTGAAATTCAAGAAAGAAATCCTATGGTTACCCTGTACACATGTCATTGGAGAGGGACATATCATAGTTCATGAAAGGCATCATGTCTTAATTATGTGATTCCATCCATTTCTCACTCATTTTGACCCACCACCTTGAGATGATCAAGTAATTTGGTTATTTCCTTTTGCTTGCATTACATGGAATAATACGTCACATGATAGTAGTTTTTTTTTCATTAGTTGCAAACTGAAGAAAAAAAATATACATAACCAATTATTGTGCATATCATCTAGTTCCTTAACAATAAAAATTACATGTAGAATGCATGCATTTTCATCATTGATTTTATCATCATGTGGTTACATTATTTTCTTATAAAATAATGTTAGTATGTATGCCCATAGAGACAATCATATGATGATTGTGATGGCATAACATGTAAATGATTTGAATAATAATAAATGCAAGATTCCAATTTATCTTGTTTAATTCAATTATGAGATAACGATGTAACATTTTAAATGTATAGAGAATTATATTACTCAATGACGTATGTATTCAAGTTACTACCCTTGTGGATGAGATCATACAGATCTTAAGAGCACATATACATATTCTCATTATGTCCTTGATCGATTGTTATTGTGGAAGGTTGGTTGACAAAAATAACACATAAGATCAGAGTGTGGATTGGTTGATGACAGAATCACATTAGTCATTATATGGCAATATCAAAACCAACACATAGTACATGTTAGAGAATAGTGAATTGAATAGACCCACCATGAGACAGACACATGAAAGACATCATCATGGAAGTCATAGTCAGCTCTCAAAGTGATGGTGGTGGTTGTGGTTCTTAGACTTGAAATCACTACAATCATCACATGTCGTTGGGTACACTTTGACATCATCAAATGTAATCCTGAACATGGGTTGTTATAACAGTGATGATTGGGTGACTTTGACATGTGGGGAATGACTGTGAGTGATAGAGATGGTATTTGTCCCGCCTACCAGAGTATGATATCCAAGGCCTCTTGATTAGCAAGACTGAGAAAAGTATGGCCATATGTGTGTGAGTCAATATGTGATATTGAGCTTACATGTATCTCATGCAGTCTGCTTTGATTCAAGAAAAAAATATTGAATAATAATGAGGATGACTGCTACATGCCTCTAGTTCAATCTGGATATTAGTGACAAGGAACTATATAAGCACTATAACACCATACATAGATTGTAGGTTGAAGTTGCTCCCCAACTTTCCCATTCACTTGGGTAGAACTGATGTGCGACTAGGTACCAATCATTGCCTTTGATGTCATAAGTTGTTATGGGTATTCACTTCAGATGTGATATGGGACATATAGGGTCGCACACATAGGAACTCATCTAGAAGAGGAGTTTGATCTTGAATGACAATTGGATTGATTACTAAATAGTTAAGGTACTCAATTCATGCTAAAAATCAGCTGAATGTGTTGTCTCTACTTCCAGATGACCATCTCACAGAGTGAGATGACCGTTTAGAGTACCAAAAGACCGGCTCAAGAGTTGAGATGGTCGTTTGAAACTTTAGGCTGATTGGAAAATGAATTGGCTTAATTTTTCTTCGTGAACTCACTGGTTCAAGTTGTTGAATCGATTGGCTTGGCTCGAATCACCAGATGGACATCTGGGTGAGCAAGACGGGCATCTCACATGGGTGAAACGGATCGGTTGAGCGGAATGAAGGTTTTGGATGTTTCCCAAACTTGTTTTGATTGCACATTATTTGTGTTGTAAGGAATTAATATGTGATATTAATTGGAATCAATTTGCCAAATTTGTATGCAATTGAGAAATAGTGAGATGATCGCCTAGTAGTACGAGATGACCATCTCACATACTAGATGATTGTCTGGGTGTGACAGACAACTATCTCACCTGTCGTAGGTTGTTAAATTTCCATAATTGTTACAAAAATTTGAGATCTTTCGGTCCCTTCCAATCCTACAAAGACTTGGAACCCTGGCCCTGGCCTCTACTATAAATAGAAGGGTATTGGGGGCTTCACTAAATACAACACAGACAATTGAGAATCAGTTTCTCTAATAATTATTGTCCTCTCTGGTTGCGATAACCATGAGAGCCCAGGAAAGCCCTACCCGACTAGGGAGGGATAGCTAAGGGATACAAACAACTGAGGATCATTGTTGTGAGAGAGAAGGTTGGTGACTAGTACACCAATGGGAGGGAAAATCCTTCCTGTCCATTCTACCAGGACAACAGGAGTTCTAGTTGGTTTGTGTGGACTACTCTAGAGGCAAGAGTCCTTTGTCTACTGCTAGGAGGGTAACATCAACTCACAGTTCATGGCAAGATTTGAGGAGTCGTTGTAGTAGTTGTCTAAGTCTGTCTGTGGAGGATCAGTCAGACAAGTCCCAGTGCAACCATGAGTTGCACAGACACCGTCCTAGACATAATATACATCTACATCGATGAGGATTGTGGCTGGACTTGCTCCAGGACCATGTATATCTTCATGAAATCATCCATCCCATTGTATAGTTAGTGACACGATCTACTGGTTAACGAGAAATATGTCAGATAATTTTTTTAGCTACCTATCTGATGCCATATTTCCTAACCGTGATATCAAAGCCTCGTCAATTAATTATGTTTTGGATAATCAAATAGGATCAAATTTTGGTTTTATCGAGTTTATTTATTACATGCGATGAGAATATTTAAATTGGTTGATGTGCACGTCTACCTTATCACCGCATAATAACCCAAATGAATATATATATATATATGAAAGATATGATATAAATGCAATTTACATGTGTCGCCATAAAATCAATTCTGATGGTGGATGTGATGAATGGTTATGGTTGAAACCCCAGATCTGTGTGTGCATGGTTATGGTTATTTATTCCTATTGTTATTAGGTCTGCATACTGAGCCTCTATCTCCTTTACAAATGTAAATTAAAGTTCCTCTTCATATTTCCCCTCGAATTAACTAGAGGTTTTCCCCATATACAATTTAATAAGAAATAGGATAGTTTTAACTTATGTTTCAACATGAGGTGATAATCTGCACAAAGGCAAAATGAGCGGCTCGTGAGATGATCTGATCGACATGAGGACTAAGGAGGTCAGACGATAGGAGGACAAACTAATTGACTAGTGGCCCAATCGACCGGCTAGAGGTATCCAAATGTTTCTTGGACCTGAGAACCAGATGACCGCTTCAAAAGATCCCAATTGGTCGACCAGGAGGTGATCAGACCGGTTTAAGAGTTGAACTGATCAACCCAGATTTGTTCAAGCATAGATCTTCACTAACAATAGGTTGCATGTGATGTGGACCATATGTCGTAGTAATTCCTTATGGCTCCAAGGTATTACATTATTATGGCCATAACCATTGCTTGTGTATTTTATTTATTTTATGTTCTCATTTGTGGTTATAGTATGTATATGATACATACTATATATGTGGTGATTGGATAAAGTATATGTATTTATACATATAAAATCCATCAATGAAAATATTAAGTCTAAGATTCCTTTCATTAGCAATACACATGAAAAACTTGATTGACCAAGCATAGATTTGCACAAAGCATGGTGTGTCATCTATCTCATAGAAGTTTGATGGTAGATATGTAGATTTTCACAAAGCATGGTGCATATTTATCGTATTGGCTATTGGGTTAGTCTTAACTAGTGAGTTGGAGAGCCCAAGCCTAGAGGCATGAAGATGATTATGGCAAGGAGTTGTGCATATCATCTATTTAAGAGTTACATATGACGCAATTGGCATGATGTTTCCGACGAGAAGTAGGTCAGGTGGTCACAGCATGGGGCCCCTCACGAAGGGTCTCGGGTTCGAATCCCCCTGGTGGTGTTGTTCGGAATTGTTTCTCCCATAGCACAGTCAGCCTCTGCATGACTTAATGGGCTATGCTCTTTACGACATGGGGCTGAGCTCCCCAGGTTAGGTTGGGAGAAAGCCTTACGAGTCTCCTGGGTTACCAAAAAAAATTGGCATGATGTCCTACCTAAATCGTCAGGTTGTGGATAATCGACAAAATTTGACTCATGCCTTGATGAAATATGGATCTTATCCCACTAGAATATTGTACGCTACAATTTTTCGAAATGATATTGATGGCTATGAATTCAAATAAAATACTAGGAGTGATAGTTAATTAAATACCTAATTAATATCATCAAATTATCAAAGAAAACCAAATAAAAAATGTTTTGAAAAGTTGCAATATTTCTTTGTAGAATCCAATATCAAACACAAAACATGTACAAATTGTGATCACTACTTTAGAAGGAAATAAATGGGATAAAGTTCCACAATTGCTTAAGGACTATGAGAAATGTTCTCATCAATGAGAAAAATCTCTGAGTCCTTGATAGACCAATGTCAGAAGAACCTACTCCAAAGGCTCCTAAGGCTAAATGGATGCTTATTGCTAGCATGCCAGTGATGTCATAGACCTTTGAATACCTAATTCTCTATTGTATGAACTATGAGTTGCATGAACAACATGAAAACATGCACATTCTCGAGATGGTAACACATCTTAAGAATCATGTAAAGCATATAAGTTATAATGTCTCCAAAATGCTAATTGAGTGTAAACTAACAAAGACAGGTCTAGTAGAACCCCATGTGTTCAATATGATTGAACATGTGGAATGAGTGGGATTTCTTTTAGGTCAAGAGTTGACCATGAATATGATTATGAAAACATTGCATGAATCATATTGTTAGTTTATCAAATGTTTGGCATGTTGATGCCAAAGCAAGGAAGAAGAAGGAAAAATCCGTGATGATGATCAGTGGAAGTAAGCCCAAGGGAAAAGGCAAGGCTAAGAAGTGTTCTAAGGCTAAGATTAAGTCCAAGTTTTCCACATTCAAGTTATAGAGAAGGGTAAGTGTAAAGAAATTTGCCCTTTTCACTTAAAGGATGAAGTGACACCAATGTCACTTGTATGAAATTTAGAAAGGAATTATCCTCTTCAAAGAGGATCTCAGCAAGAAGATAGAGATAAAGATCTTGTGATAGCCTGGATTTTTCTCTCATTCAGTTTCTATACATCTTGACTCATTAAATGCCCTTCTGAACTCAATAACATCCCTCACTCTCAATTTGATGACTTGAGTCACTTTATGCCCAATTGATGAGTTGGATTTGATTAAATATCACTTTGTACTTATATATGACTTTAATTTTGGTTTCGAACTAAGCGTCACATTTATCATATATCATCAACTTTCAACCAAAATTGAACCACTTCAATACACTCTCCTTGTTATAAGCTATTTTTCAAGATGTAGAGGATTCAATTAGGAATAATTGTTCACAATTTGCCTTAATCGGACATCCAGATCCCAAGTTATGGACCTTTGAAGTTTGGGTCAATTACATGTGTTTTTTGGATTGTATTCGATTTGTGACCCAATTGGGCCTAAAATCGGCGCCTGCCCGCTAGCCGTTTTCCTTTCCTTGGTGATCCATTAATGTCCTCCTCACCCAATCACACCCCTCCCCCTTTTTGTGATGAGCTTTCTTTTGATCCATCAGATCTTACTAGCAAGGATTGAGCCTCAGATCCAACGGCTGATATAGTTTCCCCTGCATCTGTACGAGGAGCAGCACATGAGGTGCCAGCCTCCACCTACCAAGATGTCGAGCACCACCTCTCAACCCTAATCCTTTCCCTTTTATACTCAATTTTGCTTCTTTTCTCCTTTCCCTTGATTTCTTTCTCATTTCCCCTCCCTTTCGAGCCCTACCTCACACCCCAACCATCTCCAATGGTTGGCGCCTTCACAGAGCTGCCTTTGGGGCTTTGTGCTTCAAGGCGCCTCAGCAGCAGTTGAGGGTACCATTGCATCTGTCCAGGAGAGGCAATCTTGGGCGGCGATTTTTCTGAGCTTCAGGTCCTTCTTGAGGAGAGATCGTGGGAGCTCCAACAACCACTTGTGGTAGCAGTTGTCATGCTTCTACCTATGAGATTGCACAGGTCCAGGGCAGACGAGCAACCCCCAACGATGGCCAGCAACCCGCCATCGCGTGTTGGCTATCGACTGGGATGGCGGGTGACCCGGCATCAAGCTCCTGCTGGGAGGCAATCAATCATGGAGGGCCATGTCACTCGTAGGCCCCACGCATAGCACGCAAGTGAGGTGGATAGAAGCAACCATCCTATCAATTTTTGACGCTTCGGAACGAGCAATAAATAAAATGTAACACCCTATGTCCCTGTCCCTATAATTTTGATGTGATTTCTTCTAAAATCCATATCTTGTGCATGCTTTGTCCTAACGTGGCATATAATATATGAATTTTGACCTTCTCAACGAGATCAATTCAATGAATATAGTTTCAGGACCTAGTTCTTCTCGTACTTCTATTGGTATCTCGAAATATATGCTTTTGATGTCTTTTATGATGTCTTATGCTTTTGAATGCATGATCTTGATGTTTTATGTCCCATAACCTAATGTTAGCCTAATATAAATATCTTGAATAGCTATATGCATCATGATTCAGACCTTATTCATTTTGTGCACATTAAAATAGTCTTATGTTATGAAATGACCTAAATGGGCATATATGTAAAAGATCCCTTCTTTTATGTTGTAACTTGTACAAGTGTGATTCCAATAACTATGATTGTTCTAAATTAGTATATTTCACCCTCAATTTCTATCCTTTCTATAATGACCCTTCTTGGACACTAATGATGTTCTTGTTATTCTTAATGTGTCCTAATATGGTCTTGTGTGCCCTTTTGAGATGAATGTTAAACTTTATGCTTTCATTGATCAAAAGCTATTAAATGACATTTATATGGCCTGAAATTAGTAACCTTTAATGCCTTGTATCCCTGTATGTCTTGTGGAATGTTCTTGTGCACTTATGTGGCTAAAGGCCTTAAAGTTGACTTGATATATGATCTTGTGTGCATGTTGATATCTATGTCCCTAATCTTATGCAAGTTTTTCTCTAACGATCATCCATGTTATATAATGATCTCAAATTAGTATGTTAGTGAAGTTAATGACTCCTAGCTCAAGTAGACCCCATCTATACTCTACTAATGACAATTTGCATGATTGTAACTCAATATGACCAGTATGCCAATGTTGATGCTCATGTTGACTAAGGTTGCTCAAATCTATTAATTGCTTTATTTAAGATCTTAGAAATCTAAATAATATATCCATGATCTAGTTGTGATGTGTCACTCTAGTGCTAATGAACCCATAACGTACTATGTTAATTGATAATGTCTATGCATGACCTAGTTGAGATATTGAAATCAATGATGAAAGATATGATACCTAGACATAGGTGACACATCCAATCACCATGTTTATGATTAATGAGACCTAATATTGATGATATTAATCCAATTGTATGCACTTGTAATCTCAGGATCTCTTGGTTGAATCAATTACCAAGATCTACACAAGTTTGCTATATTTGGTCTCCTAAATCAATGGTTAATCTTGTACTCTACTTGCAAAGTATGTGTTCCTCTTGACCCTACTATAATATTGGCTTGCTTGTATGTATGCTCATATGAATGCTTGGCTACTTACTTACTTGCTTGATCTAGTGTTCCTATGATTGTTACTTTCATGTTTGAATATTCTATGTTGACATACCTTGAATACAATATACATGAATCCATTATGCAACCTAATGTTGACATACTGGATAAAGGAACCTAAAACATGCTTTGTATAAAATGATATCATCAAGTTTTCTTGCTTTGTTTTTTCTTCTTGACTATGATCATGTTTTTAGACAAGCAAGTTTTGTATTATTCTTAAACTATTTACATGCTTTTTCATAACGTACTTAATGCTTTAGCATTAATATGTTTTGTTTATCAAATTTTTAGTTGCCAATTGGAGATTTGTTGCACTCAAGGCACTACTCTATGAATGATACACCAATGGGATGTTAGAAATGAAATGGGTACATGTCTCTATCTCCTTTAGTATCTCATTATCTCTTTTGTTTGTTATTGCCTTTTCATATATATAGCTTGTGTGAAACTATGTGCCATTCTATGTATGGGTGCCCAATCTCTATTGCCACTAACTCTGTAGTCATTAGGGGTAGGAGGAGGGTAACAAACAGTTCTGTGATAGATCTCCACTTTAGGATTTGAGAAAAGGTAATCTAGAACTGTGCAGAGTAAGGGTTGTTGCCTTTACAGTTGGGAGCTGTCATTCATGGGCACATAATAGAATTGGTGAATTGCTATTGTGTACTTGCCATTGATGAAAAGGATATGTTTTGTATGACAAGAACATTATGTTTCATTTTAAAAGATATGATATTTTATGGAAATGCCACATGTCTTACAAACTATACTTGATAGTTATAAAGACAAATGTGTATGACACATATACTGAATGACTTGATAACTCAAAACCTATAGCACTGTCATCTAGAGTGCATAAATGAGAAATGCATTTCTAGAATCCATATGATGGTTGTCTAGACTCTTTTGGTTATGTACACAATAGGGACATGCATGTCTTATTTGTTGTGCCATATGACACAAGCATCTTTACTAGATGTAGTGGGAGATCGACTATTCCATTAGAACTAGTACATACTGATATACATAGACCTTTTAGAATGAATGCCAAAGGTAGTTACAAGTACCTCATTATATTTACTGATGTTCTCAATAGATATTTGTATTCAATGAAATACAAGTATGAATCTCTTGAAGTGTTCAAGAATATTATGAATGAAGTACGTAACTCACTTGGTAAAGTATTAAGATACCTTGATATGATCGATGTTGAAATACGTAAACCAAGTGTTTGAGGACCTTCTGGGAGATGATGATAGTGTATCATGATTAACTCTACCTGAAACACAATCATAATGTATCATTAGAGTGTATCAAAAACAAGGAATCCCACCCTATTATGTCATGGTGAGATTATCAATAAAATCTAGTTGATCTTATAATTTCTTTTTGGCACATGCTAGACACTAAACAATGTACCATCTAAAATTGATTCGAAAGACATCATATGAGATATGGCATGGGAAGTGTCCTGATATGTCTTTCATAATTATTAGGTTTGAAAGCTTGTATAAGAAAAATAGTTTATTAAAAAGCTTTATCCACAAATCACATGAATGGTATCTTGTTGAATACTACTTATATTCTAACCCAACAACAAAATGTTTGTTGTTAGGATGGATGAATTCCCAAATGGTAATTAGTTCCAAAGGAATCAGTGGGAGAAAAAGTAGAACTCAAAATGTTTGATACAAATGAGAAAATGTCGAACCTAAAGAGGTACAATAGGAAAAAGGAAAATTACAAGTTGTTGTGGAATCTCAAGTGTCTTATGTAAACATATAACTCATAGTTCCAGTATAACATGCCTTGATATTGTAATATCTTATAACTATAAAGGTGGTGAGTTGATCATAGAGATGAGTCAACAACCTACCTAGAAACTATTGGGGGATAAAATTTGAGAAATGGCTTTAGGCCATGGGATCAAAGATGGACTTTGTGTAAACCAACAAGGCATGACCTTGTTGGATCCACCTGAAGGGGTGAAACCCATAGGGTGCATTTGGTTTTTTTAAATAAGACTAACATGGAGAGGTAAATTGGTTGCAAAGAGTTTCAAACTATTTCAAGATGTTGAACGTGATGAAGTATTTTCACCAGTTACCATGGTTAAATCCATCTGGATCATGCTTGTTGTTGCAACTTAGTATGACTGTGAGATTTGGCATATGGATGTGAAAATCACATTCCTTAGTTGGAATAATTAATAGGATATGTACATGACACAACCTAATGGTTTTATAAATCCATTAATGCAAATAAAGTCTCTAAGATAAAAAGTCAATCTGGGATAGAAACAAGCATCTCATAGAAGGAATCTTCTATTTGATAAGACAATCAAACGGTTTGAGTTGAGTCAGAATGAAAATGGAATATGTGATTATAAAAGATTTCATTGGAGCATATTAGTAGTCCACATAATGATGGGGAATAACATCCTTATCCTATAAATGTTAAAACCTAGCAAGGAGAGTACCTCTTATATGAAGGGTTTAGATGAAGCATCCTATATGATAGTAATCGAGGTCTATAGAGATAGATCTGGAAAGCTTTTTAACCTAAGTAAGAGAATTTACATTAGTAAGATGATGTAGGGTTCAGCATGAAAGACTCAATGAGAGAAAATGTGTTCATGTTCCATGGAGTTAGTCTCTCAAAAGCCTAGTGTCCCAATTCTTCTAAAGAATATGAACACATGGATAGATCTTAAATGCAATGTTATGTACTTATTTCATTATCTGGTATGCATTGGACATGACGAGAAGATATCCAATAATCTCATATGGATTGGACATGATGAGAGGATATCCAGTCATCTCATATGTATTTGACATGATGAGAAGGCATATATATACCTACCTAGCAATCTTGTATGTGTTAGACATGATGAGAAGGTATATGTTAGATACCAGTGAGAGTCACTAAGCTACCATAAAAAACATCCTTATGTTCTTGTGAAGCACTTAAAGGATTGGTTCTGTGACATCCCGCTATCACACAGATAATGAAATGCCACACAAAAATGTGTGGAACCGTCATAAACATCGTATTACCAAGAACACGGTTTAATTAAAACCGATTTGCAGAAAGCAGATAAGAAAGGAACTATTACAACCAAATCCACATCCTGTAAGGAAATATGTTATATAAATATACATAAACTTGATACGTGTTCACAGCTCATAGGATCCAGTTGTCTCATAAGCATAAAGAGTTCACCACCTGTTTAAATACAAAACAGACCACATTAGGCCAACAACGGGATAAACAAGCTACATCAACTATACATCGTGAAACCTCATCAAAACAGCTCCAAGGACCTGAGAGTACAGGGATGACACTAGGACTCTACTACAAAACATCCAATAACAGCAGTAGCATATCCAACCTTGCTTTCTACTGTTCTTCTGGCTGCTCAGCCGCAACCTCACGACCACCACCATGTCTAGCTTGATCACCTAAAAAGGTTTTAAACCAACGGGGTGAGACACATAGTCCCAGCGAGAAACATAACCCCCACCGAAACTATAAAACCTCAAAAGGGAGCTATAATAGATCAAACAGGTAACTGATATAAGCAGATCATATATAAGCAGCATACTGAGTAGATCTAACTTGTTATAACATCTTACCAAGATATTCGGGAGGTACATAACCAGATATTTCTTATGGAACATGATTGACAAGATAAGTTATATAAGAACTTATCATAAGATATGAGAAACACATAATTAACCTCAAGATATAACTAGGGAAACTATACAAGCAAGGCCTCAACCAATGTTTCATGTTTTTCCCTAAGCAACATATACTATACGGCTGGACTACAATTTAGTATGCCATGAGGAAGTGAGTCGTACCACTCAGATCCAAACCTACCACCGCTTGGTCGCAATCGATTTCCATAAAAGGTCGATGGGAGAGCCAGATTCCACGACCTCACTTCCCTTGTGGTCAGTGCACAAGAACCAACAAGCAGGATCGCAGTCTCATGCTTTAGTAGCCTCAACCACATACGGTCAGGCTACCCTCTGCCTAGCCCACCTTGGTATAGCTATCAGCACTAGAAAACTGAGCCACGGGCCTGTTCACCATGCTCCATCATCACTGAGCCATGGGCTTGTTCACCATGCTCTAACCACACTGAGCCATGGGCCTGAAACTGTGCTCGAAACATGCACTACTACTTAGGGTGTAGGCGCACCCTACATATTCAACAATATGTGTTCCAGGTCAACCCTTAGGAGAACCTGTTTCACCATCACCAAACTCCTTATGATGATGGATCTTTGGCTAGGGCAAACTACATGAAATATTCATCTGTAATTAATTAACATATTTTAAGTGGATTGCAAGATTCAACCAAGTTATGTAACATGTAAACTAAAACAAAAGTAAACAATCATAGATCTCATTATCATGTGTTACATTGTCACGAAGGCCTTCAGTGCCATCGACGTCATCCTGGTCCATCACAGGGATCCAACGTCACATGTTACCACTTGGCCTCTTGTCAATCATCAAGATCCATC
This sequence comes from Alisma plantago-aquatica, assembly GCA_963693085.1. NCBI lineage: Eukaryota > Viridiplantae > Streptophyta > Magnoliopsida > Alismatales > Alismataceae > Alisma > Alisma plantago-aquatica. The sequence continues at coordinate 1,267,425,314 of OY856410.1, forward strand.
TCAAGGATCAACATCACAGGGACCAGATCCCATCATCAAGGCACACATTGCCATTCCATGGGTAACACCCATCATATATCACTGGGTTCATCATAACCCTTGATGTTCCACATCATATTACTATCATGCCATTACCATGGCCTCATCGTACAACTGCTATGTGCATGGTTAGCATAAGCATAGAGGCACAATTATATTCATACAAGGAAAATTTACAACTCCTTACTTTATTCTGAGAGTCAACCATGCAATATACATGAGTGTATCAAGCATAATATCCTCTTATACCAAAGCATAACGAGCATTAGGGTTACCAACCGAACACAAGGTACAACCCTCACTAAAGGTTTATCAAGTAAGGAACAACCCTCACTGAAGGATACCACGACCCTTACTAAAGGCACAACGTCTCTCACCAAAGAGTTTGACGCCCAACACTGTATCGGTTAATAGCTAAGAACCAATCTATAATTCCCCAGGCGTACAACATCATATCAGGCGGGCAATGTTGCATTGTGCAACCTGCATCTTGCAACGCCCGGAGGTGGGCAACATTGTGACGGGCAACGCACCTACAGGGGTAATGGGAAACATTATCCAAGAGGGTGTCGTGCAAAGCAGCATGGCCATGTTGTCCGACACAACACCCCAACATCCAAAACAACCCCATATTGACTAAGGGAACAACTCCAACGTCCAAGCTAGGGTCATATCGGCCAAGGACATATCGCCCAACTGCTAGGGTTAGGATCCATGTCGGCTAAGAACCACATGACCTATCGGGCAAGGTACCAACATGCCATGACACCCAACACAGACCATCTAACGCCCAAGGCACATCCCTATCGGCCAAAGCATATCACCCAAACTCAACCCTGGAAAAATGATATCGGGCAAGGGTCCAAAGGTCAGGATGGATTGGTCATCTTCAACCTCAAGACTACCACCAAGAAACCCTATTAGATCAAAAGAGTTAGCTCACATCTCAACAACCAAGTGAGAGGGTTTTTGCACAACTTCCATCACATATCAGGCAGCAAGGTGGGTCATCACCATATCGGCCAACCTTCCAACCTCAACTAGGTGAAGACCACCCAAAGTCTCACCTCTCAAGTCCATGGTAAGGGAGGAGTATTGCCCAAGCAACTAGAGCATAGACTCACCTCTCAATGACTAAGGAAGAGAGGGGTTTTGCTTATACCACTAGAGCTCAAGCTCACCTCTAAAAACCAAAGTGAGAGAAAGGGATTTTTCCCCAAGAACACACCACACGCACCATGGAGTTGGGAAACCCTAGTCCAATGGTTCATCTAACAAGGTCCAATAACACATCTAAACAACATAACCATATCATCATATCCCACAATGTTAAGGGCACATACTAGAGCAAAGATATTACTAATAAGATAAGCATGGCCGATTAAGATTTCATATAAAGAAGCAACATGAAGAGAAGGTAATATAGCTAGGGTAGGAGTTATGTAACCTGCCTTAAGCACAGTCCTCAAGCTCCAATCTCCAACACAAGAGAAGAAGAGGGATAAGCTAGCAAGGTGTGTCGCCCAAGACACCAGCTGTATCGGCCACCACTTGCTCCTTTCTACTCTAAGATCGGCCACTAAAGGAAGGGAAAGCAACTAAAGGAACCAAAGAGTCCTAGAAAGTAAGGGGGGTCGTTTATATACTAAGGGGTGAAGGGGATGAGCAAGACAAGGTGGCACCACCCCTAGCACACTTGTCTAAGGATTGTGCCACATTCTAGCACCCCAAACCACTTGTCCACAGCTTGCCACCCACTTAGCAAAGAAACGACCACTTGTCCAAAGATGGTGACACAAATGAGGCTAGGTCAAGAGGGTGTGTGTCACCCAACATGGCAACCCAGCACACCATGGCTGATACAACCAACACTCCCTTGGTCGATACACCAAGGTCCAACCCGATACAAGCTCCAACAAGGCTCAACAAGGCCCAACAAGACTCAACCAAGCCCAAGGCTACTCGAGCAAAGAGCCCAACCCATCCTATCAGCCCTAGAGGATGCAAGGAGAGAGAGAGAGAGTCATCTCTCAAGGTGACAAACTTGGGTAATTTTGTAAGTTACACCTCAACCTCTCAACAAATCTCAAACAAACCCTAATCACAACTCATGTGATTAGGCAAGCCTCTAAACACAGGGTTTAGGCAAAGCAAATAGGGTAAGCCCAAAACGGAGGTCAGGGTCCTTACAAGCCATAAACCCCTACAAAAGGATTTCATCCCCGAAATCCGAAGAGAAAAGTGAGGGATACTTCCTCCTCATCTCCTCCTCAAGCTCCCACATGGCTTCCTCAATGCCACTATGATGCCAAAGAACCTTCACACGAACCAGGTCCTTCCTCTTCAGCTTCTTCACTCTTCTATCAAGGATCAACACCGAACCTTCCTCATAGGTCACATCTTCATCAAGCTCAACCTCAACTGGTTGTATCACTATCTCTATGCCCGGATGACTTTTCTTCAGCATACTGACATGGAACACAGGATGCAACCTGTGTAACTCTGGTGGTAGCTCTAACTTGTAAGCCACTTTGCCAATGTGTGCCATCACCGGATATGGCCCCATATACCTAGGATCCAACTTGCCTTTTTAGCCAAACCTCAGCACGCCCTTCCATGGAGAGACCTTGAGATACACCTTGTCTCCCACCTGGAACTCCAGAGGTCGTCAACGATTATCTGCATACAACTTCTATCTATCATGTGTTACTTTCAACTGTTGTTGTATCACCTTGATCTTTTATGTTGTCTGCTACACTAACTCAGGACCCAAAAGCTGATACTCGCCAGACTCATACCAACATAGAGGAGATCTGCACTTTATATCATACAAAGCCTCATAAGGTTCCATGTTGATACTCCGTTGGTAACTGTTTTTGTAGGCAAACTCTATCAAACTGAGGTGCACGTCCCAACTTCCTATGAACTGCAAAACACAAGCTCAGAGAAGATCCTCCAAAGTATGAATAGTCCTTTCAAATTGTCCATATGTATAAGGGTGGAAAGCGGTACTGAACCTCAACTGCATTCCCAACGCTTTGTGCAACTATTCCAACAAATGACTCATGAACTCAGGACCTCTATCAGAGACTATCATTGTTGGCACACCGTGCAAATGCACTATCTCATCCACATACACCTGAGCAAGCTTCTATGTTGTATATGGTGTTTTCACAGGTATGAAATGGGCAGACTTTGTCAATCTATCCACTATTACCCAAATGGAATCATGATTTCTAGCTATCCTCAGAAGACCAACTACGAAATCCATGGTTACATGGTCCCACTTCCACTGTGGTATCGGTATGGGTTGCAATGTACCGACCGACTTCTGGTGATCAGCCTTAACCTGCTGGCATACCACACACCTAGCCACAAATTTGGCCACATCTCTATTCATGCCAGGCTACCAATACAGGTCCTTTAGATTATGACACATCTTGGTGACACCTAGATGCAGAACATACATCGATGTGTGATCTTCCTCGAGCACTAACTTCCTCAGATCATCAACATCGGGAACCACATCCTGTTATGATAGCAAACTAGTCCATCCTCGGACTCACAGAAGCCATCACGCTTCTCACTGCCAAACTCTGATCTGATTAACTGAACTATAGCATCTGTCTGTTGTGCTTCTTTGATATGTTGCCTCAACGTAGGCATCACTTGCATCTGTTCCATCAATCCTGTCAACAAAGAGACTTCCAACTGTATATTCATCTACTGCAAAGAGACGAACATATCCCGCCTATGGCATATCAAAGAACTCAATTGTGCCTTCTTCATAGGAAGTGAAGAAGACTTCCTGCTAAGCGCATTGGCTACCACGTTTGCCTTACCAGGATGATACTCAATGGTGCAATCATAATCATTGATCATCTCCATCCAGCGACGTTGTCGCATGTTCAGCTCACTCTGCGAGAAGATATACCTCAGGTTCTTATGGTCTGTAAAGATCTGACACACCTCCCCATAAAGATAGTGTATCCAAATTTTTAACGCATGGACCACCGCTGCCAGCTCCAAATCATGTGTCGGATAACTCTCCTCATGTTTCTTAACCTGTCGCGAAGCAAAAGAAACCACATGATCTTCCTGCATCAGCACACATCCTAAGCCATTCTTGGAAGCATCACAGAAAATGACATAGCCTTTCCCGGGCTCTGGTAGTACCAACACTGGAGCACTAGTCGGCTTCTCCTTCAATCTCTGAAAAGCTCACTGACAACGATCATCCCAAATGAAAGGTACGTCTATCCTAGTCAACTTCATCAATGGCATCACGATCACACTGAAATCCTTTATAAATCTCTGATAGTATCCTACTAAAGCCAGAAAAATACAAACTTCAGTTGGCGTCTTTGGTTTCTCCCACTCTACAACTGACTCCACCTTCTTGGGATCCACTCTGACTCCTTCCGTTGATATCACATGACCCAAGAAAGTCACTTCCTTCAACCAGAACTCACACTTACTAAACTTGGCATACAACTAATGTTGGTGAAGGAGAGTCAACGCTTGTCGAAGATGTTGTTCATGTTGTTGATTGTCTTGACTATAGATCAAGATGTCATATATGAAGACCACAACAAACTGATCTAAAAACAGACGGAACAACCTATTCATTAGATCCATGAAAGTAGTGGGTGCATTGGTTAGCCCGAACGGCATAACCACAAACTCAAAGTGACCATACCTCGTCTTAAAAGCTGACTTTGGTATGTCATCATCCTTGATCCTTAGTTGATGATATCTAGATCGTAGATCGATCTTTGAGAACACTATAGCACCACACAACTGATCGAACAGATCATCTATCCTTGGCAAAGGATACTTTTTTTATTGTGACTTTGTTCAACTTCCAGTAATCAATGTACAGACACATCGATCCATCCTTCTTCTTTACGAGCAAAACTGGAGCACCCCACGACAATGTGCTCAGTCTGATGAAACCTTTTTCCAACAGCTCCTGTAATTTCTTCTTCAATTCTACCATCTCAGCTGGAGCCATCCTATACGGTGTCTGAGCAACTGGTTGTGTCCCTGGCACTAGATTGATCTCAAAGTCAATCTCTCGAGGTGGGGGAACACCGAGAAACTCATTGGGAAACACATTTGTGAACTCTCTGACAATAGGCACATCCTTAAGGCTAGAACCTTTTACTTTGGTATCCACAACATGAGCTAAGAATGTCATACATCCTTGCCACAGCAACTTCTCCGCCACCATTGCTGACACTAAACATGTCGGAAGAATCTTCCTATCCCCTTGGAAGATCCACTTCTCACAACCATCAACAAACATTGCTTGCTTGAAACCACAGTCCAACACAACCATATACTTCTCTAAGGTATCCATCCCAAGGATCAAATCAAATCCATGCATACCAAGTGGTATAAGATCCACTTGTATCTTGTGTCCCGAAAAAGATAGAACACCAGATGAACACACTTCTCGAAGCAACACGGGCCCAACAAGAGGGGTTTCTAACAACAAGCTATCTTTCTTACAGCTAACATGTAAAAGACAACTATCAAGCATAGTACGAGCGATAAAAGTGTGTGTAGTGCCTGGGTCAACCAGAACAGATACAAAGCAAGAAGAAGACAAATCAAAATGAAATAACTCTATCTGACCTGCAAGTACTCGTGGGTTGACTATCACCTCTGGTTGACTCATAGCATAGAATTGAGTCGTTGCTTGCTATCATACATGTCCGATGCTTCCTTGAGTAGATGCTCCTTCTTGCGATGCTTGACCACACCCTCGCCCTCTGTTACCACTAGATTGTTGTCTATCTGACCCTTGTTGACTCTGTCTTGGTTGTTGCGTCACTTCGACATCTCTCCTTGGGCAATTCCACCTAATATGTCTGACCTGTCCATAGAGAAATCATGACGGGTCTCTTAGTTGTGGCCTAGACGGTTCTATCACTGCCACTGAAGTTGTACTATATGCCTTTGATGGAAAAAAACCATGCCCTCTTCCCTCATTCGGAGACCACTGTGATGGTGCACTAGAACCATGTATCACAGAAGGTGCAGAAAACATCAGCTTCTTGAAGCCATCAAACCTCTGCTTCTGGAACTGAGCAGGCTTTTTCTTATACATGGTCTCTCTCTTCTCCTTGACTGACCGTTCAATCCTTCGGATAGACTCCACAAACGTGGAAAACTGCTCCCAATTTTCTAAAGTAGCAATAGGTGTCGATAACTCAGCACTCAAACCTTTCTCAAACTACCTAATCCTCTCATCATCTGTCACTGCCATGTGAGAAAAAAACCATAGCAGGTCCATAAACTTGGCTTCATACTAGGTGATGCTCAGAGAACCTTAGCACAAATGCTCGAACTGGCTAATCTTCTCGTCCAGATATGTCTTTGGGAAGTATCGACTCATGAACTCCCGCCAGAAGATGTCCCAACAGATCACCTCACCAGGTCGCTTCTCCTCTTCAATGGCCCACCAGTGGCCAGCACTGCCCTTCAGAAGGTAGACAGCATGCTTGACTTTGTCTACTTCGGGGATGTCGAGAATCTGGAAGGCCTTCTCAAAACCTGTCAGTCATAGATCTGCATCTGCTAGATCAGTCGTACCAGCATAATTCAAAGCTCTGACTTGGCGAAGCCGCTCAAAGGTCTTCCCAATACCCAAAGATTCACCATGGGATCTTGTGCTCTTGGTGAAGGTACTGGCAATCTTTCCACCATTAGATTCATTATAGCCATTACATGTCCCATAAGGTGTTGGTAGACAGGATTCTCAAGAATGGTTGGGTCGATTTGGGGGACCTCAGGCACCCAATCTTCACGTGCATGTATACTCGCTCTATCAAATGATGCAGAGACACTACTCTCAGTAGCATGTTCTTCATGATTTCCAAACATCTTTTAGCTTTATCTTCTGCTGGGGGCAGAAGTCATTATGAGAAAATTTGGAGAAAATCACCAGAACAGACACAAACCTAGTCCTAGATCCCTATAGACTCAAAGAACCTAGAGGTCTGATACCAACCTATAATGTGACACCCCACTATCACACAGACAACGAAATGCCATGCGAAAATGTGCAGAACCGTCATAAACATTGTATTACCAAAATCACGGGTTAATTAAAACCGATTTGCGGAAAATAGATAAGGAAGGAACTATTACAACCAGATCCACATCCTGCAAGGAAACATGTTATATAAATATACATAAACTTGATACGTGTCCACAGCTCATAGGATCTAGTTGTCCCATAAGCACAAAGAGTCCACCACCTGTTTAAATACAAAACAGACCACATCAGGCCAACAATAGGATAAACAAGCTACATCAACTATACATCATGAAACCTCATCAAAACACCTCCAAGGACCTGAGAGTACAGGGATGACACTAGGACTCTTCTACAAAACATCCAAAAACAACAACAGCATATCCAAACTTTCTTCTACTGTTCTTCTTACTGCTCAATCGCAACCTCACGACCACCACCACGTCTAGCTCGATCACCTAAAAAGGTTTTAAACCAATAGGGTGAGACACATAGTCCCAGTGAGAAACATAACCCCCGCCAAAACTATAAAACCTCAAAAGGGAGCTATAACAGATAAAATAGGTAACTGATATAAGCAGATCGTATATAAGCAGCACACTGAGCAGATCTAACTTGTTATAACATCTTACCAAGATATTCGGGAGGTACATAACCAGATATTTCTTATGGAACATGATTGACAAGATAAGTTATATAAGAACTTATCATAAGATATGAGAAACACATAAATAACTTCAAGATATAACTAGGGCAACTATACAAGCAAGGCCTCAACCAATGTTTCGTGTTTTTCCCTAAGCAACATATACTATATGTCTGGATTACAATTTATTATGCCATGAGGAAGTGAGTCGTACCACTTAGATCCAAACCAACCACTACTTGGTTGAAATTGATTTCCATACAAGGTTGATGGGAGAGCCAGATTCCACAACCTCACTTCCCTTGTGGTCAGTGCACAAGAACCAACAAGTAGGACAGCTGTCTCATTCTTAAGTGGCCTCAGCCACACAGGGTCAGGCTACCCTCTTCCTAGCCCACCTTGGTACAGGTATCGGTACTAGAAAACCGATCCATGGGCATGTTCACCGTGCTTCCATCATCATTGAGCAATGGGCATGTTCACCATACTCTAACCACTATGCAACAGGCCTAATACCATGCTCTAAACATGAACTACTACTTAGGGTATAGACGCACCCCGCATATTCAACAATATGTGTTCCAGGTCAACCCTTAGGAGAACCTATTTCTCCATCACCAAACTCCTGGCGATGATGGATCTATGGCCAGGGCAAACTACATGAAAGATTCAATGTAATTAATTAACATATTTTAAGTGGATTGCAAGATTCAACCAAGTTATGTAACATGTAATCTAAAACACAAGTAAACAATCATAGATCTCATTATCATGTGTTACATTGTCACTAAGGCCTTCAGTGCCATTGACATCATCTTGATCCATCACAGGGATCCAACGTCACATGTTACCACTTGGCCTCTTGCCAATCATCAAGATCCATCTCAAGGATCAACATCATAGGGACCCAATCCCATCATCAAGGCACACATTGCCATTCCATGGGTAACACCCATCATATATCACTGGGTTCATCATAACCCTTGATGTTCCACATCATATTACTATCATGCCATTACCATGGCCTCATCATACAACTGTTACCGGCATGGTTAGAATAAGCATATAGGTACAATTATACTCATACAAGGAACATTTACAACTCCTTTATTATGAGTGTCAACCATGCAACAAATATGAGTGTATTAATAATAAAAACCTCTTATACCAAAGCATAACGAGCATTAGGGTTACCAACTGAACACAAGGTCCAACCCTCACTAAAAGTTTATCAGGTAAGGAACAACCCTCACCAAAGGTGCAACAACCCTCACCAAAGGATACCACGACCCTTACTAAAGGCACAATGTCTCTCACCAAAGAGTGTGACACCCAACACTATATCAGTTAACAGACAAGAACCAACCTATAATGCCCTAGGCATGCAGCATCATATCAGGAGGGCAATGATGCATTGTGCAACCTGCATCGTGCAATGCCCGGAGGTAGGCAACATTGTGATGGACAACACACCTATAGGGGTAACAGGAAACACTACCCAAGAGGGTGTCGTGCAAAGCACTGGGGCCATGTCGTCTGACACAACCCCCCAACGTCCAACACAACCCCATATCGACCAAGGGAACAACTCCAACGTCCAAGCTAGGGTCATATCGGCCAAGGACATATAGCCCAACTGCTAGGGTTAGGATCCATGTCGGCCAAGAACCACATAACCTATCGGGCAAGGTACCAACATGCCATGACGCCCAACACAGACCATCTAACGCCCAAGGCACATCCCTATCGGCCAAAGCATATCGCCCAAACTCAACCCTAGAAAAGGGATATCGGGCAAGGGTCCAAAGGTCATGACGGGTTGGTCATCTTCAACCTTAAGACTGCCACCGAGAAACCCTATTAGATCAAAATAGTTGGCTCACCTCTCAACAACCAAGTAAGAGGGGTTTTGCACAACTTCCATCACATATCGGGTAGCAAGGTGGGTCATCACCATATCGGCCAACCTTCCAACCTCAACTAGGTCAAGACCACCCAAAGGCTCACCTCTCAAGTCCATGGTAAGAGAGGAGTATTGCCCAAGCAACTAGAGCATAGACTCACCTCTCAACGACTAAGGAAAAGAGAGGTTTTGCCTATACCACTAGAGCTCAAGCTCACCTCTCAAAACCAAAGGTTGAGAAAGGGATTTTACCCCAAGAACACACCACACACACCATGGAGTTGGGAAACCCTAGTCCAATGGTTCGTCCAACAAGGTCCACAAACACATCTAAACAACATAACCATATCATCATATCCCACAACATCAAGGGCACATACTAAAGCAAAGATATTACTAACAAAATAAGCATGGCCGATCAAGATAGCATATAAACAAGAAACTTCAAGAGAAGGTAATATAGATAGGGTAGGAGTTATGTAACCCACCTTAAGCACACTCCTCATGCTCCAAGCTCCAAGCTCCACCAAATGAGAAGAAGAGGGATAATCTAGCAAGGTGTGTCACCCAAGACACCAACCGTATCGTCCACCACTTGTTCCATTCTTCTCCTAGCTTAGCCACTAAAGGAAGGGAAAGCAACTAAAGGAACCAAAGAGACCTAGCAAGCAAGGGGGGTCATTTATATACTAAGGAGTGAAGGGGAAGAGCAAGAGAAGGTGGAACCCGCCCCTAGCACACTTGTTCAAAGATTGTGCCACATGCTAGCACCCCAAACCACTTGTCCACGACTTGCCACCCACTTAGCAAAGTAACGACCACTTGTCCAAAGATGGTGACACAAACGAGGCTAGGTCAATAGGATGTGTGTCGCCCAACATGGCAACCCGGCACACCATGGCCGATACACCTCCTTGTCTGATACAACCATCACTCCCTTGGCTGATACACCAAGGTTCAACCTGATACAAGCTCCAACAAGGCTCAACAAAGCCCAAGGCTACACAAGCAAAGAACCCAACCCATCCTCTCAACCCTAGAGGATGCAAGGAGAGAGAGAGTCATCTCTCAAGGTGAAAAACTTGGGTAATTTTGCAAGTTGCACCTCAACCTCTCAACAAATCTCAAACAAACCCTAATCACAACTCAGGTGATTAGGCAAGCCTCTAAACACAGGGTTTAGGCAAAGTAAACAGGATAAGCCCAAAACGGAGGTCAGGGTCCTTACAAGCCATAACCCCTACAAAAGGATTTCATCCCCAAAATCTGAAGAGAAAAGCGAGGGATACTTCCTCATCATCTCCTCCTCAATCTCCCACATGGCTTCCTCAATGCCATGATGATGCCAAAGAATCTTCACAAGAACCAGGTCCTTCCTCTTCATCTTCTTCACTCTTCTGTCAAGGATCAACACCAGACCTTCCTCGTAGGTCACATCCTCATCAAGCTCAACCTCAACTGGCTGTATCATTGTCTCTATGCCCGGATGACTTTTCTTCAGCATACTGACATGGAACACGGGATGCAACCTGTGTATCTCTGGTGGTAGCTCTAACTTGTAAGCCACTTTGCCAACGTGTGCCATCCCCGGATATGGCCCCATATACCTGGGATCCAACTTGCCTTTTTGGCCAAACCTCAACACGCCCTTCCATGGAGAGACCTTGAGATACACCTTGTCTCCCACCTGGAACTCCAGAGGTCGTCGACAATTATCTGCATATGACTTCTATCTATCTTGTATCACTTTCAACTGTTGCTATATCACCTTGATCTTTTCTATTGTCTACTGCACTAACTCAGGACCCAAAAGTTGATACTCTCCAGACTCATACCAACATAGAGAAGATCTGCACTTTCTACCATATAAAGCCTCTTAAGGTGCCATGTCGATACTCCGTTGGTAACTATTTTTGCAGGAAAACTCTATCAAACTGAGGTGTGCGTCCCAACTTCCTAAGAACTACACAACACAAGCTCAGAGAAGATCCTCCAAAGTCTGAATAGTCCTTTCAGACTGTCCATCTGTCTACGGGTGGAAAGCGGTACTGAACCTCAACTGCATTCCCAACACTTTGTACAACTGTTCCCAAAAATGAATCATGAACTGAGGACCTCTATCAGAGACTATCGTTGCTGGCACACCGTGGAAATGCACTATCTCATCCACATACACCTGAGAAAGCTTCTCTATTGTATATGTTGTTTTCACAGGCATGAAATGGGCATACTTCGTCAATCTGTCCACTATTACCCAAATGGAATCATGATTTTTAGCTGTCCTCGGAAGACCAACTACAAAATCCATGGTTACATGGTCCCACTTCCACTGTGGTATCAGCATGGGTTGCATTGTATCAGTCGACTTCTAGTGCTCAGCCTTAACCTGCTGGCATACTGCACACCTAGCCACAAATTTGGCCACATCTCTCTTCATGCCAGGACACCAATACATGTCCTTTAGATTATGATACATCTTGGTGACACCTATGCATAGCATACATCGATGTGTGCTCTTCCTCGAGTACTAACTTCCTCAGATCATCAACATCGGGAACCATCATCCTATTATGATAGCAAACTAGTCCATCCTCAGACTCATGGAAGCCATCACGCTTCTCACTGCCAAACTCTGATCTGATCAACTGAACTGTAGCACTTGCCTACTGTGCTTCTTTGATTTGCTGCCTCAACGTAGGATTCACTTGCATCTGTGCCATCAATCCTATCAACAAAGAGACTTCCAACTGTACATTCATCTGTTGCAAAGAGACGAACATATCCCGCCTATGGCATATCAAAGAATTCAACTGTTCCTTCTTTGTAGGAAGTGAAGAAGACTTCCTGCTAAGCGCATCAGCTACCACGTTTGCCTTACCAAGATGATACTCAATGGTGCAATCATAATCAATGATCAGCTCCATCCAGCGACGATGTCGAATGTTCAGCACACTCTACGAGAAGATATACCTCAGGTTCTTATGGTCTGTAAAGATCTGACACACCTCCCCATAAAGATAGTGTCTCCAAATATTTAATGCATGGACCACTACTGCCAGCTACAAATCATGTGTCGGATAACTCTCCTCATGTTTCTTAAGCTGTCGCAAAGCAAAAGAAACCACATGATCTTCCTACATCAGCACACATCCCAAGCCATTTTTGGAAGCATCACAGAAAATGACATAGCCTTTCCCAGGCTCTGGCAGCACCAAAACGGGAGCACTAGTCAGCTTCTCGTTCAAGCTCTGAAAAGCTCACTGACAACGATCATCCCAAATGAAAGGTACATCTTTCCTATTCAACTTCATCAATGGCAACACGATCACACTGAAATCCTTTATAAATCTCTGGTAGTATCATGGTAAACCCAAAAAACTACAAACTTCAGTTGACGTCTTCAATTTCTCCCACTCTGTAACTAACTCCACCTTCTTGGGATCCACTCTTACTCCTTCCGCTAATATCACATGACCCAAGAAAGTCACTTCCTTCAACTAGAACTTGCACTTACTAAACTTGGCATACAACTGATGCTGGTGAAGGAGAGTCAATGCTTGTCGAAGATGTTGTTCATGTTGTTGATTGTCCTAACTATAGATCAAGATGTCATCTATGAAGACCACACCAAACTAATCTAAAAATGGACGGAACAACATGTTCATCAGATCCATGAAAGCTACAGGTGCATTGGTTAGCCCGAACAACATAACCACAAACTCAAAGTGACCATACCTCGTCCTAAAAGCTGACTTTGGTATGTCATCCTCCTTGATCCTCAGTTGATGATATCCAGACCGTAGATCGATCTTTGAGAACACTGTAGCACCACGTAACTGATCAAAACATATCATCTATCCTTGGCAAAGGATACTTTTTTATCGTGAATTTGTTCAACTACCGGTAATCAATGTACAGATGCATCGATCCATCCTTCTTCTTCACGAATAGAACTGGAGCACCCCACGATGATGTGCTCAGTCTGATGAAACCTTGTCACTAAGGCCTTCAATGCCATCAACATCATCCTGATCCATCACATGGATCTCATTATCATGTGTTACATTGTCACTAAGGCCTTCAGTGCCATCGGCATCATCCTGATCCATCTCAGGGATCCAACATCACATGTTACCACTTGACCTCTTTCCAATCATCAAGATCCATCTCAAGGATCAACATCACAGGGACCCAATCCCATCATCAAGGCACACATTTCCATTCCATGGGTAATACCCATCATATATCACTGGGTTCATCATAACCCTTGATGTTCCACATCATATTACTATCATGCCATTACCATGGCCTCATCGTACAATTGTTACCTGCATGGTTAGCATAAGAATAGAGGTACAATTATACTCAATATCATGTGTTACATTGTCACTAAGGCCTTCAGTGCCATCGACATCATCCTGATCCATCACAGGGATCCAACGTCACATGTTACCACTTGGCCTCTTGCCAATCATCAAGATCCATCTCAAGGATCAACATCACAGGGACCCAATCCCATCATCAAGGCACACATTGTCATTCCATGGGTAACACCCATCATATATCACTGGGTTCATTATAACCCTTGATGTTCCACATCATATTACTATCATGCCATTACCATGGCCTCATCGTACGAATGTTACATGCATGGTTAGCATAAGCATAGAGGTACAATTATAATCATACAAGGAACATTTACAACTTCTTACTTTATTATGATAGTCAACCATGCAACATACATGAGTGTATCAAGCATAATAGCCTCTTATACCAAAGCATAACGAGCATTAGGGTTACCAACCAAACACAAGGTACAACCCTCACTAAAGGTTTATCAGGTAAGGAACAACCCTCACCTAAGGTGCAGCAACCCTCACCAAAGGATACCACGACCCTTACTAAAGGCACATCGTCTCTCACCAAAGAGTGTGATGCCCAACACTATATCAGTTAATAGCTAAGAACGAACCTATAACGCCCCAGGCATGCAGCATCATATTGGGTGGGCAATGTTGTGTCGTGCAACCTACACCATGCAACGCCCGGAGGTGGGTAACATTGTGACAGGCAATGCACCTACAGGGGTAATGGGAAACACTACCCAAGAGGGTGTTGTGCAAAGCAGTAGGGCCATGTCACCCGACACAGCCCCCCCAATGTCCAAAACAACCTCATATCGACCAATGGAACAACTCTAACGTCCACGCTAGGGGTATATCGGCCAAGGACATATCACCCAATAGCTAGGGTTAGGATCCATGTCAGCCAAGAACCACATGACCTATCGGGCAAGGTACCAACATGCCATGACACCCAACACAAGCCATCTAATGCCCAAGGCACATCCCTGTCAGCCAAAGCATATCGCCCAAACTCAACCTTAGAAAATGGATATTGGGCAAGGGTCCAAAGGTCGTGACGGGTTGGTCATCTTCAACCTCAAGACTACCACCAAGAAACCCTATTAGATCAAAAGAGTTGGATCAACTCTCAACAACTAAGTGAGAGGGGTTTTGCACAACTTCCATCACATATCGAGTATCAAGGTGGGTCATCACCATATCGGCCAACATTCCAACCTCAACTAGGTCAAGACCACCCAAAGGCTCACCTCTCAAGTCCATAGTAAGAGAGGAGTATTTCCCAAGCAACTAGATCATAAACTCACCTCTCAACGACTAAGGAAGAGAGGGGGTTTTCCTATACCACTAGAGCTCAAGCTCACCTCTCAAAACCAAAGGGAGAGAAAGGGATTTTGCCCCAAGAACACACCACATGCACCATGGAGTTGGGAAACCCTAGTCCAATGGTTCAGACAACAAGGTCCAAGAACACATCTAAGCAACATAACCATATCATCATATCCCACAATGTCAAGGGCACATACTAGAGCAAAGATATTACTAAAAAGATAAGTATGGCCGATTAAGATAGCATATAAACAAGCAACATGAAAAGAAGGTAATATAGCTAGCGTAGGAGTTATGTAACCCGCCTTAAGCACACTCCTCAAGCTCCAAGATCCAAGCTCCAAGCTCCACTACAATATAAGAAGAGGGATAAGCTAGCAAGGTGTGTCGCCCAAGACACCAGCTGTATCAGCCACCACTTGCTCCTTTGTTCTCCTAGATCGGCCACCAAAGGAAGGGAAAGCAACTAAAGGAACCAAAGAGACATAGCAAGCAAGGGGGGTCGTTTATATACTAAGGGGTGATGGGGAAGAGCAAGGCAAGGTGGCACCCGCCCCTAGCACACTTGTCCAAGGATTGTGCCACATGCTAGCACCCCAAACTACTTGTCCACAACTTGCCACCCACTTAGAAAAGCAACAACCACTTGTCCAAAGATGGTGACATAAATGAGGCTAGGTTAAGAGGGTGTGTGTCACCCAACATGGCAACCTGACACACCATGTCTGATACACCTCCTTGCCTGATACAACCAACACTCTCTTGGCTGATACACCAAGGTCCAACCTGATACAAGCTCCAACAAGGCTCAACAAGGCCCAACAAGTCTCAACAAATCCCAAGGCTACTCAAGCATAGAGCCCATCCCATCCTCTCAACCCTAGAGGATGCAAGGAGAGAGAGTCATCTCTCAAGGTGACATACTTGGGTAATTTTAGAAGTTGCACCTCAACCTCTCAACAAAGCTCAAACAAAACCTAATCACAACTTAGGTGATTAGGCAAGCCTCTAAACATAGGGTTTAGGCGAAGCAAATAGGGTAAGCCCAAAATAGAGGTCGGCGTCCTTACAGGTTCCTTGGTTATGGTAAAAAGGAAGAGTTAGATGTGACGGGTTACACCCATGCAAGCTTCTAAACTGACAAAATAATTGCAATCTAAATTTATATTTGAAGACAAATGAGAATTGTAAGCTAGAAAGAGTTCTGAGCTAATGACAGTTGTTTAAATCTACAAAAGAAGTTGAGTATCTCTGTGTTGTAATAGTAATAGATGATACTGAGTGGATCAATAAGTTCATATGGGTGAAATTGTTTGAGGTTCCAACTGTTGATGACACAATAGAAATTATGATGACAACAATGGAGCTACTAGTTAGGCTAGGAATCTCAGACAGCATACTACGACACTTCCATCTCATACAAGTAGTTGTATAATGAAGAGATTTGAAAATTTCAAAATAAAGACTTAAAACAAACGTTGCTAAACCCTCTATAAAAGCACTTACGCAACAGAAGCATGATGGTCATGTAAGGTCACTCAGGATGAGATCCATGGGTGATTGGCTCTAACAGCAAGTGGGAGTTTGTTTGTATGTATGCCCAGAGAGCCAATCATATGATGATTGTGGTGGCATAACATGTAAATTATTTAATTAATATTAAAGGCAAGATTCCCATTTATTCTATTTAATTTAGTTATGAGATAATGATGTAACATTATATATGTCTAGAGAATTATATTACTCAATGACGTGTTTATTCAAGTTACTACCCTTGTGGATGAGATTATATGAATGTTAAGAGAACATATACATATTCTCATTATGTCCTTGATCGATTGTTATTGTGGAAGGTTGATGGACAACAATAACACATAAGATCAGAGTGTGGATTGGTTGATGAGTGAATCTCATTAGTCATGATATGGAAATATCAAACCAACCACACAGATACATGTCAGAGAACAGTGTATCGAAAAGACCCACTGTGAGACTAACACATGAAAGCCATCATCATGGATGTCATAGTCATCTCTTACAGTGATGGTAGTGGTTGTGGTTCTTAGACCTTAAATCAGTACACTCATCACATCTCGTTGGGTACACATTGACATCATCAAACACAGTCCTGAAACATGGGTTGTTATAACGATGATGATTGGGTGACTTTGACACATGGGGAATGACTATGAGTGATAGAGGTGGGATTTGTCCCTCCTACTGGAGTGTGATATCCAAGGCCTCTTGATTAGCGAGTCTGAGAAAAGTATGGACATACGCATCTGAGTCAATATGTGATATTGAGCTTACATATATCTCATGAAGTCTGTTGTGGTTTGAGAAACAAGATTGAACAATAATGAGGATTATTGTTCCATACCTCTAGTTCAATCTAGATATCAGTGACAAAGGAACTAATACAAACATTGTTACATCATACACAGATAGTAGGTTGAAGTTGCTCCCCAAATTTCCATTCACTTGGATAGCATTGATGCGCAAATAGGCACCACTCTTTTCTTGTGAAGTCATAAGTTGTTATGGACATTTGTTGTCAATGTGATATGGGACCTATAGGATCACACACATAGGAACTCATCTAGAAAAGGAGTTTAATCTTGAATGACAATTGGATTGATTACTAAAGCATTTAGGTACTCAATTCTTGCAACAAATCAGCTCAATGTGTTTTCTGTACTACCAGACAACTGTCTCACAGAGCGATACGACCATTTGGAGTACCAGACGATCGTCTCAAGCATTGAGACGGATGTTTGGGACATCATCCTGATTAAAAAATGAATTTTCTTAGTTGTTGAACCGATCGGCTCAGCTAGGTTCAGCTCGACTCACCAGATAGTCTTCTGGGTGAGCGAGATAGGTGTCTCTAATGGATGAGATGGCTCGGTTAGGAAGAACAAAGTTTTTGGATGTTTCTCAAACTTGTATTGATTGCAAATTACTTGTGGTGAAAGGAATTAATATGTGATATCAATTGGAATTGATTTGCCAAATTTGTGTGCAACTGGAAAACTGCACGGTAATCATCTCCTAGTATGTGACGACCATCTCGCGCACTAGATGATCATCTATGTGTTCCATACGACCATCTCTTCTATTATAGGTTTCAAAACTTCCAGAATTTTTATGAAAATTTGAGATCTTCCGGTCCCTTCCATTCTCGCACAGACTGGAAACCCTAATCTTGGCCTCTACTATAAATAGAGGGGTACTGGGGGATTCACATAATACAACACAAACAATTGAGAATCAGTTGCTCTGATAAATTTGGTCCTCTTTGGTTGTGGTAACAAACATGAATAAACAGTACGTGTAAAATGCAAGCGTACACGTGGAACTAATAGAAGTCAATGAGGCCAGGATATGAAACGTAATTCAAGAAACTAATACAACTACTTTCAATCAGGTAGGCTGAAGAAAACTTTGATTTGAGAGTTATTAAACTAATTGCAAGAAAAGAAAACGAATTTACTGTTTTGTGATCACAATGAGAAGAAATTCCCTAGGACTATCGTTTCACCATGATTGAAAGTGCAATTTTACCTAAGATTAATATATGTTCCTCCCACTCCTGGACAAAGAGACCTATATCTAGAATTACCCACTCTCATGGCATAATCCACTACCTATCCTAATACCAATCCTACACCCATATTGATTATGTTATTAGATAGGTGCTTTAATTAACTACTTTGGGTTAATTCCTTTCATGCTCGTAGGCTTTCTCTTGAAAGCGGTATAAAATATGTATTACCATGGATTTCCAATCATTAATAATCCTCTCAAAGCTATCAAGGATCTATTTAATCACCTATGGTGCGCAACATAGATAATTTAATACGATTTCATAGAAACATGCCCAAAATAAGGAGAAAATAGTATACTAATGCAAAAGATCCATATACATTGTACAACCAGGATACTCATGGGTCCTAGAGAACAAGGGGATTAGCCCCTCATGATTTCCATGGACAAAAATATACTAGGAAGAAGAAAAAACATGGATAACATAGAAAAATCAATGAACCCCCTGGAGAAACGTGACTAGGATGCTCCACGTCGATGAACGGATCTACAAGCCATGAATTTTTCCCACCAAATGTGTCCACAACCTCCCAAACATACAGTTATCCTCCTCATTCTCCTATGTCTGTCATGCAATGGAATATAATGTGATCCATAGGTCTGACTACACTTCCCCTAAGTCATAAGAGTGACTTAGGGCAAGTTAAAACCTCGGTCGTCATATTGAACGTTGTCTTCGGATCACCCTGATCCTAGCATATTGATACTACCGACTAGGTTTCAGTACTACCAACTATGTGTCAGTACTACCGACTCCCTCGATTAATTGTGGTTGTTGTGCTTCTGTCGGTACTAATGTGCTGAGATCACTACTATCGAGATTTCCAAATCAATTTCTGATTTCATCCCTATGATGTTGTGGTAGTATCGACTCACTAGGTTGGTACTACCGAGTTGCCTTGATTTTGTTATGTTACAACCTGAGAAAGTGTCGGTACCACCGACATTAAAGTCGGTAGTACCGAGCTGTGTAGATTCTTGTAAAATCACCTAAAATTCATGAAATTCAAACATAATATCTCAAAATATATGAAATCATTTGGAAAAATTAATTATATTTATTTGATGCAATTGAGTAACACAAGATAATATTCATTAATCATCCACCAATTAATTTGAAAATTAATAGTAAGTGCACAAAAATCAATATAAAATAGTCTGTGGAAACAAAAAAATCTAGTGCATCAAACTCCCCTAAGGTTAAATGTTGCTCGTCCTCAAGAAACACACCCTCGGATGTATTTGAGACAAGTCAATAGAAGGACTAGGAACATGAACTTCATTTCACAACTACTCCCACCAGGTGGTCCCAAACCATCCTTTACTGACCACTAAACAATCAATTGCTCTAAAGAGACCAAAAACATTCATAATAGTTGTCCATCCTAGATCATTGAAACACTATCAGCAAAGAGTTAATATCATAATCAATTGGGCAACTACTTGGTGCATCATGTGATTCCCTAACTACACGATTGGAGAAGGTTTGTCCAGACACATGCCTTGGGGGCCGCCCATTGTGGCTTTGCTCTTCCCTATCTACCAACTACTTTAGAAGCAGATCCCCATATATGAATGAATGCAGAGATTAATCAGTTAGTGACCTACCAAAAAGAGCAATGGGAGGAATGAAATAGGTGGCATATTAAGATTCACAATTAGTATCTGAATCATTTATGCAAAAATAAAACATGATGAGCCTATATGAATGATATGAAAGGATAAATGTGTCCTAATTCCTAACATTAAGTGGAACAATGCATGCACAAAATAAAGAACACCATATGCATATGAAATCTCTTCTTCTAGGAATGAGGAACACCGAGATAAGGCATCCTTCTACCTTTTTACTTCACTTTACATTGTTGTTCTTTTTCATCCCACTATTCTAAGCTTGATTTAGATATATGTTTGGGCTACATTCATACAATTTACATTGAATTTCTCTTTTTTTTCACAACAAGTATGTATTTATACCCCTGCTCTTTTTTGAACTTTCATAAGAGGAATCATGAACCTAATGATGTAAAGGTAATGAATGATGCAAAATTCTATCTACACAATTATTGTAATGCGACTAATGACATATAAAGATATTTTTTTCTTTTCTCTTTTTTTTTAAATGCAAGAAATGCAAAAGTAACTATCATGTGCTTACCATGTCATGCATATGCAATCAAAACAAAACAATGCGGACTATTTGATCTTCTTAAGTGGTGAGTCAAAATAAGTAAATAGGTGGATGGAATCACATGACTAAGAGACAATGACCTATCAAGTTATGAGATGACCCTCTAAACTAACCTGTGTACATTGTAACTTTAGGATATCTTTCTAAAATTTCAATTTGGGGTCACATTGACTGTTTGATCAGTTTAGGCTCAAACCCCATCTTCATCCACATTTCATGAGTAGTTAAGATATCCATTCATGTTAAGTGTCCTTGAACTGACTAACCCAAACACTTCCTCTAGGTAAGATTGTTCAAGTACTCACAACTAAGCCCACAAAAAGATTTTCAATATCCATTTCAAACTTGAAAGAACACATGATAATTTCTAGGAACAAACAAAATTTAAACTCCACGTTACACTAGATAGATTGTAGATCCTACAAAATAAAAAAATAAAAGCTAAAAACAAGTAAAAGGGAAGATAAAGTCATTCCAACACCCCCTCGAGCTTGAATTTGACCCTGACCTCATAGTAAAAAAATCCAAACATAGAAGTGGAATGGGGGTACCAGTTGCTTTGAAGGGTGGTGGTGGTGGATGATTGGTGTCTCTTCAAATCAAATTGTGCAAGCATATAACCCTCTTGTTGGTGCCACTAATTTGTGTCTTTTTGGCATCAAGATATGACATTTTCTCTCTTTCTTTGATCTTTAAAAATTGATGTTGTGACGTCCCCGGATTTTCTAAAACTGAATCTGATGTGTGACGTCCAAATTGAAACCCTCACCTCAGCGAGAATCCCAATTTAAACTTCCCACACTAGGCTAAGAAGAAGAAGCTCAAGGGAGTCAGAAGGAACAGACATCAGTAGCACATGCACATGAACAATAATAAAACCATACACACATGTTCACCATTCAACATATAATTACAACATGAATTGCTACAACATTTGATATTACATATTGAATAGCAAACTATACATATACATGTACTACCACTAAACTACAGGATCTTAAGACAACAGGTCCACCTGTACATCAGCTCGCTACACAACTCTCGACTATCTTGGATCTTCAAGAGCATAACCACAACCTAAACAAAAGATTACATGCGGTACACGTCAGCACAATATTCAAGAATATTGTACTGAGTATGCCTACGTGTCTTTTATATACCTCTCATCATATCTTGGCAATAAGATAAAACTAATACTTGGAAGTAACATAAGAATATAAGAAAAGTGTATACTTGCAAAAAGATATTTCATTAACAAAGGAGAACACACATTTTAAGCTCATTTTCCATTATATGCTTGTGCATCTGCCTACCAATGGGATAGATGCATTCAGGCCTTATGATCTGCTTACCAAAGAGATAGATCATTGTACATGTGATCTGCTTACCAAAGAGATAGATCACTCACTAGCACTATGCTTACCAAATAGATATAGTGCTTTCATATAATGGAACAAATATATTATGTTTCATGTGTTCATAGCCATAATTATGGAAAATCTTGCAACATATCATACAAGAACAATCATTTCATCCAATACCATATGCCAAGTATTTTACTACACGTATAACACAAGCATATTGTATAATAAGCCAAGTAATAGGTAATGGCGTACTTTGATCAAGACAAACCTAATCATCATATTCCTCATGTCATCTATATCTTTGTTAAACCTGATCAAGACAAGATCATATACTATCATCAGGTTCTCATCATCTTGCATCTCATCTTAACCCTAGTCGTGTTCATATTAGGGTTTGCTTATCTCATTAGTATATTTCCACTTTTACTTGTATTCTTGTCTTAAGATTATCTTTACTGATGTCATTTTCCAGATTACATCTCATTATCAAAGTTCATCATCTAAACATTAGGTTCCATATCCTTTTTGTGCACATATTAACCCTAGGTTACATCATTAACCTAGATTAGGGTTTTATAACATGTATTAAGATTCATCTTCATATAACATGGATTATGTTTATCATTATGATCTCATAATTAAAATTGAGGTTCCATATACTGATATGATCTTACTCTGTAAATTTCATCATTTATTGAGCATGTGTGCATGTATTACATTTTATTTAGGGTTATTAGCCCTAATTAGCCATATGAAGAAAATTACATGATTTTGTGTCCAAGAATTGTCATATCTGACATCATAAGCATTATAAACATAATTATGAATCTACTTACATTTTTCCATAATTTTATATCATCATTTGCTATTTATTATCCACAAACTAAGCATTACATAGCTTACATGATATCAACTATATTAGTTACTCAAAATCCTAGTATTATACTTCCATCTTGTTCTACGCATTTTTCTGAACATTTTGGTATATTGTTTGTATTTTTCCGATAAACGAGCTATTTTCTATGAATAATGCAAGATCTAGGTATTTACCTTTTTTGGCTAATACGGGACTGCCACGTGTCCACTAAGGGGGCACGGCTTCACTTGTTGGCCACCTGGTTCAGCTTCAACCCAGCTGGTTTGTGCCTGGACCCAGTCTGGCTCCTTGTCCCCCTTCTCTTTCTCACGCGATCTAGCCTGTGGCCTCTGTTTCCTCAGCAAAACAGAGCATCGCCACACGGGCTCTCCTCCGGCGAGCTAGCAACAGATGCCGCCTCCTCCTCGCGAAAGATCTACCCCGGCCTGAGCTTCGGTCTCTTTCCCTCAACGTCGCCGGCCACTCGCCTCGGACGCTCTACCTCTGATGCTCCACTTAGGTGAGAGCTTCGCCGCCATCCTTGGATGCGGAGGAGCAAAGGGGCAAATCACCTTTGTTCCTCCTCGTGTCGATATGAAGCTCCCAAAGGTTACACAGTGCCTCAAGGAACTCCTTGCTATCCTTCAAAAGTGGCGGGAGTCACTAGTCACAATCCCTGAGCTCTGCCTTCCTCTCCAGCTCACTGGAGTTCGTCATCCATGGAAACTTCCACAGAACTCCATGCTACGATCCTGGGAGAACCACCTAGGCTTCGGGCTTCATTTTTACTCTTCTTCTCATCGGCTTAGGTCCCAAAACCAATCACTCCAGCTCTGATCTCTACCCCCCATACCTTCTGCTTGCCGCTGTGGAGAAGCAGCGAGGAGGGGAGCCTCGTTCTCTTCACTGGAATGGCCACACACCTCGTTTAAGGGGTCAAACTAATTGCCAGGAGCTTTTGAGACCAACTGCCCGGTCCTTTCCTCGTCTCACTCCCACGATCCCATTGAGTGGTGGCTGAGAACTCACACTGCCTGTCCGCCCCACTACCTTTTTCTAACCACAAGGTAAGGGATGACATTATAGGCGTCGATCTTTCATCCAAGGGTCCAGCTTACTCCTTCACTTCAGCCTATCTGTGGGTTCATTGTTGCAAGGACCTGGGCTGTTAGATCTGAGATCTAGGGCCAGAAAAGGGCCACCCAGCCAGCTCCAACCAAAAGGGGCGTGTGACAACAAAATCAAGCCCAACTTAGGTCTATAAACCATCAACCAAGCACATTATTTCCCCAAAATCAAATCTCAATAACTTCCTCTAGGAACCTCCAAATGCCACCAAATTTTAACCATAGCTCCCATACGTCTCGAGCTACCTTATTTTCAAATTAGGTGACAAAACTCATCTGTTGGACCACTCAATAAAATTCCTCAAAAAGGCATTAAAAGAGAGATCTTTAATCATTATATAAATCTCAATCAACATTCCAAATTTACTAAAATACTTGGAACTCTCATTATAACTCAAGATATGGATTCTAATATGTTATTGGAGATTTATGGATTTTGAAAATCCACTCCATCACAGATGCCCATCCACATGTGTATATGTGGTATTGACGACCTTTTCTTGTAGCTTTTTCAAGTTTTTGCTGAAAAAGTTGATAGTACAGACTTTGGACTCAGTAGTACCGACTTTGGTGTCTGTAGTACCGACTTTGGTGTCGGTAGTACTGACTTTCTACAGAATTTTAACTAATAAGGAGTTGGTAGTACCGACTTGGGTGTCGGTAGTATTGACTTATCCTGCCTACACACAAAATAAGAACATCAAGGTACCTTCTATACATCAATCAAAATCTAACAAAATAAGTATGAAAATTACACAACAAAAAGTCCTAAAAAATGTAAATGGCTAAAATAAAATTAGGTTGCCTCCCAAGAAGCGCCCTTGTTTAATGTCCTAGGCTTGATATGAATGATCCTCCTCAGTCTAGATTGTCATGGTATGGTTGTCAAGATTCATTTGGAAGTATAAACTCCACTCTATCATCATCTATCCCGAGTGTCAAATAGCCTCTTCTAATGACAGAGATCATGTTAGTCGTACTTGGAACGGCCTGCCTAGCAATATCTTAGATCCTTTCATTTCCTTCATATCCATCACTACAAAGTCAACCGGATAGATGAACTTGTCGACTTTAACCAACACATTCTCACATATCTTGTATGGACTTATAATAGAACCATCCACCAACTTGATTTCTATAGTTGTTATTGTTGGTTCCTTCAATCCTAACTTTCAGAAGGTGGAAAGAGGCATAAGATTAATGCTCACTCCCGAATCAAGTAGTTCCTACTTGAAATGTTTGCCACCTATGAACATGGGATGCAGAAACATCCTGGATCCTTCCTCTTCCTTGGAAGCTTCTCCTTGATCAATGCACTCATCACCTCATCAACATGTACAATATTTGTGTCTTTAATACATTGCTTTTTGTTGATGATATTTTTCAAAAATCTCCCATAAGTGATAATTTTCTCTATTGCCTCCAACAATGGCAAATTGATGTGGATCTTCTGGAATATGTCCAGGAACTTTTTGAACTATGCTTCCTTTTTCCTCAACTTTTGACTATTCGGGATTGAAACATCAGAATTCTCTAGCTACTTATGTCGGGGAACATATGGCACTTTATGAACTTCCTCCCCTAATCTTGCTTCAGCACCATCAAAATTGTCTTATCTACTACGGGTGGAATGACCAATGGCTGCTCTTTCTGGGGTATAGGTGCTTCTTTATTAACTGTGATTGTCCCACTGTGGAGTAGAACCTTCACCTGCTCTTGTTGACTAGCCACCTTTTCTAGAATGGGGTCTGTTGAGGTGCATACATGAACACAATGAACTGGAAATCTACACCCCCTTGCCATCCATATAAACTATTGTGATATGGAACTTTAGGCACATATTCCTACTCAGGCTCTGGAGTATGTTGCTTTGGTAACTCAATAGAAGCATGTTCCACCTTCTTGACAATAGATACATATTTCACTTGAGGATGTGATGTCTCTATATTTGCTTGAACCCCATGTTGACTAGGCTTCTTCAAGGAATCCACCTCTGCCTCCAGTTGAGAAATTTGATACTCGATACTGCATATTTGTGCTCCTTAATTTTGTAGCTCCCTCTTAGTTTGGCCAATAATGGTTTCATTTTGAGTGGTCAGCTTGCCTAGCATGTCTTCTATGTGGTCTATCCTACTAGTCCCTTGTCATGCTGTTGTTTCTGTTGCACAAATATGCAATCACTAGTATATAACCGACCTTCAGTGTCAGTTATTTAAGGCCTTTAGTGTCAGTTTCTAAGTGACACCTATGTGGGTGCCGCTAAAAGCCCAACCTTTACGCGTCAGTTCTCAAACCTTTACGCGTCGGTTCTATAGGCGTCAGTTATCCGCTAGGAAACTGACACTGAATCACCCGCTTACACGGTCGTGTTGGCCAGCACGGCCGTGTTGTCTGGTAAATCAACGTCGGTTACTAGTATGGCAACCGACATTGTAACCGTATATCGTCGGTTTTATACAGATATCTGACACGTATTTTATGTCTAGTCCGCTGCCATGGCCGTGCTGTAGGGAAATCGACGTCGGTACTAGTAAGGAAACTGACACTATAAATGTATGTCATCGGTTTTATACAAATAATCGACGCCTATGATTTGATTTTTTTTCCTGTCAGTCTGCAGACCTGCTGTGGCTGGTCGCAGGATGAGAAACCTACAGTTCAGTTATGAACTGCAGGTTTTATGACATCCATTGATATCAGCCAACAACAGGCCACAAACCTGCAAAATTAACATGATGGACAAATTATTATATATGTGATTCACACTCATGTATAAGAAATTTAATTCACATTATTTTTTCATCACACGCATGTAGAAACTATTAGCAACCTGTAGTTCCATTTATTTCATCTCTTTTCACATTCAGACACATGTAGAAACATTCATGTATTGATTATATTCACACACATATATGACAATTCATAAAAATTCATTCACATTCACACAAAATTAATTATGAGAACAAAGTTATTCTTTATTCATCATCATCATTGTCATCATTGTCATCAAAATCATATTGAAAAATTCCCACTCTTTGCAGGGCTTTTGCCCAATCTTCTCTTACAGCATCTAATTCATCTCTCGTATAGGGAGCATGTACATCGAAATGATTTGCACCTGTGTTGAAGTCCTCGGTTTTAAAGACCTAAAAAGAGAATGACGTACATACGTAATTATAATAATATATAATAAGATTCATATATTTCATATTATCTAACGAGACTATGTATAATACCTGTTGTATGTTATCGATTTCCAATACAACATGTTTGATGATTAGGTCCATAAATCACATCACATAGTAGGCACATGCCCAGCCGTTGTCTTGTGTAGCACACTATAAATTTGAAACATATAAAATATTCAAAAATACAAATAAGCACACTTCACATAAATAATATATACATTGGAATCAGGAAATTACTTTCACATTCTTCCAAATGAGCTGCAGATGTTTTTTCTTGGGGACCTTTCCTACAACTTTTTTGTACTCTTGTAAATCCCTATATATATGTTAATGTAACACATTAAATTGCATAATTAAATAGTAATGCAGTAACATATGTTAACAGATATAAAAACATAAAATATTTCTCACGAGAATAATGGCCTTTTAATTGCATGTCCAAATACATCCAACTCACTCCCCGCAGGATCTAGATAATAGACGGTGAATGTCTTGGGGACAATAACTAATAACTCTCAATGCTTAGAACTACAGGTAAGAAAGTAGAAAATTAATAACTCAATATCCACAATAAAAATGTAATTTGCTTAAGTCCAAATTATAAGAAAAGTAAACTTACTCGACATTGAATGGAGCTATTATCACCATCTTATTATTTTTACCAAAATATTCAAAAGCATCACAGCAGTATAAAGAAAATGAAACAGGGTCTTTTTCTACAAGACTAATCAAAGATGGAACCAAAAATCCCACATGGGAAAACCCAAAATCTTTACATGTCTTGTATAAGTGGCTGCAAAACATGTATTACGTATGCATTAATATATAAGAAACCAGATTTCCGTATATAAAACAAGGTATATGGATGTATAAACCAGATTGCCGTATGCATTAATTAATCTCACCATATCCACAGCTCTATCATAGATGTGTTCAGCCATTCATACTTAAACAACTCCAAAATATCTTGTATAAATATGTTGTTTCCGAATGTTTGACCTGCATTAAAACGTATCCAGAACTTCTATTACGTATGCACTAATATGTATGTTAAACTTGTGTAAATAGATTGTTATCGTATGATTTACCTGCAGCATTCTCCGGAATAGTAACATTTATAGGGAAATTTTGATTATGTTCGTCGATCCATACTGCCACACTCCTACAATTAGGACCTATCGAGGCGTGTAGGTCCCCTGGAAGCCAACTTGGTAGTCAAGGAGGTGGAGGCCGAGATGTAGTGGGTCTCGTCTTTTTGACCAGTATATATAATTTCATATCAATTGACTCATATATATACACACTAACAAAGTAAAGTAATGAAAATTTATCATACAATATCAGTATAGAGGACATCCGCTTCGGGCCACAGTATCACTCCGCCTACTGCCTCACCAAGTGTTTCAGCATCTGGGTGTGCATGAGGTAGTGCAAGATCCGTCCAGCCAGTGAGTATATGTATGGGGCTCACACGTACCATGCCATCTGGTACTGGACTCCTATGAAACATGCACCCTTTAAGGGGTGGGTAAGCCGATGCATCTGCAATGAAATATCCTTCACTTTGTAGTCGGCATGGCTTCAACCCCTACAAATTTACGTAATTAAAGAATGTTATATGCATATATACACAAACATATCATCTTAAACAGACTAGCTATTATATATTCCATAAAAATACTTACAGAGGATGTGCTAGGTGGGTCTATAGGATTACTCCCAACCTCTGCCGTACGAGGAGTAGGAGAAGAGAGGTTTACCACAGGTACTGTCTGACTGGCAGTCTGAGGTGCCTGCTACTTGTGAAATGCTTCCTGGAGTCTTTTTTCAATTAAGGAATCTACCTATACATGGATAAAAGAAATGCTAGTTGTTGATTATTGAATTCCCTTTTGCAATAACGTTCTAAAATAAGAATAAGTTACCTCATCTTGTGAAAGTCCTGCTTTTGGGATAGGTTTACGCTGGGATGGCCCAAAGAACGCTTTGATGCCCGCACCAGCGCATGCACCCCTTACACGTCCAGGATGCTCTGGGTTACCCAGAGAAACTATCCGTTCATCCCTTGTGCCCTGAGGGATGAACTTTCCTTCCTTTCTCTGCTCGTGCAGCTCCCGCTAAGCACCACAACAAAAATTCATATGTAAACATAACAATAATCAATATCGATAGATTGATCTAAGAGTTTGATTTTTACCATTTTTGCAGCCGCCTCAGCGGTTGCGGGCTTTGGTAACTCTCCCTTCTTGTTTTGCCTCCCAGCTATCCACATAACATGATGAGGCAGAGGTGCGGGAGCAGCAGTAGAGGACTCTGCAGTCTCCTGAGTAGCAGTAAGCTAAGTAGACTCAGCCTGTAGTCTTTGGCGAACGCCTGCATATCCTCTTGGACCCATTGTGTGGTCGTGCACATTCAGTGCACGCCTTTCTCGTTGAGCATTGCTCTTAGCCTAGTTAGTTAGCACAATGATTTGGTTAGTAACACTAAAGGTTAATCTTGAATAGTTGAATACATAAAAACGTATATTAATTAAATTGGGAGTGGCGGTGCTTAATACCTTGAATTCATCTATTTTTCTTTGGGTAACAAACTCATCCCATTCTCTGGGGTCCAAGTAGTTTCATTGTTGTGTGGCTTCCTTCTTCCTATATTTATTTTTTAAAGAGAATACAAACAAAAATTATTAGTGTAAAGTTAGCAAAATACTGATCAATGTCTAGAATTGGAATCTATCAAGAACCTATTCCTAGCATCGTGTATGTAATCTCAGGTGAGATTGGTCCTATAGTTCCTTAGGACCCTCCCACAACGTTGCATCACACATTTACGATGCAGCTTTACATCCAGATCAAATATGCTCTACAAATTAAATAGAATTGCTATTAACTAGTATCCTAAAAATTAGTAATCTACACAAATAGAATTACAAATAATAATAACTCACACATAGTTCCTTCCATATGTGGTCTTTCTTCTCCTTAGGAACTCTATGCCATGATTCTAGTATAAGACTGCAATGGCTGCGAGTAAGAACCCCAAGATATGAAACAAATGAGTTTTGGTTCACTCCATATGGATTTCCTGCCTGATCGAAATCCACAGCCAATTTGGGTCCATTGCCCCTTTGCTGTATTAACTTGTTCATCATTGTGATGCCCCTCACTTTCTCAATTTTCTTTTACTGCTCATCAAGTGCTGTAATTTCTTGAGCGGGTACATCACCAACCTAAAATTTGATAAAAAAAAACACACTTACATAATATAATTATAAATGAACATATAGGGATATATTCTTAAAACTTACATTGTCAGGTGGTGCAAGCACGTCCTCACCCTCACGGTGATCATCAGCACGGTCCTGATCAGCCATCTGATACAAGTATTAATACTTACATTTCAACAATTCATCACATTTGCAACATTATATACAAGTTCTAGCTTTATCACTCATACTCGTCTTAATACTAAACTTCTAGGGTTTTCAAGAAGTCATCCTTTATTCAACATCATAAGAATTACATAATTCAGTAATCCATCAACACAACCCTAAATAGGGAATATTGCCACCTCACATTGATCCTTATGTATATATCATATTCAATTTCAGTAAGACTCAACAAACACTTGTATAATTCATTCTAATACAATTCAAATATGATTTTATAATGTCAATTCAATTCCCAAGCATATTGACCACTGACCTGCTTTTAGGCAATATTCACATGAAATAGCATAGTCATATATCCATAGAATTTCCCATGGATCGTCAATCAATATAGTATGCAACATGGCCGGTCGAGTTAATCTAGGGAATACTCAACCGCCATTCCTCTCTATAGAGTTCAAACATCATTAAAAATATCGGCCGACAAACAAGTCAAACAATTCTTCCAACTAATATCTAATTTCTCCAAACCATGTACAAATTTCAACTAAATCCTAGTTGTTTATAAAATGCTGAAAATCATTTAGTACACGACTATACTGATCAAATTTTGTATTCATATGTTACCAAAACCCTAATTTTTGTCAATTAGGATTTTCAAATCTCAAACCCTAATTATGTGAATCAAATAATGTTTAAATCTTCTCATTAGTTTTAAAACATAATGATTAGATTACCATAATTAATCAAGCTTTAAACAATGTAATAATGCATTCATCAACTTGATGAATCTACATATCAAAACTTTTGAGTGGTTGAAGTAGTGAAGATGTAACTTAAAACTACCTAGAATTCTAAAACTTGAACCGAAAGAGGATAAATAAATATAAAAGGTTATGCATAGATAAGCACATGAAGAACTTGTAGTGCAATATCCCGCCCCCAAATCCCCCGCATTAACCCTGAATTGATATGTGAGTATGTTGTAAACGTGAGTAATATTGTGTAGAACAAAATGCAGTTTGTCATAGAACAATGTAGTTTAGGGGAAAACCTGATAATGGGTGTGCATGGTGCTTCAACTGGCGGCCCTTCTAGCTGCTCGAAGAGGCGGCCCTGCTGGCTGCTTCAAGCGGCTACGCTGCTAGCTCCGTGCAGGCGGCAGTGCTGCTCCGTGCGGGCGGCGCTGCTACTCCTTCCCGGCGACATTGATGCAGGCGGCAGTGCTTCTCCGTGCGGGCGGCGTTGCTGCTCTGGTCGGGCGGTCACCGACAGCGGCTGGCGGAAGCAGAGGCAGTGAGTGGCGGCAGTATCGGAGGCAGAGGCGGTGTCGGAGGCGGAGGCGGAGGTGCAGGTGGAGGTGCGGGACAGCAGCTGAATCGTCAGAGCAAAGGGAATCGTCGGAGCAAAAACCCTGATCAGCGGAAATGAATGAAATAGAAGAGGAAGAGTCTGTCGCGTTGTTAAGTTAACTATAGGTGTCGGTTGCTAACAAAAACTGACAATACAAACTTTAAGTGTCGGTTTGCAACAAACCACCGACACTAAAGGGAGGTGAAAATTTTCACGGTTATTCATACGAAAACACAATGGCGTCAGTTATTGTCACGAAACCGACGATAAAAAGTGAGCAAATTTCTGTCTCGCAGACAACCTTTAGTTGTCGGTTCTTCTCTTAAAAACCAACGATGTATGTCAATTTTTAGAGGCATTTTTTCCGCTGGAAATTTTGCCTTTGGTGGTTACTTTTCCGTGTCAGTTTCTTATTAAGGAATCGACACTGAATAAAAGTGATACCCGTGTCTGGTCGCCCTTCACAGATTGATGTCGGATTATTTTATACACCGACGCGGTATGGTTTAGGTGTCGATTTATTATTACAACCGACACCAGAAAAAGTGACGTTATAAGCCACTTCTGTAGTAGTGAAATCTTCATCTTCACCTCCATATGAAGTGTGGGATTTCTACTCAAGCTTCTCTGTGAGAATATCTAGATTCTCATTCAACTCTGCAATAACTCTAGACTCTCTGATGCTATTAATTGATGTTTTATGCTCTCTCTCTTCCCCCCAGAACTGATTGTTTTCCATGTTCTTCAAGATCTCATGGCACTTGGATGGCTTATTGTTGAGGAAGAAGCATTTCCCTACATAGTCTAGAGTGGTCCTTTCTCCCTGATGCAACCCATAATAGAATATTTTTGTGTGGCCATATAAGTCGATCCCATGATGAGGTACCTTCCTCAACATGTTTTGAAACCTCTCCCATGCTTCTGAGTATGACTCTTCTACCTGTTGCTTAAAGTTGATTATCTTCTTAGTCAACTCATTCATCTTCTGGGGTGGAAACTAACGCTTGAAGAAATTGTTTATCATTTGTTCCCATGTTTCTGTTGACTCAGACTTGAGGTTAAGGAACCAAGACTTAGCACCATCGTCTAGTGATGACAAAAATATCTTTAAGTAGATCAAAGTCGCTGACACTCTATCTTCACCATGTCACAGCTTTCAACAAAATTGTTGATGTGCATAATCGGGTCTTCAATACTGTGGTCGTGGAAGGCATGTTGCTTGACTAATGCCACCAGCCCAGGATCTATCTTGTAGTTGCCCACATTTATGGCTTGCCTCTTGATTGGGCCCAGCTGTGCTGTTAAGGATGATGTGTTGATCTTTTCTGAAATGGTGTGTTCTTCCATTGGGTCACCCATACCTTATGGATGAGGATTTGTTGCGGGACCATAAATAGTGGTTTGTGCTTGAACCATGCAATAGTATCTGAAATTTGTGAATACAATGTGAGAACAAGATACTAGTGATTGAATCAAAAGATATTTGCAATTCATCTTTGGAAAGAATAGAAAGAAAAATGAAGAGGGTAGCCTAGAATGGACAATTGCAGCATTTATAGTGCTTGAATATGACGTTTCAACAACAATGGCACCAAAAACTTAACATGACTAAATTGTATGTGTAAAAGGCAAGTGTACGCGTCGAAGTAATACATGTCCATAGGCCCGAATATCGAACACGAGAAAACGTAATTCAAGAAACTACTACTACTATTTTTTATTAGCTAGGATAAAGAAAACTTTGATTTCAGAGTTATTAAACTGATTGCAAGAAAAGAAAACTAATTTACTGGTTTGTGATCATAATGAGAAGAAATTCCCTAGGATTGTGGTTTCAGCATGATTGACACTACAATTTTACCTAAGATTAATATATGTTCCTCCCACTCCTGGACAAAGAGACATATAGCTAGAATTATTTGCTCTCACGGTGTAATCCAATACCTATCCTAATACCAATCCTACTCTCGTATCAATTATGTTATTAGATAGCTGCTTTAACGAACTACTATGGGTTAATTACCTTTACACTCATAGGATTTCTCTCAAAAAGTGGTATAAAACATGTGTTACCATGGATTTATAATCCATAATGCTCCTCTTAAAGATATCAAGGATCTAATTAATCACATATATTGCACAACATAGATAATTTAATACAATTTTATAGCAACATGCTGAAAAATAAAAAGAAAATAGTATACTAATGCAAAAGATCCATATACAGTGTACAACTAGGATAGTCTCAGATCCTAGAGAATAAGGGGATTAGCCCCTGATGGTTTCCATAGACAAAAACATGTTAGGAAGAAGGAAAATTGTGGTAAAAATAGAAAAACCGATGAACCCCCTAGAGAAATGTAACTAGGATGCTCCACGGCAACGAACAAATCCAAAACCTATGAATTCTACCCACACAATGTGCCTGAAACCTCCCAAACATGCAGTTCTCCTCCTCATTATCCTTCTCATGCCTTGTCCATCATTCAATGGAATATAATGTGATCCATAGGTCTGGGCGCACTTCTCCTAAGCCATAAGAGTGACTTAGGACAAGTTAAAACCTCAACCATCACATTAAACATTATCTTCAGATCTTCCTGATCTCAACGCATCAGTACTAACAACTAGGTGTCAATACTACCGACTCCCTCAATTAGTTGTGGTCGTTGTGCTTCTTTCAGTATTACCAAGATGAGATTGGTACTACTGAGATTTCTAAATCAATTTCTTATTCATCCCTCTGATGTTGTCGGTACTCACTGGGTCTGTACTACCGAGTTGACTTGATTTCTTTATGTTCCAACCTGAGAAAGTGTCGATACCACCGACAATAAAGTCAGTAGTACTGAGCTGTGTAGATTCTTATAAAATTACCTGAAATTCATGAAATCCAAACATAAGATCTCAAAATATATTAAATCATTCAGAAACATTTAATTTATATTTATTTGATGCAATTGAATAACACGAGATAATATTAATAAATTATGCACAAATTAGTATGACAATGAATAGTAAGTGCACAAAAATTTATATAAAATATCTTTTGAAAATGACAAATATCCAGTGCATTAGTAACCATGAGAACACAGGCAAGTCCTACCTGACTAGGGAGGGACAACCAAGGGAGAGAAACAACTGAAGAGCATTTTTGTGGGGAGCATGTTGGTGACTAGTACACCAATGAGAGGGACAACTCCTTCTTGTCCATTCTAGCAAGAATGACAAGAGTTCTAGTTGGTTCGTGTGGACTACTCTAGAGGCATGATTCTTTGGATGCTTCTAGGAGGACAACATCAACTCACTGTCTGTGGTGAGATCTGAGGAGCCACTACAGTAGTTGTCCGAGTCTCCTTTCTATGGAGGAGCAATCAGACGAGTCTCAGTCCAATAAAGAGTTTCACAGACACTGTCTAAGACAAAATGCACATCTACGTCAATGAGGATTTTTTCTGGACTTGCTCTAGGACTAGGTATATCTTTCTGAAACCATCCTTCCCATTTCATAGTTATTGACGTGATATATTGGTTAATGAAAATATGTCAGTAAATTTTTGTTTACTGCCTATCTGATGTCATATTTCTTAACAAAGAAAGTCCAAGGATACACATCCATACCCTTAGAAAAAATTAATGAAAGGAATGTGACACGTTACTGAAGCCCAATCATAACTTTGCATCATGCTAAATAGTGGGCCAATGAAAAAAAGAGAAGAAGAAAATAAATGTTATGAAATAAAAGAGTGGAGAAAGGTTTCTCTAAACTCTCCACAAAGAGATGGAAACATTACATGATGTATTCTCTTCTGTACTTCATTATCATCCATTTGATGAGATTTTCAATACATGCATCATTCCACCCATATTATTAGGCATTGTGATTCTTGTATTTCTCATTATCTTCACCATATAGGTTCATCATGTTTTATTTTTGTATTAATAATTCAGAAGCTACTTGTGATTCTTCATTATCCGCCTAATTCATTCCATGCATTGCTCTTATCGGTAGTCCACTTAAATGATTATTCTCCTCATTCATTCATATAAGGATAACTGCTTCCAAGTAGTTGGTAGTTAGGAAAGAGAAATGTAGATAGAGAAACACATGATGCACCAAGTGAATGCTTGATTGGCTATGATATTAACTGCTCTCTTGATAGTGTTCATTGATCTACTGGTGGCCATCTTTCATGGATATTCCTGTCTCTTTAAAGTAGTTGTTTGTTCAGTGATCAGTAAAGGCCGGTTTGGGACCGCCAGGTGGGGATAGTTGAGAAATGAAATTCATATTTTATGTCCTTTTGCTGACTTTTCCCAAATAGATCTGAGGGTGTGTTTCTGAGGATGAGCAACATTTAAGCTTAGGGGAGTTTGATGGGCTGGATAATTGTCATTTTCACAGGCTATTTATTATTATTATTTTTTGCACTGATTGTTTAATTTCATATTAATTTGTGCATTATTTACTATCATTATCCTTTGATACTTAATTGCAGCAAATAATGTAATTTTATTATTCCTAAATGATTTATTATATTTTAAGAACTTATGTTTGGTTTTTGTGGATTTTAGGTAAATCTACACAAATCTACATAGCTCGGTACTACGGACTTTGTCGTCGGTGGCATCGACACTTGATGAGAGAGGACATGTTGAAATCAACACATATCGATAGTATTGACCCAAAAGTCGATACTATTGACAACCTTATAGGGAAAATTTAGAAGTTTGCGAGAAATCTCAAAACTATCGACTTCAACTAAGTAGTACCAATAGACCCACTGGTGGTTACAACTATTGAAGGTCATAGTAGTACCGACACCATGTCGGTAGTATCGACATGGCAGGATCAGGTAGATCTAAAAATCAAATTTAATCCAACAGTTGGCTATTAATGACGCCCTAAGTCACTTCTATGAGTTAGGGGGATTTCAGCCAGACCGAATTATCTTGTTCTATTCTGTCAGACAGAAGCCGAGTGCAAAGAGAGAAAACAGAGTGAGTTTTACTAATGTTATCCACATTTTTGTTCTTCTCTCTCATGTATTTGATACCATGTGGGGCTAAAACCCTTGTTCCTTAGGACCCAAGAGCAGCGCGGTTATGCAATGTAATTGAATTTTATGCACTAATATATCTATTCTCTTAATTTTTGGACTTATTTCTATGAAAACATCACAAACTATCCATGCTTGATCATCATAGATAGTTAATTAGATCTTTAATTGCTTCAAAAAGGGTATTAAATCTTGGAAATTATAGAAGTACATGTTTTATATTGTCCCCTGAGAATGGAGGTTTACGAATGTAAGGAGATTACCCAAAAATTTTGATAAAGCACCTAACTAATAACACAATCGTTATGACTGTGGGATTGATGTTAGATTAGATAGTGAATCATATTGTGAGAGAGGATAATTCTTACTACATGTCTCTTAGTCTAGGGTTAGGAGAGATGTTTATTAGTGATATGATATTAATAGCAATGTTAACCTAGGTGAAATTGTAATCCCAAGAAATTCATTCCAATTGAGATCAAAACCACTAATTTTAGATTTATTTTCTGCAACTTTGTTAGTTAAACCTTCATCAAATATTTCATCAGCCTATCTGATTATATTACATTTAGTAGTAGTTTTTGGATAATGTTTCCCTAAGTTTGACATGTGGGGCCCCTTGAGGTATATATTACATTGATACGTACACTTGCCTTTTATGTGTGGTTTGTGCTTATCACCATGGTAATGGTGAAGAGCAAGGGGGATAGGGGGTCCACTTTCCTTTAGAGCATTTGCATTAGTAAACATGCCAGACGAAGAGTTGTTGGTCAACAAGGAAAAGGAACGGGTGGTGACACATTGGTTCACTATAGTGATCCAACGTTCAATGAAGCCTATCCTTCCAGATAATTCCATAGACAGTTCCATCTAATTGAGTCATACTCCTTGGTGATATCTAGTTTGAGGCATGCTAAGGGAATGCCCCTTTTGACATTGAAATTTAGAACAAATTTGACAGCTTGTTGAGAGCATTCTTCAATATGTTTGTCCTTAAGGAATGCACCATTGATTAATTGAGATAATCCAGCACATGAAAATAGAAAGTCTTCTCATAAATATTTTGTTGATTATCTTGTATAGCATGGAGCAACAGACAATGGGCCTGAAGTCATTCGGGGACGATACAATCTCCTACTTGGAAATTAAGGCATAAACACATGGTTAATATGCATGATCATGTTCCCACCTTCAAAGAACCATTTGATGGCATTGTAAGATGCTTCTTTATGTGCAACCAATTCTGCCTAGAAAGAAGCCATTGAAGCCATTAGGTCCATGGATTTTGTTCAGGCCAATCGACCACACAATATCCTTAATCTCACCCTCATTAGGAATTTCTATAAGATATTCATCATTTGAATTAGAAATTAGTTTGTCCCAAACAATGTCATCAGCAATATCAACATTGTCTTAATTATACAATTTCTGAAAAAACTTGATTGTTTCAATAGTGATGGCCTCTTCATCAATGATAAATTTTCCTTAATCATCATAGAGCTTCATGATAATGTTAATAGCATCTCTTTGTTTAATAGTAGAGTGATATAACATCGTATTCTTATCTACATTCTCAATTTGTTGCATCCAACTTCTTTGTAGTAGAACTTTTCCTCTGCAGCATCAAGGGTCTTGAGTATGTATCTGGTGACTTTCTCATCTTCAATAAGTTGGTCATTAACGGTTCCCTTCTCAGTTCCACCAAGATTGTTGGTATGTATGCTGAGAGACCCAATCATGTGATGATTGTAATGCCATAACTTGTAAACGTTTTGATTAATAATAAAGACAATCTTCCAATTTATTATGTTTTTTCAGTTATTAGATAATAATGTAACATAATAAATGTATAAAGAATGATATTACTCAATGATGTATGTCTTCAGGTTGAGGACCTGAACAATGAGATCATACATATGTTAAGAGTATATACATCTTGTTATGTCCCTAGTTAGTTGTTGTTGTGGAAGGGTTATAGACAACAATAACATTTAAGACTAGATTGTGTGTTGGTTTATGATAGAATCTCATTGATCATCATATATGATATCAAACCAAACACATAGATACTTGCTAGAGAACAGTGTATCAGAAAAACCCACCTTGAGAGTGATACATGGAAACCATAGAATGGTAGTTAGAATCAGCTCTCATAGTGATTGTGGTAATTTTGGTTCTTAGATGTGAAATCACTACACTCATCATATGTTGTTTGATGTACTTTGTCATCATCAAACGTGACCTTGAATAAGGGTTGCCATAAAGGTGGTGCTCAAATAAGTACGACACATGGGGAATGATTGTGAGTGATGTAGATGGGATTTATCTCTCCTACAAGAGTAAGATATCATATCCACTTGATAAGCGAGACTGAGAAAAGCATGGCCATGTGCATGTGAATCAATATATGATGTTGAGTTCACATATATCTCAAACGGTCTTCTCAAGTTCAAGGAACATGGATTGAATTTTGAAAAGGATGGTGATTCCAAGCCTCGAGTTCAATCTGGATATCTGAGACAAAGGAGCTATACAATAAGTATAACACCAGTAACGGATTATAGCTTGAAGTTGTTCTCCAACTTTCCTAATTACTTGGGTAGCAATGATGTCTTACTAGATATCGATCATAGCTTGTGATGTCATAAATTAGTTATGGACATTCACTACCGATATAACTTGGGACTTGTAGGGTCACACACATAGGAATACACTTGGAATAGGAGTGTATTCATGAATGATGTTTAATATTGATTACTAAAGTGATTGGTAGTCAATCTAAACAATATTGGCAATTTGTACTCTGAAATGACTGATTCAGAAAGTGAACCGATCGGCTTAGGTACATGAACCGATCGGCTCAGGTTGTGAATCGGTAGTTTGGTTGATCAATGAGATTGGATCAATGATTGATGTTGATGTCATGTTGTGTATCAGTTGA
The DNA here is from genome assembly GCA_963693085.1 of Alisma plantago-aquatica. Classification (NCBI taxonomy): domain Eukaryota; kingdom Viridiplantae; phylum Streptophyta; class Magnoliopsida; order Alismatales; family Alismataceae; genus Alisma; species Alisma plantago-aquatica. The sequence goes on from OY856410.1 coordinate 1,267,465,711, forward strand.
ATATTAATTTCTAAAACAATTGTGAATAGCAAACATAGTGAAACGAGTGGTTTAAGTGTTGAATCGATCATCATATGTGTGAATCTAGAGGCTCACGTGTGAAATGATCGATTCAATGTTCATAAGTCCCAAAAATTTATGAAATATGTCTCTTCAACTCCCAAACAGACTGGAAACTCTAACTTTGATCCTCCTATAAATATAGGGGTACCGGGGGCTTCCCAGATACATCAATTAGCTCTGACAATTGTTGTCTTCTCTAGTTATGGTAACGAAGAGAGCTCAGCCAAGTTCTACCCATCAAAGGAAGGAACAAAAAGGGAGGGACAATTGTGGGAGAGTAAGTTGACGCTAGCACATCAACTAGAAGGGACAAATCCTTCCTATTTGTTCATCTAGAATGATAGGAGTTCTCATGGTCCACATGGACTTACTCGAGAGGTGGGAGGCACTTCCCTGCTAGGAGGACACCATCAACCATTTTCCATGGTGTCAGACTAGGAGAACGACAACAACAGCCATCTAGGTGTGAAGTAAAGAAAGGCACATGCTCTAGAAGGGAATTATCTTTGGACTTGCTCCAAGACCAGGTATAACCTTAAAATCCTCTTTCCTATCTCATACTTGTTGTTGCGATCTACTATTTAATGGGGAATATGACAAGTAAATTTTTGTTCTTCTACCATATCTGATGTCACATTTCCCAATAGGGATATCCCCAAGTTCCATATGCTATTTGTCCATAAGGTTCTTTATGTTCACAAAGTTCCTGAACCAAGGCTTCATCTCCTTCTTGATGTTTTTAAGATGTTGGTTGAAGTGGAAAAGTGTGTTTCCATGAACGGGCGTGTGCCAAGCCTCATTGATAATCCCCTTACACACAGGCTAGTCTAGCCAAAGGTTAAAAAATCTGAATGGTCTAGGTTTCCTCATCATGTCCTTGAAATTGACATTAATGGAAGCGTGATCAGTAAACGTGTATGTCATTTGTTTAGATTTCATACCTGGAAACTTATCAAGCTAGTCATCATTAATAAGTCTCGGTCTAGCTTGCAAGCAATGTCTTTGGATTTCTCTAGTTAATTTCTTCAAGTGAAGATCTCTTCGCCAATAGTAGGGAGTTTAGTCATTCCCCCATTGTTAATTGAAACATTGAATGAAGTAAGGGCAACATTAAGCACCTCCCTTCTACATGCTTTCTCATGTTTACTGATGTTATTAAAATCACCAATAACAATCCAAGGATCGTGTATGCCAAGTGAAATTTCTTCAAGCTTACTACAAAAATTGAACCTCTCCTACATCAGATTCCTTACATAGGTCACAAACAAACAGACATGGAGTCCCCCATTATGGATGCATTGATAGATCATTTGTTGGTCATCCATATCAAACACGTGGATATCGTAAGATTTTTTATTCCACCCAACACATATTCTCCCATTTGTATCATAATCATGATTCAAGAGGTATTTCAATCCACCTAGAAACAACTTATCCATAGTTATCTTGTTAAACATCTTGATTTTTATCTCAACCAGTACCACAATGGAGGCATTACAGATCAGATTGAATTTTTCACCTCCCTCTTCTTATTTGGCTTCCCAGAGCCACAAACATTCATCATGAAGATGGTCATTAACTAACTATACTAGAGGATTGGGTTTTTCATTACCCATTCACTCTAGTAGAGCCTGATGAGGAGTCTCCCCCACCCCCTTGCTTCTTCTTCCCTGAATCCTAGGTAGCTTTATCACCAACCCTTGATTCCTTGTTGAATTCAACTATTTACACGATCAGATTCTTTGTAGCATATTTCACATGATTGTCCTTGTTGTAGTTAGGTATACCTTCCTTCTCTGATTAGAATCTATTAGTGTTATTCCCAGTTTCCAACTCTGTCACACCTTGTATAGATTTGTTCCCGACCTCTATATCATTCTGATGCTCAACATTAGACTATGTCGAATCCTTCTTGTCGGTAATTTCCTCTATTCAAGTTTTCATTGGACAATCTTCTTCATGGTGTCCAAGACTTGCAATCACAACATTGCTTGGGCATGTACTCATACTAGATTTCTACTAGAATCGCTTCGTGACCAGGCAGATTAACCCAAATTTCTTTGGGAGGGTCCTTCATTGTCTCAACCTTAACCATCACTCTAGCTTCTCCTGAGCATTCAGTACTCAGGGAGTGTAGTTCAACCCTCACGAGTTTTCCAACGCCGCTCGCCACAATCCCAATAATATGTTGTGACCATTTCCTACCCATACTAGGTATTGTGATCCACACCGGGATGGAATTGAACATATCCTTCATGAGGTCAGCTCCCACCTTATATTCTTTCACTATGACTACCCTATTTTCAAACCCATGTGGTCCCATACCTATCACATTCTTCTTATCCTCTCTGTTGTTGAAGTAACAAGAAAGAATTTGTCTGGTTTGGATGGTAGATCGATACCACTCTTCAGCTTCCACATCCATTTGATACAGGCAAGAAGATGGAGGTAGTATGGTGTTTTGCCCATGATATAGAGCATCAAGATGTGGTCCCACGACTTCTCCATGTTGTTGTGGGTCTGATCATATATGGTTACAAAGTGTTTCCCATGATGATCTCCACCGCCTTATACGGTTGGTCTTTGTAGGTACCCGCACCTACCAGAACCTGGCACCAAACCTTGCTTGACTTGCCTATTGCCATCGAAAAGAGGGGGTCACCCCCTCCTTGCACATGGAGCATTTCTCCTTCCTTGCGTTGTAATTGTCAGATGCTAGAGAAACCCTAGGTGTGCTTGTTGTTGTGACTATGTGTGTAGTTTCAATAAAGAATGTCCAATATAGCACCATAGTGAAAATCATCCAACTAGCAAATTTTTTTTATTAAAATAAAAATAGAGGTAGTTTATTCATCTTACCCTCTTCATGTAGGCAAATCAATGAGTAAATTGCAACTGCCGCTTGTACCACATAGTATTAAGCAGCCATTAAAAATAAAAACCATATATCCTCAAACCGGAGCATGTACAAGTATCTAAACCATCTAAATATGTGTGTAATGAAAAAATCTATGTAAAGTGTTCCTTTTCTTTCTAATATCAGCATGCCTCAATATGCATTGGTAGCACAGAAGGTTCCACAAACACATCCCTTAATTGAGGTGAACACTTCATCTGCCCAACTTGCTTTGAATAATATTGATTATCTTAGGCACAAAGAGTAGCACACTTACAGTCGGCCTACCACATTTATTGGCATTTTTTATATTTTTCTGACCAAGACATCTGTGTATTGTAGGCCTCCTTTATACCAATTTTCATGAGTTTCTTGACCACGTTTTTTAACTATTTGTACTATCACGTCTAAATAGAAACAAAAAAGAGAAATCCGGAAGAAAATCAGGAACCATCCCGAAGGAAGAAAAAAGAGAGACGCGGCCTTTAGTTACCACAAAAAATAATATTAATGATAATATTGCTTTAGTAAATAGAATGTCTACAAATCATTTTAATTTTCTATTAAAAGGGGACTGGCGGCGCAACTTGTTGCCCATCTCCCTTCTATTTCTTTGTAACATGCTATCTGTAAAATAAAGATTTGTTTTGGAACGACAACAAGGGAAATGACTGTAGCCTTTTCTAGGGCTGCACGAGAGAGAGAAGATGGTTAGGGTTATTGGGGGCTCTGTGGGATGTTGCTTTTCTGCTTTTCAGTGTGTCCATCATGGGTGGAGCGCCCATAGTTATATAGGAGAGGCACTCCCCAAACAACCACTCCGCCCCCTAAACCATCTCCTTGGTTTACGTGATACCCAACCACTTCTCCCATATCCTGAGGACTGGGTTTACTTAGGGTCTCATTGCTATTATCTAGGGGAGTCTGTTTTGGTCTTTTGACCATATCCCAACATCTCCCACTTGGTCAAAGACCAAATAGCATTCCTTCCACTATGTGTGTGAAGTAATCATATATTATTCCTCCCACTATTCGTGTGAAGTACGTGCCCTTTCCTTTTTTTATTACATAGGCTCCCACTATTCATGGGACCTATAAATGATTCCCTAATCCCATCAAGCTAACATGCTTAACAAAAAAAATTTCTAAAATTCCTTTTGTTAATGAATCAGCAATCATATCGCTTGTAGGAATGTAGGTGATTTCTATTTCACCCTTTTGTACAATGTCACGTATATAATGATAGTGTACTTCAATGTGCCTTCCTTTAGAACTATTTGCACCACTATTAATCAAACTTATTGCAGCTTGATTATCACAATATATTTATATTGGACCATCTACTAAATTAAGATCTAAATCGATCAAAAATCTTCTAATCCATACGGCATGGGTAGCAGCTGAGCTGCAAGCAACATATTCAGCTTCCTATGTGTATCTAGCCACACATCCTTATTTTTTACTTCCCCATGATATGGCTACACCACCGAAGATGAACAAGTGTCCCGATGTGGACTTTCCAACATCTTTATCACCCCCAAAGTCTGCATTAGAGTAACCTAATATATCAAGTGATTCTGCTTGGAATATTAGTTTGTGGTGCAATGTGCCTTTTATATAATTTATAATTCTTTTGACAGATTCCCAATGCATTGGACCAGGGTTACTTTGATATCTACTCACTAGTCCAACTGAAAAATGCAAGGTCCGGTCGTGTACACAACATGGCATACATAAAGCTTTCGACGGTCTGAGCATATGGCATTTGTAGAGGATCTTGTCCCTTTCCAGGACATTGTTCCTTGCACAACCGTTTCCCATACACATATGGTGTAGGTGCTGGATTGCAATTTTACATCCCAAACCTCTTTAAAATTGTATGCAAGTATTTCTCTTGGTTTATACTGAGTATTCTAGACTTCCGATTCCTAAGAATCTGAATTCCAAGTACATAGGCTGCTTCACCCATGTCCTTCATCTCAAATTTTTGACTAAGTTCAATTTTGATGTTGTTTATCATGTTTATGTCATTTCTAGCAAGCAAAATGTCATCCACATATAAGGATAATATTATAAACTTGCTCCTACTTTTCAAGACATAAACACAACTATCTAGTTTATTTGAGACAAATCCCAAATGAACCATTACATCATGAAATTTAAGATACCATTGTCTACAAGATTGTTTTAAATCATATATTGACTTGTTCAACTTACATACTTTATGTTCATTTCCTTCAACTTGAAATCCCTCAGGTAGATTCATATAAATGACTTCATTTAATTCCCCATTTAAGAAAGCAGTTTTTACATCCATTTGATGTAATTCCAAGTCATGATATGCGACAATAGCCAAAATCATTATAATTGAAGCAAATTTAACGACAGGAGAATATGTTTCCTGAAAATCAATTCCAAATTTTTGTGTGAATCCCTTGGCAACTAATTGGGCCTTAAATTTATCAATAGACCCATCAGCTCGAAGCTTTTTCTTAAATACACATTTGCATCCTATGGCCTTTCTATTTTTAGGTAAATCACATAATTCCCATACATTATTCTTTTTCATGGAATCAATTTCTTCCTTCATGGCTTCATGCCATGATTCTTTTTCATGTGAATTTTGAGATTCCTTATATGTCATGGGATCTATGTGATTTTCCTCTTCCATGTCTACTAATAAACATGAAGGCTCACATGAATACAAATGATAGTCAGACATCCATGCAGGTGACGCTCTTTGTCTTTTGTTGCCAATTATGGGTTGATTTTCTAACTCGATTTCCATTGGTATATTCTCATTTTCCATATTTTTGTTTTCCATGTTATCATTTTCCATATTTTGATTTTCCATATTTTCTTTACATTCTGAATTATTAGACATTTCATCATCTTGGGTATCATTAAAATAATCATCATTTATTATTTGTAAATGTTCCATCTCTTCATTTTGAGATTCCTTTTCCTCAAAGTTTTCCAGGAACTTTGCATCCCTACATTCAATGATCCCTTTTTCTTTATGATAAAATCTATATCATGTAGATTTTTCTGAATATTTGATAAATCTACACTTTAAAGTTCTAGATTCCAACTTACTTTTAAGTTGACTAGGTATTAGAATGTGGGCAATGCACCCCCATTTCCTAACATCACTTAGATTAGGCTTCCTCCCATTCCATATTTCATAAGGTGTAGATATTACAGATTTAGTGGGCATTTTATTCAATATATGATTTGTCGTTTGTAATGCTTCACCCCAAAGATTTCTAGGGAGATGTGAATGAGATAGCATGCATCTCACTGCATTCATTAAGGTTCTATTCTTTCTTTCCGCCACTCCATTTTGTTGTGGCGTATAAGGCATGGTTAGATGTCTTTTAATTCCATGTTCTTGACAATATGATTCAAATTCTTTTCAATTATATTCCCCGCCTCTATCTGTTCTTAGAACCTTAATATTTCTTCTAATTTTCCTTTCTACTTCCTTTTTATATCTTTTAAAACATTCTAATGCTTTATATTTGAAAGCAATTAGGTAGACATAGGAAAATCTTGAATAATCATCTATAAATGTTATGAAGTATTCCTTATTATTATATGTCTTTACACTTAATGGTCCACATATATCTGAATGAATTAATCCTAACAATTTTGTGGATCTATGTCCAACTCCAAAAGGTTTCTTAGTCATTTTTCCAACCAAGCAATGTTCACATAGAGTTAGAATTACCTTTGTAATGTTAGGAAGAAATTTTAATTTTATCATTTGTTCCATTTTAGATTTTCTAGGATGGCCTAATCTATAATGCCATAAATCGCATTCAGATAAAGCACACAAAGAGTAATCAAAAGAAGCATTGATATTATTCACTTCACTGCCAATTACAGGAATGCAAAAAAGGTCATGTTCAGGTACATATTTTCCCATAGAAAGAACCTTCTTGTCTTTCCCTATGGACACCCTCTTATTATAAAAACGAACCTCTAAGCTATTTTTCATAAGTGCGGTAACAGAAATTAAATTGTGCTTTATTCCAGGGGCATAGAAACATCTTTAAGAACCATGATACTCTCTCTAAGGTCAAGACGATAAGTACATACACCTTCCACATCAAGGTAGGTGTTGTTACCCATATATATGCATTGTTCCCCTGGGTTGAGTTCCTTAAAAGATTCCAAGCCATGCTTTGTCTTTGCAATGTGACGAGTCACACCAGAATCAACCCACCATGCATTGGATTCAGACAAGACTGCATTGTTGCATTCAGTCACGCCAATGAAGACCTTCTTGTTTGTTCCTCCTTGTTCTTGGCCTTTGCCCTTGTTTCCATCCTTGTTTGGACAACTTGATCTAAAATGACCAAATTGCCCACAAGCATAACAAGAGCCTCTAGGTTTCTTTCCCTGTGCATGGTTGGGTTTGAATTGTGGCTTATTTGATCCAGCCCTCCCTTTCTGCCCCTTTTGATACTCATGCTTAGGCCTACGATGCACGAGATTTTCTTCCTACAGATTTACTTCCTGGTTCTTACGGCTAGACATGATTTCTTGCTCAGTTCCCAACCGAGTCGACAATTCTGAAAGCTGAATAGAGGGAATAGACCGCATAGTGGTTGTTACCATATCAAAACTACTTGGCAAACTATTAAGAATAGTAGCTATTTGTAGTTTTTCCGGCACCGGAGTTCCTGCAACAGATAAATCTTTAGCCATAACAATCATATTATTAACATGCTCAATAACGCTTTGTCCCTCTTGCATTTTATAAGAGTTATACTTTTACAGGAGAAGTTGAGTGGTCGGCTCAGTCATTTTGTCATATTTCTCCTTCAAAGTATTCCACAATTTGTGTGAGTAGTCATACGTCTCAAAAAACTTAATGAGACTATCCTCCATGAACATGAGCATAAGGCTTCTTGCCTTTTTGTCATCAACCTTCCACTTTTCATGTATCCTGACTTCCGCCTCAGAGGCATTAGTGTCAGGTTCCGGTAAAGCGCTTTCAATGACATGTTCCAGATTGTCATAGATAAGAGCATACATGATTTTACGGTGCCACATTTCAAAATTCACCCCATTCAGTTTTTAAATTTTTGCCAACTCAGTGGTGATGAGTTTGCTAACAGCCATTAGAACCTGAATCGCAATTTAAAACGAGTTCGTAAAAAAAACTGAAGCATATGGTTTACAGTGTTCACAACGAGATATATAAAGGAACAAGTTATATGTATAGGCTGTGTAGATAGAGGAAACAGTAAACAAAAGTTATCCTTTCCGTGAGCAAGATCACATAGATGTATAGTAAATCTAAACAAGATACAAGATGATGAGTAACTTTATCCAAGCAGCAAGTTATACCAATCAAGATGACAAGTATATATGACAAGACTGATCTAAGATTTCGTATACTGGTTACTAATTAAATTAATATGATAACACGTCCAACAAGATGTTAAAGGAATATAGAGAACAAATATATGATCTGCAATCAACAGATCAGAATATAACAATAGCAGTTTCTTTTTTAAAACAAAGCAACAGAAAAAGTAGTGATGTATATCAATCAATGTCGAATCCTACAGCAACACGCTAGTTAAGCCAACGACCAAGAGAGGTAAAGCAAAGAGGATATAGCAAATAAACTAATCCACTGCTAGCCTCCAAAAACGAAACAAGACTAAAAGGTTATAAAAGGTGATGTAGCAACAAGCAAAGATCACCACGATAACAATAAACAGACTCAACAGTAAAGAAATATTCTATCAAACAGTACAACTGCAACGGGTAGCTTGACAGATGGACAAAAAGCTAAAAAGCAAGATCGCAAGGTATACGATCAAAACTTTTATGAATTACGATGCCATCTAATATATTTAATGTTACAGATATAGCTGTGTCATGTACAAAGGCCTACCAATAGGCTGTAAAAAGATCGACGAATAAATGATTTACATATTGGTTGATTCGAATAGACAATAGAATAATAGAGAATGATGTCTCTTCTTCCATTCTGAGACGAGACCAATAGGAATAGAAATCCTTCAACCAAGCAACGTTAAAACACGTACCCCAATAGCTCTCCACAGCAGAGCGTGAAGACCAGTCTTCTAGACGAGACAGATAGCAGCAACCAAGTGCAGAGTTATGGAAGTCGGGGTCAGATCAGAGAATGTTTTGATACCATTGTAGCCTTTTCTAGGGCTACGCGAGAGAGAAGATGGTTAGGGTTATTGGGGGCTCCGTGGGATGTTGGTTTTGGTCTTTTGACCATATCCCAACACTGACTTTCTCCTGGAATTGCCAGTAAGTTGTACTTGCGACTAAACAAGTTGCTACTTGATGACAGCTAATGATGTTTAACCTCCGTACGATTGGTGCCTTAATTTGTATAAATTTGAGAGCTCGACTGTTGTGACAAAGAGCAAATATATTGCGGCAGTCTGATGATCCCCTCTCCCTTTTAAGCGCTGAGTGTGAGAAGATGCTCCCCGAAGTGTTCCTTAGCTTCCTTGTCGAAAGGGTCGTCGCCGAGATAGAGGTGGAAGTAGGCCCTGCACAGCAATTCACTCTGGACGCTGCTTACGACTTGCCCTTTCACTGCAAGCAACGCCAGGAATTTGCAACACCGTAACAATCAAATTACGGATATTAAAATGGATAAAAGATCGGAAAAGGATGGACGGGTGATGAACGAAATAAGAGCTTCTGAGATTAAGAGGTGTTGATTTTGTTGCTAATTACCTTTTGTCTGTAGAGTGTATCCCGGGAGGCGTGTGATCTCGATAACTGACCCAGGTGGAAGCTTCAGGTCCTCGTTCACGCCGCCCATCACCCTGTGAATTATATACGTGCAACAACAAAAACCATTTGCTTGAAGGCAATACGATCGACAAGCACCCATATTCATGCACGCGCAAAGCACTTACTTGTTGATGAGCTCGTCGTCCTTCCGTCCAAACAGTTTCTTCATTGCACCGCCCAGCCCCTCGTCGAAGCTCTTCCGCACGTCGTTCATCTTCAGCCTGATGATCGAGATCACCATCCTCAGCGTCAACCCCGCGTCGTCACTGTGGATAACGGCTTCATACAACTCACGAGGAATGGACACCTTCTTCCCTGCTGTAGGTGTGGCGGCGAGAGAGCAGTAGCCATGGTGTTGTCCTTGAGGACAGCCGCCAGCGCGACGTCGTCGGCGTACAGACCTGAAAGCGGCCGTGCAAGCCGGCCGGAAGAGCAAGGGATATATATGATCAGAAGATCTTCGAAATAGAATGCCGGCGCGCGCCCGCTGTGTGTGGTCGAGGAATCGATGAATGGACTGAAAGGCATTGGTACACTTACCAAAGGCGTAGATCTTCAGGTTGGTGACTATCATGAGGTTCATCTTCTTCAGCCCCAGCGCCGCCAGAACCTTTCCGTCGTCCAGTTTCTTGGGGAACGAGAACCCGGACCGGGACTCCACCACCACGGCCTCGTTTTCGGCCTGCTGATCAGTTTGAGTCGCCATCTCTGCTTCAAGGTAATGGGTGGAGGTACTAGTGAATGATCTATTGGAAAGAGGAGAGGGTGATCTGATAAGGCCGGCGCCGAGTGTGTATGATCTCCTGCTGCGTTTGCCCACCTTTATAGGTGGCTGCAGCGAACGGGTTAGATAGAAACGGTTGGAATGAATTAAACCAGACACATAACACACCGTCACCTAAATGCAGTAGTCACTGCCGTGACAGCGACACCAAACTCATCGGCTCAATGGAGGAGTGTCATACAGCTAATTGAAACTAAAAACCTGTCAAGTGTCAAGTCCGTCTACCAAGAACGTCGACCACATTTATAACTTAGTTGCAATATTTCCTAGTACGTGATTCTTGACGTGCAGGTTACAGTATCGATTCTTTCCCACGTTAGCTACTGATTCCTGATAAAATCAAACTACTCATAATGGCAAGGGAAAATGAATGGCATTGCTTGCCCTGGACTAGAAAATCAAAGAGTACTGATGTATAGCACACTGCTTACACCAACATCTACACTCTGGCCTCGGAAACCCGCAATTGACATCTTACACACATGCAGTTTTTTATTTTCACGTATTCCCAATACTCTGTTTGCACTGTGTTGATTTCACAATTGATCTGTACCAGAAGATGAACAGACTAATATTGAGGTTATAAAATCCCCCATACCCCTACTCTCTCCCTCTTTTTAGCGATGCTCCTTCTTGCTCCTGTCCGACCAAGCTCTGCGCGCTGGCTGCCTCCTCCTCTCTCCTCTGCGTCATGTCCAGACCGGCGGCGTCCCGCCCAGACGCGTCATTGTCTTGCACGTCGCTGCGCCGCTCGTTGGCTGCCTACTCCTCTCCTCGATCACATCCAGTCTATCGTTGTTTCGTTGGCCGTTGTCCCGCCCATATACCGCCACCGTTCCAGCCCGTCGTCGTGACCAAGACAAGGTCACCTCCTGCCAGTTGTTCGCGTATATCTCACCGTCGTCCTGTCCGCCCGCTATCGCGTCAGCCCACTTCCATACCAAGGTTGTTGTTCTGACCAGCTTCTTTCCCGTCGTGCCTCCTCCTCCGTTACCATGGCAACAACAACATGTCGCTTTTGTGGCCACACTGCATCCTTGTAATATATTGTTCCTTGTAAACATTGTAAAAATGTTCTAATAGTAAAGATTGTCTTAATTTTGTATCTAGTCTCATTGAGGATGTATTTTGGTACTACAATGATGAATGGTCACTATTTTATAATATATATTTATAATCGTAAAAAAATTCTGAGGGTAAGCACTATTTTGGTTTATATCAGGTTTGATTATTAATAGATTTTGGTATTATTTTGAACATATTTAAGTACGATTTTCTGATTCATACGTCAAACATGTACAAATAGTACTGTGGGCAGTCGAAAAGAAAAATTAGGAGGAAAATAACTTTTTTTAATTTGAAATGAGTTATTCGTGTCGCTCTGAGTTATAGACTTTTTGGTAGTGTGTCGTTATATTCTTAGTATTGTTTTAAATTCATTTAAGTATTTTTTAACTTATCATCAAAATATGCAGCAACATAATTTTGGTAGTGCAATGATGAATTGTCACTATATCTTATAATATATTTTTATAATCATAGAATTTCTCTGACAGTAAGCACTGTTAAGGTTTATATCAGGTCTGGCTGTTAATAGCTTTTGGTACTGCTTTGAACATATTTAAGTATGAATTTCTAATTCATACGTCAAACGTGTACAAATAGAACTGTGAGCAGTCGAAAAGAAAAATTGGAGGGAAAATATTTTTTTTAATTTGAAATGAGTTATTAATTGTTGTGGGTGGGAATTAAATATATTGGTTGATTGGTGGTTGGTAGTGGGGTTAGGGGCAATATTTATTTGTTGCAGCAGTGGCATGCATGCAGCCATGCAGTCGCATCAGCAGACTAATCACCTAATTATTCGTGTCGCTCTGCACTATAGACTTTTTGGTAGTGTATCGTTATATTCTTAGTACTATTTTAAATTCATTTAAATACTTATTTTTAACTTATCATAAAAATATACAGAAACATTATTTTGGTTGTGCAATGATAATTAGTTAATATGTCTTATAATATGTTTTATGTAATATTCATAGAATTTCACTGACTGTAAGCACTGTCTTTGCTTATATCAGGTCTGGTTGTTAATAGATTTTGCTACTACTTTGAACATATTTATGACATAACGTTGTGGTTTTGTTAATTTTTCATTCTTAGTCAAATAAAATTATGATTTTCACATGTGTACAATGAATAATAAGAATTATATAAGCATAATAAACAATCAATTTTGTATTTAATTTTGCTAATCAAATCAACCTCAGATTGTACGCACTGTGTTAGTTTATGTTTAGTATATTTATTAATGTATTTTGGTACTACGTTGAGTATATTCATGTATTGATTCTGAACTTAGCTGTAAAATGAGTATAAATGTGTATATAGTTGTATCAAATAGTATATCCAGCCAATAAATAGAGGGAGTTCGGAAAAAAAAATTCAAATGTGTTGTTTTGTGTGTAAGAAGAGTAATGAATGCTAATAGTAGTGTAGAGGTTGCATGCACGCAATAATGTTGCATGCATTACTTTATTGGCCACTGGAGTGTTTTAATGCAGCGGTTGCATGCATGTAATAATACTACATGTATTGCTTTATTGACTGTTTTATTACAGCGCATGCATGCATGCAAAGTGCTTTATTGAGAATAGAAAAAGAGATTGGTTAAACAGATATGCAATTACGATGCATGAATAACAGGCTCACTATCTCTTCACGCTCTCGTGGTCCGTGTCGCACAGTGCGAAAAATGACTGGAACGTATATTCCCAAGGTTAGAGTGTGATTGTTGGTGAAACAGGTGTGCTACGAATAATTTCACAAAATCAATGTCGTACCTGATGTTGGTTACTCCGTATTTATATGAGATTAGCACATTCCGAGGAGTTCTACATATATCGTCGCCCTCACGCGGAGAAATTGATGTATGTGGGAACATGTGGCGCCATGAATCCCACTAATGCCATCACGGACATCAAATACATTACTCTGCCACTGCAAGACTTCCGTTTGTGCACAAAAATGTAGGTGTTTTTATGTTATGCCCATACTCCATATGTATTCGCTATTGTTTTTTAAGACATTTCACAACATAATTGCTAGCTGAGGGGAAAATAATAGTGTACACACATCTTTTATTGTTTGAGAAAGGAACTAATGAGAATGCATTGTTTCACCTCCAAAACCACTCACTAAATAGAAACAATTACCATGCAGTTACAAAACTTTATTGGCTCCTACAAAAATTATTATAGGAATCATCTTTCAATTATTGCGTCCTAGTTTACGTGGTATTGTTCAAGTCTATGTAGGGTTAGTTCTGGGTGAGGACATTTGTAAGATCGGGCCCACTTTTTATTGAGTTAGATTGGTGATTAAACTAGGTCAAAATGCTGAGTTCATTTTGAGTTTTGATCTATTTGCAACACTTCAAGTTTACATGTTAACTCTGAATCTGTTTGTGTTAAGCTCTCATGTGTTTGCGACATATTAGGTACCAGTATGCATCAGGTTTGGGTTTATATCATCTTTAGGTTTAGAGCAGTTTTTTTTTCTAATTAATTCTTATATGTGTTTGAATAACAAACTATCACTTGCATTCTTACATTGAAAATGTAGTTTTTGGCAGCCACCCAAACACATGATGAAATATATTTGGTTTAGTTTACTTTTCACTTGATCATATATGGCATCTATACGGTTTGGTACATATTTTACTAAGTTAGATGTCACTGCTATGAATCGATAATACTATAAAACCAGTCTGATATCCCTCTTAAAGTTAATTTCCATGCTTATCAGTAACTATGTATATCTATAGTTAACTATACTCACAACCGGGTTTTAGAAAAAGGCAAGATGATAACATAGACGTCTTTCTTTAACATAATAATGCCCTTACTTAAGAATTCCAAAAAGAGAATGACTTAGAGTATACCTTATTTGTAAATTTAATGGGTTGAAACTTGTCACATAATAGATTAGCTAGTACCCTAGCTCGATTTAATCTTACATATTGTTTGAAATCATAAGAATGCATATTACTTTTGAGATTTTTAAGGATTTAATTGGAATTGGTCCCTTTCTAGTTCAAACTACTTCTGAATTAGCATGAATCATTTCTATATCACTTTGCTTGGTCGGGATAAATCAATGTGAGGAGACACAAATGAGGTGTAGTTGCAAAATCAAAATCATCCATCTCTTGACCCATGATACCATATCTTGATGTAACTACCGACCTCTAAGGTTAGACATGTATGTTACATGTCATGTGAGAATGTCTACCCCACGCCACGAGGGAGCTTTCTAATGGTGCATTACCGCCACCACTCTATATAGATCCACGTGATATGTATCGCACATGTCTTGGTCAAGAGTATAAAGAGAAAGATTTCTTCCTACCTTTTCCATAACAGTCATGAGAAAGAAACAAGGTCTCCATGACCGCATCTCCCATGCTTGTATAATATTAATTTGCTCCACGACAACCTCTTTACCTCTCCCTAACAATTAGTTTTCCAAATGAAGCTCCATATCTCTAACCTAACACCCCACCACGACAAGTACAACCCAAAATACAATTCAAATCATGCACCATCTCAATTTTCCATTTCACTAGATTTGTGACAATGCAAAAAAATGGTGTCCTCTCCACCCCATATGCCCCAAACTAGAAAGTCTTGTCTGCTCCACGAGATAATTTGAGTACTAATTGTTAAAGGATTTAGAAAATAGTTCTACTATTAAAACTTATAGTAGTGTGAGTGTTGATTTGGTATGAGGTAATTACCAAGAACATAGGAGGAGCAACCACCATGTGGGTAGTGAATTTCTATACAACCTGAGGCACATCATCCAAGGCATGAGTGTGTTTTCAAAGACCCACATTTCCTTTGAACATCACATCACTCAATTGATGAAGCAATATCTTTTCTTCAATGTGCTTTTTGTTTGAATTATTAATTCATTTAAGTAGATTTGAAAAACAACTAACAATATTTTTCTAATAGTAAATATAGATGTTTATTATCTCTTCAATAGCAAGAATAATGGGATCAATTGATAGACTTTCAAACATAAAAAGAGGGCATCCCAGCCAATTCTCAAGGACAAGAAGCAACAAGTTATAGCCATATAGAATCAAACTTAACTTTTTAGAATGCAGTCAATCATATTATAAAGTTAAATTTCTAGTGAATCAACTATATGCCTTAAAATACACTTTAACTAAAAAAGAACCTTAAATAATTTCTCGATCAAAAAATAAAATAAGAAATGCCTTTGTGGTTATTTTTGGGCTCTCAATAGTGAAAATGCAGTGAAATAAAACTTATTTCCTAAAAATTCTTGGAGCATGATCCATCTAATACACGAAAACCATATTAGGGTTACAACTTTATACCTTTATCCAGGGTAGTTGTATCTACTCAACTTGAATTTCTTAGTGTACATATGAACCTTCTAGTCTACAATGCTTTGGAGTTTTGGCATGGCTAGCAACCGAAACTCAATTATGACATTTATGGCACTCTAAAAGTTGCCTTGGGATGCATCTAGAAACTATTTTTGTGGCAAAATGCCAGAATTTGTGTATGATTATCAGTGATAGAATGTCTACTTTGCTCAGCCAATAGCAGAGATCCCAAGTCATTAAGTTGGCTCTGTTGACCCCAAATCTAACACAGATGTTGCCTCTAGAAGAATACACTACTCCTCAGTCAAATTCCTAATGGATAACGTGATGTTCCACCAATGGCACCGCCTAAAAAACACGTTGCTCTGTGATGGAGATGTTCTCCTTGAAATACATGCAACATATGAAGATTGTGATCCAAAACAAATTTCAAATATGAACTCACCTCCATAGTATCCACATGAGCACTTGAAGATAAAAGTCTAGAGTCATTAGTATCCTCCCCTCTCTTTCTCTCTTAGTTTCTCTTTGTGTTATCAAACCTTAGAGGAAATAATTCTAAAATAAGAAACTCTATCTAGAGAGCATTCTATTGTATCATAGATATAAAGGACCGGATAGGGTAGGATTTCACAAACCATAATATGTTTGGGTTGTGGAATCCCCACAAAACAAGGGAATCTTATATGCATTAGGTCATGCAAAATGTAATGTTCCACCAATCCTAGTTTGAAGTTGACTTGCATTATGTTGGTGTGTATGCCCTGAGAGCCAATCATGGGATGATTGGTGGGATACATTAAGATTGATTTGATAAACATCAAAGGCAAGCTTCCAATTATTTCTGGTTCAGTCATATGAGATAGTGATAGAACAGATTGAATATCTAGAGAATGACAGTACTCAATGACGTATGCCTTCAGGTTCATGACCTGAACGATGAGATCATATGGATGTTAAGAGTTTGTACATTCTCATTATGTCCCTAGTCGGATGTCATTGTGGAAGGTAGATAGGCAGCAATGACACACAAGACTAGATTGTGGTGTTGGTTGATGACAGAATCTCATTAGTCATGATATAGAGATATCAAACCAAACACATAGGTACTTGTTAGAGAACAAGTGTACCGGACAGACCCACCGTGAGTTTGACACATGGAACCATGACATGGTAGTCACAGTCAGTACTCACAGTGATGGTGGTGAGTGTGATTCTTAGACCTGAAATCACTACACTCAACACATGTCGTTGGGCACACTTTGACATCATCAAACGCAGTCCTAAAACATGGGTTGTTATAAAGTTGATGATTGGGTGGCTTTGACACATGGGGCTTTTGAGGGGTGAGTGATAGATATGGGATTTGTCCCTCCTGAGGGAGTTTGATATCCAAGGCCACTTGATGAGTAGGATTGAAATAGGCGTGTGCACACATGTGTGAATCAATATATGATATTGATGTCATACATATCTCTTCCAATCTACTCTGAGATCAAGAAAGTAAATGAGCATTGACAGGATGACTGTTCCATGTCTCGAGTTCATTCGGGATATCAGCGACAAAGGAATTATACATTCACTGTAACACCATTCACGAATTGTAGGATTGAAAGTTGTTCTCCAACTTTCTACTTTCACTTGGGTAGCATTGATGTGTGACTAGGCACCGCTCTTTCCTTGTGAAGTCATAAGTGTTATGGACATTCACTGCCAACGTGAAATGGACCTGCAGGGTCACACACATAGGATTTAACCTGGAAGAGGAGTTTTTTCCACAAGCAATGTTTAGTTTGATTACTAAAGGAGTTTAGTAGTTCAATTAAACATTCAGTCAATTGATAGCTCAATATCATAATGTTCAAGGTGTTGGACACATTGATTGGAGTATCGGATTGATTGAAATCGCAATTGACTGATTCTACACAACCTGTACTCCCAACTGATCGGCTCATGTGATGAACCGATCGGCTGAGCTTGGTGAACCGGTCACCACAAGTGTTGAGCCGATCGGCTCAATATCAGGGTGAACCGATTGCTTCAAGTGTTGAAACGATCGATTCAACTGGTGCAACCGAGCAACTTGGGAAAATAGGATTGGTGAGAATTTTCCTTTCATTTCAATTGCCCAATTTGATTGGGAAATAGGATTAGTATTCGATACCAATCATAAACAAAAGAAGGAAAGTCAATCGGGAACCGACCGGTTCACTTGTGAACCGACCGGTTGAGGTGTTCCAACCGACCGCTTCACTTGTGAACCGACCAGTTCAGGTCCCCAACCGACCGTTTCAGTTGTGAAATGATCGGTTCAGGTTGCGAGTTGGTTGCTTTTGTGGAAAATCTCGAACCCTTCTACTCCTGCTTTTAGTCCTGCATTGCCCGGGATAGAGAACCCTGTCCCATGACCCTACTATATATAGGGGTATTGGGGGCTTCTCAAAGTACAACTCAGTGCAACCAGTTGCTCTGCAAAGTTTTCCTTCTCTCTGGTTTTGGTAACCAAGAGAGAGCCCGAGCAAGTGCTACCTGCAAAGGGAGGTGCAGCAAGGGAAAGACAACTGCAGTTGCAACTGGAGGCAGGAGAGTGTGTTGGTGACTAGTACGCCAACAGGAGGGTGCAACTCCTTCCAATTCCTTGTGGGACAAGGAGTGTGGAGTTCCAGGTGGTGGTCCGTGTAGACTACTTTAGAGTCGGGAGGTTTCTGTCATTCAGGAGGACAACTGTCAACCCGAAAGTCCGTTGAGAGGAGGAGTCTTCAGTCCCGGTGCGACCAGGAGCTGCACAGACACCGTCCAAGACCGGAGTTGAAGACCGTGCAAGGCGTGAGGTATTGTCGCCGAGCAAGCCTCGGGACAAGGTATGATTCCACAAACCATCCTTTCCTATTATATAGACGTTGATGCGTTTCCATGTTTTGGGTTTGGGGGAGAAAATTTTTTTCCACTGCCTTCTCTGCCTCCCCTAAAACCCAACAGTGGTATCAGAGCCACGTCAACCGTTCTATATTTTGGAAATATCGATATGATCGATTTTGGTTTGTCGCCTTTATTTATTGCATACGATGCGAATAATATTGGCTTTATGCATGTCCAATCCTAAATCCACAAATCCCAATTACATATATGATATGTATTATTAATGCACTCGATACGCGTCTCCCTTAAATGAGTTTTGTGGTGGATGTATAGCGTGGTTATGGCCAATAAACCCTATCTGTGTATGGTTGTATGTGGTTGCTTGCATCTCGGTCTGCACACTGATCTTCCTTCTCCTATTCCTGATGTAACTCAAAATAATTCGAGGTTCTTTCCTACCTTTACTCCCCCCGAATGTAACTCGGGGTTTCCCTTTTAAGCAATGTAATAATAGGATAGAATTTTATTTCCTGTTATGTCGAAGAACGGCGGACATCCTGATGACAGCTGAAACGATCGGTTCAAGGAGTGAACCGATCGGTTGACGTTCCAGACGATCAGTTCAAGGAGTGAGCCGATCGGTTGATGACCGGTTCGAGGAGCGAGATGAGTGGGTGGCGGCCAGAAGGAGATGCACGACGACCAGTCAAACCGATCAGTTGGAGGAGCCAGCCGATCAGATGGTGGCACCCAGACGACCGGGCCAGAATGAGCAAGTCAATCATGTGATGAGTTGATCTACTCCGAAGGCAAAGCACAGAGTTCATCTTGTACAAGTTGCATGTGATGTAGACCTATATGGCCGTGATTCCTCTTGGCTTGAGGAATCACATTAGGATGGCCATAATCATCGCTTTTATCATTTGTGCATGTTTTCTGTGGGATATAGCATGTATATGATACGTACTATGTATTGTGGTGATTGGATATGTATATGTATATAAAACCAAATCCCTCATTAAAAATATTAAGTCTTATATGCCTTCCATTAGCGGCACACATGAAAAACTCAATCGACCAAGCGTAGGTTACGCCAAAGCGTGGTGCGCCGTCTATCTTGTGGAAGTGTGAAGGATAGACATGTAGGTCATGCCAATGCAGGGTGCATGTTTACCGTGTCGGCTTTTGGGATAGACTTAACTGGTGATTCTTAGAGCATCTAAGCCCAGAGGCAAGGAATGTTCATGGCAAGGTGTTGTGCATGTTCATTCATCAAGAGTTGCATATGATGCAATTGGCATGATGGCCTACCTAAATAGTCAAGATTGTGGGCGATCAACCAAAGCTGACTCATGACTTGATGAAATATGGATCTTGCCCACTAGAAGGTTGTATGCTGCAATCTTCCGAATTGATGGTGAGGGCTATCAATTTGAAGTAAAATAGTGGGAGCGATAATTAATTAAAGTCCTAATTTTATCGTCACTTTTCAAATCAATCAAATAAGTCAAAAAATGAGTTTTTGGACTAAAATTGCATATTTCCTTTTGTAGTAAAAATGAAAACAAACAACAATCACTTCTCTTTGCGATCGGTCCTTGAAAAGGATAGATTAAATGGGAATAATTCCACGACTGGTTAGGATGATGAGAAGTGTTCTCAAAGAGCGAAAGCTCTAAGTCCTAGTTATACCAGAACCAAATGAACTCGATCCCACCACATCAATGGATGAAAGTATGCTTATGGAAGCATACCGAGGATGACATTGATGAGGAGTGCTTGATGTTGTGTTCTCTGAACTATGAGTTGCAGAGACACCATGAGACATATGATGTCTCTAAGACACTATCCTAGTATGTCATGACAGAAGGAGAACCAGTAAGGTATTCACACATTCAATGTGATTGGGTATGTTGAAAACCTGACTAAGAAGGATTCCCTCTGAGCCAAGGGTTGGCTATTAGTATGATACTGCATATGTTGCGAGAATCATACAATTCATGATAAGCTACAACATGAACAACTTTGACAAGCGTTGACAGAGTTGTTGGACATGTTGAGGATAGTAGAGGCAACGATGAAGAAAGACAAACCATAATCTTTGATGTGATCAAAGAAAAGGTAAGTCTTAAGGGCAAGGGCAAGGGCAAAGCTAAGAAGTGTTCTGATGCTAGCCAGCAATCCAAGTCGTCTTCAGCCTCAAGGCACATGGGGAAAGGGTGTATGAGGGAATTGCCCTCTATATCTGGAAGAACAAAAGAAGATGAAAGGAGGGGATGGAGATCTCCACCTAAGGTATCATGAAATGAACCACTTCTTTATCTGAGGTATATGATACCAAGATATGGATATATCATATATGATATGCAATATCCGCAAAGAAGTGATGGCCTTTGTGAAAGGACCAAGAAAGAAGCACCCATCATTGGAGCAAGTGTTGTTGCCATAGATAGGAGTATCTTTCAGTTTATTTCAGCCTAAAAGGCATGTAATACAGTTATGAACTGCTATTTCATATTTGCCAATAGATAGAAATACTTTATTTTTGCATATTGTCTGACAATGATGGCAATCAAAAAAGAGATGTTTCAATTTATAAAGATATGATCTTTGTGGCAATGCCTTGTTTATCTTGTGATATTTGATATGCATAAGATAAAATGATACCTAAAATTTATAGATAACTCAAACAATCAAATTAGCATCAATCATGAGAAATTCATTTCTAGCTGCCATGTGATGGATAAATCTAGACTCTTTTGGTTAGAGAACCAATAAGAGACATGAATATCTTGTACGTGATTAATCAATCTTCACTAATGGTAGTGAGAGAATGATTGTCCTATTAGGTATAATACATGTGATGTATTTACTCACGTGGACATGGACATGCATTTCTAAAGTCTCTCTTATCAAGATGCCTATGATATCTATAACATCCCACTATTTTTTTATGCAGATTTTCAAACTATTTTATTCTCTGCATGCTCTTTTTCTAAATAAGGTAATTGTTGAGGACCTTCATGCAAATTGCCCATTTTAGTTTTGCAAATTCACTTTATTATGCCCATTTATTATATTATCCTTGATTTATTCAAAGAAAATATTTTCATATATATTTATGCACTCTTGTTTAGAAATTGGAAACAAATGCTTTTATGTCAAATTTCCTCTCTCTTATGGTGACTAGTGGTCAACATGTTTTATTGCTTGCTTTATAATCCCCATATTATTAGTTGAGGAGAAATAGTACATAGTGCCCATTTTCATATCTTGTAATTCTTATTTGAGAGGTTAATAGCTTTATATACACTAATCATAGTGATTTAAGTATACATGATGATCTTTGCTTTTTAGGGCTAAAACATGTACAAGCAGTAAAACTAATTACATGGGAATGTTATAGACCTTCATATCTACCTATGGTTCAAATTTGAACTCATTTGGACCACATATGACCCACTAGATCGAATTTGAAATATTTGTATATGGTTTGACTAAAGTATTATTGAGAATTTCATTAATTGCATTGATTTCCCTAAGATTTCAGTTTTATTACTTGTCATGCGGTTGTGTCCCTTGTCTCACGCGATATGACGGCTTCCATATAATCACTCCTTGATCGGACGGCCCAGAGGTCATCAACTACCTCCGTTCCTCCCGCGAGCAAGAGACGTTTCACAGTAGTTTCTTCGTCGATCTCTCTCTCCCTCATTTCAAGGTTGTTTCACTTGATTTCTTCACCAACGCCTCCGGCTTGTCACCCTGATCTAAGCAAGCCCTAACTCGCCCCATCTCGCTTGTTTTAGGCGAAATGCCCAATATAGAGCTTGGACCCCCTTGATGCATAGACACCCAACCGCTACAACAGAGCATCCACCTCCTTTGTTTTGCGCCCAAAAGCACTATCGGCCCCCGAGATCTCCTCCTCCACTGCCAATTTGGCCCCGAGAGCTCCTGAACTCCCCAACCTATACCTCCTCCTTCTCCGGCGATGGTGGATCATTGCACGCTGGTACGAGCACCTCAGCCCGATTAAACAATCAGTGAGCATCCATAGACCCTCGCGCATCTTTTCCCGTGTCCCTATTTCTCTGCAATGGTCCTCATGACCCTGACCTATAACTAGGTTTGAGCACCTTGTCGATGCTCGCTGCCATGGCTCCTCAAAGCCCAGTTAGACACAAAATTTATGGTGTTGGCTTAGCCTTCCCTCCACGCGTATTTTTGACATCTAAGTTTATACTTTTATTCACAGATTCAGCGGTTTGGTTCTTGACTCATTTCCCATGTTTTCTTGTTTTTCTAGCAGCCCCCATGGACACAGCTCCTCTCGCACCTCTCGGCTTGTTTCTTCAATTTCATCGGGCTTCCACAAAACTCCAAGGGTGGTCTTGGTCCTCCATATTTTTACGTTTCTTACCTGGATGCCTCACTACGGAACCTGGGCACTGCCAGAGCAACATCTAGAGCTCCAGGCCATGTCAGAGCCTATATCTTGGTTCGTTGACTCTGCCAAGATGTGGGGAAGCCCCTGGGAGGTTTGGTTTCTTGGGAAAGATCGTACCCGCAACCCTAGAAGGACAACCAAGAGCTCCAACAAGCTGCTCGACCCATTTCTCACGGTGGATCGGGTTGGGGACAATCCAGGTCCTAATATGACCTTAGTGCCCCCGTCTTTTATTTATTTGATGATTCCCACCATGAGGGTATTTTAGGGTTTTTATGTACCCTCCCTTCTTTGATCGTGAGTCCTCAGAGGCAAGACTCATTTTCGAGTTGGCCAAACCTAGTTGGTCCAACTCAGACCCGGCCCACTGGTTTGGGTTGAGTTTTATATATGTGTCTTTTCCCTGAATTTTCATTGGTTGATTCTTCAAATATTCATAGTAAATCGCATGTTTATCAGAAAATTACTCGAAAATATGTTTTGGAAATGGTTTTTCTCGAGGAATCCAAATATATGGTTTTTATAGTCTTTTTCTGAATCGACGTCTCTTGGTTTTGTAGAATTAAATCTAGGGTTTAATATTATTAATAATGTGTATATTGATGTGACATATGTTTGGAACAGGACAATTAGGGTTCTTTAGACCCAGAGCACGTGTAGGACTCACCCAACCTAGGAAGAGAGAGAATACACTCTCCAAGTGAAAATGTAAGTGGTCCATGCAATTGAACATAGTTAGATTGGTTGATTTAATTATGCATATATGAATTTTGTAAAGAATGTCATGTTTATGTTATTTATGGTTCTTAATTGCTAAAGTCAGTAAAGTTGATATGAATTGAATTGCATATTATGTATAGTATCATCTTCATGAATCTTAATGATAAAGTTACAAATAAAGTTAAATGTAAAGTTAAGAGCTTTAAGAGAAAGAAGAAAATGTTAATGTTAAGCTTATACAAGTACCTCATAAGAGAAGAGGCACTTCGGTGCATAAGAGAAGAGGCACTTCAGTCCAACCTAAGAGGCACTTTTGTGCATAAGAGAAGAGGCACATTTGTGCAACCCGAGGTTACTTATATAGGTTAAGATGAAAGAAATTGATCTAAAAGAAAATGCATGTCTTTTCAATGTTCAATGTTTAATGTTAATGGTTATTTTCAGTTTTCAAGTTTTCTTATATTATAACATGTTCAATCCACTTACCTTTTGTTTGATGCATGGCTGGGGACGAGATGTCCGTAGACGTTGGAGCTAAAGGGAAGGAGACATCTTGAGAAGATTACAAGGATCCAAGACCTTAGAAGTTGTTTCCTGGTGGGACGTCCATCTATGGAGATCCTATCTTTCATATGTTATCTATAATATGTGTAACTTTAGAATCATGATGTAGTTTCTTTCCAAGAACTTATGTATGAATCTATGTTTCAATAATGCCAAGTGTTATTTGTTTCTTGAGATGAGATCATGCTTGTGATAGTCCCTCCCTAAAATGCCAAGTACCCAACATTATGGATAATGTTGGGGATTAGGCTGTGCTTCCGCTGGTTACGTATGAAACCCTAGGGAGGGGTGTTACAATATCACTCTTGTAAGATGAAAGGGTCAAATTCCTTCTACATCATTTGCAGTTTGTAGCATGATTCTATCACACCCAATCACTACCTTTATGTCAATCTTCTTCACAATCACATTAGGAAGTGTCAAAGTGTGATGATTGCCACATCACCATTGTAGTGGCTTTGGGTTGAAGGATAACAACACCACCATCGTACTTGATAGATGATTATGACTATCATATAACAATTCAGAATCATTCTCAAGGTGGGTCTATCTAGTACACTTGTTCTCCAGCAAGTATATATGTGTCTGACATGGTATTTGTTACCTATGACCCTTGAGACATGATGATCAATCACCACACAGACTATTCTCACATGTATTATTGTTGACCAACAAGTATATATGTGAATGATTTTTTATCTATTACCTATAACCCATGAGACATGATCATCAACCACCACACATACTAGTCTCGCATGTATTATTATTGTCCAATCCACAATAATACTTTACTATGGATGTTGAACAATATTGTTCTAAGCATCCATTAGAATCTCATGTTCAATTCATGTGCTTAAAGTCCCATTTCTTTGAACCAAATATTCTAAGGACATTTACTATGTACATATTGATATAATTTGGTCTCCTGCATAAATAATTGGAATTTCCTTTATTAATAGAATCAAAATTAAAAAAATATCTCTACAGAAATCATCCAATACTTGGTTTATAAGGAATATAGACCAACATTTACACCAATGATAAGGGAATTTAACTAGATAAACCCACATTTTGGTGTCAACATATCTGAAAATCATCTGTTGCCAAATATTTAGAGCAATATGGATATTTAAATATATTTTGAAAATAATTAGTTGGCCAAATAATAAGAGAAATGTGAATACTTAAATACATAACACCCAATTTGAAATCCTATATATCACAAAACCATATCTCGATTATTATCCTCATATTAAAATCCTCAATTCCAATAACATTTGCATCAACTCACTAGCACTTCTTCCAATCCTCTTTTTCATGGATTATATTTGGATTAAGATGTAAAGCTTCAAAATATCAACTGATAATGTCTTTACAAGTGATGTTAGAACTACCTCTTTTTAATATTGGTATTATTCACTCAATATTACATCTATAAATAGGCATGTTTGTTTGGAAATAATTGCACATATTCATATTTTCTCAAGAAACCCTCACACAACTTGTCATCTGTACTTTGAACCTTCACTTATTTCCCAATGTAGTCATTTCAAAAGAGATCTTTCCTCAATTACTAACACGTCTGTCTCAACATGCACATTTCAACAACATTCAACATCTCACCATACATACTTCGTGTGAAAATCATCTAAGATAATACCTAAGAACTCAAAATCAAGGGATACACTATTAATAAAGAATAAGACATATCCCCAATATCTAAGAATACCATTTTTATTATATATTAAAGTTATGTAGTTGATAATGGACTATAGTTATTTGAGACTCAATTTAGCCATTGACCTTAAACGGTAGATGTAGTGCTCCTCATTTTACAAATAAAATCACTTTTTATGGTATTTATTATTTCTAATGATTGTGCTTGGCTAGCATAATGATTTCAACTTAAGATATGAGAATTGGAATGTTTATAGTAGATACGGAATATCATGTGAAAATAAAATATACATGTGGAACTTTTGCATGGTAAGAGGATAGAATATTTCCTAAATCAAACAAATTGAGTTTGTGATTCACCTAAGAATCATGTGGGCATATGAGAATGGGGCTAAGGTCCCACAGCCAATAGAAAGAGAATATATTAAAATGATACTAACCCATGCTAACATGTGTAATTTTTTCCCCTTTCATTTTGCCTAATACAAAATTTTCAATTACCATAATCAAGATAAGCATTTTCATTATTTTTCAAGAATTGTGAAACTAATGCTTATTGCATACCATTTCAAATAGATACATACCAACAAAATCATGTTGTCATTTATTGTTTATACAAATATTTTTGGAGATAATTAGTCTTGATTATGACCTGAAGTACATTCTAAGGATGTAAGGAGTGGGACCCAAGAGGGGATCCACTCCCTACAAAATTGAGGAATAAAATATCTATTCCAAACATACTAACAAGCATGCTAGAATAGGTGTACATTTTTATATTTATCAAATAATGATATTCAATAAGACCAAAGTGTAGCAACAGAATAATATTTCATGACTATATTCAATTTTACGAAGTACATTATCATCTGCCATAAAGGGTTTATATGAAAGTTACAACATAAGGATATAAGTAGAAGGATACACAACTATCTCAAGTTTATCTCCCAAGAGCTCCACCTAGCATGTCCATGTCATTATGTGAAATCTTCCAAGTCCTACAACTAGGTTTGAATCATACCCCAACAAGAGGAGAAAAAGTAGATGTAATAGTAAAATGTTGGTATGTGCATATTAAATTGGGGATTGAGCAGCATTATGCAATAAAGGACATAAAAATAACAATGGCTCCCATAGAAGAGGAAAGAACCATCCAAGTGGTACTAACAGAATGTGAATGCAATAAAAGGATAATTAATAGTAATAGATTTATTGTCTTAAAAGAATATCATAAGTAAATGCACTACATGTAAAATTTAGAGACTAAAATTATTTCAAGTAGGGTTGAGACACCATAGGATCTCAGCCTAAAAATACTGGGTGGAGATAGTGCACCCTTGTATAAGTGATGAGTGGAAAAACACACTCAGGGCAGAGAAAGCATGCCTTATATATATGGTTGTACACATGTACCACTACAAGAAATAAAATTAGTCTAATCATGCACTTAAATAGAGGAAAATAGATTAAAATTTAGTCAAAATGAAACAATAGGATGAGAACATACAATATTTATAATGTGGGGTCAGAGGACCCATAACCAGATATATATTCATGCCCGCACATAAGATGCAACATAAGATCATAAAGTCCACCACAAGAAGATTAAGCATCAAATACTCAAATTAGAGTTTCCACATGGAATAAAATGAACAAGGTATAAATGACAGTCCAATAAGAATATACATCAAGTTCGGTAAATAAGATCAATAAAGAATATGAGTACTCAAATGAGGCAATCTCTTAGGAGAGAGAGAACAATGTGTAGGGCATATGACTGAAGAACTAAGAGAGAGATATAAAAAAATCAGGTGGTTTCTTAATAAAGGACAATAGCATATGCAGCATAATTAACATGAAGTCTACATTTGTCTAAAGTCAAAATCCGAATTCCATCTTAGTCCACAAGCAACCTAGTAAAGGTATATACAAGATTAGGGTCAAGTTTACATTTAATTGTATGAACCCTGAAAATCATCCTTTTTTTATTAGTGAATTAGGTCTTTAAAATCATATTATGTTGTGGACCATATTTTACTTGGTGCTTACCATATTTTACTTTATTTTTCTAGACTTATAGATTATTCGTTATGAAATTTCAAAAAATCCAACCAATTTTATAGATCCATAAAAATTGCATATTTATTATATTGGAGTTAGGCAATTAAATTTGTATTATTAAATTTTTATAATTCCAAAATATATTTTATTTTGATTATAGATCAATATATATGGATTTTAAAATTTCTAACCAACTAGAAAATTCCTTTAAAATTACATTTTGTTATCAAAATTAAGTGTAAAACTGATACCATTGGGTGGAGGAAAATCCTATATGCTAAAAATATGTTATCTTTATTTTTTGAAAAACACATTAATTATAATGAATTATCTAAAATAATAAATTTCACTGCTTAAATAATAAAACACTTTGAGAAATTTATCATATGTCTTTGCATATGATGTATAATCATGTAGCATGACATGGGCATATCACTAAGTTGCTCACATCAAATTCACATGTTTAAATCAAAATGATGAGAGAACAAAAAGATAGAGAATCCCTCACATAGTGTGACATAGTAAAAATCCATAATAAATTTAAAATAGTGATAAAAGAGAGAAACTGTCAAAACATATTATTCCTTTGGATCCTTTATATGTAAAAGAAGATGCATGCACTAGGTTTGAGGTAGGAAATTGGACTCTTCAACCTCACATTTAACACTCTAGAAAACATGAAAAGCATACTCCACATATCCTTCTTATCTAGAGAACCAGAATGAGTGTTCATATCTGTTGTTGCAAGTTGTTGTGACACTTGTTGTTGCATTTGATCCTAAACATACATTTATCTCCAAAGACCCACCCTTAAAAAATTGTTGGGTGTTTCACGGACATGATTTAATACAATAGGCTGGAACAACAAACTTGGATCCCCAAGATGGGTACAGAGATAATAAGAAACTCTCGGGAAACATTGTGCCAATACAACTAGAGAGGACAAATAGGAACCACTTCATGGAGACTACTACATTGAAAATTAAAACTAAAAATACAAGCAACCGAACATATAACAATCTCTTATGATTCTAAAAATTGTCTAGAAGTCTAGTAAATAAATCAACTAGATAAAACTCGGGGCGAAAAACCAAAACAAGGAAAGTTTTGGAGAAGTTTGTCGGTAAAATAGAAAGATTCCAATACCGCATGAGAAAGATAGATTACCTATGACATGATCAGGAAACATGGCATAGGAAAAACATCTAGGGCCTCCGTTGTAGTTGGCCTTCATGACTTTGTGGGGTGAGAGGGTTTGAGACCGGTCATTGTGAAGTATTGATGCTCATTGATAATTGGGTATTGGTGGGTCTATTGAGACAAAGAAGGCTATCAAACAAGTCCTTGAAAAGATATTATATAGATTAACATACATGGGTTTCTTTGGGGAGAGACATGATTGTGCGGGTAATCACCGTCCATGCTCTAGAGAGTGCACATCTTGATATATATATATATATATATATATATATATATATATATATATATATATAGAGAGAGAGAGAGAGAGAGAGAGAGAGATAGATGTATATATAGACATATATATACACATATATATACATATATAAACATATATATGTATATATATGTATATATCTATGTATATATATATATATATGTGTGTGTGTGTGTGTATATATATATGTATATATATTACTATCATCAACTAGTCAAAAAGGTTATTGTAAATGAAAAAGGATAAGGGAGAAAAATAAACAAATCAAAATGTGAATGTCAATGGAGAATGCGGGAGAAAGTAAGGAAAGGTTAATAAAGAAAATATAGGAGGGGAAAGCGAAAGAAGGAATTAGAAGAAAACAGAGTACCACATGGAAAAGGAAAAGGAAAACAATATGTGATAGGAAGATAATTATAAATCATATCCAAT
The DNA here is from genome assembly GCA_963693085.1 of Alisma plantago-aquatica. Taxonomy (NCBI): domain Eukaryota; kingdom Viridiplantae; phylum Streptophyta; class Magnoliopsida; order Alismatales; family Alismataceae; genus Alisma; species Alisma plantago-aquatica. Next base: position 1,267,495,896 of record OY856410.1, read on the forward strand.
GGGATGTATTAAATTAAACAATTATCAATTAATGTTTTCAGTTGTATCCTCTTTTAAAATTTATTTGAGGGTCCAAACAAAGTTCAAATAAAGTAAATTTTTGATAATAGGTTAATTAAGACATGTAGAATTTGAAATTTACATTACTTTTAATTTTTGGAATGTCCAATATGTCATTTACTTGGTTTGTATCCTTCTAGAATTATCTTGTTAATTTATTTTATAATTTAATTATGGATACTAGTATTATACAAGTAAAATGGAATTGGGAATTGGATCATTTAATCCATTAGAAATATAAATTTGACATTAATTTCTTGTTTCAAAATTTTATGGTGGATTATTTCATATACATGAATGTTTTATCAATATTAAAATTAATATTTTTATAGTGTATATTGAGTTACAATTTTGGGTATTTATGATCCTTTTAAAACTATATACTCATGAGAGAAGTAAAGAATTTCTTACATTTACATAAATTCCTCAATCTCTATTCAATTGTCCTTCATTTCTAATTTCTTTTGGATAACAATAACTTAGTTTCCAAATTCATATTAATTATTCCATAATATTAGTAACATCCTCTAAAGATAATCTAAGAGGGGGAATTTTTATTCTCTTACTACTTTTTGCTACTGACATTTTACATCTGTGTATTTCATACATATGCATGTGATGCTATTATTTTCATATGTACTAATTAATGTGTTTGTAAAATAAATTTCGGATTATGTTTCTTTTATGATAATATTTTCATCCCATAGATTCCTAATTTTGTATCTCCAATTGTTCCCCTTGTATTCATGCAAAACGTTTCAAATATATGTAATTGATCTAGACACAGACTTATATTCCATTTATGCACATTATCCCTTTGGTTCTTTTAATAGATTTTACATCAGTTTTACTTAGTTGGAGGTGATTTATCCCATTTAGATGTTATTATTATTTTCCTTACATCTCATATGCAACTATTTATTATTATTATTTAATCCAAGTTTTCATTTTTAAGGATATTGATCTTTACAATGAAAACAAACCATCGACATTATCCTTTATATTCTTTTTATGGCTATTAAAAAAATTCCCATCAATCTTGTAATATGGATATGTTCAATCTCATTTACATACTACCAATTTAATTAGTTATCTTATTGAAGGTGGGAAACACATAAATATATATATATGCATACATATATTATTCATTATGTAAAGTTTGTCATACATTGTTACATGGATTTTTTCAATATAATTTAAGAACTTGTCTTAAGTCCATATTTGAAAATTACCATATATTGTTACATATATTGACATGCATGGTTATATTGATTTACAAATTACAATTTACTAGTTTGTTTTAAGTTTATGAGTTATTTACATTATATGATATAAGATTCATTATATAAAAATATAATCACTTATTATTATTCAATATTAAGCAATTATCACGTACTACTAATTATTAACATCATGTTGATCGTAATTTTTGGGTAATTTTATTCCAATAGGTTAAGATGAATTGTCCAACCCTTGCACATAGTGCACATACAAGTGGTTTAAAGGATAAACCATTACAAAAAAATGACCTAAAGGTCCAGCGAATCCTAAACCCTTATCCAAGAGTATGTGTCCAAACTAGGTCTGTTCACATTGTTCTTGTTTTAGGGAAGAGGATATCGAAGAATGTCAATTGAGCATTGCTTCTCAAGTTACAAGATGCATACTCAGATTGAGTAGCCAGAAACCAGTAGGACATGCAACTAAATCAGGTTGAAAGTGAGTGAAGCATGGGATGGTCGAGAGCTCTTATTCCTCTCCCCACCCATGCAGAAACCGTTCAGTGTACATCCCAAGTGAGAATGATGTCATTTGGCAATGAATCTCTCCAGGCACCATGGGCAAATAGTACATTGCGCACTACTTTCCTTATGATATGGGCCAACTTCCATGCAGCTAGGATCACTCCTCCATGTCTTCTGCTATTACGTTCTTTCCAAATGAAATAATTGATTGCAGACAGTACAAGAATCATGAATTCCCTAATATTGTTGTCTTCAGAGATCGTACTCGGATTAGACCATGGGCTCCAGTCATCAGTTGTGAAGTTGGGATCAAGAACATACCCCACTTCTTTGATGTAAGGGTAATCCTTTAAAAGATGAGTAGCCGACTCCACAGGTTCATCACATAGGACACAGCCTGAAGGACAGTTTGGATTCCATTGTCCGATCTTATCAGCAGTAATCAGTCCATTTTTCTTAGCTTTGTAAGTGGTCATTACCCATCTCGGAATGTTGTATTTATGCCAAAGAAATTTACCCATATCACAAGGAGGAGCATGTGGTCTCATTGCATCCCAGAAATTGATTTTTTTCATCTTTTCTCTTGAGTACACCATCATTGGTTCTACAGTAGAGATGCGAGCAGTGTATGAACTCCTCAACCATCTTTTTCCAAGTACAGGAGAATCCTTGAAGCATATCCCCTTGACCTTCTAGTGAAGTACCATATCGTCTTCTCATCCAACTGGACCAAATCGATTCTGAATGGGTTATGAACTTATCAATTTTCTTCCATAGGGCCCATCGAGCAATGTCTTTGAACTGCTTGATTCCTAGTCCCCCTTCTTCGAGTGGTAAGGCCATTCTACTCCAAGAGATAATGTGCAGACTCACCCCATAAGAAATGGTTGGTAATGTTTGTAGCCTCTCCAGAACAGCACCTGGAATATGACCTTGCATACACCAGTGAGTGAGTAGACCTGTAACATTGGACTTAATCAATAACACCCTTCCCGCAAACGAGGTGCGCTTGGGGGCCATTGATCAACCATGCCTCGGATACTATCAATGCACATGCCATAATTTTGTGCAAGGACCATGCCAGCAGTAAGAGGGAACCCCAGGTATTTGCAAGGGAGTTCATGTATTGGCATCTCTAAAACGTGAGCATACAAATTGGCATTGCTGGAAGCCGATTTGGAAAGGAAGATGGAGGATTTGCCCGGATTGACAAAGAGGCCAGTACTCTCACCAAAGATCTACAACGCATTCTTGACTTCTTATAAACAGTTGATAGAACCATTAAGGAAAAGAAGAATGTCATCTGCAAAAATTAGATGACTCAAAATAGGTGTGCCTCTGATCTTATAAGGTTTTAGAACCCCTTGAGCTTCTTTATTATTGATCATCATTGTTAATTGCTCCATGACAAGTGTGAAGAGAAGAGGTGACAGAGAATCTCCTTGTCTAAGACCACGATTACTTTGGAATAGGCCCATAGGCAAGCCATTAACTAATACCGAAAAGGAGCAAGTTTGGACACAATTTTTAATCCAACGAATCCATCTATCACAGAATCCGAATTTATGAAGAATAACCTATAGAGATTCCTAAGATACATGGTCAAAAGCTTTCGAAATGTCTAGTTTGATGCAAACTTTTGCTCTAGACCTCTTGATGCCAAAAGCATGCAGAAATTCTCCCGCAGTTGTGTGCAATCTGAGATGTTTCTACCCAGTATAAAAGCACCCTGATTGTGTGAGACCAGCTTTGGCAGGACAGATTTGATCCTAGAAGCCAATATTTTCGACCAGACTTTGTAGAGAACACCACAACATGCAATTGGTCTGAAATCCCTCATGGTAGAAGCATTGGTGGATTTCGGAATTAGAGCTAGGAAAGCATGATTGCATTCTCTGACCATGCTACCTCCTTCAAACAGCCATCTAATAGCTTTAATCAAATCTTGCCCAATGATATGCCAATTATGCTTGAATCATCTGGTCCAGGGGCTTTGTCCAGCCCGATTGCCCAAAGAGCATCCTTGATCTCCTTGTCACTAATGTCACCACATAAGATTTGGTTATCCTCATCCCCCAGAATGTGTGTAGGGTTGCTCAGTAGATCTGTATTGCTGCAGCTAGTTCCATTGTATAGATTTGTGAAAAAATCCACCGCTTCTTTTCCCAGATCATCGTGTGCGTGTAGAACTTCACCATCAGCATTTATCAGCTCACGAATAGAGTCATTGATGATTTTCCTCTCGACTTCTGCTTGATATAATTTAGTGTTTCGTTCAGCGTCTTTAATCCATAGTGTTCGACTACGTTGATAGAAGAAACATTCTTCTACTTTTGCTAAAGCATCAAGACGAGCACGCATCACCTTCTCTTTAGAAATAAGCTCCTCATTTAAAGGATTTTGCTGCAGACCTTCTTCTACTAAACGAAACTCCTCCAGAGCTAGTCATTTGAGATTCAAAACATTACATTTGTTCTTCGCCCAAGACTTGATCAGTTTCTTCGTTCTTTGTAGTTTCTTGGTAAAGTTAAAGAGAGGATTGCCTTCATGTTCCAAAGACTAGCCTTCCTTCACAATGTCTTCAAAACCATCCCACTCAAGCCAATAATTAAGAGAGTGGAAAGGTTTCCTTCTATTCGTTCTAGTATCTTGAGAAAGGTGAAGGCAGATGGTTGCGTGGTCACTAATGGCAGCTGGAAAGCGAATGACTACATGTCCACCTGCAAATAAATTAGTAAAAGAATCATTAATCAAAACCTGGTCTAGCTTGCAAGCTATATTCTCCTGTCAACATCTTGAAGATTAGACCAAGTTGTATCTCCTCCATGCAGCGGAAGTTCCAGCAAGACAGATGTTTCTACGACTTGATTGAACTCCTCAATGGCCCTCATCCCCCTTTCTCTTCCTCCAACCTTTTCCCACGGGAAATGAGTGCAGTTGAAATCACCCAGTAAAATCCAAGGTCCAGTAATGGAATCAGCAAGAGTCTTAATGGTGTCCCACAGAGTCCTCCTACCTGACGTGGTAGTATTCCCATACACAGCCGAGACTGTAATCTGCATACCTCCCTTATTAATACACTTCATCATGATAGCTTGATCAGAGGAATCAATCATTGTGATATGCCAAGAATTAGGATTATATCCACAACATATTTGACCTCCTTCCACACTATCATGATTTGTCAGAGACTCCCATCCACAAGGAAAAAGAGTGCTCACTTTAACAGTGTTTCTTCTTGAAATCTTAGTTTCTAAGATACAAGCTAGAGATGTATTCATCTCCCGTATAACTTGTCTTACCTCAGCCTGTCGGTAAGACTCCACCCCTCCCCCCACATTCCAGGAAAGAAGAGTCATTTCTCACTGATGGGTGTGCTACTTCCCGCTGTGCAAGCACGAGGTCTGCCTTTGGAGGTGCTTCTTAAGATGTCTTCTTTGCTCCCTTCTTTATCACGACTGGAATCATGTAGATCGCCTATGTTATCAGTACGAATTTTTTGAGGATGGCCCACCTTTCTGGTAGACTTAATTATAGAATTATCAATTAGCATAGATTCTTCTGTCATTAGATCTGCCACCTCCTTGAAACTGAGATGGGATCCACCAATCGGAAAAGAAGACTGATGCTCCCCCACCGAGTTTGGGGTGGTCGTGCATGGGGTGCAAGGGGTGATCACCGCTCCTGGTTTGTATGGAATGACCACATTGGTCCATTCCTCTACAGCTGCTTCATCTTGTTCCTTTCCTTTTGATGAGAAAGTGGGTGTAGAGATCCCTACTGCATCCATCACAGCACCACCCATTGCTGGTGTCGGCTGAAGAAGAAATTCACCACCTGTGATCGCCACCACTGTAGTTGGTTGCTCAGACAGCAGCTCTCCTCCAGGATCAGAAGTCAGGATAGCAGGAGCTTCACCACATATCTCCATAGCTGGAGGAATATGTTCTGTCACTGTTGCATCTACTGTCGCTACCTTCACAAATTCCTCAGACCGCGGATCTCCAGCAATCATGGGATTAGCAGTAGGTACATGTACAGTCTCTTCTTCTTCATGGGAAACTGGTTCATGGACCCCCTTGGTTGCTTCCTTTTCACGATCTCCTCCGGAGATCACCTCGCAATCTGCAGATTGTCCAGTGCGGGCTCTGCCATTCTGATTATGAGTGATGTTAAAAGCTTTCTGACTCCATGGGCATCTAGTGTCTGCATGGCGAAAGACTTTACATTCAGAACATCTTCTAGGGTAGTATTCATAGTCCACTGGACAGTGAATCATACCTTCACCTTCGATCTTGAGAGGTACTTCCAAGGGTGCGTCTCTTTCTACTGAGAATTTGACCAACACTCTCAAATATTCTGGATTAAAACCCCGCACTATGCGATCATCCATACGTAGTGGTTTACCAAGATAGCTTGCCACTGCACTAAGGATTGATGCAGAGTTCATAAGTCCCAACGTGGGAAAACGAACCCAGCATGGTATTGTTGATAGCATATCTCTTTTGAGGGTCGCTGAAGGTTTCCATTTCTGCATAAGAACTATGCGTCCATCAAAGAACAAAGGTCTCATCTTTAATGCATGATCTCTATCTTTAACATCAGAGAATGATGCAAAGAAGAATATGTTCTCCTTCTTGGTCAGTTCCCACTCACCTTGCGGCATCCAGGAACGTTGGCACCAAGCCTTCATAGGTAGGAGATGGGGATTAGCATCTATGACATGGAGATGATGGTATTAATCCATCGCTCTTGGATTTCCTCGATCTGTTTGCGTTTGATAAGAACAACCAGGCTATCGTCCTTGTCTTCCACTAACGGGACTTGTTCCAGATGTTCCAAAGGTTTCACTTCATCTGCACCACCGTAGACCCAAGAGGCTTGAAGGCCACTGAGGTTCAAAGGTCGATGGAAATCCCCTCGTCCCCAAGCCCTACCGGCCAGTCTACCACTCCTGGCCACACCTGATAAATCCTTCATCCCCGACGTACCAGCCCGCGAGGCCTTTAGTACCATTGGTTACTTCCCACGATCAACATCAACAACCACTGAAGATAGCCCATCAGTGCCATCACCAGAACTTACCTTCAAACTCTGATCTCCTCCACTTCCAACAGAAGGTGCTACCCCTCTTCCTCCCCTACCATTGCCCAAACCTCCACGACTGAAACCATCGCATCCTCCTCTGCCTCCAGATCCTCCTCTGCCCCCTCCTCCAAGTTTCACCGTAGGACTCCATTTTGCAGCTTCCTCTGCAGCCTCCTGGGCCAGGGTGATGCGGACCCCCTTGGTACCCTTGTTTTTACCTCTCTTGACCATGACCGGAGACAGTAGCCCCCAACCAGCGGGATGCTAGTCAGCACACCGTCGGGGAGAGACCCTAACCCTGATTTTATTAACATCTTATTGATGACAATGAACCATATGGCACATTTATGGGATATACTATGAGACATAAATGGGATTAATACAGAAGTGGTTAGAATGAAATAAGTAAAAATGCTTAAGGTAATTTGGAAACAAGCTTAAATTAAGCTTTAGGAATCATAAAATGTGCCATATGGTTCATTGTCATCAATTAACATCCTATTGATGACAATGAACCATATGGCACATTTTATGATTCCTAAAGCTTAATTTAAGCTTGTTTCCAATTACCTTAAGCATTTTTACTTATTTCATTCTAACCACTTCTGTATTAATCCCATTTATGTCTCATAGTATATAACTTATACCATGTTTCTAATTTTATTCCTAAACTAAGTCTAAGGGCATCCAAACCTTAGAATTTAGTGTTTCAATTCTTGGAGATCAAGTTTTGGTATGTTACAACACTCCATCCCTTAAAGTAGATTTCGTCCTTGAAATCTAACCATACTTGGACTAACAAACAACCACTCTCAACCCCATAGAAGGTTCAACACAATAAGTCAATCTAAAAAACTTTGATAGATATTAAGAGTTTCATATATACATTGTTTAGTTATGATTACTGAGTGTGTTTTTTATGTACACAGGTCAAGCCTCCAACTAAAAGGACATATACTATTAGAGTTGAATTTTAGGCCCTTATGTTTCTAGCCTAACAACCCTAAGGTTCACATTATAAAACAAAAAATTCATCGAATACAAGTTTCCACGCCTTAGAGGGGTAAAGAGGGTAGGTTTACTACAACCTTAACTCACACCACATATTCCTAGGCACCCCTTCATTACCAAAATTTGAGTTTAGATTTCTATTCTAACTAATTCTAGGGTTTCTCTATCAATACTCCACACATATCTTCATTGTGACTTGGTTCAAGAAAACTTTGATAAAATTCAAAATAACTTTATTTTTACATAAGTATTTTATAGAAAAATTTATGATAAATCATTGCGACACAAAAATGAAAAAATAAGGCCCAAAATCAATTTGATAATCAAGCCACAATTTTCCATGTTAGGATCTTCTTATCCTACTACTTTAATATCCTCATAACATGAGTCCATCCTTAAGCCAAACCTCAAAATCATCCAAAGATGCATGCCATAACTAACCTACATCATATGGTATGAGCAACTAGAGTCTCATCACACTAGAGTTAAAATATTAAGATCACCATATGTACCTCATCTCTTTCAATATACTACATTTATCATCCCATCAAAGATAAACATGTCATCTATTATTTTCACATAAGGTAAGCGCTCTATGAGGAACTTATGGGACAAGATAGGAAACCTAAAGGAGACAAAATTGAAATAATCAATATTTGACAACTATGACTCTGATACCATCTTGTAAGGAGTGGGACCCAAGAGGGGATCCACTCCCTAAAAATTTGAGGAATAAAACATATTCCAAACATACTAACAATCATGTTGGAATAGGTGTTCAATTTTTTTATTTCTCAAATAATGGTATTCACTAAAACCAAAATGTAGCAGTAGAATAATATTTCATGACTATATTTAATTTTACAAAAGTACATTTTCATCTCGCATAAAGGGTTTACATGAAAGTTACAACATAAGTATATAAGTAGAGGGATATCCAACTATCTCAAGTTTATCTCCCAAGAGCTCCACCTAGTAGGTCCATGTCACCCTGTCCAGTCTTCCAAGTCCTACAATGGGGTTGGAAGCATACCACAGTAAGAGGAGAAAAAGTAGATATATCAGCAAAATGTTGCTATGTGCATATTGAATCAGGGATTGAGCAACATTATGCAATAAAGAACATCAAAAATAACAAGACTTTTCATAGAAGAGGAAAGAACCACCCAAGTTGGTACTAAAAGAATATGAATTCAATGAAAGGATAATCAGCAGTAATAGATTTCTTACCTTAAACTAACATCACAAATATAAGCACTTCATGTAAAAATTAGATTCTAAAGTTATTTCAAGCAAGGTTGAGACACCATAGGATCTCATCCAAAAAATATTGGATGGAGATAGCACACCCTGGGCAAAAATAACACACCCTTGTATAAGTGACAAGTGGAAAACCACACTCACACTACTAAAAATATGGTCTTTAACTATAAAAAAAAATTGTAGCGAAAACCCCATATTTTGTAGCCAAAGGATTTAACTACATATTTCTTTACACATACAAATTGTAGTATATGTTCGTATAGCTAAAGCCTTTAACTATATTTTTCAAATATGTAGTTAGATAATCCATTCGCTACAAATTCATATGTATCTGGAAGTGTAGCTAGATATTGTCCTTACATATTTAAATATAAGTATAATTATAGCTAAATGTATGACTACAATTGCATATATAGTCTGTAAGTAGCAAAAACATGAAGTTAATACATTTTATATGTATTTAATGTGTAGGGAAAGGCATTAGTTACTAAATACATATATGTAGTTGATTATGCTTCTAGCTACATATGTAGTGCCATTTAGTACACATACATATATGCTTAGTTCGACTATATATTCATATATATATATATATAGTGTAATTTGTTAGTACACAAGTTCCTTTAGTAACAAAATTATAGTATTTAGAACAAGTGATGTTCATTATGCCAACAATCTTACTTTCATTTATAATGAAGCGTCAAATGTACATGGGGATGACGTATACCTTGCCCCTATTACACAATGTGTACAAAAAAAGGTATATACATATATGAATGATTCAGTGGTCTACTAACATCTTTGCCAAAGAGTTGTGTCTTTCTCAGCCAGTTTTAACATCCTTATTGTCTTCTTCTTTTGTTCAAGCTCTTGTTCAGCCAACATCGTCCAAAAGCACCCGAGATAAGAATCTTAAAGGAACTCTCCAAGCAGAGATAGAAGGAATATCGTCACTATGTTTGCAGCTGTTGACAGTGACTATTCAAATATATGCATAGGTCTATGCAATGCAGCCTTCTTATAGTAGCAAAGAGTCATATCAAATTGCAACATATCATGATACACTATTGTGCCTGTGGCTGTTGCTACAGCTGTGACTGGGCGGGCTTGGGCTTCAAATGGAGTTGCATCGTCATGCTTTAAAGAGAAATGAACCACAAGATTAATCACAAATAGTATACAGCTCCAGGACGTGAGTAGCTGAAAGCACTTCAAAAATAACTCTATGTATAACAGTATAATAGGGAGATATGGACATCTACTGAGATGAAGTTAATATTCATATATGTCATAAGGTAAAGATCATCCAAATAGTTTAATAAAGATATATAAGCATTCATACATGGAATAAATGAAGGTTGCTATGAGAATAAGATGATAGAATTAGTACCTTGAAGAGACGAGAAGTATAGGAAACTTCATTCACTTGTGCGGCCCCCAATATGTACTGTCAGATGTACCAAATTGTTAAACCACAATGTGAAGAGAAGAAATCAAATAAAAAACTTGTAAGCAGACACGTGCAACTTCTGACTTTTCAGCATATACCTGTTAATGAGATCACTTATTAATCTTCCACACTATGACTACCTTCCCAAGAGTTAACAGCTAAACTTTGAAAAACATCCCTTCAATGATGAACCTGTTCAGGACTTCAAATAATATGTTCTTAGTTGATGGTATAGTGTTCTGCTAGCATTAATCCATGAAAAGAATATCAAAAATTTCCAGAAACATGCCTTGAAACCATTCTTGATATGGTTAAGCTCCCACAGGAGCCAAAACTTTTAAGTCTCCATTTTCCCAACATTGTGCAGGAAGAGTAAAACACTACGTAGAGGTACCTGGAAAGCTGATCACATTCAAGGGAGGTCAAATGCCAATTGTGACTACTTATCATGTAGTTTCAAAGCCAATGCACCTGACTAACTGATGCATGATGAGTTTGAGGCTATCCCTAATCTCAGACAACACACTTGACTCTTCATGAAGATATTTTAGGCCTCTTGTTGTTCCTAGGCAAATAGAAAATTGAGCAGAACAATCAAGTGCAAACTACTATTTCCTGAAACATAGAGCAAGGAGATAGTACTGAAGACTAAGGGTTAAAGATGCATGTTGTAGCTGTAATATATATAAATGATTAGTAGAGTGTTTCCTTATCAATGCAGATTTAGATGTGTGTAAATAGTGACATATAGTACTTCATTGAGATCCCATTGACCCACACACACACACAAAACACTCAATTTATGGCAGAAGTAAATGGTGAGTTGTAAATAGTCCAACTATAGATATGCATTCCAATATCAGGGAACCTACTCCCAAAATTTTCATATATGTGGTTGTACAGCTTACTAAATAGCATGCCTACGATGATAAATCATGATGAAGGCACAAAAAAATAAAGTACATGTAGACAAATATCTATCCACCACATGTACACCAACTATGGGCACATCATTATACAATTATCATTTCTTCTTAGTAATAGAAATATGATATGGTATGATATATTTAATATGTTTGATATCCAGCTTTAGTAACATAACAACCCTACACATTATTAATTATATCAAATCAAAGTACCAAATACACATGTTAGTTGATTGGACATAAATTAGAGAAAATCAGAACATAATAGTGTGCTCGTATGAAATCCTAAAAATTAGTAGTATCAGTGTTGGGAGGGATGTTATTCTTATCAGATCAGTTCTGTTTGTTCTTCAAGTTTCCTAGGTGGTGTAATTTTTCAAATTGGATAACTTCACACCTGCCATGATTGTAATAACAATAGGGCTGGCAACTTAGTAGAATGATAATCTAGTTATTTCTCACACCTTCTCTGACAACTACCTATGAATAAGAAGACAATGTAACGTTAGCCTGGGATGATGGGTGCAGAAGATAGAGAGACAAGGAAGTCTGTGGAGCAGGCGCCGAGGGGAGTTGCTACAGACACAACACGAAAAGCCATTACAGAGGCGCAATTCCTCTCCTGGAAAAAATAGGATGAGGTGGCTACTTGTGAAAGGAAAGCTGAAGCAGTGAGGAAACGCCAGCATGATATTACAGTTGGAAGTGTGCAGATGAATGGGTGAGAAATTTTCCTTCATGAGCCCTGGGTTTTTGACAATTCACTTTATTGATGCTCTAATCTCATAGCCAAAATATGTGGAGTTGTCACATCAAAATTGTATTCGGAACTACTTGTGATTGTTGATAATTTATTATCTATTTAAAAGCATGGTGCAGGCCTATTGTAAGATCAAAAAAAAAGACAATATAACCAGCTACTAGCAAGCTATCCCAATTTTTTTGACCTTACCTGTGAACTTATTGCAGTTTATCCTCAACAAGATATTTTTGTTTCCTACTACTGTTGTTAAAACTAGAGAAGCAATAAGCAGCAAATTCCAAGTTGTATACTAACTACAACTATTATTGTATAATGTAGTGAGTCATAGACTTCCCAGGTTGAAAGATATCTCAAATGTACAGATCTAGCAACTTTGTTTTTGTTGAGGCATCTGGTACTCAAACCCCAAAAGCCAGCCAGTGATTCAAATTCCTACAACTAATTTCTATTAGTACATCCCTTACTATTTCCTACCGCTGAAGCATATCAATAAGAATAGGCTATGCATAAACTTAGAAAACATCATAACAAACAAGAGGACTTGTACAAAGTTGGAGATTATCATCCACAACCATTTCTTAGTGTTATAACTTCCATACTAAATCCATTAGGTTTTATATCCTATGAATATGGAGCCTATCAGAGCCACTGCAAATGCAGATTGGAGATCCAACAATGCAATGATGCAGACTAAAGTTGTGGATATTATAACATTGTTGTTTTATAGACAAAATGGACCAAATGTGGTCCATGATCATCAAGAAGGGAGTGTTTATCCATTTTAGACAGGTTATAACATTTATTCATCTGTGATCCTATGTTTTCTTATTTGGATTTTAGTTTTCCAGTCCAAACCTAGTGAAAACCAACCACTACAAATGCTTCAGTTATATATTCATGGGTTTTATATCCTATGAATTTGGAGCATACCACTGTCGCTGCAAATGCAGATTGGTGGTCCTTTAGTTCAATGACACATACTAAAGGCATGGAGATTATGGCACTACTATTTGATAGCTAAAATGAACCATATCATATCGAGAATCATTGAGAAGGAGATGTTTAACCTTTTAGCTAGCTTATAACATTTAAAAGTCTTTGTTACTATGTTTTTGCATATTTGGATTTTGGTTGTCCAGTCTAAACCTAGTGAATACCAATTAAGACTAATCAGAAGAAAATAAAATTTCTCTTAATTATATGCCTTATAATTTCCTAGTTTGGTTTTTTTGTTAGATATGGACCTGATCAATCCTAGTTATAAACAGTCTTTGTTCAAAGAGTGAGCTAAGTTCTTTTTTGTCAGCTAACATTTCCTTAGATGATCAAATCCTTGATCCTCCATCTTGTCTTTCTACATTTAAATGGTTGGGGTCAAGAATTGGCTCACTAGACAAGTCGAACCACATCCATGTTCCAAGATTGATATAAATGATGTAATTGTGGATTCAAATGGTGGTGGCTTTTCAACGGTGTAAGAAGGTATGGCAGATAATACCACAAAGTTGAAGGAGAAGATATCAAGAAGTGTTTGTGAGATAGTATCCCAACAAGAGAACATGTCCAACAAAGAGTGAGTTGAGCATACCATGGTCTTTCCTAAATAGAAGGTATCTGAACCTAGCTAAGCCCATAAAGCATCATGTGGTCAATTTTACATGCCACAACAGAGCTTATTTAGACAATAAATCCCAAACAGACACCAAGTTTATGAGCCATAAACATCAACACTTTTGTGAAGCTCTTGAGTAGGAGGCAGGTAAGAAAAAATTGCAAGGAAGTGAAAGAGGCATTGATAATGATAAAGCTTGTAACCCATTAGATTTTAGGATCATCTCTTGGGAAGATCTTACAACAAATATTTTATTTCCACATATGCGATAGTTATAATACATTGGTTCAATCACCCTGACTCAAGTCGATTGAATGTGTACATCAACTGAAGGTCCTACAATTCTTGCACGTCTTCTCCAAGTCAATAAATTCTACCTCAATACAGACTATTGTGCATGGTTTGCTGCACATCCATATATTACATACAAATGTTTTATTGCTTAGAACAGAATGTATATATGCACATAATGTATTAATTACTATCAGAATCAGAATAATGACATGTTCATTTGTTGCAGCATGTCCATGTTCATAAGATCACCATTTTGACGCTTACACTATTAATCTTCATATATTACTCTCAAAAGCTTAAGAAAAAGGTTGAGGAGAATATACTCAAATAGTTCAAGGTTACTTAGTAATACATACCTATTCTATCCATGCCTCCGTTATCTCACCATACACTAACAACAAATATTTCTCATCTTTATTGTATTTTTCATAACTACTCTATCCAGGTCCACTTAAGGGGGCTGAAGCAAAAGACTAAAGATTAACCTTCATTTGGAGATCAAAGGATGAAAGAAAATTACATTAAGTTCCTGTCACATCAACCAAATCAGAAAAAAAAATTGGTTAGAATTTTGCAATAATAGAAATATTAACATGTATACTATAGTGAAGACATCTATAACTAAATATTGGAGGAAAGGCAGGACTACATGTTGTTCAGAGTACATTTTAAAGAAAAAAGGTTAGAGAATTTAGGTGCTTGAAGAGTTGGTACATGTGCTATAGGTGCTCTGCATTCTCAGTTACATTGTGCCACATATTCTATTACATTACTATGCCACAAAAGAACATCGTTAGGATACCACTTAGAGGTGTCTCACTAGATTTAACACCTAGAACATATTATTTATTAATAAAAAATGATATTAACAAAATCAGCTGAAGTGAGTGTATAGAATATACATGGTCATGTACACCTATTACACCCAATACCCCATACATCCCTAGAAAGAAGTTGCATCATATTACATTCTGATCTGGAGTGTGCAACTACAATATATCCCTGCAATTCCCCTAAGACAAATGAAGATATCATTCTAAAATGGAGTATGCAGTTGCATTATATTCATTCAATATAAGTTAGATTCATGCTAAAAAGTTAGTTCTATTTCCAATGCTAGTAACACATCATATCCCACATCACACTAAAATATAAGCTATTGAATGAAATATCCACCCTTTTTTATCCACGTTAATGTGACAAATGGTATTGTGAGAGGATTTATTGTCAATCAATAAAAATACATACTATTTTAAAGAGGTTTTTAAACTGACATTGAAGAAGAACTAAAAAGATTCACAGTATTCCTGGGTTACTGGTATTGTTTAAACAGGTTTTTAAACCTACATTGAAGAGGATATAAAAAGCTTTAGGATATTCTTGGGTCACTGGTTCAACTGCCTTGGTTGGTATGATGAGATCAACATAATAATAATAATTACATAACTACAAAAGTTCAAACAAAGAGCATGTAAGTAGTAAGGTATACCTTATATATGTAAGAACTAGGAGTCATTGGTTCAACTGTATGTGCAATTGTGAAAGCAACCTATCAAATCATAGAGTTACAAAATGATCAAACAAAAGTTAAACATAAATTCAAAGACAACTATTATTTTAAGATAAGTGTGGGCAAGCTTGACCAGCCAGAATCTGTTGTCATTTTCTTGATAGTGATTGATTTTGCAAGAATAGAAATCATTTATCAAGCATGACCTTGAAGAGAAACCCAATATTTTGACCTCTCTTTCTAATAATAACCTTGGATCTTTGGAATCTAGAAACCAGAAATTTTTGGTGGAAGATTGCAAACTCAAAAAACAATTGTGGTAGAATCATTTATGTCTTTGAACCCAGGGAAGTAAAAATCTATTACAGTGTGAATGAATATAATATGCTGTCAGTTATGAATGAATATAATATATATTCAGAGTTGTAAAGGGAAGTATAAACATAATAAAAAAGTAAACAAAGGCAGTTCCAGATGTAACTTCACAACCGACTTTAGAAGTGTGTTCTATAGTTTCTACTAATAACACCGGAAGAACAGAGTAGTTACGAACCTTAGTGGTTGTTGGAATGAGGCCACATAGTTTTTGCAGATGGCCATTGATCCACTCTGTCCACCTCCTTTCCGCTTCATTGTGGGTCTTCATGGCCATGAGGACAAGTAATAAAAATAGAGAGAGTTTGTAACATACATCATGAACACATTTTGTTTAATATTCAAGGCCTTTATTTTTAGTTTCTCTCAATTGTTTGATTTCAGATATGACAGCCAGATTTCAGATGAATGCACGAACAGAGTTATTTATAGCCATGGTTGATCAGATTACTCGGATTAGAATGATTGGTAAGATGTTCCTCCCAATTAAGACTTGAATCGACAAGTTCAAGACAAAGTCAACAATAACACATGCCACAAACGTGTATTAACATGAATATTCGCTTAAAGTAGGTTTTTCAGTAAATATGAAACCATACTCCCTAGCTTTTATAACTAGTTCTATAATCAGAGAAAGAGCCAAAAGAAACATCACATGCATCGTTGCATACTAGAGAACATCACATACATAAGTGTGAAATTGAGCCTTGCCATAAAAGAGGTCTAATTGTTAACCAATTACTATAGAATATTCATATCACAGTCTTATTTAGCAAGAGAAAAGAAAAATAAGGTCTGATAATTTAGATGACAACTTTGACATCAATCTAAAAAAAATTAATAACTTTGTACTTCAGATGACAATCTTTTCTATATCCAATGAATTGACAAGCTTTACATCAATCAAAAACTTTATTCTAAACCTATAGAAAAAGAGGGCAAAAAGCATCTAGATAATTCTAAAGGAACTTTTATTGGTTGCCTCGCTCCAAGCAGTATACCTACAATAACAAAAATAATTATATAAAACCATTATATGGCATGTTACACTTATAGCACAGTGAAAAAAAATTACCGAACAATGAGTAGCTTCTTTGGCCAAGCAATTATTGACCCGATTGCATCTTCAATGATTTGATAATTGTCAAATGGTCTAACCAATTGCTCTTCAGGTTTAATTGCCACACCAATGCAAACAGCAGCAAATGCAGACCCTAACTTTCCTCCTCCTATTACAAGGTCAGGATTCAAGCCTATCACTTGTCCTTGAGCTACAATTGACGTTCCATCATCAAAACTTAACAACCTCATGACCTATAAGTTGTACGAATTACGATGTAAAATCTTAGATATCAAGAATCAAAGTTATTAGGAGTTTTTTTCTTTTAATAACCTGTCTTTCTATAATGGTGGTTGCAGAACATGACTTTTGTAGCATGGGTGTTCCTTCATTCCTGGTTGTTTCCATATTCTACAATACAAAACACTTATCACATTAATGAAATCATAACTTATAATTATTACTAAAATTTTGAATAATTACTTGATTTGCTTGAAATGGAACACTCTGGCTTGAATTTCCCAAAATTATGGCTTCTAGATGTTCTTGTCTTTTTT
This sequence comes from Alisma plantago-aquatica, assembly GCA_963693085.1. Classification (NCBI taxonomy): domain Eukaryota; kingdom Viridiplantae; phylum Streptophyta; class Magnoliopsida; order Alismatales; family Alismataceae; genus Alisma; species Alisma plantago-aquatica. The sequence continues at coordinate 1,267,513,610 of OY856410.1, forward strand.
TCAGATCTGACAATTCTATTTTTTGTGTCTCGCATATGTGTTGTAGGACTTTGACTGTACCTTCAAAACCCTCCACATATGCATGACTAAATTCATTAGTCTCATGGTTCACACGAGCCTTCTTTGCACCCAATATTTGATCAGCAATTTCATCTTCATCAAGATTTGCGTCATTGTTTTCAACTGCTGATTGTAACTTGTCCTACGACGGTAACCATAATGATGATAGAAATTGAGAAAATAAAGTCAAATATTTCATGAATAATTTATACTTACAATAAGTTCAGCTGATTTTGCATTTATAGGAGTACCATCCTTCTTCTTATGGGTAGCAATAAACAACTACAGTCGACTAACGGTACCCCCTTTATTCTTTTGTTGCAACTATTATTAACACACAAATAAAGTATAAGTAGAGTGTGGATGTGTTATGATATTATTATCATTATGTGGAAAAATTACTCACATTCACTCTCACACAAGCATAGGGCATCGACCCTGATGTATGTCGTGTGGTAACAAACTTTCTACTCATACTATTCTTTGCACTCTGTAACTACAGTTCATGAACAATTAACCTTGTCACCAATGAAAACTAAGAGAAGACATAATATATAACTAATTATCTTACCTTTCCTTCATTAGAGTCCCAGAAATTCACAAGAAAAGTCCATTGCAATGGATCAACACGGGAAGGACAATCATTAAGTTTGTCTGTTTTGTCTTTGTGGTGCATATAATTTTTTCTTTTGATTTTAGATTTAAAGTTTCTCCAACAATCCCTAACTGTGCGCAGAACCGATTTCTTTCCCTTTGGGTCAATGGTAAATTTCTTCTGTTATATGAAAAATAAAATGAATATAACAAATGCATGCTTAAATAACACATTACAAAAATATATTACCAAGACATAATTCCATATTTCAATTTTCTTTCCAGCTGGTACTTGTCGCCAATCCAAGTAATCCAAGGGTGCTAGTTGTGAATTTCTAGCAATTGTTCCCAAAAAAGAAGACAATTCATTTTGATGAGGTTCAATTGGTTCTCCATTTTCATCCAATGTGATTGGTAATTTCGCATCCCCTGTCTTACTCCATAATCGAAGACACTTAGAATAGCCTTGTTTTTATTATACACAGCACCACCTAAAAATTTAAAACAATATGAGGCAATTACTTTTAAAATATACATATACATGCTAAAATATGAGGTAATAGTTAATTGGTGTAAATTGTTGATTAGAAAATTATGTACCTTCATCATGATTAGCAGTAGTTTCTTCATCAACCAATTTGAAGTCCTCATCAATTACATGATTGGTTTCGACCTCATGATCTATATTGCCATTATGAACAGAATGATCATCTCTCATGTCATTATTTGCCAAAGAATCCCTATGACCAGCTCCAACCTCATGATTGATATTGGTTGTATCAACTGAATGACCAACTCTGGTACCATTGCTTGCCAAAGAATTAACCTTATGAATAGAATGACCAGCTCTGATGCTATTGTTTGTCAAAGAATTTCTATGATCAGCTCCAACCTCATGATTTAAATTGGCATTATCAACACAATGACCAATTCTTGTACGGTTGTTTAACAGAGACATCCTTCCACCGATTGGAACATTATGATTTATCATTGACACATGCGGATGCTTCTCTTTTCTGATGTGTACTTCAGCATTTTTGCTGCTGCAAACAGATGATGCACCAACCTTTTTATTAGTTTTATTACTCAAATAAGTTTTAGAACTTCCAATATCAGCATTAACTGAACCAAGATATCCTCCTTTCATTCCCAAATCAGCATTAACAGAACCAAGATAACCTCCATTCATTCCCAAATCAGCATTAACTGAACCAAGATAGCCTCCATTCATTTGCAATCATTTAGACATTCCGACAAAGATAAATATTAAGACAGAATCTTACAACTATAAGTACAAAATGATAATAGATAAATTATATGTCACTGTACCCGCTAATTTTCATTTAATTACTCCATTGTTTGCATCATTAGTTTCTCGAGCAGACAACAATTGTGAACGTCTTTTCAACATCCTAAAAATATAATGCATAACAAATATTAATAAAACAAAACTATAACCATAAAAATATAGTTAAATAATAATGGTTGTAGGGACTACCTGATATAAACATTATAAAATAGTTGCTGATTTGATTATTGAGAACAAAAAAAAGTTTGCAAATTTTAAGAGAAATAGTATGCATATTAAAGGAAGAACAATGGTATTGATAATTAATAATAAATGAATAAAACTAAATTCTTATAACGCTACATCAAGATACAAAATATTAAAAACTACATATGATAGATCACAATGATCTCAATCAAGTTGCTCATCATTTTTGCCATCATAAAAAGTTACACCCTCCATATCTTCTCTAACTAAATCAGATCCATCAGAAACATCACTAAAAATAGATTCCCAATCATCTGCATGAGAATCTTTAGGTACGCATGTCCCATCCATGAAATTTTTAGTAAGCTTCTCATCCATGTCATAAGTATCACGTGGTGTCATCTGCACGACAAAGCTCCACCCACGGTGATTGATGTCAGTCAGATAAAAGACTTGTTGTACTTGAGAGGCCAATACAAATGGATTTTCAATTAAGTCAATGAGTTTTAATTTGACCATTGTAAATTTATTTTCATCTTTTTTGAAGCCCTTGTTTGCATTCACCCAATCACCTTTGAACAGTACAACTTTCAGTTGCTCATAGTAACTAATCTCAAAAATCTCTCGGAGTACCACATAGTAGGTAACTTGACCCAATTTAGGATTGTTGTCCTTGGAACTGGAAAAACTTTCTGTCTGGGCATTCACCATTATCCCACTATTCTGGGTTTTTTTACCATGTTCCCCTTCCTTGGTTCGAAATCTATATCCATTAGTTATATATCCATTGTATTTGTTCGCCATATTTTGTGGTCCCCGAGCCAGAGTTAGTAGATTTGATGGCAAATTTTCTGATTTGGCCTTCTCTTCAATCTGTATACATTATGAATTGAGTTATTAATACAATACTCTAACAATATTAAATGAAATTAATTGTATAGACTTACATGCTTCTTAAACCAATCACTAAAAGTGTTCATATGAATATTACTGATTTCCCAATGTCTTGCACGCGGATTCATTTTCTTCACGTGGCGAATGTGTTCCCTTCTAACAAGTACATAAGTCATGTGTACATACATCTAACGGTGAGCATGCATATTTCTTAATAATTTAATGAACTCACTCCATGAACGGTTCAATTGCAACACAATTAGAAAAAATATACGGATGTGCAGTTTTCAGCATCACATCTTCAAGATAAACAGGAATACTATTTCCTATTCGACGCCCTTTGTGTGAAAATATAGACCACTTATAGTCAGTAATAATATCATCATCTTCAACATCATTTCTAGCCAATTTTGTGAACCTTGTCTCTACCCCAGAGAGATACCTTGAACAAAATGTTAAACATTCATCTGCTAGGTAACATTCTGCTATGAAAGCTTCTGGATGAGCTTTATTCCTCACATATTCTTTCAAAGTTTTCAAGTATTTATAATGATAAATATAATTTGTTTAAAATCACAAAATACATTTGATAAAATTTTAGTGAAACAAATAGTAAAAACATACTACCTTTCCACTGGATACATCCAACGATAAAATGGTGGTCCAACTATCTTAGCTTCTCGTGGAAGATGAATGGCCACGTGCTCCATTATGTCAAAAAATGAGGGTGGGAAAATCTTCTCCATGTTGCACAAAGTCACCGCAATTCTAGATTCTAACTTCTCAATAGTATACGGATTTATCTCTTTAGAGCATATGTCTTTGAAAAATCTAGACAGCTCAGTTATCACAGTTATGACATTCTTGCTCGGCAACGCTACCCGTAAAGCCAATGGTAGAAATTGTTGCATTAATATATGGTAGTCGTGACTCTTTAATGCCAACAATTTTCTTTCTTTGATGCGTGCATTTTGCGAGATATTGGAGGAATAACCATCTGGAACCCGTACAGACTTCAAAAACTTATAGAATAATTCTTTTTCCTCCTTTTTCATAGTAAAACAAGAAGGTGGAATAATATTCTTACTTCCGTTCTTGATAATGTGTAGTCTAGGTCTTATTCCCATCACTAAAAGGTCATAATGAGATTTTTCATTATCCTTTGACTTGTCCATCCCAAGTAACGTGTGAATCAAAATCCCACATACATTCTTTTCAATATACATTACATCAAGATTATGATGAATAAGGTTGTACTTCCAGTATGGCAACTCAAAGAAAACGCTTTGTTTTTTCCAATTGTAAGGCATATTGTCTACATCTCTGGTTTGAACTAAAACTTGATTTCCAGACAACATCTTTGGAGCAGTTCTTAATTCTTCTTTTTCATCAAATGAGGACATATCCCTATGAAATTTATGATCCATCGGAAGGAACCTCTTGTGGCCCATGAAACATTGTTTCCTACTATGTGGTAGTCTAATAGACCACGTGTCCTTATTGTAAACAGGGCATGCATCATATCCACTAGTTTGCCAACCAGATAAATAACCATAGGCAGGGAAGTCATTTATCGTCCATAGTAAGGCGGTACGCAATTTGAATACAGCTTTACGATCAGCATCGTAGGTATCAACACCAACTTTCCATAGTTCTTTCAACTCTTCAATCAGAGGTTGTAAGTAGATATCTATCTTCATTCTTGGTTGAGTTGGACCAGGAATAATCATAGAAAGGATAAAATTAGGTGTCTTCATGCATAACCTTGGTGGCAAATTATACGGAATCAATATGACTGGCCAAATACTATATGATTGACTCATCATGACAAATGGATTAAATCCGTCAGATGCTAAACCAAGATGCACATTACGAGAATCAGATGCAAAATCAGCATGCATGTTATCAAATGTCTTCCATGCAGGTGAATCTGATGGATGTATTAAAACTCCATCCTTGGTGTGACTTTCATCATGCCACCGCATTAGTGATGCGACTCTCAAGGACATAAACAATCTCTTCAACCTATGAGTCAAGGGAAAGTAGTGCATAACTTTACAAGGAACTCTTTTCTTTTTAATTCCCATACTTTGTGCACCGTCTACATCAGTTTCAGTCTCTATATATCTAGAAACATGACAACACGGGCATGAAGTATTATTTGCAAACTCCTTGTGATACAAAATGTAATCATTTATACATGCATCAATTTTCTCATAGTCAAGACCAAGGTCCCTAATTATTTTCCTTACTTCATAGTATGAGCCAGGCAACGTGTCACCCTCAGGAAGCAAATCCTTCAAAAGTTTGAGCAGCTCAGTAAATGATTTATTGCTCCAATGATTGCTACATTTTATATGGAACAACCTCATGACAGTATACAGCTTAGAATACTTCTTATTTCCAGGATACAACTCTTGTGCAGCAATCTCTAACAATTTGTAGAATTGGTCAGCTTCTTCGTCGTCAACAAATACAAATGAATCATCGTCATTGTTGTCCATAGTTTCTCGATAGTTTTGGACTCCATATGCATCGTGTAACATGTCTCTCATGTCATAAAACGGCATGTTGTCTTTCATAGAAGAATCTTTTGTGGCATCAGAAGAAGTCTCACCATGAAAAATCCAATCAGTGTAGCTGCTGAAAAAACCATTCCATAATAGGTGCTCGGTTGTCACATGACGGTTGTGTCTTTGTGTATTTAGACACTTTTTACAAGGGCATAAGATAGTCTCATTGCTACTACATTTTTTGAAAGCGTCCTCTATGAATTTGACTACCCCAGTTAAGTACTTTTTACTAGTCCTGTCTTCCTCAATTATCCAGCTTTTGTCGATCATACTTCCCTAGATAAACGTAAGTAAACACATCAATATAATCAATATATACGTAGAAATTATTAATCAAACGGAAAGATTTAAAAAATAATAATAATAAAGAAGGTAATAAAGTATACATAAGTTTAACACAATGAAAAATTAAATATATAAATAAGTATAAAATCAAAAAAGTATAATACTGATTATAGTATACATAATACTTTGACAAGCCATGTATATATCTATGACGTATTAGTAATAAATATCAAAATAGTTTTGTTGTCTTGTTGGACTATGAAGATAACTCTGATGGTCCAACTCTATTCCTTCCTTTCATTCTACTGTCAAGATGAACAAGGAAAACTTTGTTGACTCTACTGCCATTATAAGGGTGGACATGGAAAACACCACACACCCATATATGGTGAATCTGATATTTCTTGCTTGAGCATAATTGTTAACCACATGTTATAATTGTATGTCCTCACTAACAAATAACTACAGGGCATTTAAAATTCTGGAACTGGAGCATGTAGTTTCCAGATAGTTCCTACATATGCTTCTGATGTGAAACAGGTATAACACAACTGTTTTTGTCAGTAATAATGAAACTAACATATTTCTATAAATTAACAGATCTGATTTTCTGTTAACCAACTATAGTCACCTACTCACTGTTGTGTTGTGATAGCATTCATATACTATGAAATTGATCATCCGAATTCCAAACTTAGTTACTTAGGTTATGTTACATACATGTATGTTTATCATGTGACCTATTCGACCAACAATAGTGTTGTATGATGATAGAAACATGAGGCGTGTTGGGCATCAAACTGCCTTTTCTCTATTTCTCTAAAGTATACCTTTGGTTGCACCTCTTCCATTTCTTGCACAACCCAGTCTATAATTTTCATCCCAACATCCAGTTGCAGTGTTATCCTTTCATTTGCTACAAGTTCTAGGGGGAATAGACCCTTCCATCCAACAAATTATTGTGCAACCTTATTGTAGCTTGGCCTCGAGCACAACTAAACATGTAAAAAACCTTATTGTAGTTTCATTTTTCTTGTGCTTCTAGGCTATTTCCCTAAATTTATTAAGTAGACCCAAAAAACCAAAGCAGCCCTAAACACATTCAAAAGTATGGCATGGACATTAATAAAGGAAACAATTATTTTACTCACTGGAATGAAAAAAAATGAGAGACTGGCAAAAGAAATTAGAATTTATCGAGGCATGTACATGTCTAATCTCACAAAAATAGGGAGGTTCCACTTGTAATCTACCATGGGGTCTGTAAATGAGGGAACCTTTTAAAGGAATTACCCTTTCATAATGAAAGCAAAGAAATCAATGTCCATTATAAGGCTTTTGACCATCAATGTCCAAAATACTATAATATGAAAAACAAGGATATCTATTCAATTATAAAGCCCAAAGGGAACCCAAAACATAAGTACATATTTTGTTGTATAAACTGTATCAAGGAATGTCAACGATAAAGACCATGAGTTGTATCTGAAACATAGTGCTTTAACCCAATTAGGTCCAGAGTTCCATGTTCAAAACCCATTACATTGCAAGATTTTGGCTTACGAAGTGTGCGTTATAGAGCTAGTGCAACTCGAAATAATCTTATCCCCTTGACAAATGGTTCCCATTGTAACAACTGAGTATGATCATTTGGAGGAACGAACCAACCTACTAGTGGTGGAATGGGACACTAGAAACACTTAAATGTGATTGGGATCCTACACTGCCATAATTACCAAATTCTAAAAGACTATTTCAAAGTGAGATTTGGAATTATTAATTGTCTAACATTTGAGTTAAATGATGACGTGACCACCCATGAAGAATCATCACACAAGTTAGGATCCCATCCAGTCTAGTCACTTGACTCAGCAATCGGCCTTAGTGATAGAGACCTCAACACTTACCAAGGTTTAGAGCCACAAATACTTAAAGGAAAGATTGTTTCAACCACATTAATGAGTATAAACACACAAGGTCACTAGCCCCTATTAAGATGAAATATACCTCAACTAATGAGTAAGTAAATACAAAATAATAATGTCTCACTAGCCTCTATTAAGATGAAACGCAAGATCATGATAAATGGAAATTCAACAAATTTGCAACAATAAATCTCTTATTATAATCACCCAAAAGTAAGTAAATACAAAATAATAATGCAAAAATGTAATGAGGCTTGTCAAGTAGTACTTGGCCATTCTACGTAAAGATCATAGGCCACCACAATCAGGAGAGCTGAAGCAAGACATGCCAAATACTCTAGAGTGCCCTTGAGTGTTTTTTTCCAAACTGTAAAAATATAAAAACCTTACAAGCAATTTGTAAATGTAGTCAAATGAAGTGAATTATGTATTCTCTCATCAGTTCAATGGTTTTAGTCATGCACCTAGTGATTGTCTTGAAAGTTTATCAACAAACTGTACTATGGAACTGCCTTATTCTTTGTGAATTTACATAAATATATACAGTTATAGACACATGTATATATTTTATTTGTGAACATAAGAAGCTCCATTATTCTTAGAAACAGGAAAAAAGAAAGATCACTATGATATCCACTTCACATTGTTGATGCTAAAAAATTTAGCATACAAAATTATATATTAAATTATTATACCGTCCAATAATGATGAAATGAAATACAAGAAAATCATTAGAACTTAATTACAAACAATGGTCCAAAGGTTCCAATACTAATGGGGGTGTGCACTACAGGGAAGGGATGAGGGTTTTGGTGAGGAGTTGGGGTTTGGTTGAGGAGTCTACATTGTTGGATCTTATTTTCTCTTTTCTTTTTAGTTAGATCTTATGTGGGTTGGGTTGGGCATGTCCACTAAGCGTCCTAGATGTGTCCACGACGTGTCTAGTTTGCAAATACATAAAATATGAATCTGGACACGCTGGAGGAGTGTCTGACGTGTGTCCACGCGTGTCCAAGGCGTGTCGGGGTTGGACACATGTCGGACACGAACACGGCAACCTCCGGGAAGTGTTTGTGCTTCCTAGATAGAAATGTATACATACCTAACATTTTTTGTTCCTAAATCAAATATCTAAATAATAAAGAGACAGTTTCATGTATATAGAACTATAGATCTAATATACAAAAAAATTACCTTGCATGTATTGTTGCATTTAAGTAGTGTGCCAAGTTTCAATACATGCGCTATGTACGTCAAATAGCAGAAAGACATCATATGGCATGGATGGAGTCTAACAAGAAGTTATGGTAATTATCTATTGGAAAGTTATTGAGTAGGAGATTGAGTTGTTCGCTATTTCTAATGTAATGTTTTAGATTATAGACGTAACACTCAGTCATGTATCACTTGATGCAGTTCAAACCTATGATATCGTACAAAAATAAGGATTGGCATGTATATTCGGACCATTGATTATATATTTGTTCATGATTCCCTCCAACAATATATAGATATTCCATAAAGTACACAAACCGGGTCAATGTTTGGAGAAGGAAAATGAATCCAACCGCGAGGAGGAGGAGCAGTTGTACCCTTAAGTTGATCCTTTGATCTAATCAAGAGATATACAGCCACTATTGAACGACTTCCGTGAGAGTGAGGAAGCCACAGGCAGTTGGAGGAGAGTCAATAGTTGGAGAAGATTCCCTAGCACTGGAAAATATAGCCGTGAGAAGGAACGCAAGTCAGGGAACAGACCTGTGTTTGTGGGCGGGGACAATGGGAGTGCAAGAGGTACCTTTTGAGTGGTTCTGAAGATAGATTGTTAGATGCGGCCAATGTATTAGAAAGCGGGAAGCGGGAGGCGTGCGAACGACACCCTATAACCGATTAAGTGGTAGGCGGGTGATTAAGCAGGCGATTTTTGAAAAAGCGGGTGTCTAAATTTTATATATTTTTATACAAAATTACATGTATGTGTATATAAAAATATATATTTATAAAGAACTTCTATACATATCTAATCAGCAAATCAGTAATTAACTAAATATTCATCAATATTTACTATTAATCAGCATCTCTAATCACTAAAATCAGCAAGCAGATCAGTTATTGTATATAACAAACTATGAATTATTGAATTAAAGTAATCACTAAAGTAATACTAACCAGCAGTACCAATCATTAATCACTGAAAGCAGCAAGAAAATTAGTAAAACTAATCATGCATTACTAGTATAATAGAGCAATAGGATATTTACTTAGATGCATTACAGCAGTACCCAATTATTACATTACACACAAAGTATGCATTCTAAATTAGGACTAGCTATATCATAGAATATTTAATGTATACAAGTTTCGTATATTATAGTCAACACTACTTAGCTATGTAATTAATTAATGTTAGATGCTTACATTAGGATTTTTAAACAAAAGCGGGAAAAAATGGGAAGAAAGCGGGAAAAAGCAGGTGAAGCAGACAAAAAGCGGGCGATTTTGTTCAAAATGATTAAGGGGGCGATTAATGGCAAACTTAAGCAGCTGGGGGGTCATGGGCGCTTAATCGGCCCGCCTGGCCATTTTTTAATTCACTAGATGCGGCTAGGACGAATCTTCACAGACGGCCATAGAGTGATGGATCCGGGACCAAGAGAACTCGAAGTGGTTGGTCGATCAGGAGGAAATGGCCACCCGTCCTGGTGGTAGAGGATCATTGATGTTGGGGTTTCCTCGGACAGAAGCTTTCCTTGGATGGCCGATGAGGTGTCCGCCTACGACTGGGGGAGCGCAGCGGGAGAGCACAGTCGGTCGGGGTTTTCTTGACGTGCGGATGCCGAGCTAGGTAGCGATCTTGCGGATGACCAGTTAGGAAAGATACAGAGCGATCGCGCGAGACAAAACAGGGACTATTGCGCGTGGGTTGGATGAAAGGGGAGGGAATGTTGACACCACCCAAAAATTATAAATATGGCCAACTTTCCCTTCTTCATGTTGCAAATTCTAAAACAACTAAAGTATTCACTCATCCATCGGTTCCCTTCACTTCCTTTAGCTTGCCTCTCTCTTTCCCTCATCACCTACCAAAGCTACTTAAATGAATTTGACTAGTTTTAGTTTCACATTTGAATCAACCTCACGAATAGATCACTAGATAATGCATAAGGAATTGATGTAAGCTTATTATGTAAGAATTTTTGGTATAATTTCGAGTATATACATGTTGGTTACCAAGAGAGCTTGTTAATCGAGTTACATAAATTTTTAAAAGATTAAAATTACACAATGTAGTCTTAACAAGTTACTTGAGAGGTCTCATCTCTTATGCATATGCATTATGCATTGGATATAAAATGAGAGGAATTCTAGTGTACATGAAGAAAATGAAATGCCCAGGATCTGCCTTTGGAATATTATTCTTAATGAGTTCAAGTGTCTAGATAACCCTTAAGACTAGCCTAGGACTTGCTAGGTTTCAATTTAGTAGATTTCTAACTTTACTCGAGGGTTGATCTCTTCTAATGATCTAATCTGAAAATCTATGTGAGTAGTTTGCATGGGAACCATATAGAAATAATGAGATTGGTTTCAGTGTGGCTACACGAGCTCATCCGGGACTACAGGATACAAGCAAAATAGAGGTAGGAATTGGACGTCCGTGTGCGTCAAATCCCCAAAACTAGTAGCACATTCCCAACTTTTGTGAGGTTGAGTTACTCAGTATCGTCATCTGACCTGTAACCGACAATCACATCTCTGCCTTTCCAGAGCTCGATCTGACATACTTGAAAAGGAATAGCACACGAAAATAGCAGACTGCAGACTGGAGAGGAGGTTAAATGCAAGTTGCTACATGCCAGCTAAACAAGGGAACCATTGTGCAAGGTGCAAGGTGCCTCATTCAGCTTCTTGGGTGTGGAAGCAAATTCTTTACCTCAGAAAAGATATAGTTGATGATATTTCCTTTTCTGTGGGGAATGGTTTGTCTATTAAAGTATGGAGAGACCCTTAGATGGAGGGTCGTTATTTGGAGGATGTGCTTGGAAGTAAGGCTGTGATGAAGCTTGGCATGGGAAAATATGTTGCTTTCAATAAGTTGTTCTATGATGGTGATTGGATTAAATCTAAATCCAGACATATTAATATTGTTCTGCAGGTTATTAAGGAGATGGTTTCTCCTGTTCATGGGAAGGAAGATCGTATCTTGATGAAAGGTAAGGAGTTTCATAAGTTTAAGGAGGTGTGGAATGCTATTAGGGTGAAAAATTTGATACCCTCCTGTACTGAATGGTTTTGGAGTACAAAAGGATCTATGAGTCATATTGTCCATGGATGGAGGTGTTTCCTAGATGGCTTGCTGATAGGACACCATATGAAGAGAATGGGAATTCATATGTCCTCTAGATGCGTGTTATGCAAGAATGATGTTGAAGATCTTAACCATATTCTGTTTCATTGTGTCTATGCTAAAGATAAGAGGAAACTGGCTGCTAGAGAGGAATATATCAATTGTGTGCCTCGATCCCTGTTTGATGTTCTTCTTGCAGGGGAGATGAAGTACAAGATTACAATTTTGGCAATGTTCCATTGCCTTTGGAGTGAAAGGAATGGGAGGATATTTCATGACGTTAGTTTATGTGCAGATAGAAATTGGAAGAGGATTAGAAAGGAAATAGATACTTTAAATGTATAGTCTTTCTTTCTGTCTTTTGCTTTTCATTTGGTTTTGATTCACCTTGAATCAAACCCTAGCTTGTATATATTTTACAAAAATCTATAAAAAGGAGTCCCACGCTTTTTCGATCAAAAAAAAGGGAACCGTGGTATTCCCTTTATTGATTTAACCCTTCCGGGAAACAACCTCAAAATGGTAAGAACCAATGCGACCAAGGATGGAGATATTGAAATCAGAAAAGAACTAACATGGACGTCCGGGTGCTCAATTGTTGGGTGGCTCTACTGCTGGGCGGCGATGATGGAGGGATTGTTCCCTCAGGCTATTGGGTAGTGATTCGTGCCCTCAAGCTGTTGTACGGTGGCGTTGAAGAGAAGAAACCCGACGAGCTCAGACGATCTTGGCAACGACGAACAGATTGCGTGGCGAGAGATCTAGGGATTGTGCGTGGGGAGGCCACAATGGAGGGATTTTGCCCTTGGGCTGTTGGACGGTGACACTGGAGTGACGATGTAACCTCAGGCTGTTGTGCGACGGTGTTGAAGAGAAGAAACCCAGCCGGCGATCGAGGTCATACGATGCTTGGCAATGACCAGCGGATTGTACGGCTAGCGATCCAAGGATTGCGCATGGGCGAGCGATCCGTTTGGGGGCAAAATGACAGGTGGTCGCCTGGAGGGATTCTGCACGGGGGAGTGGGAGAACTCGCGGGCGATTGGGAGTGTGATTTTTATGGAGTGGGAATATGGCGCGCGGAAGGATCAGCCAAAATTTCAATGAAATATGAAGTTTGATGTTATTTTAAAAAGTTCTCATTTAGTTATAATTAGTTAATACATTTAAGACATGAAGAGGATAAGTGTAGCTATGTCTTATGAATTGAGTTAACTATACTTATTTTATTTATACTTTTTAAATTTGTAGCTAACTAGGGATTTAACTACATAGAAATTATATGTAATTAGAAAAATTTTAGTTAAAGACCATCTTTTTGTAGTGTCAGGGCATGTATATATATGATTGTACACATATACCACTACAAGAAATAAAATTAGTATAAGCATGCACTTAAATAGAAAAAGTCAAGTTAAAGTTTAGTCAAAATGAAACAATAGGAGAACATCCAACAGTTATAATGTGGGGTCAGAGGACCCATAACTAGATATATATATTCATGTCCACACATAAGATGCAACATAAGATCATAAAGTCCACCACAAGAAGATTAGAGCATAAAATACTCAAATTGGAGTTTCCACGTGCAATAAAATGGACAAATTATAAATGAGAGTCCAATAAGAATATTCATCAAGTTAGGTAAACAAGATCAATAAAAGAATACAAGTACTCAAATGAGGCAACCTTTCAGGAGATAGGAACAATGTGTAGGACATATGTCCAAAGAACCATGAGAGATATATAAGGTGATTTCTCAATAGATAAAAATAGGTATGCAACATACCTCACATGAAGTCTACATTTGTCCAAAGTCAAAATCCTAATTTCATCTCAGTCCACAAGCAACCTGCTAAAGGCATATCTGAGATTAGGGTTAGGTTTACATTAATTGTATGAACCCTTAAAATCGTCATTTTCTATTATTGAATTAGGTCTATAAAACATATTATGTTATGGATCATATTTTACTAATTTCATAACATATTTTACTTTATTTTTCTAGACTTGTAGTATTAGTTATGAATTTTTAAAAAGTCCAACCAGTTTGATAGATCCATAAAAATTGCATATTTATTATATTGGAGTTAGGTGATTAAATCCATATCATTGGATATTTTAAAATTTATAATTCCATAATATATTTTTAGTTATAGATTCATATATATGGATTTTAAAATTTCTAACCAACTAGAAAATTCATTTAAAATTACATTTTATATATTGAAATTAAGTGTGAAACTAATATCATTGGGTGGAGGAAAATCATATGTTGTTAAAAATATGTTATCTTATTTTCTAAAAATACATTGATTATAATGAAGTATCTAAGATAATCAGGTTTACTGCTTAAATAACAAAATTTCTTTGAGAAAATTCTCATATGCCTTCGCATATGATTTATAATCATGTAGCATGACATGGGCATATCACTAAGTTGTCATGTCAAATTCACCTATTTAAATCAAAATGGTGAGAAAAAAAAGACAGAGAAACCTACACATTAGTGTGACATAGTAAAAATCAAAATAGGGATAAAAGAGAGAAATTGTCAAAACATATTATTCATTTGGATCATTTGTGCGTAAAAGAAGATGCATGCACTAGGCTTGATGGAGGAAATTGTCTCTTCAACATCACATATAATACTCTGGAAAACATGAACAATGATGTCACAAATCCTTCTGATCCTGGATAATCAAGATGGGTATAGAAAAAAAATATGAAATTCTAGGGAAACCTTCAACCAATAAAACTAGTAAGGAAAAATAGGATCCACTTCATATATATAGACTAATATAGTGAAAATTGAAATTGAAAACATAAGCAATCGAGCGTATAATAATTGTCTATGATTCTAGAAGATTGTCTAGAAGTCTGGTAAACAAATCAACTAGATAAAACTTAGGGTAGAAAATCAGAACAAGGAAAGTTTTAGAGAAGCCTGTCGATAAAATAAGAAGAGTCCAATACCACATGGGAAAGGTAGATTACATGTGATGTGATCGGGAAGCATGGTATTAGAAAAGTACCAAATGCCTCTGTTGTAGTTTTTTGCGATGACTTTGTGGGGTGAGAGGGTTTGAAACCAGTCGTTGTGAAGTGTTGATGGACGATGATTACTGGGTATGGTTAGGCATACTGGAGACAAAGTAGGACATTAAACAAGTCCTTAGATGGATATTTTATAGATTAATGTGCATGGGTTTCTTTGGGAAGAGGCATGGTGGTGGTTGGTAATCACCATCCATACTCTAGAGAGTGCATATCTTGGGGTATATATATTACTATCATCAACTAATCAAATAGGATATTGTAAATGTAAAAAGATAACAGAGAAAAATAAACAAGTCAAAATGTGAATATCAATGGAGGGATGCGGGAGAAAGCAAAAAAGTCTAATAAAACAAAAAGAGGAAGGAAGAGCAAGAGAAGGAACTGAAAGAAAATAGAGTATCTCACAAAAAAGGAAAAGAAAAATAAAATGTGATAGGAAGAAAATTAGAAACCATATCTAATAGGATGTATTAAATTAAACAATTATCAATTGATGTTTCCAATTGTATTCTCTTTTCAAATTTACTTGAGGGTCCAAATAAAGTGAAGTTTTGACACACAAGTTAATTAAGACGTTTAGAATTTGAAGAGTACATTACTTTTCATTTTTGTAATGTCTAATATGTCATCTAATTTATTTGAATCCTTTTAGAATTATCTTGTTAATTTATTTTATAATTTTTTTATGGATGCTAGTATTATACAAGTAAAATTGAATTTGGGAATTGGACTAATTAATACACAAAAAATATAAATTTGACATTAATTTCTTTTTGAAAATTGTATAATGGATTATTTCATATACATAAACATTTTATCTATACTAAAATAAATATTTATATGGTGTATATTGAGTTACTATATTGGATATTTATGATACTTTCAAAATTATTCACTCATGAGAGAAGTAAAGAATATCTTATATTTACTTAAATTCCTCAATATCTCCTCAATTATCCTTAACTAAGTGTTTTTCTAATTTCTTTTGAATAATTATAACTTTGTTTCTCAATTCATGTTAATTGTTTCCATAATATTAATAATCTAAAGATAATTTAAGAGAGGGAATTAATTTTCTATTACTATTGACATTTTACATCTAAGTATTTTGTATATATGCATGTGATGCTATTATTTCTATATGTACTAATTAATGTGTTTGTAAAATAAATTTCAGATTTTATTTCTTTTATGATAATATTTTCATTCCATAGATTCCTAATTTTGTATCTCCAACTGTTCCACTTGCATTCATGCAGAACATTGCAAATGCGCATAAGTGATTTAGACACAAAGTTATATTACATTTATGTACATTATCCCATTGGTTCTTTTAAGATATTTTACATCAAGCTTACTTAGTTGGAGGTATTTATCCCATTGGCATTATTATTATTTTTCTTACATCTCATACAAATAATTGTTTTTTTAATTCAAGTTTTCATTTTTAAGGATGTTTAGCTTTAAAATTAAAACAAACGGTCACCATTATCCTTTATATTCTTGTATGGCTATTAAAAGATTTCCCATCAGTCTTGTTATATGGATATGTTCGATCTCATTTACATTACTACCAATTTAATTAATTATCTTATTGAGGGTTGGGAACACATTAGTATATTTCATGCATACATATAGTATTCATTATTTAAAGCTTGCCATACATTATTACATGGATTTTTCAACATGATTTATGAATTTGTCTTAAGTCCTTATTTGAAGATTTCCATATATTGTTACATAAATTGACATATGTGGTTATATTGATTTAAAAATTAAAACTTACTAGTTTGGTTTAAGTGTATAAGTTTTTTACATTATATGATATAAGATTTATTATATAAAATATATAATTGTTTATTATTATTTGATATTAATACTTTAGCATGTACTACTAATTATTAACATCCTATTAATGACAAAGAATGGTATGGCACATTATATGATTCCTAATGTTTAATGGTTAAGCATGTTTCTAGTTACCTTAAACATTTTTCCTTATTTTATTCTGACCACTTATGTATTAATCCCATTTATGCCTAAAAGGATATAACTTATACCATGTTTATGATTTTATTCCTGAATTAAGTCCAAAGTCATCCAAACCATAGAATTTAGTGTTTCAAGTGTTGGAGGTCAAGTTTGGTATGTTACAAAGGACTCATCTAGTGGAGAATATTATTTTACCTATGACATTTTCATTCCTTATATTGATTTGTAGGTTGATATAGAATGCTCAATGTTGGTATTTCCTATCATATGTGAAATTTTTTGACATATTTACTTGTTCTCCAATAGATTACAATTGTGATTTGTTCCATTATCGGATGTTTGTGATATCCTAGTTAAGACTTTTGTTAACATTAGTAGATTTTTATTCATGGCATTAGATCCAAATGTCAAATGATAACAAGATCTTTTCTTTTCCTAATAAAATTTTCAACTATAATATATCATACCCTCATTAATGCAAGTAAAGGTGTCTAGGAAAAGCTTTCAAGGTTTAATACCTAAAATCTCTAAGTTACTTGGAGAAGTTTAATACATACTAGGGTGTAGGTTGGAAGCATATCCTATTGGGGCCACTATCTATGGTAGGATATCTTTGTTGATTGTGATGATAATCTTCTCATACATGAATTTGAGGTACTAATAGGGAGAATAATGGAGGTCTTTGTTCAGGTATCCATGTGTGCATGAATAATAGGTTTAGGGATGCGTTGACCTCCACTACAATGAAGTTATTTGATAAGGGATTTGGTCCCACTTGTACCTTCAACATAATCTCACTCATCACATCCAAGGAAAAACATAATAAGATATAATGATTGGATTTTTTTCAAGGATCTTCATTTACTTGTGGGGAAATATGGAAAACATCTTTAGTGGTAAAACATTAAGACTGGAACCATTGTTTAAGAAGACTAGTAATACCTTCATGTCCCAATTCTTGATGGTAATGTCGGATGCATGATTGTGAATGAGTCTACACGAGATTTTGTAACATACTCAAATCTAACCACCTAGCTAAATCCTACCTTTTATATATCCCTTCCTGATTATGTTAGTATGAATCCTTATTTTCTTCAGTTTGTGTGTCTAGGGTCAAGAACATGTATCTTTTAAACAAATAACCATTTATATTGGATTAATGATACATTAAAAAACTAAGACTTCAAGTTAATTATACATATTACTATAATTGGTGTAGACCCTAACTTGGTAATCTAGAGTCATTCTAAGATTAATTGATGAAATGAAATCAAGGAATATAATATAAATAATTAAGAAAGGCATTGAACGCATAAGAGAGTACTTAAGCTACAATTAAAAAAATATGATGTGAACCATTTCCAAAAGGCAAAATTGATGTTACAATTGAACTACACACACCTTAGTAGTATGCGGGTCGAATTTCAGGTCAAACCAACTTGATTTGGTCATTCTTTTTATTGATTAAATATCTTGACTTCATTATGCATACTAGTAAGCAATAATGTGATGCCAATAATTACTCCTTTTATTTCCTTTCTTCCTCTAAAGCCCCTCCACCACGTGCATTTTCTCTTCTCCCAAAAATGACGACGTTGACCAATTCCTTCCCTTTCAGTTTTGTTGGCCGCAAACAAGTTCGCCATCTTTCACTCTCATCACCCCGGCGACTGTTTCCTTCTCCTCTCCCTCTTCTCCTCATCCCCTCCCTTCCGCCCTTCCCTCTTCTCTCGCACAACCTTGAACCCTAGGTTCTGCTCCCCTCTCTCCCTTCCTTGCACCGGCGGCCGCCACAGCAGTTGGGTGTCTCCCTTGCCAGGGACGGTCAGCACCACAGATCTTCTGCCTGCACCGAGGTTGCCATATCCTCCAGATCTGACAATGCCACAACCTGCATCAGCACCATCGACCTCTCTGCACCTCTCCTACGTCATCTTCCTCTTTGTGCAAACCATTGGCAACAGCTAGGCAATCATCAACAGCTGTGGCTTCCATCTCCCTCACGCCTCCAACACCCTTCTTCTACTATCCATCTAGCAATGATCTGTGATTGTAGGAGTCAACCTACAATACAGTGGTTGTTTCCTCCGTAGCATGTGCCCTGGTCACCCTCGGCTACCTCCTCCTCTCCGCGACCTGCACCGTTGGATCAGAACCACCGCAGCCAGGCACAACGGCTGATACACTGACTTCCTCTTTCCTTCCCTTCGACCTACAAGTGTAGCGCCGACAGTGGCATTGACAAGGTGCAACAAGAACAGATCTCGCTCATGTGTAACGCCCTTATCTACCTTCTTCTCCCTACGGCCTCTTGTAATAGGCAACATTGCTGCCAGCAGGTTTTACAGCTGGCAGAGATGCTCTCTGCCTCCATCACTCTCCTTCCTCTCCTGCCGTGTGCCATCGAATAACAGAGAGAGCGCAACACCAACGAGTTGTAGTGGTTAACACTGTGTCCTGTGGTGATTGAAGGGTACCAAGATTCATTTGTTCTGCGCATCCAGGCCCACCTCCATCATGCGGATCACCTCTGGCCTCTCTGCTCTACTGCCTTCCTCCTCCAACAATTTCTTCTATGTTTTGATGGCTTGTGTTTCATCACCAAATCTCTAATCTGCAGCAACCACACATCACGATAGAGCCAACCTGAGTTCAGCCTCCTCTTTCCACTTCCACCGCAATCATGTCTTAACCTCATGGCATGTGCCACCAGATCCACCCACTGTCGACCATTAGACACCACAACAGATATTTGAATGTGCATCTGCCTCCCCTCTATGGTCTCGTCCTGAATCTGGTTTCCACAGAGAGTACCTCCTTGAATCTCATTGATTGCTAGTATCCATACTCTCTTCCATGCTATCCAGGAGTGCTTCCAAGAGGTTGAAAGGAGCTATCCAGGCAGTACGAATGAGGTAATCCCAATCATTGCAAGGCCAGTGCAAACTATCATTGCTCTAGGATCTGACACATCAAAGCTATTTCAGATCTATGTTCAAAACCAGATGACCAACGCTCTAAAGCTTAGCTTTTATCTTCTTGTTTTACGTACTAATAATTCAGTTAACAGAATAGAAAGCATGAACCCAGTTAATAAGATAAATTATAATTATATAAGGCCCTCAACAATTTAACCTTATAGTAAACAAGTTTATACGTGTAGATATATACGTCAATATATATACTCCAGTAAAAGGAAGTGACTCATATATTTAGGCTTAAACTATTACATTAAATAACCAATTACATGATATCAGGACATGTTGTGCATAAAATGTAATTTAATATTTATAAAGATTCATTGACCATTTCTTATATATATACTTATAATTAGTGTCATGTTAGAGACCTATGGGCATGATACATATTACTTACACATATATGTGACCTAGATGTACTTAGACTTATTTAACTAATGATAGATATTAGAATTAAGATAAATATATACTAGATCATATGTTCACTTAGTAACATTGAAATCCCTAATATTCACTAGGAGATTGGGACTAGATAAAAGTTTATGAAATCTACAATAAGAATGTAAAAACAAGATTGTTTTGGTTTGACTAACTTACATAATGTGTTCCTAGGATGTACACTTGATTTCGGAGACCAAGTATACCAATTGAGTTAACCACTAGTCGTGACGACCAGGTATGTACATCCTCTATTTTATTTTGGGCATTATTTGTAGAATGAGGCATCTCTTGAACTCTTAATTTATACTCGAAATCATTTACTTGGACTTTCATATTTCCTATTCTTAAATTCATTATATTCCATATGGTTGATGAACTATCCAGTTTATATGGGTTATTGGACCCCTCCTGTTATGATTACCTTTTTATGAAATTGATTAAAATGCTAGTCTTACCTCTCTATATTATGCATGCTACATGTTTGACTAGAATATCTAGAAATAGTGGTACTTATGTACAACCATACTTATAGGGTGTGTGTATTCTGCCTGAGGTGTGTGTTTTCACCTTTATTTCTTTTAGGTCATGATCATATGGTGTTATGGCCCTGTTTTAGTTATATTTAGTCTACATTGTTATGCATGTAAAAGTTATTGTTATATATTGAGATTGTTGACAATTGTTATGGCAAGATACTTTTATTCTTCATACTTATACCCTGAATTTTAATATGCCTCATTTCTCTTGTTGTATTCCTTTTGAAATTACCTAACTGCAAATACCTCCTTTTGGGAACATCTCTTTTTGAACTTTTAATCCAATATAATGTCCAATGTGTTTATTATATGTATGTACTCAGCCTTTGTTGACCTACACTTGTTTCCTATGTTCTGGGTGATGTTCCCTTTCACCCAGGTGTAGGTACATTAGAACACAAAGATGCACAAAGATCATATACAGGGTATTAGACTTAAGGATAGCTTTGAATGGCTAGGTTACTCTCTGTTACTTGCTTTATTTGTAGTTATTTTATGTTTTCAAATATCACCTTTTATGGTGATGGGCAATTGTATAATGATACACCCTGTAACTTTGTATTTATTTTGTTTTTGTTGCTTATAATCTTCATGCTATGATATGTATACCATTTGAGAAATGAATGAAATTCATCTTTTCCTCCTTATTTGTAATTATATGACTTATTCTTCAACTCAATGAAGAGTGGATCCCCTATATGGTCCCACTCTTTACAAAATGGTATCAGAGCCAAAGCAGTCGGTAACTTGACTATTTCAAATTATCATATAGTGTTCCTTGATTAGGTACATAGGTGACCCTTTCATATAGTTGACAAACCTAATCTTGAGCAGTGGAATACCAAATAGGGTTTCAATCCCGGTCTAATTTGGTGATTTCCACTCCCCAAACCATGTGTGGTCGACACTCCATTTTTGGGAACCCTAGTTAGTCCTACACCCTTTATGGAGTACATAATTTTTCTAGATAGGGGTTGATAATCCTGGTCATTAGATTATATTTCCCAACCTTATGGGAGGATAGTTCACAACTAAAATATAGGTTGGCTTGAACACTCAAAGGATCAACCTCATTCCCATTTGGGCCCTTTTCCCTTGTCGTTGCACTAGCATGCCTCAAATACGACTACTAGGAGGACTAAGCATGCATGTATGGAGGATAAGCATAGAACTCAGACATAAATTGTTGAATGGTGATTATTCCCTTGATACTAGGTGATTGAATAATTAGTTGTATTATAGTTAGGCACGCCTTGCCTTCAACATGGAGTATGTACACATATCTCTACCTAAATTCATCTAAGAGTTGGATACCATCTTCATTGAGCTTGTTATGCCTCATACATGAGAATTAGTTGTGGAAAACTATAAGCTTTGGTAAATATCCATAGTCTTTACCTCTCTCATCTCCAATAG
Organism: Alisma plantago-aquatica; assembly: GCA_963693085.1. Lineage (NCBI taxonomy): Eukaryota > Viridiplantae > Streptophyta > Magnoliopsida > Alismatales > Alismataceae > Alisma > Alisma plantago-aquatica. The sequence goes on from OY856410.1 coordinate 1,267,536,207, forward strand.
TGTACTTGGTTTATGTGGTGAGTAAGATGAGTAGCTTGACTATGTAGGGTACCTTTATATGTGAAGGAATTATGGATGTAAATTAGATAGTGATAAGCAACCCCTAAATCTCTTCCTATAATGTTGGATAATCTTATGACTTGTGGGTCATGAGATGGTGCAATGTGAAATTTGATTATGGGTGACAGGGGGGATGGTTGTTATTGTTCCTTATTAGGATCTGATAGACGTTGACCATAACAAATAGGAAACCCTTCTCCCTCCTATGCTACAAGACTTGAGGTGATTTAATCATACTCTTTGCATGCTTGAGGAATTAGAATATAATAGTAGAATTAAGTGATGATAGAATGATAATATAGGTATCATGTACTAGATAAGTGGTGGATTTGGTTCTCGAGTTGATTTTGGTGCAATTGTTGAATTTTGATTGCAACATTTTCATCGCCAAACTTATTTTCATTTTAATTTATATGTACCCAAAAAAAACTTTGATACTTTATCGATGATTTTTGGAACCAAGTCACCATTACAAGGAAGTTTCAGTACTGAGGAACCCTTTAGTAGAAAAAAAGCACTGGACTGGCGTGATCAACCATGTAACCCTAGGTCTAGGTGTGATTTAGTAGTACTAATAAGAATTTTGGAGATATATAAGATCTAATCGACCCATACTTGTTGTTCCTCCACATGTTTAGATAATTTGTAGATTAATCTTTTCAAGGAGTGGAGTCTTGCATGCTTTATTCATAGGGGTGCAACTTAACTTAGGAGTAGTCAAGATTGATAATAGTTTCAATGAGAAAAGCTTGGATAACCCCTAGTGATAGTATCAAATAAATGTATCTACCCCCTAACTAGGACGAGTGAGTGAGCCTTGCTAATTATATCACCATAAATGTTACTTTTATAATTAAAATAAAATTCCAAGTGTGTCTTCACTTATTCTTAAAAGTTGAACTTAAGTCAGGGTGAAGCAATAAGTTAGGTTAAAAAAATGATGCCCACACACTTCTTATTGCATAAAATGAGTGGTATGGGGAAGCCAACTCTAGGAACCAGGTTGAACACACTAAGGATGTAAATATAATGGACATACATCTTTCTAAGATGATCATGACAAAATTAAGCGAGAATGAACTAGGTACACCTTAGAATCATAACATATGTAATTTATCATGCTCCCTAAAACATGGATGGTTAGTTCAAATAACTGGCATGAAAAATAAGAAACTACACAAATATGGATAGTAAAACACGGTTACTAACAATACCCTAATTTTATACCTTAATCCTAAGTTTCCTAACAACTTGTAGCTAATGGCTTGGTAGTCAGACACAAATTAATTAATTTTTCTGATAAATCTATAAATATATACAGTTTAAGAATGACCCTAATATTGGAAGGAGTAGAAGCCTTGTATGGATGTTACACCTTACTTTCTATATGCATTTGATAATTAATAAATGTGATAATTACATAAAAAATTATAATAGAAATAATAGGAATCATGATGATAGTGTTGGAGGATTGATGTATCTATGCAAGTTTAGTTCACCAACTTAGTGGTGTGTTGGGAAACCTATATATGAAGGAGTTTGGTCATTCATTCTTAGGTGATGGGAAATGAGGAAATGTTGAAGGATCTAGTGATGTCATGTGTGTAGTGTCATTGTTCAAGAAAGATAATAATGCAACTGCCACAACAATATAGGTAACCTTGATTAATATAGCACTACTAAGATAATCTATGACTTGGTGTAAAATTTTCCTAGCTCAACCTAGAATATGAAGAGGAAATAGGGACTCCATGTGTGATATATTGTAGGTTCATCATGAGGTTTTGGATATAAGTATGACATGGAGTGTAGTACAATAGTCCATTACTATAAGTGTATTAGAATTCTCATATTTGTTTAAAAGTATGATTTAGTATACATGGCTAGTGATGAATGGATTTTGGGGACGAAATCCCTTTTAAGGGGTGGAGTGTTGTAACATACCCAAATCTAACCACCTAGATAAACCCTACCTTTTATATATCTCTTCCCAATTATGTTAGTATGAATCCTTATTCTCTTCAGTTTGTGTGTTTAGGGTCAATAACATGTTATCTTTTAAACAAATAATCATTTAATTGGATTAATGATACATTAATAAACTAAGACTTCAAGTTGTTTATACAAATTACTATAATCGTTGTAGACCCTAATTTGGTAATCTAGAGTCATTCTAAGACTAACTGATGAAATGAAATCAATGAATATAATATAAATAATTAAGAAAGGCATTGAACACATAAGGGTTTACTTAAGCTACAATTAAAGAAATATGATGTGAACCATTTCCAAAAGGCAAAATTGATGTTACAATTGAACTACACACACCTTAATAGTATGTGTGTTGAATTTTAGGTCAAACCAACTTGATTTGGTCATTCTTTTTATTGATTAAATATCTTGACTTCATTATACATACTAGTAAGCAATAATTAATTGTGATGCCAATAATTACTCCTTTTCTTTCCTTTCTTCCTGTAACACCACTCCATCACGTGTGTTTTCTCTTCTCTTGAAAATGACGATGCTGACCAATTCCTTCTCCTTCAGTTTTGTTGGTCGCGAACAAGTCCGCCGTCTTTCACTCTCGTCACCGCGGTGACTTTTGCTTCTCCTCTCCCTCTTCTCCTCCTCCTCTTCCTTCTGCCCTTCCCTCTTCTCTCGTGCAACCTTGAACCCTAGGTTCTGCTCCCCTCTCTCCCTTCCTTGCACGGGTGGCTACCACAATAGTTGAGTGTCTCCCTTGCCAGAGACGGTCAGCACCACAGATCATCTTCCAGCACCAAGGTTGCCATATCCTCCAGATCCGACAATGCTACTACCTGCATCAGCACCATCGACCTCTCTGCACCTCTCCTACATCGTCTTCCTCTTTGTGCAAATCATTGGAAATAGATGGGCAATCATCAACAGTCATGGCTTCCATCTCCCTCACGCATCCACCACCCTTCTTCTACTATCCATCCAGTAATGATCTGTGATTGTAGGAGGAGTCGGCCTGCAATATAGTGATTGTTTTCTTTGTAGCATGTGTCTGGTCACCCTCAACTACCTCCTCCTCTCCGCAACTTGCACCGTTGGATCAGAACCACCATAGCCAGGCACAGTGGTCGATGATGTTGACTTCCTCCTTTCTTCCCTTTAACCTGCAAGTGCAGAGCCGCCAGTGGCATGGATAGGGTACAACAAGTACAGATCTCGCTCATGTGTAACGCCCTTATCTTCCTTCTTCTCCCTACAGCCTCTTGTAATAGACAAGATTGCTTCCAGTAGGTTTTATGGCTGACAGAGATGCTCTCTGCCTCCATCACTCTCCTTCCTCTCCTGTCATGTGCCATCGGATAATAGAGAGAGTGCAACACCAATGAGTTGCAGTGGTCAACATTGTGTCTTATGGAGATTGAAGGGTACCAAGTTTCATTTGTTATTCACATCTAGGTCCACCTCCATCATGTGGATCACCTCTTACCTCTCTTCTCTCTTGTCTTCCTCCTCCAACAATTTCTTCTATGTTTTGATGGCTTGTATTTCATCACCACAGGTACAATCTGCAGCAACCACACATCAAAATAGAGACAACTTGAGTTCAATCTCCTTCCTCTTCAACCGCAATCATGTCTTAACCTCATGGCATGTGCCACCAGATCCACCCATCATCAAACATTAGACACCACAACAGACATTTGAATGTGCATCTGCCTCCCCTCTATGCTCTCGTCTTGAATCTAGTTTCCAGAGAGAGTACCTCCTTGAATGTTGTTGATTGCTAGTATCCATGCTCTCTTCCATACTGTCTGGGAGTGCTTCCAAGAGGTTGAAAGGAGCTATCCAGGCAGTACGAATGAGGTTGTTCTCAATCATTACAAGGCCAGTGCAAACTATCATTGCTCTAGGATATGACACATCAGAGCCGTTTTAGATCTATGTACAAAACCTGATGACCAACGCTCTAGAGGTTAGATCTTATCTTCTTGTTTTTTGTACTAATAATTCAGCTAACAGAATAGAAAGCATGAGCCCAGTTAATAAGATAAATTATAACTATATAAGGCCATCGACAATTTAACCCTATAGTAAACAAGTTTGTATGTGTAGATAGATATATACATCAATATATATACACAAGTAAAAGGAAGTGACTTGTATATTTAGGCTTAAACTATAACATCAAATAACCAATTACATGATATCAGGACATGTTGCGCATAAAATGTAATTTAGTACTTAAAAATATTCATTGACCATTTCTTATATATATACTGATAATTAGTGTCATGTTAGAGACCTATGGGCATGATACATATTACTTACACATATATGCGGCCTATACATACTTAGACTTATTTAACTAATGATAGATATTAGAATTAATATAAATATATACTAGATCATATGTTCACTTAGTAACATTGAAAGCCCTAATATGTCATTAGGAGATTGGACTAGATAAAAGTTTATGAAATCTACAATAGGATTGTAAAAACATGGTAGTTTCAGTTTGACTAACTTACATAATGTGCTCCTAGGATGTACACTTGATTTTAGAGACCAAGTATACCAATTGAGTTAACCACTAGTCGTGATGACCAGGTATGTACATCCTCTATTTTATTTTGGGCATTGTTTGACTGAAACCTACATTCATTTTAATGAGGCATCTCTTGAACTCTTAATTTATACTCAAAATCAATTGCTTGGACTTTCATATTTCCTGTTCTTAAATTCATTATACATATGGTTGATGAACTATCCAATTTATATGGGTTATTGGACCCCTCCTGTTGTGATTGCCTTTTTGTGAAATTGATTAAAATGCTAGTCTTATCTCTCTATTTTATGTATGCTACATGTTTGACTAGAATATCTAGAATAGTGGTACTTATGTACAACCATACTTATATAGGGTGTGTGTATTCTACCCGGGGTGTGCGTTTCCACCCTTATTTCTTTTAGGCCATGATCCTATGGCGTTATGGTCCTATTTTAGGTATATTTAGTCTACATTGTTATGCATGCAAAAGTTATTGTTATATATTGAGATTGTTTACAACTGTTATGGCAAGACACTTTTATTCTTCATGCTTATACCCTAAATTTTAATATACCTCATTTCTCTTGTTGTATTTCTTTTGAAATTACCTAACTAAAAATACCTCCTTCTTTTGGGAACATCTCTTTTTGAACTTTTAATCCAATATAATACCCAATGTGTTTATTATATGTACGTACTCAGCCTTTGTTGACCTATACTTGTTTCCTATGTTCTGGGTGATGTTCCCTTCCACCCAAGTGTAGGTACATTAGAAGACAAAGATGCACGAAGATCATATACAGGGTATTGGACCTAAGGATATCTTGGAATGGCTAGGTTACTTTTTGCTGCTTGCTTTATTTGTAGTTAGTTCAGGTTTTTGTAATATCACCTTTTATGGTGATGAAAAATTGTATAATGATACACCTTGTAACTTTGTAATAATTTTGTTTCCGCTGCTTATAATCTTCATGCTCTGATATGTATACCATTTGAGAAATGAATGAAATTCCTCCTTTCCTTCTTATATGGAATTGGATGGACTTATTCTTCAACTCAGTGAAGAGTGGATCCCCTATCGGGTCCCACTCTTTAAAGATTTCATCCTCTAAAAAGGTGGTTATTTATGTCTCAGTGATTAGTGTGATAGTGTTTGTAATTTCTCACATTTGAATGTCTTTGGGCAAAAAAGGTACCATCTAGGATCTTTAGATAGATTGTTCTATGTGTGTTAATGAGCTTTGAATCAAGTCCCGCATTGAGATGTTGGTGCGTGTCTTTTTTATGTGTCATAATAAATCATAGTATGTGTAGATGGTGGCGGCATTAGGCACTTATGAAGTCGGTATGGTGATGCATCATTGTTTATGTGGGACCACATAAACTCTTACAACAAGGGCATTTTGTTGAGTTTAAACAACCTCAATATCTTAACATATGTCTTTGGGACAACAACCACTGCTTTGTAGTTGGTTGAGTTAGATATTAAATTCTTAGTAGTTCCTATGTAGGAGGTGGTTCTCATTTTTCCTTGACTGGGTATAGGTTCTTCAAGTGTTTCCCATTATCCTTCTGAAGTTGGGATTTTTTATGCAAGGTTTTTGGGGAAAGCTTAGATAATGTTGGCAAGAACTAATTGAACTATCATATATGGGACTCATATCATTCATTTCATACCTTGGACACAAATTCAAAGTGTTTTTTGTGACTGAGAAGATGATTCCACCATCACATGTTGCAAAGTGAACGCATATGTCTTTATAGTAGGGATCAAGATGTGAACATTGGTAGAAACCTTTGTTATTTCTACCTTTTTTGTGTTTGCATGAATCTTTATCAGGGTTGTTGACATCTTCACGAATGATCAGGATGTAGGAATCTTTATCTAGATGGCACATGGATGACATCCTGTATTTTTTGAGAACCTCAATGGCCCAACAAACCTATGGATGTTGTGAAAGGATGAACTTCACATACCAATCAAAGGAGAAATATTATCCTCTATGAATCGGATAGGTTCCTTTCTTAGTTCCTCACACTTGTTGTGTTATGACCTTTAGAGTTTTTGAAGTGGTAGAAGACATGAGGTTTATGGTTTTTTGATAGGAGTGGTAGTAGAAAAGTTTTGTGTTGATGATACTTTGAAGTTTTCCCCACAATCTTTCAAGGAGGTCTCTTTGAGATACATTGAACCCTTTGACCTTTCAAAGAAATGAGAGGTCTTAGGGAAACCTTAGACATTACTAAGCATGTAGTGGTGGCAAGGGCCATGGCATAGGGGATGTTCATTGCTCAAGACATGGTGCAATGTGTACCCATTCCTAGCACTTAACATACATCATTACCAACATCTAAAAGATGTATGTTATGAATTACTTCACTCATGTATATCCTCTAGAGTATAGGGATTATAAATTTATGAGTTGTTGCATCTATTATAGGTCTAGTTCATCCGTCATATATATATATATATATATATATATATATATATATATATATATATATATATATATATATATATATATATATATATATATAATAGGGCATTCATTCATTGCCCGCGCGGGTAGCCTGGATTTTGGCTACCCGGCAGCCCAAAAAGTAACTCTCCTCGCTAAGAAAGTAACTCTGCTGTAAAAAAAAGTAACTATGGTGTCAAAAAAGTAACTCTGCTAGCAAAAAAAGTAACTCTGTACAAAATATACATCAGATATATATAAGGACGGGTTTTTTGATTTTGGAGGGGCAAATGATATTATTTTTGGCTAAAATTTTTTGGAGAGCTAGACAAAATAGTCCTCTACAATTGCGAGAAAAAAAATTTTGAAAAAAGATGGTTGGGATGGTGGGCGGGTAGCTACCCGTGCGGGCAATAAAGATGGGCCCATATATATATATATATATATATATATATATATATATATATATATATATATATATATATATATATATATCATGTCTCTTTAGTAGAGGAATGTTAAATGTCTTTTCTCAATTCATCATATGGACCTTGGACACTCCAATTCTTGAGGGGGTTTTGTGAGTAGGTGATTAGTGTAATATTAGGGAGATCCTTCCAAATCAATATGATAGTATGCACTATGGCAGGGCACGTGTAGCCTAAAATGTTCCATTGTTAATGAGATCCTACATGGCATTCCCGAATCCTCAACATTCTTCAATGAGGTTACCTAAAGTGCGATGAAACTCATATCATGTTGTTTGATCAGAATTCAACGGGAATGGATTTGGGGCACATTGTTATTCTTGAAACCTCAATGTGGTATAAATGATGTGACATATAGAGGCATGGGTATATCTGAGTGGAGTAAAATTCTGTATTAGCCAACAAATTTCTACTCTTTCAGTGCACAGCCCTTGAGCAGTGCCTATGGTGATTGATGGAGTTGGGATTTCAGGAACATGGGTGTCTCTCGCTAGTATTGGATTCATAGGTCGTTGTATCATTAGTTTCAATGGTGATGGATATTGCTACCCTTTAAAGTTTTACTAGTTTGGTGGAGTATGTATCCCTCCTAATTGCATTTTCATCAACGATGTTGTTGGTAGTCAAGGATGGCATGTGTTGTTGCAATTGATGTATTGGTCTTTGCATGATGTCATTTTGGTCTTCATTGTTCTTCTCATAATGGAAATATCATTAATAGTTGTGGTTATCCGATTTACCCCCATATTTCTGCTAAACTTGGAGGATTTTTTAGGGTATATCTCTTTTCTATTGTTCCACTATCTTGATTGTGGTCTCTATGTTGATACCGGTTTGGATCAGATCCAAAAAGAACTTGTAGCATTGGAATAGTAGCATGTCTAATAATACATGCAAGGTATATTTAATGACCATGTTTATGCCTTATTTGTCAGTTGTCTTGTTTCCAATCTATGGTGCAAGCTCCCTACATCGTCCCACAGACTAAGTGAAGGCCTCATCAAGAATTGGTGCTTCATGATTATATATGGTTGAAAGTTGGTTGGTATTCCATGTGTATTTCTAGATGAAGTGTTTCTCTAGTGTGACCCAATATTTCAACATCTCATGCTTCTTCTAAATATACTAGGTTGGCATTCCTACCAATGATCTTTGCAAAAGTCAAATGTGGAGCTTGTAATCATCTTAGAATTCAACCATGTCATAGAAGGAAGTTCATATGTAGAGGTTAGAATCCCTAGAGCCTTTGTATTTTGAGAAATTGGGGACCTCAAATTTCTCAAATATATGTGCCTACAAGAAGTATGATAAGCCCCAAATTGTTTATGACATGTTTTCTAATTCTAGATCTCCTTGATTTTCTTTTACAGTGAATTTAGTGTGATTTTAGATGGTTCTTGAACTGCATTTTTTGTAGCATCTATATTGACAATCTAGAATTTAAGAGGTACCATTAGTGGTGCTCCTTGTTGCTGGTACATTTGTCCATAAAGGCATATATTATAGCATGTTGTGTACTACTCCTAGGAGAGAATTGAAAGGTAATCTCACTGGATATGAGACAGCGTGGTTTGTTTACTTCTTCTTCTTTGTGGATTTGGCATAACTGATGTCATCTTTAGCTAGATCAACAAATGGTATTTGAATCTTTAGCCCTCTATTGTCTGTTTGGACTAACACTATACTAGGAGGATAAGGAACAAGTGTTGTACATTTGGCGAGGGTGGCATTTGTCTGAGACATGAAGGATTCATCTTTCACTCCTGAAAGGCAGTTTAAATAATAAAATGTGTGTTGGAATACCATTTGTTGTGGTTTTTCTATGATTCAACAATGTTGCTGACTTCTTCACTATACAAATTATCAAGGTATGCTTCTTCGACATGGCTAGGTCATATATGCATATTCACATCCAGTTTAGTGGGTGAATCCATTAATGTTGGTTCAGTGGATGTTGACACTTGTTGTTGGATAACTATTTATTCAGATAGAGGTCATTTGTTGACACAATGACATTGGTATTCTTGAATTTGGATGTTGAGGCATGCAAGTTGGATGTTAGGCTTTCCAATGTATTTTCCATGACATAAAAATTGGTTCCACACATTATTTGTGGAGGTGATGCTAAACATCCTCATGAATGGAGAAGTTAAGGGATTCGTTGGCCAAACTGCTAGATGTAAGAACTATAATGGAAGCAACTAGAACACTCTGTATGTAAGTCTTAGGGTTTATAAGTTTAAGGAACATGGCATACTGGTAGCTAATGTAAATATTGCTCCATAGTTAAAAATGTCACCTTGTGCAGAAAAGGGGAATTTGAAATCAAATGCAAAAGAAATAAGAAATTAAAATTGTCCCATGTGTTGAAAGGGAGAAGTAATATTGAATTCTCAAATAAAGAAGGTAAACAAATAAATTTTGTTGCTTACATAGAATGGGGGTGATATTATATTCAATAATGTTCTATTGGTCTAGTAGGACAAAATAAAATTTATCGTTGCTTCTTTAATGGACCTCTAATGATGAGTCATTATAGGAGGATGGTGTGATGAAGCCAAAAAACAGGTTTCATCAAATAATCCTCGATTGACTTTTGAAAATTTGGGATATCTGTCCTTATGTAACTTTCATAATATATCACCACATTGGAATTCTTAACATCCTACTTCTTATCCATACACATATGCAGTTGGGTGCATTCATCCTACCTTGGCCAAAAAACCTAAATGGGTTCCTTTTCAAGGAATTGGGTCCTTTCTACTTCAATTGTGGTGAAGTGAAAGCCCAAATCCCCCTTTTCTTTGTAGGGCCCTCATTGTTGGGAATGGCTGAGTAATCAAAATGAGGATTAAAGAATGATTTATGTATGCATTGCAAAATATGAAATTAAATATTTTGGGTGTAAAAATGATAAGTATATGTTTCATCCCTTACCGAATAAATGGAGTCATGTGTATATCATAGTCTTTTTTATACTCGAATTCTATTTTAGATTTTTTTGCCAAAATGATTATTATGATGATGAGTTTCAATGTGGAATTTTTCTCATCAATGAAGCCAAGATATGGTAATAGTACATCCAAATGGGTTGGAATAATTTGTCATTCTAATCATATTTCAAGATAATCGATTGTTAACAAGGAGTCAAAATTTCAATATTATTTTTACATTGTTTTTGTACTTGAGAAAAAGGTTCTACGAAAATCAAGACATAAAGTAGGTTTGATGTACTATTAATTTCAAAAAATATTGTACCAAAAGGTTAAAACTATTAGCATTCCAAACCTATTTTGAATTTGATAAAAGATAGTTACCAAAATGTCAAAATTTTGATAGGTTTTCATCATTGCTTTTGGTTTATAACATTTTGGTTTTTTTAAGTAAAGACTTATGTAGGCGTGACATCTTTGGGTTTTAAAAAGATTGAATGGTTAGCATTCAGAACTACTTGGGTTTCTTAAACAAATTTTATACAAAAAAATCAAAATGTGTGCAACATTTTGACATTATTTTGGATTTTTATAATTTGGGGTTTACTAAAACCAAGACATTTTGTAGGTTTGTTGTACTCAGAGGTTTTAAAAAGTATTGTATGCAAAGGTGTAAATAGTTAGCCTCCAAACATACTTGGTTTGTGAAGAAAAAGATTGCTTCAAACTTGTTAAAATTTCAACAATTTTTATGCTACTTTAGAAATTTTAAAGAATAAAGGATTTTCCAAAATCAAGACATAATGTAGGATTGACGTACTTTGGATTTGAAAAGTATTGTACCAAATGGTCAAATTTATTATCATTTCCAACCTATTGGGTTTCATTGAAAAAAAAGATAGTTATACAAATTTTGACTTTTGATAATATCTCAATGTTACCTTAGCTATTTTGAAAGAAAAAAGAGTTTATGAAAGTCTAGGCCTTGTGTAGGTTTTATGAACCTTTGGTTTTTTTGAAAAGTACTACACAAAAAGGTTGATACATTTTGGGATTTCATAGCTACTTATTTCAATAAAAATATTGTTACAAAAAAGTCAAAATTTTGACAACATTTGGATGTCATTTTAGGTTTGAGAAAAAATTTCTTGACTGAGCAGTCAAAATGTCAACACAATATTGTTTGAAAATAGGGTTACCAATGAGTCTAGAGATTGGCATCACGTTGATGGTAACTTTTATTTACCATGGATTTGAATGATTGGCAACAGTATGATGCTATCTTAGTTTTGCAATTTGGGTTTATGAAGCTTTGGAAAGTTTCATAGCATTTCAACATTGTTTATCAAGATTTCAAATGTTTGTTGACTTTTTGACACAATCTTGGGTTTTGAAAGTTGAATTTACTACGAAATCAAATATTTAGCACCATTTTGAGGCTTCATTGAATTTGAAAATTGTGATTACCAAAGAGTCAAAAGTTTAGTACTATTTTGATGTTGTCCTGGATTTCAAAAATGGGGTTTACCAAAGAGTTGAATGTTTGGCGTCATTTCAACACTATCATGGGTTTCAATATTGGGTTTGCTAAGGAGTCAAATGTTCAGAAGTTTCCTGATGACATCATGGGTTTTGAAAGATGGGTTAACCAATGAGACAAAGGTTATTCAACATTTTGGCACTATCTTAGATTTCAAAATTTGCGTATTCCAAGGAGTCAAAAGTTTGACAAAATTCAGCTATATCCATGACTTATAATTTCTATTTATTGATATTTATTAAGGAGTCAAAATTTTGGCAACATTTGATTCCATTTTGGATTTTAAATTTTGGTTTTACTAAGGAGTTGAATATTTCACAGCATTTCAATATTGTCTAAGGTTTTAATAGGGTCAATGTGTTGTTGGCATGTAGACTAAAAAAACAAGCAATCTTCCCACACCTTATTGCTGATAAGTTATCATATACATATTTGTCAAAATATCAAAACATCTCCCTATAGTGTGAAAATGTAGACCCATAACTTCACTAAGGGTACAATTTGCATCATTCCACATAGGTCTTTTGGTTCAATATTTTAGGGTACTATTAATAATTTAATTAATGACGATGGTGACCACAATCTATTGTCGGTACAAGGGATTGGACAAGTGTGTGGAAAAGGATGATTTTGCTTATATAGGGTATCTATTACTATCAAGACCCACTCTTTTGATCAACATAAAAGCCAAACATTAGATATAATCCCTAAATCTAAACCCAGATTATGAAATAAAAAATGAATTCTCGACAAAGGCGGTTGAAACAATATATGAAAAACACAGATATAATTTTTCCTTTTTCTTTCTTCACAAGTTCATAAATCAATGTCACATCATGGACATCACATTTAGATATCACAAATCTTATTCAACTCCATAAAAACTAGTCTTAAATCTTGTTCTCATATGTGGTTCAGTTTACATTAGATACATGTACATTAATGAACAAGCTTAGTCTACAACCCATCCCGGGAAAGAGAGAGTACAGGGACATTCTAATCTATCTAGATTATGCTATTTATATCTTCTTTGTCATGACCTCTCCGCTGGATAGCATTATACCTAAAAACGTTTGAAACGACCTCATGAGACTCATATAGAGCCTCAGTGAGTGGATACCTCCCACTCAAGCTAGGTACATGCCTCAGCTTCACATTAAGTATAATAAACTTAACAGAAACATGTAGATATTGAAAAGTCTAGCAGAAAGTTATATCATAAGTTATATCTATCTTGCAATGGTAATCTAATCCAATATAACTTTGAAACATCTTTTGGATCATGTCTATGAACAAATCAGCAGATACTTCTTAGTTCATATTAAGAACCCTACTGCATGAGAAATAAGTCAAGTTCTAAGCATTTTGAATCAATACATAACAATAACATTATCTTTGTGACACTCCACCAGCCAGACCAGGAACACATCCTACAGTCCTGAATATGAAGTACACATAATACATATCTACCAAACAATACTATCAAACAGCAAGCATTCCAACTCATATTTTGAATGGATATAAATCCCATCATTATGACTTGTCAACATGACATATCATAATATGAAAATGTCCATATCAACATGATTACTTTCCACAACAAGAAGCATAATCAAAAATGACAAATCATCAAGTAGTAGTACAAGGAATGTAACAACCATTCAAATCATGTTCTACACTGCTTATCATCTTTTATTCATTTGCCCTGAAACTACTTGGCTTGTACCTCACCAAGCAGAAGTTGTCATGCCTGATTCTTGTGTCAACCACTCACTGTCACTATCTTAGGGTTTAGCCGGCCACCCTAAGATATCAACAACAGACCATGGTCACCTTAGGGTTGCCTAAAGAGGCTCACATCCTCATCTCGCGTACACGAGATAGGAACCAGCTAAACAGTATATCACATATATATCACGGTATTTCACATATTTTTTATTTCACGTTTCACATATTTCATTTCATCAGAGTCTATTCCATCTGGAAATAGACTTTCACAGTAAGGATTTAGGGCCAGAGCCACTCCAGACGACTCACTCCTAAATCTTGGTGGTCTAACCTTTAAGGTCTCGATCCACACTCCAGAAACCCTTCTCATAATTCATCGATTACTACAATGAGATCTGTTTTGTTTCCCTAGTGTGGTCCTCATGGGAAACTCACGGTGTTCATGGCACATAAAAAGATGCTCCATCATTTCACTTATTATTAATCTCTTTTACTCATCTTAAAAGAATTCAAAACATCATATATCATATTTGTGTATTCTCATGTAACTAGAATAACATGAAACAGATCAAGTTTATCAATAAGGACAATGATCAAAGTAAGAAGCACAATAAATATGTATATTGCAACACATATGATTATTTCTATCTTCTACTTCATCTCATAGCAATCATCAATAGTGGGCCTTCATCCCGAGACATAATCTTATTGTCTATCATTTACCCCATCAGGGTTTTATCATCATCAGTGGGCTCTCACCCCTAGACATAATCTCATTATGCAACATTTACCCTTATCAGGGTTTCTCAATGTAAGGAGTGCATATTAAATTCAATTTCAACATAAATCTTATCAGTTCATTGTATATCACAGTTCTGAACAAATATTAGCAGAGGCATTAGAACTAGCAACAGTAAAAGCATATAGATATCATGTATCATTCCTCATACTCAGAATAGATTTATCATACAACATATGCTTGTTCCATCCAATCTGAATAGATGCCAATAAATTTCATGCATATACATGCATAACAGACTTAGTTATCTTCTTCTTTTATTTCACATTCTTCATATGGGGTTACTAATCAACACATGTTGATTATCATTTGAATTCCATCAAAACAGTTCATTCTCATAGTACAAGTATTCTATCAAATAATCACAATACAAGAACACATTCTTGTAAATCAATTCAAATTCTTGAACCTCATCTTTTAATTGAATTAAACTACAATTATGTACATTCCTCAATCCCTCATTTGAGATTGTTATTCATTAGCACCATCTAGCTCAACATTTTAGAGTTAGAGTTTGTTTTTTTTAATTTGTCTACTAATTCTCATCTTTTTCCTTCAATTCATATTCATTAATCTCAACTTCTCTCATGTCATGTTCATTAAATTACTGGAACCAATCATTTTAACTCACTTGATATACAATACTTCTCTTTTCATTGATATCCATCAAAGTCTAGTTTTAGTATGTTTCATTCAATTTGGCTTAAGCCACATGTAATTAAAACAAAGGATTAAAGACTTCATCGTAATAATTTCATTAGTTTCATCTTTAACTTGCCATCACCATCAATACATTTTTTTCTTCATATCATTTCTTATATTTAGATAAGTGTACCGTGTCATTAACTTTCTAATGTCATTCCCATAATCAACAATGATCATTCTTTATTGTAAAAAAACACCATTAGACTTAGATGATATTGTTGACCTAGAGGTTATACATTACCTATAATTTGATAATGAATTCACCATTCCATTCATATGTATCTAATATGTGCATTTAATATTGTTTGTAGGCATTAGGTACATGAAAAGGATCATATATACAAAGCCCTAGAATGGGCCAAGTGCAAGCCAAAATGGCTACAAGTGTGCATTTTAGGATTTCTATGTTAACTACCTTAGAACATCAATGTAATCACTTGTAATGATGAATTGGCTTGTAACTTAGAAGAGAAAAATGTTTGGGACAAAATTCATCAAGTGCTAATCACTTTTATTGCAAATTAGCAAATCAATTACAGGCACTTGGTCGGTCGAGTTTCCCTAGCCTGAAACTCGACCGATCATCCTTGGTCGATTTTCTAAAGATTGCATCGGTCGATTTGTGCACTCACAGAACTCGGCCGATCGGGTAGCATGCCATTTCTAGTTGAAATGGTCGGTTGAGTTTCCTCAGGACAAACTCGACCGATCATTTGAATATCGGTTTGCCTCTTACTTGATCGGTCGAGTTACCCCCATTGAAACTCGACCGATTGCATTGTACGGAATTTGCAGAAAAAGTAATATGACCGTTGGTGAATTGTTTTGGGCAAAAATAGAGTCGTTTTCTTGAAAAAAAATGACTACTTTTGCACCCAAGTGTCCCACAACATAAAGGGCCACCCTCAACTATAAATAGAACCCCTTGGACTTCATTCCAAACTGCTCTTTCATTGCAAACTTGGTTCTAGCTTAGTTGAGAGTGTTCCAAGCCCTTGAGCCCCTTTCTCTCTCTACCTTCAAGACAAATTCATGAGTTAAGAGTGAGTTAGGTCCTTGTGTATGAGATCTATCCTTTGTATTATGTAAAGCTCTCCTTTCTCTCTTCCTACCTCCAAATCCCTTTGAAGATTGATTGAAGATACTTCTCCAAGTGAAAGAGGAGTTGTTGTTGTTCTTCTCTGAGTGAAGGGGAAGATGTGTTGCTGATCTTCAAGAGTGAAGATAGCTCGTTGCTCCAGATCCCTTGGTGAAGGGAAAACGTGGAGAAGCTCTCCAAGTGAAGGAGAGGTGCAAGGCAAAGCTCAAGTGAGATAGGTAAATCCTGCAAGGCTGAAGACAAAGGTAAGATTGGGTAAGTCCTTTGAAGAAGGCTGAAGAATCTTGCTTTGTGGGTAAGTCCTTGGATAGGTAGAAGATCTTAGCTTGAGAAATTAAGCCCTTGGTTGTGTGGTTTATGTATCTTGTAATCTTATAGTGATATATAAGAGAACCAAGTTGCAAATCCTAGAGTCTAACCAACTCTAGGTAGTGGACTGACATCATTCCTAAGTTTAGGATGTGGAACCACTCTAAACCACATGTCCAAGTACATGCTATTCATTATCTCTTATCCTTGCTTTGTATGCTAGAATAGGACATCAAATTGTTGATTTCTTTAGTCTTTGCACTACGATTAAATTGGTGGTCTAATTGATTTTGTGAAGTGTGTGTAGCTCTATTCAACCCCCCCCCCTCTAGAGCCCATTGATCCAACAAGTGGTATCAGAGCAGGTCTTCTCCAAGCTACTTCAACAAGTAGGAGAAGATGGGCGATTTAGCTCTTGGGTCACTCAACCTCGAAGGAAGCTTCTCAATGAGACCCCCGGTCTTCTACGGCACAAACTTTCTATATTGGAAGAGGAGAATGCAATTCTACCTATAAGGGGTGAGCTACGAAATGTGGAATATTGTCCACCTCAAGTATGAAGATCCAAAAGGGGACATCACCACATGGACGGAAGCTGAGATGAAGCGTGCTCAACTCAACGCCAAAGCCATGAGCATCATCTACGCCACCCTTACTCCATCCGAGTTCAACCAGATCTCTTCTTGGGACACAACGCATGAGATATGGCACAAGTTGTGTGTCACCTATGAAGTGACCGAGCAAGTCAAGGAGGCCAAAGTCTACATGCTTGGTGGTCTTCTTGAGAACTTCAAGATGCGGAAGAATGAAAGAGTGGTGGATATGTACACAAGGCTAAACGTCATCTTGAACAGCCTTGCAGCCCTTGGGAGTGTCATGGATAGAGGTACAATCAATGCCAAAATCTTGAGATCTCTTCCAAAGAGATGGGAGCCAAAGGTCACTTCTATTGAAGAAGTCTACAAGATAAGCGAGTTGTCAACTGAGGAGCTAGTTGGTAACCTCCAAGCCCATGAACCTAGGCTTGACAAGCAAGAGGAAGAAGAGAAAAGAGAAGAGAAGGAATCAAAGAAGATAAAGGACACAGCCTTCAAAGCTCAAATTGAAGAAATGGTCTGGCAACAACAACTTGCCATGAAGTCTCCCTGCCCTTCCTCCTGCCCTTCCTCAAGTGAAGATGAAGGTGTCAATGATCATGAAGCCAACTACTCAAAAGGGAAACACTTCAAGAGCAAGCCCTCCTCCTCAACTCCTAGGTGCTACGAGTGTGGTCAAAAAGGCCACTACAAGAGTGACTGCCCAAAGGCCAAGAAGAATCATCATAAGAGCAGCCACAAGAAGGATGACAAGTACAAAAGAGAAGCAAAGTACAAGAAGAAAGACAAGAAGGAGAGAAGATCCAAAGATGAAGCTCATGCGGCATGGGAGGAGTCTTCTTCAATCTCCTCAAGCTCCGAAGATGGAGAATGTCATCTTGCCCTCATGGCCTCAACTAGTGAAGATGTAATTGAGGTAAGTGAGGTAAGCAAGGTTAGTGATGTTAATTTACTTAAGCTATCTAAGGAAACTCTCATTGATATGCTTAATGAATGCCAATCATCTTTTGCTAAATGTAAATCTAAGAGGAAAAGATTAGGCAAAATAGTTGATGATCTTTATGCAAAATTTGACATTCTTGATGAAAATGAAAAATTGCATCTTGATAGCATAGAATCCTTGCAAGGGCAATTTCTTGACCTTGAACTTCAATACAATGGATTAGAGGTTGAGAATGGTACATATCTTAAAAATATTGAAAATCTTAAGATAGAAAACCAAAAATGCTTAGATGAGCTTGATACTCTTAAAACTAAAAATGCAGAACTCAAGCTTATTGATGATGCTAGGAGAGAAGAAATCTATGCTTATCAAAGATAAATAGTTGTTCTTAAATCTGAAAATGCAAAATTGCTTACTCAAATTAATGATCTATCTTCTAGACCTATCTTGCCTAGAAATGAAGTTGCTAGCCTAACTCTAGAAAAAGATTCTCTTCTTACTAAAACCCTCTGTCTTGAGGCCGACCTTTTACATACTAGAGAAGATCTTGCTAGTCTATCTACTACTGTTGTAAATCTTAGTGATGATAATGCTAAATTAAGATCTACTTTGCAAAGGTTTCTTTCGGGAAAGAAATCCCTAAATGATGTCCTAGAGCATTCTACCAAACAAGTTGGTACTAGTGGTTTAGGATATAATGGGACTGCTCCCAAAGGTAAGAAGAAGAAGGGTAAGAAAAAGAGTGTGGAACCTCCAATTTTCCATGAAGAGTCTTCTGGCTCTAAAAAACCCATGGTTTGTATTTATTGCAAATGTGATGACCATTATTCTACCTATTGTCCTTACAAGCCCAAGGGGACCAACCCAAAGATGAAATGGGCCCCCAAGCTAACTCTGGATCCCAAAGTTTGAGTTGGGTTTTGACATCCTCTTTTCTTGCAGGTTAAAAAGAAATGGATTGTTGATAGTGGCTGCTCTAAGCATATGACTGGAGAAATCAGCCATTTCAACAAATTTGTGAAAAAGAAAGGAGGATCTGTAACCTTCGGGGACAACAAGAAGGGTAAGGTTATAGGTGAGGGTGATGTAGGCAATGAATTATGTATTAAAAATGTATTGCTTGTTGATGGCCTACATCACAATTTAATTAGTGTTAGCCAATTATGTGATAATGGTTATCTTGTGTTATTTACTGCTTTAGAATGCTTGCTTCTAGACTCCCTCTCCTACAATGTTATATATAAGGGAACTAGAAATGGTAATCTTTATGTTATTGTTCTCGATGTTCTTAATCTCATACTAAATAGATGCTTAGTTGTGGATAAAAATGATCTTTCTCTTTGGCATCGTCGTTTGGGTCATGTGAATTTGCATCAAATGAAGAAACTGAACAAAAAGGACTTGGTTCGAGGACTTCCTAAATTGGATTTTGATAAGGATGAGGAATGCCAACCTTGCACATAAGGGAAACAAACCAAATCCTCCTTCAAATCCAAAGGAGTCATGAGTACCAAGAGAATTCTTGAACTTCTTCATATCGATCTATTCAGACCAATGAGAATAGAAATGCTTCGTGGCTCCAAGTATTGTCTTGTTATTGTTGATGATTTCTCTAGATATACTTCGACTTTCTTTCTCATTTCTAAAAGTGATACTCTTGATGTTTTCTCAAGCTTTTGTAAATGGGTTGAAAATGAAGCTTCTTGCCATATTGTTTCTATCCGTAGTGATCATGGGGGAGAGTTTGAAAATGATATTTTTGAGTGTTTTTGTGAAAAATCGGGTTATTCGCACAATTTCTCTTCTCCTCGCACACCTCAACAAAATGGGGTTGTTGAGAGGAAGAATAGGTCGCTACAAGAGATGGCTAGGACCATGCTTCTTGAGTATGACACTCTTAAGAAGTTTTGGGCTGAAGCCGTTAGCACGTCATGTTTTGTGAAAAACCGAATTTTCACACATCTGACTTTTAAGAAAACCCCCTATGAACTATGGCGTTGTAGGAAGCCCTCTATTGATTTCTTTCATGTTTTCAGATGTCCTTGTTTTGTTTTAAACATGAAGGATTCTCTCAACAAGTTTGATCCGAAATCCTATAAGGCTTTCTTCCTAGGCTATAGCACTACTAGCAGGGCATATAGAGTGTTTAACATTGAATTGTCTAAAATTGAAGAATCTATCAATGTTAAGTTTATTGAAACTAACCCTGTTGTTGGCAAGTATATTGGTGATGATGATGTTGCAGATGAAATAATTCCTATCTTAAAAGATCTCAAAATCAAAGACAAAGGCAAGCAGGTGGCAGAAGAAGAAAAAGAAGAATAAAATAAGGATCCCACTCCACGCTTTGAAAAGAATCACCCCAAGGAGTTGATCATTGGCAACCCATTTGAGAGAGTGAGGACACGAGCTGCTCACAACAAAGAACAAGCAGATAGTGACTTCATCTCCCAACTTGAGCCAAAGAACATCAAAGAAGCCCTTGGTGATGATGAGTGGATCCTTGCCATGCAAGAAGAGCTTGAGCAATTCGAGAAGAATCGAGTGTGGAACTTAGTGCCAAGACCAAGTGATAGAAAAATCATTGGCACCAAATGGGTCTACCACAATAAACTAGATGAGCATGGAAAGGTGGTAAGAACAAAGCAAGGTTAGTGGCCCAAGGATACAACCAACAGGAAGGTATTGATTTTGATGAAACTTATGCTCCTGTTGCTAGATTAGAATCTATTTGTATGCTACTTGCCTTTGCTAGCTATAAAAATTTCTTGCTATAGCAAATGGATGTTAAAAGTGCATTTTTGAATGGTACAATCGAGGAGGAAGTATTTGTTGCTCAACCTCCAGGCTTTGAAAATGACAAATTACCCAATCATGTTTATTTGTTGCAAAAAGCTCTCTATGGACTCAAACAAGCACCTCGAGCTTGGTATGAGAAATTAAAGAACTTTTTGTTAGATAATGGGTATGTCATGGGCAAAGTTGATTCTACCTTGTTTCTAAAACACACTTCTAACCATTTTCTTATAATTCAAATATATGTTGATGATATCATTTTTGGTGGGACTGGTCTTGATCTTTGTAAGGAGTTTAGTTCTCTTATGCAGAGTGAATTTGAAATGAGCATGATGGGTGAGTTGACCTTCTTCCTCGGCTTTCAAATCAAACAAACAAAGGAAGGAAACTTCATCAACCAAGGCAAATACACAACTGAACTACTCAAGCGCTTTGGGATGTAGAATATGAAGCCGATGGATACACCCATGTCAAACACCGCCAAACTTGACAAAGATGAAGAAGGTGAAAAGGTAGATGAGAAGCTCTATAGAGGTATGATTGGAAGTTTACTTTATTTAACTTCCTCTAGACCTGATATTATGTTTAGTGTTGGCCTGTGTGCTCTCTTTCAATCTTGCCCTAAGAATTCGCATCTCACTGCTGTTAAGAGAATTTTGAGGTACTTAGCCAAAACCCAAAATTTTGGTCTATGGTATCCTAAATCAAGGGATTTTACTCTTAGAGCATATAGTGATGCAGATTATGCGGGGTGTTTGATTGATAGAAAGTGCACAAGTGGCACTTGCTTCCTCCTAGGACCATGCTTAGTGTCTTGGTTCTCCAAGAAACAAAGCACAGTGGCATGATCAACTATCGAAGCTGAATACATTGCAACCGGGAGTTGTTGTGCACAGGTCCTATGGATGAAGCAAATGCTCCAAGACTTTAACATATTTTTTGATGCTTCTCCTATCTTTTGTGACAATACTAGTGCAATTAATCTATCTTATAATCCTATATTGCATAGTAGAGCCAAGCATATAGAGGTTCGCCATCATTTTCTTCGTGACCACATTGCCAAGAAAGATATATATATAACACATGTGGACACGGAAAATCAGTTGGCGGACATTTTTACAAAACCTCTAGCTAGAGATCAATTTAATTTTATTCGATCTAAATTGCTCATTATTTATTTGAATGATCTTGCTATATGATCTAGCTAGTTGTCTCTTCTCTATATGCTTGCTCATGTCAATCTTCACCTTATGTTGCTCATATACATGCTTGTTTTGTGCTTAAACTGCCTATCAACATGCTTAGTTTTTGCTTATTTTTGGGTTTTATCAAATTTCACATTTTATCACTAAATAGTGTCCAATGATGAGCTAAATGTGCCTAGGTATGTTAATTATGCATAATAGAATAGAAAAATATTTTTAATCGACATGTATATGGCTAGAATCTAAGAATTAGACTGCTAGGTCAGGTTGACCTTCGTTCGAGTTTCCACCCTGGAAAACTCGACCGATTAGGAGCCGAGAGCTTGTCTTCAGTGGACCGTTCGGTCGAGTTTGTCACCCTCAGAACTCGACCGATCCGCGGGCTGAGACAACTTAAACGTTAGGATCGGATGACTATTTTCCCTTGCAACTAGAAAATAGCCGACCGATTCCTCATCTCCTAGCCCGTGCTCTCAACCCAAGCCCTAACCCTCCCCCGTTCCTAACCCTAGGGTGACTTAGCAACCTGTTCTTGACCTTCCCGGGCGTCTGTGGTGTGTCTTCTTCGGCTTTTGAGGTTTGTCTTGCTTGTGTGCATGGTTTCTCTTCTTGTTTTCGTTCCCATGGCTTCCCATAGGAGAAAATGTGTCGCCCCTAGCAATGTTGCAGCCTCCTCCTCCGTTAATCACTTGATTCCTTTTGATAACACCTCCTTTGTGTCCATTGAGGCGGTAAACCGGTATAAGGATCTTCTTCCACTATCTCCTTTTCCTTTTCGCCCCTTAGTTGATGCAAATCGTTTTCAAGAGTATATCACCTCTGTTTTGAGGCTTCTTGCCACACACCACCTATCCTCCCTAGCAATCGAACGTGACTGCTTCAATAATCAGTTATCTAGCACAAAAGCAGTTCACGAGTTCTACGCAAATCTGCGTTGGAACTACGATTCGCTTGTTCCCCCGCCGAATACCGAAGTAGTCCTAATATTGATGATCGCCGGTCATCGTTTTCAAATCTCTGTGGAAACGTTCAACTACTATCTTGCCAGAGATGAAGAAAACACTACTTGGCGTAAGGACTATGACGCGTATTTCGATCTTCTTGACCTGGAAGGTTTCTATAAACACCATGAATTGACGCTACCGGATATTCATCATTTTTTAAAGAAACCTGACGTGGCTTATAAGAAGTGATCAATCCTACCTTCCTCCTCCCTTGACCTCCAGAGGCGCATCTTGGCCCTTGTGATTAACTACAATATCCATCCCAAGCGTAATCAAACGGACATTGCGGAAAACACAGCGGTCCTGATGTATTGTTTGTTAAACAATATCGGTGTCAAATGGGCTCGTTACATCTTACATCATATGACATGTTTTGACACCGGCAAGAACACCAAGGGCACCCACCCTCCCCACCCTGCCCTGATTTGTGGTCTTTTCCAATTCGCCACTGATAAATCACTCTTTTCTGACTTCCATTACCCGGTTGCTAGAAAAGGAGTGTGCATTAGTGAAACCACCCTTCTGAAGGATGTCCCGGTTCCTACCTCTACCCCTGGTGCTTCTGGCTCCGCCTCAGCCTCATCCTCTGCTTCTGGTGCCCCTCCCACCTCCACCCATGCTCCACCTCCGCAGCCACATCCCCGCCCTAGCCGTGCGTCATTTCGTGCATCAAATGAAACCCTTCTTGGATACATGATGCATGAACAGGCGTACAATCGCCAGGTCCAGGACCACCTCCACCAGGATTTGTGTTCGATCATGTCTACCATGAACCTGTCTTGTGCTTCACCCTACCCTGTCTACCAGCCTTACCCGAGTAGTGTTTATGCCTCTTATGCATATGAGCATTACTTCCCTGCTGCACCACTGTTTGCTGTCAAGCCTTCCTCTGCCGCTCCACCTCAGTATGCTGCTGGTAGTTCCACTCCTGCTTTCTTACCGTTACCTGATGGCCCCCTGGCCACTCTGCTCGCTTCCTTGGGGGACTCTGCTCCGTCCTTCCCACAGGCCAAGGAGCTCCTTGCTCTTGGTATGTCGTGGGCCGAGCATAATGCTCGTTGGCCCGGTCGCTCTTTTGGTCCTGACGGCGAGGAGATGCCCGATCAGGCTGAGGATGCCGACGAGGATGCTGATGCTGATGATGGTGACGCTGAGGATGCTTCTGACGAGGATGGTGATGATGGTGTTGGTTCTACTGCTGGCACAATTGCTCCGCCTTCAGATGGCGATGAGGACTACAACCCAGGCAATGATGAGGAAGCAGTTGACATAGATAGCTTAGATGTCTAGGAGGTTGTCTTAGCTTATAGTCTAGCATGTCTATTATATATATCTTTCTCGACTCTTTTGTATAAGCAACATCCTGGCACATTATTTTGAGCTGTACTGTTTTCTTATTTTATGTTTTCTCGCTTTTATGGTTGTAGTTGCTTATGAGGACATGTTTCTAAGTTCGAATATCATTGCTATGCACTTTGTCTATTTCATTTGTGTTATCTTATGCTTGGTGTTTTTGAGCTACATTTTGATTATGACTTCGATTGTATGATCTCCTCTTTGGTTGCATGTTATATGCCTTTACAATGTTGTCTATTATCTTTGCATACATGTGTGGTTGAGTCTTGGAGAATACCTAGTTTTTGCTCTTCTACCCCCCCCCCTACCTTTTTGATAATGTCAAAAGGGGGGAGATATATCTCATGGTTTGAGACTCAATCATATTGTTTCTTGTGTTATACTATTTCTTTCTTGCCTAGGTGATCCTTGTCTTGTTAATTTGTTGATTGATCATATGACATGCAAAGGATTACATATTACACGGATATTGGTTTTGCCATGTATAGAAAACCTAACATGCAGGTGAGAGGAAGCATAGTTTGAGGGGGAGCAATACCAATTGTTCTTATCATGAATCCCCCTAATTCACAAGGCAAAGGTATAACTTTCTTATCCTTTTCAATATGTTTGAGGAATGGTTTGTCATTGTCAAAAAGGGGGAGAATGTTGACCTAGAGGTTATACATTACCTATATTTTGATAATGACTTAACCATTCCATTCATATGTATCTAATATGTGCGTTTAAGATTGTTTGCAGGCATTAGGTACATGAAAAGGATCATATATACAAAGCCCTAGAATGGGCCAAGTGCAAGCCAAAATGGCTACAAGTGTACATTTTAGGATTTCTATGTTAACTACCTTAGAACATCAATGTAATCACCTGTAATGATGAATTGGCTTGTAACTTAGAAGAGAAAAATGTTTGGGACAAAATTCACCAAGTGCTAATCACTTTTATTGCAAATTAGCAAATCAATTACAGGCACTTGGTCGGTCGAGTTTCCCTAGCCTGAAACTCGACCGATCATCCTTGGTCGATTTTCTGAAGATTGCATCGGTCGATTTGTGCACTCACAGAACTCGACCGATCGGGTAGCAGGCCATTTCCAGTTGAAATGGTCGGTCGAGTTTCCTCAGGACAAACTCGACCGATCATTTGAATATCGGTTTGTCTCTTACTTGATCGGTCGAGTTACCCCCATTGAAACTCGACCGATTGCACTGTACGGAATTTGCAGAAAAAGTAATATGACCGTTGGTGAATTGTTTTGGGCAAAAATAGAGTCGTTTTCTTGAACAAAAAATGACTACTTTTGCACCCAAGTGTCCCACAACATAAAGGGCCACCCTCAACTATAAATAGAACCCCTTGGACTTCATTCCAAACTGCTCTTCCATTGCAAACTTGGTTCTAGCTTAGTTGAGAGTGTTCCAAGCCCTTGAGCCCCTTTCTCTCTCTACCTTCAAGACAAATGCGTGATTTAAGAGTGAGTTAGGTCCCTGTGTATGAGAGATATCCTTTGTATTATGTAAAGCTCTCCTTTCTCTCTTCCTACCTCCAAATCCCTTTGAAGATTGATTGAAGCTACTTCTCCAAGTGAAAGAGGAGTTGCTGATGTTCTTCTCTGAGTGAAGGGGAAGATGTGTTGCTGATCTTCAAGAGTGAAGATAGCTCGTTGCTCCAGATCCCTTGGTGAAGGGAAAACATGGAGAAGATCTCCAAGTGAAGGAGAGGTGCAAGGCAAAGCTCAAGTGAGATAGGTAAATCCTGTAAGGCTGAAGACAAAGATAAGATTGGGTAAGTCCTTTGAAGAAGGCTGAAGAATCTTGCTTTGTGGGTAAGTCCTTGGATAGGTAGAAGATCTTAGCTTGAGAAATTAAGCCCTTGGTTGTGTGGTTTATGTATCTTATAATCTTATAGTGATATATAAGAGAACCAAGTTGCAAATCCTAGAGTCTAACCAACTCTAGGTAGTGGACTGACATCGTTCCTAAGTTTAGGACGTGGAACCACTCTAAACCACTTGTCCAAGTGCATGCTTTTCATTATCTCTTATCCTTACTTTGTATGCTAGAATGGGACATCAAATTGTTGATTGCTTTAGATTTTGCACTATAATTAAATTGGTGGTCTAATTGATTTTATGAAGTGTGTGTAGCTCTATTCACCCCCCCCCCTCTAGAGCCCATTGATCCAACAGATACTAGTAAGACTCATCATATTCAATTCAAGTATTAATACTTTCAACTTCAGCATTTAATCACATTTACAACATCATATAAAAGTTCTAGCATTATTACTCATAATCATCTTAATAATAAACTTTTAGGGTTTTCAAGAAGTCATTCCTTAGTTCAACATATCATAAGAATCATATCATCCAGCATTCCAATCATGACTCAAGGGTTCATTAGGTTTATTCACAAACATGGAAACCCTAGTTTCCATTTTAACACATTTCATTCATCAATCATAAGTATACATTGATTAATTGACTCTTTTGATTCACTTCCTCAACACAAATCCTAATCAGGATATGTGGTCATTCAATTCCATTAACATTCAACAATTAACTTGTATAATAAAATATAGTACAATTCAAATATGGTTTTATACATGTCAATTCAATTCAAGCATATCGGCCATTGGGCTGATTTTTAGGCAAAATTCACATGAAATAGCATAGTCATCTACCCATAATAAAACCCATGGATCCTCAATCAATATATCAGGAACTAATCAAGTTCCAATCAATGAGAAATAATCAAAATTAGTAGAATTGGATCCCCCAATATCTTTCCCAAATCAAATCGAATCACATACATGTACAAACAAGGTTTCTGATTTTTTTAGCCTGATAGAATTAGGCTTTCAACATGAATACAAATCTTAGGAGGGAGAAAAACATTCACCTCAGGTGCCAAGCACCTTAAAATGTAGGTCAACCTCTGAAGTTTTGGAAACCCAAACAAACTCTAACAAATGAATCCAATTCTTTCTCCTCTCAACTTGGAAACACTAGAAATGGGGATTAGAAGAGAAAGAGTGAGAAAAGGGGGAGATTTGATGTGATTTCAAATCAAATCAGAGAATGGACGGGATCTTGACATGTGAGAGAAGTTTCACCATGAAATGCTATGCAAAGAAGCTAAACTTACTTGATTTCATCATATCTTGGATAGAGAAACCCTAGGTCAACATCTCCACCACTTTCTCTTCTCAAAACCGTAGCTCTCCTCTCTCTCAAGAATTTCATTTCTTTAGGAATGATGAGTTATGAGAGCTCCTTATGTGTTAGGTTAGTCATATAGATGAATTGAGGTGCTTAGAACAATTGTAAACAAGCCCTTCATTATATTTTTATTTTGCTCAGACTGGCTGGTCGGCTGAGTTATAAACTCGACCGACACCACACTTTTCAGAACTCAAAAATCGTCCAAAAATTATTAAATTTAACCCAATGTCTTAAATTGAGTTTATAAGAAATAGTAGGAATAAATAATTAAATATTAAATATTGCACTACTATATTGCATTCTGTAGAATGTTCGATTGAGTTTGTCCTTCACAGAACTCGACCGACACCCCTCTCTGTAGAGATAAAAAACCATCCAAAAATTATGCCAATTTAAAATTATGTGTATAATAAATTTTATCAACTATGGTTAAAATTTTAGATCAATTGGATATACCAACAATGTGATAAAAATAAATTACCACATTTCTATATCAATCTAAAAATATGGTCGGTTGAGTTTGAAACTCGACCGACAAACAGGTCAGATCATTCTTCAAAAATTCTGATATTTTTCAATAGTGCTCACATTTAAGATATACAAAACATATAAAAAAAATTTAATTAAATTAGTGTTATACATAAAATACTAAATATCATTTAGTGAGACACTATAATTATCAAATTTTGTATTCATATGTCATCAAAACCCTAATTTGGGCCGATTAGGGTTTCCAAATGTTTGCCCTAATTATGTGGATCAAAGTATGATTAAACCTTCTCATTATATTTAAAACATCAAAACTTAACTACCATCATTAATAAATCTTTAAACGATGATCAACTTAGTTAAGCATACAATCATTCAAGTAAACCCTAATTAGATGACTAATTTGAAAATGGGTCATTACAAATTATCCCCTCCTTTTAGGATTTCATCCCAAAATCCAAGAAAAGATATGGAAGAATATCATATCATCTAATCATTCACCTCTCTGAGCATCAAATTATAAAGACTTTCATTTTATCTTTCTTTCATATGACATTTTTTTTGCATTAAATGGATATCCCATCCCTTTTCATCATCATATCTCTCCTTGGGTATTACAAACACTTACTTCACAAATTTTAGTAATACATCATTTATCAAGATCTGATTCACATCACCTTTCACATCCTTTTAAAATTTTGATTGTGTATCTCATGGATAAGATAATGACTCATTCACATATTACCATTCACATTCATCAATTTCTTTCATAAAGAAGATCATCTAGTGTGCGTCTTAGTTCATAGCTTTTTCTCACAATTTCATATTTCATACTCAAATTCAAACTCATTAGAGATTGTCTTCATAATCCATTAAGCTTTCAACTTTCTTATATGAAATTTCATGCTTGCCATAGGTTCCATATTGAATTATAAAATCCTTTTATTTTTCACCATTTTATCACCATTCCTCTCTTTTTCATCATACATCTTATTATACTACCAAACTGTGTTCATCTAGATACTTGGTCAGGGCATCTAGAACAAGAACAGACGGTAGTTCCATACTAGCTTATTTCAATACCCAAATATTTGACTAGAGTATTTGGATACTGAGTTCAGTCAGTATGCACATTATTCAGGTTACATTCAACATCCACATTATCATTTAGTCCTAGATCCTACTGTCCATGTAGACTCATCTAACCTAGGCTCTAATACCACGTTGTCAGGACCCACTCTTTTGATCAACATAAATGCCAACCATTAGAGATAATCCCTAAATCTAAACCCAGATTATGAAATAAAATAATGAATTCTTGACAAAGGTGATTTTAACAATATACAAAAAACACAGATAAATTTTTCCATTTTCTTTCTTCACAAATTCATAAATCAATGTCACATCATGGACATCACATTTAGATATCAAAAATCTTATTCAACTCCATAAAAACTAGTCTCAAATCTTGTTCTCATATGCGGTTCAATTTACATTAGATGCATGTACATTAATGAACAAGCTTAGTCTACAACCCATCCCGGGAAAGAGAGAGTACATGAACATTCTAATCTATCTAGATTATGCTATTTATATCTTCTTTGTCATGACCTCCCCACTAGATAGAATTATACCTAAAAACATTTGAAACAACCTCATGAGACTCATATAGAGCCTCAATGACTGGATACCTCCCACTCAAGCTAGGTACATGCATTAGCTTCAGATTAAGTATAATAAACTTAACAGAAACATGTAGATATTGAAAAGTCTAGAAGATAGTTCTATCATAAGTCAAATCTATCTTATAATGGTAATCTAATCAATTATAACTTTGAAACATCTTTTGGAGCATGGCTATGAACAAATCAGTAGAAACTTCTTAGTTCATATTAAGAGCCCTACTGCATGAGAAATAAGTCAAGTTCTAAGCATTTTGAATCAATACATAACAAGAACATTATCTTTGTGACACTCCACCAGCCGGACCAGGAACATATCCTACAGTCCTGAAGTTGAAGTACACATAATACATATCTACCAAACAATACTATCAAATAGCAAGCATTCTAACTCGTATTCGGAATGGATATAAATCCCATCATTTATGACTTGTCAGCATGACATATCATAATATGAAAATGTCCATATCAACATGATTACTTTCCATAACAAGAAGCATAATCAACAATGACAAATCATCAAGTAGTAGTATAAGTAATGTAACAACCATTCAAATCATATTCTACACAACTTATCATCTTTTATTCATTTGCCCTGAAACTACTTGGCTTGTACCTCACTAAGTAGAAGTTACCACGCTTGATTCTTGTGTCATCAAATCATTGTCACTATCTAAGGGTTTAGCCGGCCACCCTAAGATATCAACAACAAACCCTAGCCACCTCAGGGTTGCCTAAATAGGCTCACGTCCTCATCTCAGGTACACAAGATAGGAACCAGCTAAATAGTATATCACATATCATAGTATTTCACATATTTTTCATTTCACATTTCACATATTTCATTTCATCAGAGTCTATTCCATCTGGACATAGACTTTCACATCAAGGATTTAGGGCCAGAGCCACTCCAGATGACTCACTCCTAAATCCTGGTGGTCTAACCTTTAAGGTCTTGATCCACACTCTAGAAATCCTTCTCATAATTCATCGATTACTACAAGGAGATATGTTTTTTCCCCAGTGTGGTCCTCGGGGGGAAACTCACGGTGTTCAGGGCACCTAACTAGATGTTCCATCATTTCACTTATTATTAATCTCTTTTACTCAACTTAAAAGAATTCAAAACATCATAAATCATATTTGTGTATTCTCACATAACTAGAATAACATGAAACAGATCAAGTTTATTAATAAGGACAATGATCAAAGTAAGAAGCACATAAATCTGTATATTGCAACACATATGATTATTTCTATCCTCTACTTCATCTCATAGAAATCATCAACAGTGGGCCTTCTTCCCAAGACATAATCTTATTGTCCATCATTTACCCCATCAGGGGTTTATCATCATCAGTGGGCTTTCAGCCCTAGACATAATCTCATTATGCAACATTTACCCTTATCAGGGTTTCTCAATGTAAGGAGTGCATGTTAAATTCAATTTCAACATAAATCTTATCAGTTCATTGTATATCACAGTTCGGAACAAATATTAGCAGAGGCATTAGAACTAGCAACAGTAAAAGCATATAGATATCATGTATCATTCCCCATACTAAGAATAGATTTTTCATACAACATATGCTTGTCCCATCCAATCTGAATAGATGCCAACAAATTTCATGCATATACATGCATAACAGACTTAGTTATCTTTTTCTTTTATTTCACATTCTTCGTATGGGGTTACTAATCAACACATGTTGATTATCATTTGAATTCCATCAAAATAGTTCATTCTCATAGTACAAGTATTCTATCAAACAATCACAATACAAGAACACATTCTTGTAAATCAATTCAAATGCTTGAACCTCATCTTTTAATTGAATTAAACTACAATTATATACATTCCTTAATCCCTCATTTGAGATTGTTATTCATTAACACCATCTAGTTCAACATTTTATGGTTAGAGTTTGTTTCTTAAATTCATCTACAAATTCTCATCTTTTTCCTTCAATTCATATTCATTAATCTCAACTTCTCTCATGTCATGTTCATTAAATTACTGAAACCAATCATTTTTAACTGACTTGATATACAATACTTATCTTTTCATTGATATCCATCAAAGTCTAGTTTTAGTATGTTTCATTCAATTTCGCTTAAGCCACATGTAATTAAAATAAAATACTTCATTAGTTTCATCTTTAACTTGCCATCACCATCAATACATTTTTTCTTCATATCATTTCTTATATTTAGATAAGTGTACCATGTCATTAACTTTCTAATGCCATTCCCATAATCAACAATGATCATTCTTTATTGTACAAAAACAAATGCATTAGACTTAGATGATATTAGTAAGACTCATCATATTCAGTTCAAGTATTAATACTTTCAACTTCAGTATTTGATCACATTTACAACATCATATACAAGTTCTAGCTTTATCACTCATAATCATCTTAATAATAAACTTTTAGGGTTTTCAAGAAGTCATTCATTAGTTGAACATATCATAAGAATCATATTATTCAGTAATCCAATCATGACTCAAGGGTTCCTTAGGGTTATTCACAAACATGGAAACCCTAGTTTCAATTTTAACACATTTCATTCATCAATCATAAGTATACATTGATTAATTGACTCTTTTGATCCACTTCCTCAACACAAATCCTAATCATTATATATGGTCATCAATTCCATTAAAATTCAACAATACACTTGTATAATAAAATCTAGTACAATTCAAATATGATTTTATACATGTCAATTCAATTCCAAGCATATCGGCCATTGGGCTGACTTTTAGGAAAAATTGACATGAAATAGAATATTCATCTACCAATAAGAAAACCCATGGATCCTCAATCAATATATCAGGCACTAATCAAGTTCCAATCAATGAGAAATAATCAAAATCAGTAGAATTGGATCCCCCAATATCTTTCCCAAATCAAATCCAATGACACACATGTACAAACAAGGTTTCTGATTGTTTTAGCCAGATAGAATTAGGCTTTCAACATGAATACAAAGCTTAGGAGGGAGAAAAACACTCACCTCAAGTACCAAGAACCTTAAAAACGTAGGTCAACCTCTAAAGTTTTGGAAACCCAATCAAACTCTAGCAAATGAATCCAATTCTTTCAACTCTCAACTCGAAAACCCTAGAAATGCATATTCGAAGAGAAAGAGTGAGAAAAGGGGGAGATTTGATGTGATTTCAAATCAAATCAGAGAATGGATGGAATCTTGACATGTGAGAGTAGTTTCACCATGAAATGCTATGCAAAGAAGCTAAACTTACTTGATTTCATCATATCTTGGATAGAGAAACCCTAGGTCAACATATCCACCACTTTCTCTTCTTAAAACCCTAGCTCTCCTCTCTCTCAAGAATTTTGTTTCTTTCGGAATGATGAGTTATGAGAGATCCTTGTGTGTTAGGTTAGTCATATAGATTTATTGAGGTGTTTAGAACAATTGTAAATAAGCCCTTCATTATACTTTTATTTTTCTCAGACTAGTTGTTCGGCTGAGTTATAAACTCTACCAACACCACACTTTTCAGAACTCAAAAATCATCCAAAAATTATTAAATTTAACCCAATGTCTTAAATTGAGTTTATAAGAAACAATAAAATTTTAGATCATTTGGAGTTTCCAATAAAAAATTAAAAATTAAATACTACACTGCTATATTGCAGTCTACAGCTTGGTCAGTCAAGTTTGTCCTTCACAGAACTCGACCGACACCCCTCTCTATAGAGACAAAAAATTATCCAAAAATTATTCCAAATTAATATTATGTGTATAATAGAGTTTATCAATTATTGTTAAAATTTTAGATCAATTAGATATACCAATAATAAGATAAAAATAAATTACCACACTGCTATATCAATCTAAAAATATGGTCGATCGAGTTTGAAACTTGACTGACATACAGGTCAGATCATTCTTCCAAAATTCTGATATTTTTCAATATTGCTCACATTTGAGATATACAAAACATATACAAATTTTAATTAAATTAGAGTTACACATAAAATACTAAATATCATTTAGTGAGACACTATACTTATCAAATTTTGTATTCATATGTCATCAAAACCCTAATTTGGGCCGATTAGGGTTTCCAAATGTTAACCCTAATTATGTGGATCAAAGTATGATTAAACCTTCTCATTATATTTAAAACATCAAAACTTAACTACCATCATTAATCAATCTTTAAACAATGATCAACTTAGTTAAACATACAATCATCCAAGTAAACCCTAATTAGATGACTAATTTGAAAATGGGTCATTACAAATTATCCCCTCCTTTTAGAATTTCATCCCAAAATCCAAGAAAAGATATGCAAGAATATCATATCATCTAATCATTCTCCTCTCTGAGCATCAAATTATAAAGACTTTCATTTTATCTTTCTTTCATATGACATTTTTTTGCATTAAATGGATATTCCATCCCTTGTCATCATCATATCTCTTTGGGTATTACAAACACTTACTTCACAAATTTTAGTAATACATCATTTATCAAGATCTGATTCACATCACCTTTTGCATCCTTTTAAAATTTTGATTGTGTATCTCATGGATAAGATTATGACTCATTCACATATTATCATCTGCATTCATCAATTTCTTTCATAAAGAAGATCATCTAGTGTGCATCTTAGTTCATAGCTTTTACTCACAATTTCAGATTTCATACTCAAATTCAAACTCATTAGAGATTATCTTCATAATCCTTTAAGCTTCCATATTTCTTATATGAAATTTCATGTTTGTCATAGGTTCCATATTGAATGATTAAATCCTTTTCTTTTTCACCATTTTATCACCATTCTTCTCTTTTTCATCATACATCTTATTATACTACAAAACCATGTTCATCTGGATACTTGGTCAGGGCATCTAGAAGAAGTGCAGATGGTAGTTCCATACTAGCCTATCTCAATACCCAAATACTTGATGAGAGTATCTGGATAATGAATTCAATCAGTATGCACATCATTCAGGTTACATTCAACATCCACATTATCATTTAGTCCTAGATCCTATTGTCCCTGTAGACTCATCTAACCTAGGCTCTGATACCATGTTGTCAGTACCCACTCTTTTGATCAACATAAATGCCAACCATTAGAGATAATCCCTAAATCTAAACCCAGATTATGAAATAAAACAATGAATTCTCGACAAAGGCGATTGAAACAATATACGAAAAACACAGATAATTTTTCCTTTTTCTTTCTTCACAAAGTCATAAATCAATGTCACATCATGGACATCACATTTAGATATCACAAATCTTACTCAACTCCATAAAAACTAGTCTCAAATCTTGTTCTCATATGTGGTTCATTTTACATTAGATACATGTACATTAATGAACAAACTTAGTCTACAACCCATCTCGGGAAAGAGAGAGTACAGGGACATTCTAATCTATCTAGATTATGCTATTTATATCTTCTTTGTCACAACCTATCCGATGGATAGCATTATACCTAAAAACATTTGGAACAACCTCATGAGATTCATATAGAGCCACAGTGAGTGGATACCTCCCACTCAAGCTAGGTACATGCATCAGCATCAGATTAAGTATAATAAACTTAAAAGAAACATGTAGATATTGAAACGTCTAGTAGACAGTTCTATCATAAGTCAAATCTATCTTGCAATGGTAATCTAATCCAACAGATAAGGTAATCACTTAAACCAATTATAACTTTAAAACATCTTTTAGAGCATGTCTATGAACAAATCAACAGATACTTCTTAGTTTAGATTAAGAACCCTAGTGCATGAGAAATAAGTCAAGTTCTAAGCATTTTGAATCAATACATAACAATAACATTATCTTTGTGACACTCCACCGGCCGGACCAGGAACACATCCTACATTCCTAAAGTTGAAGTACACATAATACATATCTACCAAAAAATACTATCAAATAGCAAGAATTCCAACTCATATTCGAAATGGATATAAATCCCATCATTTATAACTTGTCAACGTGACATATCATAATATGAAAATCTCTATATCAACATGATTAGTTTCTACAACAAGAAGCATAATCAACAATGACAAATCATCAAGTAGTGGTACAAGGAATGTAACAACCATTCAAATCATGTTCTACACAGCTTATCATCTTTTATTCATTTGCCCTGAAACTACTTGGCTTGTACCTCACCAAGTAGAAGTTGCCACGCTTAATTCTTGTGTCAACGACTCACCATCACTATCTTAGGATTTAGCCGGCCACCCTAAGATATCAACAATTGACCCTGGCCACCTCAAGGTTGCCTAAAGAGGCTCACGTCCTCATCTCAGGTACACGAGATAGGAACCAGTAAAACAGTATATCACATATCACAGTATTTCACATATTTTTCATTTCACATTTTAAACATTTCATTTCATCAGAGTCTATTCTATCTGGACATAGACTTTCATAGTAAGGATTTAGGGCCAGAGCCACTCCAGATGACTCACTCCTAAATCTTGGTGGTCTAACCTTTAAGGTCTTGATCCAAACTCTAGAAATCCTTCTCATAATTCATTGATTACTACAAGGAGATCTATTTTGTTTCCCCATTGTGGTCCTCGGGGGAAACTCACGGTGTTCAGGGCACCTAACTTCCATCATTTCACTTATTATTAATCTCTTTTACTCATCTTAAAAGAATTCAAAATATCATATATCATATATGTGTATTCTCGTGTAACTAGAATAATATGAAACAGATCAAGTTTATCAATTAGGACAATGATCAAAGCAAGAAGCACAATAAATCATTATATTGTAACACATATGATTATTTCTATCTTCTACTTCATCTCATAGCAATCATCAACAGTGGGCCTTCAGCCCGAGACATAATATTATTGTCCATCATTTACCCCTTCAGGGGTTTATCATCATTAGTGGGCTTTCAGCCCTAGACATAATCTCATTATGCAACATTTACCCTTATCAGGGTTTCTCAATGTAAGGAGTGCATATTAAATTCAATTTCAACATAAATCTTATCAGTTCATTGTATATCACAGTTCTGAACAAATATTAGCAGAGGAATTAGAACCGGTAAAAGCATATAGATATCATGTATCGTTCCTCATACTCAGAATAGATTTATCATACAACATATGCTTGTTTCATCCAATCTGAATAGATGCTAATAAATTTCATGCATATACATGCATAACAGACTTAGTTCTCTTCTTCTTTTATTTCACATTCTTCATATGGGGTTACTAATCAACACATGTTGATTATCATTTGAATTCCATCAAAATAGTTCATTCTTATAGTACAAGTATTCTATCAAATTATCAGAATACAAGAACACATTCTTGTAAATCAATTCAAATTCTTGAACCTCATCTTTTAATTGTATTAAACTACAATTATGTACATTCCTTAATCCCTCATTTAAGATTGTTATTCATTAGCACCATCTAGCTCAACATTTTAGGGTTAGAGTTTGTTTCTTAAATTCGTCTACTAATTCTCATCGTTTCCTTCAATTCATATTCATTAATCTCAACTTCTCTCATTCATGTTCATTAAATTATTGGAACCAATCATTTTTAACTCACTTGATATACAATACTTCTCTTTTCATTAATATCCATCAAAGTCTAGTTTTAGTATGTTTCATTCAATTTGTCTTAAGCCACATGTAATAAAAACAAAGGATTAAAGACTTCATCATAATAACTTCATTGGTTTCATCTTTAACTTGCCATCACCATCAATACATTTTTTCTTTATATATTTTTTTTGTGACCGAGAGAACCCACCTCGGGCGAGCCCGACATGGTAAACTCTCGAGGCATGAGAGTGTGTGGTCCTTTCACCCCCCTCTCGCGCCTAATCAACATGGATTTCCGTTCGCAAAGTGCCTTCGGTGAGGTTCGAACCCGGGTCCTTCATTGGGACTTACCGAGCTCTTACCACACGGACTACTATGGTCGGACTTTTTCTTCATATCATTTCTTATATTTAGATAAGTGTGCCATGTCATTGACTTTCTAATGTCATTCACATCATCAACAATGATCATTCTTTATTATACTAAAACAAATGCATTAGACTTAGATGATATTAGTAAGACTCATCATATTCAATTGAAGTATTAATACTTTCAACTTCAGCATTTGATCACATTTACAACATCATATACAAGTTCTAGCTTTATCACTCATAATCATCTTAATAATAAACTATTATGGTTTTCAAGAAGTCATTCCTTAGTTCAACATATCATAAGAATCATAGCATTCAGTAATCCAATCATGACTCAAGGGTTCATTAGGGTTATTCAGAAACATGGAAACCCTAGTTTCCATTTTAACACATTTCATTAATCAATCATATGTATAAATTGATTAATTGACACATTTGATTCACTTCCTCAACACAAATCCTAATCAGGATATGTGGTCATTCAATTCCATTAACATTCAACAATACACTTGTATAATAAAATCTAGTACAATTCAAATATGATTTTATACATGTCAATTCAATTCCAAGCATATCGGCCATTGGGCTGATTTTTAGGCAATATTCACATGAAATAGCATAGTCATCTACCCATAAGAAAACCCATGGATGCTCAATCAATATATCAGGAACTAATCAAGTTCCAATCAATGAGAAATAACCAAAATCAGTAGAATTGGATCCCCCAATATCTTTCCCAAATCAAATCCAAACACATACATGTACAAACAAGGTTTCTGATTGTTTTAACCAGATAGAATTAGGCTTTCAATATGAATACAAAGCTTAGTAGGGAGAAAAACACTCACCTTAGGTGCCAAGCACCTTAAAAATGTAGGTCAACCTCTGAAGTTTTGGAAACCCAATCAAACTCTAGCAAATGAATCCAATTCTTTCTCCTCTCAACTTGGAAACCCTAGAAATGGGGATTAGAAGAGAAAGAGTGAGAAAAGGGGGAGATTTGATGTGATTTCGAATCAAATCAAAGAATGGACAGAATCTTGAAATGTGAGAGAAGTTTCACCATGAAATGCTACGCAAAGAAGCTAAACTTACTTGATTTCATCATATCTTGGGTAGAGAAACCCTAGGTCAACATCTCCACCATTTTTGTCTTCTCAAAACCCTATCTCTCCTCTCTCTCTCTCTCTCAAGAATTTCATTTCTTTGACAAGAATGACAAGTTATGAGAGCTCCTTGTGTGTTAGGTTAGTCATATAGATGAATTGTGGTGTTTGGAACAATCGCAAACAAGCCTTTCATTATATTTTTATTTTGCTCAGACTGGTTGGTCGGCTGAGTTATAAACTCGACCGACACTGCACTTTTCAGAACTCAAAAATCGTCCAAATTTTTATTAAATTTAACCCAATGTCTTAAATTGAGTTTATAAGAAATGGTAAAATTTTTAGATCATTTGGAGTTACCAATAAATAAATAAAAATTAAATACCACACTGCTATATTGCAGTCTGCAGCATGGTCGGTCGAGTTTGTCCTTCACAGAACTCGACTAACACCCCTCTCTGTAGAGATCAAAAATCATCCAAAAATTACGCAAATTTAATATTATGTGTATAATGGAGTTTTTCAACTGTGGTTAAAATTTGAGATCAATTGGATATACCAATAAAAAGATAAAAATAAATTACCACACTGCTATATTAATCTGAAAATATGGTCCTCCCGGATCTCCCGGGTTTACCATCCTTACTATCTGGGCCTCCGCCTAAGGGGGTGGGTTTCCCCGGCAATCAAAAAAATTTGAAAATATGGAAACTCGAACGACAAACAAGTCAGATCATTCTTCAAAAATTCTGATATTTTTCAAATAGTGCTCAAATTTTAGATATACAAAACATATATAAATTTTAATTAAATCAGAGTTACACATAAAATACTAAAAATCATTTAGTGAGACACTATAATTATCAAATTTTGTATTCATATGTCATCAAAAACCCTAATTTGGTCCGATTAGGGCTTCCAAATGTTAACCCTAATTATGTGGAACAAAGTATGATTAAACCTTCTCATTATATTTAAAACGTCAAAACTTAACTACCATCATTAATAAATCTTTAAAGGATGATCAACTTAGTTAAGCATACAATCATCCAAGTAAAACCTAATTAGATGAATAATTTGAAAATGGGTCGTTACAATTACTATTGATGCTTAAGTGTCTTTCAATCTAGCTAGCGCAGTGATACTCTTCCCCACTTGACATGCTATCACTTCCCCATTTGACACGATAGGAGGAGGATGGTGCAAAGTGTTAAGTGTTGGATTTTAATCCCAAATTGTTATCTTATTGCAACATATTACAAGGTAAGGGAGATCATGAAAGTTTTAGGAGAATTGAGTGGAAAGGAATATAGAAAAAGAAATCATGTTTGAGCTAAAATAGTTTAGTTGAGAAAAAATTCTCCATAATTAACGTGTAATGCACTGAAACCATTATTGAAATGGGGTGTGTGTGTGTGTGTGTGTGTGTATATATATATATATATATATATATATATATATATATATATATATATATATATATATATATATATATATATATATATATATATATATATATATATATAATATATATATATAGAGAGAGAGAGAGACGGGCTAGAATACACTCAAGTGTACAGATCGCGTGATACACTCAAGTGACGTTTTGCATATCTAGACAACTTTTTTTTGCAAATCCAAACCATTGATATTCATTGTTATAACAAGTACATGTTATGCAAAATTTGAGCTCATTTGGAGTTTTCTAAGTCACTCTTTCATGAGCAACAAAAAGATGCACAAAACTCATTTGAATAGTATAATTTTTGTCACTTTTAGATGCATAACCTATAAATGTCCAAATGGGCTCAAATTTTATGTGTAGTATGTTCACATGATATGAAAGAAGATCAATGGTTTAGATTTTCAAAATAATGCTGCATGATAAAAAATGACTTGAGTGTATTTAGTCTCTGTTACACTCGAGTGTATCGGAGATCAAATACACTCTAAGTCGTTTTCCATTATGCAATATTTATTTTGAAAATCTAAACTATTGATCTTCTTAGATATCATGTGTGCATACTAACATAAAATTTAAGCCCATTCGGACATTTATAGGTTATGCATCTAAAGGTGACAAAAAGTATACAATTCAAATTAGTCTTGTGTGTCGGTTTTTTTTGCTCATAAAAGATTGATTTAGAAAATTCCAAATGAACTTAAATTTTGCATGTAGCATGTACATTTTATAACAATGAATATCAATGATTTGGATTTACAAAAAAAACAAAATATACAAACGTCACTTGAGTGTACCATGCAATCTGTACACTTGAGTGTATTATATATATATATATATATATATATATATAATTATTTCTATTTATATATATATATATATATTTATATATAGTCAGGTTAGAATATACTCAAGTATACAGATCGTACGAATACACTCAACTGTGTTTGCATATCAAGACTATTTTTTTCAAAATGTAAACCATTGATCTTCACCGTCATACTATAACTAGGCTACATACAAATTTTTAGCCCATTTAGATGAATGTAAGTCACTCATCCAAGAACAACAAAATTGATGTGCGAACTAATTTAAAATGCATAATTTTTGCGGTCTTTATAACTTGACCTATAAATGTCCAAGTGTGCTCAAAATTTTGCATTTGAGATATTCACAAGAGGTTTAAGAAGATCAGTGGATTAGATTTATGAAAAAAAAAATATTGCATTACGAAAAAATACTTGAATGTATATATATAGAGAGAGAGACTTAGGCTAGAATACACTCGAGTGTATTTGGAGCAGAATACACTCAAGTAGTTTTTCATGATGCAAAAAAAATTCAAAAATCTAATCTAGTGATCTTCTTAAACATCTTGTGAATAGCTCATACGCAAAATTTGAGCACATTTGGACATTTATAGGTCAATGTTATAAAGACTGAAAAAAATTATGCATTTCAAATTAGTTTCGCGCGTCGATTTTGTTACCCTTGGATGAGTGACTTACACTCATCCAAATGGGCTCAAAATTTGTATGTAGCCTAGTTATAGTATGAAGGTGAAGATCAATGATTTACATTTTGTAAAAATTGTCTTGATATGCAAACACACTTGAGTATATTCATGTGATCTGTAAACTCGAGTGTATGCTAGCCTGACTATATATATATATATATATATATATATATATATATATATATATATATATATATATATATATATATAGTCAGGCTAGTGTACACTCGAGTGTACCGGAGGCACCGTACACCTCAGTCATTTTTGAAGATGCAATAATTTTTTGAAAAATCTAAACCGTTGATCTTTTTAATTATGATAAAAACATACTATATAATAAATTTTAGCTCATTTGGACACTTATAGGTCATGCATCTAAAGGAGGCAAAAATCATATATTTCAAATTAGTTTTGTGCATCAATTTTGTTGTCCTCGGATGAGTGACTTACACTCATCCAAATGAGTTCAAATTTTGTATGTAACTTATTATTATTGTAACCATGAAGATCTAGATTTTGGAAAAACATGGTCCAGACAGGGAAACACCATTGGGGTGTACGGCGTGATCTGTACACTCAAGTGTATTCTAGCTTGACTATATATATATATATATATATATATATATATATATATATATATATATATATAGTCAGGCTAGTGTGCACTCGAGTGTACCGGAGGCACCGTACACCTCAGTCATTTTTAAAGATGCAATAACTTTTTGAAAAATCGAAATCGTTGATCTTCTTAAACATCTTAAGAACATACCATATAATAAATTTTAGCTAATTTGGACACTTATAGGTCGTGCATCTAAAGGATGCAAAAATCAGGCATCTCAAATTGGT
This sequence comes from Alisma plantago-aquatica, assembly GCA_963693085.1. Classification (NCBI taxonomy): domain Eukaryota; kingdom Viridiplantae; phylum Streptophyta; class Magnoliopsida; order Alismatales; family Alismataceae; genus Alisma; species Alisma plantago-aquatica. Next base: position 1,267,579,044 of record OY856410.1, read on the forward strand.
TTTGTGCGTCAATTTTGTTGCCCTTGGATGAGTGACTTACACTCATCCAAATGAGCTCAAATTTTATATGTGGCCTATTATTATTGTAACCATTAAGATCAATGGATTAGATTTTAGAAAAATAGGGTCTAGATAGGCAAACACCATTGGGGTGTACAGCGTATCTGTACACTCTAGTGTATTTTAGAGAGAGAGAGAGAGGCTAGAATACACTCAAGTGTATTCAGAGTAGAATACACTCAAATAGTTTTTCATGATGCAATATTTTTTTCAACAATCTAATCTATTGATCTTCTTAATCATCTTGTGAATAACTTGTACAAAAAATTTGAGCACATTTGGACATTTATAGGTCATGTTATAAAGATCGCAAAAATTATACATTTTAAATTAGTTCTGTGCGTCGATTTTGTTACCGTCATATGAGTGACTTACACGCATCCAAATTAACTCAAAATTAGTATGTTGCCTAATTATTGTATGACAATAAAGATCAATGATTTACATCTTGCAAAAAATAGTCTTGATATGCAAACACACTTGAGTGTATCCGTGCGATCTGTACACTCAAGTGTATTCTAGCCTGACTATATATATATATATATATATATATATATATATATATATATATATATATATATATATATATATATATATATATATATATATATATATAGAGAGAGAGAGAGAGAGAGAGAAAAAGATAGAGAGAGTCAGGCTGGAATACACTCGAGTGTACGGATCGCACGAATACACTCAAGTGTATTTTCATATTATGACTATTTTTTGCAAAATGTAAACCTTTGATCTTCACCGTCATACTATAACTAGGCTACATACAAATTTTGAGCCCATTTGAATGAGTATAAGTCTCATCCAATGGCAACAAAATCTACGTGAGAAACTAATTTGAAATGCATAATTTTGCGGTCTTCATAACATGAGCTATACATATCCAAACGTGCTCAAATTTTGCGTACGAATTGTTCATGAGATGTTTAAGAAGATCAATGGATTAGATTTTCAAAAAAAATAATGCATCATGAAAAACTACTTGAGTGTATTCCTCTCCGAATATATATATATATATATATATATATATATATATATATATACACACACACGATTGTACATGTGGCACACACCTGCATGCACGTGCTCATGTCCTTGCATCAGGCACACAGATACATATGTACACATGCGCAAACACCACACGTCACACACACACTACCTCAAATATGGACCACGGCAATGGAACGTAGGTCACAACGCCTAAAAATCTACTGTCACCTACGACACCTCCAAATCTACTATACCTAACTCCTGTCCTTACTGTGTCTCGGAAAGTTTTTTCCTCCCTAAAGAAATTAATTAGACGTATACACGAAAAAACATAAAAGGGACTCGCCTGGGATAACAAGTCTTGGACAGCATATTCTAACTCGGTCACAGCATGCTCGCCTGCCTATCAATATACCAACTAATTCTAACAGCCAGCGATGAATTTCCACATTCAACCATCTAATCAACCCGTGCGTGTGTGCGCGATGGCAAACATATCAGACACCCAGTTTTAAATTCAAACTAAGCCAGATCGAAATCTCAATTGCATTAAAACCAATTTTGGGGCCCACTCAATTCAAGTCAAACAGATTCAACTACTGATCTGCACCAATCACAGACAAACTGGCAACATTGATTTCACCTACCTGTGTTAAAATTATCTTACCTTAATGTGTTGAAATCAATTTACCTGCCCTCGCGGGTGAATGGATATGAAAAGATCCTATGTATTAGAAACCAAAAAGTGATTCTACTGTCAAAAAGAAAAAGGCACCAGTTATTATAAAAGCATAAGTTAATATTACAACCGAAAAAAGCTACAGAACTTTCTTAGGTTTAGTCAATACTCATCCTGGTTTTGCCACTAAAGTTATAGCAAGTCGTGCAAACATAAAAAGTAATAGGAGAGATCCACTGTAAAGAAATAACTTGAACACCCTGCGACGAACCCTGGTTCTGAACCACGTCATTGAAAGAAAGCATGTTTCCAGTATGGATTCACCATCAAGAAAAAACACAGGCAAACTATTGAATGCTGCGAGGCTCTGAGAAAAGCGGAAGGTGCAATATAAGAGCTTCTCAAGGAAAAATGGCAAGTAGAGGCCAAGCTTCCTCGATTCAAATCGTGGCATGTACTGTGATACCGTGAGAGAATCCACCAGTGAAAGTGGTTGTCCTACAAAGACAAAGGTCCCTCCGCATTCACCTGATCTGGAATCAGAACTGTTTCCGTCCACTAGCAATTGATCGCCTTTGGAAATCAAGCAGCCTGGAGAATGCGGTCTCACAAAAGATATCTCAACCCATGCCGTTTCTGGGGTTTGAACAGGTGTCAAGCAAGATTCGTCCTGTGACGCAACAAAGCAAAAAAAAATCAGGTGGGGAGAATCAGTAACCATTACCAATTTGTGGGGTTTTTTACCAACATTACTGGACATGTTATAATTTCTTATGTATGTATTTATTTTCAAATAAGAAATCATTCAATAAGCTGAAACATAACTGTTGTGCAGTAATAATGGTACTTATGACAAGGATGGAAAAACAACAAAATGTTTGCAGCTTTATGACGGTTTATTAGATAGAATAAGCTTCATAAATAAGGAAGTAGTCTACGAAGTTTTAAGCCTCAGAAAAAGATTTAGAATCAGAAACTTAGAATCCAGGATGAAATCATTGGATTTTTTAATCTGGAAAGCATGTCACTCTTTTAATAAGAAAAAAAATCCTCGAAGGTAACAAACGACATGTAAAATTGTATTAAAGTATGTTAAAGGAATATAAACAAACAAATATGAAAATTATAGCTATCCATACAAAAGACGAAGACCAAAATTGATGATGCGCCCAAACACTTCCATCACTTTCTGCCAGTTCTGTTGACTCCACAGATCGAAGTGACAATAACAAGGTTTTGTTTCTTTGTTCCTTTATATTAACAACATTACCAATAAAGGTTTTGTTTCTTTGTTCCTTTATATTAACAACATTACCAATAACCCCCGCAACAAATTACTCTCATTCCATCTTTGACATCTGCTTTTGCAATAAGATCGAGACCTAACAAGTCCCTGAAAACAAGATTCGTTATATACCTTTAGCATTACTGTCATCTACTTTTGAAAATATCAGGAGACCGTCAAAAATAAGGTGTGGCAAATCTACGTTTGAAGAAGCCACAGGTCTACAAATATCATCACTACCTCTGTGGCATGTACAACTTTGCATCTCGATTACAAAGAGATAAGGAGCCGGAGCCTCATTTTTTTTTGGTGTGTGTGTGTGTGTGTGTGTGTGGGGGGGGGGGGGGGGGGGGGGGGGGGGATGTTAGACCTATCAAACATATGGGCGGGTTAAGTTTGGGTCAGTGTGATTAAAATCCGGTTGGACCTTCCGGTCCGACCTTGAACCGGCACCCCTACCGGTTCAGTTATTGTATAAATCTGGTAATACCGACCCAACCAGTCAGATGGCCGATCCAACCTGTCAAACCTAACCGGTCCACCGGTTTGATTAACCAAAACTTCCATCTCTGCCAATGAGTGGGTTATTATAATTTTCTCCCTCCCTTTCAACATGTGACCCATTCTTGGGCATACACAAACAAAAACCCACACACCTAATTTTCCCAACCCCAACTCTCACGAGAACTTCCACGCTACCTAATGTAAAGGGGTCTAATTACGTTCAGGATCATATTTTGTTAATGAACTTTGGATTTTGAAGTATCATTTTGTATGAAACATTAGTATGTTGTTATGTTTGAGGTTATGACTTTATCGTGGGTTCTAAAAATTGTACTTATACCTTCATCATAGTTGGACGATTTCATATTTTGCCTATATTTTCAATATTTACAGCATATTAATGTTATTTTAATACATTGTTGATGTTACCGGTTGAACCGGCTCTACCACAGGTCGAACCGGTTGCCAGGAACCAGTAACCTCACCGGTAGAGCTGGCAAAAGCTGACCCGATCCGAGAAACCCAACATGTCCTATCTGCAACCCGACCCGATTAAAAACCCGAAGAAAATATAAACTCGAACTCAACCCGACCCGACCCGATGTTTACCCGAAACTCAATATGACCCGAAATTGTCAAACCCAAACCTAACCCGACACCCGACCCGATGATATCGCATGACCCGAATCAACCTGAAAAAATCACAACCGACTTGACCTGACTCGATATCAACCTGGCCTGATATTGACCCGACCCGACGTCAACCCACTTAACACCAACACAACCCAATGTCAACCCGATCCAACACCAACCCGACCCTATATCAACCCGACTTAACGTCAAACGGACCCTACACCGACCAATGCAATGTCAACCCGACCCGAAATCAATCCAACTGAACATCGACCCGACCCGACTCAATGTCAAGCTGACTGAGTACTAGCGAGTAGCAACTAGCGAGAAGTCGAGAAGTCAAGTTTTAGTTTTACAATACATTTTTGTATGGCTTTATCAATATATTATTTATAAGAAATAGTTTGCTTGATATTTTGATTGTAAGGAAAAGGAAAGGGGAATATATGAGATAATGGAGAGTAAAAGAAAAAAAAAATAACAAGTAAAAAAATATTTTCTTTATTTTTTTAATTAATGCAACATATTAGTCATTACTCATTATCACAACTCACAATGTGGCCTGAATGAGGTCCAACTCAAAACAACTTGATTATATAAATATACAACCCAAGCAACCCCAATTTGATAACTACCCAATTCAAAATGACTAGATTCAAACTCGAGTTAGCCACAGGAAATAGTGTAAATTGAAACAGAAGTGATTTGACGTGAACCCAAACCAACCCAATAAATGAATCTGAACAAACTTGTACCAAAATTGGCCCGATCCAAACACGAGTTGACCCAAAAAAAGCAAAATGAACCGAAGGGACCAAACGGATACTAACCCGACTCGACATGAAAGGATAAAATAACCTCAATTATCTTCGATCCATAATGACTATGGTCAAACCTGAACTAACCCGTCTGATTGCCAACTCTCTAACATAAACAGACTGAGACCCAACCCAAAACAACTAAACCCAAACAAAAAACACAACCCAAGAAGACCCGATCTAATTACTACCCAACCTGAAAATGACTCGACCCGAAACCGAAGTAGACCGAGGAAATAATTCAAATTGACCTGACCCGATATTAAAACAACTCAAAATGATTTGACTTGAACCTGACCCGACCCGATAAAGTAACCTAAAAAAGTCTATACCTAAATTGACCCGACCCGAACCCGAGTTGACCCAAAATTACAAAATGACCCGAAGGGACCCAACCCGATACTAACCCGACCCAAACCCGACCGACCCGAAAAAATAAAATAACATGAATTATCTCTGACCCGTAATGACCCGACTTGAAATGGCCCGACCCGAACCCGGCATGACCCACCCGATTGCCAGCTCTACTCACCGGTTTGATGACTGGTCCGGTCCTGATAACATTGGTTTGGGTTATTGTTGGTGTGTGGCTCATGGTGTAGGTCAAAGAGACCCAATTTTAAATGAGTGAGACAAAATCACACCCAAGCCTGACCCTGCGAGTTGTGGATCAACCCAAGGGTTATATAATAGTGTTCACAAAAAGATATTTCTAGCTGCTACTCTATTGTTAAAAAATGAAAATTAGATTCGCTACTATTTTTTGGCGTGAAACATAGGGAAAAGAGAGCAGTCAACTACATTGTTTGGTATCATACAAAATAGATTAGTTGTTGATTAGTTTTAATGTGAAAGTGAGATGAAAATAGCAGCCAGCTGCTGCTTTTTGAAGTAAAAAAATATAGCTTTTGTATTTAGTCTAAAATGCCACAAGAATAATGTCACATTTTGTCTTTTAACATTAGACATTCCTAATATAACAGGTAATACAAAACAAAATAAACAAAATACATATGTTTTGATTGAATATAAAAAGTCTATGTGTAATTGGATCCATTGAACGTGACAGATGTTACAGTGTTTCAGAGACCTCTATGGAAGATGACGGGGCAATAGTATCACATTTACGAAGTTAGAAAATAGAACAAAGAAGACATGTCTTCGTCAGCATTGGGGTGTCTGAGACACATCATGTTCTTAAGGAACATGTGGTGTCCGATCTCAGCAATGTCAATACAAATAGGTGCTGATACGTCATGTTTGGAAGACAGGCCATGTCAAGGTAAGCTCGTCGTGTCTGGGGTATGACACGTCATTTGAATGGTCAAGGGAAATCCAGGCGGCGAAAAACTCTTAGGACACTTTGTATCTTTAATATGTATGATATGTTGTGTCTTTGACATGACATATAGTGTCTCATGTGATTGATCAGGAGCACTCAAAACATAGTAGAAACAAAATATGTTGTGCCTTATGAGGATACTTTGGGCTCTGAAGCAACAACAGGAGAGAAATTCAATAGCAATAGTGTGGGGATCGTTGTAACTCTCCAAGTGGGTAGAACATATGTCAAAAAACTTTTGACCATATCAAAAAGGATAAGTAGAGCCCTATAATAGGTGGTCATGGATGACCACAAAAAAGATGTATGGATATCCGAAAAAACAAACTTCAGAGCATGCAATTGTTGAAAAGACTGGTAGGCTATTCCACTAGATCCTCTTGTTAGAGAAGAGGCTATAAGAGAGGGAGCCTCAGTCTAGTGACAACCACTGACGGCGTGAAACATGGTTGACAGTCGGGAATGACAACCGACTAGAGGCCAGTTGGGTGGACAGTGGTGGCGGCTAGGAGAGGTGTCTAGGGATCCTGCTCTAATACCATGTAAAAAGTAGTCGTCATCGTTGTATTAATAAAAAACATATCCCTCTTCAGTATATAGTATGAGATACAAGGATGCGGACAAAAACCTCAATGTGTCCAATACACTTAGGCCCATATTACATGAAACTAAGGAAATAGGAAAAGAGTATTATGAAATATAATAAAGGCAAATATCTCAATGATATTTTACATAAGGTCATGTGCCTGATATAGTAAGCATATGAACAAGTGCCCAACCATATGGGCCAAAACGTTGATAAAGCTAAACCGATACCGCATAATCCACACTTAAAATATAGTACAGAAGGCAGAAATACATAAAAAAGTTATGCAAATACAATCTAGAATGTTGAGAAGACGATATCATGATTACAACCATCAGGTTTTTCTGGCCTAAAAAATGGTAAACACTAATGAGATGAATTGTAGATAAGCCTTCACATGATTTCTAAAGTTTGCACTTTTTCTGCATCATGAGTAATTATATATTACTTTGTTTTATGAGTATTTTTACCTCTGAACACGAGAGAGATGCATTCGTTCCAGTTGTTTCCCAATCAACACCACATTTGCTAAGTTTCACTACATTTTGAGCAGCCAAGCAATATTTCTTCATAGTTTTGCTTCCATTTGCATTGGACCTATCACCATCTTCAATCAATATACTTGAAACAGAGAGAGGCGGATCCACAAAGGCAGCTAACTCATCAGGGCAGCGTAAAATGTTCCTTAACTCTTCAGATCTTGTGCTCTCCTCTAACCAAGGATTTGGGACACAGTAACCTTTTCCACCGATATATATTTGGTTTCTCTGTGGAATTAGAGTAGGGTAAGATTCCCCATGTCTTTTTCTATCCGTTTCAGCTAATTTATCTCTCCAATCTTTATGACCATGAACCAATGCACCATTCAATGCCACAACAATATCATTTTGTGTCAGATAACCAGACAGTGGAGACACTGGGGAGATGTTTAACACCTGTTCATAATACAAACAGGAAAACAATTGATGGTTGTTAAATATGGCATACTGCATGTAATAAAAAAAAAAGGAATTGTATGATTCTTTAGTACCACAAGTCCTTCAATGTGCTCATAGACTGGATGAAGTAAAGATGGAAGCGACAACATTGCCAACAGACAGACAACACAGAACTGAAGCAGAGGATAGAATTCCCCAATCAAGGAAGGAATATTGATGGAATTACTAGTAAAACAATATATTACAAGAAGAAAATCGTATCTTACCACTGCATTATGCCACACACCAGCACAGTAAACCCGAAGAGCAGACAGACTAGGAGCACTTTTCAACAAATCATAATTAAATGCAACAAAAGCCCCAGGAAACAGAACAGCCAAAAACAAGGCTACATATTCGACTTCAATGCCTAAACTGTTTATTTGAAGCAGCAGTACCTACAGATCAGCAATGAGAATCCAAACACTCATAGGAAATTTAAAAAATGAGGTTCAGTTGCAATAGAAATAAGACAAACAAGCCAGGCACAATATCTACCTATTACTATGCATCACAATAATAAATCATACAGGCAAAACTTTACAGATGAAATATGTACTATACAGACAAAAAAGTAGCAAATTCTTCACAATTTGAGCAATGAAAGAGGAATGAGTTAGGTTTTTTAAAATTGTTAGGACCTCTAGAAAAGTCTGTTGCATTGACACCTACAGCAACATAGCAATAAAACTAAATGCAAGCAAATTGGCTTTTCTCCGACTATTCGTGGTTCCATGCAATAGTTTAGAAAAATGTGGGCTTGAAGCTTCAGCTCCAGAACAGCTGCTAATTAGCATATCTCGCCGCTTATGCATTATCCACCATGCTCGTCGGCCAAGTTGGTGGTAGTTCTGCTCCGTTGGATGATATCCCAGGCACCACCACACCCCTGTTGACCTCACACCACTAAAAAAACCTCAGCATCTTGCTGTGGATGTCACCTCCAATGTCGTCGTTCTCCCTAAGGTCATAGGCAGCTCCATCACCATTGTATAGGTTGTCGGATAGTCCCTACTCGTCTAAATATTCAGCGGGTGGTAAACTTCCCTTGGCAGGTGAAAAGGTTGAGGAAGATAACGGCTATGGCCTGACCTGTACAGATAACAAGGAGGAAACTGTGAACCAGCAGCAACCTCCTATTGAGGAAGACAGACGTGCCATTATCAACGACCTACATCTCTTGACCTTCGCGATCTAGTAGCCTCGTAACCTCATAGATACAGAATTACAGACCACAACGTGGTATAAGGAGTTGTCTAGACAAAACTTTTATTATCTTGACGATTAGAAATACCAAAATACCTCTCCTTGTAAAGGAGAAGAGAGAGATTAGCAGAAAAGATAGGCAACATGGGAGAAAACTAAAAAAAAAGGATAACATAAACAACATAATTTAAAACTCAAGCTGGAGCACAGACGTATTTCATGCCCAACTTGTCCACCATGGCAGTAAATCTTGTTTTTTGACGTGGCCAAGGTATCAGAAAGCGGGAAGCGGGAGGCGTGCGGACAGCACCCTGTAACCGATTAAGCGGTAGGCGGGCAATTTTTGAAAAAGCGGGTGTCTAAATTTTATATATTTTTATACAAAATTACATGTATGTGTATATAAAAAATATATTTCTAAGGAACTTCTATACATATCTAATCAGCAAATCAGTAATTAACTAAGTATTCGTCAATACTTTACCATTAATCAGTATCTCTAATCACTAAAATCAGCAAGCAGATCAGTAATTGTAAATAACAAACTATAAATTATTGATTTAAAGTAATCACTAAAGTAATACTAACCTGTAGTACCAATCATTAATCACTGAAAGCAGCAAGGAAATCAGTAAAACTAATCATGCATTAGAAGTATAATAGAGCAATATGATATTTACTTAGATGCATTATAGCAGAACCCAACTATTACAGCTTACACACAAAGTATGCATTCTAAATTAGGACTAGCTATATCATAGAACATTTAATGTATACAAGTTTCATATATTATAGTCAACACTACTTGGACTATGTAATTAATTAATGTTAGATGCTTACATTAGTATTTTTAAACAAAAGCGGAAAAAAAGCGGGCAAAAAGCAGGAAAAAAGCGGGAAAAAGCAGGTGAGGCGGGCAAAAAGCGGGCGATTATGTTCAAAACGCTTAACCGGGCGCTTAGGGGCTAAATTAGGCGGATGAGGGTCATGGCCGATTAAGCGGCCACTTAAGCGGCCGCTTAAGCGGCCGCCTGGGCCGTTTTTTAATTCACTGGACGTGGCTTTGTGAAAATATCAACAAGCTGGTCTTCGGTCATGATGTTGGGAGTAGACATGCATCTAGACACAATGGACTCTGACAAAGTAACAGTACCTAGATGTGTTTGGTGCGATCATGAAAGGTAGGATTGCTTGCAATGAAGATAGACGCCTTATTTTCACAGTACATAGGAATTGGCTCAGAATTACAAATATCAAATACTTTCAAAAGTCCCTGGCCCAAACTAATACACAGGTATTATGATCCATGGCTCTATAGTAAGCCGTTGCACTTGACCATGCAACAACAGTCTACTTCTTACTTCGCCAGGTAACCAACCAGCATAATCAAAATCAATGTATCCATGATTTTACAATACCCATGCCTCCTATACAGAAGTCCTTTCCCATAAGAGGCTTTTAAGTATTTAAGAATATGGCATACGGCTTCCAAGTGACATTATCAAGATTTGTTAAGAAACTTGCTGACAAGTCCAACAACAGAAGTGATCTCAGCTCTAGTTGCAGTCATAGTTGTCTAGGCGTCTGGGCGGCCCTTCCCACCACCCAAGGGAAGCCTAGGGGGCCTAGCCGTTTCTAGGCTTTCTTAGTATTTGTTAATATTTTACATATATTAAATGATTTTGCATATACATTCAACTATATTCAAATATATACAAACTATGTGGACTTGTATTGGTTATCCCTAAGCTTAAAAAATCATAACTTCACCTACCTCGCACTTGTCATGGACCGAAGCTAGACCTGTTTTGCCTTGATTTGACCTAACATGATCTAAATTTGACCTAGTTTAACTTAGTCCGTCCTAATTTGGACTAAGTCAGACCTATTTTGGCATAACATGGCCTAATTAAACGTAACTTCCCTAGTTTGTCCTACATTGACCTAAATTAGACCTAATTTGGCAAAAACATACCTAATTGCCCCAAATAAGGCATATTTTCCAGAAATCAAACCTATTTCCCCCAAATCAGACGTAATATGCCCAAATTAGATCTGATTTGGCCCAAATATGATCCTTTTCTTCCCTAAAATAATCAAACTTTCTCCAGGTCCGAAGGGATCCAGTGCCCCCCCCCCGACTCTCCGGAATTTCTTCCTCGGAGCCGAGCCAGGAATGGTCGTTAGTGGACAGTTTGATCGGATCCAAACCTATCCATGATAATTTGGTCTTTAAGTGTCTTAATTTAACCCTAAAAGGCCTTAGGCATCCACTTCAGTTATTTGAAAGCCTAGGTGGCCCACCTAAGGCCCAGGGGGACCTAGGCAGAAGCATTGATAACTATGGTTGCAGCCAAGTGAATTACTTCGCCCACCAATCTCCTATATTGCTTGTTATCAGGATAAGCAAGAGAAGAGTCAGCATCCCAATTTGTGTTAATATCAAGAGGAGTACTTATTGATTTAGATCCCAACATGCCAGTTTCCTACAAGAGAACAAGAACACACTTCCCTCGAGATGGATAAGCATCAAAAGAAGAATTGGAAACCTCAATCCTCAGAAAATGGCAAACATTGCCTAGATCTTTAGTAATGAAGTGCTTCCCCAAATAATCCTTAATGGCTTAAATCCTATTGTAATCACTACCAAAGAGTATAATATCATCAACATACACAATCAGAATCACAAGCCTTGTAGTAGCCCTTTTTATGAAGATAGAATGATTAGAATAGGAGCACATAAAATTGAATTGAATAATATTTTCACTCAATTTATCAAACCACACTCTCAGGCTTTATTTCAGACCATACATTGTCTTACGGAGTCTGCAAATCTTCGAATACTCCCTCTGAGTAACAAATCCAAGAGGTTGCTCCATAAAGATCTACTGTAGATCTCCATACAAGAAGGCATTGTTCACATCCCATTGAAACGAAGACCAATCATGATCAACCGCAATAGATATAAGCAAAGAAGCAGAGTTAAGGAGTACAACTGGAGAGAAAGTTTCAAAATAGTCAACCCCATAGGTTTGTGTATACCCCTTGGCCAAAAGACAAAATGGTATTACCTGGTTGATACTCAATAGTTCAGACCCAACGACAACCGATCAGAGAGCAGTGAGTAGCAGGATCAACCAAGTCATGGGTGTGTTGGTCATTTAGGGCATTCATTTCTACTTCCATTATCTATCGCCATCTAGGATGTTGTAGAGTTTGAGATGCAATTTTAGGAATAGAGACTACAAAACGTGCAGAAGTGAAGCAGGCAAGGTTTGTGCCAAGGTTTGCAGTGGAACATAAGTTATTGTAGGATGTAAAGTACAGGAACAAACTCCTTTCCCCAATCCAGTACGAAGATCAAAGTCAAAATATACTTGAGATGAATCTAGATCTGCCGACAAAGAGAGAGAATTAGACAATTGAGGGGACATTGAGAGGGTTGTAACTTTACTTCAGCGTTGATATACCAAGAGGGGGTATGTCTCAATGGGAATAGGTAATGAAATGGCCTTACATGTCTGTACGTAGGGAATTTCGCCAGAAAAAAATTAAATTTCAACAATTATTTCGAATTTCGACGAAATTAGGTAAATTTTGATGAAAAAAGGCCCATTTCGTCCGCATTTCGACGAAATTTCGAGAAACACATCTATTATTTCGAGAAATGGGGTACGATGTCTGCAGATTTTACTATGTGATTCCTTGGGCTTGTTAGGGGCAATCTAAGTTATGTTTCTTCTCTTCCTAGCCTAATTCTACCTCTCTCTCCTATTTCTCTCACTTCTATAAAGATCTACAAAGGAAATATTTAAAAATGTGTCTAGGAGTGATATCTATGACTATGATGACCCACTAACTTTCATTTTTGAGGTCACATGATTTATGTTATAGTGCACAAAATTAGCATCACTATCGAAATTTTTGTATGTATGCTATTATCAATCACACATCCAACTACATGGTTGCCTCCTATAGGCTCTCGTTACAAAAGCACACGACCAAGAACAAAGCTTGAGTTAATCCATTAGTATGCATTTTATCACTTGTAAGCATATGGAGATTAACACTGAGACACATCTATGCTTGTATAAAACAAAATAAACATGAGCCAATATGTTGATAGGTATAATCAACAAAGAGGATGACAACCATCATGGTTCAACTAGATGCATAAACCATAGTTGTTTCATGCTTCCTCAATACTCACTCACATACCACTGCAACATTGTTTATGTATTACGTCCTGCCATCCTACCGAGAGGTCCTACCATCCTAGATCATGCTATGTTTCCATAAATTTGTGTCTTTTAAGTCTATATACTGCGCTTGCAAACTATGATGACTTGATTCATTCATTTCTCCATTCAATTGACCTCAAAATCTCCATCGAAATGCCCATCGAAATTGTTCAGCTTCCTTCACTCACACATGAGGAGCCCAACCCCCTCACATATCCAATATGAAATATTATTGCATATTTTAGTAGATCTACTCTAGTAGATTGTTCTGGTAAAATTTCGATAAATAATTCAATCATTTGGTCGTCGAAATGCCAGGAATGGATCTGTCAAAATTTCCGTCGAAATTTGTCGAAATTTCTGTTTCTGTGGCTACCGAAACGACGTCGAAATCGGACATTTTCTTCCTTGTATCATCATCATCATCATCTAAGCCTCAATCCTAACTATGTTGGGGTCGGCTACATGGATCCTTCGTTTCCATTCAGCTCTATCATGGGTCATATTCTGATTGAGATGTAGAGATTCAAAATCTCTCTTTATAAGCTCATCCCATGTTAATTTAGGTCTTCCTCTTCTTCTATTTATAGTGTTTGGCTCAATAGCATTGCTTCGTATAGGCGCACTAGTAGGTCTGCGTTGCACATGTCCGTACCATCTGAGTCGGCCCTCACGCAACTTGTCCTCAATGCTCGTCACCCCCACTTTATTCCTGATATAGTCATTTCCCAAACGATCTTTTCTTGTCTTCCCACACATCCATCTCAGCATACGCATTTCAGCCACGTTCAACTTGTTGAGACCTTGTTTCTTCACCGCCCAACATTCACTCCCATAGAGCATGGCTGGTCGTATAGCTGTTCTATAAAACTTACTTTTTAACATGAGAGGGATCTTCTGATCGCATAAAACTCCAGTTGCACTCCATTTCAACCATCCTACAGTGATCTGGTGACAAACATCATTTTGGAAATCCCTGTCTATTTGAATAATAGAACCTAAGTAACGAAATTTGTCACATTTTGGTATATCTACTCCGTCCAACTTGGCTCCATCATTCACACTGCGAGATTGGCCGAAATTGCAATGCATATACTCAGTTTTGCTCCTGCTAATCATCAATCCATTTGATTCCAATGCCTTTCTCCAACATTCAACTTTATCACTCAATCCATCTTTTGTTTCGTCAATCAAAACAATATCATTAGCAAATAACATACACCAAGGAATATCATCCTGAACATTCTTTGTTAACTCATCCATAACCAGAACGAATAGATATGGGCTGAGTGTGGATCCTTGGTGTACCCCAACTGTAATAGGAAAAGTTGGTGTCTCTCCTCCAGGAGTCTTGAAACTTGCAGTAGAGCTATCATACATGTCTTTGATCAAGTCAATGTATTGGATAGGCACACCATTTTTCTTCAAAACCATCCATAACACTTCTCTGGGTACTCGATCATAAGCCTTCTCTAGATCGATAAACACCATATGAAGATCTCTTTTGCTTTGTCTATACTTCTCCATAAGCCTCCTTATCAGAAAAATAGCCTCTATTGTTGATCTTCCAGGCATGAAACCAAATTGGTTGTTTGATACCTGCGTTATAGATATTAACCTCTGCTCAATAATCCTCTCCCAAAGCTTCATCGTGTGACTCATCAGCTTGATACCTCTATAGTTTATACAGCTCTGAACGTCACCTTTGTTCTTGTAGATTGGGACTATAATACTATTTCTCCACTCATCCGGCATCTTCTTGGTCTTCATAATCTTGTTAAAGAAATTTGTTAACCATGTAACTCCCTCATCCCCCGTACTCTTCCATACTTCAATGGGAATATTGTCTGGTCCGCATGCCTTTCTCATTTTCATCTTTTTCAAAGCATTCTTGACCTCAAATGGTGAAACTCGTCGTGTGTAAATGATATCTCTTGTACTCATGTCACACGAGTCGCTCACATTATATGCAGTATCTCCATTGAAAAGCTTATGGAAGTAATTTCTCCACTGGTTTTTGGTATCATCGTCCTTCGCCAATACTCTACCATCTTCATTCTGTATGCATTTTACTTGACTCAAGTCTCTTCCTTTCCTTTCTCTTATACGACCATTTTATATATATATATATCCCCTTCTCTAGTGTCCAGCTTCTTATACATATCATCAAAGTATCTAGACCTTGCCTCCCGAACCACCTTTTTAGCTTCTTTCTTTGCTTGCTTGTAACTTTGGAACGTTGCATCATCTCCAGATTTGAGCAAGCTCCTATAGATCTCCCTTTTCAGTTTAATAACTTTTTGTACTTCATCATTCCACCACCAAGTCTCCTTCTGTGGAGGTCCACAACCTTTAGACTCCCCCAAAACCTCTTTGGAAATTTTTGTTATGCAGGAGCTCATTTTATGCCACGTAGTGTTAACATCAGACTCCAATTTCCAAGTTACCTCCTTTATGAGTTTATCATGAAAAGTCAATTTCTTTTCTCCTTTAAGATTCCACCACTTGATCCTGCTATCTTGGTTTTCGTTATGTTTGCCTTTATTGATCTTCATGTTAATAACCAAAACTACCAATCTATGTTGGGTCGTGAGTTCTTCGCCAGGAATCACTTTACAATCCTTGCATATGTTACGATCCACCCGCCTTGTATGGAGGTAATCAATTTGGCTACAGTTGTGCCCACTCATTAAAGTAATCTTATGAGATTCTCTTTTCTTGAAATGGGTGTTTGCCAAAATCATATCATATGCAACTGCAAAATCTAATATCCTCTCTCCTTCTCCGTTCTTGTTGCCATATCCAAAACCACCATGAACTCTCTCAAATCCAGCATTACCACTCCCCACATGGCCATTTAAATCACTCCCAATAATAATCTTCTCCTCGATCGGTATTCCTTGCATCAATTCATCCATGTCATCCCAAAAATCCTTCTTCGCATCCTCGCTAAGGCCAACTTGGGGGGCATAAGCGCTAATAATGTTAAAAATATTTCCCCCAAGAACAACTTTGATAGCTATGATTCTATCACCCATCCTTGTAATCTTGACGACGTCATCCTTCAACATCTTATCAACGATAATACCTACACCATTTCTATGTTTATCAATACCTGTATACCAGATTTTGTATCCTGTGTCTCCAATCTCTCTACAGCGTTCCCCTGTCCACTTGGTTTCCTGCAAGCAAGCTATATTAACTTTTCTTCTCATCATGGTATCCACTATCTCCAAAGACTTCTCTGTCAAAGAGCCAATATTCCAAGATCCAACTCTAAACCTTTTTTGTTGAACTTGCTTCTTTACTTGCCTTCGTCGAAAATGTTGCCCCTGCACATTTTTCACTGCATTTGGGCAATGATGCGGCGGGACTAGCTTCTTTACCCACACCCGTCCAAGATGTGGAAACCCTTGCACATTTTTCACTACATCCAGGCGATGATGCAGCGGGACTAGCTTCTTTACCCACACTCGTCCAAGATGTGGAAACCCTTGTTTATCCTTCCAACACAACCGGGCGTCGTTGTGTCGAAACCCCTTGCATATTTATCACTGCACCCGGGTGTCGGTGCAGCGCGTCGCTAGGTAGGGACGCTCCAACGATATTCTTATAAGGATCCATGTCATAGAAAGAGTGACAGTTTTTATAGGCTGGCTGTCAACCTACCACCAACCCTCCTCCTTTACCCGGGCTTGGGACTGGCTACATTTACACACAAAAATGAAAACATAGGCGGAGTTATTTTCTTCCTTGTATATATGTATATAAATATTAATACTCTTAGGAACTTTTATATATAATCTAAAGATTCTAAACACTCTACCTTACAGTACAAAAACACCCAAATAGTTTATAAGATAACTATAAGACAATAATTATAGCCATAATATAATAAACCAATAGATTTGACATAGATAAAATACCCTACATACATGATTCAGAAATATTTTTGCGTCACATGTTTACATAGTTAAGCAGTAAACAATAGACTAATTATTGGATACCTTTCTAACTTATTGTTATATGTGCATATCATCAATTAGTCATACATTACAGCAGTACAATTAACTAAAGTATGCATTTTAAAATTAGATAATAGTTACATATATTTTACTTGTATAAATTACACTTTACAACAGTACCCTATTATCCCAACTTGCATACAAGTATGCATTCTATTAGAACTAGGCTTATCATAGGATATTTAAGTTTAATATATTATAGGCAGTAATACTTGGGGCCATATAGTTTATATAAAGTTACAGGTGTACAGAAAAATTTACAAAAAACAGACAAAAAATGGCCAAAAAGCGGGAAAAAAGGGCAAAAAAACGGAATAAAGGGATAAAAAGCGGGAAAAAATGGTTGATTAATTACAAAAACGTTAACCGGCGATTTTGGCAAAAATCGAACGGCCTGGGGGTTGGGCCGATTAATCGGCCGTTTAATCAGCCGCTCAGCCCGTTTTACAATTCACTGAAAGTAATAAAACAAAGAAAGCATGAGTAAACTTGCCGATGAGCAAGGACCCCATATATCAGCATGCACCATGTTAAAGAGTATATATTAGCCTATTTAGTTAATAGGTTAATTAGTTAGTGGGTCTTTAATGTGTCGGCCCGTTTAAATTACTTGGGACACAAGTCTCAGGGTTTCTCCCTTGCGCCTATATATAGTTTCTCCCTTGCTCCTATATATAGGACAAGGTTGTACCTCTTTTATCTAATCGAATCAGTTCAATACAATATTATTTCACATGGTATCAGACGGACCCCACGAGACAAGTGTGAGGACCACACCCTACCTAAAAAAAAGGAACAAGTGCAAGCACACAAAAGTGGTTGTACTTGAGGGGGGATGTTAGAATAGTCCCATACCGCTGAGCTCTGGGGAGGTCCTGTGGAATATAAGGTGTGTGGTCCCTTCACCCATTGCCAATTGGTTTTGGGTTGAGAACCACACATTCAAATATGGTATCAGAGTGGTGAATAGTACGGCGGCGATAGTACGTGGTGTGAACAGTAACTCCGGCGTGAACAATACGTTGTGTGAACAGTAACTCCTAAAGAGAGCAACAGAGGCGGTGTCTCCGCCTACGGGCGGCTGCCGCCATCTCCATGGCTTAGGCCGGCCGCCCGCAGGCAGATCCCGACCTCCATGGCTCATCCTCCTCTTTCTTAATTGTATCTTTTCTTTACGTACGTCGACATCATCCTTCCCAGCTATCTCCTGTCTATCCATACATCAACCGCCGCATCACGCAATTGTCAGCTACAAGCAGCATCAATCAGCACCGACGGCCAGGCCAGCAATCGTCATTGGCCGCCCATGCACCGTTGATGACCGCCGGCCCTATGCCTTGTGCTATCAGTGCACGGCTACATGTATCCAGCAGCAAGTAGCCGTCGGCCGCAACCGCCACCAATCCCAGGAGCAGCAATCAGCACCATCGCAATCGCAGTTGTGGCCTCTGCCACTGCATCGCCCTGAAGTCCTCAGCACCAGCCTTCGCCGCCTTACATGGAGAGGCTCCGCACTTGACTCCGCATGCAGCCTCATGGCAAGCAATATCTCCAGGGCCGTACAGGAGACCGGTATCATCTCCTTTGTTGCGACCAAGTGCTACATCAGCCGAGCGACACAATCATCGTCATCTTTCGTGTATGTCCGTTGTTGAGTTGCTGCCTCATTATCTAGCAACCGTATCCCCAACCGACGATCGCACTCTTCAGTCGTCGTCATCATCATCCATGCCCATAGGTCACTGCTCCACGTTGTTGTCCTGTTGCTATTCATCACGCAATCGCCACCCATTATCTCTGTCCATTCAGCCTGCTGTCCTACTGCTATTCACTCCACTATATCACCCCAAAGTGTTCAACCCCAATATCTATTTTTTTTACTACCCCCAACAACTTCTCTCTCAATTGATATATGGTTTGGATTCTTACTCAGACTATCTTTGGCTAATCAGATCCATTTTTAGCCTAATCGGATTTTTCGGGATTAGATCCATTTAATTTTCTACTTCGATCTTACATTGACCCATTTAGCATATTCTCTCCGGTTATCAGTTTCCATTCTCCACATACTACCCATCTCCATATCATAAAATCTTCCCAAATCCACCAAATTCCTTTCCCACCCACCCATATCATGTGTATCCCTTTCCACAGTGCAGGGGGGGTCATATATCCATTTCTCCACACCAAACACTCACTCTCGACGTATTTGGTGTGTCAGGAGGGATAGAGAGGAGAGGAAGAGATGAGAAGAGAGACCATGAGAGAGACTGTGAGAGAATATGTATGAGAGAGTATGAGAAAAGATGATATATGTATTCAGGCTACATATTCCAAGTTATTTCATGGAGCTTCGTTCAGCACATCTGTTCTCCACTTTCAGACAGCATTACCACTCTTGCTGCATTCTTGAGAGACAAATAGGTGCTTCTTCAGACTTCTCAGAAGCTCAGCAATTTTTAGCCTGCCAAGTCTACACTTGCAAGGTTGATTCATCCAGTTTTATCGTCATCCAGCTATTTTTTATCACGTCTTCTTCAAGCTGCATTTGTTGTATTAGCATCGCCTTCCACTGATCTTCTTGGGACTTTCCTTGATAGATGATATCCCCTTTCCTGTCAAGCCCCCAAGGTTCACGCGACAGAGTAATGGTACCTGCATCGTATCACCAGCATATCGTCCATTCGTGTTTGTGCCACGTTATGCACGTCTTCCCAGACAATTTGAAGATTCCGCAACTGCTACATCAACATTGTGTATCCGCGTTCGTGCCACGTTAAGTACGTATACCAGTGAAGTTGTCGTAGTCGTGGTATTGATGATCGTCTGCTCCAAGTGGCGAATTACTGATGCAGTATTCAGGTTCCATTTAAGATGTTCTTCATTCCAGATGCACTCCAAAAGACCTTCATCAAAGCTCGAGGATCTCCAACCTGCAAAATACAATTTCAAAGAAAAGAGGCGCCATCGTATGATTCAGGGGGTATTGATTCAGGGGGAGTATCAATCTTTTGTATGGGGAGTGATATTTATCTTTTATCATTTCTATCTTTTCTTTTATCGAGTCCTGTAACTCCAAGCTTGGACATGTGTTTCACCCATGATCCAACTTGAGGGGGAGTGTTAAAGAGTATATATTAGCCTATTTAGTTAATAGGTTAATTAGTTAGTGGGCCTTTAGTGTCTCGACCCATTTAGATTACTTGGGACACAAGTCTCAAGGTTTCTCCCTTGCTCCTATATATAGGGTTGTACCTCTTTTATCTAATCGAATCAGTTCAATACAATATTATTTCACACACCACATCAAATGAAGAAATAGAAACAATTGTCTTTTTACTAAGGAAAAACAGTACAAGTTTGTTTGCCAAGTTGGCATGCCTCACATTGAAAAATGGATACATAACCAGAAGGGAGTAAGTCTTAAAATTTGTAAATTATAGATGCGGGGGTTGGTAATGCCATAGTAATACTGACACAACCTAAGATAGCAGTGCAGGAGTAGCAGCATGCGGTGTATGCAAGTAATATAATCAATTTGGTCCCTCACGGCCCGAACTAATCCTCATCTTCATGCAGAGATCCTAAAAGACACAATTGTAAGGGTCAAAAGTAATCAAGCACCGAAAATTTTTAGAGATCTTGCCAACATATAGTAAAGTTAAGGGAAAGTTAGGGATATAAGAGCAGATTTTAGCAGTAGGTTTGTAGATGTTGAATGTCCCCAATGTCATGCATTGGAGATCGAGAACCGACAGCAACCATGATAGGAGTGACAGTAGTTTTAGTAAGATCGGAAGATAAAGACGAATTCCTAGAGATATGTGACGAGGCACCAGAATTTATATCCATCTATGAACCAAATGCAATAGGAGAAGCAATAAAGGCAGAACCTCCATCTGCGCAAGCCACAACAGTTTGGGCAAGAAGATGTGGATGAAACATCTTTTCTAACTTGGATAAAGCCAGTCAACCGAAGGGGTAGGTGGGGAAATTGGGTCAGAATGAGCACCCACAGTAATTACCTTATTACTCCATGTAGGTTCACCATGCTTAGCCCAACATCACCCCTTAGTATGATTGTTGCGCTTGCAAAAATTAGTGTCTTTGTTCTGGACCAGTTTGTTTTCATTTATGTCCAGAGCCCCCCTAAGAGAGTGAGCACAACCTTGGCCGCAGCCACGACCACGTCCACGCTCTCCTGAGCGAGCAGCAAGAGCAGAAGCATCTAGAGACGCAGAAGGAAGGAAGACCACAAAAGGAATATGTTGAACCCATTTTAGGACATTGGGAAGGTTTGAAAGAGGATTACTCTAGAGAATATGATCAATGACACCAGAGAATGATGGCGGTATACCAGCAAGGAATTGAACCTTAGTTATCAAGCGCCTAAGCTTAAGCCATGTCGCCTCAAACTGGGCGCCCACCTTTCCGACCTAAGTGTCCACCTAAGGCGTTTTAGGCCCAAACTAAGCCACTTCAAGGCTAATTTAGCATATATTGGGTCTGTATTTGATCAAATTGAGTCATTTTATGGTTGAAATGGGTCTAATTTATCCCAAATGAGATCAAATTAGGGTAAATTAGGTCTGATTTGGGGGAAACAGGTTTGATTTGGGGAAAATAGGTCTAATTTGGGGGAATTAGGTCCAATTTGGCCATGTAAGGTCTCATTTAGATCAATCTAGGGAAAATTAGGTCTAGTTAGGTTTGATAGGTCATGTTATGCTTATGCAAAATTAGGCTTGATTTTGGGCCAAGTTACGTAAAATTTAAGCATATTAGGTCTGATTTGGGGAAACAAGTCTGATTTGGAGGTAATGGGTCTGCTTTGGTGAGATTAGGTCTGATTTGGCCAAATTAGATCTTGTTTAGATTAATATAGGGAAAATTTAGGGAAGTTAGGTCTGATTGGTTCATAATATGCAAAATTAGGTTTGAATTAGGCCAAATCAAGTCAAATTTGGGCACCTTACCTAATTTGAGGAAAACATGTTTGATTTGGTGGAATTTGTTTTAACTTTGGATGATTAGGTATGATTTGGCCAAATTTTGTCTCATTTATGTCAATATATGAAAGTTTTAGAGAAGTTGGTATAAATAGGTCACGTTATGCAAAATTAGGTCTGGTTTAGGCCAAATTAGGGTAAACTAGGTCAAATTATGAATCAAATGAGTTCAAATTAGGGCCAATCAGTTCTAGTTTAGGTCATGTTAGGTGCAATTTAACCTAAATTCTATGTAATACTATGTAATAATGTCATTATTTAATATTTATATATATAAACATGAATGTAAATGTAAAAAAATCAAAATTTTAAAAAACACCCTAAACGCCTAGGCACCCGCCTAGGTGCCCCCTCGGGAATGCCTAGCGCCTGGCCGTCTTAACAACCATGAATTGAACAAGTTGCAACTCATTGTGTTGATATTAGATCTCAGTATTATCAACAGTAAGAGGATAATAGAATTCAATTTCTTCCCAAAGAGCAAAACACTGATCATAGTAATCTTCCATAGAAGAGTCGTAGAAATTCTTTCTTAGCCGGATTCTTGAAGATTTCAAGGACCTTTGGACTTTTTCGGTGCGGGTAGAAATGTGAGAGGTGATCCCACGCTTTAGCAGTTCTCAGGTGGAGAAGGGATTAGCTAATCTTAGCATTATTGATCATCTAGGTCATAAAACCAGAACTATGATTGACCAATAGATCATAGGTCTAATTGGCTTTGTCATCAACACTATCAACAAGGGGTCGTCGTAACAAGTTGGGAATAATTCCCTTGTGCATTCTCATATAGCTCAAACAAGGCGGCCTAGGTGTAGTAGTAAGACCGATCAAGTTTGACGGTCGCAACACATAAGGATGGAAGGCGCCAGGAGCAGCCGTGAGTGCAAACAAATAGGAACCGAGAAAACATGTATAGCTATACACGACAGCAACACAAGTCAACAGCAACAGAAGTCAGCAAAGCAGGAAGCAACGATAACAGCACATACAGGAATCAGTGCAGCATTGTAGAACCCATAATATGGGCATCAATAAAAAAGGCCTAAGTCACAATCTCAAACTATAGAATCATGTGAGGTAGAGGGGGACGAGCCCCCTAAGCAGAACGAGGAAAAAGAACAAGGTCAAAAGGAAAAAGTTATAGAAAGAGATGGTAAGGGGCTAAGTGGTTAAGTTACGATGGTTTTTAGAAAGAGATGACGACAGAATGTGTTGACATTAGGTAGGAAGAAAATGTTATGGCTGAAAGGAGAGTTCATGTGACAGTGAAGGAGGTAGGATCATGGCTCAGGGAGTTAAGAGCACCGTGAAATGGGAGAAGGTAAACGGAAGATGGGTAGGGAGACAGCAATGAGGGCAAGGTGGAACAGGGAGAAGGTGACTGGAGTTCATGTGGGGTGGGGTTTCATACGGGGTAATGCGGGGAGGGGGTCATGTGGGGTCACACGGGGTGAGAGGAAATAGGGAGAGCCATGGGCGCAAAAATACTAGCAACAGAACATGGGCCCTAAATGTCAGCATGCACAATATCAAATGATTCTTTTGAGCTAATACAATTTTTCTTAGTAAAAATAGATCGAGTTTGTTTCCCTAACTGGCATGTCTCACAATGATAAATTGTTTCAGAAATGTCAGGTAATGAATGCTTCAATTTTGCTGGTGAAGGGTGCCCCAATCGATAGTGCCACTGAATGTCGGTCACAGAAGTAGTCAGATAAGCCTTCGTCTTTGGTGCATCCAAACAGTAGAGTCTATCTGGTCCCTCATGGCCCGAACCAATCTTCATCCTCGTGCGCAGATCCTGAAAGATAACACCATCATGGTCAAAAGTAATTGAGCATTGTAGGCTCTTAATAATTCTACTCACAGATAACAAGTTGATAGGGAATTTATGAACAAACTAGTGCCGAGTTCAAAATAAGACGGCCAACAGTATAGATATTCCCTATTCCAGAAATAGGTGTTTGAGAACCATCGGCTAATGTAACAGGCACAATAGCAACAGTTTTATGCAAGGTAGAAAATAAAGAGCGATTTCCGGTAATATGAGAAGTGGCACCAGAGTCGATAACCCAATTATTTTTACCAAACTGTGCTAGAGGATCAGATTGTGTCAGAAGAGCGAAACCGCCAGTAGTGGAAGTCTCAGCAGAAGACGCCAGGCGGGCTTGGAGCAATTTCTCAACTTTAGATCGGAGTCAATCAACAAATGGCGAGGCGATTTAGAAGCAGAAATGTCAGGCTGGCCTAAAGAAACCTGATTCGCCCAAGTAGGTTTGTCGTGCTTGATCCAGCAGCGGTCTTCAGTATGATTATTGCGCTTGCAAAAGTTACAGTAACGTGGTTCAGTAGAGGAGTCAGAACCAGGGGAGTACGAACCACGACCAACACCTGGAGTTGAGCGGCCTCGACAACGACCGCAGCCACATCCAGGGAAGGTATCACCAGAACGAACAACAAGAGCAGCACTGTCACAAAGTTCAGGAGTTGCGTGAGAGACAGAAGGCAAGCGTTGTACGCGTTTCAGAACATCGCAGAAGGTAGGCAACAGATCACTTGAGAGAATCTGATCAACTACACCCGCAAAGGAGGGTGGTAGGCCAGCTAGGAATTGAACGAATTGTAGTTCATTCCGTTGTCTTTGTGCTTCCTTAATATCAGAGGATAGTGGATGATAAACCTCAAACTCATCCCAGAGGGCACAACACTGATTGTAGTAATCTTCAATAGCATCTGAGGTAGAATACTCCTTGGCCAGGTGTTTGAATATATCAAACACCTTCTTGGGATTTTGTTGATGAGAATAGATGTGGGAGAGTTGATCCTTACATATCCTTGGTCGTGCGCAGGCGCAGAAGGGATTGGCTAATTTTGGGTTCAGCATTGTTGACCATCTAGGTCATAACCCCAGAGTCGTCCTTGGACCACAAGTCATCTGCCTGTTTAGTCTTGTCATCAGCATTAGCAGTTGGTTCCGTCGAACCTATAGTAGTAAGATGGGAGTAGCGCCCCTGAGCTTTGACATAGAGTTCAAAGGAAGTTGCCCACGTGTGATAGTTGGAGCCGTCCAACTTGGTAGTCGTCACGCATAGATTGCGAAGCTGATCTGAGGACGCCATGGGAGGTCACAAAATGCAGGACGACAAGGCAAACAGGAGTGGCAGGCCGGAGCAAGAATCACGTAGTAGTCAGCAGACGGATTAGTGGGCATGTAGCAGTAGCAGGCACATAGTAGATGAACGCAGCAAAAACCCAACTCAGGGGCAGATCTAAAAACACCCGTGCACAGACAGAAGATAGCAGAAGAAGATTCGATGCATCAGATCAGATCCCAAAAACCCACGATTGGGCAGCAGTAGATATAGGGGACCTACGCCAACATGGAGGAAAAACTTACTCCATCAGGCGTAGGCAGAGAAAAAACGAGAGTCGGTTACGCCTTCAATATGTTATAACTAGAAAGTTACCGAAGAGTACCGAGGTGAGCCAGAATAGAAAAGAGTGGTGGTGGTGGCTAGACGGAGGAAAGGATGGTGGGTGAAAGAGAAAAGGAAGCAGTGAAGGGGAAAGAGGATGGAAGGGAGAGAGAGGACAGCAGCAGGTGGTGGCATGGAGGGAAGGAGATGGGGACAGTGGGGAGTGGGAGGGGGGTTGGTGGTGGCTGTAGGAGAGGGAGGGGCAGGTGGCGGTTGTGGGAGAGGGAGGGGCAGTGGATGTGGGAAGGGAGGGAGGTGGAGGCGGCATGAGGGGATGGAGTGGGTGGAGGTGGCGGGCGAGGCTGTGGGTTCAGGGTGCAGCGGCAGGTGGTGGCGGCGGAGTGGGGGAAGAAGAAGGGAGGGAGGAGAAAGAGAGGGTCGCGGCTAGGGTTTAAGGATGCATAGGTGGTGGGTTGAGATGGGAGGGTCTCAAGATGGATCACACTCTGATACCATCTAAAATCTAAAAGATGGTTTGTATTAGATGGGTAAAACCAATTACATGAGACTCTCTTATATAGGAGAGAGTAAGAATAATCTAGAAACAAGAATATTCTAGAAAAAGGAAAAATGCTAATAGGCTAATAAACAAAGGCCCATAACACAATAATAAAGGCAAAATAAAACCAGGATAATATATTTACTAATACTTGTAAACACATAATGGATGTCACCTGCGGCAACGGGAACACCCGCGAAGGAGCATCCACTTCAACCAGACAATCGGGTATGATATTTCCAGGGAATGAAAAATAATGGATGGTCGGGTGGTGGGTGGTGAGTATTGGATGATGGATGTCTGCAATTAGCCATCCCTAGTTGCATAACAAATGTTAAACATATATTTATCTAAGTATATAATGAATTAAATCGGGAGCTACAACTAAATATCAAGACATATACCAAGTATATGATGATTACATCTTTTTGAAGGAATTGTTTTAATGAAAATGACGGCCAGGATTTTTTTGAGATATTATTCACTATTTTCTAGAAAAAAATATGTTACGTTTCATTTCGCAATAGAGTGAACCAAGTCATTAGTTGATAACTGAAGGACAAGCTTTTTGAGAAAAAATCAGTAGAGGATATCAATTATATATAACAGAGACCTTGCAGCTGCAAGAACATGCCCCAACTCATGAACAAAAATGGCTGCCAATGCTGAGAAAAGCACAACTCCAACGTCCATTAGTGACAAATGCAAACTAGAGTACTGCAAGGACATTACAAAGGGAGTAAGGAAACAATTCAGTTGGTGTTCAAAGTGAACAATATTAAAAAGATCCAACTCTGTACTAACCAGCTCAAGGCCAAACAACCAGTTCAGTGAGATAGGATAATGTGCAGCATTTGACCTGTTATAATAAGTAGAAGAAGCAGTGTCCCAAAGGAGAACCTATCAATCAACAGAAAATAAAATGGAAAAAGATTACAAAACCAAACAGAAACTTATAGCTTAAAGCCTGACATCAACACTTAAAGAGTTTGTATATTACACATGCTATTAAATTGAAGGAAAAAAGGCACAGAGATTACAGCTCAAAAGTCTAGTATGCACTCATATAGCATTACTACATGGTATATGAATATATGCTAATAAATATGAAGAGAAAACAACAAAAGAAAATCAAATTTTTAATGCTAACTGAATAGCATATTTTCTTGAAATTATTACTTTGAATTAACCAAAAATTAGAGGTAGGAAATCAACTGATACAGTGGCAGTATCCTCATCAAATCACTGTGCTCTGTGATGCCCGAATAGGAAATGCCTTCAACAGGCAATATGGTCCATTTAAGAAAAGACGGGCAC
Organism: Alisma plantago-aquatica; assembly: GCA_963693085.1. Taxonomy (NCBI): domain Eukaryota; kingdom Viridiplantae; phylum Streptophyta; class Magnoliopsida; order Alismatales; family Alismataceae; genus Alisma; species Alisma plantago-aquatica. Next base: position 1,267,606,703 of record OY856410.1, read on the forward strand.
CATTTCAAGAATCAAGAGTAGTTGATCCATATACACATGCTGATCTTAGAGGTGGATAGCATATCATACTGTTCATATTGACCGGATATAGGATTTTGATGTAGATGTGTGTGTGTGTGTGTGTGTGTGTGTGTGTGTGTCAACAAGATCCACATATAGAGAAACTATCTACATTGCAACCATACTTGTTTAGGGAACGGTGCTAGTACGTCCAGACAAGGTTGCTTGATGTCTAGCCTGTTAATGGTTTGTTTCAGACCAGATTTTGCTAGTAGCCTAGTACATCCAGACTAGTTTCCTTGATACCTGACAAAATAATGGTTTTCTTCAAACCAGATTTTCTTTCACAAACATACATGTATGGTTAACACAAGTATTTCTCACTTAAATATAAATATGACACAAATATATGCGAGGTGAGGAAGTGTGTACCAGCCATTCAAATGGCACGTGTAGAATTTGTTGACTAAATCCAACCATAACATAGTCTAGAATCTCTAGATTACGTGTGTTTTGAAAATTCAATTGCATCTCATGCATATAATAAGATATAACCAAAAACCATTTAATGGTCTTTGTAACTTTTGCAACTTACCATTGTAACTTTATATACATCTTGTAAGAGATGGTTCACAAATGATCGATTTGACAAATTTTTTAAACATATATAATCTTATAGACATTAAATCTGTATGGTTGGATAATGTATTCAAGAATTGCAGAAATGATAAATCCAAAATGAGTACATAACTACATATAGCTAAAATGTAATCAAGTACACAGTTCCTTTTGCATACATAGGTACATGTGTAAATATATACACACAAATATATACACATATATCAGATAAATGTAATCAGGCACACATTTCAGGCTAGAATACACTCGACAGATTGCACCGTACACTCAAGTGGTGTTTACATATCAAGACCAATTATTAGGGGAATCCAACCCATTGAAATTCGTTATTATCATAATAATAGGCTGCCTGCAAAATTTGAGTTAATTTGGATGTTTATAAGTCACTCAACCAAGGCCAACAAAATCAATGCACGAAACTAATTTCAAGTGCATCATTTTTGTAGTCTTTAGAACGATGACCTATAACTGTCCAAGTGATCTCAAATTTTATATTTAGTCTATTCATGAGGTATTTAAGAAGATCAATGGTTTAGATTTTGAAAAAAATGTGGTTTTATGGAAAATGACTTGAGTGTATTGCGTCTCCTTTAAACTCGAGTGTATTCTAGCCTGACTCTATATATGTATACATACATATATATATATGTATACATACATATATATATGTATACATACATATATATATATATATATATATATATATATATCCAACAAGGAGTGCTTCAAGTGGTCAAGCACGGTGTCCCCTAACAAAGGGACTCGGGTTCGAATCCCAGTTGCCGCCTAGTCTATTCATGAGGTATTTAAGAAGATCAATGGTTTAGATTTTGAAAAAAAATGTGGTTTTATGGAAAATGACTTGAGTGTATTGCGTCTCCTTTAAACTCGAGTGTATTCTAGCCTGACTCTATATATGTATACATACATATATATGTATACATACATATATATATATATGTATACATATATATATGTATATATATGCATATATATATATATCCAACAAGGAGTGGTTCAAGTGGTCAAGCACTGTGTCCCCTAACAAAGGGACCCGGGTTCGAATCCCAGTTGCCGCCTTGATTTACCACCCTCTCGGGCGTTCGACCTCCGCCACGGGCGTGGGAGAGGGGGGGAGAAATCTTTCTCTCTTAATCCCACATATATATATATCTACATACAATGCACATCAACTGCTTGTCAAGAACCAATTGTAGGAGGTAGGTATACCTTCCCTACTGCTACCACCCACAACTCCGGTAGACTCCGAAGGAAAGCAACTGTGTTCGTCATCAGCTATGCCGCTCCTTGTAGTGGGATAGACATGTGTCTTGTAGAGAGAAGGGTGGACATGTATCTTTGTAGACAATTTAAATTTTGTGATCTTAGAAAATACAAGTTTAATTTTGAAATTGAAAGCATGGATCTTCATTGTATATTTTATTTATTATGTCCATCATTATCATCTATGCCTCAATCCCAACCATGTTGGGGTCGGCTACATGGATCCTTCTTTTCCAATCAGCTCTATGATGGTTCATATTATCAAGATGTAGAGATTTAAAATCTATCTAAGTCGTTCCCATTATAGTTTAGGCATGCCTCTCCTTTTATTTGTAATCGACTCTTACTCCATATAGGCATGTTAGTCGGTCTGCATTGCACATGTCCATGCCATCTCAGTCGATATCCGTGCAGCTTGTCCTCAATGCTCGCCATCCCCATTGTTTATGATATAGTCATTTCTCAAGCGATCTTTTCTTGTCTTTCCACATCCATCACAACATACGCATTTCGACCACATTCATCTTTTTGAGACTTTGTTTCTTCATCGTCCAACATTCACTCACATATAGCATTGTTGTATCGTGTGAATGTTGTGCACGTTAACATCCATCAATTGGTGCTTATAATAAATTGTATAACTCAAAGATCAAACGTTACAACAAATTTCTACTAGACATAGATTACGATTTCCAACAAAAATCCTAAATCCAAGGGGTGGTGTACGAAATGGGTGGTTTGCATAAAAGTTAAATTTCAATCGAAATTATAACTTATTGGTCATCAAATTGATACAAACTTTGTTGAAAATTCATCTAATTTAGAAAAAGTTTGACCTATCGAAACAAGGTCTTTGTGGTTATTGGGCTACATTTTTCTATGATTTTGGGGAAAAAAATGTATCTGTTGCTACACTTAGTACTACAACTTATTGGGTTTTTCCAGTCATCGTTAGTTAAATTGTTGTGCTTATTTTAGGAATCTTACGATGCATGTGTGTGTGGGCGAACGTGTGCGCGTTTGCGCACGCACACACATACATATACTGACATGAACAATGTGCATGTTTGTTGTTATTTCTCAAGTTACCAATCCACCTCAAGTCAAGCGTATGTAATTTTTTTGGAACCTTAAGAAAATATAAAAGGTTTAAAGCCATGCAAAGGAGCAGAAGCCTTATCATCATGATACTTGGTATGTGGTATGGCAAGAAAGAAACCATGTGTTGGTTGCGTTTAGGCAACTCGATGGATGTATATGTGTATAGCGTGAAAACAATAATTATATTTGTATTATAGGCTTTCATAAGTTCATTGAAGTTATAATCATAATAGGCCACCTTTTGCTCTGATAAATACATAAATGCATGCATACGGTTGTTGAGCGGTGAAGTTTGTTGAGTTTCTTATATTTATAGTGTGAAAATTGTAGTTGTGTCTATAATATAGATTCTAGCAACTTCATTGAGGTTTCAAACATGGCATATCACGTGTTGTTTTCATACATGCATACATGCACCAAGTCAGTGAGGAGTAACTTAGTGGATGTGAGCATAGTCACAAAATCGGTATTCGAGATACGTTCGGTTGAGTTGAAAAAATTGAAATTCGGCAATTATGCGGGAAATTCGGATAAAAATCGGTCAACGTACGGTAAAAGTACAATCAACTATCGAGAAAAGTCGGAAAAAAATCAGAAGATATATACATGTATTGCGTGTGTGTGTGTGTGTATATATATATATATTGTCAGGCTAGAATACACTCGAGTGTATTCGGAGCAGAATACACTCAATTAGTTTTTCATGATGCAATATTTTTTTCAAAAATATAATCCGTTGATCTTCTTAATCATCTTGTGAATAACTCATGTAAAAAAATTGAGCACATTTGGATATTCATAGGTCATGTTATAAAGAACGCAAAAATTATGCATTTCAAATTAGTTTCGTGCGTTGATTTTGTTGCCCTCGGATTAGTGACTTACACTCATCCAAATGGGCTCAAAATTTGTATGTAGCCTAATTATAGTATGACAATGAAGATCAATGGTTTACATCTTGTAAAAAATAGTCTTCATATGCAAACACACTTGAGTGTATCCATGCGATCTGTACACACGAGTGTATTCTAGCCTGACTCTATATATATATATATATATATATATATATATATATATGCACATATAAATATACATATATATTGCATACATATATCCATAACTATTACTTACATATACATACATATATTACATACATACACACATATATGCATGTACAAATACACACTTATAAATGCACTCAAAGTCTCAAACTAAGTTGGAGTTTTAATCAGTATAATAGGGGAAAAGAACGTATAAAACGCGAAAAAACCATTAAACATGATTAGTTCGTGAATAATACGGGAATAAAACGTAATATTCGGGAATTGAGATTTATTCGGAAGTTTCATACGTCTAGGGAAAAATTCGCGTTTTAAACACGACTTTTTCAAAAAATCGGAGTATATTGTGACTATGGATAGGAGTCGAGTCCATCGTAGAGGTGGCTCACCTCCCCTTTTTTAAGCATAAAAATACCCCTCGAAATCATATCCCTACTGCACACATCCGAGCCTCTATATAGTTTGTGGGATAGTAGGGGAGTAAACCCATGCTTTTGATTGGTTGATCCTATACATGTCGATGTCGGCGAAGGGTGGCTCGATGGATAGGAGTAGGGTCCAGTGTAGAAATGAGCCAAGTCGAACATAGAAAATGCCCAGGTTTTAGTTCATGGGTAATAAACACACCTCCATTCACCTCTTGCCTAGTCACCATTCTTTTGAGTAGTTTATGGGACAACAATGGAATCACTCCATATTGTTGATGCTATAAAAACACAAATACTACAATGTAGCAACTTAGTCATCAAGGTGCGCACCTAAGTGCCGCCTAGGCGCCCTAGGCGCTAAGCAAGAAGTCTCAAACTAGGCACCCAGCCAATTAAGTGTATTAAGTGGGCGTCTAAGGCCTATTAAGCCATCTAAAGGCTAAATTAGCATGAATTGAGTGTGAATTTGGTCAAAGTAGATCACCTCAATTCATTTTATGGTTGAAACAGGTCTGATTTAGGCCAAACCAAGTCAATTTTTTTGGAAAGTTTGATTTTGGGGAAATACGTTCAATTTGGGGGAATTAGGCCTTCGGCCAAAATGGGTCTCATTTAGGTATATATTAAGGGTAAATTAGGGAAAATTAACGTCTACAAAGTTTATGCAATGCAAAATTAGGTTAGATATAGGTCAAATTAGGTCGTATTAGGTCCAATTTAGATCAAGATAGGTCAAATTAGGGCCAATCAGGTCGACTCAGATCATGTTAAGTGATCTAGGCCAAATATGTATTATATGTCCTGCTGCTATGTCCATGTTTCTTATTTCAGAGGTTAAAATTCAGATATGTCCTACACCTCCTGCTCCCACATCTATAGTACTACTACTACTATTTGCATATGTTCTTCTTTTCCTGACTTCCTCTTGCTCCTACATCCCGAACAACTACTGCTCTTTGCATTTCTGCAATATAATTTCTTGATCTCTTGATCTCTTCTTCCTCCCCCTAAGTCTCCTTTCACACCTCCTGAACTGCTGTTTTTAATTTTGTTTTTCTAACTTTGTCTTCCTAATTCACGTTTCTCCTGTTGTTGTATATTATTACTTTTCTGACTCACGACATTTGCATTATCCTGTTTTCTTTCTCCTTCAATTCCAAATTATTTTCCTCCTACTGTTGTTTCTTTTTTCTTCCTCTTAATTCTCCTCTTGATCCTCCAAACAGTTATCAATGCAAGCCAGGCATATAAAACAATTTAACAAACATATATTTATCAAAATAGTATGTAGTATCATATGTATGAATATACAAAATATGTAACTGAAAAAATAAAAAATAATAAAAACGCCCAGAAAAGCCTAGGCGCCCATGGAATGGGACTTACTGCCTAGCCGTCTCGACAAGTACGTATAGAAAAGTGACAAGCAAATCATCATAAGAGCCTGACAGCCGTTCAAAAAATTGATTCTAGTGAATAGATTTTTGTAATCCAGCTATATGGTATAAATTTTATCATAAATTTTCTTACCTAGAAATTTTAATATCATTATAATTTTAATTTGTACATTATGTGTAGCAATGGAAAACTTTTCAACACATCGAAGCATATATATATCAAGCTGAATGGTGGATGCAAAACATGTAAATTGTATAGATGGACAAGCAAATATTTAAGTGTATATATAAAGCTTTGAATACGTTTAGCTAGTTCACTTCATCCATAAATAGGCAAACAAATAGGTCTTCAAGGTTGATATTTACTGTGCCATCATTATTGATATGAAAATTTTGTGTTAGTCTTAACACTAACCTTGATTTTTTAGGTGCAAACGTCATGTGTATCCCTAATTGAATCATCTATCGAACTAACAAACCTTTGTTCTTAAGAGAAACCAAAAAACTTGTGGTTCTTGATTAAGCATACTCAATATCAATGAATCCTTAAAGATCTACTCTCTTATTTATCCTCTTCATTATCCTCCTCATTACAAAAAAAACTCTCTTTTTTATGACATATGAGCAAATAAGCAACCATTGTAATATGTCCCCTTAGCATAAAATAAAAGCCAAATTTGATTATCAAATATTTTCATTGCAAGTCCAAATCTATATTCAATAATCCTTTCGTGAAGTTCATAGTGTGACTTACAAAACAATAAAATTATAGTTAGTTAGTGGGGCAAAAAATGTGTTTCTCAATGCAATCGGAATCAAATAACCATAAATGTCTTTAGGCCCTTTACGAAAATATTGCATCCAATATGTACATTGTTTTTGTCATTAAATTTTAATATTTTAAAATATTGTGTTAAAACACATCAAATGAAGAAATGAGCACATGTAAATTAATTCAAGTGTTGACAACTCCATCTAGGCATGGTTCAGGAATTCTCGTCATCTAGTCTAAGGTGGTCAGAGCAACCCAAAAGAACGATGCTCAATATGTTAGTAGTAGATGGTAAAACATCATCAAACATGCAGATTGATTATTACCAAGGTTACACCAATCAAAGATAGAACTCCAAAGCCAACTCCGATTGTAAACCAATTTTGGAAAAACCTACAAGAAATAGAAAATATATCAATAGTGAAAGAGATGTACAACAAGCATTGACATTAGTGGGCATGATCACTTAAATAAATCAAGAAATCTCTTTGTTGGGCAAGGTAAGGCAAATATGGAAACAGTCACAGGGCACAAAGTAACTTTTGAAAGAAAATAGAGATGTATACTACAGATAATTTAAAGGTACCATATTTAATGTAAGGGCAATATGAAAACAAGATCATACAGCGCAAAAGAACTTAATGAAAGAACGGAGACACTTTTACTAGGAAAAAAATTGAGGCAACATAGCAAAATAAATGTGATTCTATTAGATATAGCAACTTTATCCAGAGTACATGAACCAGACAAGCTTATATAAGAGCATATATCATACACATCTTAGTACTAAACTTCCAACCATGGTGCAGGACTTCGACTTCGTGTCGACTTCGCCAGGTGTGGAAGTGTGGAAGTGGAAGTTTGTGGAAACTTCGAGGAAGTTTAGACGCAAACTTCGACAAACTTCGATGCCGATTTTTGAAGAAAATGATGTGAATTTGAAGGAAACTTCGATTGAAAACTTCTAATTATGTTATACCTCTCTCTTATAATTGCTAATTTAACAAAAATACACGATTCATGAGTCTTTAGCCCTAAGTAGGTTGATAATATGATGTGTGCCTGCAATGGTCAAGCATGCAATACACATACTAATACAGTTCAAGTGTTGAACATATGTATTATATACAAATATACAACCAAATAGGAAAGAGTGGCAACAACAAACATAGGAGTTGATATTAGAAGTTGTGAAGAGGGTTGGAGGCAACACTTATGTATTATATGGCCATTAGTGCACTAGTTAGAATTAATGTTCTGGGTCGTCTCAATTTCGCCCCAACTTTGCCAACTTCGAGGAAACTTCGACAACTTCGGAGAAGTTGAGACGAAAATACATACAAAAAAACCAACTTCGACGAAATCAGGGAAACTTCGCCCCGAAGTTTAGACGAAGCCGAAGTATTGAGGATTCGACTTCGCCTAGGCTCGAAGTTCGAAGTTTCGGCGAAATTTCGCCCAACTTCGCCGAAGTTTTGTTCCATGCTTCCAACTATTCAATGACTGTAGCATGGCAAGAACTTAATAAGAAGGATTTCACAACCTTAGAAGCCATTAACATATGCACAAAATGAAGCTGGAAAGAAGAAAAAAATCTATGCATAATTGTCAAAGTATGCTTAGGCATCAAAAATCTACAAGGGGGAGTGCCTAAGATTGTGTCTTAACTTATACCAGATTATGTCTTTTTGATAAGTCCCGGATTTTACTTTTGGCCATTAATGTCCCCTTTTTGGGTTCTAATGGTCAATTTAGTGATGTAGTTTATGTTCAGATGTCTACAACCCTTTTCATTTAGATAATAGTTTTAGTGTGCATTTTTAGGTTTGTATTGGCATGCACCTTCAATCTAGTATCTTCTTTCAAAAGTATACCATTATTAGGCTTTGATTGTAATGGAAAGACAATTATGTCGCCATGCAAGCCCCTATTATATATTATGGGAGCCTCAGATACTAAGATTATCAAAGTGAAGCCAAGATCAAGAACCAAACAAGTCAATCTGGATAAGAAGGGTTTTTGTTAGTCTCAATAGGTTTTGTGTTCACAAAATTGATGTCATGATACAGATTAGGTTGATTACTCATCAATTAATTTAAATATGGAGTTGTATAGGTAAATACCTAGCAATTTATATATTCTTTGACCTTCTGTAAAGATTATATAGTTTAGAATTATTAATACAATACTATTAAGTGTTCGTTGTTTTATATTTCATGTTGTAATTAACAAATTATATAGTTCAAAATTATTGATACAATATTATTAAGTATTCATTGTTTTATGTTTCATCATGTAACAAGTGGAGAAAGAGTAGGAGATTTTAGAATTTATGTCCAGTTCCTTTCAATTTACCAATTACAAAATGGGTCAATTGTGGGTCAAGCTCAAGCACTTGGCCGTTAACATAGGTTCAGAATGTGTCATCGTTTAATTTAGAGCTTCAGAATGTGTTGTCACCTCTACTAGTATATATCAATATAGTTGGCCTCAAATTGGGATCAAGGCTTGGGGTTTTGTTGTGCTCTTTGAAAAGATATTTCGACAATCACATATCTAAGATCAAAATGTAAATGCATTTGCCTTTAAAAAAATTCAATACCAATTATATACCACAATACATCTTATAGAGATATGTTTTTGTTTCACTGAGTGTCATGTGCCTAGCATGTGCCTCACTTATGTTTTTACTTGTGTGGTTTAGTCTCATATTGCTCATCTCTGTTTGGTATCTCCTCTCTTATCCTATATAAGAGAATGCAGTGTAAACCTTTTCCATTGTCCAATACAACAAAGTTCAGTCTTCTATATGGTATCAAGAGCAGGTTCCCTCCCGTGGAAATTCCCACCCTAACCCTGCCCTTCATGACCTAGCCCCCCCCCCGGTCGCCGCCACCGACACCCTTCCTCTCTCCCTTGCCACCCGTCGATGCTTCTCTCCCTTCCCCCCTCTTCCCCCCCCACCCCACCCCACTCGCAACCCCTCCCGTCGCCACCCCAACCCCCTGCTCTCCGTCGCCGCTGCCAGCTCCCCCCCCCTCACCCCTCACCCCGTCGCCACCCACCATGTTGCTGCTCCCCCCCCACCAACCCCACACACCGCCAGCCCCCCCACCCTGCAGCTTCTCCCCACCGTCCCGATCCACCTCCCTTTCCACCTCCCACCAATCCCATCACCCACCATCTCTCCCATCTAACCTCCTTCCTTGCCAGATCTACTTTTCTGCACTTTTTACGTCTTCGGACAGCCATCGTCATAGCAAGTTGAGAGTCTCCAGGATATTCGGCTTCTTCTGCCTACGCCTCATGGTGGGATCTTAATTCTCCTCATGACAACGTAAGTTCCTTTATCAGTCTTTCTGCCCATAGTGGGTCTGTCCTGGTCCGATGCGTTAGAACTACAACTGCTCTCTACTGCCCCATAGTGGGTTTCTTCGGATCAACTGATCCTTGTTTGTGGGTTCTGCTACTGTTGCATCGGCGATCTTCTCTACTTCTTCAAGCCCTATTCGCCATGGCTTCCGTTGAGCCTCCTCGTTCCCTGTGTGTTACTACAGTAAAACTTGACGGCTCCAATTATTATCTATGGTCGGCGTCGTTCATCATGTATGTCAAAGCACAAGGTCGCCATTCTCATATCACCATTGACCCCCCCTGCCGCTCCTGCTGCTATGGCGGATGAGAAAACCAAGCAAACTTATACACAATGGTCCAAAGATCATTCAGGTGTTAAGTCGTGGATTCTTAATAGCATCGAGCCACGGATCAGCCAGTCCTTACTCTATCTTCATGATGTTAAAGCAATGTGGGATCAATTTTCTTACGTCTACTCCCATCAGCAAAATCTCAAGAGAGTCTTTGAGATATTTAAAACTCTGGCCAAGAAGGAATTCTCCTCTGACACTTCTGTTGAAGATTTCTATAATCAATGCTCTGCTCTCTGGAATGAATACGAGATTTATCATCCTTTGACCGTTGACATCAAAGAAGCTCAGAAGCAATGCAATGAGTTGCAACTAGTCCAATTTTTGGCTACACTTCCATCCTCTTTTTCTGGGGCGGTTGACCAGATTTTGTCTAGTGACCCACTGCCCACTCTTCGGGATGTCCTTAAGCGTGTTCAAAGACTTCCATCTGTGAACTCCACCCCTGCAATCGAGCATCCTGCCCTTGTTGTTCGCACCGTTGATTCCGACCGTGGACGCGGTCGAGGACGTGCTCGTGGAGGTCGTCTCACTACTAACGACGGTCGCACGTCTTCTACTACTACTGGTCGAGGACAACTTGTTGGCCCTCGCTTCTGTAACTTCTGTGGACGAGACAATCACAATGAAGACAGATGTTGGATCAAGCACGGTAAACCTGCTTGGGCAAACCAAGCATCGGCAGAGACTTCGACAGATACTACTGCACCTGAACAGCCACCAGCTATGCCCTCGCCTGCGAGGCTTTACTCCGAGTTCGAGAAATTTTTTCAAGAACACGTGTCTCAGCTTCCACCTACGTCTACTGTTGAATGGTGCATTGACTCTGGTGCATCGGTTCATATGGTCGGTGATATCAACTTATTTTTTGCTCTTACTAAAACTACTCAGATTCAGCCTGTTATTGTTGATGATGGTTCTAAAACTTCAATTCACGGCATTGGAATTGTTCCCTTGTCTCGTAATCTGTATCAAAAATATGTTTTATATATCTCAAAATTTCATGTTAACCTTTTTTCTGTCAGTAAGACTGTGAAAAACCTTTAGTGCTCCATTAAATTTGATCCTTCTGGTTGTGTTTTGAAGGATCTCCGCATGAAGACGAGGATTGGTTTGAGCCATGAGGGACCAGACGGACTTTACTATCTGGATGGACCACCAGCGGCATCTGCTCTTCTATCAACATCAGTGACGGGACTCACATGGCACTACTGGCTTGGCCACTCCTCTGCTGCAAAACTAAAACATTTATTTCCTGCTTTATCTGAAAAAATATTTTCTTGTGAATCTTGTCAGTTGGGTAAACAAACTCGTTCTGTGTTTCCTGCTAAGAAAGATATTGGCTCAAAAGGCATTTTTGACATTATTCATGCGGATATTTGGGGTCTGTGTTCTATTCCTAGCCAATCTGGAGTTAAATACTTTATGACTTTCATCGATGATTATTCTCACGCTACTTGGTTTTTTTACTGAAAGACCGCAGCACGGTTTTGGATAATATTAGCATTTTTTTCTCTGAAGTACAAACACAATTCAGCAAACCCTTTCCGCACCAATAATGCCCTTGAATTTCTGCAAAAATCGATGACATCCTTTTGTTCAGTCTGTGGCACTCTACACCAAACTACATGCCCCTACACTCCAACAAAATGGAGTTGCTGAAAGGAAAAACTGCCATCTTTTAGAGGTTGCTTGCACTATACTTCTTCATTATAAAGTTCATCAACGTTTCTGGCCTGAGGTTGTCTCTACAATGTGCTATCTTATCAATTGCATGCCATCTTTTGTTTTGCACAATCAAATTCCTTACAACATCTTTTTTCTTGATGCCCAAATTTTTTATGTCCCTCCCCGCATTTTTGGGTGGACCTGTTTTGTCAAAAACCTTCGCCGAGATTAACAAAACTTGATCCTCGCTCCACCAAGTGTATCTTTTTGGGATATTCTAGAACCCAGAAAGGATATCGTTGCTTTGATTTAATTCTGAAGCAATGGTTTGTAAGTGTTGATGTAGTATTTTTCGAGCATATGCCATATTACTCTGATGACCGAGCATCATTCTCCAATGATATTTTGGTACCCACGTCGTTGCCTGATGTGGTTGAGAATGTGCCCCTCTTTTGAGCTGTCATCTGAAGCCCGACCTCTACAAGTTTACAAGCAAAGAAATAAGACAAGTACTCTCTCCATGGCCCTTCTACAGCCAATTCCTCCTACTGTGGATGATCATACAACCACTGAGGTAACCTCTAACTTACACCTACCTATCAGTCAGCGCAAGGGTGTTCGTTCCTGCACGAAACATCCTATTAGTCATTTCTACTCATCTTCTAATCTGAATGCCAGTTTTGCATGCTTTACTACTACTATCTCTGTTGTCTCTATTCCCAAAACTGTTACAGAAGCTCTTCCCATTCCTGCATGGAAACAGACTATGGAAAATGACATGCAGGCACTCTCTGATCTCAAGACATGAGAGCTTGTGGATCGTCCTACTTCTTGCTCCACTGTTGGTTGTCGTTGGGTCTTCACCATTAAATATCAACCAAACGGTACGATTGAGCAACTGAAAGCACGTCTTGTGGCAAAGGGTTACACACACACTTATAGTGCAGACTACTTTGAAACTTTTTCTCTTGTAGCAAGATTAAATTCTGTTAGAATTCTCATCTCTGTTGTTGTCAACAAAGAATGGCCCCTATTTCACTTAATGTCAAAAATGCATTTCTGTATGGAGACTTGCAGGAAGAAATTTACATGGAGCAACCACTGGGATTTGTTGCTCAGAGGGAGTCTTCCTCGCGAGTTTATAAACTGAGAAAGGCCATCTATGGCCTAAAACAAAGCCCTCGTGCTTGGTTCGACAAGCTTAGTCAAATCTTAGTAAATTTTTGGCTTTCGGCTTTCCCATTCAAATCATTGTGTTTATCCGCAAAACTGCGACCAGGCTAGTCATTCTTATTGTCTATGTTGATGATATTATCTTATCTGGCAATGATACCTTGGGCATTCAGGCTACTAAAACGTACTTGGAAAAACACTTTGTAACCAAGGATCTCGAAAAGTTGAGATATTTTTTAGGCATTGAGGTATCCAGATCATTTGCAGGATTGTGCCTTTCCCAGCGAAAATATGTCCTTGATCTTTTGCAGGAAATTGGTATGCTTGGCTGTAAACCAGCCAACACCCCTCTCGATCCAAATGCTGACTGGGACGACAAAGCCTCTCCACTTTATGTTGATCACCACCAATTCAGACAATTGGTTGGTAAGCTTATTTATCTCATCGTCACGAGAGCTGATCTTACTGTTGTTGTCAGATTCATAAGCAGATATCTTGACAAACCTCGACAGTGTCATTGGGACGTTGTATGTCACATTCTCTGTTATCACAAAAGTTCTCCAGACAAAGGATTATTATAAAAGAAGCACGGCCATTGCAACCTCTCAGGTTTTTCAAATTCTGACTATGCAGGAAGTCGATCTGATCATAAATCTACATCTAGCTAGTACACATTTGTGGGTGGCAATCTAGTTACTTGGCGAAGCAAAAAGCAAACCGTAGTAACCAGGTCCAGTCCAGAGGCAGAATATTGAGCCATGGCTCACACTGCATGTGAACTTATGTGGGTCCAAAGTCTTCTCAAAGAGTTTGACATATCCTACTCCAGTCCTATACCGATGTTTTGTGACAACAAGGCTTCCATTTTTATTGCGAGCAACCCGACATTTCATGAAAGGACAAAACATATAGAGGTCGATTGCCACTTTATCCGCGAGACTGTTCTTTCCGATCGTATTTGTACTCCATATCTCAACACTGAGCAACAAGTAGCGGACATCTTCACCAAAATCTTGAGGGGGAGTATAGAGATATATTTCACTGAGTGTCATGTGCCTAGCATGTGCCTCACATATGTTTTTACTTTTGTGGTTTAGCCCCATATTGCTCATCTCTGTTTTGTATCTCCTCTCTTATCCTATATAAGAGAATGCATTGTAAACCTTTTCAATCATTCAATACAACAAGGTTCAGTCTTCTATACATCCATCATGAGATCATTTATATCTATATGCAAAATTAGCAACTATAGAGAACCACATCAATAGTCGAGCATTTTATGTGGTACCTCAAATAGTACATACAAGTTAATATATCTTTCATGACATTTAATATATTCCTTCAACCCACATGATTGGATTTGCAACTGACATTAGTGATGTCAAAGAAAAAATGAAACAAAGAATATTATGTACACTAAATTTTAGACCTCTCTGCCCCTCCTATCTTTTTAAATTGGTGTCTATTCTTGGGCTCCCATACATGCACACAAGGTTTCTACCCCATTCGGCTTCCATCCACAAGGGTGTGGAACAGTGACAAGCCTACAAGGCATCTAAGTATTAAATCGTATAAAGGGACTAATTTCATGAGTGTCAATAAGAGGTTTGCGATGCAAACCGCGTTGCAAAATCAGAATCACTCATATAATTCAACTCTGCCAGACACTACCCCAGGTGCGAATTTATTAGAAAACTCATGGGAAGACCTAATTGGCTTATTTCCTCTAATGAGCCTACGAAAACAATTAATAAAACTAATTATTTTAGAGCTTACAAGTAAGTCCCTAATATTACACTTAGGTCATAAAACTGGAACAATTGCATAATAAACCCTAGACGAAAACCAAGGCACAACAACTAAATAAAATGACAAACATAAATAAAAGATCATGGCGCACTAGTCAAGAGGCGCCAACCCGACCAAGCTCTGGATGAGCAGGTTATCCTTCATCAACTTCACCAGGGTTGACAAAATGAATCTCTGGCAAGTGGAGGTGTAGTTGTGGTACTCCATGGCAGTCTGATGTGGATAGCATACGTCCAATGAACAAGATGCGTCGAGGTGTGTCATCCTCATCTTGCTCGTCGTCGCTAAGCTTGCTTGTAGGAAGTCCTCGTAGTCTTCATCATCTTCCTTCCATCTTTGAAGCCACGAACATCAGCGGAAGGCATTGGTTGGAGCAAGTGTTCGAACCCCTTGCACAAGAAGCACTAAATCCGACTAGAGGACATTGTTGTAGAAGACGTGGATGTGACTTTTGCCATGACTATAGTGGAATCGGTAGACGGGTCTGATGTTAGAGAAGAAAGACGTCAAAGGGTGAGTTATTCGCGCGTTGTTTGTGCCTCATGCTCTACAAGTGTTGCCACATGAATTGCATCATCAATAAAAGAAATACGTGAAGTAGCCAGCTGTGATCTCGATGGTACTAGATTTTGCTATTATATGCAAGTTGGTGCTAGTCAAAGAATGACTCCATGTTATGGGTCTTGACATAGCATACTTCAGGGTCGTATGTGTCATAAAATTTTGGAAAACCGATCTTAAGTAGTCGATCACATCAGGGAAGAGGCTCCTAAAGTGATGGATGTCGTTGTTCATGTTGTTCTACATGTGATTAAACATGACGTATATGTCTTGTTGCATATCTTGTATCAAGGCCTCTCAACAATCAAACCACTCATCATGGCTTGCCAAGCGTTCCTCCAAATCTGCAGCTTTAGTGTGGAACTCTTCATTATGCACCATGTTGCGTGTTGAAGTGTCTACCTAGTACCTACTATGGATGTGCGTCTCAGTCCCCTGACACGCGAATCCAACTATGTAGTGAGTTCGTCCGAAGAACATTTTGGGTACCTAGGAACGCGTAAATTTCACAACACCCAAAGTAGAATCAAAAATTTGTAAGTTGTCATAGAAGACTTCCCAAGTGGTTGATGGTGTGCGGTGCAGAACGATATCACCAAAATAATTGGCGATTGGAGACCAAATTGTCCCTGTTTGGTCCCTCTGGTTGTTGCTACACTAATGATAGCCTCAAGGCATCTAATGGCAAGCTTCTTGCACCTAGCTGGTTGCTCACGATGATTGTGGGGCTTTGAGGGATCCTGGAGGGGCATGTGGAGTTACCTGAGGGTCATGCTCCCGTAAGTTGATCGATCATGAATAGAAGAGGGGGAGGAGTCGTACGATGTTGCCACATGCTGGCTATAGGAGATGAGGATGAGAGGGTCGATACGCCTCTCCTAAGGGCTTCTACAGGTATTGCCCCTCTCAAATGGGTCGCCCTACTTCCAAGGAAGGGAGGGGAGGCGGTTCATGTCCCCACAGATGATGGTGGTAGCATCTTCGCTACAGTTTCGTAAAATTGACAACAACAAAAAAAAGAGAGAAAAAAAGGGGAAGGGAAATTTGGGCTTCTAAGGGGTGAAGAGACTAATCTATGGTAGACACGGGTTGTGGTAGGAGATTTGGTAATAGCAAGAGGAAGGAGGGTGATCGGGTGATGAACAATACAACGTCGGCACGGTTAACGTCAACCGTAGTAGGATTGAATTTAACCTAGGGTTTGATCCAATGGAGGGTGGTGATGGCTCCTAAACCTAGGGCTTAGGAAACCAACCAGTGGAGGATAGGTGGGTTGGGCCGCACCTCGAGTCTTAGTCGTTTCCCGAGGGCCCTGGGATCTAGACATAGCGTTTAGATCTCAAGCTCTGACACCAATTGATGCAAAACATGTTGTAAAAGCCAAAATCATTCATATAATTCATCTCTGCCAGACAATACCCCCAGGCATGGGTTTACATAGAAAACTCGCAGGAAACTCGAATTGGCTTATTTCCTCGATTGACTAACAAATAAAACATATACTTAAGAACTCATATGTAAGTCCTTAGTATTACACTAAGGTACTAAAATTGGAACAATTGCATAATAAACTCTAGAAGAAAACCAAGATGCAACAACTAAATAAAAGACAAATACAAATAAAAGATAACTCATGACGTACTCTCATCAAGAGGTGCTAAACCCTAGTCATGCTCTAGGTGAGCAAGCTGGCCTACATCAGTTTGATGTTGGAAGCTCCAGAATTCTAGGAACTGATTTCTCCCTGTTATGCTTCCATACATGTTTGCAAGGGTGTAGCATGGCAACAAGCCTACGAGGAATCTTAGTATTAATACCTACAAAGGAATTGTTTCATGAGTGTGCATAGTGTAAAGAGGATTGAGGATGGGAGTTCTAGATTTAGGAACTAGTTTCTCCCCTGTTGGGCTTCCACATATGCAAGCAAGGGTATAGCACATCAACAACTAGAATATCATAAACAGAGGTCTCAATATTAATTCCTTTTAACTAATTAGTTCCATGAGTGTGCATTGTATAGGGAGGATTGAGCCTCGGGGCTCTGCAGTTCTAAAACTAGACAAGTTCCAATAAATTGTGACTACCCTTATTTACCTGCAGTGTTTTGAAAAGCAGATGGAGCGCCCGCTTAGGCGGCCGCTCAAGTGGCAACAGAGGCTGGCCGCTCAGTACAACACTAAAGCGGTTGTCATGCGGATCGCCTTTAAGCGGCTGCTTGGAGCCTGCTTCACCCGTTCAACCATCCGCCTGAAGGTCAGTTCTGAGCGACCGCTTGGACCCGCTTTCGGTCTGCGCGGCCAAAGTCAGGCCCAAAAAGGGCAATTCTTTTTTCTTTTTCTTTTTTTGCTTTTTCTCATTTGTTGGTATTGTTGCTATAGTCTATTCAGCTTTTTATAATTATTTGCTGACTTCAGTATGATTCATAATACTATACTAGTGTATTAGTACATTACGTTACTGCTGTAGCATAATTAATACATTTTTGTTGTTCATATATTGTATGATAGATGATTCTGTAATACGTAACATACATTAGTATGTTATATGATGCATACTGTATTTTTTACCTAATGTATATTAGTATATTTTGATACATTATACATAAACTACTTGGATGCTTTTTTTGCTTTTTCTCATTTGCTGGCATTGCTGCTATGCACTATTTCGTTTATTAAATATTATTTGCTGACATTCGTACGTTTAATAATACTATACCTATATATTAGCATATTACATTAGTGTTGTAGCATAATTAATATGTTTTTGTTGTACATGTATTGTATGATAAATGATTCTATAATATATAACATACATCAGTATATTATATGTTAACTGCATACTGCATTTTTGTACCTAATGTATATTGGCATATTTTGATACACTATATATAAACTATTTGGGTGTTTTATTTTGTTGGGTAAGGTGTTCAGTACTTCAGTTATGGGTAAGAGCTCCCAAAAATATATTATTTATATAGAAATATGTGTAATTTTCTATTAAATTATGTAATAACTTCAGCACCCGCTTTTTCAAAAAGCACCCGCTTGAGCGCCCGCCTGGCAGTCATGCGGCTACAAGGTGATGTCCGCACGCCTCCCGCTTCCCACTTCTTAAAACATTGTTTACCTGCTACACACGAGTTGAGTCTTCAAAATCCTATGGCGGAGAATCACTTCATGGACTTGACATATATACATGCATGCATTCTCGTAAGGGTGTAGGGTAGTAGTGAACCGAACAACCTACAAGGAGGTCACAAGATTGATACCTAAGCATGATGGTATGTATAGCAAGCATGCACAGTGAGTGAGTGAATAAAGGTTGAGGGCTTCATAGTTCAAGGAACTAACTAGTTTGCACAATCCTAGAGGGAAAAGTGTGCCCCAAGTGAGCTGAAGTAGTCTTTACATATGCCAAAATTTTGTGAGCCTCTGGAGGTCTAATACAAGATTCCAAAGTATACTATTACAGGCATGAATGCAGTAGTTGATGCAACAAAAAAGTAATAACATCGTTTCTCATAAAATTCACTTTTGCTCAAAAGTAGTCACTTAAGCATCAGCTTCACACTTAAGCAGTTGAGGAAACCTGTCAATTGGCTAGTCATATCGCACTTTGCTAAGCATTGTATACTACCTTGTTAGTAAATGCACGATTATTATACAATGTATTGGTTCATTGTACCGCATCACATACTTGTAGTTGTAATTTATAACTTTGTTACAAAATATGCACATCGTGTGTCTCTATAGAAACGACCAACGATGGCTCTACTTACCAAGGGAAGTTGTTCAAAGACATCCAAAGACGGTAAGGTGGACCATTATACTAATCTCTATTTTTCTAGTTACTTAGTGGTTTGTATGATTTTTACAAAACTTCTTTTAGACGAGTAGACATTAAGCTTTTTGGTCGCCTTGGGATGGAGATTAAGGGCCAAGGGTTATTTCTCGCTTCATTGAGTGGTGAGAGATGGTTGCACAACCAACAAGCATCAAACTCCCATATGAAGTTGGGTGTAAAAACAAGCCCACGCGCAAAACTTGCTATATCATGCACTGGAGATGTTATGGGTGATTATGCTCCAATATTCTAGTAGGACTCTCATTTTAATTCAAACTCGGCTTGGATGTTAGTTAAATGGCAAAAGCAAATGCATTTTGAAGCATCTAGATGGCTTGTTACATAGCCCAAAAAGGAGAAGGTAGGTAACTAGAGTCGACTTAATGCCTAAGGCCCGTAATTACACAGCAAGGGCCTGGTGTGCGGTGTGCGCCTAAGTTGCTTTTCAGTTTACTGATATGTATTACATATACATGTCATATACTTTTCATAAATAGTTGACAAAAATTTCATATGTGCTGTTCTCAAGGTCATTGTTTGAATTTTGGTTTTTTTTTTCAGGTAGGTCGAGTGATCACAAATATGTTATAGTGCTACTCCCTAATGCCTCATTTTCTCCTTATCTGATTTCTTGATCCGTACTGAGTTCGATAATGGAAAATGCTTTGCTTTATTAGGCCATAGCCTAATTATAAAGAAAGTTATGTCAAATTCCCACGCTTTCACATTGTTTTCTTTGAAAGCACGAGAGCAGAGATTTTTTTAACTAATATAGAAAAGCCTCAGAATATCAAAATATATATGTTTTCCTCGATATGTGGACAACCTAACTTCAAGTAAGTTCTAGAATACAGTATACTGGAATAAAGTTCTTTCAGAGAATTTAAAATTAACAATTGTGTTTGTGAGATTGCATAAGAATTCACCATTGTACAAGCTCTCAACAGAAATATAGGTTCAGACAAATAATGGGACAGAGTTACCTTGAATATTGACGCCCGAAAGCATATATACTATCATTGAATTTAGTAATCCTAAATTCGCAATACCTGCATAGAGATGAACTTTTAATTAGTATCGGCGATCAAGGTTATACCCGTTCATTTATAGTAAGAATGAGATGAGATCGAATACAATTTTTACATGAGTACAGGTTTAGGTAGGAATGGAGGATCCCAGGGTAATCTATGATGCCACAAAGCAACCGAAAGGGAGCGGAGATGGTTGAGGAAATGGAAAGCCAATATGATAAACAGATCAGTCATGTCAAAACCGCTAGCAAAGGACCAGCAATCAGTTTGCTTATGGTTAAACCGAAGGGACAGAAGCCGTTTTTCTAAGCTCATAGATAAGTTGCTTCTCTTAGTTCTTTGCAGTACATTCAGTATCAATATTGCGCAAACGGTAGAAGCAGTTTGTAATGAGAGCTGAGAATACATTATAAATCAATAGCAACACCGTACAGGATACCTCGTTCGATAAGCTTAGCTAGCTGAAAGGATGAAAAAAAAATAGTCACGAAATTTTGTTGGGGACAAGTCAAAAGACCATGTATACTAAGACAGCATAGACGGGTGACAAAAACCCTGCACGGACACCGGCATGTTCGGCAGAGGATGAGAAGGTCGGGAAGGTGATTACCAGCAGGAGACGATGTGAGCGAGTTCTTGTCTCGCTCGTTGCACTGGCAGAGGGGTGTACATTCTTCTCGTCCTTCTCCATCGCCGCCCCTCCATTTACGGAGAGAGCTTTCTCGCCTGCTTACTCCAGTGCTCTGTACACGCCGGCGAGAGCCCTAGGAATCGTTTTCGTCTGGTAAAACGCCGGAACGTTAAAGTTAATTTCTATGCCATTACTAATTATCTTCTATATCTATATATCTATGCATCTATATATCTATATCTATATCTATATCTATATATACATATCTATATCTATATCTATATCTATAATACTATATAAAAAAAAGAAGTTTTTCCTATTTTAATTGCTGGTAATTCACTCATCCTCAAAATTAAACAAAAAATGAATATTTTGTCCATAACGACTCCCCACTCTCTCAACACGTTCCTAAGGCTATGATTATAATTATACAAAAAAGGATTGGTTTAGAGTAAGTGTTGGAACTTGAGTTTTGTGACTTCCGATGAGTTACAGATTTGTATACAAAACACAGTTCCTAAGTTCCCTCTTAAAAAGAGCAGAAAATGAGTTTCGGGACAACTAATAACATTTCTTATACAGTTATATTCTTCATTCTTTATAAGTGACACATACAAAATATTTATGACTAGAAATATTAGTGGTGTGGATATAGTTCGTTGTTAAAACCAGACCATAATATGACAAAATATTATACACAATAATCGCACTATATAAAATATTTTACACTATGACTACCATAATTAGTATAATCTACAAAATAAAAATTACAAAATCATGAAAAAGAAACACACCGCACCATGTGAAAACAATATGATTTATGTAATATATTCCTATTCTTCATGTTTAAATAATATAATTTGAAAATTGATAATTAATTGTAGCCATGTATGAATAATATAGTAAAACTTTCTATAGAAATAATGTAAAAAATAATATTCTACATTGTGCTAAACAAGGATGTACTAAAATTTATATTTACAAGCACATGAAATGTGTATATTATCACAATACTTTGTATACATAAAGTGAAATAAAAATATTTTGATGTGATTTTATGCTTAATATTTTCATTAAATTATAATTATACAATAATAAAATATTTTAAAGGAGCAACATCTGCATCATAACCACTTCTTGTGGTTATTATATTTAAGAATATTATAATTTTATGGATATTATAATGCTTTTTTATGTCTTTGTCATCCTCATTTATTTATATTATACAATAAAATTAATAATATTTTTAATGATTTCCATGTTTACACTTACATGGAAATGAATGGAACTTAAGCTTCAGAAACTGAACTAGAGTTCCCAAAAAATGAGTTTCATAGAACTCATAACTTACACCAAACCAATAGGAGCCTAACAACTCCTAAATTTACTCTTCCACTATTATTATCTCTCTTATGCCACTATGTTTGTCTTACAAATTTCTCAAAAGGACTTCCATCATCCGCTTACGCACCCATTAACTCAATAGTAATCACTTCCTACTCTCACGGCCCTCATCTCCCACAATATACACCCCTTCCTATTCCATTCTCCAGCAACCCCCAATATTATCTCCCCACGGTTCCCAACTCCATGTTTTCCACTCTCTTATTTAGTTGCAAATTTAAATCAAAATCATTATTACGTCAAAAACTACTTCCCATTCTCACCACGCTCATCCCACAATACACCCCTTGCTATCCCTATTCAACCACCCACAGTACTCTCTCCACGACTCCATCTCACGTTTCTATCTTACCCCAACCAATGTTCTCCTCTGTATCATTTTTTTTTAAAAACATTGCATGCTCGAGAATTAATTTTTCTAATAAAAATAAACAGTAATATATATATATATGCACGTGCTTCTTTCTATATTAATATTTGTTTTGAGTGTGCTTATATATATATATATATATATATATATATATATATATATATATATATATATATATATATATATGGCTAAAAGAATTGTGTACCTGAGTACATGTATCTTATGTATACCCATCTTCATTTATGATGATCGCACGAGTCTTCAGAATGATCTAACTTTATGGATGTGTTGCAAACCACTTAGATAACATGTCTATCAAAAATCATGTCAATCTGACATTCATAGGTGATCTAGTTTAAGAAAATATAATTTTATTGTTCAACGGTAAGTTGTTGAAATTGCAGGAACTGTTGGATGATATATTGTTATATCTCATGATATATAAGTGACATATCTGTGAATTAGTAAACACATATAATATAAACAATTTTGATTCAATCTATATGGTTAGATTTGATATTCAGATTTCGCATATGTCATTTTAATGACCGGTACACATATGTTACATGTATCCACTGGTACACACTTCCTAAACTCTATATATAAATACATACATATATATAGCTAAAAGAATTGTGTACCTGAGTACATGTATCTTATGTGTACCCATCTTCATTTATGATGATCGCATGAGTCTTCAGAATGATCTAACCTTATGGATGTGTTGCAAACCACTTAGATAACATGTCTATCAAAAATCATGTCAATCTGACATTCATAGGTGATCTAGTTTAAGAAAATATAATTTTACTGTTCAACGGTAAGTTGCTGAAATTGCAGGAACTGTTGGATGATATATTGTTATATCTCATGATATATAAGTGAAATATCTGTGAATTAGTAAACACATCTAATATAAACAATTTTGATTCAATCTATATGGTTAGATTTGATATTCGGATTTTGCATATGTCATTTTAATGACTGGTACACATATGTTACATGTACCCACTGGTACACACTTCCTAAACCATATATATATATATATATATATATATATATATATATATATATATATATATATATATATATATATATATATATATATATATATATATATATACCGGCCGATACATGCAACTTATGTGTACCGGTCATGAAAATGACACATGTAGAATATATTTATTCAATCCAACCTTATAGATTGAATCAAAATTCAATAGATTAGATGTGTTCAAAAAATCACAACCATTCATCATGTATATAATTAGATATGATAATACATCATTCAACGGTTTGTGCAATTTTTGCAACTTACCGTTGATTAGAAAATAAGTATATTCTTTCATTTTATGGTCTAGGAACCTCATTTTGAAGTGATTTTTTATACACATGATATCTAAGGGGTATGCATCACATCCATAAGGTTGGATTGTTTTTTATACTTATGTAATCATCACAAATGAAGATGGGTACATGTAAGCTACATGTACTCAGGTACACAATTCTTTTAGCCATATATATATATATATATATATATATATATATATATATATATATATATATATATACCGGCCGATACATGCAACTTATGTGTACCGGTCATGAAAATGACATATGTAGAATATATTTATTCAATCCAACCTTATAGATTGAATCAAAATTCAATAGATTAGATGTGTTCAAAAAATCACAACCATTCATCATGTATATAATTAGATATGATAATACATCATTCAACGGTTTGTGCAATTTTTGCAACTTACCGTTGATTAGAAAATATGTATATTCTTTCATTTTATGGTCTAGGAACCTCATTTTGAAGTGATTTTTTATACACATGATATCTAAGGGGTATGCATCACATCCATAAGGTTGGATTGTTTTTTATACTTATGTAATCATCACAAATGAAGATGGGTACATGTAAGCTACATGTACTCAGGTACACAATTCTTTTAGCCATATATATATATATATATATATATATATATATATATATATATATATATATATATATATATATATATATATATATATATATGTGTGTGTGTGTGTGTGTGTGTGTGTGTGTGTGTGTGTGTCTGTGTGTGTGTGTGTGTGTATAAGAGAGTTTTTTCAAGTAATTACAAATGTCATTTTTAGTCTCTCTGGCCCATCAGAGATCAACATTTTAAGATGTTATTCTCTCCTTCACTTTTTTTGTAGAACTAGAGAGATTTAATTCATCCCGCTCTCTAGCGCAGGCCAAATGAGGGTTAAATTGACATTTATGTCTACATCAAGCCAGTGAGGCTTATTGGAAGCAAAATAACAAGGAACAAAGTTATTAATTGTGTGTTTTGCTCTCCTTCACTAAAATAACAAGGAACAATATTATTCTCTCCTTCACTGACCCGCTTCTCATAATTTTTATCATCTTTTTTTCTATTTTAATTTCTTATTTTCTCTTATGTCTCTCACTCTCCACTCCACATCTATCCCTCTTCCCTATCTCTCTTCATTTCCTATATCCCCTCTCTGCCCGGTATTTGTGGATCTCAATAATTCTCCTCTCTTCCATTATCTCCTATTAATTCTAATAAATTTTGTTTAAAGGTAAACAAAAACCATTCGTCTCCCTTGACCAGACTTTTTTTAAAACAAACTCTCTCAACCCAAAAGACTCATGTTACTAGCCCCTCTCTCCCAATAAGACCATGTTTTATCTTCTTTCAAATTTTCTCTCTGTCCACTATCTCTTGATGTCAATAACGCCCCTCTCTGCCATTATTTTTTTTAACTCTCATAATTGTGCACTGTAAAAAACAAAATAAGTAAAATTTCAGTCAAAGAAAATGAAAACCTTTCATCTCCCTTGACCAAGATTTTTTGCGATAAACTTTTCTTAACACAAAAAAGTATCTTATTCACCCCTCTCTCTTCATGAAACCATATTTTATCTACTTTTGAATTTCTTTCTATGCCTTTCTTTCCCTTTAATGGAATTAATTTTCCTAATAAAAATAAACGATAATAATATATATTTATGCATGTGCTTCTTTCTATATTAATGTTTGTTTTGATATATATATATATATATATATATATATATATATATATATATATTACTATAAAAATAAGTTTTTCAAGTAATTACAAACATGTCATTTTTAGTCTCTCTGACCCATCAGAGATCAACATTTTTAAGACGCTGCTCTATCCTTCACTGACCCTTTTCAAAGAATTTTTATCATCTTTTTTTCTATTTTAATTTCTTATTTTATCTTATGTCTCTCACTCTCCACTCTAGGTTCGTCCCTCTTCCATGTCCTCTCCATTTTCTATCTCCCCTCTCCGCCCACTATTTTTGGATCTCAATACCTCCCCTCTATCCTTTTATCTCCTATTAATTCTCATAAATTTTGTTCAAAGGTAAATAAAAATCATTCCTCTCCCTTGACCAAGCTTTTTTGAAACAAACTCTCTCAACCCAAAAGACTCACGTTACTAGCCCATCTCTCCCAACAAAACTATATTTTATCTTCTTTCAAATTTTTTTCCTCTCCACCCACTATCCTTAGATGTCAATAACTCCCATCTCTGTCATTATCTCCTTTTAACTCTCATAATTGTGCATGTCATTATCTCCTTTTAACTCTCATAATTGTGCACTGTAAAAAATAAAATAAGTAAAATTTTATTCAAAGAAAATGAAAACCTTGCATCTCCCTTGACCACATTTTTTTGTGACAAAATTTCTTAACACAAAAAAGTATGTTATTCACCCGTCTCAATTCATGAAACTATGTTTTATCTACTTTTAAATTTCTCTCTATGACTTTCTTTCCCTTTTATAAACTCATCCCCCTAACCCACTCTCCTCTTCTATCACATAGTTGACCAAATTAAGATAAATACTATCATTCATTGTATCTCCACGTCCATTTGAATTAAATAGCCATTAATTAATAATAATATATGCCATATAAAAACTATAATTTTGTTATAAATTTTATCATGCCCTCCCTCTTTGTCTCCCCTATAATGTATATTCTCCCTACCAGTTATCTCATATCCAGATGATACTACTAATGTTATGGTATTTATTTATACTAAAGAACTACAAGTTGAAGATGGATTCTAATTTGTGTAAGTTCTTATTCTTAAGCACTTTCCCCATTATAGTTGCAGATCATCCATAATCATGACCATGGCACAATTGATTTGAAATGGCACAATTGATTTGAAGTGCAAATACAGTTATGAACATTGCGGAGGACAGAGATAAGACGATTTATAGTGAAGGTAATTGTGGGCTCTGATCTCCAAAGTCCGAGATGAACACATGAACTTCGAAGTAAACATAGCGGAAGCGATTCGTTTAGCAGCGGAATACCAAAAAAATCGGCAGAAAATAAAACTTTTTGAGATAAGACATTGAAACCATAAAAACTCCTTTCATAGATTCAAGATAAACTGTTTACATCTCTGTTAATTACTTCTTGAGTAATTATACACAACATGCTACAAAATCTCAAGAGACGAATCAAAACTCAGACTATGACTCCAAGGACCTGAGAGTACATAGGACGCATAGGACTGACTATCTATCTATATAACTCAGCAGTCTGAATCTCCACCTGAGATTTACTGCTGCTCCGGGTGCTGCTGCTGCTGATACTGGTCACCTGGAGATTGGTCCCTTCGTCCTTAGCGACCACCTAAAAAGTTGAAATCTACGGGGTGAGACAATTTTAAATAATTATCCCAGTGGGAGTTATAACCCTTCGCCAAAAACATGATTATTACAGAATAAGAGAATAACAGTACACAAAGAAGTCATATATATTTTAGGAGTAGTTAGAACAATGTTTCACATATTGTAATCTATTCCTCCTACTAGAAGTAAAGCATCTCTAAGATAAACCCACATATCACTTTTCTTTTAGAAATAAAAGGACATGTATAACATCTATTTATTATAAATCCATCATCACCACACTGGCTCTCTTCAGGCTTATATCATATATCCATCACCTGGCATTATAATAAGGGATATCATGGCTTGTAGCCATACCCTTTCCTACAAGGTGTTAGGATTCCAAATCCACAACATAACTGTATGATTAGTACACATGAAATCATACTTAACCATACTCACGTGACACAAGGGTTATTTACATTCATCACCCATAAGTCTGTAGTTAAGCCTTTCATAGGATTATCTTGTAATAGAACTTCACATAGTAACACTCTATATCAGGATCACATTTCATAATTTAACATAGGGATATCAATCCCTAAACATCTTATCACTAAGAATCCAGAAAGTGAGAGTCCAAACCCCTGAACTAATTATAACATTTATTACCAACAACATATTATTTTATCTGGTCATCTAAATAATATGACCTTTGATGAACACCAGCGCATATTACTCATGACTCATTCAACCTATCAAACTCATAAGTTATCAATTATCAGATAACATACATGTTCTTGAATATTAAAAATTAGCATAGCAGCTAAGAAAGAAGGATACTAAATGTAACAAGTCTAACTTACATCAATTATCATTTCTCAATTCTCTCATCACAAGTCATATGTTAAGCATGACCTTGATGGTACTCATGGCTCTCACAGCCCATCCATCTCATAAGATGCCACTAACAAGGCACCAGGATATATCACTATTCATAAAGCTAACAACATGCTTTCAATGAATATAGCATCATCATCCATACCTGGATATGATCATCCTCATATAGGAACCTACATGGTCAATTCAACTGATAACAATAAATAACTCATTTAAAGAAGTTGTATCTCCCTACTCTTACAAGAGCTAGGTTTCCCTGGTTTTCATCAAATAGTGTTTTAAGGCACACATTACATGCCCTCACCCTAGAATCAAGATTTACTATTCACATTACATGTCATCACCCTTGAATTAGGGTTTACTATTCACATCACACGTCATCACCCTTAAAGTTAGGGTTTACTACTCACATTACATGAATTGAACTCATATCATCATCATGTATGAGAAAACATCACCTTTGGTGCTCTCAGGTTAGGTTAAGATTCATCAATTATCATAGTTAGGGTTTCCATGATTTCACATAGTGGATCATACCCTATTCATGCACATTCATGTATATTGAAGGTATTTTACTTGAGTTTCCACCATAATTGGTACCTTCTCTCTCCTCTAACTAGTAGATGGTGATTACACCACTCTAGATTAGGTTGGGTTAAATCCTCATTGACTAACACAAGTCAACACATCACCATCATGTGATTAGGGTTTGATTAAAACAAGGTATCACTCAATTGAACCCATTTAAGTTGAAACGAGTGTGAACCCATTTGAATTGAAACGAGTGTGAACCCATTTGAGTTGAAACGGGTGTGGACTCATTTGAGTTGAAACGGGTGTGAACCCATTTGGATTGAAACAGGTGTGGACTCGTTTGAGTTGAAACGGGTGTGAACCCATTTGGATTGAAACGGGTGTGGACTCGTTTGAGTTGAAACGGGTGTGAACCCATTTGAGCCTAAACGAGTGTGGTCATGAAAGGTGACATAAAGGTTATGATATAATAGGATATCCTTTGTTGAAGCCTTCAATTGGCCCAAGCCATGTTAACCACTTACAAATTGAGTCAATTAAGATGAGCCTCAAACAATTGGACACCAATTTGACCTTCAATTGGAAGCCAATTAGAGTTAAGTCTAACTCAATTAAGGTTTCCAATCGGCTAATCATCAATTTTCAACAATGTGAATCAAATCAAGGTTGAACCTATCAATTGAACTCCAATTGGGCCCAAACTTGGCCCAAACGGTCTTGAGATCGTTTGGATGACCTCCAAACGATCTTGAGACCGTTTGCCCAAAGTTTGACCAAAAACCAAGTCGGTTGGATTAGGGTTGAACTTGAATTAGGTCTAAAA
The DNA here is from genome assembly GCA_963693085.1 of Alisma plantago-aquatica. NCBI lineage: Eukaryota > Viridiplantae > Streptophyta > Magnoliopsida > Alismatales > Alismataceae > Alisma > Alisma plantago-aquatica. The sequence continues at coordinate 1,267,636,517 of OY856410.1, forward strand.
TCAGCATTTTTATCGATTCAACAACTTATTACAATTGGACCCTCAACCCATCAAATTACCTCAACTTTAGACCTTCAAACGGTCTTGAGTTGTGCCCAAACGGTCTTGAGACCGTTTGGAGGAACCCCCAAACGATCTTGAGACCGTTTGGGTCCTTCAACCCAAAACTCAACAAAATATATATATGAAAACAGCAATTTCAGCCCGATTAGGGTTAGGATGTTGAAGTGCCTTCAACTCTCAATTGGTTAAGAATTTAACTTTTATTCTTTGCAGGAATGAAATTCAACATATTATGAACAGGAATCTCAAACGGTCAACACTTGGTCAACTCACTCAAACGGGTTGAACTCATTTGCCCAAAAAGTTCAAGTTAATCAGTTTGGAAAAATCAGCACTTAATTCAATTCGATTGCCTAATTGATTGGCCTTCAACCTACGATTCCTTTGGAGTTAACCCCTCAAATTTGGTGGGTCATTATCCTACATGATTATGAACAGGAATCCCAAACGGTCAACGCTTGGTCAACGCCCTCAAACGGGTTGAACCCGTTTGCTCCAACCGACCATGTGAACCCGTTTGCCCTTCAAACAGTCTGGTCAGAGGGGGGGGGAACAAGACCGTTTGATAAAGTAACTTCGGTAATCACGCCCACCTTCTTCAACCTCTGTCAAGGTCGGTTATTCCACCATTTTTTTGCAAAGTGCAAGGAAGAAGGGGGGGTAGAAGAAGAACTAAGTACTAGAATTGCAAGAACAAAACATGCATATAAAGTGTAGAGTTTAGAATTATAAAACCCGCCTTAAACGATGTTCTTGGAGCTCCAAGCTTCCAGGCTTCAAGCCTCTAATGGCATCTTGAACTCCACAACTTGGTCAAGTGTGATTCCTCCAAAGAAAGGTAGAAATGGATGGCTAGAACAAGAAAACTAAGTGAGTTATCCACAAAACCAAGCTTGCATGATGAATTCACCCAAGAATCCGAGCTTGAAGATGGTTCTTCTCACCTTAGAACTACTTGGTCGCCTCCCTGAGATCCAGAGCTTGCCTTAGACGTTTTGAGAAAGAAGAGAAGTGAAGAGAAATGAAGGATCGTTCACTTGGTTTACAAGGAAAAAGGGCTTATATACTTTAGGCCATTTTACACCATAAGGACCTCTAAAGCATGGGATTTTCATCTAAATCCCTCCTTGCTTATTAGGCACGTCCAAGCCATCTAAACTTAAACCAAGTTCATAAAAGCTCAAGATTTAAGGGTAGAAAAGATCAACTTTCAACTAGGGTGCACATATGAAGGTCTTCATACACATACATGGTGAATTTTATGCACAAAGATTACTTTTTTTATCTGATTATTTATTGGTGCATCTCTTTCATCATTTCTACTCTAAATGATGCCAAGAGTCATATAAGATGCTCTAGAAGGTGTACTTTACAAGTTTCACCCATAATTTGGGTAAATTGCACTTTACTCCAAATTAGGGTTTTTAAGCACCATGATCATTCCACAAGCTGCATCTGAATGCCCAAGCTTGAAAAATCCATCATGCCTCATCAGATTCACTCTTATGATGTTTCATCATCAAGGGTACATCTTAACCTGTGAACTCTGCAAGTTAAACCTCTTAACTGGATAATTGCACATAGGTCCCTGCATTGCAAAACAATACTACAACATTGTTCCTAGGGGACAGGAATGGAAACATATGTTCCTTAGGAGCTTTTATTACCTGCTAAAAGATAATTACAAGTGTTTAATTACATATTTAGGAAAAACTTCTAGGGTTAGGTTATAACTCGGGTCAGGGATGTTACAGTAATGGTCATCATCATCCCTCATTTTATGTCCTTCGTATTCTTATATTATCTTATCAATCTCATGCTCCTCTCTATGGATCAGTGAAACAACAAGATCTGGTATTGCATGACTATTTACATAGGGTTCAATGCTTGCTGAAGAACAGAAGATACTAACCAGAAGAGCTGACAGGAGCAACGTGAAATACAAAGTAATCATCTATACAAAATAAGAATCTTGACACACATGGAAGGATGAAAGGAAGTGGTGCCATCCGTCAGCGTCTCACATTTTTAATAGCCTCTAAAAAAATGGTTTAGTCTTCTAAGAGTTGTAGTTTAAACTTTCCTTCTACCTGCATTTCTGAAATTATTGTTCGGCCTACATAAAAGATGGTTTGATTTCTCTCGTGCTTGAATGTGATGACATCAACTTGGTGGATATTATGACAAGTTATTTTTATCAAGGATTGAAATTTACTTTCATGTTGTCATTTAACATCATCTTGATAGATAATATGACAAGTTATTTTTCCCTCTTACATGACGCATACATGCATTTTTCACCTTTTACATAAAATTGCCTTTTATTTTAATGGATGTATCTCATAAAATGAATTAAACTGATATAATCTTTACATTTGTATCTTGTCACATATGCAATATCTATTTTATTTATCATTTTTATATTTAAATTCTCAATCATGGAAAATATATGTCTAAAAGTTTCACATTGTATTATAGTTATCATTTCAATTAGAAAGATTTTCAAATGCTTCTTATGCTTGTAGCATTCTATCATATTTTGGGACTATTACCTTATCCAAATTGTGTGTTTGATATTATCATTAATAAATTTTGAATAGACATATGTACACAATACTTCTTGTTAGAAGTTTATGAATAATATACACATTAATTTTGATACTTAGTCACATAGTAAAAACAAGATGATGATAAAAATAAAATAGAACAAATAAACTAAACTCTTTTTGAGTATTTATATATGTAATTTTGAGATGAAATGTGTATGACATAGTGATATTTTTTCCTTTAATGTATTCTTAATTAAGAGAGTTGTATTGTATCTAAGAAAATGACATGTTTGTTCTTGTTTTTTTTAAATAATGGTTTATTTAAATTGATTCTATTTTAGAAAAAAATAATGAATTACTTAACAATATTAATAAGATGATAAACTTAATTCAAATATCACTCTTTATAAAACAATTAATTATAAAAAAAACTCGATTTTCATGGTGATGTGAATGTTTATTAATATAATATAACAATTGATTCCCCAATGAACCACAATGCTTCACTCACATATCTTTCATCCAATAATAAATTTATTTTATAAATGGTTCCCATCATATCCTTAACTCACTCACAACTATTTTCGTAGCAATTTATGTTGTATTTATATTCTGATGGAGTTCATAAATGATCTCCACTTACTCACCCCACCATTTTTTTTCACTTGATCTTCTATATAATTTCAAATCTAAACCCATCCTCACCATGTTATCTATGAACACTCCCTCCAATTATCTTACTTGCACATTCCCTATGCAACAAGTTGATACATAATTTGTAAATAAAGCAAATAATCAACTATAATTCTCATCCCTCTACTTCATCCTCCCATTTTCCATTTTCTTTCCCAATTCAACAATCTTACCAAATAAAAACCACCCATCATATTTATATAATAAAGTAATCTTATTAACATACATAATGATTAAATATACATAAATGACGATTGGACATAAGTATTTATTTAGAAAATTATCATATTAAAATGTCTAATTTTGTGGTCACGTGCATGTGCACGTGTGTGTTTACTAGTATCTATAATAAAAACCTATAATAAAAGGTCACTTTAGATTATGTCTATTTTTTATCCTATTTCCAATGTAATGGTGAAAGGATCAAGGATGTAAATGTGTGTTTCAATATCCTATTATATCATGGAAATTAGTATGTTTCTACAAGAAGTTGATGCAACCACCTAGAGTTTTTATTAGTCTTTTGTTGTAGTAACCATACTTAGCCTTGCATCTGAACCTTGATTGGAGGGGGTGGAATATAGGTAGCATGCTGCTTTATAAAATCAACATGTCTGGAAAAGGCACTCAAGATTTTTCGAGAAGTTACCAATCTTTTGTGGTGAGTTAGAAATGTAACAACCTTTTAAAAAATCACACAATATAATTTATTTTATGAAACTTATAGGATGATGTATATATACAAGCTTGATTAATTTCATGAGTTTGTGATGGATTTTGCAAACCTTATATGTACTTCTATTGGTAGTGGTGGTCTTGGTGGATCTTGGAATAAAAAGTATGGGCCCAGAAGTGCCTCTATATTGTAAACTTCTATTACGATGTAATTAAGAATACAAATTTTCAAAACTTTATCTTGTCTTTGGCCATAAAAAGTAAAAATGAAATAGAATTATCAAAATCATAATATAAAACTAATATACAATTTTATAGATATCATATAATGTTATAAAACTTGTATATGTTGTTTTACTTCTAAAATATAACATTTATTTCTGTAGATTTTCAAATCAAACAGAAATCATGCCATTTAAATGCTTGAAAATAACTTTTTTAACATGAATAATTATAGTATCAATAAGAAACTCACACTAGATTGGTGACAGAAATGAAAATGGTCTAAATGATATGAATAAGTCTAAATGATACATAAATGCACAATGCTAAACTTGAAAAATAAGAAACATAATGACATACTTGAAATTAACTAACATATATTCCTCAAATATGTATTTCTTTAACTCAAATTTAATACATGTGTCATGAAAAGATATGGCTACAATGATGTTGGTTGTCCATTGGAGCTTTATAGAAAGATAGACTAATAACTGATAACTAATAAATGATAGAATTGCATTTATTAGAACCAACCAATAATATCACTGACATATGCAACCGCTTCATGTTTGATAAAGTTGATATAGTATGAGGAGAATGACAGATAAGAACGGAAAAACATAAAATGATTTTTGAGTTTGGATAGACAAAGTGATATGGGAAAGAGGGCAGTAGAAGTAATTCTACCCCATCTTTCCACTCCAAATTGGACTCAAGAAAAGATAGTTGAACCAACAGTGGAAAACATACCGGAAATTAGAGGGGAAATATGAAAAAAATGTGGAGAAAAATGTGAGAGGGAAAACTAAAAGCATAAACAAATTTTTTGAAAAAGGTTTTGTAATGTTTTGATTGAAAGTTAAATCTATAACAATTTTTTTTATAAAAAAATTGAAAATTTTAACTGAAAGTAGGGAAGAAAACATGAATAGTTGAAAATTAGTATATAGTATGGAAAGAAAAGTGAGTTAGAGGAAACATAATTGTTTACATGAAACCATAGTTAGAAAATATTAAAATGTAAAGGGAAATATATATGCTTCCCTTAAAATAAACTACAAGTAGGGTAAATTTTATTAAATTATATGATGTTTCATTGTCACAAATATATCTTAGCATTAAAAAATAACACACAAATGTAATAAAAAAATGTTCACAAATAAATATATTATTAACTTTCTAATGATTATGTTTAATCTAGATCTACACATTGAGAAAGCAAGAAATTTTAATATGGTTATTAACAATATATACAATGGTAAATGATAGTGTCAAAGACATGTCAATCATATATAGTTGAGTTAATACACTTAATAAGATATTATGATGCATCATTTTATGTATGTTTATACTTCTTGTTCTAATGATATAGATTTGTTGGTTTGTCTATGTAGGTGTAACATATGCTAGGAGAGGTATATATATACATATATATAATGATAGATTATTAAGATTACGAGGCATCATGATGTATTTATAATAAAGTTAATAAAACGTGTAAGAATTTTTCAAAGAATTATCACATATTTTTTTAGAATAATAAAACATAATTTATTAGTATGATTTTATATAATAATATGTATAGTATACTCTTATGGAATATATTCTATATATTTTTATCATCCTTCTCTTTTTCTTTTGTGTACAAACCAAACCATTTAAAATAAGAGTATTTTTCTAACTCTCCTCCTACTGGATCACCAAGTTTTGTATAGAATTGTATCTAGCAAATAGTCCAATGAGGAGACAGTCTATAATATTATTGTGACATTAACTGTGACTGATGAAATAGATGTTTATTTCTTAAATATTCATTATTATAAATCTAGTTTATATATTGTTTCTTCTTTATCGATACACATTGATTTTTTTTATTGATATTAAATTTACCCAATAGATGCCATTTGACTATATTTTTATGCATTGTATTTGTTTACATGTTTGTTTGTCTTATTAAATTAAATGATTGATTGTAATCATGTTTCATATCGGTGACCATCACTATTAGAATAAAATATTGAGAAAAATTGTAGATGGCTATTTCTTCCCAATGTTTATCTCATCTAATACTTGTTATTATGTTTATATCTTAATCGATATGAGAAAAAGTTCATTTTATTGTATCGTTATACTCAAATTCAAATAAATATTTATAGAGTTTAACATATGGGGGGCATTAACATGGTCTAAACATGTTTTTATTTAAAAAATATAACATGCTATTGTAGTAAAAAAATAAAAAAAAAAAGAGGGGTGGGGGCAATCCCTTAATAAGATCTACCATTGGGTATATGGATCGTAGAATAAGTAAACAAGTGCTTTGAACATGTACACAACTCCTACAAAATCCCTCCTTTTATCATAGAAATGAAAATATGAATGTTATAAGAAATAATATTGTGGCACTAGACATTTGGCTCCATTTATTGCCAGGTGTCAGAGGAATCGTGGACGTGAGAATGTAATTTCTCACTATGATCAAATAGTCCCTTCTTATACGCCCACAAAATTATGCATAGATGGGCGACCAACACATGGGTGTGTGTAGAGTGTACAATTGTGTGAGATTTATGCATCACAATTCAGAAGCACACAACTGGGTGGACATATAGGATCATTCCTCCTTTTGTAGACACTTACACACAACTTGACAGGGGCTTGCCTAAGAGTACATTTATTACTTTTCAGATGTCATAGTCTTTCACTAGGCTAAAATAATAAAATGACGCCACACAACCCCAGACATGATTGACTGTACATTTTAGTCTTGAAGATTAGAGAGATGGTGCAAACAAGTCTATTCCAGAATGTCTTTTGGAGGATCCCCAATGGTTTGGTCATAGTCCCAATGACAAACTAACTAGTCTAAATTCAAACTTCACTAACCTTATGTATGTTACGATAAATAGAATGTGAGTATTGTATATGTTTCTCAACTACAATAACATAGTAGAATAACATATACATCTTTATAAAGTAAACATTATTGTATGTAAAGGAAAAAGCTGACAATCAAGCACTTTCACTGTGTAAATGGAAGAAAATAGTTTGTTCATTATGAGGTAGAATGATGATTGATATTTAGATGATAGAGATGGAGGTTTGAAAAATTGATATTTAGAAGTTGTGTATACAATGTTGCTACTTGATTTTCATCTTGGTGTGATGTATACACATAAACTTCTAACATATATTAAACATGTATATTATTGTATATGAGTCTTACCTTAGCAACTTTATTAACATCCACCTTGACCACCATGTTCATATCTCTTACTGAAATTTTCGATGGTATACCATATAATGTGTAATAGTAATCTAAATACTAAGGGTGGGTGTGGTATGGTCAAGTTTGGTCTGATCCTAAAATCAGAGACCAGACTGCATATAGTGGTCTAATTTTTTTTTAGACCAAACTTGATTGCTAAAAGGATATAGATCAAACTTAACTTGACCGCCAAAGTGTGGTCAAATTTAATTAATTTGGTCTAAAACCATTACTACGTAGTATTAACTACACAAAACTAAAATGAAGATAAAAATAGTTAAGTAACAATTTGATTAAATTTTTATGTCAAGTTATTGGTGTAGTTCAATAAAAGTCATACTTATTTAAAATTTGAAACAAATATTGTTGTTTATATATTAGATGGAATGTTTTGTATATAACATGAGACAAATAGATCTTAATTATTTGCAAATATATATATATATATATATATATATATATATCAACTACAACATTAATATGAAAGCCATTTTCAACACTAATAAAAGACGTCACGTTGAGATAGTTTGAAATGTTATCTATACATCAAAAAACTTATGACCTAAACGGTTTACTTGAGTATATACAGATACACACATGCATACACATATATAGAATTGACCAAGTTCAATCTAATCGGTTAACCAGTTGTTCCGATGGTCTGAACACTTTTCAAATCAAATTTGACAGCAATACCATCTAGACCAGACTTAATTAGGTGGTTTGATCAAGTTTGATTTTATGTAATGGTCAAGTTTGATTTTCTTTCCAGCCCTACTAAATACAAAACATGTCAACTCATATATATAATAAGACCGGCGGTGAAGGAACAAAAAAATAAAATGTCGTGAGATCTTATGTGAATTAAAAACAGTACTGTGGAATACAATTACAATGAAATATAAGATGGACGGACAACAAGCTACATCGTCAATCCCTTTTGGATGGCAAAATCAGTCTCTAAAATACTACCTCTATAGACTTAAGGGTCATGACATCATTATGCATAACTTTTGGTTATACATAGTACTTTTCTATTGATAGGTAAGATATTAAAATTAGACATTATGATTGGATACTACTAAATAGGATACTTGAAATTATAATCTACTGTTTAAAAGTTACTTCCCCTATGAAACTGCATATATTAAATATAACATAATGCATCGAAAAGTTAGCTCATTTAAATATGACAAGTACATGTTATTCTGTAGTAAAATTAAGCTTCTTGAATCCGATATCGGGCATTTGTGCTTGACGTATGTGTGTCCGTTTGTCAATGTAAATAACAAACGCAGACTAATCATTTCATTCAATAAGGCGGCGACATGCTGATTCAACAAGCTACCTACAATATATAAAGGAACATAAGCGAAATACATCATGGCTGACCTAAGAAATTTTGATGTTTGTGAAAATAGGTAAGCATGAAGCTAGATCCATTTTCAACGATTACTAGGTGGCACACAGTATCGAAAGTATATGTCCCTGACATAAACCAGAAGGTTGAGAAGAATCATTCAAAGATTCAGGTCGCCGCATGTGGTCAATATCATTGTAGTTGCTGTGAACCCATAGATTTTTCTGTGTTTCCCTTTAGCTTGGTGTAATCAAGCGCTCCTACTTTCATTGGTGCAATAATTTTTTTTTTTAAGAATTCATAACTATTTAGAATCTACTTCATGTTGTAAATATCATTGTATGTCAGAAGTTGTAAATTATCCTCTTCTGCCGACAACGATAAGAATAGACTACACGTTTGACATACTTGATGGCCATCAACTCTGCAGCCGATTCGACATTATAGTTTGTCTTAATCGAAAGTTTTATCATGATGCAATGGAAATTGACAACTCCGTGTTTCAAAGGATTGGTTTTGCCATCCAGAAAAGACTAGCAGCGCAGTTTGTTGTCCGCTTATCTTCTATTTCAATGTAATCCGATCTTTGGTATGTATCAAATATTTTTTATCAAAAGTTTACGGCGCAGTATCACTGCTAAAAGTAGCATCCAACGTAGAATGTGAAGCATTGATCATTATATTAGGCGTGCGGCGTTGAATTTGAACACAAAGCAAGTAGATAAAACCTAAATTGGTGAATGGTGATGGAGCAGCTGTCGGCTGTAGCTTCCCTCACAAAGTGAGTGAGCTGATAAGTTGATTCCAAACACAAAGTAGAGTGATAAAACTAAATTGGAACCTATCTTAGTAGTTGGCAGTCAATTTTTCGGACTGTGAACGTCAGCTTTGTGAATTTTTAATAAATATTTTCCACGAAGCCCTTCATACATAAAAAGATTTAGATGTGTAATCCCTTTACTTTGAGTATATATAAACAAGCCCTTCATTTGGTGCTAATTCTTAAAAACCCGTAAGGGGGCGTGCACACAACATTTGCAAAAACTATTGTTATGGTGAAACACCATTAGCAAACTTTTACCTTATCTATTGGAAAGAGAGGATGATTATCATCCATCTTTTATAATGTGACTGATTATGAAAAAATGGAATGATGATTAGGTTGCTTGGGGCTAGTAGCATATTTTCATTTTCTAGGTGTCATACACAAAATGAGAGACTTTATTTCTACTCTCATCAAACATAAACTAGAAAATCTACACTTATCATTAGGTTTAACCGGTAAGTGTGGTTGGTTTGTTAGTTTCAGGTTAATGGTTCGATTCCCAGCTGGAGCACGCAAGGGAGGAAGTTTTATAACCACACCAAAATTCTCTCTTTGAAGGTCGTTGTGATATGGCTAGATGTCTTCACTTCCACATGACATCAAATAATAAATATCATTTTAGTGAATGTATTTAAACTCTACAAAAATGATATATTCAGAAATAAGTTCTATTGAACTAAAACATTGCATTGGAGAAAGACGATACCTAAGTGATTTTGATGCATGACTTATTCATTCAGAGCCTCGTTAATAGGGATGTCAATGAGGAGTGTGTGGGGAAGGTAAGGGCTTACGGTTATTATTACCCACTAAATGTTGCGAGTAAGGGTAGCGGTAATTCTTCATTCCACCAATGTCCTTACCATGATCCTCTTATCGACTGTGATAAATGGGGAGTGCAAGGGCGAAACAAGGAATTCATTTCTATTAATTCTTTTTGCAAATATCAACTAAAATATCTTGTCTAATACATATATAAATTTAAGTTAAACATCAAGGTGATGTCGAATATGTATTACCAATTCAAAATGATTCTAATAAATCTTTTACAACATTATAAACATGTTTTTCTTGTTTCAAAATTATTTTTGTCATATACAAATATTAGTCCTATAATTGTTTAATTTTCTATAAACAAAAAAATCCAACCCCCCAAAAAGGATAGTTACCCTCAAATGTACTTAAAAGTCCATACAACACCAGATTATTATGTATAAACATATATATCATATACCCATCAAAAGGTTGTTGTGTACACAACAAATTCAAAACAAGTGAAGTAGATAGTATCACCACAAATATGTATCATTTAGTACACTAAATTAGGTTTTTACATATAAATTTGTCTAACAACTCCATATTTTGTTGAATACAAGGTCCAATGTATCAAAAAAGAAGTAGAAAACACCACATGAAAACGCATTGATGGTTCATAAACTATAAAATATTATTGATTCATAGATGCATGTCTTTTGTGTTGACTCAAGGTCTAAATTGACTAAACCCTTATTTTGATGATGACTAAGCTATTTCAATTAATTATGTCTAATGTCTCTACTTGAGTGATTTCAGATTATGAATAGACACACTCCAAATGCCCTAACTTGCACATCTAAACTTGGAGAAAAGACAATTCAAAGTCAATACAAGTTCACATTTTTGGAATATAATGTAAATCCATTAGAATCATGTTGTAAATCACTTGTAATGATTGTATGACTTGTAATTAGGCTTAGAAAAAATCAGGAGCACTTAGATCGAATGTTTAAGCACTCAAAAGCCATTTTCAAAAATTCACATAAGGATATTCATCGGTCGAGTTACAAACTCGACTGATCCTGATTGGATCTTAAAAATGACTTTTGATCGGTCGGGTTTGCATTTCACAGAACTCAACCGATCCCTCTACTGACCAAAACTGATTTAAGTAAATCGGTTGAGTTACCCCAGGACAAACTCGACCGATGGCCTAAATTGGTCTTGTCTTTTAGTGGGATCGGTCTAGTTACCTTTATAGAAACTCGACCGATTGCACTGTACGGAAAAGTACAAAAAGTATTTCTAGCCGTTGTGGAGTTGCAACAAGTGAAAATATATCTGTTGCAAGCCACAAAATGGCTAGTTTTCATTCTTAAGGGTTCCTAAAGGCTAAGAGACATCCCCAGCTATAAATAGGACCCCTTGGGCTTCTATCCAAGGTTGAACATTCAATGCAAAACTCTATGTGAGGTTCCTATTCTATAGTTGAGTGCTTCCTGCAGCCTCCTCTCTCTCTAAGCTTAATCACTTGCTACATTCGTTAGAGTGAGTAGGAAATTTGTAAGAGAGCTAGTCCTACATATATATCTTGTAAGGCTCTCACTTCCACCACCTCCCTATCTCTCATTTCAACCATGAAGATGAAGGTTCTCTCTTGGCTAAGAGAGGTAAAGAAGAACAAGGGAAGGAGTCCCTTGGTGAAGATCAAGGCTGAAGACTTAGAGCAAGAGTGGGTAAGCCCTTGGTGAAGGTAGAAGACTCCTTGATCAAGTGGGTATAAGTCCTTGGTGGAAGCTTCTCCGAGTGAAGGTGAAGGCAAAGGTTGAAGATCCAAGAAGAGTAAAAATGTCCTTAAAGGCAGAAGACTTGTGCTAGAGTGGGTAAGACCTTGGAGAAGGATGAAGACTCTTAGCAAAGTGGGTAAGTCCTTGGTAAGGTGGATTACTCTTGGTGCTTGGATTGGTATATCCTTTGGTGGTCATGTATTGTAAGTCTTATGAATGAATATAAGAGTGCAATGGTTAAGAAATCCTAGAGGTTGACCTCTCTAGGTAGTGGACTGACTCACTTCTAGTTTGAAGTGTGGAACCACTCTAAATAGCTTGTCACTTGGTGTATTTCAATCTCTATCTCCCTTGTTGTGCATGTTTTAGTTTCACTCAAACTTCCTATTTAGCAACCTTATCTTTTGATATATCTTGAAGGTCTAATGAATTTTGTTTAAGTGCATTCATCTCTATTCACCCCCTAGAGCATCCAATCACCCATCTAGGATCCAACATTTTGATGAATGCAGAGTCAATTGTTTCTATCACATATTTTAGATCATTTCTTACGGGCATTGTATTGTTATGTCCCAGTTTTAGGATTAAATTGCTTTAGCTTTGCTTTTGTCTCCTAAATTAGAGTTTTTATTAGATTTTCCCATTTATTATCGAAAAATAATTGACATGTATCCATTCACTCGAAAGATCAAGAATCCACAAAATACTCTAGGAACTAAAATATTAAAGATTCTTCAAATACACATGTAAGTCTGCAAAAAATACAACCGGTTGACTGACATCCATAGTTAGTTGATTCACAAGATAGAATTAGACAACCTCTCGGTATTCTAATAAATCGAATGGCCACTCAGTCAATTGACTTAATATGAAAGCGGGGGACTTGTATTGCAATCAAATTAGTCAATTCCCCTCCAACCAATCAACTGACATGTATATGAGTCTGAACATCAACTCGCCTAGTTGACTGATCGGACCCCCAACCGATCCAATGAACTACATAAGAACTTGAGCATTGACTTATTACAATTGATCGATTGGATCCATAATCGACCGACTGGTGCGATGGACCCAATCTTTGCATCCTCCACCAAGACGTGAATTTAGGGGTTTGGGGTCACATTCCTTCCCTATAAAAGGAGGGGGTAGGCCAAATTGAAGGGGGATCATACCCTATAATCTCAAAGCCTCATGTCAGTGAATAAAGAAAAGAAATGAGAGAAAGAGCCATCATCTTCTCACAGAGACTTCTAGAGTTCTAAGAATAGAACCAGATATCCTTAAATTCTTCCTCTATTCCCCTAGCAACATTACTCCTTCTGTATTTGTTATGACTATGAGAAAGTAGACCTTTTTACTAGGTCATGGGGTGTATCCCCATAGCCCGTCCCTTGCTTTAGTTGATATTGAATACAATAATTTTGTTTGTTACATGTGTTCCACTCCACAATCAATTTATGAATTGATCCATCATTTTTTGGTTTGTTATAATCTTGGGTAAAGAGACAACAGAACCTTAAGCTTAGAACACCAAATGAACACACAGAACTCTGGATGAGATTCTGATGGAGTTCTACTGGATGATTGGACAATAAACCATGAAGTGAGATCTCGAGTTTGTGGGAAGTTTGATCCTTGTGAAATTTGTATTCTACTAGGGCACAGATATGCTTGGTCCTAATCTAACCATTTAATTTAAATATTTAATTCGATTAAAGAAACTACATAGTCTATGGTGGTGAACCTTAGACTACTAGTATCATTTATTAATTGAAATAAATCTTTGGTTTAATCATTTTTAATTTTGTGATCTTTATTCTTATTTTTAGCTATAATCACTCTCAAACAACCTAATTTAAATATTGTTCTTAGTAATATAAAACAATTATTAATCAAGTAATCTCATGGATTCGAGCCTTTTCTATACCATAATTGACTCGTTCACTTACGAGCAAGTTGATTGTTGTTATTAAGGTTAAACTCTAGGAATTTTCTTATTTAGTGAATTTGTGTGTGCAAACACCTCATATCAATTTTGGGGTCATTGTTGGGGCAACAGAATAGCTTTTGAACCCCATTTCTTTGAATAATAAGGATATTTTTCTTCTTTTCAATCAATAACCATTCATATTTTCTAGAACCAATACTTCCTCGAGTCTTAAAGTCATTTGATCTCTTTTTCAGTAATAACAATGTATGTGATAGTCACAAGGCATCAATTCTACATCATTTGTATTCGATCTAAGATTGACATGACTTTCCATCTTCTGAACCAGATTCATAAAAACAGAATGGATGAGGAAGAAATCATAAACCAAAGAGTATCTGGCCCTCACAGCACGAAGGGTAGCCCTTGTCAAATAGAAAAGAGAGGCTATAACTACTGAACAAGAGGATTGAGACATAGTAACACAAGAGTGGTCAACACAAGGTTGTCTACAATGTAAATATGTTGTTATTACAATCATATATCAGTGTATTGTCCCAACTTGTCCCCACAAATTATGGAAACACTCAACAAGATCATTGTTGAACGAGATGCCAGGTTTTCCCATCATTGTGGATATGATGCAACTTATAATCTACAATATTAAGGAGGTTGTTGTGAGGAACCATGTGTATAGAAATACGGGTGTCAGATATGGCAGTGGGAAAAAAATTCTTGCCATATTTCCCATCAATAGCCGATCGTGTCAATAAATATGAAAGGGTAAGGAAGGTGCAAGGCATATACCTAGCCCTAGAGCAAGTCCGACGACAATCCCTACAAAGTTGTGCTTCTTTCTCAAGCAGCATCCGGTCAGTAGTCGGTGGTGGCCTCTTGGTGTAGCACCATAGATGGTGGTTGGTGGTGTCCTCCTAGCACAGTGGTGACGACCTCCATGCCTCTATGTAGTTCACATAGACAATTGGGAACTCAACGTCTTACTTCCAAAGTCGGAGGGAAGGAGTTGTCCCTTCGTATTGTTAATGTGTTAGTGTCATTAATGTACTAGTGTCAACTTTTTCCCCCTTGGATATCTCTCAATTTTATGGATAATATCTCTCTGGCTCTCACATTACCACAACTATGAGATGAGGAGTCTTGTCATTTATGAGTCTTGAGAGCCTTGGCCACCCTCCCTTTATATAAGAGTGGATCGGCTAGGGTTTCCCAAATCCTTTGGATATGAAGGGTTAGATATCATGGTTTGACTGCTACTGCAAACTACCAGTCAGTCAATTGGAAAACCCAGTCAGTTGACTGTAACACAAGCCGGTGGACTGGAACATCTAGTCGGTCAATTTCTTGCTTTCTTATTCACAAACATACTGGCTCTAAATATGATGATCAATGCACATCATTACATCAACATCAATCATTTCATCTAGTCATACTGGTGATCCAATCGGTCGATTGGACACTCCATTCGATCGAATGGCACACCAATCGATCGATTGGGCACTCCAGCCAGACAACTGATAGCCAATGTTGTTTAAGTTGATTACCTAAACACTTTAGTAACAAAGTTAGATCCTATGTATGAATAAACTCATATTTTGTCTACATCCTATGTGTTTGACCATATAGGTTCCAAAATACATTGGTAGTGAATGTTCATAACTATATTATGACATCACAATAAATGAGCCGTATCTACTCATCGTTGCTACCCAAGTAATTGGAAAGTTGGAGAACAACTTCAACCTACATCTGTGATTGGTGTTACCATGATTGTATGGCTTATTTGTCTCTGATACCAAGATTGAACATGAAGCATGGAACCACCATGTTCTTAACATTCAACCCATGTTCCTCAAACTAGAGAAGACTATATGAGTATGAATGTGAGTTCACCTATCATATATTGACTCACATGAGTATGGCCATAAGTTTCTCAGTCTCTCTTATCAAGTGTCCTGGATATCAACTCTGACAAGAGGGACAAATCCAATCTACACCAGTCACATTCAATCCCCCTGTGTCATAACATACCCGAGCACCACCTTTATGGCAACCCTTACTCAAGGTCATGTTGGATGGTATTAAAGTTCATTGAACGAAATTTAATGAGTGTAGTGAATTCAAGTCTAAGAACCACAATCACCACTATCACTTTGAGAGATGATTCTAACTACCATTCAATGATTTTCATGTATCACTCTCAAGGTGGGTCTGTCTAGTACATCATTCCCTAATAAGTACATATGTGTTTGACTTGATATCCAATATCATGACTAACGAGACTATGTCATCAAATAACACACATCTAGTCTTATATATTATTATTGTCTATTTTGCTTCCACCATAATATCCTACTAGGGACACAACAAGAATGTATGTACTCTTATCATACATATGATCTCATTGTTTAGGTCCTTAACCTGAAGACATATGTCATCGAGTAACATCATTATTTAGACATCTCATTGTTCAGGTCCTTAACCTGAAGACATATGTAATCGAGTAACATAATTATTTAGACATCTACCATGCTTGTGTCATCATCTCATGAATGAGACAAACATAATAGATGGGATTACCTTTATTATTTATGAAATCAAGTACATGATTGTTAGTACAATCATCATATATGATTGGCTCTCTGGGCATACCAACAGACTGCCACTTGCACTTAGAGCCAATCACCCATGAATCTTATTCCAAGTGATCTTAACATGAACACAATGTTTCTTCTATGCAAGTGCTTTTGTTAGTGGTTTAACAACATTTTCTTCTAGTCATTTCTTTTGAAATCTTCACATCTCCTCACTGTACAATTTCTTGTATGAGATGGAATTTTTGTTGTACGCTATTTGGGATCCTTAGCCTATCCAATAGCTCCATTTTTGTCACAATATTTGTACTGCACCATCAATGGTTCAAACCTCCCAAGTTCATAAAATGAAATTCTTCATCCATACAATATCCTATGTTGTGTTCAAAACAGCAACGTACTCGACTTCTAGTTTATAATCAACAATTGTCTCTTACTCAGAGCTTTTCAGCTCACAATTTTGTATTAAGGCCAAAACACAAACTCAGATTGCAATCGTTAGTATCTTTTTCAGCTTACATCGATGTAAACCTTTACACCCAACTCTTCCTTATCACCATAAACAAGGAACTGATCCTTATTTCTCATGAAGTAATTAAGTTTGTCCAATGATCTTCACCGAGATTTGATTGATATCTACTCATCATGTCCAAAACATATGAGATAATAGGACAAGTGCATAACATTGCATGTATGATAGATACAATTCCAAATGCATATGGCATCTTACTCATGTGTTCCCATTCTTCACAAGAACTGGGACATCGGGATCTAGAGAGTCTATTTCCATGGGACATGGGAGCATTTCCTTTCTTTGAGTCTGACATGCTAAACCTCTTCAGTACTTTGTCAATATATGTACTCTAGCTTAGGCCAAGAACCATTCTAGATCTCTCTCTATAGATCTTAATTCCTAAGATATAAGATGCTTCACCTAAATCTTTCATAGAAAAGGTACTTTCCATCTAGGTCTTTACCATTTGTAGGATAGGGATGTCATTCCCCATCAATATGTGGAATACAATTATGCTCCCACTAACCTTCTTGTAAACACATGTTTCATCCTTGATGTATGCACACATTGTCATTATTTTGATATCTAACTTGGTTATTTTCTTTATCATTTGTGCTTAATTGAATATCCTTTTAATACATATTTTACCAAATTAGTAAAAATCACTTTTGCATCATTTCTTATATTTTTACATGTATTTTACATGCATTTTACATGTTTTAATTATTATAATAACTATTTAATTTTATTCATTGATTATTTTATTGCAGATACTTATTATTTATTGGAGCAAAGTCGATACCACCGAATTGCAACTTGGTGATACCGATATGGCATCAGAGTCAACATATAATTTTGTTCCAGATTGAGAAGGAAACAGTAAAAAGTCGGTGGTACCGACATAGAGATGTACGGCCCAGATTAAACACACTTCATTAATGAATTTAACATTGTACAAAATATTATATATATATAAAAATTTTGACATAAAGTGTGGACGGTGGTCGAAAACCACACCATTAGATAGAGAATCTCATTCTCTATCAGGAGGGTGTGAAATCCTAGATGAAAGGAAGAAAAAAGTGGAGGAACCCTATCCGTCAGACCTTGGAGACATTTTTGCGGCGGAGACGACGGCGGAACGGCTTCATCTTCTCTAGATCCCTTCCTCTACTCTTTCTCCTATTTATTGTATCTCGAAATTCATGTTTTGCATATTCTCGAGTTATTGCGATACCATGTCGTCTATTTTTGGCTAAAAATCTTAATTCCTTAGGACCTGGGAGTAGCCTGGGTATGCATTGTGTCTGATTCTTATGAGTTAATATATATTTTTCTCTTAATTTTTGAATATGAATCTATGGAAATTGTATGTCCTTATTGTGCTTGATCACCACACTTAGCTTATCAAATCTTTAATTACTGCTAAAAAGGGGATTAAGGGTTAGAAACACATAGGTTCACCCATTTATCGGCGTCCCTTGGGAAAGGTGGGGCATAAACGGGAGGAGATTACCCAGAGTTAAACCAAAAGCACCTAACTAATGGATCAATTACTATAAGAATGGAATTGGCTTTAGATTAGGTAGGGGAATTACACTGCGGAAGCAGGTAGTTTCTAGCTACAGGCTCTTTATTCAAGATTAGGAGGGAGTTATATTAATAATTAGGGATTAGATTTAGTGTTTCCCGTGGTGAAACCAAAAGTCTTAAGGAATTCATCCATTCTTGATCACAACAACCTTAGTTAGATTTACTTTTTGTTCTTAGTTAATTAAACAACCAATCAACTCTTATTTTTGGCTTAGCTGATCAATCCTAATTAGTAATAGTCTTGAACCTCACAACTCTCTGTGTTCGATAACTCGGGATTCATAATCCCAAATTACTTTGACATGTACACTTGCGTATTACACGCACGTTATATGCGTGTAAAGTTTTTGGCACCGTTGCCGGGGAGTTGGCATAGTTAACACTATAAAAAGTTAGGATCAGCCACTCTAGGCCATTGTATTTATTTTCCTTCTTTTTGTATTCTTCCCATTTTTCATTACATAAAACTTTACTCTTAGTTTAGGCATTGTACATATTCATCTAAATATTTTTTTGTAGTTAGTCTTCTTTCATTTAATTTTTTTTTTAAAAAGCACATGACCCCTATTTGTTCTGAGTGTGGAAATGCACATGTAGGTTATAGATGTTTGAGTCCACCTTCATTACATCATGAGAAAATCTCAAAAGAAATTCATCGTGAGCATATTAGGATTATGGTTCAATATGTTTTAAATCGCAAAGGTCCTATTTCTAATAGAGGTTGGGGCAGAGTAGAGAAAATGGAAGAAGTTGAGGTTGAGGATAAGGAATTAGAGAGTGAGGAGAACATACTGGAAGAAGTTTTACAATCACCTATACCATGTCCTTCCATTGAGACCACACCCACACCCTTGAATCCTAGGATTGATTTTGAATATGATTGGGGATCTGATGAGGAAGATGAGAAGAATGATGCAAATAAGGTGGATGACAATTTTGATACATGTGTTTGGGATATGAGTGAAGGAGAGGAGGATCCAGAAGGTGCTTTATTTGATAGTGATCTTAGAGAGGAGGAAGAGAGTGAGGAAGAGGATACTGAGAATGAAAAGGTGGAGGAATTTCCTATTACCCATCACATAATTCCTTCACCACAAGACCCATCTCTTCATTTCCTTATGGGGGATCCTATATGGGATATATATCCAGATGATAATTTTAAAATTTTTTGTGAGGATATTAATGAATGTGGGGGAATTGAATTATTAGAAGAAAAGGCATAGAAATTCACCTTTGATATAACCCCTCCATTATGTGTAGATAGGAGTGATCCATTGGGGATGGTCATAGAAATTAAGGATCAATCATCATTATACCTTTCACCTCATGGCTATCTATTTCTGCATGTGCTCCGACATCAAGACTTGATTGTGAGTCGTGTTAATGTTCATGTTCATTGTAATGATAATTTACTGTTGAAATGGAACGTCAACCATACATGTTGGTCTTCTGACTATTATTAATTTTTTCTCATTATTGCAAGGAACCAAATGTTTAGAAGGAAGAAGCAGAGAGAGCTCCACCCTCCTCCATGACCACCTGGTTATTGTTGATTGACATGTGTCCATCCTAGGATGTTAAACAAGGAAGCTTATGGGAGGCAACCCACCAATTAGGTTTATTTTGTTAAACTTTCAATTCTACTTTTACATTCCTATTTTTAGATTGTGATATCTAGTTTTGATGCAAGTAAAAAAGGTGCCTTGATATGTGCATTCAGTGTGTAGGGACGCATTGAGTCGGTACCACCGACTTCACTGTCGGTAGTACCACATTTTCATCAGCGAACACTTCACTGAGCTTGAGTGCATATTGGAGGGTAGATTATCATGTGGATCACATCTACTCATCTTTGACCCTAGAGTTCACCGCCCATACTGGTACAGTTGTTCCATGTATCTTCCTTTGCTTTTGACATTGAGGACAATGTCATATTCAAGCTTAGGGGGAGGAATGGAACGACACTTCTATCTTTATCTTGCATCTTTACTTTTATCATATCTCTACATGTTTTTCTTTTGTTGTTTGATTTTTTTTCTTCTTAGGGTCCACTTCTATCTAGTGTAATTGTGGACAAAATATAAAATTTTGGTTAGGATTAACCATTTATTGATGATGTGGTATCAATTCTGAAAATTCTAAATAAAAATTTGAATGTGCTTTTATGCTTTGCTCTTTAAGCTAAATTTGCTATGTTTAAGAGTACATAACTGGAGGAATTGTTTGGATTAGTCATCTTGAAGACATACTGATTGAATGAAAAACCTAACTTAACCCTATGGCTTGTGTTATGACGATGGTGTTTGAGTCCAAACCAACCAAACAGTAACGTGATCTTTAATGTGAATTTTAAAAATAAACTCTAAGGTTACCCTGTTACACAAGTTGATAGAAGAGGGACATATCATGGTTGGGAAAGACATTGTCTCTTAGTCATGTGATCTCATCCACCTTCCATTCATCTTCATTTACCACCATAGGATGATCAAGTTTAATCCAAGTTATTTTCCTCTTGTATGCATTACATGGCATGATAGGAAGCATATAGTTAGTTCATTTTATTATGCATTAGAAAAAGAAAAAAAATCATATAATCTCTTTTGAGCATTTGTAGTTTGCATAAAAAAAATTCATATAGTTGCATTTGCATTGCATATTTCATAAGATGTTACATATTTATTATCTTCTATGGTCTTCTCTCATGAAAGAGCATAAAAAAAGTTGTATCTCCTTACTCCTTCTCCAAATTTAAAAAAAGCCAATGCATTAACTATTCATCTTACTAAAAATAGGGTAAGAAAAAAAAGAGTTATTGAAAAAGAAAAAGAAAAAAATAGGAGAAAAGGAGAAAAAAGGATTTTAAGTTCAATTCCATATTCTCTCTAAGCAACAAAGGAGGGGATTATGATTCTTTTTATAAACACCTTTTCACTTATACTCATCATTAGAATGAGACATCCATTGCATGCATCTTCCACCAAAATAAAAAAATAGTCATTAGAAGTCATACATTCACATTTTATCCATCATACAGGTGCATCACATTTTTACTTTTTGCATAAATAATTTGGACTTGTGAATCCTATTTTCATAGCCACTCATCTTTTCTACCCATTGCTCTGCATGGTAGGCCACCATCATAATTAATCCCCTCATCCATGTTTATTTGGGGATCTGCTTCTAAGTAGTTTATTTAGATAGATCAGAGAAATATAGATAGGGAGATCACATGGTGCATCAAGCATGTGTCCTACTGGCCATGATATTAACTACTTCATATTGATAGTGTTTTTCATTAATCTTATTGTGGACATCTATTATGAACATTATTGATCGCTTTAGAGTAGTTACTTGTTCAGTGGTTGGCACAGATTGGTTTGGGACCGACTGGTGGAGGGCGGTTAGAAAAATTAATTCATAGGTACTTGTCTTCTTGCTGACTTTTTAAAACAAATCTAAGAGTAGTGTTGATCGAGAACAAGCAGTATTCAAGCTTAGGGGTGTGATGTATGTACAAATTGTCGTTATTTTAATATGTAATTTGGTTATTTTCTTTGTCATTTGTGCTTAATTGAATATCTTTTTAATACATATTTTACCAAATTAGTAAAAATCACTTGTGCATCATTTCTTATATTTTTACATGTATTTTACATGCATTTTATATGTTTTAATTATTATAATAATTATTTGATTTTATTCATTAATTATTTTATTGTAGATAATTATTATTTATTAGAGCAAAGTTTATACCATCAACTTGCAACTCGGTGGCACCGACATGGCATCAGAGTCGACATATAATTTTGTTCCAGATTGAGAAGGAATTAGCAAAAAGTCGGTGGCACCGACTTCCAAGTCGGTGGTACTGACATCCAGATTAAACACACTTCATTAATGAATTTAACATTGTACAAAATGTTATATATATATATATATATATATATATATATATATAACTTTTGACCTAAAGTGTGGACGGCAACTGAAAACAACACCATTAGATAGAGAATCTTATTCTCTATCAGGAGGGTGCGAAAACCTAGACGAAAGGAAGAAAAAAGTGGAGGAACCCTATCCGACAGACCTTGGAGACGTTTTTACGGCGGAGACGATGGTGGAACGGCTTCATCTTCTCCAGATCCCTTCCTCTACTCTTTCTCCTATTTATTGTATCTCAAAATCCATGTTTTGTATATTCTCGAGTTATTGTGATACCATGTCGTCTATTTTCGGCTAAAAACCTTAATTCCTTAGGACCTAGGAGTAGCATGGGTATGCATTGTGTCTGATTCTTATGAGTTAATATATATTTTCCTCTTAATTTTTTAATATGAATCTATAGAAATTACATGTCCTTATTGTGCTTGATCACCACAATTAGCTTATCAGATCCTTAATTACTGTTGAAAAGGGGATTAAGGGTTAGAAACACATAGGTTCACCCGTTTATCGACGTCCCTTGGGAAAGGTGGGGCATAAAAGGGAGGAGATTACCCAGAGTTAAACCAAAAGTACCTAACTAATGGATCAATTACTATGAGAATGGAATTGGCTTTAGATTAGGTAGGGGAATTACATTGTGGAAGTAGGTAGTTTCTAGCTACAGGCTCTTTATTCAAGATTAGGAGGGAATTATATTAATAATTAGGGATTAGATTTAGTGTTGCCCATGGTGAAACCAAAAGTCGTAAGGAATTCATCCCTTCTTGATCACAACAACCTTAGTTAGATTTACTTTTTGTTCTTATTTAATTAAACAACCAATCAACTCTTGTTTTTGGCTTAGCTGATCAATCCTAATTAGTAATAGTCTTGAACCTCACAACTCCCCGTGTTCGATAACTCGAGACTCATAATCCCATATTACTTGAACACGTACACTTGTGTATTACACACACGTTATATGCATGTCAATCCTCATCTTAACTAAAGTCAAAATCTTTGACTGCCTCATCAAATCAAAGATTTCAACTCTAAGATGCTTGCTTCAATCCATAGATTGACCTTTGTAGTCAAATTGCAATGGCAAGCATGATCTCAATGGGTTTAACCATGAAAACTAGTGAAAATATTTTGTGATGTCCCACACCTTTAACTTGTTTGAAAACCATTGCAACAAATTGACCTTCCATGTTGGTCTTCTTCTTGAGTACCCACTTGTACATTTTCACTTTTACTCCTTCAAGTGGATCCACCAAGGTCCATACCTTGTTGGTTACATGGAGTCCTTCTTAGATCACATGGCCTCAAGCCATTTTATAAATGCTAGTCCCTTCATATCTTCTAGTTAGGTTGTTGGCTCGTCATCTATGACCAACTCACCACCTTCTTGATTCCTAAGATAACCAAACATTTCAAGCTCAAGGTAGTGTCTTACTAGATCTACAAGGTTCATGTGTTACATGAGGAACTTGAGACTATACAAACGTTTGTGACTCTCCATGTATTTCTTGTTGGTCTTAAACCTTTTCGAGCTCTACTTTTATCCCACTGATTCCATTGGAAACAACATCCCTAGGAAAAAAACACCTTTTTTCAATGGAAGAAGTAATATCCTATGAGATTTTCTACAAAATAACATTTATCTGATTTGGGACCAAGCATTTCAAGAAACAATCTTCTTCATAGGATTTACATCCTCAAATCTTCACAAAAAGACATACCAGGACACTTCCCAATCCACATCTCATGTGGTGTCTTTTGAGCCAAATTTGATGGTACACTATCTAGTGTAAAGAATGTGCCTAAAAGGAAGTTGAAAGATCAACTAGATTTATTGATGATCACAATAGGGTATCATTCCTTCTTTATGATACATCAATATGCTTCAAATGGAGTCTATTGTGATAAAATACCACGATCTTGCAAAAGGTCCTCAAACTCTTGGTTCAATTATTCTCCACATAGATCGTATGAAAGTGTTTGAATACTAGTAACCACCTCTAGCATTTTCTCTAAAAAGTCTACATACATCAACAAGTACAATTCCTAATAGACCACTCACTCTCTCAGTTTTCCAGTGAAAGGAGATTTTGTCATCATGCCCAACAAACAAGACTGACATGCCTCTATTTGTTCAAAACCAAAAGATTCTATCTAACCATCTTATGGAGTCTAGAAATGCATTTGTTATTTATGTGACCTGGACGACAATGCTATCAGTATGTTTTGTTTGAGACATGATTCATTCAATATTTACATTATACATACTTGTCTCTAGAACTAATGAGTATAAACTGTAGTTATTGGGGCACTACCATAAAAGATATCATCTTTAGAATAGAACATGAACCATTCATTACATGAAATTTGAATCCATTCTTGTCCAAACAAGATTGATATATGATTTTTATATTAATGGAAGGTACATAACATGAATTTACTAATTCTATTACATGCCCACTAGGTAGAGATAAATGCAAGTTCCAGCTATAGTGGCAACAACTCTTGCTTTGCACAATTTGACCTTATGTTGCTGACTTCTTCTCAGACCCCACACATCATAGTATGTCTGAGATCCTCATTTGGTATCAAATATAAAAAATGATGAAGTAAATACATTTATCTCAATATGGTACATACCTAAATGGAGATCTCTATCTCCTACTTTTTCTTCCCGAGTTCATCTATATAAATAGGACGATTCCTTTTCAACTATGTAGGATGGTGATAATGGTGGCACTTCCCTTCCTTACTTACTCCTTCATTTTCTTTAAGTGTAGAAGACTTGGGTTTTTTGCTGGCTTTTGAACTCTTTTTGGCCTTGCCTTAGCCCTTGGAATTTCCCTTTCCTCTGTTGATCATCATCTCAAACCTAGGATTGTCCTTCTTCATTTGTACTTCAACAGTTTTCAACATGCCAAGAAATTTTGACAACATCTTAGCAAAATTATTTATGTTGTATTTTATGACAAATTGGCTATATGATTCTAGTAATTACTATAGAATCACATCCAACCTAACTCTTGGAGTAAGGGAAATTCCAATTTTGCTAGGTTTTCCACATACCCAATTAACTAGAGCACATGCCCCCGGATCTCCCCTGCCATATTGCAATTGAATAACGCCTTTGAGATAATATATCTATCATTTCTTGCCTAATCTTGGTACATATTCTTAAGATGTGTTACCATCTCGAGAACATCCATATTTTCATGCTATCTCTACAACTCATCGTTCATTGAGCATAGCATCAAGCATTGGACATCTACGACATTTTCATATTGCTCCTTGTAAGTATTCCTTTCAGCCTTAAACATGGTGGGAGCAAGTTAATTTTTCTCTATTGTCTCCAAGACATAGAGCTTGCACTCTTGATTGAGAAATAATCTCAATGTCCTAAATCAATCGTTGAAATTATTCCCACTCAACTTGTCCTTCTCAAGGACTGATTTCAAGAAAAAGTTGTTGGTGTTTGCCATTTGTTTTTGTGGTAGAAATTTGCATTTGTCAAAACACTTTTGATTTCATTTGATAATATTGATTATAATAATTAGACCTTTAATTAATTATTTTTCTCACTATTTTGTTCAAATTAATAGCCCTCACTATCAATTTGAGGATTGCATTATACAACCTTCTAGTGAGTCAAGATCCAAAATAATTAAGTTATTACATGTCTAATGTTGGGTTCATAATCAATTATGAAGGTAGGAAAAATTTGTCAATTGCATCCAATGAAATTTTTGGATAGGATGATTTGCACAACTCCTTACCATAGTCTATTTGTATGCTTCTAGGTGCTTGATCCAACCAAGGTCACCTAATTAAGCCTGAATAAAAAGCCAGCACGATAAACATGCATCCTACTATGGAAAACACACATAAATACCATCAGATTTCCACGAGATAGACGGTGCACCACACTTGGGCATGCCTATGTGGCCGTTGAAGCTTTTCATGTGTGGTACTGATGGAAGGCATGTAAGATTTAATATTTATTTAAGGATTTTATTTGTAAATACATATACCTATCCAATCACCACATACTTATAATATGTATCATATACATACTATATCCACAAATGAAACATGAAATCACAAATATATGAGCGAGGGTTATGACCACACTAGTGAAATTATTTGGATCCATAAAGAATTTCTAGCCACCTAAGGTCATACATCATATGAATGCAACATGTACTGGTAAAATTCTATGTTGGGAATAGGTCGATTGTTCGAATGGACACTCGAGTTGATTGGTTGGTCTCCTATCAGTCGGTTGGTTCTCTATTGGTCGGTTGACTGGTTTTCAGATCAAAGGCATAGTTGGACTCCTCCATTTGATTGGTTGGGCCTTCAATCAATCGATTGTCTCCTATGGTTCTTCGGTTGATCGACTCAACTCCCAGTCGATTGACTCGTACAACTTTGTGTAAAGGTGAATACCTCAAGTTACATTAGAGGGGAACAAAGGGGTTAAGCCATAATTACATATGGAAAAAGGAGGAAGGCTCGATATATAAAGAAAATTCAAAATAGGTAGGAAAGAAACCACACAACAACCCAGATGATCCCAAAGGTTTGGCCATAACCACACATATATCCACCATCAAAACGTTTTAAGGCAACACAAATAAACTGCATATATATCATATCATATATATAGGATCTACGAGACATTCCCTAGTGTATGTACTTTTAATCAGATATGCACATTGATAATTTAAATATTCAAATTACATGCAACAAAATAATTGATAATGACTTATTGTATCGTTTAAATCACAAAACATAGTAAATTGACATGTCTTTAATTCCGATGTAGGAAAATATGATATTAGAGTTGGTAGTAGAAATAAAAAAATTCTTGCAATATTTCCCATAATTAGTAGATCACATCAATAACTAGGAAATGGGAAGGAAGGTGCAAGGCATATACCTAGTCCTAGAGCAAGTCCAATGACAATCCTTGTAGAGTTGTGCTTCTTTCTCAAGAATCACCCAGACTTAATTGATGGTGGCCTCCTAGTGTATTATCGCAAATGGTGGTTGATGGCATCCCCCTAGCATAGTGTCGTTGGTATCCACGTCTATATCTAGTCCTCGTAGACCACCAAGAACTCCATTTTGCACTTCCAGAGCCAGTGAGAAGGAGTTGTCTTTTCCTATTGTCAACGTGCTAGCATTGACTTTTCTCCCTGTGGCTATCTCTCCTTTTTATAGGTAAGATGCCTCCAGTTCTCACATTACCACAATTTGAGATGAGGAGCTTATCATACAAGAGTCTTACGAGCCTTGGTCACCCCCTCTTTATATAGGAGTAGAATGTCTAGGGTCTCCCAGACCCTGGAGATATGAAGGGTGACTACTGTTGTGAATTACTAGTTGATCAATTGGAACATCTAGTCGGTCAGTTGGCTTGCTTTCCTATTCCCTAAAATTTTGGCTTTTAATGCGATGATTAATTCACATCATTACATAAGCATCAATAGCTTGATCCAGTCCTACTAGTCATTCATTTTGTCAACTGGACTCTCCAATTGGTTGGCTGGACACTCCAGTCGATCGATTGGCACATCGGTCATTTGACTAGGCAATCTAGTCTGCCAATTGATAGTCGGTGTTGTTTAAGTTGATTACCTAAATACTTTAGTAACCATGTTAAATCCTATCCATAGTAAACTCCTATTATTAGTGCATGTTTTGTGTGTGACCCTATAAGTCCCAAATTATGTTAGCAGTGAGTGTCCATAACTAGATTATGACATCACAAGAAATGATCGGTATTTAGAAACACATCATTGCTACCCAAGTAATTGGAAAGTTGGAAACAACTTCAACCTACATCAATGATCAGTGTCATAATGATTGTACAGTTCCTTTGTCTTTGATATTCAAATTGAACACGAGACATGGAATCTTCATCCTCTTAACATTCAATCCATGTTCCTTGAACTAGAGAAGACTGTATGTGATGCATGTGAGTTCACCTATAATATATTGACTCACATGAGTATGACCATATATTTCTTAGTCTTTCTTATCAACTGGATAATATATTGACTCCGATTGGAGAAACAAATCCCATTTATATCATTTACAGTCGATCTCCATGTTTTACAGCATACCCGAGCACCACCTTTATGGAAACCCTTACTCTAGGTCATATTGGGTGGTATTAAAGTTCATAGAACAACATGGATGAGTGGAGTGACTTTAGGTCTAAGAAGCACAATCACTGCTATCACTTTAAGAGTTGTATCTAACTATGATTTGATGGTTTCCATGTATCATTCTCAAGGTGAGTCTGTCTAGTACACTGTTCCCTCACAGATACATATGTGTTTGACTTGATCATTACTAATGAAACTTTGTTATCAGTCAACATACATTCTAGCATTATATGTTGTCTATTTATCTTCCACAATAATATCCAACTAGGAATAGGACAAGAATGTATGTATTCTTATCAAACATTTGATATCATTATTTAGGTCCTTAACCTAAAGACATATGTCATTGAGTAACATCATTCTTTATACATCTACCATGTTTATGTCATCATATAATGAATGAGACAAACATAATAGACAAAATTACCTTTATTTTTAATGAAATCAAGTACATGATGCTTCAGTACAATCATTATAGGATTGGCTCTGTGGGTATACATACCAACACCATGCTACCCATATCAATAACCCAATGAGGGAGATTATAACTATAAGACCCCTAACCTAGATTTTGGGGCTAACCCCATTTATTTGACCTAATAACATGCTTAAAATCCTAATATAGACCCTTTAGATGTTTTATTATCATAAGAGGCACCTCCGTTTCAAGTTTGAGATCTTTTGGATAATTTTTGTGCTTTATATGTTAGTTTTTGACTAAATTGCAAACTACCCAAAGTGGAGGCTTAACCTGTAATTTGTCACTTCTAGAGTGTGCCTTCCATGCCTTGACATCATCTTGAGAGGGAGAAAAGGTGGGAACCTTGGATAGACCTTGGTTTGACGATATGAACTCATGTGGTGATTAGGGCTTTTTAGGGTTTCTTGGTAACAATGCATGGATGAGCTTGTAGCGACCATGAGGGGAGTGTTATGACCACAACACTTGTGTTGAGACCACAACACATCACCCTAGAGAAGTATGTTGCGACTTGGGATGGTTTAGAGTGAAGATGGGGTCGCTATGGTTCCTTATACATAGGCTTTGTGAGTGTTGCGACCACATGCATGAAGGGTGAACAAAGTGTAGCGATCATTACACTTAACCTAGTGGTGCGACCACAACACAGGGGGTAAGGGTCGCTACACCACCTTAGAAGTATCACCTTGTAATGCATGTGAGTGGGGAAGGCTTGAATGTGTGTTTCTTGGATGGACAAATGTACCTTATGAGCCCTAGAATGTGGACACCTCATTCCACCATCACCACCCTCCTCTATGAGTATATAACCTCTCTCTTCTCCACTCAAACCCTCCTTTTTCAGGCCTTCTTCTTCTTTCTCCTCCTTGTCCTCAGCCATGGAGTTTAGTGAATTAGGTGGAGTTGTCCTAGGTGCTATGGTAGCCGATCATCTCCTTTAAATGGTGCTTTGGAGCTAAATCACCTCTTTTTTGGTGATTCTTGATGGTTCCTCCTCTAGGTGAGTTGCTCCTCTCTTTTAGCACATTTTTCTTGGGTCTCTTCTTCCCTTCCTTCTCTTTTCTTGGACTTAGGCTATGTCTTATTATGGTGGCCATCTCTTGAGAGAAACTCTTCCCCACAAGGTCCTTAGACCATGGATCATCTAAGCTGGTACATTTGTGAATTGATCTTCCCTCTTTTCTTCCTTCTTCTTCTCCACGATCCAAGTTCGACCTATAGCTTTTCTTGCCATATTTTGAGCTAACTTTAGCCATGGAATGTTTCCCTTATTTTAAGGTACCTTCATGGCCGAAGATGGAGCTTTTTGGAGACTCATATTCAACCTTGGGAAGAGAATGAGATCAAGCTTAATTTTAAGTGTATGATATAATCTTCCACTTGTTACTATTATTTCACCTTGTTTCTTGCTTGCATGTTGATATTTCCAACTCTAATTTGTAGTATTAATGTGTTAAATAGAGTTATCATGATCTAGAATGAAAATATTCGGTACATTCATTTCATGGTTAACATCTAAACCTAAACCTTAACTCTACGAACCCAATCTTGGTGATGACGATGATATGCATGTTCCCTTCTTACTTTTAGTTATGAAATTCTACAAATTTGATCATGGATCACCTACCTTTTATGTTAGAGTGGTTTGGTTCGACTTGCATGTGTGGGAAACTTGGTTTTCATCCCTTGAATCATAATCTTTATGGGGGATTTATGTGACAATATACTCTAGAGTTTTGATGATTATTTTGTGTGGAGTTTTTCCCTTAGTCAGTGCTAAGTTTGTTTGGGACATATGTTATATTGTGGATAAGTTTGGGTGCTAACTTGGGGTTGCAACAAAAACCCTAATATGTGAATGGTCACTACAATAACATGTACATATGGGTCACAACACCTCTATTTCTTTTGAAACTGCAACACACCTTGAACATGGGTGGTCGCTACACCTTTAGGTTGCAACAATAGGGTCACTACACCCCAAGGTTACAACATCTTATACGTTAGGTCTCTACACTTGGTTAATGTGATGAAGTTTTCTCTCTAGATCATAGACCTATCATGTTAGTAGGTGATACCATGTTCTAGAGCTTGAATTTTGAAGATTATTATGATTGGTTCACTCATGATCCAAAACCCAAACTCCTATTCACCCGGTTTGAGTCGAGTATAATATGATGATGATCTTCTCTCTCTTGATCTTGGTTTTAATTATTTCCTTATATGTGTGTACCTTGGTGTTCCATGTAGTTTTAGGCCCCTTTTGGGTATGCTAAATGTGGTCTATCTCTCTTGAATGAAGTCCTTTATTGGTGGCTGCATGATACATGTTTTAGGGTTTTTGGGTGACCAATTTATGTGATGTTTTCACCCTCATGGATTTGTTTGGTGTTCCGTTTTGTTTTAGCTGTAGAAATCTTCTATTTTCCTCATGTGTTGAGGTTCAACTTTCTCTCTCCTAAGTGGCTTTTCCTTAATGATCTTCATGGAGCTTGTTTTAGGGTTTGATGGCCTTGGATCCATGGGTTTTGATCTTGATGACAGTTGGTGTTCTAGATGTTTGACCTTGTTTCGATCGAGGTAGAGGTTCCCCCCTTATGTTTAGGATCGAGACATGCACCTATCAGTGGCTAGTGATTGGCCTTTTTGAGGGCGGTCAGACTTTAAATTTATAACTTGAAACCTTCAAGGACCCCCACAACTTTATTACAGGGTCGAAGTAGATATAAGAGGTTGAACACAGGGATGTGGGGATGTTTAGGACACTTAAGATCTCGCTCTTAAGTCAGATAAGCCAATCTGGTAGTTGATAAAAGTATGGAGCTAGAACTAGTCTAGTAGACTGTCATGAAATAAAACAAAACAAAGAAAAGAAAACAAAATGGAGTCCGTCGGATTATACTAATCAAAGAGAAGGAGTTCTTGGCTATGTAACTAGAAGTTGGGCAGTCTATGCACATGTTCTTGGGTGTAGACAACACTCGAACACCTAAATAAGCAACCTACATCCAAACATAGTATGTACTATGGTATATGTTCATGTGGGGTCATCCCACTCACTTTTGTGCAACCATCGATGAAATGAAACCCCTCTCGAGGATGACAAATCAACACCCTAGAATGTTCTAGATACCCTCTCAGGTCTAGAATATTCAGAGATGCTAGGAACATGTGTGATTTGAGAATAACAAGGTAGTGGGCCCGACCGTACCGGGATGGGCCCGACCGTGCCCATGTCTAGAGTTCTACACAAAGCACCTTGAACCATCTTCCTTTCAGATTCCAATCCAAACTACCTTCTCTTATCTATTTCTATAATGAATCTCTCAATATAGGCAGAAATAGAAGTTTAAGCAATAAAGAGATCAACCAAACTAGCAATCATAACCAAAAAGAGAAGATAGAATAGAAAACATACTAGATCTGAAATAAAACTACTTGCTTAAGGTAAAAGAACATAAACATGCCCAAAACGGGCTACATCACCAAGAAGGAGCTTAACTAGCCATGGACAAGCATAGTTGGCACCGAACAAAGATGGAAGAACATCATTTGTACAGAAACAAAGGAGAACAGAAGAAGAAAGGAGGCGGAGAAGAGATTTAGCTCATACAGTTAGAGGTGGCTCTTTCTCCTTAGCCTATGTATAGGCTAGATCTCATCTTTAGGTCGTCCTCCTTGGTCTTCTGGACTCCTTGGCCTCCTTTCTCTTTGATTCTGCCCTAAACAGTAGCTTGGTGGGTGTATGGAGGTGGAATGTGGCTGGGAATGGTAGGATATGGGTGAATGGTGGGGGAAAATAACGGTGGATGGAAGCAAACTGGAGGGACAGACGTAGGATGAACACTTCATCCTTTTGAGACATTGGAACTCTCCCATGGGGCTTTGTGTACCAAGAATGTGTGGAACCAGAAAAATCTCTGAGCTTGGAACCCCTCTCCAGGTTGCAAGGGGTGAATATTTATAGGTGAAGGCAGAAGATGGTCGCGGCACCTGCCTCGGCCACGGCCCTAGTCTCGACCCGACTGTGTCGGGCTAGGCATGGTCATGTTGAGGGTCACGGTTGATGCAGACACCATAGTCGAGGCAGATCCCATGGTTGAGAATGATGCCTCGGTCGAGGTTGGTGTACTGTGGTCGCAGTCATGCCACGGTTGTGGTCGTGCCGCGATCGAGGTTGATGTGCCTTGGTCATGGCCATGCTGCGGTCGAGGTGGTCGGGCCACGGTTGCGGTTGATGTGCCTCGGTCGCGGTCGTGGCCTCGGCCCGACTGTGTCGAGCCTCAGCCCGGTCGTGTTGAGTGTCAGTCGACACAACATCTTGGTCGCAGTCGTGGCATTGTCATCTTGACCACGGTCATGGCATCCTTTTATGCTGCAGTCACAACATCCTAGACCAAACCCACCCCCACACGGGGGCGGGGCTATTATTGGTGATCGGTGGGCCCGTGACCTTCTGATTAGCGAGGATGCATTCTAATAAAGGACTGGAAATCAAAAATAGGGTGACGGCCGTCTCCTAATATGGTGCATATAGTGTGATGATTAGTC
This sequence comes from Alisma plantago-aquatica, assembly GCA_963693085.1. Classification (NCBI taxonomy): domain Eukaryota; kingdom Viridiplantae; phylum Streptophyta; class Magnoliopsida; order Alismatales; family Alismataceae; genus Alisma; species Alisma plantago-aquatica. The sequence goes on from OY856410.1 coordinate 1,267,670,512, forward strand.
CACCACGGTCACGACAGATGGAAGTTTAGCTGCTGCAAAAACCATGTGTTGGGGAGAAATCTTGGAGAGTAGATGTCTTTTCAGGTTTGGTGCCTACTAGTCCCAAAATTGGCTAGTTGAGCAACTTTATCTATGAAAAGATATAAATTACTAAAAGATAAGAATCTAGGGTTATTTTGGGCATATTAAGGCTATAATGACACAAAACCATAAATAAATGCCTGAATTTGGGTGTTATCAGCTAGGGGTGAGACACCTATGTCTTGAGTCGATCGAGCCAATGTTGTAAAAGAGACGATCACAATGTTGCTTTTCTTGGGTCATCATGTCATTTTGGTTAGGTCACGACGTTGCTTTTGTTTGAGTACGACAATTGCTTTTGTTTGAGTATGACATTGCTTTCCTTCCGGTTGCGATACCCTATTCTTTTGTGAGCAAGATGCCATGATAGTTGGTGCTTATGACACCATGTTGTTGTGTGGTTGAGACACCTTGGATGGTGGTCAAAGCATTGCTTTGGTGTTACCATGTGTGTTGGCCGAGACGAGTGCACCGATATGTTGCAGTCGTGATGCCGAGTGGGTGTAGTTGTCACGACAACCCATTTAGTTCTACTCGCGATGCTATAGGGTTGAGTAGTCACGACGCAATATTTGTTTTGTAGTCATAACGATGTGATGATGAGTTGTAGTCATGACCAGGTTATGATGTGTTGTGGTTGTATCCTTATGTAGGTGTCTTATGGTCATGACACATATGTTGTGGATGGTTGATACCTATACATAACCACATGACCAATACATGTATATGTGTAGTGATTGATGAACCATGTATAGTGTTGTTTGGGTAGTTGAACCCTAACCCTAGTTGTTGTGACCTGGTTGGTTGAGGGTCAAGGCATGGTGCACCCCTTTGGTCGGTTATGGTCGCAAAATGAAGGTAGTTGGACGCGGTCACAACACCATGAGTGATGGTGGCCGCGACCCATGTATGGTGGTGGTCGCGACATACATGAAGTAGATGGTTGAGTCACATGCTTGGATGCTTCATCAATGCACTGGTATAAATAATGTTTGAGCCACGTGTAGTTCTATGTGGATAGCTGCTTGCTTAACCTTAATCATGCTTCTTAACCTAAAGTATTCCAAGAATGTGGGAGGGGCTATATCTAGGTCTTAGTACTTGTAAGTATCTATAGAACTCTAATCGGCTAAAGCTTGGAATCCTAACCTTAATGCTGAATTATGTGTTTGCTTTCTCTCTCATGTGTTGTTCACTGTGTAGAATGTTTTCTATCTCTTGTTTATTAGCGCCTAACCTTGTAGGTGATATGTATGACATGGCTTGTGTATACTGTGGTGGTGATTATGTGATACAAGGTGGTTCTTATGCACATCGATGAAGCTTAATATGTAGGGCTTAATGTGATAGGTCCTATGACTTGGTGCTGGACAGATGCCTACTGAGAGGTGATATCCTCAAGTGATGTGATTAAGGATTGTTATCCCATGGTGATGTGTGACATTGATGGTGGCCTTGTGAATGGTAGAGCAATGAGTATCATGTGGTGATTGTGTGACAAGTTCACACCTTATACGTTAAATACCTTCTGAAGTTGCAACACACCCTTATTCTTATAGAGTTTGTTTTAGCTTAATTTGTTGTAACTTGATTGATACTAAAAGTCACCCAATCTGCTAACTAATCAAGTATAATCTAATCATGTAGTTTTCCCTGTGCCACAGATCCATATTCAGCGTTAGTACTAGCTAGATGGTGAAACATGCTCTCCTTAGTGGAAGCTCAAAGTCATATATTGTTGAGTATATGCATTTACATGATTGGATGTGGGGCATACCCTGGAAGGAGAGCAACTATGGTCCATAGCTCAGTGATATGATGCTTATGTGGTTTTACAAGATTAGTTGCAGGCCATACCCTGGTAGGAGTGTGGCTACGGGATGTGCTCCGTTTAACTAGTGCCGTGACCTGTACCAAGGTGGGCTAGGAGTTTACAACTTGACTATATGTCACTGGTTGCAATTGAGTGATATGTCTCTATGGTGTAATCATGTACTGACCACGAGGTGTGGGGAGGTTTTGGATTTTGACTCTAATACCAACCAAACTATGACACCCCTTGGGTTTTCCACATCTTTTAGGTAGCCGTGCATGAAGAGGTGGAGAACGTGCAGCCAGTGAGGCGTGGAAAGGAGAGAAGTATCTATGAAGGTTGTAGATGTTTTGAGTCCCTTGTAGTTGAGTCCTATATGTCGTCCCTATACAATCAGGTCCTTGGGAGATGTTTTCATGTGTGTTAATGGGTTCAATGTTTGGGCATGGATGCCTTGTTGTTGTGACAAGTTCGTATCAATTTAAAAGATAGGAATAACAAATATGTATGATTTCTTATGAGGACATGTAATACAAATGATAATGTTGTGGATTCTTTGTAATTTTTTTTTGAGTTGGAATAAATGAAAAATCGATTTTAATTTCCTATGATTTTTGGTAATCTAGATTATTAATGATTGTTTCACACATGTGTTTTGAGTAATCTCACCAGTTTGTGACACGGGGTGTCACAATAACCAACAATATTATGGGGAGTACGATGAAAAACCTTATTGTGAGAACCAATATTCATGACAACAAGAGGATTGACTTAAAGTCCTAGAGATGATGGTAGCTAAGAAGAAATCTTGGAGAAAAATAAGTGAGGACCAATTGGCTCAACTAAAAGTACAACTCTCCCTTCTAGTCTTACCACTTGAGGGCCAATCAAAGAGATCCCCGAAGAAGTTGGAGCAACCAAGGATGATTCTTTATGATGACCACGATGATGATGATACCATCCTCATGTCAACTATGTCAGATTCAATAGAAATGGCACATACTAAGGAGCTGTAGCCAGCGTGTGAATGCACACCTATATTCTGACCTCCCCACTAGGGGACTTTGATACTATATTATGAAAAGTTACAACACAAGAGTTTTCTTTCTAGTGGAAGAACCTGAAGCTCCATAAACCACTCCTATTATAGATATTATCCATGAATTACTAATGTTCAACCAACCTTGATAGACCTCATTTTATAAAATGAACAACCAACCTCAAGTTCATACTCAGGTGTATCATATAAAGAGGGTCCATTTTGTTAAGAGACCTACACCCCAATTTAGCCAATGGTTATCCCTTATCAGGCTGATCTAGAAACTGTACCTCCACCCTTGGAGGAAACTTGCTTGTACCCTATATCTGACTAGCATACCAACTTACGTGGTCTAGTTCTTTTTGATCATATTAATGGGATGGGTATATGCTACATGGAGGAACCCATGCATCATTCTTATATTGTTAAGAAAATAAAAGCTGATGATTGGATGACATTCAAAGAGGGAACACAACCACATAAAAACTTCTTCTAGGATGGAGTTACCAACCTGTTAGCACCACTCATCCTACATGTAGATCAATATGACAAGGAGAAACCAAACACAGATCCTCCACTTCATCTTGCACATCCAGTGTTACATGTGGTAGATTCTTCACCTACTAGTTTAGCCATAGAAAAAGATCCACTCACATATTTACACCACCTCTACTAATAGAGGAATGTCTATGGATTTTAGTTGAAGTATTGCAAGGTCAAAAACAATTTAATTACAATAATAAAAATATCCCATTTGAATTGCCAAGGCCACCCAATCATTGAGCATGCTATGGAACTTTTCCATCCAATGTCACAATCACTATTTAAATTCCTTCAAGCTAGACCTTCTTTGAGTCCGGACTGCCTGGATGAGCCCCATGGAAATTCCTTCCGTCATTTCAGATTTAGGATTTTCTTGAGATGAGAAAATTTCTAAGTTCTAGGTGGAGGTGGGGTGGTATGTACCTATCCCACCCACTCTATTTTCCCTTATTTCAACATTCCTATCATGTTATTTCAATTTTCATGTAGTTTTAATTTAAAATATTCATTAAGTTCTTTTTTCTTCTTGCATGTCATATGGCCTTTATCTAGTCAGCCAATTGTTCTTATACACATGTTTATCAATGAATCCCTTGAGTGAAGTGAAATTCTCTTGTAACAAATTCATGAACTACCATTTCTAGAACTCACCCTATCACCTAGGACCTTAATTAGAACTGCTCCTTAGAAAAGATGGCAAGCCATAAAGGATCAATAGGAATCAAATGCAATGTGTCTTTACTTGATCTATGTAATATCTTGTGAAATTTCTAGATTATTTCCTGATATCGAAAGAATTGAATTGATTATATGGTGCTCCCAATGCGTTAAATACAAAACACAAAATGCACAAATTTAGTCTCTTGTACACATCTTCTATCATCTTCTTACCCCCTTCGTTCCCCCAAAAAAACAAAAATCTAAAAAATGTGCCAAACTCCAAGTTTGGGATTGCACACCTTTCCCCCTCTACTTCTTCTTCCATACCTCTTCAATGTAACAGTGGCATACAACCAATAAAGAAAAGATCCCCATGTCCACATAAAAAATGCAATCAATGCAATTACAACAAAACAATAAAATGATCTTGATTTGAATGAAGGAGAGATCACCTTCGACCACACCCCCATTCACTCCATTTTACTTCCTAAGAGAATCTACATACCCCCAATACACTCATTCATTGAACCCTACTGTTGTACAAAACTCGTAAGAAAATGTGGGAGTAGCAAAAGTAAAAGGGATATGAAATCTATTTCTTTCTAGGTCTTGACATGGAAACAAGTTGTGAAACAATTTTAAGTATTGAATATGGAAAATTACGCTTTGTGATTTCAAAAAATCAGGGTCACTTGACCATGAAAGGTGGTAAATATAAAAGTGGTGCTATGCAAGTGAAGAGGACATGTTTTTAGTATTATTTGGTGATTTTTTGTGATTCTATGTTGCTCGAGGATGAGTAATGGTCAAATTTTGGGTGATCTTATGAGTGCTTATTCATCTATTTTTATCGTATCTTTTAGATCATTTCTTAGGGGCATTGTGTTGGTATTTTTGAGTTTTAGAATTTCATCGATCTAGTTTTGCTTTTGTCACATAAAGTAGAGTTTTAATTACATTTTCTCATTTATTGTAAGAAAATAGCTAGATTGTACCCATTCATTCCAAAGATAAAGAATCTCCCCCATGAATTAGAAGATTAAGGAGGCCTCAAGTTCACATCTCAGGTTCCTAAAATTTCAACCGGTCAACTGACATCCCCAGTCAATCGACTCACAAGAAAGAATAAAAAAACCTCTTAGAATTCCAATTGACCGACTGGCCACCCAATTGATGGATCCAACATTAAAAGAGGGGACTTCTATGCATTGAATCATTTGATTCACCTCCAACCAATCGACTAGCCTGTATATGAGTACAAGCATTAAGTCATCCAATGTACCAATCAGAACACCAACTGATCGAGTGGCCTACATCTGAACTTAAACATCGACTTACCCTAGCTAACAGACTAGACCCCCATCTACCAACTAGTACGGCTGACTCAATCTTTTCAACCTCCGTCAGGATGTGACTTTAGGGTTTTGGGGTCACATGTTGGTATAGTAAGCCCAGAGAGCCAATCATACGATGATTGCAATGAGGCATGGGATACTTGATTTGATAATAATAAAGGCAATTTCCGTATATATGTTTTAACTATTTTGAGATAATAGTATAAAATGTTAGATGTCTAGAGAATGACAATACTCAATGACGTATGTCTTCAGGTTAAGGACCTAAACAATAAGATCATACAGTTGTTAAGAGTATACATTCTTGTTATGTCCCTAGTCAGTTGTTACTGTGGAAATAACCATAGACATCAATAACACAAAAGACTAGAGTGTGTGTTGGTTGATGACAGAATCTCATTAGTCATGATTTATGATATCAAACCAAGCACATAGATACATGTTAGAGAACATTGTATCAGATAGACCCACCATAAGAGTGATGCATGGAAATCACACTTGGTTAATCAGGATCATCTCTTATAGTATTGGTGGTGACTGTGGTTCTTAGACCTGAAATCACTACACTCATCACATATGGTTGGGTACACTTTGACATCATCAAACGCAGTCCTAAAACATGGGTTGTTATAACGGTGATGATTGGGTGACTTTGACACATGGGGACTTGACTGTGAGTGATAGATATAGAATTTGTCCCTCCTAAGGGAGTGTGATATCTTGGTCACTTGAGGAGTGAGACTGAGAAATTCATGGCCATGCACATGTAAGCCAATATATGATATTGAGCTTATATATATCACAGACAGTCTACTCTGAATCAAGAAACATGGATTGAACATTTGTAGAGGATGACAAGTCCATGCCTTGAATTCATTCCGAATATCAGTGACAAAGGAACTATACATTCATTATAACACCAATAATAGATTGTAGGTTGAAAGTTGTTCTCCAACTTTCCTCTTCACTTGGGTAGCACTGATGTGCGACTAGGCACCACTCTTTGCTTGTGATGTCATAAGTTAGTTAGGGACATTCACTACCAACATGAAATGGAACTTATAGGGTCACAGACATAGGATTAACCTGGAAGAGGATTTTATCCATGAATGATGTTTAGATTGATTACTAAAGTGTTTAGGTACTCAATTAAACATTCAATCAATAGACTTGACTCAGAATCATCAAGTTCAAATGTTAAACCAATTATTTAGAGTGTCAGATTGATTGAGAACTGCATTGACTGAGTTCTACACAACCTAGACCACAAACTGATTGGTTCAGTGAGTGAAATGATTGGCTCATGGTCAGTGAGATGACCAGTTCACTCTGGTGAACTGATCAGTTCACATGGACCAAATGAGCATGTGTTGGGTTTCCCACTTTGTGAGAAAAGATCCTCGTTTCACTTGTTTAATTCGATTGGGACAAGAATTAATCTTTGCATTAATTAGAAACAAATAAGGAAAGTCAATTGTGGTAAAGTCTGGGAAATGAAATGACAGGTTCACTGGGTGAACCGATCAGCTCACCTACCCAAATGCTTGGTTCAGTTATGAACCAATCAGCTCACCTTCCCAAACGACCAGTTTAGTTATGAAATGATCGGTTCGCCTGTCGTAGTGCAATCAGTTCGTGGAAAATTTGGACCCTTCTACTCCCGTACAGATTGGGAACCATGACCCTACCCTCTAATATAAATAGAGGGTTACATGGGGCTTCTCATTAGACACAACTCAGAGTATCAATTACTCTACAAAGTTGTTGTCATCTCTAGTTGTGGTAACTGAGAGAGCCCAAGCAAATTCTACCAGTCCAGGGAGGAGCAATGAGGGAAAGACAACTACAAAAAAGTGAGTGGTGGTAGGAGAGTGTGTCGGTCACTAGTACGCCGACAGAAGGGGACAACTCCTTCTAGTATGTCCATCAGGACAACTAGAGTTCCCAGTGATTCATGTGGACTATCTATAGAGGTGGGAGATTTCTTCTGCTCAAGAGGACGATTGTCAACTACAGTCTTGGTCAAGACTAGAAGTTGCACAGATGTCGTCGAAGACTAGGTGGTTGAAGGCCACACTAGTTGTGAGGTATTGTCATTGAGCAACCCTCAGGACTAGGTATATCTCGCTAAACCATCTTTTCTATGCACGTTGATGCAATCTACTGGTTATGGGTTTGTGGTTAGATACAAAATTTGTTTCCGCTGCCTGTTCTGTCGCACAAAACCCAACAGTGGTATTAGAGCCACGTCAACATACTATGTTTTAGGATTAATCGATATGATTGAATTTTGGTTTATCACCATTTATTTATTGCATGCGATGCAAATACTATAACTGGCTAATGTGCATATCTGATTAAACACCACAAATCCCTATATACATATATGATATGGTATATATATGTAATCGATACGCATCGCCCTAAAACGGTTTTGATGGTGGATGTGTAGTGTGGTTATGGCCTATAAACCCCTATGTGTGTGCTTGGTTGGTTTTCGTTGTTTGCATCTCAGTTAGCATACTGAGTCCTTTCTTCTATTCCAGATGTAACTTGAGATAACTCGAGCCTTCTCTTCTACCTTTGCTCCCCCCAAATGTAACTCGGGGTTTCCCAAAGAGATATGTAAAAGTATGATAGTTTTATTTCCTGTTATGTCAAAGAATGGTGGGTACCCAAATGAGAGGTTGAGGGATTGAGACAACCGATTGATGGTGTGAGATGAGAAGTTGGTGGGCTAATGAGGAGCATGACGACCCAACGAATCGACCGTCTGGAGGTTCCAGTCGATCGGATGGTGACAACCAACTGACCAGCCAGGAGGCAAGCCGATCAGTCATAGGATGAGTTGATCAACCCATAATGGCCCAATCACAAATCTTCATCAACAAAATGTTGATGCATGTGATGTAGACCTAGATGACCGTAATTCGATGTGGCTCAAGGAATTACAAATAGGATGGACATAATCATCGATTTATCGCTTCACATGTTTTCTTATGAGATATAGTATGTATATGATACATACTATATATGTGGTGATTGGATATGTATATGTATATACATGTCGAACCCCTCAAATAAAATATTAAAGTCTAAGATTCCTTCCATGAGCGACACATGTGAAAATATTGATCGGCCAAGTATAGGTTACGCCAAAGCGTGGTGCACAGTCCATCTCATGGAAGTGTGATGGTAAAATGTAGGTTCTGCCAAAGCAGGGTGCATGTTTATCGTGTCAACTTTTGGGTCAGACTTAATTGGCGATTCTTAGAGAGTTTAAGCTCTAGAGGCATGTAGATGATCATGGCAAAGAGTTGCACATGGCATCTATCCAATAGTTGAATATGATGCAATTGGCATGACATCCTACTTAAATAATCAAGTTGTGGGCAATCAACCAAAGTTGACTCATAATTTGATGAAATATGGATCTTGGCCACTAGAAGGTTGTATGCTGTAATATTTTGAATTAATACATGAGGGTTATCAATTTGATCAAAATAGTGGGAGCAATAATTAATTAAAGACCTAATTAATATCGTCAATTTAATCAAATCAAACAAATAAAAAATGTTTTGAAATGTTGCTAAATTATTTTGTAGAATCCAAATGACAAACACAAATACATTATCGTTGCAACCAGTTCATAAACGGGATAAACCTTAAATCTGATTTGGGACCTTTGAGAAGTGTTCTCAATAGTGAGTGTCAACTCTAAAGTCCTTGAAAGACTGGAGCCAATAGAACCACTCCAAATGAACCTAAGGCCAAAATTGGATGCTTACTTGAAGTATGCCAATGATGCCTAAGACATCAAGAACCTTATGCTGAGCTATATGAACTATGAGTTGCACAAATAGCTTGAAGCATGGAAATTCTTGAGATGGCTATACATTTTAAGAATCATGTAAAGTGTGAAAGTTATAATGTCTTCAAAGTGATATTTGAGTATAATCAAACAAATGGAGATCAAGTATAATCTCATATGCTCAACGTGATTGTGCATATAGATCAACTGTGATTTCTTATAGGTTAAGAGTTGACCAAACATATCATTCTACAAATCATTGTGTGAATCAAATAGCCAGTTTATCAAATGTTGAGAAACTTGGCCAAACCACTGTCTTGGCATATTAATGCCGAAGCATGAATGAAGAAAGGACAAAACCTATGATAATGATAAACAAAGTGAAGTCCATAGACTAAAGCAAGATCAAGAAGTGTTCTGAAGCCAAGTTTAGTTCCAAGTTTTCATCACTTAAGATATGGAGAGGAGTAAGTTGGAAAGGGAAATAACCTCTTTATAGAGGATCTCAGGAATATGAAAGAGAGATAGAGATCTCTACTTCTGGACCTAAGAAGAAGTAAGCTAGAAACTGTGCAGAGCAAAAGTTGCTACCATTACAGTTACAATATGACATTCATGGGCATATAATAGAATTAGTGAATTTCTATTATACATCTACCATCAATGAAATCATCATACATCTTGTATGGATAAGAGTGTCATGAACTGATGTTTCATTTCAAAGAAATGATCTGTGATGGAAATGCCTATGTCTCATCAACTATACTTGATAGTTAAAGAGACAAATGTGTGTGACACATGTAATGAATGACATGATAACTCAAACTTGAATGCCTATAGCATAGTCATATGTAGTGCATAAATGAGAATTGCATTTCTAGAAATCCATATGATGGTCATCTAGACTCATTCTGGTTATTAAACCAATAGAGACATGCTAATCTCTTTCATTGTGCAATATGACAAAGGTTATTCACTAGATGTAGTGGGAGAACAATTATTCTATTAAGGATTATACATATTTATATATATAGACCTTTTAGAATAAATGCTTAAGGTAATCAATAGTACTTCAATATATTTACTGATGACCTCAGCAGATATGGTAGTTTTTATTTAATAAATACAAACATGAATCTCTTGAAGTGTTCAAGGAGATCATATATGAAGTACATAACAAACTTGTTATAAGTATTAAATTTTGATATGATTGATATGTAAATACTTTGAACCAAGGGTTTGAGAACCTTCTGGAAGATCATGATAATGTATCATGATGGACTCCACCTAAAACACAATGATAGTGTATCATGAAAAGTGTATCAGAAAGAAGGAATCACACCTTGAAAAATCAAAGTGTGAATACTAGTTAAACTTCAAATTTCCTTTTGGGCACATGCTTAACACTAAAACAATGTACCGTTAGTTCAAAAGACACCATATGAGATATGGAATGGGAAGTGTCCCGATATGTCTTTATAAAGATTAGGATTGAAAGCCTAATAAGAAAAATGTTTCTTAAAAGGTTTTGTCCACAAATCACATAAATGTTATTTTGTTGAATACGACTTTGATATCCAAATCCAACAACAAAGTGTTTTGAATGGCTGCATTCCTAGAGGAGAACCTAGTTCTAAAGGAATCATTGGGAGAGAAAAGTAGAACTCAAAATGTTCGAGACAAACAAGAAAAACATTGAACTTAAAGAGGTACAATGGGAATAAAGAGAATCACAAAATGTTGTGGAATCTCAAAGTTCCTTAAGTAACACACAAAACACATGGTTATGGTAGAACATGCCTAGATCTTGAATGATATATGATATCTTATGAACAAGAGGGCGGCGAGTTGATCATATGAAGAGTCAATAGTCTACCTAGAAGCTAATGAGAGCCAGAAATTGAGATATGTCTTGAGGCCATGAAATCCAAGATGGACTCCATGTACATCAACAAAGTATGACCTTGGTTGATCCACCTGAAGGGGGAAAACCCATAGGGTACTTTTGGGTCTTCCAGAAGAAGACTAACATGGAGGGTAATTTGGTTGCAAAGAGTTTCTAACAAGTTCAAGGTGTTGAACATGATGAAATCTTTTCAACAGTTACCAAGGATAAATCCATCAGGATAATGCTTTCTATTGTAGCTTAATGGAAATAAAGTCCATGAAGCTGCATAGATCAATCTTTGGATTGAAGTGGGCACCTCAGAATTGGGATCTTCTATTTGACAAGATAGTCAAAGAGTTTCACTTGAGTTAAAATAAAGAAGTAACGTGTGATTACAAGAATTTAGTGGGAGCATATGTATATTACACATATTGATGGGGAATAACATCCTTATACTGCAAATATAAAAACCTAGCAACAAAGTGCATTCTAATGTTTTAAAGAAGCATCCTATGTGATAGGAATCAAGATCTATAGAGACAGATCAAGAGGGCTTCTTGACCTAAGAAAGAGAACATACATTGGCAAGATGCTGAAAGGGTTCATCATGATGAGAGAAAACATGTCCATGTTCCATAGAGTTAGTCTCTCAAGAGCCAAGTGTCCCAATTCTTATGAAGAATAAGGAACACATGGATAGATGCCATATGCATTCTCAATTGGATTTATCACATATGAACTCATATCATTATCTTGTATGTATTGGATATGATAAGAAAATATGAACTAATTATCTTTTATGTATTGGACATGACAAGAATATACAAACTCATCATCTTGTATGTATTGGACATGACAAGAAGATATGAAATCTAGTTATTTCATATGCATTGGACATGATGAATGTCTATCTATCAAACTCCAGTAAGAGTTACTAGAATACCATGAAGAACATCTTTATGCACTTGTGAAGTACTAAAAGAATTAGTTCTTTAGTTATGGTAATAAGGAAGAGTTGGGTGTAAAGAATTACACCGATGCAAGTTTCTGAACTGACAAAATTGTATTTGACCTTGGAATAAGAATTGTTAGTTAGAAATGTTCCAAACATAAGACAATTGATTAATTCTACAATAAGAATCCAAGTACCTTAGTGTTACGAACACTTTAAAGGATATTGTATGGATCTAGAAGTTCATATGGATGAACTTATGGGTGGTTCCGACCATTGGTGACTCAATAGTAATATTGTGACAATAATGGAGCTACTATTTAGGCAAAGGAATTTCAGATAGCATACTATGACACTTCCATCTTATACGAGCTGTCGTACAGTGAGGGGATGTGAACAATGCAATATATCGACTTGAAGCAAATGTTGCTCAACCTCTATGAAAGCACATGTGCAGTAGAAACATGATGGACATGTTAAGATCACTTGGAATATGATTCATGGGTGATTGGTTCTAAGTGTAAGTGGGAGTCTGTTGGTATAGTATGCCCAGAGAGGCAATCATATGATGATTTCAATGAGGCATGAGATACTTGATTTGATAATAATAAAGGCAATTTATGTCTATATGTTTTAACTATTTTGAGATAATAGTATAACACGTTAGATGTCTAGAGAATGGAAATACTCAATGACGTATGTCTTCAGGTTAAGGAACTGAACAATGAGATCATATGGATATTAAGAGTATACATTCTTGTTATGTCCCTAGTCAGTTTTTATCGTGGAAATAGCCATAGACATCAATAACACAAAAGACTAGAGTGTGTGTTGGTTGATGATATAATCTCATTACTAATGATATATGACATCAAACCAAGCACACATATACATGTTAGAGAACAATGTATCAGACAGACCCACTGTAAGAGTGATGCAATGAAACCACACTTGGTTAGTCAAGATCATCTCTTATAGTATTGGTGGTGACTGTGGTTCTTAGACCTGAAATCACTGCACTCATCACATGTGGTTGGGTACACTTTGACATCATCAAATGTAGTCCTAAAACATGGGTTGTTATAACGATGATGATTGGGTGACTTTGACACATGGGGACTTGACTTTGAGTGGTAGATATGGAATTTGTCCCTCCTAAGGGAGTGTGATATCCTGGACACTTGAGGAGTGAGACTGAGAAATGCATGTCCATGCACATGTAAGTCAATATATGATATTGAGATTATATATATCTCAGAAAATCTACTCTGAATCAAGAAACATGGATTGAATATTTGTGGAGGATAATAAGTCCATTCCTCAAATTCAATCTGGATATCAGCAACAAAAAAATATACATTCACTGTAACACCAATAACAGATTGTAGGTTGAAAGTTGTTCTCCAACTTTCCTCTTCACTTGGGTGGCACTGATGTGTGACTAGACACCACTCTTTGGTTGTGATGTCATAAGTTAGTTATGGGCATTCACTGCCAACGTGAAATGGAACCTATAGGGTCACACACATAAGATTATCCTGGAAGAGGAGTTTATCCAATAATGATGTTTAGATTGATTACTAAAGTGTTTAGGTACTCTATTAAACATTCAATCAATAGACTTGAATCAGAATCATCAAGTTCAAATGTTAAACCTACTGATTAGAGTGTCAGATTGATTGAGAACTGCATTGACTGAGTTCTACACAACATGGACCACCAACCGAATGGCTCACTGGATGAACCAATCGGTTCACATGGATCAAATGAGCATGTGTTGGGTTTCCTGGTTCATGAGAAAAGATCCGCGTTTCACTTGTTCAATTCGATTGGGACAAGAATTAATCTTTGTATTAATTAGAAATAAATAAGGAAAGTCAATTGTGGGCAGGTTTGGGAAGTGAAACAACCAGTTCACTGGGTGAACCGATCGGCTCACCTATACAAATGACCAGTTCAATTATGAATCGATCGGCGCACCTGCCCAAATGATCAGTTCAGTTTTGAAACGATCGGTTTTCCTACCGCAGTGCCATCTGTTCGTGGAAAATTCGGACCCTTCTACTCTTGCACAGACTGGGAACCCTGACCCTGCCCCCTACTATAAATAGAGGGGTATAGGGGGCTTCTCAAAAGATACAACTTAGAACATCAGTTGTTCTGTAAAGTTGTTGTCCTCTCTGGTTTTGGTAACTGAGCGAGCCCAAGCAAGTTCTACTTGTCCAGGGAGGAACAACGAGGGAAAGACAACTGCAGAAAAATGACTGGTGGTGGGAGAGTGTGTCGGTGACTAGTACACAGACAGAAGGGGACAACTCCTTCTAGTATGTCCATCAAGATGACTAGAGTTCTTGATGGTTCGTGTGGACTATCTATCGAGGCGGGAGATTTCTTCCGCTCAGGTGGATGACTATCAACTGCAGTCTAGGTCAAGACACAAAGCTACACAGACAACGTCGAAGACTAGCTGGTTGAAGGCCACACTAGTTGCGAGGTATTTTCACTGAGCAAGCATAATGACCAGGTATATCTCGCTAAGCCATCTTTCCTATTACATTGCTGTTGATGCGATTTGCTGGTTATGGGTTTGTGGTTAGATAAAAATTTTGTTTCTACTGCCTGTTCTGTCCCACAAAACCTAACATCACATCCCTTACCTATAGAAGGAGGGGGTAGTCTAAACACAAGAGGGATCATACCCTATCATCTCAACACCTTATTTTAGTGAGAGCAAGAAAAGGAGAGAAGGAGTCATCATCTTCCTCAGGGAGACTGCAAGAGTGTTTCTAGATTGTAGAATAGAGTTGGATATCTTCAGATTTTTCCTCTATGCCCCTAGAAACATGAATCATTTCCTTTCTATTTGTACTTTTTTATTTGTTCTGACTATGAAAGAGTAAACTTTTTTACTAGGGCATGGGGTGTAGCCCCATAGTATGTATCTTGTTCTAATTGATATTGACTCCAGGATTTTTGTGTTAGATGTGTGTCATTTGATCTCTGCACTTGATTTATGAATTGATCTATCATTTTTCTTATCTTTAATAATCTTGGGTGAAGAGAACACATACCCTATGGTTAGAACACCAAATAAATACATAGAAATCCAAAGAGATCCATGATGGAGTTCTATTGGACGATTGGACAACGAACGATGAACACCAAGATCTCGAGTTTGTGAGAAGTTTGATCCTTGTAGCATTTGTGCTATGCAAGGATGCAAATCTACTTGGTCCTAATATAACCACTTAATTTAAAGATTTAATTCTATTAAAGAAATTATGTAGGCTATGGTGGTTAACATTAGACTCCCAATATCTTTGATTAATTGAATTCAATCTTTAGTTTATTCACTTTTACTTCTGCAATCAAAATTCTCAATGTTTGCTATAATCACTCTCAAATGACCAAAATGTTGTTCTCATTAATAGGTTTGAATAATTCTTAATCAAGTTGTCACATGGGTTCTACCCTTTTGTGTTGACCTATTCTCTGAAGGGCAAGTTGATTGTTGTTGTTAAGGTTAAAGTCTAGGGATTTCCTTCCTTGGTGAATTTTTGTGTGCAAACACCTCACATCATCTTACATGTCCAACATGGTGTTGTATACATGTAAAAAAGAGAGGCATATGAAATAGATAATGACACCATATGTTGTATCAGATGATGGCCATGTGATATTTAATAATCTATATAGACTTCAATATAAATATGCCCTTTTATATGCTTGAAGTATAAGACCCTTTTGTGGAATGAAGTGATGCTAGAATAGTAGTATATGTATGATGTGCTGGAAATTGATTGACTAAGTTCTTGAATTGATTTTTTCATTATTTCTACATTTCTATTTTAAAATTTTTATCGTGAAACTTTTTCATTATTAAATTATATGTACAAAAAAGTGATTTTGGATTTATTGATGATTTTCAAAATCTAATCTCTGCCACAAGGAGGTTCTTAGTAGTAGAGGAAACTTTTAGTGAAGAACCCCTTGAATTTTAAGGTCAACCCCGAGACCGCAGGCCTAATGCAAATTATAAAATAATAAGAAGACATTTTTGATATTTTTGACCTTGTTGTTCTACCCTGAGTTTCCTCATTAGATGATGAATTAGGTTATAGATGAATTTGTTTATGGGATGAAGTCTGGTAAATTGTATTCATTAGGATTGTCATATAACTGAAGGATTGTTTGAACATTATAGTGGTTCCAATAAGTAATACTTGAGTAATTCGTACTATTAGTGTCAAACAAAAGTAGCCACCAGATAACTTAGGGTAAGCTAATAGGTTAGGTTAAGAAATAAGGAATGGCCTATTCCAAAAAGTTTTCACCTTAAATGCCCATACACCCCATTGTTTCTTAGATTTATTGGTGTAGATAGATTTATCTTGGGAACTAAATTAGACTATTTGGGATATTATGAGAATAATAAAAATTTACAATTTGTCCTACATGGCACATGGTCTAAGAAACAAAGGCATGTTGATCACATTGATAGATTCCTTGAAAGAAGGCTAGTCAACAACACATGGCTTGACAAGTTCCTCAATGTAGTGGCTAGATTGGGCTCTCACCATTTCAATGATCAAGCATGAATGAAGGTTATCACCAACATTGAACATCTTCCCTGCCCATATCATGTATTTAAATCTATGTTGTGAAAGGAATGACTTCAAGGAGTTGGTCAAAAGATATTGGGGTACCCTGGTGGTGGGTAACCCTCTGTTCAGAGTTCTCAAGAAGCTCCATATCACAAAGAGGGAGCTGAAAAAAGGGGTTAGAGAAAAGGTTAATTTTCTTAACCTACTGAAATATGCTAAGACAAAGTATGAAAAGGCTTCCCACTACTTGAGGGGCAACTTGATTTCCCCTGAGGTGGTTGTTGATAAGAGGAGGTGCCAAGAAAGACTAAGAAATATTGTCAGCCATGTGCAAAAGTAACTCGAGCACTACCCCAAAAATATAGGGTGCATGTAGTATATTCAAGATCACCCAAGGAGCAAGGTTTGTTAAACACAAGAGTGATATACGTCGACAATCTAGATCTTTTCAAAAAGAGAGATTCTTATGTTAACTAATCTATATATAGATATAGAATTGATAAGAAATTAAAGACAATTTCTATTAAATTCTAATTAATATCTATTAATTATAATTCTTTCAATTGAATTTTGGAATTCTTATTTAAGAAACTTACCAAAGAATATATCACTTATATGAAGGATCAATTTATACTAAGGATTATTGATGATAGGGTTTAACTAGCACATCATGCCATGAAACAACAACAAATTCACAACCTAGCACAAAAGACATAAAGGGAGGTTCAATTTCTACACTCCTCCCAATAACGTAGAATAGTTTTACCTTTATATAGCACCACTGTGCATATACTCGAAATAGAACCACCAAAAAACCTTGAAATACCCTTCACTTCCAAGCCACTCCCGTGGTCAAGGAAACAAAACAATGAAAACACCTAATTACTTCAATTTACAACTTCCTAGTATGTGCAAGAAGCATAAGTCATACATACAAGATGCCCAATCAAGCTTATATGTAAAATAAACACCAATGTATTCATTGAATAGTGATTAAATAAACAATAAGCAGACTCGTTGTTAAAATAACATGACATGGAAGTTACTATCCATGCCCAAGGAAAAGAAATCTACTTGTCCATGGATATAGAAAGTAGATACAAGAAATATCAAGTAGGGATAGACATAATAAAACAAGGAAACAAACTTGTATTCCATTGAAGAAGTAGGATGGAGTTGAAACTCCAGTCAAGGAGTCAAAACTCCGTCCTTGCTAGTTAATGATATCTAGAAAGATTCACTCCAGAGTTGAGAGAAGAGAACCTTGGATGTCTATCACAGAACCATTTATTTCCCAAATGCTCTCTACTAATGTCTAGAAAGCCAAAGGTAAGAGGATCCAAGTGTCTATATATAAAATGGATCACATAACATATGCATGAATAAGTCTTTATTCTTAATCAAATCTTATGATTTTCCCTATTAATATCATGCAACACTATGTTTTAAATCCTTGATCTTACTAAGGATGTTTCACCATAAGTCAAAATGATATATGATGTAATACGTAGCTTGATGATGAATAATATGAACATTGGATATGTCAAAATCAATCATTGAGAAATATGGAACTCAGATTAGTGAAACATTCGCCCTTGATGAATACGTTTAAGACATCCTAACTATTGTGATGTTAATCTAATCACACTTTCTTGTAATTTCAAGATCTCTTTGATGGATTTTGTTCAAAGAACTTATCTTGACCTTAATGCTAGTTTGCTCATATCGAGGTACACTTTATCCTTCTAATGGCCAAACTAGTGGTATTGAAAATTAAATGTATGTATGTAATATACAATTCTTGGCTTTATATCCTTGTTTAAGATACATGGTCCCTACGAATACTATGTTTTGGTGTTAAATATTCTATGTTGAACAAACTTGAAAATTAGATGTCCATTATGCAACCTTATGTACCTACCTATATTCTCGAGGTAAGCACACAAGGCTGGGTGTCCTGCTTGAGTTATCAAGATAGAGAAGACCATGTTGATACAAGGGCTTAGCTCTTAGCAATTTCATTGAGGCCCCTTACAAATAGGATTCACTCTTGACATTTAGTCTTATAGTCCCTCATGTTGAAACAAGGTGGCTAATCTTGAGCACCCTCATGGACCCCTTCCTGTGAGAAGTTGGTCAAAGGACCTATGATATTGTTGGTATAACGGAAATTAACTTAAAATACATTTGCACATAAATGAGAAAGTCTTGTTATGCTCTACTAAACCTATGATATTATATGTCTGCACAACGTAGTCAACACAACTATGATGACGTATACCCATTTCATGATTTTAGGTAACATGTACACTATGAATCTCATTCAATGATCGATGCTTCCACACTTATGATAATATACTCTTACTCTGATGGAATATAATGAAATTCAAATGGAATACATACAGTTATATATGGGACCTATGATCTTATGTAAAGTATTAGTTTAGCATTCTTTTACTCTTTGTTGTCTCTTACCTTAGTTGTAGTTTGTGGTTTTATTCATGCATATGTTACATGATCCATTTTACCGATGGACGCTTGGTCCTCTCTCCTTGGATTTTTGGCCATAAGGAGTGATGATTTGGGTAACAAACGATCTCATGACAGATGTTATTAGAGCCACCACATATCCTCTATGCATGTTTAATAACCCAATTACTAGTATGAACCTTAGAAAAAACTAAGTCCATATTGGTGAAGTTGAAGTGTATAGGCAGGTCAATACATGGGACCTGATGCACCTCCTATCTGCCTAACTATGGTGGCTGAGGTCTCCCTTGTATACATACCTAGCCGACGTGAATCCAAGATTGGATTAAGGATTTTTCTTTCAAAGGCTTAGAAAGTATTCTAGAATCACATCTCTTCATTAAGGTTTACCCTAAGCCATCCATTAGATGATGATTATATAGTTTCTCATCTCCTCATGTGATCACTCTCATGACAATTAATCACATGATTTCTCAGTTATGGGTAGATTATATATAGGGAAAATAAAATTCAAATGAATTAGTAAAATTTAATTTAGATGATAATGATGCCATGATCCGATTTTTATTTTGAAAAATCAATTACAATTAATGAAAACATTCTTGATGTTAATTACTCATGTGTAATATCTCAAATCATGTAAACTTGATTTTACCAACTCTGACCTATGTGCTTCCTATGTTTGAGTTAAATGATAATGATCTTAATATGATGAACTAAGGAGAAATCATGCTTTATATTGGATTGTTGATGAGGTCCCTATTCATTAAGTCTTTGTTTCCATATTCTTGATAAAACCTCAAACAGGAACCTGTCCCTTATTTGATATGTATCATGATCATGTTTTGAATGACTATGACTTTGGAATCTTGAAATAATGATGATAGACTTTGATACAAGAGGAAAAATCCCCTTTTGATTATAATGCCTCTTTGTAATACTCAATTTCAAATTGTATGACAATATGAGATCTCAAACCCTATAATGCTCAAATTCCTGAAAGAGCCTATATTGACTTTGCTATTTTCAAATATATCCCCTTTCTCTTAGTTATGATAATAAGGGAACCATTTTATGACCTCGAATGCATGTAACCATGAACCATTGTTGCTCCATTATGATAAATGATCTTTGATCACAAGACCTTGTGAAATACAAAATGATGACTGATGCTCTTCCCAATTTGACAGACTTCATACTTCATGACTAGTGAGGACAAATGTGCTAGCTTAGGGTGGTAGTTTGTTTCATAACTCCCCTAACCTAGGTCACATCCCTATTATCATTGCCTCTCAATTTTCATTTCATTTATATTTTGAGTTTGGAAAGGTAACCCGTTCCATAAGATTTTGATATCTTGACCTAAGCCTCTGATAGGTCAAATCTTGTGATGATATTAAAACTCGATGATGAATCTCAATTTTGTGATGATCTTGAAACATGATGATGTTGACTATATCTTGTGGTTAACTTACTAGAAAGACCTAGGTCTAAATAATTCATTAAACTTGAATACCATGATAATGAAATTGATGTTGATATTAACAAAATGTTGCTCCACTATTTCTTTTGGAGAATGCTCACAACTTTGGTATAATTATGAATATTATACCATAGCTTCCAAATTTTGAACCTATGCCTTTTGTTGTCCAAAATCACGACTCTCGAATTGATTTGTAAAATATTGAAAATGGATAATTCATCTCAATATTGATCCAAATCCTATGATTCACTTCTATTTGGATCTTGAGATCACCCTCAGTATATGATTGATGACTTCCATGTTCCCACTCTTGAATATACAAATGGTTATTATGTAGACCTTTGAATTATCAATTAGGGATAACTATTGGAGTTTTTAAAGGAAGTCTCAACTCATAAATCACTCACAAGTGTATGGGGTCAATTGTAGTCTAGTATCCAGCACAAGGAGCTAGGTTATCTAGGTGCAAAACCATTAACTTTCATTAATCAGAGTTGAATTACAAAGGTTGAGTTTGATTATAGATAGCTAAAAGACGAGTAACAACAAAAGAGCTTAAGTTAAAGGTTGAATTTAAAATTTTAGATACTTGGACATTGGATTTCACAACCACACCATCACATCACATGGAACTATGAAATTAAAGCATACCATCAATCCGCAAGGAGGTTTTCATCATCATGCACCTCCCGGTAACATGAGATGGTTCTCAACTTTGCATAACACTCCCATGTCTATGCTTAGTTTCAAACACAACCGTAGACCCTCAACATTCTTCAGCCACTCCCATGGTCAAGAGCATATTGTCATGGATCCTACTCCCTACTTCCTTGTACATTCTCCCAAAGCACAAAGAAGCATAAAACATGTATAGATAGTGGCCATCCAAGCATACAAGATATTAAACACCGTAGGCATCCAAGGAGAAACAAATTAACTAGCATTCCAAATAATTTTGAGTTCACATGAGCAATCATGGGAGTAACTCTCCCATGCCCAAGAAGGAGGTTCTACTTGCACATAATGGAGAAACATAAGAACATAGTAACATTTTTAGAGTTTTGCATAGCTAAGAGAAGGAAAAGCTAAAGGAACCAAAGGTGTAGTCAAGGATAAGTAGAGTTACAACTTGAGGACAAGATTCCACCCTTAGAGCTGCTTCAACTCAGATGTTCCTCTCTCCCAAGAAGCTTATATGAGAAGAAAAGCTCTGCTGCACCTTTCAGAGAAGAAATGGTGAAGAATGGAGGTTCTTTCTCAAGAAACCTCTTCTTCCACCCCAAAATTGCCCTCCTTCTACTCTGAAACTTCTCTTGGATGAAAAGTGTTTCAAATGGCTAGTGATAACCACCCCAAATGGATGGATTCCCTTTTAAAATGAGGGGTGGTTGCTACTGAAATCTACAGAAAACTGATGAAGATATGATATGTCTTTGTGGAGACACGTCATGTAACTGACCATTGAATTGCATCCTCGCGATAAGTAGACGGTGTGTCTCCACTAGGGACACGTCGTACAACTGCTATTGGAGTCGATATGGGAACATAGCATATGTCGTGAGCTATCAAATACACGATCGTGTGCGTTGGCAATAAGTTGAAGTCAGTCTTTGGATCGTGAGGACATGTTGTGCCTTTATAAGGACACACTGTGTCATCTTCTTTGTAGTTCGGGCACTGATGTTTTTGGAAACTGACATGCCTGTGTGTTAAATAATACACGTCATGTTCTTTGCTACGTGAGCTTTTTTTGGAAAGTTACACATTGTGTCTTATTAAAGAGACGTTGTGTTCAATGTTGTTTCTTCAGGATGAACTTTGAATCTGCTGCAATTCAAAGGGAGTTCCAACTAAGGTCAAATTTGGGTTTGCTATCTTCAATTTGTCATTTTCGACACGTTCTTGTGATCAACATCATGCAACAAGTAAAATAACTAAAATATGATAAGTTAAATATGATTAGAGGCTAAATGGAAGGCAAAATAAACTGCATTTGTGTGTGAATGTGTGCAAAAAGTATATATGAAATGCGCACATCAAATCCTCCTAATCTTGAACTATTGTATGTTCTCAAGCAAAAAGTGCATAGAAACACAAATGAAGGAATTTCTAAGATCATGCATAGATCAAATAAAACTTGGTACCTACTGATGAACTGTCGATAGTACTGAAAACTTGACAGTTGGCCACAAATTTAGAAGAGTTGGTAGTACTGATAGATCATGATCAGGTAGATCTGAAGTCTTGGTTTCATCCAACAACTGAGGTTTTAACTCACCCAAAGTCATGCCTATGACTAAGGGGAGTTGCAGCCAGACCTGATTATCTCATATTTTTCCGTTGTATGACAACGGAGAGCAAGAGGAGGAGATAGTCAAGTAGAAGGAGGAAAACTAAATGATCCGGACACTTCTAGTGCATGAAATTACAGTCGGAAGGTAGCAAATCGGCATGTGCATAAGAAGGGATTGTTTGAACCATCCACTTGAAGGGTTCTTCATATTCTCCACATTTTCCTTTCTTCTTTGATGTTTTTGACTATAGAAACCATGAGGGGCTAACCCCCACATTCCTTAGGACCTGGGAGTAGCCCAGTTATGCATTATACTTGACTCTTATGCATTAATTCATCAATTTCTCTTAAATTCTAGATTTATTTCTATGAGAATGAATGAACTATTTTTTTGCTTGATCACCATAGATAGTATTTGGACTGTTAATTGCTTGAAAAAGAAAAATTAATAGTCAGAACTTCATAGACATACATGTTACATAAAACCCTTTGGGAAAGGTGGTTTAACAACGTGAAGATATTACCCAGAGCATTTGCTAAAGCACCTATCTAATAACACAATCATTACTATCGTGGAGTTGGAATTATATTAGGTAGTGAATTAAACCACAAGAATGGGTAATTCTTGCTACAATCTCTTAATCCAAAGTTAGGAGAGATTTTTATTAATGTACCAAGATTAAAATGCAATATTAACTATGGTGAAACCATTATCCTAAGGAATTCATTAAGACTGAGAATGACAACCATAATTTAGATTTCTTTTTTTAGATATTTCAATCAATCACTCAAGTTTCTTTTGCCTAAGCTGATTGTACAATAGTTAGTAATAGTTTATGAAGTAACATTTTCCTATGTTTGACATTCGGGCCTCGTAGGACTATAATACTATGATAGTGTATACTTGCATTTTGAGCATATATAAAATACCTATCAATACCCATGACCCATTCAAATCCCTTTTGGTTTACTTCACCTTAATTACCCCATAAAATATGGCTAAAACCAACCACATGTCATACTAACCTAGTGTAAGTCTAACCTAGCCACGGTGGTTAGGTGATATATCCTAAAAGAGGGTAAAATACCTCAACCAACACTCATTATGTGCATAAGCCTGCATTAGCAGCCAAATGTCGAAGCCCCTAATCTAAAATCATACCTTTTGGGGAAATAAGGAGGGAAAGTAAAAATTGCTAACATTAACTAAAATTCCATCTTTTACATCGACAATAGCTGAAAGTCTAGTTCCAAACTCACTGATTATTTGGCTTGGTCATCCAAGTTCCATTTAGTGTTACCTTGTTGACTATTTCATTTAATGCTTTATCACCCTTGTTGAACTTAATTTTCTTTCTTATATGTTCGAGCTGGAATGAAGGCTAAGAACATGAACCTGATGATAATAGTTGATTGGCCTCATTTACATCTTAGCATATACTCTTCGCTATCAGTTTGATAGTCACAATATATTTCCACAATTTTACATAATAATGTAAGCTTCTACAATAATATGTAGTTAACAAAACCCATGTTTCATGTACTAGAGACATGTTATGTGAATCAAATAATTCTAATGTTTCACCAAAAATAAATTTGTTACCTTGATAAGTTGACATTCCAATAATTGCATATCTAAAAGACTTAGATGTAATTGAAGGCATGATTTCATCTACATGGGTAGTTTTTGTTATGGCCACTATAGTGATCGACCCAAACTCCATACCCATATTTTTCATGGTTCTTGGGTTTGTGAATCAACACCATTTTTTTAGCCCGATGTCAATGTTGGTTCCTCGAATACCCACATAGATGAATTGTGCTCCCACTTCATTGATTTCCAAATGATATCCTTCCCTTTTTGGATGGATGGTTTAGTCTACTATCATTTACGATGACTATTGTGCCCCCTTCCATGCCTCCTGCATGCATGGATGTTAGTACCACTTTACAACCCTTACCTTATGATAATCGTCGTTTTGCACTATCAATCACTAAGATGGTTAATCCTAGAGTTTAAAACTTTTTTACTTCCGGTTTTAAGGGTAGTATAGAAGGGTCGATCCCACAGGACAGCTATTTGGAGATTGTTCTTAGAACCCAAAATTTTTGAAGAACTTTTATTAATTTTTTTTTGTATTTTTAGATTTGGAACGAGAATGTAAAAAAATCGAGTTTTGGGGTTGGTGATTACACTAAGGAATGAATGAAAATACACTAACAAGAATAAAGAAAATTGCACAAGGAAAATTTTAGACTATTGTTAGCACAAAAAGAACTATATGAATTGAAAAGACTAAAAATTAAAGAAAGCAAAGGCAAACAAGAAAGTCGGTGATTGAAATCAAGAGATGGAAAATCGAGGCTCGTAGGGGTTTTCACCACCTTAGCCTAGGCGATAACAACTACTTCTTAGACGACGATTCGAAGAAGGTTTGCGAATTAAAAACTCACAAGAGATAAACTCCACATGAGCCCATTGGTCCTGGTGCTCATGTTTCCTAGTTTATCATCCTAAAAGACGAAAATCCACGGTCATATCAAAACGTCTATGTAATCGATTTTATTGTTCTAACTCCGAATTTCCATGGTCATTTCCATTCGGATTAACATGCGATCCAAAGATCAATCGTCAATTAAAATCGATTACCATCTAGTCGTTTAAGAAGAAGTCGTTAAAACCATGGCTAAGGGGTTATTCCCCTTGTCTCGATAAAAGTCTACTCACTCATGGAGAAAGGGGAGAAGAAGGAAGAAAGCACTGAAGCCATAGTCTAGCCCAAAATTAGGAGTCAATCCTTTTACTAGATACAATAAAATGGCTTAGTTCTTTGTTCCTTGCTCCAGAATTAAAGAACGGAGAAAGAAGATTAAAACCAAGGCGGAAAGAAAAGACGAGAACAAGTATGAAAGAGTTATGCTTGAACTGAGATCTACTTTATTGCGGAATAAGAAGATGATTACAAGAACAATTGCTTCAGCGCTCTAATATAAGAAAACCTGAGATGCCCAGAGAGGAGGAAGTGCCCCTCCTTTTATAGGAGAAGGAGGGGTAGGCTATCCAAAAAAAAGAGGGGGAAAAAAGAGAGGGAGCCATCCTTTTGAATTTTCAGATCTATAGTCAACAAACTTTTGATTGTCTTTCTTTAATGCAGATTCTCACAGCAGAAATTTCGAGCGAATTTCTGTTCTCCAGAGAATTTAAAGTGCGCCCGAAAATATGATTTTCCTGTAGACCTTTGAATTCCCTTTCCAAATCATATTTGAACATTAAATTACGCCTTAGGATGTGAGAGTTATGCCAATTTTGGTGCAAGGTATGCATTTAAGTCAGCATTGCGGGAAACTGAATTGCCTCCTACCTTCATCTCTTCTTATATTCATTCATTCCTAAAAATTGAGGGAAATATTATAAGAATTCAATAAAATAATATTGATAAGATCAACTTACAATTTATTTGTGATAGAAGTTATTTTATTGCATGTCAGTCGATTAATAAAGAAAATCTATGAAATCAAGACTGTAACATTATCCAAAATTAATGCCACAATGGCATGCATCAAAATACCGCAGACTTAAAGTTGTGCTTGTCCTCAAGCAATTGAAAAAATCAAAATGATTCAAAAATTTTTGAAATAACAAGTTCATCCTCCCTAGATTAGCAGTTCTTCTATCCTTTTCATGGCCAAGCGACCCATCTCCTAGAACCACAAATTGCAAGCACTATGTTTCTCAAGAAAACATTTTTCATAACTTAAAGTTTTTGAACTTATACTTTGTAAAGACAGTTTCGATCTAACTTGCGCTTCGACATTCAATTTTTTTTTGAGGAGTTGATTGCTGCACGGGGATAGAGAATTTGAGGTGTGACGGAAAAAATCCCTCCTCTATTCGACTTGGGATATAATTTTTCATGGACTTGTGATTACATTGACCATAATTTTTTTTGTGTGCTCTTTTTTTGGCATCTTTTGATGGTACGCCCCTTTTTGGGGTATGGAAGAAGGGTATGCCACCCCGAACTTAGGGTTTGGCATGCGATTTATTTTTCCGTGCAACAAAAAACCCCCTTTTTTTGCTTGAAATGTCGTTGCATAAGATAGAAGAAACATATAGCTACATTATATAAGAGTAAAAACAAATACGTTAATCTAATGCTAAAATTAAGAAAATATGCATTTGATTCTATTTGATACTCTAAGGCTTGCCACCGTTTCCAAGAATTGCTATCGTGATCATAAGGAACTTGATATTGCAAAGTTTTTTGAAATAAAATTGATAATGCAATTGATTTTTGGAGATAAAGTACAACATTCGGCCGACTAGATAAAGGCCTTATGTTTGAAAGTAAACAAAACAAACAAATAAAATGCAGAAAGAAATGTTGAAAAGGGAAGATAAAGGGTGGATTACGTACCACCCACCCCACCCCGGACTTAGAATTTTGCTCGACCCGAGCAAACTCTAAGAGCGAGATGGAGGGAAGAATCACTGTGGTGGAGGTGAAGGGTCAGTGAGGTTCAGATCCTGTAAAGGTGGAAACTTAGTTGAGTCAGAAGTGAGAACATCTTCAGTAGTGATATATCTTTTGAGACGGTGCCCATTGACTTTAAACTCGCCCAGAACTTTATCCCAAAGAAGAAAAGCACCATGTGGATAAGCACACTTGACAATGTAAGGGCCGTACCATCGCAACTTGAGTTTCCCAGGGAAAAGTCATAATCTAGAATTAAAAACTAGGACTTGATCCCCTTCTCTAATGTCTTTGCGCTTGATGTGACCATCATGCCACATTTTAGTTCGGTCCTTGTAGATTCTTGCGTTTTCATAGGCACTCATCCTAAGTTCATCAAGTTCATTCATTTGGAGAAAACGTTTCTCTCCAACCATGGAAAGGTCAAAATTCAAACTTTTTATGGCCCAACTTGCTTTGTGCTCTAGTTCTATTGGTAAGTGACATGACTTACCATAGATCAGTCTGAAAGGGGTGGTGCCAATGGGTGTTTTGTAGGCAGTCTGATA
Organism: Alisma plantago-aquatica; assembly: GCA_963693085.1. Classification (NCBI taxonomy): domain Eukaryota; kingdom Viridiplantae; phylum Streptophyta; class Magnoliopsida; order Alismatales; family Alismataceae; genus Alisma; species Alisma plantago-aquatica. The sequence continues at coordinate 1,267,698,547 of OY856410.1, forward strand.
TGCCCACAGGGCGTCATTGATTTTTAACGCCCAATCTTTCCTACTTCGTCCAATAGTCTTTTCTAAAATGGATTTGATTTGTCTGTTGGATACTTCTACCTGCCCACTGGTCTGAGGATGGTAAGGAGTGGTGACTTTGTGATAGACCCCGTATTTTTTTAAAAGAGCCTCAAAACTTTTTTCCAAAAAATGGGATCCCCCGTCAGAAATGACGGTGCGAGGGACTCCGAATCTAGGAAAAATGACATCTTTAAAAAGTTTCTTAACGGGTTTAGAGTCACAAGTTTGAGTAGGTATGGCTTCAACCCACTTTGACACGTAATCGAATGCGACTAAAATGTAAGTAAACCCATAAGAAGAAGGAAATGGGCCCATATAGTCGATTCCCCAGACATCAAAAATCTCTAATTCTTGCCAAGAGGTGAGAGGCATTTGGTCACGCTTAGAAATATTGCCCGTTCTTTGACATTGGTCACATGAAAGCACATAATTATACGAGTCTTTGAAGATGGTGGGCCAAAAGAATCCGCATTGTAGGACTTTCCTAGCCATTTTTTGGGAACTCATGTGACCACCATAGGGGCCAGAGTGACATTGTTCCAAAATGGCGATGCTCTCTTCGTTGGAAACACAATGACGATATAAACCATCGGCACAAAGTCGAAACAAATAAGGTTCACCCCAATAGTAATTTTTGACATCATGTAAAAATTTAGCTTTAGAGTGTCCCGTATACTCGGGATGCAATACACCTGCAGCTAAATAGTTTACAAAATCAGCAAACCATGGAAATTGGGAGTCAACTTTGAGCAATTGGTCATCGGGTAAGGATTCATTTATGGGATGTTCATCAATGGGGCTGTAGCTAAGTCGACTGAGGTGGTCAGCCATGACATTTTCAGATCCCTTTTTGTCTAGGATTTCTAGATCAAATTCATGCAATAACAAAATCCATCTTATGAGTCTAGGCTTGACATCTTTTTTGGTCATGAGGTAACGAATAGCTGCATGATCAGTATAAACAACAACCTTAGAACCAACAAGATATGAGCGAAATTTATCGAAAGCATAGACAATGACTAACATTTCTTTTTCAGTGACGGTGTAATTTCGCTGAGCTTCATCTAAGGTCTTGGATGCATAGTAAATGACATGGTGTTTTTTGTCAATTCTTTGTCCTAAAATGGCACCTAAAGCAAAATCACTAGCATCGCACATGATTTCAAAGGGTAAGGCCCATTCAGGAGCACGAATGATGGGGGTGGTGGTGAGAGCCTTTTTCAAACATAAGAAGCTCTCCATGCATGCTGTATCAAAATGGAAAGGCACCTCCTTTTGAAGAAGATTGGTGAGAGGTTTTGTAATTTTGGAAAAGTCACGGATGAATCACCGATAAAAACCGGCATGTCCTAAGAAGGCTCGGATGTCTTTGACTGAGGTGGGAGGGGGAAGCTTGGTGATGACCTCAATCTTGGCTTGGTCAACTTCAATGCCTTGGTTGCTCACCTTATGGCCCAGAACAATACCCTCTTTGACCATGAAGTGACATTTTTCCCAATTAAGGACTAAATGTGACTCAATGCATCTGTCAAGAACAAGGGAGAGGTTCCCAAGGCAAGAAGTGAAACTATCTCCATAGACAGAGAAATCGTCCATGAACACCTCCATGACATTCTCATTTAACCCTGAAAAAATGGCAGACATACATCTTTGAAAAGTGGCTGGTGCATTGCACAAGCCAAAGGGCATTCGTCTAAAAGCGTATGTGCCAAAAGGGCATATGAAGGTGGTTTTCTCTTGGTCTTCTGGATGAATGGGGATCTGGTAAAAACCCGAGTAGCCATCTTAATAACAAACGTATTGTTGATGAGCTAAACGTTCAAGAACTTGATCAAGGAAGGGAAGAGGGAAGTGGTCTTTCCTAGTTTCTTTGTTGAGTTTCCTGTAGTCAATGCACATCCTCCACCCTGTGACTGTACGGGTGGGGATAAGCTCATTCTTCTCATTCCTAACAACTGTGATCCCACCCTTTTTGGGGATGACCTGGACCGGGCTGACCCAAGGAGAGTCAGAGATGGGGTAGATGATTCCTGCAGTCAAAAGTTTAATCACTTCAAGACGGACGACTTCCTTCATGTTTGGGTTGAGTTTCCTTTGTGGGTCTCGGGAAGGTTTACTGTTTTCAATCATTGGGATTTTGTGAATGCAAATGGATTGATCTATCCCAACCAAGTCCGTCATTTTGTACCCTAAGGCTATTCTCCTTTTCCTAAGTTCTCCCATAAGCATGGTTTCCTGTTCAATGGTAAGATCATAATTGATAATAACAGGACATAATTGTTGTTCATCCAAAAACACATATTTCAGACCTATGGGAAGAGCCTTCATTTCTGGGGCCTTAGGTGGTTCAGGTTGTTCTTCTATGGTGGAGATCATCTTAAGGTCTTCAATCTCAGCACTTGGGATTTCCTCAAAGTTGTCCAAGTGAATCTTAAGTTGATTTGATGGTTCATTGTCAAAATCACATTCGGCGGGGATGGTGAGAGCAGTGCATAGGGGGTCATCAACTAATTCCCATTCTTGCCTTAATTGGTTTAATTCATCAATGCAATCAAGGAGGTAGACTTCTTCCTCAAGGCTAGGTCCCTTCATACTTTCAAACACCCTAAACTCTAGGTTTTGCTTCCCTAGTCTTAACACAATGGTACCAGCCTCAACATCAATTAAGGCACGAGTAGTGGCTAAGAAGGGACGTCCAAAAATGAGGGGATAGCGTAAATCTTCCTTGATATCCATGATCACAAAATCACAAGGGACATAAGCATCATTTCCAACTTTAACCGGAATGTCTTCTATGATCCCCATGGGCTTGGTTGTGGATGAGTCTGCCAGTTGGATGGTCATGTCTGTGGGTAACATATCATTGAATCCCAACCTTTTGCAAAGACTATATGGCATGATGGATATACTAGCTCCTAAATCTGCTAGGCCTTTCCTACAAGCATTGTCACCTAAGTAACATCCTATTCCAAAAGAACCTGGATCCTTCTGTTTTTTAGGCATCTTACTTAGGATAATGTCAGAGGTAGTTCTAGCAAGTTTAACAGTCTCGTATTCTTTTGTAACATACTTCCTAGTCAAGAGGGATTTCATATACTTGGACCAGGCGGGCATGTCTGCCAAAGCATCAAGGAAGGGAATGTCGACATGTATTTTTTTCATAGCTTCCCTAAACTTCATGAAGCGGGCATCAAGTCTTGTTTGTTTGAGGCGGTCTTGATAGGGAGGTCGGGGTTTGTAAACTGGTTCTTCATATTCCACTTGAGGGGTTTCGGGGATGGATGGTTTAGGTGTGACTTCGGGTTCGACAACTACCATGTCCTCATCCTCGAATTCTAGAGGTGGGTCTGAAGATTTTTCTGAAGGGGAAGGGGTGTGCACTTTTCCCGAACGAGTAGAGACTACCTTGAGTTGTTCAGGATGTTTGGGGTTGTTTTCAAGTTGTCCTGCAAAAGTCCCGGCATGAGGTTTTTGTTGGGCAAACAAACAGGCTAACTATGCGTCAGTTGCCTTTTGATGGGCTTGAATGGCCACGAGGGTTTGTTCTATGCTTGCCCAGTTGGGATGACTAGGGGGAGGAGGAGGGACGGCATTCTGAGGTGGTTGGGGGGTTGAGGTTGGTTTGGATTTTGGGATGGAAGGTTTAGGTTTTGGAATTGCTGGTAGGGTTGTCAATTTTGGTGATTTCCAAAGTTTCTTTGATTGTTGTATGGGAATCCAGGTGGTGGTCGGTTGTGACTTTGAGGGTAGGGAGGCCTTTGTTGAAGTTGGGTAGAGTTCTCGACGCCTGAAGGGTTCCCATATTGAAAACCAGGGTGATTTCTAGGTTGGTTGGGATTGTAGTAACCTTGGCCTGGTATTGTATGGATCGAATTAAGGTCTTCTGGTTGTTGACCTACTTCAGGTTGCGTGGGCATGTTGTAGAGGTATTCACAGTGGAGGGTGGTATGGTCGTATCCTTGGCAAATACCACAAAGGGAATCCATGGCTTTTAGTTGTTGGGGTGACTCCCTAAGGGTGACTAAGGATGACTCTAACCGATCTTGTTTTAAGGCAATTAATTTTAGGCTTACCGCTATGCTTTGGATATCATTATTAACTTCTGCCTTGGCAACCTTAAGGATTCCTCCAATCCCTCTTCTAGCCCTTGTTTCGGAAGCCCGTTTAACTACCTCCCATGCGCTAGTTAAACTTTGATGCATGAAATTTCCTCCAGATGAGGAGTCAAGACAAAATTTGGTATCATCATCAACACCACGATAGAAAATCTCTATGAGTTGGGCTTGAGAGATGTCATGGTGGGGACACTTCCTAAGTAAATCCTTGAATCTTTTCCAGGCTTCACCTAAGGTCTCTCCTGGGGACATAGAAAAGTGAGTTATTTGACCCCTAAGTTCATAGGTGAGAGATGGGGGTAGAATTTTTCAAGGAACTTGTTTTGCAGAACCTCCCAAGTTGTGACATGTTCCTCACTCTCCATGGTGTTGTACCAACTACTGGCTTGGCCGGAGAGGGAATACTTAAACAACCTAAGGCGGATGGCATCTTCAGAGACACCTGGGATTTTGTTCAAAGAGCAAAGGTCAATGAACTTCTGAAGGTGATCTTGACAACTTTCCCCATTGTTGCCAGAGAAGGGGTGAGTTTGTAGCATGGTGATCCATTGTGTTCGGATTTCGAATTGTGGAGCCATGATATCAGGGGGTATAACAGGATGTTGTGCATAGGCTGTTTTGGGGACAGAAAAGTCTTTTAATTGTTTTTGCCTTTCAGTTTCCCTCCTATCAGCTTCTATGGTTTCTTGTTCAGCCCTAAAGGCTGCTCGCAAAGCGGCTTCTCTTTCCGCTTGTTCGGCTTGGATGAGCTCTCTTTGAGCTACGAGAGCTTGGTCGATTCTACAGGAGACCTCGTCTTCATTCATTGTTGCTAGATTTTGACGGTTTCGACGATGAAAGGTCCTTTCTATTTCCGGATCGAACGGTTGAAAATCGTCATTCGGGCGTCGCATGCACAAATAAAGCAGTTAATCGTGTGCAGAAAAAACAGACTGCCGGAATGGAAATTCAGCAGAAAGAGGAGTACACTTCCGGAATGTTACTCGGAAGGTATGAAAAAAGGAAAAAAAGTTTTTCAAAATTGTTTTTGGGGTTCGAAAAAAACAATCCGTTGTCCCCGGCAACGGCGCCAAATTGATAATCGTCGTTTTGCACTATCAATCACTAAGATGGTTAATCCTAGAGTTTAAACCTTTTTTACTTCCAGTTTTAAGGGTAGTATAGAAGGGTCGATCCCACAGGACAACTATTTGGAGATTGTTCTTAGAACCCAAAATTTTTGAAGAACTTTTATTAATTTTTTTTGTATTTTTAGATTTGGAACGAGAATGTAAAAAAATCGAGTTTTGGGGTTGGTGATTACACTAAGGAATGAATGAAAATGCACTAACAAGAATAAAGAAAATTGCACAAGGAAAATTTTAGACTATTGTTAGCATAAAAAGAACTATATGAATTGAAAAGACTAAAAATTAAAGAAAGCAAAGGCAAGCAAGAAAGTCGGTGATTGAAATCAAGAGATGGAAAATTGAGGCTCGTAGGGGTTTTCACCACCTTAGCCTAGGCGATAACAACTACTTCTTAGATGACGATTCGAAGAAGGTTTGCGAATTAAAAACTCACAAGAGATAAACTCCACATGAGCCCATTGGTCCCGGTGCTCATGTTTCCTAGTTTATCATCCTAAAAGACGAAAATCCACGGTCATATCAAAACGTCTATGTAATCGATTTTATTGTTCTAAATCCGAATCTCCATGGTCATTTCCATTCGGATTAACATGCGATCCGAAGATCAATCGTCAATTAAAATCGATTACCATCTAGTCGTTTAAGAAGAATTCGTTAAAACCATGGCTAAGGGGTTATTCCCCTTGCCTCGATAAAAGTCTACTCACTCATGGAGAAAGGGGAGACGGAGGAAGAAAGCACTGAAGCCATAGTCTAGCCCAAAATTAGGAGTCAATCCTTTTGCTAGATACAATAAAATGGCTTAGTTCTTTGTTCCTTGCTCCAGAATTAAAAAACGGAGAAAGAAGATTAAAACCAAGGCGGAAAGAAAAGACGAGAACAAGTATGAAAGAGTTATGCTTGAACTGAGATCTACTTTATTGCAGAATAAGAAGATGATTACAAGAACAATTGCTTCAGCGCTCTAATATAAGAAAACCCGAGATGCCTAGAGAGGAGGAAGTGCCCCTCTTTTTATAGGAGAAGGAGGGGTAGGCTATCTAAAAAAAAGAGGGGGAAAAAAGAGAGGGAGCCATCCTTTTAAATTTTCAGATCTAGTCAACAAACTCTTGATTGTCTTTCTTTAATGCAGATTCTCACAGCAGCAATTTCGAGCGAATTTCTGTTCTCCATAGAATTTAAAGTGCGCCCGAAAATATGATTTTCCTGTAGGCCTTTGAATTCCCTTTCCAAATCATATTTGAACATTAAATTCCGCCTTAGGATGTGAGAGTTATGCCAATTTTGGTGCAAGGTATGCATTTAAGTCAGCATTGCGGGAAACTGAATTGCCTCCTACCTTCATCTCTTCTTATATTCATTCATTCCTAAAAATTGAGGAAAATATGATAAGAATTCAATAAAATAATATTGATAAGATCAACTTACAATTTATTTGTGATAGAAGTTATTTTATTGCATGTCAGTCGATTAATAAAGAAAATCTATGAAATCAAGACTGCAACATTATCCAAAATTAATGCCACAATGGCATGCATCACCTTACTTTACTGGTATTTTGAGGGCCTAATATAATTGGGTGTTAATGCACCTTTATTAATACCTCTTGCATTATTAATTAGTTGATTTATGTTTTATTTTAGCTTAAACGTGTTCTTTGGTAAGTTAAAAATCATGATTTGAGCATACATTGAGATTTGAACCTTAGTTGATATAATAGTAACCCACACATGTTTGTAAAAAGATATTTAATAGCATTTTAGGAACTAGTTAATAAATAGGTAATCATTTGATAATTGTAAAGAATTCAATTCTGAATCTAACACAGAAAGAATGAACTAAATCAGAGTTAAATGAGAGACTTTTGGTATTTTTAGTATTCATACAGAACTACCATCAGTTGACAACCAACATGCCATTAGTTGATGGCCCATAAACTAATGTACGCCTACCGATGATGTGAATCGATGACCCACCATTCAACAAGCCCACACATCAATGAAAATGTATTGTGATTTCTGCCCAATGAATGGTCATAACTTTTGATATACTTATCAGAATTTGACAAAATTTCTTTGTTTGGATTTGTATTTAAGTTCTACACACAACTAAAGCCTAAAAGTTAGAAAATACAAATGGGAAGGCAATTTCTGAGGTAATTCTTGGGGAAGAACATGAAGAATAAGGAGAAAGAAAAATGTAGCTATAGATCGAACATGGTAAGTTTGTTTTAGCCATGGATTCCTTCTCTCTTGTTCTTTCCCTTACTTAGAGTCTACTGTAGGACTTGCTAGAGGTTCTCTTTTACCTCCCCTCTTCATATTATTCCTCAAGTGGGCTCTGTTTTGAGCAACATACCTAAGAAGTTGACTTTGGAGCATTTTGCTCAAATCCAAGATGAGTAGGACAAAAATTTTATGCATACCAAGTCAATATTTGAGACCAATAAGCTAATATATGATCCAAGTGAGTGAAAAATCACCCTTTTATCTTGATTCCACATATATTAAGCCAAAAACTATAAAGAACATATATTGTCTTGTATGATAATTATTATTTTTTATTTATTGAGCCAAATCATGAGATTTCAATTGGGCTATTGATTACTTTAGCTTACTTTTGATGCCTTATAGATGCTTTTAACACTAGAATTATTTGTTATGAAGTTGTGTTGAATCATAATGGTAGAATTAGAGGAACTGGAGCCCCAAGTTTTCCCTAATTTTTACAATAATGAAACATATTATGAATTTGTGATCTCATTGGTAGTTATTATATCTAATTAGTTAAGAAGTTAAATTAGTGGTTCATTCTAGTGTTATTTAATATGTTCAATTTACCAATACAAGTAGTTTACCTTGTTGTCAGTGATTCAAAATAAGTTTACTATTCCGAAATTGATAAATAATGCCTTAAGTAAGAAATTGATAAATAATGCCTTAAGTATAAAGATAATCTAATAATTATACATTAGCAATGAAACTAAATAACCAACTAGACAATATATTCCCTAATCATTATAGAATCTATCACAGAGGTCTACACCGTAAAGGAGGAAATGTGCCTAAAGATTGGTAGAGTCTAGGATGAGGTAGTCAGAGTGTACCAAAGAGGTACAGGGACTAAGCTCATTTAGAACTGTCTCCTTAAATTAGTGAGCTTCCCAACACTTTGGAGATTCCACTGGCATCTAGTATAATTTAGTTAGTTAAGATATTGCTCAATAGGTTAGCCCTTGTGGAACCACGGATCCACGTAGTTAAGTTAATAACTTTGACTCTCTGCATGAGTACCCAAATTTAGAGGAGGAGTCCAATTGTTAGCCGACGAGAAGCCATGGTGTAGGTCGGAAGATATTTTGGTAGACTCATAGTATCAGGTCTACTTAAGTCTTATACGGTGAGATCATAGCTTGTTGTGATACTTCCACATATTGCAATACACCTCATGTGGGTCCAGGGCATAATAAAATAAATACAAGATTAATGAGTGATTTAGTTTATATACTTAATGTAATTTTTGTCAAACTTCTTGCCATGCTGGATTGTTTATAGATTTCAGTTATCATGCTTATATTCTTCTATATTCTAATTCATTTACCAATACATATATGACCTTCCATGTACTTATCTTATTCTCGTATCATAAAATGGGCCATTATCATTGATCTTCCTGTTCATCTATATAATCTAGCGATCTTTGACAAAGATCAATTCAACCCTTGGGAAATCGATTAGGGTTGACAAGCATACAAATAATTACATTAGGAGTCACTTAGAAAGAGTAACAATTGAATAGATACCTCACTTCCGCTCCAACCAATGGTGGTTATCAATAGGTACGACCTCAAAATCAAGTATGAATCACTCACATAAATCTATCATTGTTGCGGTATGATGGGCCATGAACATAAAGTATGGTATTAGTAACTTCCACGGATATAGGCGAATCTATGGCTACTAATAATGATGATAGGGTTGCATGGGTTCTAGAAAAAGAATGTTGCCAGTGATTATATGAGAGAAACATACATACAAGGCTTCCAAATAGAAATAATGCTTACACTATAAATAAGATAAACCTAAACCGGGGAATAATACATATGATATTCTTAATGATGAATCTAATTTGGTTTCTAATGATAATACTCTGACAATTTGAAGGTACAAAATTTGGACACAAACACATAAGCAAGGAACATGTGCAAACAATGAATCCCCGTCAAAATTGGATGAACAAGACAAAGCACCAATATTGATAGATCAAATAACAAATGACATGTTCAAGCCATCCGATGACATGCTTGATAATTCTTAATTTATGAATGTGGAGGAAAATCATATATGATATAACATTAATATTATATCTGATGATGTTATCATATATTTAATTCAAACTAAGAACATTAATTAATTCAATCCAAGGATAAGTGAAGTTTTTACTATGTTAGAAGTGAATTCTGTTGAAGTAGAGATATACATCATTCATAATGTTTGTCATGTAAGATTGTCCATGAAACATAGAGAAAAAGTGGCAAAATGAAAGTTAATACATATCAAATTGGTATCCAATTGAGGAAACAAGCAAAGTCACTTGTTGGGATTCCAAATGTAGTGTGTAAGATTGACTAGTAAACTTTTTAGGTTCTTCATGATAGATACACTCTACTATAATGTTATAGGTATTGGCATTGTGACTACCCAAATCATTTTAAAGGACTTAGTTCTTTGTCATAAACCTTAGCTACTTATAATTCTTGAACCAAGAATATTGGCTGATAAGTTTGAGCAGGTGATCCATGCTTTGTGATTTAATTGTTCACATCACATAGAACGTCAAGGTTTTGGGAGGAATCTAGTTACTTTATATGGATAATAACTATAGTGTATACATTCTTTAAAGCTTCGTTAATATCTACATTGTTTTATGAGTGATGAATAATTTCTAACAATCATTTATGCACACCCAAAGCTTAATATTACAAAGATGATATGGAAACATGTTAAATAATCAACCTACAAGTTGACAAACCATGGATTGTTATGGGAGATTTTAACTCTATGTCAAGTCCTATGCAAAATTAAGGTAGCTCATTATTTAATTTGAAAGCGCATCAACTTTTTATGATGTCATTATAGAGGTTGTCTTGATGGGCCTTTTCTTCTCGGGTTCTCCTTTTACACATAAGAGTGTAATTTGTAATAAAGATTGGATAAAGATTTGTAAGTTGTGATTAGATTCAATTAGATTATAATTGTTTTGTAAGACATTTACCTAGAGTTCTTTCATACCAAAATCCTCTTTTGGTGGAAAATATAAATAAGAAACAATCCATACTTGTATTCTAAACAAAATCTTCATGCAATAATCACTTAGAATTGCTTGATAACAATAAAAAATCAGGTTGTAATTCCACATAATTATTGACTTATATAAGTCCCATTTTACATAGTTTTCTAGAGGTACTGAGCGTAAAAGGTAGAAGGAAAAAATTGATTTGTTATATTCAAATTGAACACTTGCAAATTATCTTGTCAACTAACTACTCATCTGCTGAAGAAGACAATTGTATTTCTCTACAATATAAGTATAAAGATATTCTTATAGATGAAGTAGTAATCTAAAGACTTAATTGTCATATTAATTGGCCATGAAATGGAGAAGACAACATAAATTTTTATCATGCATATTTAAGATGTCACAAACAAAAGAAACATTATTGCTTTGCTTGATGATGGGAATGGGGTCACTAATTCATCTAAATTAACTTTACCAATATTGAAATATTTCAAGTCTCAATTCAGATATTTGACTAATATTTTTAGGAGGACATGAGTAAATCCCATCTCATTTTCATCCTTAGAAACCTTTCATATAAGAAAAAAAATTGTTACTCCTATAATGATATTTATTAATTATATAGTCTAGTATATACAACTCAAATTAGAGGCACTCAACAGTTACCTGAAGAAAAGTAGATCTATGAATCTATATAAAAGATGGGAAACAATAATGTAGGAGGTTCAGATGGAGTAGATGCATGATTTATATGATGTAGTTAAAATTTTGACTAGGATAATGTGCTAAAAACAATTCATCAAGCTATGGTATATTTGCCCTTACAGTAAAAATTATGCAATGTTTTTATTACTTTAACTCCAAAAAAAGAAAAATATAACTTCATGCAATCACTGAAGATTTAAGTAAATGAATAACATTTGTTTAGAACTAATCCTAAATATTTATAGTGGAAAGATTAAAACCTCATATGCCAATGTGGATCTCTATAACACATAGCTAGGAGTTTTGTTCTTGAAAAATGAATAGCATATATTATAAAATCCATACAAGAGGTTATACATAACATGATCACCTCATTATATGGCTATTAGAGTTGATAAAGGAAAATCTTTTGATTTCATGTGATGGGACTTATTCTTGACTCAACTAAAAAAGAAATTTTGTCCTTTTTGATGACATATGTAATGGATATGATCCCTGTTCTAGTTGAGTAGGTCTAATGAATTTTAATTTCTTAAAATAAAGATAATAATTGAATTTTCAAATAGGTTGGGATTAAAGTGTTGCTATCTAAATTAATATTGGATCTAGTGACTTAATTTTCTAAAATAATATATTAATGAAATACAAGTACACACAACTTATTCCATTATAGGATAATGCTGATATAAGTTTGAATTTCAAATATTTAACATAGTCTATATTTATAACAATATTTTCTAGGATGGTGATAATGGAACCCTAGTGTATAAGAACACTTAGTAGATAATAACAATTACTTAGTGCATGGTCGAAATAGATGGTATACATAATTCTAATTATCTAGAAAATGTTAAATGACCTAAACAGGAAACATGAGTTAATACTTAAAAAACATTCCTAGTGTTAATAGATATACCATTTTGGTTTTATTTAAATGTGACTTTTTCCAAAACTTTAGCCCTCATGTCTGGTTATCTAGTCTCATAATTTGGGGTACAATTTCTCTTTCATCCATCTGCATAATTCTGTCACCAATCTACGTCAACTCTATCTTTCTCTCTCTACATTCTTTCTTGTTGTAGGTTCTTTCCACCATTGTCTTCGATAGGGTCATCCTAATCCATTGAGATCTTAGTCAATGTGTGAATCAACTAGGATTGTGAAACACACAATGACACGATGAGTTCACTCTCAGACCGATATAATAGGGAATCATCCATCTTGTCAGTGCTTTCACATATATGTAGACTTTCTCCCAAGTACAGAAAAAGATGGACTTTATATATAAACTATCGATCTTTCAATACGTTCATCCTAATGAATTTCATCTCATTTCTTTTCAGCCCATGCCAGTGTAGAGTCGGGTTTCATGAAAGTCTAGTTTGTGAGGCCATCACGATGCGAGTATAGTTCCAAAGAGGTTTCTATGATCATATCCCATTGTTAAGATGATGAACCTCCTACTAATATCGTAATGTTGTAGCTATCCAAAGCAACCTAAACAAGGACCTAGATCCTCCTCATATCATGGTTATAGTGCATATGATTCCAGAAGTCTTTTAGAATCTTCTGGGACGTATTTCTTCCTTTTATCAAGGTGATTTGGTGAGTTCCTAAATTGTTAGTTTACTGTCTAAAGATATATATATATATATATATATATATATATATATATATATATATATATAGTTTGAGTGGTTTCTCCATCATCTCACTTGGTTATTCATTTTGTTGACCTCATGGGATTCTTGTGAACCCATATATGATGGCAAGGGGGTCTAGAGTGCCTCTGGTGGGTTGTCCAGCCTCGTGGGAGTTGGTTTATAAGTATCTCTTCCTCGTGTTATTGTTATGGTTTCTTCATGTGTGTGTAATTTTGGTAGAGCGGTAAGAGTGTTAGTTACTAATATTCCTTATTTCTAATTTTTTCATGCCTCTTGGAGGTTTTATGATCATTTCAATATCTATATTAGAGTTGCAAAGTGGAAATATATGTTCTAATCTCATGTCATGCTGAATTCTCAACTTGTGTGATACAAATGTACATTGGTTAGTAGTTATGTTTTGATTTATAAAATATATTAATTATACTAATGTCTGAAGATTCATAATAAATCATATCTAAGAAGACCAAATAAACATATTGTAAACATACAATTAAAATTTATCATTTGGATGGTTTTGGAAGTCTAATTAGATCGAATACAAGAGTAGATGTGCGTTTGAATATCTATCGAAGATAACAAGCTATTTTATCGGATATCTTTATTAGGGTTTTGAGAATCTATATATTGGACTTAAGGCTATATGAGACTTGTTAGGTTCATTAAATCATGTATTTTTCTATCCCTACTTAATTGGGAAAATTCATTTTGACTATGATCATAATTTCCTATTGATGAGGCTAAAGACTTCACTGATTATACACTTGATGATCTTTGATAATTCATGTTTGTATTATGGTTTTTCCATCATTACTACTTACATTTCATATATCTCTAGTGGTTCATATTTGGCACTTTACTTTTATATAGTGTTTTATTTGATTTCATCATTGCTTGAATATGGATATTGGACTTAGGGTTATTTGGGACTTATTAGGTTCATCAAATCAAGTATGTTTCTAAACCTGTTTAATTGGGAAATTACATTATGAATAATCCACATGACCCACTGATGAGGCTAAACCTGAACATTATGCTTTTGAATTATCTTTGAGAAATGCTATTTTGTTTTTATTTCTCCATCATTTCCACTTGAATTTCATATATATTCAGTGGTTTGTATTTGCCACATTATCACATATTTGATATCATCATTGTTGAAATATTCTTGAGATGATTGAACTATCTTGCCTTATCTATTTGATGCATGCTAGATTTATTTAACTAGAATTCTCTATAATAATGGTACTTATGTATTGGAGCCCAAATCACAACTATTTATATTTGGGTGACAATGCTCTCACCTACCCCCATGTTCTCTCACTTACTTACATATACTTTACACAAAGGATTGTGGTTCTTTCAGCTTCTTCCTTATGACATGGAATCCAATGATGTCATAGTCCTACTTTTAGATAGTTATGCCCATATTATAATTTGCATGTGCATTTATCAATTGTTGTTGTTGAATATCTTTTAAAGGTAACAATTATTGTTGTGATTATATGATCCTTTTGAGAAGCTTCATCACTATTTTCTTTAGTATCCTATTATACACATTTCCACTTTCAAGCATGCCTTTCAAATAGAACAACTCTATTATTTTATCTAGTACATATATTGCCCAATGATTGACTAACTAGCACATATAAGTTTTTATTGACAATCCTCTCTACCATTATCCCTATCTGGGTGTTGTTCCCAAACAACCCAGCTGCATACATAATTCAAGATGAGATTTAGAAGGAGATAATTCCCCAATAGTAGTGTATGGATAGCTTGATATGGCCACGTTTCCTTCTACAACTAGTTCTTACATTATAGTTTAGCATTCTATTTCATAGTAGTGCCATCCATATGGGCAATGAAATTTATTTTATGGAATTGTGTAGTATTTAGTTTTTATTTTTATTTTCACACCAAGACATTGAATTGATATTTCATATCCATGAGTAGAGTTTGACAAATGCCTATGAAAAAATAAAAACAACACTAGAAGTATTTAGTGGTATTTGTTGACACTTAAAAATGCATCTAATACGAGCGCCACTAGAGAGATAGTGACATTAGTTTTAAATTCCACTAAGCATTCTATTTTAATGGCTTTCAATGAATGCCATATAATTGTCACTATAAAATGACTTGGGTTTTAAACAAATGACACTATTACATCAAATGACTTTTATACAAATGCCACTATTGTGTATTAGAATGTTGTATGAAATTGTTGTCGTCAAGTATGGTGGTATAGAAAAAGTGTTACTATAATTGCATACTTATTGTCTATGATCAAATTTCATGGCTTTTATGATTTGAGTTTGAGATCAATACCTATATTTATAAATGAATGACAATTGCAATTTGAACTCACATGCTAAAAAATGTAGATTTTGAGTATCAATTTTTATATATATAATAAAATGCAAATTACATAGGGAGTACATTTTACCTTGTCCCTTTTATTAAATACAACACATATTAGATTTTGTAAAATATAGTAGTTTCTATATTTTTTTACCACATAATGAAAATGTATACATGTATGTTCAAAGATTTGTCTCTTGTTTCATGTTGACTTGACATCAAGAACTTGGGCTTGACAAGAATTATCTTCACAAATCACACATCACCATTCTTTAAGAACATGGGCTTCTTCTCAAGATCTTTATGAAAACACTTGGAAATATTGGTGAGAATCTTAAACTCACTCTTGTGAGGCATTGGAATAAGACCAAAGGCTTTGTTCCAGCCTTCCAGCAAGCAATGACACCACTGTCTCAATGGGGAGTTAACTTGGCAGAAGGTAATTATATAGGGACACATGTGGATATGATTAGACGCCTTATTGTCGAGGAGTAGTCTTCTTACCGATTCTATTGTAAGCTAGATATGACATGAGTTGTTCATATAAAACTTTGCATTGGAAACTAAAAATACATCCCCTCTCAAGGACCAAAAACCAACTAACCCATCCCTACTAGAAGTTACAAATGAGACAAGTTAATTGAAGATGTTTGATAACTGGCTTGAACATGAAAAATAGTAATTACAAAACCTAAAACTTATAATCATGGATCCGATCATATATCTGAATGATCAAATCCATGCGAACCCAACTGCAAGCCTGAAACATTTTAAAATAAAAAAAATCAAGGGGTAAGAGCAGCCCACCATGCTCTGCATATATCTGTCTACCTCCAATATAATATAAATTCACCATGTCTAAGTTTTTAATAACTCAATCATTTATATTGATAGGTTATGTTGTGAGAAGAGTCATTTTCTTGTTTGCAATTTGATTGGTTGGCCTCATCCTCTCAATAAAATCACATTGGGCATAGTATACTACAACAACAACACTTACTTATACATTTGATCATCTACCATTAGAAAGCCCAACTTTCTAAGCAAAAGCACTATTCCAATCCCCGCAAAAGGCATACCAACGGTTTGGAAAGAGTGATGCAAACCAATGTTTTGAGGTGAAAATAAGGATAAGTCTACATACAACATTACCAAGACATTTATATGTGACTAAAATATATCACACATGCTTGGAAACAAGATATTGAGGCATGATATACAATATATTAAAGAGGAATTAGTGTATAGGAGACACTGATGAAGAGTGCATAGATTTAACTAAGGTGAAATATTTAAGTAAGGGAAGGGGGCAGTTGCAGTCATTAGTGAAAAAAAGCGATGGTAGATGTGTCATTGCAAATATGAAGAAGATTGATGCACATTAATTGGCTGATAGTATGGTAGGAAGATACACACAAAGCGGTAGGTAAAATCAAGAGAAAAAATATTAATTGTTGTAATCCTTCTACATGTTTTGATAAGAAGCTTCAAGAAATTGAACATTAGAATACTCATTTTCTAGATATTGTCCAAGGCAACATCTTTACAATAGAATTATAACATCACACCTAATCACTACAGGTTTCTCATATCATAATGATGTGGAGATCTTTATATAGAACTTGCACAATAAGATGACAACTACAAGGCTGCAAATGGGACAAGTCAACAACCTAGGCGAAACAAGGAAACAAATATATATCATAGGTACATCATTTTGTATATCATTTTTATGATCATTATTTATTAAAGGCATACCATCAATGCATGTAAAAGGAGACAATTTGTGTGATATGATGTCTTATAAAACATCATACATTCCATAACGGTAGAAGTATTTCATAATGTGTTTTTTGTACATAATTTTTTTGCTATCAATGATAGTCAAGTTTTCAACAAATACGAGAGCATGTGCAAGTGCACCACTAATAAGGCTTAACAATATTTGGAGGGTGGGTAGTTCTACTAAAAGGTCTTTATTATGACTAATGAGCTTGTTGTTACTCATTTTTGTAGAGAAATCACATGGATGCTATCATCACAAATAAGAACTATGCTACATACTTGTGCTACTGATTAGAAGTTATTTATTGCATGGCACCATTTGAAGCATTTCATTTTGTTGAGTTGAATGTATACCTACCTACAATCCTCCTACAAAGTTTAGACCCTTTAATACTATGAGTAACCAACACAACAATGATAAGAAATGATAAAGAGTATAACATACTAATGTAACATATCCACATTAGATATAAAAAATCTAGTTCACCTAACACTTAACATGCCCACATCAGAACACTATAAAAAAGGTAGAATGCCTTAAAAACTACAATTGGTATATACCTTACAATGTGATCAAAATGTAATATATCAGTTTTGTCTCTACAATAGAAGGAGTTGAAACAAAAAAAGTTTTGTCTCTACAATATGAGTTGAAACAAACAAATGACACAATTTTGATGCGGGTTTCTTTGTCAAAACTTATTTTTGTATATGTACTCGCAACACGAAGCATAATTAGTTGGTCCTCCTACTTCTATGCAATGAAGGGGAAAATGTATTCATTCGGATTACACTTTATAAACGTACAAAAGTAGATTAAGAATCACAAATTCTTTATGTAATACATGCACCTCATATATCTAATACAAAACACCCTCAACTTGATGGATAATGATGTCTCACAAACTCAAAGGTGATGAATTGGTCATATAATGATAAGCCAATAATCTATCTAGATGATGTTGAGGAACCATATTTTGAGTTATGGGGCTATAGGGATAAATAATATTAAAATCCATTAATGATATGAAAATAGAGAAAATGAGCAACTACTTGCATGGATTGAAGATTAGTTATGCTCATATCACATATTCAACTTATACCAATCTGATTGTCATACCAATTCAAGAGGAAAAGCAATTTCCCAATAATTCATATGTGATATAAATTTCATTTTAGTGATACTTATGCATTAAATTAATATATATATATATATATATATATATATATATAGAAGACCATCCCCATTCCAAATATATCTCACTGAATATCTCCACACCCAACCCTAGCTTAAATGACCAACTACAAAATTCAAATATGATCTACTAGATTTTGAATGGTAAAAAGAATAATATAAAATAAAGCCCATCAATATACAATGCAAAAGGTATATATGTGACATTTCATGCGTCACACATGAAATTCCTCTTTCTCATATTAAGTAGCGAGCAACCCAGAGTTCTACTTCAAATACCAATTAAACAAAACCATAAACATATGAACATTGTCCAATACTCTCTTCATGAGCACCAGATTTATGACAAGTTTTTAATGTGGGGATTTTGGATGTTTTTAGGACACGTGATCTCTATTAGTCACATTGTTGTGGATCAAGCTAAAGTTGAAGTTGTGATTAAGTGGCAATATCTGAAGAATCATTTTGAAATATGAATTTTCTTGGGTCTTGCATGTTACTATGGAAGGTTTACCAAATTTCTCTAAGTTTTCCCTTCCTATGACAAAGTTGAACCATAAGTATGCTAAGTTTGTTTCCACTCTTGAGTGCGAGAAAGGTTTTATAAAGCTAAAGTGATGTTGGATTTCTGCTCCTATTCTAACCATGCTACGGAAAGGAAACCCAACATCATTTTTACTGACACTTCTAAATATGGGTTGGGATGTGTTCTTATGTAAGAAGGACGAGTAACTACTTATGACTCACATCTATTGAATCATAATGAGGAGAGTTGGACCACTCATGATGTGAAGATTGTTGTCATATTTCACTCACTTGAAATTTGGTGGCATTACTTGTATGGAGTGTAGTTTAAAGTTTTTTCTAATCATAAAAGCCTTCACTGTATCATGACATAAAAGGATGTTAATATACAATAAAGGAGGTGGATGTAATATTTTAAGGATTATGACTTCACAATTACATACCACTCGAGAAAGGTGAATGTGGTTGTAGATGCCCTAAGAGAAAGATATGATTTGTGCATATCCTTGAGTTTTTTATGAAGGAGTTTGGAGCATGTTTCTAGTTGAAGATCAAAGTTTTTAAATAATGATGATGATGATGCTATGGGGAAATTGAGGGTTCATATGGCTAGTTTATTTATCATACCTAATTTTGAAGAAATTGAGTTTGACCAAGAAACCACAATATAATTAGTCTGTTGGAGTTGACAGTGCCATAAATTTTCATCATTAGCTATGAATTGATGATGTTGATGACTAGAGGTAGAAAAAGTTGAGTGAAGTCCATGGGTCAAAGTACTTAATTCATCTGGGTCCTATAATGATGTATAAGGAATTGCAATGGGAAATCTGGCAACAAAACATGAAGAAATACATTGCCAATTTTTTTACAAAGTGCCTGACTTGTAAACAACTAAAGATAGAGCATCGTTGACTTGGTGGTCTTCTCCATCCCCTTGAGATTCAACATTAGACTTTATGACTAGTTTTCCAAAGTCAAAAGGTGGAGATCATATGATTTGGGTTGTTGTGGATTGCCTGACCATATCAACCCACTTCTTACCATTTAAGACCACCTTCAAGGTTCCTGATATGGAAAAGTTGTATATTGATGTCACAGAACATTGGTACAACTAGTCAAGAGGGTCACCTTCTAGGAAACCCACCCAGGTTTTAATCCCACTGAGAGCGAGCCTCTGGCCAAAAAAACTAGCATGTAGGAATTCTCATCAACAATGTTGCAATGACATATCACGCTATCAACTAAGGCGTGGGGTGAGTGACCACCACACGTTTGACTCCAGGGATTAACCAGCCAATGGGAGTCCATTAGTGGCTCATTTTAGGAAATGTTCCTCACCATAAAAAAAATATGTTGATTGGATCACATATTTTCATGGAAAACTATAGTCTATGGTTTTTGATTGGGTCCCAACGTTTCAATCCCATTTGTGGAGGAAGATTTAGGATGAGATGGGTTCAGAGTTGCATTTCATTACAACCCACCACCCACATATTGATGGGCATTTCAAGAGGATACTGTGTATTTTGAAAGATCCTTTTTTCATGAATGTGTGATGGATTACTGAGGTGCTTAGGACAAGTATCTCCCATTGACTGAGTTTGCTTTTAAAAACAACTACCAAGCTAGTATTGGTATTCCACCTTTTAAACCACTCTATGGCCAACCTTTTTATTCTCCATTACATTGGGATGATGTAGTAGAATGCATGCTTGTGAAATATGATGATATGTAGATGATGAAGGAGAAGGTTAGTTTGATAATGAAAATGATGAAACATTCCTAAGATAGACAAAATTTGTATGTAAATAAGAAAAGGACTGGTGTGAGCTTTTTGGATGGAAATTTTGTGTTCTTGAAGATAAAATTAATTTCATCCATTCCTAGATACAAGGTAAAAGGCAACATTAGTCCTTCTTTTGTGGGACTATTTGAAGTTCTGGATAAGGTCACAGATGTTGCATATGATTTGGCTTTACCCCCTTCCTATAATGATATTGTGGCATCCAACTCACAAAAACAAGATTAATTAAGCGGAAGTGATCATTTGCAGCAGATTACTGAAAATCACTAAAAATTAAAACCTTTTTCAAAGAGTTCCAATCATAGGAAAAATCTTTCAATAAGAACCAATGTATTACATTTACATCTTGGTTCATAAGTACATATCTTGTACTATCTCTTCTCGAGGGTTACAACATCAACTGCCTTATTAAAAGTTAAACACATACAACATAATAACCTCGAGGCATTAAGCCAAAATCTTAAAACGAGTCATTAAAAGCACTAACTATTAACTTCGAGGACCTGAGAGTACAGAGATGACACATAGGACTTCTATCTACGAACACGACAGACAACACACTCCACCTGAGCTGTTGCTGCTGTACCTGCTACTGCTGAAGTTCTTCTTCTGCAAGACATTCTCAATCTCCTCCATGCTCGTCCACCTAAAAATGTTGGATCCCACGGGGGTGAGACAATTGAAAGTTGCCCCAGTGAGAGATATAACTCTCTGCCATAAACATTATTATTACAGTTTATAATATAAATCTGAACAGAAGATAAGCAGTTTATATCATTATCATCTTTAACTATTGCAACTATCTGTGATATAGCAGTAAATCATCTATTCTCTTTATAAGGAATAAAAAGAACATGTATATTATTTATCTATTGTATCAGCTCAACATCTCATGCTTTTCTCATGATACTCATTACTCTGATATGTCATCCATGACTCTTTCTTGTTTCTATCTGATGGCCTTAGCCAATCTGCTAAATAGATATTAGTTTATACTGGACATGAGAGTGTACATCATCATGTCTTATTTAGGCATTGGTCCATACCAATCCTGTATAAATATTCCAGGCATTGGATTATACCAATCCTGTGCAACTAGTATGAGCATTGGACTTATATTGTTCCTGTGTATCCATTCCAAGTATTGGACTATGCCAATCCTGTGACATTATTCCAGGTATTGAACTATGTCAACCTTGTGCAATTATTCCAGGTATTGGATTATACCAACCCTGTGCAATTATTCCAGGTATTGAACTATGTCAACCCTACGCAGTTATTCCAGGTATTGAACTATGTCAACCCTGTGCAATTATTCCAGGTATTGGGTCATTACCAATCCTGTGCAGTTATTCCAGGTATTGGGATTTAACCAATCCTGTGTTATTATTCCAGGTATTGGGATTTAACCAATCCTGTGTTATTATTCCAGGTATTGGGATTTAACCAATCCTGTGTTATTATTCCAAGTATTGGGATTTAACCAATCTTGTGTTATTATTCTAGGTATTGGGATTTAACCAATCCTGTGTTATTATTCCAGGTATTGAACTATGTCAACCCTATACAACTATTCCAGGTATTGAGCTATGTCAATCCTGTGACATTATTCCAGGTATTGAACTATGTCAATCCTGTGACATTATTCCAGGTATTGAACTATGTCAATCCTATGCAACTATTCTAGGTATTGAGCTATGTCAATCTTGTGACATTATGTCCCATGTCTGTTTACACAGAACTGGGTACCTCATTCTTCTACTGACGTTTAAACTTTGGCCATGCCATTAAGCTCAAACACATTCTTTATGTAATATAAGTATCCCTCTCTTCTTCACACTTGTACAACAAGGTTCCATCATTTCTATTGTATCCTTTTGTTATTATTATTATATTACTAAGTTTCCGTTCCTTGGTTTATTATGAACATTATCATCCCTTACAAGAGATTTTTATAATCATATTGATACCTTTCACTAGGCATCAACTTACTCATGTGGTTCACAAGGCCTATTAAAATATCTTATTACCTCTCACTAGGTAACAACTAATCTCATGGCTCATAAAGCACATTTAACATTTTGTCACCTTTTACTAGGTAACAACCATTCTCATGGTTCATAAAACACATTCCATCTTGATGTACTGATTATGATAGCACTCTTTATATGTTACTCATCCAAGTATGTTGGATTTGAGATTCATCAAGGAATATCATTCTTAAAGAGCTGGATGTGATATCTATAATGTCTTGATATATCACTTCCCTCAGTACTTTAAACTTACTAGAGTTTATCAATTTATATTGTATTAAGGTATTTTCCCATCTTAATACTTCCATACACTAACCTATCACCTTTATTATGAAGTGCATAGGTCATAGAACACTCATTAGAATTATCCAACTATCCTTAATGATATGGACTCATCTCAGGTTAAGGCATTGCTTGCTATAAGGTTATCTATAATCAATCACTTTAGGTATTTTTCTTATCAATGTATTAGTTACTATTCCATTATTAGGATTAGGGTCTCCCATACCATCACCCTTTATTAGGGTTAGGATTTCACATACCATCTCTCATCATTAGGGATAGGATTTCTCATACCATCTCTCATCATTAAGCTTTCACATCAAATTGCCCATAATTAGGGTTTACTATTCATCCCAACTAGGGTTCCTCATAGCATCACCCTCAAATATGGTTTCTCATGGAATCACCCTCAATTAGGGTTTCTCATGGAATCACCCTCAATTAGGGTTTCTCATGGAATCACCCTCAATTAGGGTTTCTCAAGGAATCACCCTCAATTAGGGTTTCTCAATTCATATCAATTGGAGATGCTCATCCCAATTAGGGTTTCACTCCCCATTCCCATAATTGGGGTTTTACATCATATTCCCCTGAATTAGGGTTAGGGTTCATTAACCGTCTTAATTAGGGTTCATGGTCTCTTTATCAAGAATTATACCCTAATTACACATTCATTCATGTTGGAAGTGTTGAGACTTAACTCTACATGATTATTGTTCATGTAAGAAGATCTCTTTCTCTCTCATCCTTTATAGAATGATATTTACATCCGACTTGATTGTATTAAGTCAACTCAACTTGATTGAAAGGTTGACACCATGTATTATGTCACTACTTCCTTAATCATAAGGATTAATCATTCACAAGGTATTAATCACCCTATTTTAATAAGGGTACAATTACCATAATCATCCTTGAATTACATCATGTAATGTTCAATTAAACAATTGATCTTTAAACACCTTAAGTGTCCATACGGTTTTGGTTAATTATTTCTCAAACGGTCTTGGTCAATTAGACCCCAAACGGTCTTGACCAACCAGACCTCAAACGGTCTTGCATGGATAACCTTCAAACGGTATAAGACCGTTTAGACCTCCAAACAGTCTTGGTCTAACAGTTTGAAACCATTTGGAAAAGTTAGTACTTAAAACCGTTTGACAAAGTAGGTGTTTGAAACTATTTGAGTCTCAATCAGTTTGGGATCGTTTGGTCCCAAACGGTCTTGAGACCGTTTGGTCCAAACCTCCTCAAAACTGATTGGACCAAAAAGGGTCTCAACCTCTCACATCGATTTAGGGTTTCCAAGGTTAACTCCCTCATCAATTGAATCCATGTAATTACTCATCATTTGAACCTAAGCACCATGCTTCAAGTGAGCTTAATGAATCATCCTTCAATTGATTCAATCTTCAATTGATCATCAATTAGGGTTTTGAACCCAATTGAATTAGGGTTGAAATCGATGAACCTTCAATATTAGTCATTGTGGAACTAATTGCTTAGAAATCATTGGTCCATCATTCAAATCGGGCATGTACTGACCTCAAATGGTCTTGAGGTCGTTTGGATGACCTTCAAACGGTCTTGAGACCGTTTGCCCCATCTATCATTAAAAATTGGTGAAGTTCAATTAGGGTTTGCATCATTGAATTGCTCATCAGACTAGTTATTGATTGCATTACCATTTGATATCTTTGGGTCCTCAACTAATTCATCATACTCAACCCTAGACCTCCAAACGGTATTGGTTGACCTCCAAATGGTCTTGAGACCGTTTGGGTTAATCAACCCAAAGAATTAAACCAATTAGTTACAAAATCAACACTCAACCCGATTAGGGTTTCTAATTAGATGATTGTCAAAATATTAATTCAATCAATTGGAACCATTAGATCCTTATCCAAAAAGTTCTAGGGTTCCGACCTCAAATGTTCAATCCATCCAAATAGTCAACCATCCTAAACGGTTTGGGGTTCAAAGCTCTAAACGGTTTACAAACCGTTTAGTCTCCAAACGGTTTGGTGAAACCGTTTGGATCAAGATCTTCAAAACCATTTGCAATTGATATTTGGGGAGGTGTGTGCTTATTATGATGTCATCATCATCAAGCTCTAAACCCACGAAACTTTCTGTGATTTTCATGGTGATTGCATCCATCAACCAAATAAATTTTCGAGAATAAAGAAAGGATCAACATTTGATAAGGAATTGAATGCAATAACAATATTAAAGGTTCAAGTTATAAAAACCACCTCCAATTGAGCTTTAAAGCTTGGATCTTCACGTCAAAAATTGTGGATGAATATTTTGCAACTCCCCCTAGGTTCGTCCTCAAGCTTTTGGGTGAAAAGATTGGCTAGGGTTGAAGATGGAGTGAAGAAAAGAAGAAATCAAGCATTGATTTGTGATTTCCACCATAGATTCAAGGTGAAAGAGGGTCGAGAAGCTTACCAACAGGTTGGGGCTCGTTCTCCTATTTCTCCCAAGCTCCCAAGGTCGTTTTTCAAGCAAAGGGTGGAAGTGAATTCGAAATTCCCCCTTTACTCTATTGATAAATGAGCTTATATGCAATTTTTATAAAAAATTCAATTAGGAGAGAGAAAGTAGGAATTATCTTCCCCATATCCTTGCCACTTGCACCCTTTTATTCCTTAGGGACGAGGATATCCTTTTTGCCTCTTATTATTCTCAATTATCCACAATTTAAAGAAAAGCAAATTAAGCACCTTAAATCATATTATAATAATATCCATAAGTGAGTGGATATTTCTTTTTCTTATAATAATGTGAGTGAGTTATCCACTTCCCTTAGATATTTTCGTGCCTTTACAAGGCACATGGTCGTCCACATATATTTATTTCAAAAATTTCAATTTTGGTTGAAGGGAACTTCAATTAATATATTTATTTTTGCATATAATTGAAGTAAAGTTCCAATTATGCTTAAATCTTGATTATTTTAATATCATGATTCTCTCTCCTCCAAAATGATACAAATAGACGCCCCTCTCATTTTCTTTTGCTCTACATGATTCCAAGAAACATTAGGGACTATTCTGAAGTGATAATTTGCATATTGAACCCTGGGTTTTGGGTAAATTGCACATTGTACCAAAACTAGGTTTTAATGCATAAACATTGCTTAATCAACTCTTTGTTGTTACTCAGGCTTTCCCAAGCCATACCTCTGCATCTTATTCATTCTCATGATGCTTCAACACATGAGGAACATTTATCAAGTAACATTTGCAAGTTAACCCCTCACATTGGGTAATTTGCACTTTAGTCCAAACTAAGCAAACATTACTTCAACATTATTCAAACAGGACCAAAATTGAAACATAAGTTCCTCTTGAGACTTATTACTTTTCACCAAATACAATTAAGGATCTAATTATCTTGCTTAAGAAAAACTTCTAGGGTTAAGGCATAACCCATGTCAGGGATGTTACAAATATAGACAATGTGTTTCATGTATTTGTTTTGAAGAAGTATGTAAAGGACCCTTGTCATGTGCTTACTGTTGCACCCTACACAAGAAAGGGGAAAAAAGAAGAGATATCATGAGATAATATCTACCCTTTTTGGCAGCGATCTACATAAAAAATAAAGGGGTGTTTCAGATTCACGGCCATGTTTTGTGTGAAAAACAAGGAAAAAGGATCGTGTTAAAGCCACAATGTCAATATGAGCAATTATCCATGATGGATTAAGAAGAAGAAAATGTAAAGAACAAATCTAGAGATTAGATTTGGTGGTCTACTTATGAGTGGGGAAGGATTAACAACCCCATTCACTCGGTAACTCAGTATCAACAACATAAGAAAAGAGTGATTCAAAACAATTGCATTAACAAAGGAAAAAAGTTTTTTTTATCGATGGGCTAGCTTTTAGGTATGGAAATGGATGTGTCCTTCCCAACATAGCCCTAAAAGTACTAATTTTTAGGTATATTATGGTCCTAATATTCCAGAACATCCAACAATGGAGATGTCTCATTGGTGATTAGGACCGATGCGTAGGATTTTAGAGGATGATTAGCATATGTATACAAGGAGATAAAATCTGATTTTTTAGATGTAGTAAATATCAACAATTATAACAATAGTTATGTAGTTATGTTAGATTAAACAGATCAGATGCAAGAATAGAACAAATCAGATGAAATCATGATAGATCAAATATAGCAGTTAGCAGATATATGAGTTAGGAGAAGTAGTTAGAGTAGTTTACCATTATACAAGAGCTAACAGCGTAAGAGGTGTCAGAGGAAGAATCATCTGCTAATGAGCAATATGAAAAAGTAAAAAGGGAGGTAGCCGAACCTTTGGCTTCAGTAGGTTTGAAAGGGGCCATGAAAAAGTGGGTGTATGTGTTGGTATGTATGCCCAAAGAGACAATCATATGATGGTTTTGATGGTATATCTTATAAAGGATTTGATTAATAATAAAGTCTATCTTCTGTTTTATCCTGTTTCACTCAGTTATGAGATAATGAGGAAATGTAATGAATGTTTAAAGAATGACATTACTCAATGACGTATGCCTTCAGGTGTGTGACCTGAATAATGAGAACATACATATGTTAAAAGTATATACATTCTTAATATGTACCTAGTCGGATGTTACTATGGAAGGCTGATAGAAAAAAATAACACATAAGATTAGAGTGTCTGTTGGTTGATGATATAATCTCATCAGTCATTTTATGTGATATCAAACCAAGTACATAGATACTTATTGAAGAATAGTGTATCAGATAGACCACCTTGAGAATGATACATGGAAACCATAATTGGTGGTCATAGTCATCTCTCATAGTAAAGGTGGTGATTGTGGTTCTTAGACATGAAACCACTACACTCATCACATGTAGTTCGGTGTACTTTGACATCATCCACTGTGACGTTGAATAAGGGTTGCCATAAAGGTGATTATTGAATGCACCATGACACATGGGGATGACTGTGAGCAATGTATATGAGATTTGTTCCTCCTACTAGAGTTTGATATCTAGGTCACTTGATAAGCAAGATTGAGAAAGGCATGCACATGCACATGTGAATCAATATATGATATTGAGGTCACATATATCTCAGAAAGTCTGCTCTAGTTCAAGGAACATGGATTGAACATTGAAGGATGATGATTCCATGCCTCGAGTTCATTCTGGATATCAGAGACAAATGAATTAGACAATCATTATAACACATGACATAAATTGTAGGTTGAATTTGTTCTCCAACTTTCCATTTACTTGGGTAGCAATGATGTGTGACTAGACACCGCTCCTTGCTTGTGATGTCATAAAATAGTTATGGACATTCACTGCCACCGTAAATCAGAATCTATAGGGTCACACACTTAGGATACACTTAGAAGAGGACTTTATTCATGAATGTATTTGAATTGATTGCTAAAATGTTTAGGAATTCAATTTAAGAAACAAATTAGCTGACTGGACTCTCAACCAACCGGTTAAAGTATTGAACCGACTGGTTGGAGTGTTAGTTTGATTGGATGTTGTGTTGGCTGAATTCTGGATGAACTAGGGAGTAAACTGACCTGTTCACATAGTGAACTGGTCAGCTCGAGGTCTCCATCTGATTGCTTCATGAAGTAAGATGCCCAGTTCAAGGAGCAATTCAAATGCATCAAGGATTAGTGTTGATGTCATGTCATGCATTAATTGGATTAGAATTGTCAATACAATTGTAATTGGGAAACATGATGAAACGACCGGTTCACTATGTGAACCAATTGGATCACATGTCAACCGATCGGTTCACCCACGAACCAAAAATTTCTCCTGTCACATGTTGTGATTTTCATAATATTATGGTCTCTTTCACTCCCACTCAGTTTGGGAACTCTGACCCTAACCTCCCTATAAATAGAGGGGTACTGGGGGCTTCTAAAAAATAACTCAATTACCTCTCACAATTGTTTGTCTTCTCTGGTTATAGTAACAAAGAGAACTCGAGCAAGTCCGACCCAATAAAGGGAGGTATAGCAAGGGATGACAATTGTGGGAGAGCAAATTGGTGACTAGTACACCAACGGGAAGAAAAACTCCTTCCGGGGTGTACTGTAGAACGATGAGAGTTCTAGGCAGCCTATGTGGACTACTCTAGAGGCATGCAACTTTTTCTCTAGGAGGAAAACGTCAACCTTTTGTCCATGGTGGAGACCAGGAGCTGTTGTAGATGTTGTCTGAGTGAAACTAGAAGAGAGCTCCACAACTGCAATGAGGGATTAGTCGATGGACTTTCTCCTGGACCAGGTATGACCTCATTAAATCATCCTTCCAATTACATAGTTGTTGACGTGATCCATTGTATTATGGGGAATACAGACATTTTTTTGCCTATTTGATCCCATATTTACCAATAGTGGTATCAGAGCCACATCAATTTACTGTGTTTTGGGATTTAATCGATGTGATCAGATTTTTGTTATTTGCTTTTATTTATTACATACAATGCAAATATTTAAAATGACTACTGTTCTTATCCATTTAAAGACCAGATACAATCCCAAACTAATATTTACACACACACACACACACACACACATATATATATATATATAATATACATGTGTGTCGCCCTTAAATTGGTTTTGATGGTGGATGTGTAACATGGTCATGGCCAATAACCCTGGTATTTGTGTGGTTGAATGGTTCTATTTTATCCCGGTTTGCATACTGAGCCTCTACCTTCTTCTTCCCAATGTGAAAGTATTATTCTTTCCTACCTTTGTTTCCCCTGAATGTAACTCGAGGTATCTCTTTACCATATAATAAGTTTAATAGCATCATTATAGTTTATTTTCTTATAACAATGAAGAAGACGCTAAGGGGCAGAAGAACCAACTGTATCGAGGATGAGTTGACCGATTAGAGGACCACAGAGGATGGAGGATAGGTGGAGCTGAACCGACCGCCTGGAGTTCCAACCAATTGTTTGGAGGTGTCCAAACATTGTTGGACTAAAGCCGGCTAATCATTTTGATAGCCAACTGACCGGCCAAGAGGTGAGCCTATTTGTGCAAGGGTTGAACCGATTAATCTAGATTGGTTCAAGAACATATATACACCAACAATAGGTTCTTGCATGTGATGTAGACCCGGATAGTAGTAATTTCTTGTGGCTTCAAGGAATTATAATAGAATGGCCATAACCATCGCTAATGTTTAAAATTGCATGTTTACTGTAACATCCCTGACCTGAGTTATGTGTTAACCCTAGATGATTTGCCTAATAAGGTTGAGTAGATGCTTAATCTTATCTTAAGAAAAGTAATTAGGGCTCAAGAGGAACTTATATTTCAATTTTAGTCTTTTTTGAATAATGTTGAAATAATGTTTTACTTGATTTGGACTAAAGTGCAAATTACCCAAGTTGAGGGGTTAAATTGCAAATTGTGCATGACAATATGTTCCTCATGTGTTGAAGCATCAAGAGAATGAAGATGGTGCAAAAGTATGGCTTGTGGTAGTCTGAGTACCAAGAAAGAGCTGATAAAGCAATGTTTGTGCATTAAAACCTAGTTTTGGTATAATGTGCAATTTACCCAAAACCTAGGGTTCAATATGCAAATTACCACTTTAATAAGGTCCCTAATATTTCTTGGCATCATGTTGAGGCAAGAAAATGAGAGGGGCACCTCATTTGAATTAAGTTGGAGGAGAGAGAATCTTGATATTAAAATAATCAAGATTTAAGCCTAAGTGAAACCCTAATTCAATTTAGTGCAAAAATAAATAAAATAATTGAAGGGCCTTCAACCAAAAACGAGATGGTTGAATTTTATCAAGTATGAAAACCTTTGTGCCTTTTCTCGGCCACGAAAATATCCAAGGGAAGTGGATAACTCACTCACATTATTATAAGAAAAAGAAATATCCACTCACTTATGGATATTATTATAATATGATTTAAGGTGCTTAATTTGCTTTCCTTTAAATCATTGATAATTGAGAGGAATAAGAGGCAAACAAGATAGCCTCGGATCCAAGGAGTTGATGAGGAAGAGGTGGCACTATTTTTGGGATTAAATGAATTTTTATAAGGCATTTTCTCTCTCATGGAATTTCTTATAAAAGTACCCTTTACAAGCCAAACCAAGGGCTTTTTCGATTCCATTTCTTTTCCCTTGCTTGGAAAATGATGAAGGATCTTTGGAGGATCAGAACGACGACGTCCAACCTGTTGGTAAGCTTCTTGACCTCCTTTCACCTTGAATCCATTGTGAAAATCGAAAATCAATGTATGAATTCTTCATATCTCGATCCCCTCTTCAATTCTAACCATTCCTTTTCACTCAAAGCTTGAGGGAGACCCTTGGAATAGTGAAAGGAGTTTCATCCACCATTTTTGACGTGATCTTGGAGCTTTGGAGCACAATTGGAGGTGGGTTTTATAACTTGAACCCTTAATTTTATTATTGCAATCAATTCCTTATCAATTGGTGATCCTTTCTGCATTTCCAAAATTTATCTCGGTTGATTGATGCAACCACCATGGAAATCACAGAAAACTTCGTGGGTTTGTAGCTTTATGATGATGACATCATCATAAGCACACACCTCCCCAAATATCTAGGGCAAATAGTTTTAATGGGTTGGTCCAAACAATTTCCAAACTATTTGGAGTTTGGAACTCCAAACCGTTTAGAAGAGTTGACCGTTTGGATGGGTTGACCATTTGAGGTATGAACCCTAGTATGTGTTATATGATGATCCAATGGCTCCAATTGATTAGTTCAACATATGGACAATCTTTCAAATAGAAACCCTAATCGACTAAGTGCTGATTTTGCAATTGATTGAGTTGAGGTTTTGGGTTGATTGACCCAAACGGTTTCAAAACCATTTGGGAATCTTCCAAACGGTCTCAAGACCATTTGGAGGTCAACCAAGACCGTTTGGAGGTCTAGGGTTGAGTATGGTTGGGTATTTGAAGATCCAAAGATACCAAATTGAAATGCAATCAATTGCTGATTTGATAATCAATCCAATGATCCAAACCCTAATTGGATGTCATAGATTTTGATGATGAAATGGGCAAACGGTCTCAAGACCATTTGGAGATAATCCAAATGACCTCAAGACCATTTGGGGGTCATTCAAGACCATTTGAGGTCAGGTCATATCATGTAATGATGATGGTTCACTGATTTCAATTGAATTGGTTCTACAATGTCAAATATTGATGGTTCCTCAGTTTCAAAACCCTAAGTGATGGCTTCTCGATTATCAACCCTAGATCAATTGGGTTCAAAACCCTAATTGAAGGTCTAATTGAATGGTGACTCAGTGATTCAATTGAAGAATAAATTGGTGGCCCAATTGATAGTTGGTCCATGGATTGGAACCTTGAATCGAGTAAGTGTTGAATACCCTTTTTGGTCCATTCAATTTTGAGAGGGTTTGGACCAAATGGTCTTAAGGCCGTTTGAGTCCAAACGGTCTCAAGACCATTTGGGATCAAATGGTCTCAAGACCGTTTGATACCAAACAGTCTCAAACCGTTTGGAGACTTAAGTCCATTCGGTTTCAAGGTGTGTGGTCTAAATGGTTTCAAGAACTAACTTTGGTAAATGGTTTCAAACCATTTGAACTTAATTGGTCAAGACCGTTTGAGGTCTAAGTGACCAAGACCGTTTGAGGTCTAAGTGACTAAGACCTTTTGAGGTTCAAATTGTTTAAACCATTTGGACACCTAATATGATCAAAGGTCAATTAGCTACTTGATTATTAATGATGAAGATCAATGGTGATTATGAAGATTAACCCTAACTATGTGTACTTAGTTGAAGGGCTGACCTAGTTCAATCTTGGAGTAGCTAACATCCTAAAGAGGATGAGAGAGAGAGAAAAAATGAGGGAGATGATTGCTTATATCATAAGCCCTAATTCTCTCATTATGAAACAATGAGTAATCAGGGTTTGATCCATAATATGAGGTCATGAAATCTTCATTGAAAAAGATTGATGTACCTTGACCCTAATCTAGGGCAAGGCTATTTGAGACCCTAATTTAGGGCAAAGCTCAGTGAAACCATAAACTAGGGTGATGATGTAACCCTAACTTAGTGTAACAATGTAAGAAACCCTGATTTAATGGGAATTATACATCCTAACCCTAATTTGGGTATGAGGTAAGAGAAACCATACTTGTATGTGAATGGTAAACCTTAATCCCTAAAATGGAGTAGAGGTGCATGAAACCCTAATATAGGGTAGTGCTACTAATGCTATGTGAAGCCTTAACACTGGGTGATGTGTTGTGAGATCTTAATTTCACATAATACTAGGTGAAACCCTGATATAGAAGGATGAGTCAATATTATTAGCAATGGTTGTATAATCTAAGTGAGTGACTAATGACCAATACATTACATGATAAATGTGATGAAATGGTGCATAAAGTATTAGGATGGGGAATACCCTAATACAAGTTAAGTGGATGAACTCAAATAAGATAAAGGTGTCGAGGGAAGTGATACATCAAGATATGATAGATATATTACCTTGATGTGTTATAAGTCCAATATAATTGGATGAATGACACATGAGATGTGTCATGTCAATTGTTACATTGAGATGTAATGCACCCTATTGAATGTAGATTAACATGCCTTATGGAAAGGTTAATCCATACCTATAAACTATGATGTAATCATATTCTGGTAATGATGAGAGAGAAATTCATAATGTGTGTTGATACTTCATTTAATGAAGAATGATAAGAATAAATAAGTATGATTGAATACTTATGTTATCCATATTGAGTCCTAGTTGAGTGAAGCAATGAAACAAGACTCGATCATTAACAATATGATCTTGAGAACCTATATGGTTATTCATATGAAACCCTAATACAGGGTAATGCTATGTGAAACCCTAATACATGGTAATGTTAGGAGAAACCCTAATACTGGGTAGTGCTATGTGAAGTCCTAACACTGAGTAATCCTATGTGAAGCTCAAATGTAGACTAATGGGTTATGAATTAATAAGATAACCCTTGTATTGCATGGTATAGATATGTAATTATATCATGATTACTAATCATGCAGGTATGTTGAGATGATGAGCATAACCAGGTATGGGCTATGATGTTCTGTATACTGGAAATGTTGTATAGGCTTTATAAGCCTTCATATGCTTTGTTGCTTAGTAAGAGGTAACCTAGAATTAATGAGTCCTATGTGCCATATGATATTCTAATTATTAAGATTGTTTATGAGCTTCATAAGCCATAATATGCCTTGTTGCCTATTAAGGGGTAATAAGAGGTGATATGAGCTTTGTGAACTATGTGCAATGCTTTGTGTAGAAATAATTATAATGTCTTTGGTCAGATGACCTGAAGATATGAAGTTACCTAATAAGTGGTAACAAGTGTTCTATGATGAGATAAGGGTTCAATTACCCAGATTCTATAATCATGATGATGAACTTGTTAAGAAGGGGAAATGTACTTGATGAGTTGAGGGATTAATATCCCAATACTTTGTGAAAAGAGTATAGCTACAGGCCATGCCTCCACAATGACAATGCGAGGCATAAGATATATGATCTAAGCCTGAAGAGAGTTAATGTTGTGGAAATGATTCTATAGTGAATAAATGTTATACATGTTCTTCATATTCCTTAATGAATAAGTGACATATTGCTCTATCAAGTTATAGTTGCAATGTTTTTGATAAGAATAATGTTCTAATCTGTTAGACATTGAATTAATTGCTGTCAAACAAATATGATTCCTCTATTCATATTTATCTTCTTTAGCTGCAATAATAATGTTTCTGGCGGAGAGTTATATCTCTCACTGGGGCAATTTACAATTGTCTCACCCCCGTGGGAACTACATTTTTAGGTGGTCGCGAATGAGGAGATAGGAATCCTTCAGTAAGAGAAGGACAACAACAACAACAACTGGGACAACAGTGAAGTCTCAGGTGGAGACACTAGCTGTTATGCCTTGTATAGATGTAGATAGAGTCCTATGTGTC
The DNA here is from genome assembly GCA_963693085.1 of Alisma plantago-aquatica. Lineage (NCBI taxonomy): Eukaryota > Viridiplantae > Streptophyta > Magnoliopsida > Alismatales > Alismataceae > Alisma > Alisma plantago-aquatica. Next base: position 1,267,733,537 of record OY856410.1, read on the forward strand.
GTCTCTATACTCTCAGGTCCTCGGAGTAGTAGTTAGTGCTTTTGAGATTTTGGCTCAGTGCCTCGAGATTTTATATTGCCTGTGTTTAGCTTACCAGAGCAATTGATGCTTGTAATTCTCAAAAAGAGATGATACATGATATGTACTTTTGAAAACAAAATGTAAATGCGTTACTTTTGTTCTATGTGAGAAAGTTTTCATTTGATGGACCTCTTGGTAAAAAAGTTTAAATTTTTAGTGATTTTCGGTAATCTGCTGCTTAGTGAATGCTTCCGCATTAGTTAATTATGTTTTTATGAGTTGTATCCGACATTTACTTTGTGGGATAAAGCATGTATATGATATGTATTATATATGTGATGATTGGATATGCATATATGTATATATAAATACATAAATTCCTCAATCAAATATATCAAGGCTAAAATTCTTTCCATAAACAACACACATGAAAACATTGATCGACCATGCATATGTTACACCAAAGCATGGTGCACCATCCATCTCATGGAAGTGTGATGGTATATATGTAGGTACTGCCAAAGCAGGGTGCATATCTATCATGTTGGTTTTTAGGTTGGGCTTAACTGGGTATCCTTATTGAGATTAAGCACCTATAGACATGTAGATGATCATGGCAAGGAGTTGTGCATACCATCTATCAAAGAATTTCATAAGATGCAATTGGCAAATGTTTCCTACCTTAATGATTGATTATGGACGCTGGCGTTGGCCGGGTAATAATTGAATCATGTTAGATCTTAGCTCATTAGAAGTTTGTGCACTGTAAATATTTTGAATTTGAACAAAATAATGAGAGTGATTGTTAATTAAAGGCATAATTAAATGTGATTGAGTTTTATACAAATCAAATAAAATCAAATAAAAAATAAGTTGTTGATAAAATTGAAAATTTCTTTTGTAGAATCAATGGAAATACACAACAACAACTTTTCCTTGTGATTAGTCTTGAGAAGGACATGTTAAATGAGAGTAACTTCCATGATTGGTTTAGGATGCTAAGAATTGTTCTCACACAAGAACGCAAGCTCTATGTCTTGGAAACACCTGAGCCAAATGAACCTCTTCCCACTAAACCTAAGGCTGATAGGGTGCTTACAAGAAGCACATTGAAGATGTCATTGATGACAAATGCCTAATGCTATGCTTCATGAACTATGCCTTGCAAAGACAATATAAGAACATGGATGTTATTGAGATGGTCACACATCTTCAGTGAATGTTTTGAGATCAGGCAAGACATGAGAGATATGATGTCTCTAAAACATTACTCAAATATAACATGGTAGAAGGAGATCCAGTAGGTCCTCATGTGCTTATGCTCATTGGGTATGTGAAGAACCTTTCTAGATTGGGATTCCCCTTGGGTCAAGAGTTGACCACTGATGTGATTCTGCAGTCTCTGCCAGAGTCATACATTTAGATTGTCATGAACTACAACATGAATGACTTTGACAAGCCATTGACAGAGTTACTTGGCATGTTGAGAACTGCTGAGGAACAAATGAAGAAAGACAAACCCAATTCTATGATGATTATCAACAAACTAAAGGGAAAGTCCAAAGGCAATGGCATGGATAAGGAGGGTTCTAAAGCTGGCCATGATCCCAAGTCTTCAGTGCTTAAGGTAAAGGGAGGAGTGCATAAGGGAGGCAACTGTCACCATTGTCACCAGGATGGACACTACGAGAGGAATTGCCCCCTCTACCTGGAGGAATCAAAGAAGAAGAAGAAGGAGATAAGGATATACACTTCAGGTATATACGTTATAAGATAAATCTAATTAATTCTTCATCTTGGTTATATGATACCAAATGTAGATTAGACATATGTTTGATATGTAGGATCTTATAAGAAGTAAGCCTTTACGAAAGGGAAATGATGGAATGCATGAAGCAAGAGTAGTTGTGACTTCAATATATATTTTAGAATTTATCTTAGCCCATAAGACATGTAATAGAGTTAGATGAACTGATATTTCCATTATGCCAATAGTAGAAATATTTTACTTTCTGCATCTTGTATGACAAGTATGATAATGAATAAAGAGTTGTTAATGGCTCTACTTCAAAGATGTGATCTTGTATGGAAATGTCCCAAACATCTAGTGATCTTTATATGAAAGGATCTAAAGATGAATGTTTATAATGTGAATACCTAAAGGATTATAATTAATAACTCAAACAATCTATAACATTGTCATCTAGAGCACATATATGAGAAATTCACTTCTATAATCCATGTTGATGTTTATCTAGACTTTTTGGTTATTAAACGAATAAGAAACATGAAAGTCTTATATACGAGAAACATGACGAACCACATCTCACTAGGTGTAGTGGGAGAGAAAGCATCCTATTAGGGCTTATACATATTGATGTATAAATATATTTTAGAATAAATACTAGAGGTATTTAATTGTACTTAATTATATTTACTGATGATCTCTGTTGATATAGGGTTTGCATCTGATGAAATACAAACATGAATCTCTTTAAGTGTTCAAGGAGATTATAAATGAAGTATAACTTTGATAAACGTATAAAAAAACTTTAATATGATCAAATGTTGAAATACTTTACATCGACAATTTGAGGACCTTTTGGAACGATTGTGATAGTGTATCACAAGTCAAATCCACCTAAAAAATGATGGTGTATCAGAAAGAAGGAATTACATCCTGATGGATCATGATGTGATTATCATTTAATCTAATCTTCTAATCTCCTCATAGATACATGCTTTACACTAAAACAATGTACTGTCTAAAATGGTTTAAAAGAAACTATACATGATATGATATGGGGATGCCTTGATATCTCTTAAGGATTGAAACTTATATAAAGAAAGTAGTTTCTTGAAAAAGTTTATCCATAAATTATAATTTTTGAATACTATATTTGATCCAAGTCTGACAACAAAAGTGTTTGTTACAAGGATAACTGAGTTCTAAGAGAATCAGTGGGAGTAAAGGAGAACTTGAAGAGTTCAAGATTAATAAAGGGGTACCATGGGAACAAGTGGAATCACAAATTGTTGTGGAATTTAAAGTTCCTTATGTAACAAAAGACTCATAGTTCTAGTAGAACATGTTTGAGATTGAAAGGTTGTCAATCCAATAACTCAAATAGGTTGGTCATAAGATGATGAGCCAACATATCAACTAGAAACTATTGAGAATCAGAACCTGAGAAATGGCTTGATGACCATAAAGGAGTCCATATAAACTAACAAGGTATGACCTTGCTTGTACCACCTAAAAGGATTATACCTCAAGGGTGCAATTGGATATTCAAGATGAAGACCAATATGGATAACTGAAAAGGATATATTGGTTCCAAAGGTTTTCAAATAAGTTCAAAGTGTTGAACATAATGAAATCCCTTTTTCCAATTATCATGCTTGTTATTGCAGTTTATATGATTTGTGAGATTTGGCATATGAAGAATAAAATTGGATTCCTTAATAGGAATAACCGAGAGGATGTGTACGTGACACAGTCTAAAGGTCTTATAACTCCATTAATGTAAATAAAATCTATAAGCTAAAAAGTTCAATCTAACGGTTGAAACAAGCATCTCAAAGCTGAAATCTTTGACTTGAAAAGATAGTCAAAGAGTTTGACTTGAATCAAGACAAAAGCTGAAATCTGTGATTACAAAAGATTTAGTGGGAGTATATATATATATATATATATATATATATTCCACATATTGATGAGGAATAACATCCCAATACTATGAGTATTGAGACCTATAAAACACCTTCAGCAATGAAGGATTAGGTTAAACATCCAATGTGATAGGAATTGAGATCTATAGAGATAGTTCTGGAAAGTTTCTTGAACTAAAGTTGAGCACATATATTGGTAGATGTTGAAAGGGTTCATCATGAAGGAATCAATGAGAGTGAATCTGGACATGATACATGGGATTAGCCTCTCAAGAACATTGTGTTTCGATTCTAATGAAGAGTGGAAGGACATGAGTAAAATGCCATATGCATTCACATTTGGATCTATCATGTACGCAATATGATGTACTCATCCCATAGTCTTGTATGTATTGGACATGACAAGATGATTTCAGTCAGATTTCAATGAAGTTCATTGGAATGCCATTAAATATATCCATTAGTACTTGAGAAATACTAAGGATTAGTTTCCATATTAGGGCAATAAGGAATTGTTGGGTGTAAGGGGTTACACTGATGCAACGTTTTGAAATGAAAGAACGTGACTGCAATATACACTGTGTTTAATTTAAAGAAAAGAGTTATAAGTTGGAAGGGTTCTGAACTACAAACCATTATTTCAATTCTACATTAGAAGTCGAGTATCCTGGTGTTATGACACATGAGTGGGTACTATATGGATCTAGAAGTTCATACGGATGAACATAAAGATGTTCCAACCATTTATGGCATAGTAGAGATATATAATGACAACAATGGAGCTACTGGTTAGGCAAGGAATATCAGATAGTATATTATGACAGTTCCATCTCATATGAGATGTCATACAACAAAGATATGAGAAACATGCAATATACTGACTAAAGGTAAAAGTGTTGCTAACTCATTGGATTAGCACTTACATAGTAGAAACATGATGGACATGTTTAGATCACTAAGAATGAGATTTGTGGGTGATTGGCTCTAAGTGCAAGTGGGAGTTTCTTGGTATGTCTGCCCAGAGAGCCAATCATATGATGATTGTGATGGCATATCTTATAAAAGATTTTATTAATAATAAAGGCAATCTTCCAATCTATTCTGTTTCACTCAGTTATGAGATAATGAGGAAACATAATGAATTTTTAAAGAATGACATTACTCAATGACGTATGTCTTCAGATGTGTGACCTAAAAAATGAGATCATATGGATATTAAGAGTATATACATTGTTGTTATGTCCCTAGTCAGATATTATTGTGGAAGTATGATAGACACCAATAACACATAAGACTAGATTGTGTGTTGGTTGATGGTAGAATCTCATCAGTCATGATATGTGATATCAAACCAAGCACATAGACACTTGTTGGCAAATAGTGTATCAAACAGACCCACTTGAGAGTGATATATGGAAACCATAATTGGTGGTCATAGTCATCTCTCGTAGTGAAGGTTATGATTTGTGGTTCTTAGATTTGAAATCACTACACTCATCACATGTAGTTTGATGTACCTTGACATCATCCACCGCGACATTGAATAAGGGTTTTCATGTGATGATCAGATGCACTATAAGATATGGGGATGATTATGAGTGATGTAGATGGGATTTGTCCCTCCTACTAGAGTTTGGTATCCAAGCCACTTGATAAGAGAGACTAAGAAAAGCATGTCCATGCACATGTGAATAAACATATAATATTAAGGTCACATATATCTCAGACAATCTGCTCTAGTTAAAGGAACATAGATTGAACACATGTGGATGACACCACTCTTTACTTGTGATGTCATAAACTAGTTACAAACATTCACTGCTAACGTAAATCGAAACCTATAGGGTCACACACTTAGATTACACTTAGAAGAGGAGTTTGTTCATGAATGATATTTGAATTGATTGCTAAAATGTTTAGGTATTCAATTTATTCAACAAATTAGTTGGTTGGACTCCCAACCGATCAGTTCAAGTGTTGAACTGACTGGTTGAAGTATCAGGTTGATTGGATATTGCATTGGCTGAATTCTTGATGAACTAGGGAGCAAACTAATCGGTTCACATAGTGAACCAACCGGCTCGAGGTCTCCAGTCGACATTTTATGTAGCGAGATGCCTGGTTCATGGAGAAATTTGACTACATCAAGGATCAGTGTTGATGTCATGTCGTGCATTGATTGGATTAGAATTACCAATACAATTGTGTTTGGGAAACATGATGAAATGACTATTTCATTGGGTGAACCGATCGGCTCACATGCCAACCGATTGGCCCACGAATCAATTGTTTCACCTATCGCAGGTTGTGAATTTTCATGATATTCTGGTCTCTTCCACTCCCACTCAGATTGGGTATCATGGACCTAACCTTCCTATAAATAGAGGGGTACTGGGGGCTTTTCAGACACAACTCAATTGCCTCAGAAAATTATTTGTCTTCTCTAGTTGTGGTGACTAAGAGAACCTGAGCAAGTCCTACCTGATAAAAGGAGGGATAGCAAGGGAGAATAATTGTGGGAGAGCAAGTTGGTGACAAGTACACCAATGGGAGGGACAACTCATTCATGTCTATTCTAGTAGAATGAAAGGAGTTCTAGGCAGTTTGTGTGGACTACTCTAGAGGCATGGATCTTTTCCCCCTAGGAGGACAACATCAACCTTCTATCTGTGGAGGAGACTAGGAGCTATTGTAGACGTCATTTGAGTGAAACTAGAAGAGAGTTGCACAAATGCAACAAGGGATTAGTCACTGGACTTGCTCCAAGATCAGGTATGACCTCGTTAAATCATCCTTCCCATTACATAGTTGTTGACGCAATCCATTGGATTATGGGAAATATGGATAGTTTTTTTCCATTGCCTATCTGATCCCATATTTCCCAATAGTACAGGGGTATTTGTAGTGGTGTTTAGGGTTATGGGATTCTAGATTGAACTTTCTAGAGAGGCAGAAAATCATTGTGATGCGCCATACAATAGGGGAGTATAGATCAAGGGGATCCACCATGTGGCACATGGCAGATGGTTCAGACCTTCTAGGTGTCTTGGGTGATAAAAAGGTAATTTCTTGATTTCCTAGTAATTTCAAGAATCTTCTAGGGAAAATCAGAGAAAACTTGCATGGAAATATAATGTAAGATTATGTCTCAGCTTAATCTGGAAAATAGTTGAAAAAAGAAAATGTTCTATTTTTGACAAGTAAACTGGGCAATTTATTGGAAAATAGCTTATATAAAGTAGAATTGGAGCACAAATTGCACTTTCAATATCAGAAGAAAGCTTCATTAGAAAGCCTCAAATTAGGTGAAAATAGGTGAAAACATGTGGACTAAATCTGTGGAAAAATAAGGAAAAAAAGTAGAAAAATGACACATGGAAATTGGGCAGAGGTTGGGATGGATTCCATCATTATCTAGAGAAATTGTATTGCTCATAAGCTTTTGCTAAGTGAGCAAAAATTGGGTGTCAACAGTTTGCATCTCTAAAGGCAAGGTTCTAGATAAGAGTGAGAATCGCAGGCTTGAGCCAAGCGTGGCCCCTATTTTTGGTCACAAAAGGCCAAATAGGTTGAACTCATCAAGGATGTGCTGACAAATTTTGTCGATGTTGAGGATCAGATGTGACGTCTTTACCTTTGAAGGATGAACTAGTGAGGAAAATATTGGGAGAAAATTATTTCCTTAGGATAAGGGTAGCCTTTCACTTAGGTAGTTTCCTATATCTGACCAGTCAATCATTCCCCTAGAGTTATGATGTGTCGTAAGAGGCTTTTGGGCCACACAAGTGACTCTCATCACGACTTCAGTTATTTAACCAAGACATATTTGATTCTCCCACTAACTCATGGCATTAGTGAGAAAAAGGTGAGTGTGAAAAGAAAATGTGGGTTTGTGGTGTGTCAAATATGTTAAGATTAAGAGTTTGTAATCATTGAAAAAGGTGATAATTGTTCTTCTTGAAAGCATACTTTTGAGAAAAAAGAGTATTCACTCATCTTCTTACACATTTTTAGTTATTATTTAATTATTTGAGTGGGGAAAATTAGAGTTAAGACCAAAACTCTTATAAAGGCTCGATTTTTCCTATCACGATCAGGATTGGATCATCAAGATTGGTAATTGAGTTATTTAGACAAAAAAAATGATTTAAGGTGACCTTTTAGGTCAGTGAATGTATTGATTATCCGTCTATCTGATTAAGGTGCTTGAGATTGAGCATTTAGGGCATTATTCATTAAAAGGTGGTCTCGGAAACATGTTCTTCAATTGGTTTATCAAGAGAGTCGATGAGAAATTATCCTTGACTATCAAGTTCTCAGGTATGGGTATGTATATTATAGCCATAACTCCAGGTCAATAAAAAGTAAAGTCAACAATTTGGTTCATTTTCCAGCCATGTTTCGAGATTGCTAAAAAGATGTGTGTGTCAAAGAAAAGTTGATAACCCTGGTCGGGATCTGGGATTGTCAAAAAGGTATGAGCTAGAAGGTGATCAGATCATTGGGGTCATGAGTAGGAGTCTTTGGAAAAATTTGGAAATGTAGAGTGTGATGATCTAGTAATAATCCAGGACCCTGTGTATGAAGCTTCAAGATAGTTCAATTTTAGGTCCTGATCTAGACCCTAAAGGATTCAATGATGGAGCTTAGTATTGGTCTAATTTTAGGTCTAGTCCAAAACCGAAAAAGATATGGAAAATAATTAGAATGATGGTTTTAGGTCATATCCTGAGACCCAAAAAAGATATAGAAACTAATGAGAATGATGGTCTAGTTTTAGGTCATGATCTGGGACCCAAAAAGATATGGAAAATAATGATAATTACTTTTCTTCAAAAATGTAGAGTTTCAAACTTTTGAGGCAAAAAATGACTTCTTCTGATTTTTACAAATTTGATTTGTACCTTTTCTGGCTTTTTTTGTATTTTTTTCATGATTTTTTGCAATTTTATAAAGTTTTGGAATTTTTGTTGAAAATCTAGAGACCTATTTGCAATTTTTGGATAAGTTTTGTTTTTATTGAAATGGGGGGAATGTGTGGAGGGTTGAGCACCCTTATCATTTCTCCTCCACTCATGAAACAATAACTATGGGACCAGCTCAGGGCGATTAAGGGGACAACTACAACAACAGAAGGAGGAAAAACTAGTGGATTGCCACAATCTTCCAGCTCTACACAGACATATCACATCATTCCTCTGACTACTCTAGAAATCATTACAGGCGATGAAATCACAGTGGTGGAGAAGCTCCAGATCACCTTCTCTAGTGATGTTTACATGTAGATATTAGCTACATCTATCTCAGGGAAGGTATATCTTTCATTTTTGCACATTAGTTTTTCCATTTTGGTCTTAGATGGTCAAATATAATTTTTAGTTTCCCAATATTATTCGCGGTCTAGATGTTGAAGATGACTTGGATGCAATTATGCTTTGTGATGCAGGGTGATTTTGTCGTTTTGTTGTTTTCTCAACTGCCTATTATCTTTTAGGTGTTTTGGAAAGCTTGTGATGTTACCCTTTTTGTACGTATGGTGGCTCGTGAATGGAATAAGGAGGATACCATTACATATGAGCATGATGTGGGTGATAACACTAGAACCAAGGCATACCCATGGTATGTATGATAACACCTTTTCTTGAGTCCTTATCTGATGTATGCATATTTTAATGGAAGATTTTCCTTGATCAGGCATCACGATGGTTCTAACAGTATCATGAGGGAGATGCTCCTAGTTGAGAGATTTTTCTATCATCCTGGAAGACTGTGGATGAACTTGCATCATTGAGACCATCAAGTAGGCGATAAGGTATAACTGGAAACTTTTCTCCATGTCATTTTCTTTCTACTATACTGAGCTTGAATTGGGCTTTTTCACATGTATATGATCTTGACTTTATCTTCAACTAATCCCCCTTTTCAGGGTCTTGGTTTTTCGAATGTATATAGGAAGACTAGTTGGAATGAACTAGGGCTATTGTATGATAATTCAGTTGCCAAGGAGGCGGAGTTTCTTGGTGAGACCAATTTTGGTAGCATTAGCCGGTTTGGGATCATAGATAGACCTTATCTCCTTCCTCTGATAGAACACTTCCAACTGAAGACTAGTACATTCCATTTCTCCTTTTGTGGTCTAGCCAATACCTCGAGTGAGTTTGTCAGGATTAGTGGGTTAGGGTTTGATGGGATCCCCATCAGTTCTCTACCTGGCTATCAGGAGTGGGATCCTTACCATGTGGCTGGGATTATATGAGTGAACCTAAGATATATTGAGATGGCTTCTCCGTATGAGGTCAAATTTACCTGATTGAGAGACACCTTCTTTCATGAGTGTGATTGGCAGGGTGCCATTGATCCTTTGTATTTAGCATTATAGGTCCAAGTGTTCCTATTTGTCTTAATCACCGGTTGTTCTAGTTTTGCAAAAACTCTGAGAATATAGAAGATATATGTTGGTTCTCCTTTCTTTTAGATGTGGATAAGGTTTCCTCCTTTGACTGGGGTGGCAGTTTGTATGCCCATTTGTTGACACATTTATGGCAGTGTCTTGTGGGTGACTTCAAAGCGGTTATGGTTCAAGCTACGAAAGGCTATGGAGGATTCGTAGGCTTCATAATGGTAATATTTTTCTCGCTATTATTCATGCTTTCAACTTTGAAATATTTGTGTTAGATGGTTCTACCTAACATTTCCTTTGTAGCTATGGGATATGAACACTTTTGGCTTCATCGACCTACCACCCTAAGTGGTCTAGAGGGTTATCTACATGCCTCTCTCCCTAGTTGTCACCATTAGTCTAGATACAACAACAAGGTGATGTATGAGCAGTGGAGGGGTGAACTTGAGACGATAACCATCATTGAGGTATGCATAGTACTTTATCACTATATTATTTTGTGCATCTGCACTTTAACTGACTCCAATTCTTCATTTTTCCAAGGTCTAATTTGGGATCTTCTCTAGGTTCTAGTGTGGTGAGGCAACCACATCTTGTGAAACCTTCTTTGAGGCATTGTCACTGGACACTTTTCGGATCTAGTTCAAGTCTTTTTCTGGGAATGTGTTGTATATGGGCAAGCATGCCACTCATAAATGGGTTTATAGTTGGAACATCCCTTTTGACCCTTTTCCAAGGTTGGTCCCGCATGGTCTAGGGATTTGATAGGCAACTCAGAAGTTGTTGTATGGTAAAGTATTCATGACAAGTACTTGTAGTGGTACTATTTTCATGAACAAGTGATTATCTTTTCTAGAGAGACATATGATCAGCTTTGAAGTCCTCCATTGATGAGTATCTGAATTTGGTGTTGTCTTTATCTACTTGCATTATCTTTGATGTGTTTCATGTAGGTGATCGACTATGACTCATTTGAGGAGCATGATGATCATGGGTATGAGTTTTATCATCCACTCCCTCCTGAGGCAGTTCCCTCTCTTGAGGCTCCACCTTCACCACCTGTTGATGTTCTTGGATTTGATGACTTTCCTAGATTACAGCCTCATTAAGATTTCAACATGGAGGCTCATGTCACTTCCCAAATGACTTGGGTTGGACCTCATCTTTCCAGGAGGCAAGTGATGCTTCTGATGCGACAAATGGACTCTTCATCTTGAGTATCCCATCAAGCTATAGTCATAGTGAGCATTTTGGAGATCTTCTGGTGTGGGAGCCTTCTTTTAGGATGTCCCAATTTAGACTATAGATTGTAGTCGACTGGATCATGAGAAGATTCCTTTTGGCATAGAGATGATTCCTTAGTTGTAGAGGTTCCTTCTAGTAGCTTTTCTTCTGGTCACCTTGGTCCACCAATTGCATTCGCTCTAACACGAGCTAAGGGTGTCATTCTTAATGGTCTTATTCCATTGATCATCATCCTTTGGCCAAGTGCTTGATGGGTTGTTGAAGAAGAAACTAAAGAAATAGTGTTTGTCTTTAGCATTTTTATTTCATGATGTATTTGCCTTTCCGACCAAAAAAATCATGTATTAACTCATGCTTGTGTTTGTAAGACTCTTTAGAATTTTTAAATAAAAGTATGAATTCTAGTTCAAATAAAATGGTGAGGTTTTATGATCTTTGATTTAGACATTTGATCTTAGAAGATGTCTGCTACATTGTGAATTGCCTCAATCCGTGTTATGAATAAAGGTGGCAGATTGGAATAATCTGCCAGTCTTGTGGGACAAAGAGTCCTTCTTGCCTTAGGATGCATGTCTGTCTTGACCTTTAATGTAGATGCATGTGCCAGATTATTCAATTCCATCAGGGAAAAGGACATGGAGTCCCTTTGTTCCTAGGACATGAATTTGTTTTGCATGATACTTATAAATATGGATGTATCCCTCACCTTTTCTATGTATTTTTCTTTTCATGACTCAGAGTCATGGGAGAGAAGGAGATAAGGGAAATCCCACTTATATGGTGTCCTCCCATCAACATGTCCTTGTTGTATCATAGATCTCTATGAGATAAAAGAAGTTGAACTAGAAAGTTTTGGCATGTCTTGTCATCTAGCATATGTCCCTATTGTGAGGGAGTTGATGTTGGCGATGATCCCCTTCCAGGATCCTATGAGTCACTCATTTCAATTTGGGGATGTCATGCTGGCTCCCACCTTGGAAGATGTGGCTAAGATTACTTGATTTCTCTTTCATAATCGATGGTTGGTGATACTAAAGATGTCCAGTTGGACTACGGAGCTGTGGAATATTCTTGACATAGAGAAATCCCAAGTTGTTTGATGGCCAAATGATTATGTCTGCTTTATATAGATGGCTTCAATGTGGGAGTCATCCTAGAGAAAATCACATTCTGGTGTCGACCCTCCCATTATGCCTTGTCTACGAGCATATACTTTGATTATTCTGGCAGAGTTGTTATTTGGAGAAACCATAAAGTGACAATTGTTGCTTCTAGAGTCATGCCGCCTTGTGGAGGAAGGAAACTATTGTTCCTTTCATATTGGCTGAGTTGTATGAATGCTTGGATGAAGCACAATTGACTGGAAGGATGAGGGGACCCTCCAAGCTCCTGTATATTTATCTTGTAATGTGCATTGGTCCTACCAGGTTGATAGAGTCTTCAAACCCTCATTACAACATGATGAAGAGGTTTATGTCGAATCATATCCAAGTAGGTTAGCCTCTCAGTTGAGTGGAGATCCGACTCGATGTCTTGTGAGTCTGAAGGCTGCATATGTGTGTTGGGAATTGATGGAATTCCATATTTGATAACTTAACCTATGGCATGGTCATGATGGACTTCTAGTGGCAGATCATCTTGCCATGTTTGGAGGGTAGTGTTGTTATTACCCTGTATCAGTGATGAGGCAATTCAATCATTGGCAATGTGTGTACCAAGTTGAAACTCTTCCCTCTTTTTTATAGAAGTGGGTGGTAGATTCCTAAAAAGTCCATGAGAAGGTGGCATATATTTGGTTGGACCAGAAGAGGCTAACTTGGGATCCCTTCCATGTGGGTCGGGATTGCTCTCCTAAATACTTGGAATGGCTTGCATCGATACCTTTAGAGGTGGGGATTGTGACTCCTTTGGGGAACCACAAGGATGTGTATGTTTGTTTTTTGTTCATTGGTTGGTTTATATATCAACATGAGAAGTTAAGTTCTGCAATGTTTTTTTTCAAAAAAAAAGATTTGTGTTCATGGCTTGTGGCTTTGGACATGGATACTCCCTCCATAATATTTATAAATATGTGCTAGGATTTAGATCCTAGGGGTGCATATTGTTGTGAGCTCCCCTCTGTCCAATTATCTGATCAGAGAGGATGTATAGCCTTAGTTAATGTGTTTTAGAACACCTAGTTTATATGTGGGTTTTCATATATCACTATTGCCTCCTTCTCCTCTACCTCCTTGAATGAAGTTGGAAGAATGAGATCCAAAACACTTTAAGTTGTCTCTCATCTCCATTTGATTGTAGGTGTTTCCTCCCTTTGTATGTTTATGGTCCTTTCTATTAAGGGGCGGACCCTCATTCTAGCAGAGAAGATGTAAAATCTCTACTAGACTAGGGTTTCATGTTATGTGCTAAAATCATACCATGTAATGGGTGCATCAATGATAATTCCATACCCAATTGGGTCAAGGAGCTATATGTTAGGGACACCCTAGTAGGCTTTATTCCAGACATGTCTTAGTGTAGCGATCCACCACAATCATGTGTTTTCCTCTTATAATGGCTTTTGGATATTTTATTATCTTTTTGTATCGTGCCCACTATCCCTTAGTCTTTTTCGTTGAGGCTTTTGATTTGACATTGATGCTCAGGGCCTTAGTCTGAGAGCCTAAGATTTTTGGGGAATGAATGGGGTTTTCCTAGAGAGGGTTATCCATTTCATGACTCTCACATTATTTCATATAGAGTTTGGACCCACATCTTTTTAAGAGATGAGGCAAGGATAGCTGCAAGGAGTTTCAACCTCTGTCTTCTCTGGACGGTCCTTCCCTTTTAGGTCGACCCTGACAGATGTGATCATTATGGCATCTCCCTGGGTATAGGTGTCAAGATGTTGATTTTGAGAATTAAACATGACTTGCCTCTGGGGACTCATATCTTCTACCATCCTCCCATGTTGTTGATCATGGGACTCTGCCTCACCTTTTATTGCAATCATGAATATGTTTGGGTGTGTTTTATTAGGGTGAACATATCTTAAGGAGTTTTTAGCTTGGCAAACCATTGGGACTTGGGATATTGGTCATGCTCCTTTTGTCCTAGTCCCCAAATTATAATACAACCTTTCCACTTCGTGGTGTAGGGGGGGACGTGGTTGGGTACTGAACTAAATTTTAGGTAATTTTTTAAGGGTTGGGAACTTTTGTCTCCCTTACTTGGCTCTCAGCCAAAGGTTTTTCTCATTGTTGCAGTATGATCAAAAGTAGTAGCATTTGATGAGGTTGATGTTTGTGTGATGAAGATGGATATCCCTATCCATGTCTTTCAGGCGTAGTCTGCCCCAATCATAGATATCGTGGAAGATGTAGGGTCTTCTCATATAGGGTTGAATTTGCCCCTAGAATCAACATTCTAGATGACTCATAATAATTGGTCATCCTTTTGAAAGTTATGTGCTCAAACGTTCCTACTGAAGGCTCAATTAGTTCTTTCTTGGGATAATTGTGCATGGTACATGGCTTTGTCTTGTTGTTCTTCAAGAGTGTTGAGGTTGTAAATTTGGTCCCAAAGACATTCGATCTCAAAAATATCTACTTCTTGTAGTATGTGGAGTGAAGTGATATGTACTTCAATTGGTAGGACCGCCTCCATTCTATATACCAGGGAGTATGGCATAGCTCATGTAGAAGTTCTAACAGAACTATTGTAGGCCCATAAGGCCTTTAGAACATGTTTGTTCCAGTTGGCAGAAGAGCTAATAGCCTTCATCATAATCTTGCTCAAGTTTTTGTTGGTGGCTTCTATGGCTTCATTCATTTGAGGTTGATAAGGTGAAGTACATTGATGTTTGATCTCCAAGGAGTTTAATACTCCTTGATTGTCTTACCGATGAAGTTGATCCCATTGTCTAATACAATCTCATAAGGTATCCCATACCATCTTATGATATTGTTCTTGAGGAACTTGATGACTTGGTGAGTTGATGCATAGGTGATGGACACTACTTGTACCCACTTGGTGAAGTAATAAATTGTGACGGGGATGAAGACATTTCCATTTGACACCTTAGGATTGACCTTCCCAATCATGTTGATTCCCCAAACTGAGAATGGCCAAGGCATGGCCATGTTGTAAAGTTGATTTGCGAGAGAATGAATGTAGTCACCATGGATTTGGCAAGCCCAACATCTGCAGATGTATTACCAACAATCCGTCTCCATGGTATTATACTAGTACCCCAAGAGTTTTATTTTCTTGGCTAGCATAAATCCATTCGTGTGTGTACCACATGACCCTGCATGGACCTCCTTCATGATAGATTTTTCTTCTATCTTGTCGACACATAGAAGAAGAGTTTGATTGCAGAACATGCAATACAAATGTTCTTCCCCTAGCACATATTAGATGGCTCAGTGTATGAGTACATGTTGCTCCCTTTGGGAGAGTATCTGAAGAATGTCTTGTTCTGATATATACACCAAGCCTTTTGTTCATCATTAGGTGCACTGTCAATGATCATGCAATAGGCGGGTTGTGAAAGTATATGGGATTCAAAAGAGAAGGTTTGACTGGCCTGAATGTTAATCCATGAAGAAATTGTTGTTAGATAACCAATGAAGGCATTGTTCTCTCTTCTAATGAAGTGAAAAGAGATATGCTCAAAGTCTCGAGCCAGGGAACACGTGTGTTCCTAGTATGGCATCATGTTCTAATGGCATGTTTTCTAGTTTCCTGAACCAATGATATTACAAGGAGGGAGGCACTATAGACTTGTAAGTGTCATGAATTATGTTGTCTGGTGAGTTGTAGTCCCAAGATGCAAGCTTTATACTTAGAAACGTTATTGGTGGTGTCAAACTCTAGCCATCTGCCTATTGGCAACTATTCTCCATGGGGGTTCTGAAGGACTACGCCTATTCTAGCTCCTTTTTCATATATATCTATGTCAAAGAAGATGGTCTACATGTTGGTATTAGGAGAAGCCTTTGTATATGATGGAATGAACATACCTCTATCTTTTTCTGGGAACTCATACTCATGTGTATCTTCTTTAGACAATAGGGAATCTACTAGTGGATTGGTGAGGGCTTGTGCTTTGACCGCCTTCATTGGGAAGTAGGTATTATCAAATTCTGATAGCATTATCTGTCATTTAGCACATTGACATGTCAAGGTTGGGTGATCATACAAATAGCAGAGTGGATCATTCTTGGCAATTATCTATAATGGGTATGTCATTAGTTAGTGGCATATCTTCCATGCAGCATGGGTAAGAGTTGGGCAATACTTTTTGATTGTAGCATAATGAGACTTTGTGTCATTGAACTTCTTAGATAGATAGTAGATGGTGTGCTCGTCATCATGGTTGCCTAACTCAAAACTCCACCCATTGACGTCACCCAAACTGATAGGTGTATAATGAAAGGATTTCATAGCACATCTAGTCTCAATATTGGGGGATTCGTGAGATAGTATTTAAGCTTCTAGATCACTCCCTCACATCATTTGTTCCATCCATCATTTTTTATAGCTTGAAGATCCTCTCGCATATAGGTGTGAGTTTGGTGATGAAGCGCTTGATATACTAGAGATGCCCGAGTAGGCCTCATATATCCTTCTCAGTTCTGGGGGAAGGCATTTCCTAAATATATCAAACTTTCCCATGATTTACTTTGATCCCTCTCTATTTGATGATGTATCCCATTAGGTTACGTGATGTAAGCCCAAAGGTGCATTTGGTAGGATTTAAGAACACACTCATTGGAACAACTTCCCCAGGTTAGTGATGTACTCCTTCAGGCTTTCACATTTAGCAATCATGACGTCCATGTACACCCCCACCTCCTTGTGCATCATGTCATGAAAAAGGAAAACCATTGCCCTATGATATGTGTCTTTAGCATTCTTGAGACCGAAATGTGTGACCTTATAGTAGAATACTCCCCATTATGCGATGAAGTTTGTCTTCTCTCTATCTTCTTTGGCCATCTTGATCTATTTGCAACCTATAATTTTGTCCACGAATTTGAGTAGTGTATGGTCGGCTTTAATGTCAACCAACACGTACATATGTGGAAGCAAAAAGTCATCTTTTGGAGATGATTTGTTGAGGTCGCAATAATCCACACACATTTGTACTTTGCCATATTTATTTGTCACTAGTACAATGTTGGAAATCCATGTAGGATAGCTGATCGACTGTTAGAAATCAGCAATATTGCTTCTAAACTTCATCCATGATCTTAAGACTCCATTGTGGTCGCAACTGTCTAGCATTTTGCTTGATGGGGAGAACATCAAGGATGACATGCGGTTGATGAATAATGATTGGCTCATTCAACCCTGGCATGTCGGCATAGATCCATGCAAACACTTCAATGTAGTGGCAGAGAAACTCCGCCAGTTGGTCTTTGATATCTTGTGGTAGACACGTTCCAATTTTGACTTTGCATTGCTTGGGGCTTGAGCTGAGATATATTGTCTCTATCGCATCTTTAGTATGAAAATTTTGATGCTCCTTCATCATATACTTCAAGATAGGGATGTCTTAGAACTTGGCACCTTTGTCATTGTAGATTTTTGCTACCTCAGTGAAATAGTTGGAAAATGCTTGCTCATCTTCAAATTTTTTGAGTTTTCTAGAATTTGTGATTTTTTGGGTTTTTGTATGTCTTGCAAATATTTTGAACTTTGTGGGGTTGAGTTGGGATGGGTAGAGCATGACTATATGATTATGTAGTATGGATGACCGTCGAGTTCTCTTCTACCTTGAGTAGGAGAGACACACATGAACAGTAAATGTGGACAAAAGGGTTTGGTATTCTGGGCATAACTTCCTCGCTTCTCAACAAAACTTCACAAAACAAGTTGCATTGGATTGCAAATTCAATTCCGCATCCAACTAGCACAAGATCTCATGTTTTAATTGAATATTATAGAAACACCTATAATCCTTCTCCATGGTACTGAAGCTCCTACTCCCAGAGTCTTAGAACCAAAGCACACCTATATATATCTATGCCCATAACAACATTGAGAATCACACAACTTACCTATCACATCAATTTCGTTTGAGATTATGTCTTTTGTCACCGCAAGATTGGGAACCATGGAACGACATTGGCCGGCTGTGCTCTCTCATCATTGCACCATTGTTCAATTCCTCTTTTTGTATGATTGATTGGGTCCTAATCTTCATTTAGGCATGATCAGATCTAAGCTTCCTTGACTCGCTGGTTTTCCCCCAATTCCACTGGGTTCTTTTCGTGCTTCTTTACGCAAATATCACCACAGCTGTGCGAAGGGGATAACTTCCCATGTGTTTTCTCTATCTTGCCCCTCTCTTTTCTTCTTTTCGTGCTTCTATACGCTTATGTGGATTTTTGGTTAATTCTAATTGGCCAATATTGTAACAATCATATCTTTTGATTCACTCATAAAAAAAAATTCGTATAAATATGTTTTGAAATCATAAAAATGTCTTCTTTCTAATAAAAATGGTTTAGGGGACTGACTCCCATGATTTAAATGGTTGATTTTGAGGATCTAATAAATCATATAAAAAGCCCTAAAATTGGTAACTAATTCATATAAACTCCAAATTTGACAAATACATATGTTTTCTTGATCAAGAGAACCTAATAAGTCATTTGGAAAAAAATCCGAAGTTTTCCAAAAAGGTCTAAAATTAGGGTTTCATTATCTTATATAGATCTCAACCCCTAATAAATGTGAATAATTTGTAATTAGGCAAAGTTGATCTTGGAAACAACTATGTTGGTGAAGAGTGTTTCTAGGACTTTGTTAAAAGGTATGTTTGCATCCCCTATTATTCCTTTGAGAAATCAACCTATTTTCTTCTTTCTATTGGTCCTATGGACAATAGCCTACACAAAATCTTTTTCCTTTGAAAATATGCTTCATGTGAAGTACCTTTTATTTGTTACTGATCTTGTGATCATATTATATGATTTGACATTCTCTTGGAATCTTCCTTATACATTGCTTACGGTGGAACATTCTTTTGTGATATGTGCTTCTTTGCCCACCTTTGTAGTGGATGTTTATATGTCACGTTATGTGATGGCATGGATCCTCTGATCCTAATTTATTTTGTTGTATGTTCTCATATTTCTTATTTATAATTACTTATTCTTTTGTTATACATCATGTGGTGACTGCTAGTGCAATGTTACATGTTCTTTTATGTGGATGTGAAAATTCCCACATATGCATGCAGATGTGAAAATTCCTGCATATGAAAATATTTAGGGCAGATATGCCTAGGTAGATGTTGACAGACCATGTCACCCCATATTTTAGAGCAGATGTATACAAGACCCTGCTCAACCCACATTATTTTTGATAGATGTGTTATTTCCTACCTATATGTTTATATTGTCTAGTATTATCACAGGTGAAACACATGGATGCTTTATTTTTATACCTTGCTCTTATTTGTCTTTTTATTGAAAATCTTTTCTTTTATTCCTAATTGGGTAGTCCTTTACTTTTCAATGGGAAGCCTTTTATTTTGATGTCCTTTATTCTTTATAAATTTCTCAATTTCATTATTAGTATGCACATACCGGCTTTTTGCTAACGTCATCTTTTCTTTTCCTTTTGTGGGGTATGCTTCCAACCCTAGGTGAAGGACTTGGATGATACAACATGAAGTCTTAGACTTATCTAAGAAGTTAAAGCTTGGATACAAAGTTGTTATGGTTTAGATTTCCCTCTACATAGATCCATATGTTGTACTTTTTATGTAAACCCTACATGGGAGATTATGAAAGAACTTTTGAAATCTTTGGAAAGTTGATAATAATCATATTTTATATTCCTCTGCTATATTCTGGTTGTTTTGAATACCATTAATAAGATTTGAAAATTTTACACCTCCTCCTTCATACCTTTTTGGGTGTTGTTTGGATTGGAAGTTTTATTCTTCAAATTTTTAGTAGGGAGTGGTTCCCTTTGGGTCCCACTCCTTACAACATTGTATCAGAGCCCATGGTAGATGGAATATGACTATTTCAATTTTATCTCCCTAATTAAAACCCTTTCTTTATATGGTTTCCCTTTAAAGACATGTTTACCCTAGAATTTACATAAGAGATGATAAAAGGTTGATTTAGGATCATATGAGTTTCACATTGGAATCATAATTTGATGAGGTTTTAGGTGAGCTTACCCTACCATATAGGTTAATGATGACATATATCTTTGGATGTTATGAGGTTTTGGCATGAGGATAAGGAAAGTAGTTGTAAAGGAGATCTTTATTAAAATCTCATTTTGTTTTATATCGAATAGATATCTTGCCAAAAATTATTTTCCATTATACTATTATATGTACAAAACAAAGTTTTTTGGATTTCATTGAGATTTTCTTGAACGAAGTCACAATGATGAGAGAAACCCTATAATTATTGATCCTAAAACCCTAGTTATGATATTGGAATGATGACTAGGAAGATAAGTCTTATCTAAAGGTTTAGTTGACCTACCCTTTATACCTTATGACTTTTTGGTTTGACAATATGAATATTAGGGTTGGTAGGTTAGAGACAATAAGACCTAAAACTCAACCCTAGATGCATCTGACTTGTTAGTTGGAAACATGAACAACATAAATCTCTAAAACATTCACAATTAACTGATATGTGGGTGACACTCAAAGTTTTTTAGTTTGACTTAATAGGTTAAACCTTTTAAGGGGTAGAGAGTAGTTAATTATGAAGTATGGGTGATTAGATTTTGAGGACGAAATCCTTTTAAGGGGTGGAGTGTCGTAACGAATTGAAACCTAGTCTCTTAACCCTGATCATATGTCTTGGAGGATAGTCAGCTTGGTTCTTTGGTCTTAGCCAAACAAGGATTAAGATATACCTAATAGTAGTTATTTGTAACCCTAATATATGAATACATGTTTAAATCACCCTAACATATATGCTTGAAAATAAATATGATCTAATGCTATCATAATTCATCTTCATACCAATAAAGGATACATAGAATATGTCACATGATATTTTTGATTAATATATGATGATAAGAATGATAATAAGCATGTAAACGCTATAAAAATGTGGCATTAACTAATTTAATTTGATAAGTGATGGTAATATGAAGTAAATTGCCTAAAATTCATAAAAGGAAAACTCCAAAGATAATTCTAAGCCCAAATTCGTTTTCCTTGAATTTGAGTTTGCTTGAATGACAAGTTTCACAATTTTAGAAAATTAATAATTATCTTTGCGTTAAATGAAATTGAAAAATATGAGTTTTTATCCAAATTATTATTTAAATTATTAAATGACTTTGAAAGTGGAAACAAACCTCAAATTCATAATTTACCTGTCAAAATTAGTCTATGTGTGAATTTTCATCAAATTTGGACAATCTTAAATATTTTAGTAAATTTAGGAGAGAGAATATAATTTAAAGAAAAAAAATAATGAATATATGTTGAAAAAAATTCAATAATGGCAAAATCATGTTCCTCATATTTAATATTTCTTATAGGCCAAGTTTCATATTTTTAGAAAGTTTCTAGATGCCTCTAATTCATTAAAAGGATAAAATAAGTTATAAGATTTAAATATATTAAATAAAATAATAGAAGTTTTAAAAAAACTAATGCCAAAATCGGATTCCTCACCCCAAAACTACCTAACCTACCAAATTTGAGTTTATTTGGACTTTGTTTGTACCCTCAAATAATTATAGAAAGGTTTGTACATTTAATGCATCAAAAGAACAAAGTTGGAAGGGGTATTAAATATCACTCATTGCAGACCCACGTTGACCATCTGATGCAGATCGTATGGCCGTCGAGTTTTCTTCTACCTTGAGTAGGAGAGACCCATGTGAACAGTAAATGTGGACAAAGGGGTTCGGTTTTTTGGACATAACTTCCTTGTTTCTCAACGAAACTTTGCGAAACAAGTTGCATTGGATTGCAAATTCAATTCTACATCCAACTAGAATAAAATCTCATATTTCATCGAATATTCTAGAAAGGCCAAAAATCCTTCTCCATGGATATGAAGCTCCTACTCCCAGAGTCTTAGAATCAAAGCACCCCTATATATATCTATACCCATAACAACGTTGGGAATCACACAACCTACCTATCACATCAATTTTGTTCGAGATTGTCTTTTGTTGTAGCAAGCTTGGGCACCATGGAATGACACCAGATGGTTGTGCTCTATCATCGTCACACCATTGTTCAATTCCTCTTGTGGTATGATTGATTGGGTTCTAATCTTCATTTAGGCATGATCGGGTCTAAGCTTCCCCGACTCACTAGTTTTCCCCCAATTCTGCCAGGTTCTTATCATGCTTCTCTATGTAGGCATGGCCACAGTCATGCAAAGGGGATAACTTCCCCTGTATTTTCTCTATCTTGTCCCTCTCTTTTCTTCTTTCCTTTGATTTCTCACTCAGGGGAAAAGTGTTCTTTTCCTCTATATTATGTTTCCTTGAATGCAAGACATGCTTCTCGCTGACCATATGACTTAGCTGCTTTTGATTGGGCCAAGTCAGTGGCCCCACTCCTCCTCTCTCACAAATTATACGCTTATGTGGATTTTTGGTGAATTCTGATTGGAAAATATTGTAAAAAACATATCTTTTGATTCGCTCATCCAAAAATTTAGTACAAATATGTTTTGAAATTAAAAAAAGTGTTATTTCTAATAAAGATGGTTTGGGGTTGATTCCCATGATTTCGATGGTTGCTTTTTGAGGATATAAGAAATCATATAAAAAGCCCTAAAATTGGTAATTAATTCATATAAACTCCAAATTGGACATATAAATATGTTTTCTTGATCAATAGAACCTAATACGTCATTTGGTGAGATTTTTAGAGTCAAAATATGAAGTTTTTCAAAAAGGTTTGAAATTAGGGTTTCATTATCTTATATGAATCTCAAACCCTTATACATGTGAATAATTTGTAATTAGGAAAAGTTGATCTTGGAAACAACTAGATTGGTGAAGAGTGTTTCTAGGACTCTGTTATAAGGTATGTTCACATACCCTATTATTCCTTTAAACAATCAACCTATTTTCTTCTTTCTCTTGGTTCTATGGACAATAGCCTACACAATATCTTTATCCTTTGAAAATATGCTTCATGTGAAGTACCTTTTATTTGTTACTGGTCTTGTGATCATGTTATATGATTTGACATTCTCTTGGAATCTTCCATATACATTGCTCACGGTGGAACATTCTTTTGTGATATGTGCTTCTTTTCCCACCGTTGTAGTGGATATTTATATGGCACATTATGTGATAGAATGGATCCTCTGATCCTACTTTATTTTGTTGGATGTTCTCCTCTTTCTTATTTATAGTTGCTTATTCTTTTGTTATGCATCATGTGGCGACTGCTAGTATAATGTTACATATTCTTTTATGTGGATGTGAAAATTCCCACATATTCATACAGATGTGAAAATTCATGCATATGAAAATATTTAGGGCAAACATGCCTAGGTAGAAGTTGACAGACCTTGCCACCCCATATTTTAGAGCATATGTATACAAGACCCTACGCACCCCACATTATTGTTTGTAGATGTGTTATTTCCTACTACATGTTTATATTGTCTAGTATTGTCACGGGTGAAACACATGCATGCTTTATTTTATACTTTGCTCTAATTTGTCTCTTTTATTGAGATTCTTTTTTTTTATGCCTGATTGGGAAGTCCTTTACTTTTCTATGGGAAGCCTTTTACTTTGCTGTCCTTTATTATTTATAAATTACTCAATTCCATATTTAATATACATATAGTAGCTTTTTGCTGACGTCATCTTTTCTTTTTGTTTTGAGGGGTATGCTTCCAATCCTAGGTGAAGGACTTGGATGATATGGCATGAAGTATTGGACTGAGCTAAGGAATTAAAGCTTGGAGACAAAGTCCTTATGGTTTATATTTCCTTCTACATAGATCCATATGGTGTACCTTTTATGTAAATAATGCATGGGAGATTAGGAATGAACTTTTAAAATCCTTGGAAAGTTGATAATAGTCATATTTTATATTTTGCTACTATATTCTGGTTGTTTTGAATACCATTAATAAGATTTGAAAATTTTGCACCCACTCCTTCATACCTTCTTGGGTTTGTTTGGATTGGAGGTTTTATTCTTCAAATTTTTAGTAGGGAGTGGTTCCCCTCTGGGTCCCACTCCTTATACTCCCACAACCTTTTTATCAAAGATGCCATTGATATCCCATCACTCAATTATATCGTAGGCCTCATTGTAGTCATCCCACATGACATGATAGTTTTCCTTTGTGGCCTTGGGTTTTGCGTTCTTGGTGTCGTCTTGGCTGGGCTAGCTAGATCAAGTCTAGAAAGGATCTTGTCTATCTGCTTTGGGTGGCACCTATACCCCTTAACATGTTGGGTCAATGATTTTTGTCTTCACAATGTGATCATCTTGATGATGTTTTATGCTTTTATAGATTCCAGAATGCTTAAGGCATGGTTCATTGACAACATGAATGAGAATCCATTTAATGCTTCCTTGTTTGGAGGGGTGACCTTGTTCTCAGACTGTTGGTTGTGCTCATTGGTCTGGATGCCTAGGTTTTTGTTTTTGATGAGGGTGATCTTTCTGATGTTGGATACTATTCTGGGATAATCCTCCTGGTCATTATCTCATCGACCTCTTGTACAAATTAAGGCAACATCACAGGGATGAAAACTTTAGTAGCGTATGGATGATCTTTAGTGATGGCCACCGAGTAGGGGAAGTATGAATGGGGACCCTTATGATCAGGGCCAAGGGCCCACCAATAAATCACCAGGAGTCAATACTCTTCATTTAGTCAAATGTTTCAGGGTTCATGGCTCAAATCTATGGTCAGGGGCAGACAATTAAGGTAACCTCTTCTAGACAAGTCTCTCATAGTGGACCACAATACTCATCTGAGGACGTGTGTAGGATGGGCCAAAGAACCCTAGGACCAAACTCTTCTGCCTAGGAGGGATTTGGATGATCTTTGTGCTTCCTTGACATCTAGCTTCTAGTCCTCAATTTGGATGAATGTACATCTCCCTTAAATGTTGTGCAAACAACATGGGATCTTATGGGAGATGGCATTTTCTTTTGCATGGTGGTACCCAACTGATGTTGGTGATATGTAGCATCTCAAAATAGAATAGGAGATTGTCCTCAAGATATGGCACCAAGATTGTCAGCTTGAATAGTGACGATAGCATGTCCTAGCCAATACTTCAATATTTTATGTAGTGATGATAAAACCATCTAGTTCTGATGAATACATGCTCTCCCTTACAGAAGGTTGAAGGAGGGACTCAACTTCATGACCAAGAAAGGGATTTTGAACATTTGTGGTCCAATTTTCAGCTCTAGAGTAATTTCTCCCAGAGTGTCTTTGATTACTCCTTCAAAGGAGGTTGTTTTCTTTATCATCGAGCGGAGGTCGGAAGGATCCTTACCTAGATTGATTAGTGACTTTTAGGGACACACATTGAGATAGGCATCATTGTCGACAAAACATGGGGATATCTTGAGGGCTTGTTTTTACTTTCTCCTTATTGTTTTGCTTGATAAGGGCTTGTTTTTACTTTCTCCTATTGATATCACATCCTCGGAATGAGATTAGATGTGGGATTTTATTATCCCAATGGTAACTGCAAGGGGTTCTAGCATCACATCTCTGGAGATGTAGGCCCCTTCTAAAGTCTTCATGACCTCTTCTCAATGTGTCATGGATTTTTGCATCACTTCTGCTAACAACACTTCCCCTTCTGGTTTGTTTTGAAATTGGATTGTATCATAACCTACATGAGTCATTTGATTCCAAAGATTGAGTTTTTGCAGTATCTTCTTTGTATCAATATATGGAGTGGATACCTTGTTGATGTCCTCTTTTTTTGTACTGGTAGGGACTCCTACATAATTAGTCACCTTCTCCTTGCCCTTGTTGAAAGGTAGGAATACTTCTGGTGGAATGGGGTGTTGGTTTTACTTTGTTGAGACTTGAGAGGATGTTGTAGCTGATAGTATGACCATAGGGTGAGGATTTAAAGTTGGTTGAGCCTTTCTTGGTATTGGCATCTTCAGGACCCAAACTTTCTATACTTTGTCCTTTAGTAGGGCCTTGGTATGCTAATTGGTTGTGCTTTCTACCCCTACCAGGATCCTGGTATGCCAACCTACCTTCTAGTGCTTATTGGGATTAATTCATTCTTTTCCTAGACCATGGTGATGATCCAAACACTTTGAGACTAGGTCTTGATTGCTTGCTCTAGGAGAAGGATGAGCCTAGATGGTGAGTCCTCATGTGGCAAGATGATAACTACCGTATTGGAGGAGGAATTTCTTCTATTGTGACTATGTTGACATCATTATCATCTATTAGGTCTTACAAAGTGTGTTTTAGTGTGATGCATGAGACGGTCTTGTACTCTCTTGCTCAGTAAAGCCATAAAAGGTGTTGGCGTTGTATCTTTTTAGCAAGGGATTCAGTGAATCCCTTATGGATAGGAACTTGAGTAAGTGTTTGATATCTAGAAAGATACTACTGAGAGAGGCTCCCAAGAGAGTAAACTACCTCTTCAGATTAGTAGGTTCTTCTACTGATGGAGTCGCAGTTGTTGGATCATCTTGAGATGTTGGGTTGCTCACTATTGGAGGCGTGTTTGCTACCACTTGCTTCACTGGTGGTGGGCATGGCGGTGGTGCATACCCATAATAGTTACTTGGTGACCACATGTACTATGGGGGCATATACTAAGGCTGATAGTTAGGTGGCATCACTTGAGCTTACGAAGACTGAGGTGTCCAGGCATGGTTCGTCTGAGTTGTCATTGTCTATACTGGCAAAACCTGGATTGTTGGTTGTTTTCACTTGCCTCCTCCAGCAGGAACAATCATTGCCACTACTGTGGAGTTTGCACCTTTGCCTTGTTCCATTTAGGCTTCTGACTAGTTGTTACAGGAGAGGGTGTTGGCTAGAAAGTGAGGCCTACGTTTCGACAGAGCCATTGTTTATGGAATTCTCGATCCTTTCCCCTACTTGTATGAGATCTGAGAAAATGTTGTACGTCTATAAAGATAAGAAGATTGGAAGCGTCGGCGTGGTGGCTCTGATCACCATGTCTGGGGCCTCCTTATCTATGGCCTTGAATTTTCGATGGGCAGCTAGTTTTCTCCATCATCCAACAAATTCTGAGAAGCTCTCTATTGCCTTTTGTTGTAATGCTTCCATATATTCTTCAGTTGGAACTTGGTCTAAGTTACATGCATATAATCAACAAACTTCTCAGCCACCATGTCCCATGAATGATGGTGGCAATGTCCTACTTATTGTACTAGGCCAATGCAGAGCTATCAAAGTTCCTGCTGAATAATGTATTAGAACATTATCATCATCTCAGACCTACACTATATCGGATCAATATGCCTTGACGCGTTCCATGGGATCTCCCTTGATGAAGTACTCATGGAACCTTGGTACGCTGAAGTTGTCATGTGGCTTCATGTATGGGAAGTGGAAAAAGTCATCAAGCGTCTTTCCACTATCTTTCTTTTCCTTTAATTGTTTGATATTCTATAAGATCTCAAGCAGTACTGGGTTTGCAACAATGGGCTCTTGCATGGTAGCTTCTTGTCATGCAACCACCACTGGTAACACTAGCAGTCTGATTGTTGTCGACGACACCATGTGCACAGATGGTTGGAATCCATACCCTACTCCTTCTTATGGGTTGTACCAGGAGTGGAGTGATGGATGTAGAGAGTGCAGGCTGGGGACGGGTGATCAATCATTCAGATGATGTACTCAAATCTTTGTGCTCGTGCTAGCCTTCTTGGTTCCATTTAAATCTCCCTTGGAAGATGCAGCTTCTTCTTCATTCTTGTTTCCCTCAGCTTCTCCTTCAAGATTCAAGATAGATGTCACTACCCCCTAAACAACTATGATTCCCCCAACACTCCCAAGTATTGGATATGAATAGGACCATATCTAGAATAGTTGTGATTGAGGTTAATGGGAACCCCACACTCCATAGGGGAAGAATGACATTGTTGATTCAGTGTGAGTAACTTTGTGAGTTGTGAACCCCAAGTAGTGCCATCGTCCTACATATCCAAATCTTGGTGGTGGCATGAAGAGCATGTTGGATAATGGCTCAGGTGGGAGGCCTTACTATAAGGTTGACATCTCAGACACTAGTGTAGCTTCCTTGTGCTTTTATACTCCTTCAAGTTTTTCTTGCTTTTTATAAACTGAATCCCCCTTGGAAGCAGTGTTAGATTGACATTTTGCACTGTAGCTCCCAGTCATCTGGGTTGATTGATGGTGAGACTGGGTGAGGTATAGGCTTCTTAATCTTTCATGATGTCTTTAATTTCACATTAGTAGGATTCAAAAGTAGGGTGTAATATTGGATACAAAAGTACCTCATGTTTGGGGGTGGGTCCCTCCACACGCATTATACCAGGTAAGAAAATAAAAATACTTATCTTTTATTTCTTAGGAACTTCTCACATTGGGAGATACCTATGCCTCCCTTTCTGTATATTTTGTAGCTTTCCTTTTTTGATGGTGTTCTTCCCCTAGCCTAGGCAAGGTAAGGGAATGTATCCACCTTCAATTAAGATGTGCTTGCCAATGCCATGATAGGGATGACAGAAATATGGTGGATATGATGCTCCTTGGAGAAGTGTTTCCAAGAAAATTGTTCAAAAGAGAATGTAAACTGGGGATCTGAGTGGTTAGTCAATATTGACATAGCCCTCACTAGGACAGTGATTGTTCTCAACCAATTATATTTAGTCCCTAGGGCATCCTCATCTAGCGGGGTTACCAAACTGAAACCCTTGGCAGCATCCATGACACCCTAGTTGTATCCATATTTGATAGGTTTCTTCTAGGCCTGCACCTTGGATGTGGAGAATGGTTGGTAAGTAGGTTGTCTTATCTTGGCTTCTCCTGATATTGGTGCTGAGTAGAATATTATGGTCTAGTTTTAGGTTGTTGTCCACATGGTAAATGTGGGCATGCAACACAAAGGTGGTCTAGTCTAGGGTCATATCCAAGACAGTGAATGTGAGCATGCCAGGATCTGGGTAGTCCAATTTTAGTTCATATTCCGGGACCATGGGTAGGAAGATGAGGTGTGTAATTGGGACTATTTTAGGTCATGGTCCAAGACTGACATGAATTAGAAAGTGAAATTGGGATTAGTTTAAGGTCATAGTCTACAACCATCATTGGGCAGACCTGGCATTAGAATGTGACTTACTTGATGTGGAGGAAACTCCTTACTTGCTTAGGTTTTGAGCATAGATCCCCCTTTTTAGAAAGAGGTTTGACTATTGAGTAGTGCTTACTCTTTTAGTGAATTCATGATAGCACAATGAGTTGACCCTATTTTGAAGAGCTAATTGGCTTACAAATCATGAGAGTCACCCATATAGCGGAATAATGATAGCATGGGAGTCTAATTTGCTACAGATTAACAAGCTAGCAGAGGGAGAGTTAAACAAGTAGGCTATTCTTGATATAATTGTTTGTTGGGGATTTTTAATCTTTTGAATAAAAAATTAATCTTTTGAAATATTGTTGGAACTCAAGATTGTCTATCTTTTAAAATTTTGATTGTTTGAATTTAGATTTTTATCTTTTTGAAAAAAGGTTGTTTGAATTTTTTTTTATTTTTTGAAAGATTTTTTGTGTTTGAGATTGGTAATATTTTGGAAAAATATTGTTTGAATTTTTTAATCTTTTGAAAGACTGTTTGAATTTGAGATCATTAGTCTTTTAAAAATATTATTTCAAATTGAGATTGTTAATATTTTGAAAGAAAAAATATTGTTTGGATTTTTTTATCTTTTGAAAGATTGTTTAAATTAGAGATTGTTAATATATCAAAAAGATTGTTTGAATTTTTAATTTTGAAAGATTTTTTGAAATTGAGATTATTAATCTTTTGAAGAAAAAAAAGATTATTTGAATCTGATCTTTTGAAAGATTTTTTGAGTTTGGGATTGTCAATATTTTGAAAAACTTTGTTTGAATTTTTTATCTTTGGAGAGATTGTTTGAATTTGGTTGTTAATATTTTGAAAAAATGTCGTTTGAACGTTTTCATCTTTTGAAAGATTGTTGCAATTTGAGATTATTAATCTTTTGAAAAAAAGATTGTTTGTATGAAAGATGGTTTGAGTTTGAGACTATTAATATTTTGAAGAAAAGATTGGTTGAATCTGCACAAAAAGGGGTTAGCAGCCATTTCGAACATTTCAAGCAGTTTAAGTATAAGAAGTAAATGGCTCTACCTTTAGCCCGTGAGTTTAGATCAATCGTTATGTCCTTACTCAAGCGTGACATGCATAGCAGGGATGGGTTCTTATCTTCTCTATGGATAGATGACACTCATCAAGAGGTAACTCGGTTTTAGTGAATAAGAGCACTACTCCCAGTACACCTAGTGACTACGACAGCCGTAATCGATCGTGAGTGCTAGGAGAGTGGGATGCTTTCAAGGCCTTTGGAAGTCTAGCTTAACTTTGTACTGGTACCTTTACAAACACCACACATCACTTCAAGGGAATCAAAGTGAGGTTGGTACCCATTCCATGATGCATGGGTTTATATGTGTGCTAAGTGCATGTGATGGGTTTTAGCATTTTTCATAAGCAAGCCCACAACTCATGGAATTCTAAGATATACAAATAAAGATACAACATCAATATGTTTTAAGAAAAATTAGATTTCATTTCTAACCTACATGTGTCATTCACCCTTTTATTTTTTTATTTTTTATTTTCTTAATGAGGGAAGCAAACATGAAACCCTAAATGGGAGCATGGTTGAAAACCTAAATTGACAGGGGGCAGAGACCAAAACAAAAAACAAAAAAAGAAAAATGAGATTAGAACTTCAAAAGCAGACCAACAATAAATAGGGTGAGTAGGGCCAAAGATCACCTTGATATGTGAGCTAGAGGCTGGCGAATCATAGGGATATGGCCCTAGCTCCCAGAAAAAAACATAAACAAAAAGGTAGAGAGAAAAAGGAAAATAGACAAAATGCAGCAGTCCTAAAGATGTTCGATCTTCGTAACATGATAATGGGAGCTTGATTCAGACCATCTTGGCTATCCCCAATGGAGTCACCAGTCTGTCGCACCCTACCCAAAAAAATTGGGAAACAAGAAGAGATATTATGGGAATATCTCTAGCATTTTCTTTAGTAAAATGCCGCATAAAAAGAAAGGGTTGTTTTGGAGTCACTGCCATATTTTGTATGAAAAATGGGGAAAAGAATAAAGCATTAAATCCACAGTGTCAACCTAAGTGATTATCAATGTTGGATTAAGAAGAAAAAAAAAGAAAAAAAAGTCCAAAGATCAGATTTGGCTATGTAGTTAGGAGTGGATAAGGATTAGCTCCCCCATCTCATCCGGTAACCCAATATCAATACACTATCTTGTTGTGGATAAAAATAGTGATTCAAGATTATTGCAATGAAGAAAGAAACATAAAAAATTGGTGTGTGGCCTTTTAGGGATGGAGATTGATGTGTCCTTCCCATCATAGTCCTAAAATTACTAACTTTTAGGTGAATTGTGGTCCTAATAACCTCATGACCTCCCACAAAAAAGATCCCTCACTGGTGATTAGGACTAATGCATAGGATTATGGGGAGTGACTAGCAGATATATACTAAGGAGACAAGATCTGATTTCTTAGATGTATTAAATTGCAACTGTTATAACAGCAACAAAGCAGTTATGTTAGATTGAATAGAGAGCAATAGAACAAATCAAATGCTACAGTTATAATAGCAACAAAGCAATTATGTTAGATTGGATAGAGAACAATAGAATAAATCATACGCAACAACTATAGATCAGATTTAGCAACTAGTAGTTATATTAGTTAGGATTAGTAGTTAGCGAAATTTATCGTTCCACGAGGGCTAACAAAATAAGTGGTGTCAGAGGAAGGAAATTATGATCAAGAATAATATGAAAAAGTAAAAATGGGTGTAGACAATCATCTGGCTTCAGGAGGTTCAAAAGGGGCTCTGAATACAATAGGTGTAGGGGGGTATATATAGTATGTGTTTAGGATTTTGGTATTTTGGACAGAACTTTATGGATAGGCGGCAGATCATTGTGATACCACATGTAGGAGGGGTACACAGATCAAGGTGATCTACCACATGGCACATGAAAGATAGCTCAGATCCATCTGGTGTCTCAGGTGATAAAAAGGCAACTTTCTCAATTTCCTAGAAATTTCAGGAATGTTCTGAAGAAAATAAAAAAAACTTGAATGGATAGATAACATGGGATCTCTCAAGTTATTCTAGAAAATAGTTGAAAAAATAAAATGTTTTATTTTAGGTAATTCAATTTGGAAATTTATTGAAAAATAACTTATATAAATAAGAATGGAGCACAAATTGCACTTTCGGTCCGAAGAGAGGGTTTCGTTACAGGAATTCCCGAACTGGTTGAATATAGGTGCAAGTGGGTGGATTAAATTTGTGGGAAAATATGGAAAGAAGGTAGAAAAATGATACGAATGGAAATTAGGTGGAAGGTGGAAGGGATTCCATCATTAGCCAAATAAATTGTATTATTCATGATCTTCTGCCAAGTGAGAATAAGTGGGGTGTCAACACTTACTATAGAATCCCTGGAGATACGAAGTTGATCTAACTTATGAAGAGTTTCTAGTGAAGACTCTTGACTCCAGAGTGAAATAGTTGAAGAGCAAACACACTAAGATGCTAGACGTTCTCTAGAATTATCACGAGTTAATAGAGATGATTTGGGATCTTATGGAGGAGATGTTTTACTCACCCCTCTCCTTTTTCTTGAGATTTTGGGAATGAAATCCTTTTGAAGAAGACGGTTATTGTAACATACTCATCTTATATATATATATATATATATATATATATATATATATATATATATATAAACTTTTCCCTTGTTGGTGATATTTTATTTTTGTACCCTTTTCCTAAATTAGAGTGTATTAGGATGTTAATAATCTAGAATTATGAAGTTTTAGATAATGAATAACTTATTTGAGGCTTTCGTGCAAGTAATTGAGGTAATATCATGAGTAGGCATTAATAATACATTTTTACTATTTTCATAAAAGGAATTGAAAGTTGCTACTTAAATAAATTAAAGATTGAACTTGTTCATCTATAATAATCATGTGGTTAGGTAAGTGAAAGGAGTAGTGAAAAATGAAAAATGAGAATTTAAGGTATAAATGAATTAATTAATACATTAATAGATTACTTAACCTTCATGTCATGATTTGATATGCTTAAAAGTCTTAAAGTGGAAACTAACTACAAATTCAGATTCCTCACCCCTCAATTATCTGAACTACCAAATTGGACACTAAATTCTCATCCAATTTAATTAGGAAAGAAAATAGGAATTATTTAACTATAACTATAAGATTCACGTTGAATAATCATTATTTGATATAGTTTTTGGATTCATGTATCATGCTACTCATCTTTCTATTTAATGTGTATCCACTGAAATAGACAGTTGGGTTTGGTCCCTATCCAGGACCATCAAGTCAAATATCCATGTGGTTATATTCCTCCCTAATTGTTTTTGGCTTGTGGCACAAGCCTGTCTAGAAATTTCCTCAACATCTCTCTCTCTCTCTCATCTCCATTCTTTAGGCAAATCCTTATTTATGTTTTTGTTCATGCTTTGATCCCTTTTGGAGGCAATGGCATTGTGTATTGAAGATTTCCCCTATTCAACCCTATTGGTAGTTTTGCCACTAGGAGCTTCTAGAACCCTAGAACCTAATCCTCAAGCTTATATAACCCCCTAGTTTCTTTTGTTGTCATCTCTTACACATCCTCCCATAATCAATTTCACTCAAGACCCCATCAAGTTTCATGTGTACAAGCTTCTTCATCCTTGGTGTTTTCCTCTCAATGTGACTTCCTAACAAAGTCGGTGGGCAATTCCGGGTGCATTAAGCACTTAGGAGCCACCCTCTACTTGTTTCCTTGTGTTTTCACCTAGACTTAGTTTCTCAAACTTTTTTTCTTCAACCTTCCATGGTGCAATCGTATCTCCCTCCTCTAAAAACTACATGCCTCGAGCTAGGGCTCATTGGCTTCATTGTGGTGTTGTGACCCAGCTTGGATTGAATCCACGGTATGAGGCTGCACATAGTCAAGTTTGGTCACTCGGTGTAGTGGTCTTCACGACCATGGCATGAGTTGAAAACGTAGGAATACCCTCTCTTCATTTTGAAAAACTACCCCTATTTCCCTTGTTTTCTTTGTTTTCTCACTAGGGATAGTATTGACTTTGTAATTGCTTGATTTATAGCATGTCGTTTTGATGATGTTGTGCTCCCAGTCTAGTGTTTTGGATTTTAGTGTGAGGGTAGATTGGTATTTTGGCAATTATTCTTTCATTTATGTCACTAAATATAATTAACTTGTAGAATACATAACTAAATATAGGAACATCAGACAAATATAAATAAGTAGGCTTTTGAATTAGAAAATTGTGTGTTTTGGTCGCTGCATATCAATGACTCCATCTCATGGATTTTTAAGAAACTTTTGACGTCAAGGGATGACATTTTGAAGTATACTGAAGTTATTGTTGGTGATGGGTCTTCTCTTGCTGTTTGGAATGATCCTTGGCTTCCTATGCCAAGTTTCTTGATGATACTCTTGGTACGCAATGCTTTATTCAACTTGGAATTCCCAGTGATGCTAAAGTCAGCTATTTCATCAGGAACAAATCTTGGTTTTATGAAAAAACAAGGTTGCACTCTAAAATGAACAGCATTTTGAAGATTTTGTCTGCTCCAAATGATGGAAATGATGATTTCCTTTTTGATGGCAAGATTGAGTTGAAGTTTAGAGATGTCCTTGATATCATTAGAACAAAGTTTGCCATTTCCCCTTTCTTCCAATGGCTTTGGGAGTCTAAAGGCCCTAAAAGGTATCTTTTGCTTGGTTGGAAGGTTGGGCATGGTAGAATCCTGACTTCCTGCTATGTGAAACACATGGGAGTCAGTCTGGCGTCGAGATGTTCTCTGTGCAAAAATGAGGAAGAGGATATTGCCCACTTGTTGTTCGATTGCAGCTACTCTAAAGTAGTGTGGAGTTTTTTCTGTTCCTATTGTGGCTATTCTGTTCCGAGTTCAACTAGAGACTTATGCGGCTTTGTTGATAAAGAGAGAAGGTTTCCTAGCATTTCAGTCTTATATTGGTTGTGGAAAGAAATAAACGAAGGGGTTTATAAGAGTCTTGAGAAGGATGAGAAAAGGCTTTGGTTACTCATTCTTGCTTATGTCAAAGCCTTCTTCAAGAATTGATTCTTTTGGCTGTGCGGGTTTCCTTATGGATCCCCTCCAGTTCAGTCCTGATTGTGTATAGTTTATACCTTTCTTTGACAACACTCATATGGAGGTTGATCCATACTGAGTGTTATACTGTTATACTCTTGTAATTTGAAAAACTCAAAATAGCAATACGATGAGCTAGTTTCACCAAAAAAAAACTAGCCAATTAGATTTGATTAGATGCAACTTAGGAAAACACACATGGATCTTTCAAATTTATAAGGGGCCTAGTCTAAGACACTATCTTAGACTATTCACACTTCATCCGCAAGCACACAGGGTTGTGATGTACTATAGGCAAGTGGCAAGAGAAGGGTTGATCCTCAGGGAGAGAGGGGGCACTAGAGCTGAGTTAATGTGAGCTATGTTCCTACAACAGAGTGTAGGGTTTTAGGGTTTAAAGGTTGGTTTTGGTTGATTTCCCTATGATTTCAAGAAATTAACAACAATAAGGAAACTAGAATACCAAAAATCCTAAATTACCCTAAGCAAATTAAGACTAAGAAGCTAGGCAAAACTATTAACTAAGAAAGAGTAAGGAGGAATTACAATATTGCTACACTGGACTTAGCAATTCAAGCTAACAACTAAGAGGTAAGTTAAGCACAAGAGAAAGAAAGAACCTAGGTTATCCCTAGCTAACAAGATTAACACAAGCAAGCTCCAAAGAGCACTAACTACTCAAGCAAATCCTAACTATCAAGAACTAAGCAATCAGCTCAGAAGTAACAAGGACAATTAACTAAACTAGCATTAACAAGCTAAGATGACAAGGTGGGTTTTAAGGAATAAGAT
This sequence comes from Alisma plantago-aquatica, assembly GCA_963693085.1. Taxonomy (NCBI): domain Eukaryota; kingdom Viridiplantae; phylum Streptophyta; class Magnoliopsida; order Alismatales; family Alismataceae; genus Alisma; species Alisma plantago-aquatica. The sequence continues at coordinate 1,267,770,093 of OY856410.1, forward strand.
GGATAGGTGGGCCATTTGGGTATGAAACTTTGATATTAGTTGAGGGAGGTTACATAACAAGCAAGTTTTATATGTTCAATCTAGATTGCCAAACCAAACAACAAGGCAAGTGCTATTAGAATATACTGGTGTAATTCTAATAAGACTTGGCAAGTCTAGGTTTCTAGGTTAAGTAGTATTAGAGCAATTGAGAGCCAAGGGTAGGAATGAGAGTAGAGATGAGGGTGTTTCACCTCATGTTACTTACCATATAACCTTTAGAAAACTATAGGAAATTGCACTAATCACACTTGCACTAGATACTTAGATCTAATTCCTACTCATAGGAGAAGGGAGTTGTATGTGGGAACAAAGGGTGCTAGCTAGGGATCCACTATTTGTACCTAGGAGAAATTCCTAAGATAGCCACACACATACCACTTTCCCGTAGAAGCTAGGTGTTAGCAACCATCATAAAACAAGCAATCCAAGTTTGAAAGCACAAACTAAAAGCAAGATAATGGGGAATGAGATAGAAGCAAGAGGCTATCATCATAGAATGGAAATATGTTTGTTACAGGTTATTTTCCCCCAACATGATATCAAAGTAACATTTTAACCCCAAACAACCCACCACTAGGAGCTTAGCTAGACATGATCATACAAAAGAGCAAAAAGGAAAGAAGAAAGAGATAGAAGGCCATGGATCTTGTGGAATCTTCTTCTCCTTCACCTCCTAGTTGATGTACAATGGCTTCCCTCCTCCAAGATGGGTGAAGAGCATGGAAATGTAGGGGATATGGTAGAAAACCTAGAAAACTAGGTTTGTATGGTGGAAATGGAGTGGAAATGGTAGGTGGAGGTCTGGAATGCAAGGGAGATAGCAATGAATGCTCTAGAGTAGCTACGGGGGTGGTAAGGTAGCTAACCTAGTGTTGTGGCCGGCTCCCATGTATATATAGGTGGTGGTGGAAGCACTAGGGTAAGTAGGGGTATTGATGAAAATTCAGTGTAGAAAAAGCTAGGTTTTGGGTGGAAGCATGACCGTTCTGGGCAGAACAGTCATGGTGGGTGATGGTTGGAATGGTCGTGGTGGAAGATAATGGTCGTGGTGGGAAATGAAAAATGTCAGAGTGGAAGTGGTGGAATGTAGGCTGGTAGCATAGCTGTGCTGGGGGCTAGGTAGAACGGTCATGCTGGGTAGCACGGTCATGCTAGGGGCTAGGTAGAACAGTCATGCTGGGTAACATAGCCGGGGTGGGTGAGGTGGAGTGGAGTTCATTCTCATCAACATGACCGTTTTGATCACTGGAAGCACGGACATGCTGGCTGGCATGGCCATTTTGGGAGATTCTTAGCACGGTTGTGCTGGATAGCATGACTATTTTGGTAGTGTTGTTGTAGCTTGAAAAAATGAAGATCAACTTTGTTACTTTAACATTGGTGAGCACGGTCATTCCTTGGCACCACGATCGTGTTGGGTCTTCAGTATCACCTTGAACTTGAAACTTCATGATCCATAGACTTCTTTTCTTGAGCTTGACGCTTGGCCACTAGGGGTAGGTTGAGGGACCTTTGGGGTCTTCTTTGAACCCCTCCATGGGTGTAGTAATCCTAGAACTCCTTCCTCTCATCCATCCAAGGCATGGTCCAAGTACCTAAAAAACATGCAAAGAACATCTATAAGTGCATTTGACAGTAATATGAAAATTGAGGGAATTAACTTGACTATGTTTATATGTGATTGATATCAAAAAGACACAAGATAAATCCCTAAAATAGGGTTGCAACACCACCCCCAAAATTGAAACATACTTGTCCTCAACTATTCTCCAACTTAATCTTTCTTTCAATTCAATCAAGGAGCAAAGATAATACAACATTGTGTTGTTTATTGGCTCAAATGAGTTCACATGAGGAATTAGACATGCAATCCACTACTCTCTACTCATTTTCATTCTTTCAAATTTGAATCAAGCACAAATCACAATAACTTAAAATATGGGTCACCATTCACATATGCATGTGATGAAATTTTTATAATGCTCTGATTAAACTGTATCATGCATGAAGTACATTCAAATGGTTAGAATCACAGTTTCACTTGCTAGAGCTACCTCATACACTTCATTTCACTACTCATGACCCACTTGGCTTGTGTAGGGGAATGAGGGCTAGATTTGATTTACCCTAGACCTACTAGGCGTAAAAAGAGAAGAAATGGTTCTGAAAGGGAGTGGGGTGCTATTACACTCATCTTTTCTTTACTCTTAAATAGGAGCACCCTTTATTTCCTTTTTTCTTTTTCTTTTCTTTGCCCTTGGTGTAGGTAGGGCATATGATGACAAGAGTGAAGTAGGGAGGTAAAGGTATGACCACCCCAAACTTTTGGGGGTGGTCAAGGCTGATATGTGCACTTTGGCATCCTTTCTGAGGTGGAGAGGTAAGAATATGGTGGAAGAAATGTCAGATCAAAGAGGGGTTACAAGCAATGGAAATTAATGTATAATTTCACTCAAGCAAGTAGTCTATGTAACATTAACCAATCAAACAAGTTATGCATAAAATGAATAGTATAGTAGATTGCATCCTTTTCATAAAGAACAATAAAACACAAATGTTCAAGACTTTCAAGAATCACCCTTTTATTCAAAATAGCAAATTATTTCAAGAGGCTTGGATCACATGCAAAATTTCTACATAGGACTCATTCCAGCCAAAAACATCAAAAGCAAGTTGCATTATCCAAGATATAATCCATTCACATCACAATAGATAGAGATTTAGTTGAAACACACTTTTAAGTGAGAACATTCAAATTTGGGTAAAATTGGCCAAAATGGTCCCAATTTGCATTCAATCACATCTAAACCTACATTTAGGGAAATTAAAACATAAAGCAGTAAATCCTAGTTAAAAACACAAAAATTACCAAAATCTACATGGAACTGCAATGCATGACATGGAAGAGAAAAAGGAACATTTGTTTTGAAAAATTATGCAAAATGTATGAAATTAAACTACATGTATGCATGAATGCTAACATCGAGAAATCTACACTAGAAAGAGTAATGTCAATCAAATAGAGATTAGGTGAGATAGTCATCAACAAAATAAGCTAAGAAAGGGGGCATACCTCCCTACCCCCCCCCCAATTTTGAATCATGTTGTCCTTAGAATGAAACTAAAGCTTAGGAATGATAGGGTAGGTGTCACAACTCTAATGGTGATGGATCACATGGTAGGCCATCATGTGAAGGTGGGTGTTGGTAGTAGTGGCCCCAGTAGTCTGCCTGTGGAGGCGGGTATGTCTCCTGGTATCCAGATAGGGCTCCCCAGAAATCCTCACCCCATTGGGGGTTTCTCAGCACCTGCACATGCTGATACTGGTACATGTAGTTGATCTAATGATGCATCTGCTATTGATCTAACCACATGGCATGTTGTGTCTGTTGGATTACCTCCAACTATGCATGAATGGTTAACATTTCATATGCATTTGTTAGATGTGGTTGTGCATCAAAATCCTCATGTCTCTATCTCGTGTGGCGAGGCTTCTCAAGAATGTGTTGTTGCTCTAGCACATTCGTCTCTCCTCCTTCTTCATGTAAGTCCACCAGTAGTGCCCCGTATCCTTCTCTAGGGTGGTCCTCCTCATACTTTGATAACCATTCCAAGAAATCCCTCAGTGGTCTGACATCCCTGAGTAGGGGGATGGCATGATATGAGAGTTGAAAGGTGATGCCATAATATCTGGAGTTCAAAACATAAAAGATCTTTTTGACTTTGAGGGAGATCACTTGGGATCTTTCCAGATAGCTTAAATCAACAAATTTACTTCCTTCTACCTTAGTAGGTCCCTCTAAATCATAGACCACTACTTTTGCAATTGTGGTGATGATTCCCCCCATGATGAATGGATTTTTGCTTTTTAGGGGATTGTCTTCAGGTGGTCAATCACCATGCTTCCTATGTTTACGAAGCCTTTACTTGCTACTATAGCCATCACAAATAGATCCTTCTGTGAAAAATAGCCTTGATTTTCATAGAGGCCAAAATTGGTGTTTGTTAAGACCTTCTATAAATATCTCGTGAAAGGATTGTACACCTTGATGTTCTTAGATTTTTCCTTAAAAGAAAGTTTCTTGACCTGTAATAGCCTTCCACATCTTTGAATAATCTACTTTCACATTCTTGTTGAGTCTTCCCTCATCAAAATTCTTTGCCATTTTTGGATTGGGGGCAAAATCCCATTGATTTGGGTGGCTCTCAGTACGTGTGTAGAGTCAAGAAGTTTGAATCTTATTGCATCTTCACCTCTATGTTGCACTTTCTCCAACGATGTAAAGAATTCATGACTTATCCATAGGTAGGTTTCTTCAACCTCATGCAAAATCTTGTATAGCCCACAGCGTTCCAATTGACCTTTGAACACGAATTTGATCCCTAAAGCTTGCATGGTTTCCGTACATGCATACCTAGTGGGAGTCACTCTCCTTGTCAAGCACTCAGGATGGATGGGTTTCATGAAAACTCTTCTTAAAATCCCCCTTCCATAAGTGACTCCCTCAAGTTGCTTTCCCACCAACTTCATTATGTCCTCCTCTAGCTTGGAGAAGAAGTCCACAGGCTCATCCTCCATTTTCTCATTCTCAATCTCATCTACCTCCTACTCCTCATAAATGTGTGGCCCTAAACTTGTGTCTAAGTTCAAGGGCACCATCTCAATGGGTGAATCCTCATCTTCTTCTTCAATCAACAACTGATGTCTAGTGGGTTGTTCAGCGGTGTGAGGCTGGACTGATGAAGTAGAGTGCCTCGCCGAAGTTGATCGTGATGTTAGGTGTGAAGATGACACAGCATACACTTTCTTGGACCTCCTCTCTCGGACCGATGCATCAATGTTGACATAATCAATAATGTTTTCCAACTCTTCTTCTTCCTCCTCCTTCTCTTTGGGATTGTTTTAGCTCATATCTAATGTGCGGTGGCTTGAGGAGGATCGGAGTCGAGAAGCACTTGTTGATGTTGACTTTTAGAGAGATTGAGAGTTGGAGTTGGATGGCGATGTAGGGCTGTGTGACAGAGCCATGACATTGGAGGCCCGTTTGGTGTGGCTTTTGCCTCCGGTGAGGTTACACATAGTCTTCTCTACCCCTTTCTTGATTACTTTGCTCGTGCCCTTCATTTTTGCAAGGATTTGTTTAAGAAATGAAGAACCACAGCAAATTTTCACACTTCTAAAATGTAGGGGCGAAATCTCCTTGGAGATGGAGAAATAGAGGCTAATGGAGGGTAGAAAGTGGATCTTAAGGTAGGGGAAGGTGATTGGGAGCCAAAGGAAACTCAAATCTAGAGTTTGGTAGGAAGAAGAGGTGATTTGAGGGGTGAACGTGGGTCGCCCTAATCACCTAAGGCTGAGGAATGAGTGTGCTGAGTCGATCAAATGAAGAACAAGCCATGCTAGTTCGTGAAAATTCGGGGAACTTAAGTGTTGGGCCCAGGCCAACATGTCTGTTATGGCCTGCACGACCGTGTTGGTCATAACGACTGCATAATGATTGGGGCTAAAATTTGAGTTTTCCTTGTTGAAAGTGACATTGCCAACACACCCATTCCACACCAGCATGGACGTGCTAGTACCTCCAAGTTGAAAAAAACTTCAAAATTTCTCAAAACACTCAATCATTCATAATCCAATCATCAAATTAGATCCAATTAATGTTCCATCACTACTTTTCACTAAAATGTACCCCATTGCTTAGACTTTCACCCGTTTCACCTGTCTCAGCATTAAAACTAAAGTAAAATTGTTAAACACAAGTGCGTATGTATTCTTGGAATTGTGAAAAAATATAGCAAAAGTATCAAAAAGTGAAGGTTGGGTGCAAAAGTTCCCAAACCTAAGTGAGTTTATTCCCACTAGCACTAAATTATATGCCTTCATCTGGGCTTATTGATTCTAGACTCTATCATCCTCATGGAACTTTCAAAATTTCCTTGTAGTAAATGTCCCTCTCACGTTCATTGTAACGTCCCCGGATTTTCACCTTCTCAAAACCCCATGGAGATGAGAAGACAAAATCCAAAAATGTTAGGCAATAGTATCAGAGTGCGTTGCGGAAGCAATTTGTGCATACATGAACAAACAACTATACATACACCATAACACATCTCAGCATTCAACATGTACATTATTACAATATAACTTACAATTGTATATTGAAAGAAAATTTTACAAGTCTATGAACATGTATGCTAGCAGGATCTTAGACAATAGGTTTTACCTATACAAATTGCTCACATCCTATTCTTTTATCCCATTCTAGCTTTGGACCTAGAAAATATGAGAAACAAAATCATCAAAAAAAGTTGGTACGTGGAATTAAAAGCTATACTATGTTGGCATATAATATACTCGAAATTGAAGAAAGAGAAAGAAAACGTTACTTAAAGGCGGAAAATCAGGTAATCTCAAGTTATTAGCCACATTTAGAATGAATATGCATTACTATGGTGGACTTAGCACAAACATAAATGGTGGGCCCTTCCCCGTGTACCTTGTACTCTAGGGATCTCCTCGTATACCGTGTACTCTAGGGAGGTTCTAGTCAACATTAAAGCTTTCCCTCTCTAATAGGGAGTTTAATGAGCACCAATAGTAATTACATTTCATTTATCCTCATTTATGTTCTTTTATGTTCAAGGTGGAAAATTGTCAATATACATACATCTACATCCAATAGTGTATTTCAAATACAAGCAAGCAAGTACATATATTTAACATCCAGCAAATCTAGTCATATAATTATATCCATGTACATGAGTTCAGATATTCCTCACATATCCATGATCATCTACATAATCTGGTCAGCACCTGATTTAAAGAAATTAATCATCATTAATATATGTACTTCATATTCTTGGTAATTTTAGGTCCAAAATTAGGGTTTAGGCCAACCTTGGTTCAAACTGATCTAAACTTATGTTTGATATTTTTCTACTGACTAGGGTGTTATTTTAGAGGTCTGGTCCAATTTTGTAATTTTCTGATGACTGGTCTATTTTCTAGAATTAATATGAGATTTAAACAATCTAATTATGATTTAGTAAGAAGATACCTTGTATTTTGGCATAATAATCAGATCAGGCTCCATCATTAGTTTCAAAATAATATTAGAGTTCAGTAGTATTTTTATCAGATAGATTATTCATCATATCCTAATTATACCATTGAAAATATTCTAAAAGAAGCATTATCATTTATATTATAAAATATACATTTAAATTTCTTCAAAAGACTAATATAAGGGTCCAGTAATGTAAAGGATATTTTTCTGAGTCTATGGATATTTTTGGGCATTTATAGGCCACTGAAGCTATTTTTGATGGATTTTCTATGTAGGAAATCTATTTCTAGAATGAGGGCATTGCTTTACCTGGATGGGAATTATACGGGCCATCAGATTTCCCCTTCAGGCTTGCAGATGTGCGCCATGTATCTATTCACTTGGGACGCTCACCGGGTCCTGTGAGGGATACACGGGTAGGTGGATCCGAATGTCCACCACCCTTTTCTTCTGCTCCTCGCGAATCGCAAGTCCTGAATCCCGATCGCCTGGACACGGTCATGCGGCTCCATCATCCCGCTCATGTGTGTGCCTCCGTGACGAGAGGGAACCGACATTAATTCCAATGGAGCTAAAGGTCTGCGCCATCCTATCATGCTGCCACTAATAGCACTGTGGTTCTTCTAGAGTTAAGCCGGCCAGAAGTCGCCTTGCAGTTCCCTTCAGCTTGGTTCGTCCACCTGGTGGTGGCGGCGAGCAGTAGTGGGGAGGTTGGGGGTTTCTTCACCAGCACCCGCCTTTCCCCAACGAGGAGTCAGGAGGCTACAAGTTCGTTCTCTGATCTTGTATGCAATCTTGATATATGTAGGGCTACTCACAGATCCAGCTTCACGGTCGACTCCATACAAGCTATTTTGTTGAGGTGGTAGCAGCGAACAATAGATGGAAGATTTGGGATCTTCACGACTCAAGAGAAGGGTTCTGGATCCATGGATAAGACAGAAGATGATCGCCTCTCCTCTAGGAACTTAAAGGAGGAGTGCTCATCACGCAAGGAATCCTAAATGTGTACCTCGAAGCTCTTATTCTCTTGGCCATGGCTCTCTCTGATGAAGAACTAGAATTCCTAATGACCTTGAAAGGCCATGACAGAGTCATAGAAGGGAATCAGAGGGAGAGAAGGAGTGGTGACACCAAGGTTACAACACAGGCATCTTTGAATATGTTGACCCTGCCGCCTGGGATGATGGACTTGTGAGAGATGATGGAGAAAAAGAGACAAAGTCTCTCAGTACCAGCATCAAGTAAAGGGCAATGGGTTCTGATTATTTTAAAGATCCTTTGTTTGCGGGTGAAATATCCACGGATTATCCCCCTTTCATCAAATCCAGACTACACTTCCACCATGATTTGTTCCTCGATTTTTGGAGGTGAGTAACGACCTGAAAGCTATTCAGCCTTTGTATATCAATTTCCAGCAAGGTTCCACATATCCCACTAACCCAATAGTAGTGTGACATTGTTGTGTTACAACGGCCACTTGCCTTTATTCTAATCATTGAAACCTTGCTCCCTTAATCAAATAATCAATATTTGCACTTGGATAGGATTGAGAAGAAATATTTGCACTCCAGATGTATGTTTATAATATCCTAAAATATATCCTACCAAAATTTGGAGGCTCGTAATCAAAAGAAATTTAATCTTTTTTAGAAAATTCAAACATCAATAACTCTCAATGATTAATCTAACTGTCATGAAATTTACACCATTGGTTCTTCAGAATGCAATATAGATTCATGCCAAATTTTGGCACCAATCCCAAAATTTGATCATAAATAATTCCTCAAATTTTTCCTCATAAATAAGTGTGTAAACCATGAATGCAAATCAATGAATCATCAAGTCTTGGCCTCATTAAAACCCAAATCAACTAATCAAACATATTCATCATATTTGAACACAATTAGTTGTCATCATCATCAAGTGTATCTTTAAGTAAACCTCTAACCATGAAGAATCCATTATTGAATAAAAGTCACCCTAACTTGGGATTTAGAAACCAAGAATATATGTGAACCTCAAATATGATATTATCTGTGAAAACCCCCAAAAAATCAAGGTCATCACAATTCAAGCACATCTCTTCATCAAGCAGGTGTTCTTCAACCAGCATCACAATATCAAAACTTTGATTGGATTTACCCAGACCTACTTCAACAACTACTTTCAATCTTTGCCCCTTGATGGTAAACTATCTTGCTCCGTCCTTTTCACATATCACAACATCCCCGGATGGGTATAGATTCTTGATTTGATAAGGTCCTTCCCATCTAGACCAAAGCTTCCCCAGAAAGAACTCCATCCTAGAGTTGTACAGTCATACCCATTGTTCGCACTTAGAGTCCATCTTCTTGATCAACTTATCATGTAAGAACTTGGTCCTTCCCTTGTAACTTTTGGACAATTCATACGCCTCATGTCTCATGTAATGGAGTGAAACTTTGGAGTATGCTTAATATCATAAGTAGAGTCATGTGTTTAAGCCATTTTCAGAGTTATAAGTGTATTAATAAAGTTTAAGAGTTGATTTGATGTTGATATCATGATTATGATCCATAAGTTTAAGTCATGTTGCAATAATTAGTTGAATGGTCTAATATCAGTGTTCTGGAATCAAATTTGAATATAATGTACCATGTTTTATTATGAAACTATGGTTAATTTTTCATTAGGCTTTGATTCTCTTACTAGGAGACAATTAGATTTGAAGTAGGTTAAATTATTAATATTTTGATGTATTGATGAGTAAGGAATTTTTACAATCTAGTATAAGCTTTAATTAGATGCACATGTGGCATTGTGTGTCTAAAGAGCTTTGAGTTGCAAGAATACATGGATTTTTTTAGGTCCCTGGACATTGGCCATGGATTGGTGTATAAATAACATATATCTGGATGGTTGGTGATGTATCTAATGGCCAGAATCTCGTTTTGCACCTGTAAGTCTTGGCGGCTGAGACGTGGGGTCACCACAATCCAATTAGACACCACGATCTCCAAAGATGTGCAATGAGGAGAGAAATCAATGAGAAGTTGACATTGCCTTCCCAAGCACATCCTTTTTGACCCATCTATCGTGGGTTTTGGTAAGGTGTAGAGGGAGAATAAACACTCCAGACCCATCTTCCTTCCACAACCATTTGCAGGTTGTACATGGAGAGAAGAGAGAGATCCACATACTATTACTCCACATTTCTCCACCATGAGCAGAGCCCCAAAGTCTTGAGCGGTGACCTAGGAATCTAGCGAGCACCATGGGCGCTGACTGGTGGGGATCATTCTAGAGATCTAAGTAGACCAGAGAAAGAAGGAGGAGAAGCAGACGACATTTCCTTTCATCCTGGAGAGAAGGACATGGCGGAAGGTAGAGGAGCACGGAGGAGGAGAGACTTCGAGGAGCTTTTATTTGTGGATGAGGAGTAGAAATCAGCAGACGATCGCATGCTAGAGAGGAGGCCATCATCGGCGGCGCTGTAAATGGCAAGCAAGTAACCTGAAGGCTGACATCATGATGCTGACTCAGAAGAAGGCTTTTGATTATAGAAGGTTCTGTGAGGAGGTTAGAAGAATCTTCATATGAGTCAGAGGATCATGCCTTGTGGATCACTCGCCGGATCTGGGCTCTCAGGTGGTGGCTTTTGCGTATGAGAGGACAACGTTCAGTGAGTGAGAAACAGAGAAAAGAAAGGAGAAGATAAACCAGAAAACCGTTGAATTGACCTTAATGTGCACTGAACTGAGAAAGCACCGGCTGGCTAAGCAAGGTGCCACGCCACTTACTAGCCACATGGTGAGTTCTGATTGGCTGCATAAGGTAAAACTCTCATAAATACCTAAATCTTGCATAAATCATAGTAAATACGTCCAATGTTAGAAAAATATAAATAATATTCCAAAATTCTCAAAAAACATGTAGAACATCATCAAAATATAATATCAGTACATGGATGTGTAAAATTAATTGATAATATGTAATATGGTATACACTTATTTTATGGACAATAAATATCAAACGATGGCCTAAAATTATGATAAAATGTCAGTAAATCCATATTCATATTATACTCTATTTAAGGTCAGTGATTATGATGTTGATGTACGAAATTATGTAATTTTCTCAATATGTCTAATTAGTGCTAATAACCCAAATTGATATGAAATAATTACAAATATGCTCAAGAAACCCTGGAAAGTATAGAGTAAGCTCATATCAGCAAATGAAAGATAATATGTAAATCAGATATCAGTTTTATACATGAAATCCATGTTATATGAAATTGACCTTTGATACATGATTTGAAACCCTAATTTGGGTTAATGTGTGTAACATATGATTGATATGTTCACATAATAATGTGAAATGCAATTATCAATAAATGACTATAATACGGAATATGACATCAGTAAGATAACTCCAAGACAAGAATACAAGTAATGATGAGAATATCCTAATGACCTAAGCTAAACCCTAAAAATGGACATACTAGGTTAAGATGATGAGAATCTGATGATAGTATGTGGTCTTGTCTTAATAAGGGTTTGACCAAGGATATAGTTGAGATGAGGAATACATGATGATTAGATTATCTTGATCAAGGTACGCCCTTACCTATTACTTGGCTTATTATACAGTATGCTTGTATTATATGTGTAGTAAAATACTTGGCATATGATATTGGATGAAATGATTGTTCTTGTATGATATCTTATTTGATTTTCCATAATTATGGATATGAACACATGAAACATAATATATCTATTACATTATATGAAAGCACTAATTCTCTTTGGTAGCATAGTGCTGGAAAGTGGTCATTCTCTTTGGTAGCAGATCACATTGTATAATTATCTAACTCTTTGGTAGTAGATCATAAGGCCTTACATATCAAACTCGTTGGTAGCTGAAATGATGCATTATTCCCTCAGGTGGCAAATGTATGAATGATATAATGGAAAATGAGCTTAAAACATGTGTTTTCTATTGTTAATTAATATATTTTTTGAGTATATGCTTTGGTTATATTCTCTTCTATTACTGCCAAGTATTAGTTCTGTCTTATTCCCAAGTCTTAGTCATGAGAGGTAATAAAAGACACGAAGGTGTACTCAGTACAATATTCTTGAATATTGTACTGACGTATACCACATCTAATCTTTTGTTTAGGTTGTGGACATATGATCTTAAAGAACCACCATAGTTGAGAGTTTTGTTGCGAGTTGATGTATATGTGGACATGTTGTCTTAAGATCTTGTTGTTTAGTGGTAGTACATATATATGTAAGAGTTTGCTATTAAATATGTAATATCAATTTGTAATAAGTCATTTTGTAGCTATATGTTGAATAGTGAGCTTGTGTTGTTGTAGTTGTCTTATTGTTCATGTGCATATGCTAATGTTGTTTCCTTCTGACTTCCTCTGGTTTTTTCTTCTTCTTAGCCTAGTGTGGGGTGTTTAAATTGGGATGCTTGATGAGGGTGAGGTTTCAATTTGGACGTCACACATTAGATTAAGTTTTAAAAAATCTAGGGACATCACAAGTGGTATCAGAGCATAAACAATAGCAAAGCCTAACATTTTCTCATTCTACAACTTGAAACTAAAGAACCTTGAACTTAAAACACATCCATAGGGTTATATTAGTTGGCTTTTAGAGACTATATCGGACTTAGCCTCTAGGCTAGAACCTAGATGTCTGAGAACTAGGTCTAGACTAGTGCTTCTTGTATAGAAAGTGCTAAGATGTCATTGTTTCCTTATAATGTGGTTGGTATGGGACGTTGCATTATTGGGAGATGATGTGCATCAAGGGAAGAGAAACCCTAGAAATATGGAACTCATTGTCTAGAGTAGATACACTAGTCTATACCCTATTCTCACCCTTTTTACTAGGTGACATGACACTAGACTCTCTACTATGTGTGGGACACTCATGTTGTGGATTTAGTTTTTGATTCCAATCAGATTGAACATCGATAGTTTTCTCTAATGCATGTTTTATTAGAGAAAAACTATATAATATTTTATTAATATGTAAGTATTACAAACAAAAAATCCCCGCACATGTACGAGAAGGAGGTGGTTATGCAACCTAAGTGAAAGCGAGTGACATCAGTCTAGAAGAGAAAATAGTTCTATATTAGATGTCTAGAGCCTTGTTAAAATATGTGATAGTTGGATTATATGAAATATGTTTAGATGATGAATGCAAGTCTTATATAGATGATATATGATGGTTTATGATGATACATGTTTGTCTTGGAGGACCTAAGCTCATATTTGAGGATTTGAGATAAGCTTAATGATGCAAGTACATAGGATTTTATTAGATAAGATAAGATAAGATAAACTATGTAAGACAAGGTTGTGAATTAGAATGAGCCTCAAACTCTTTTACAAAGGAGGACCTCTAGTGTTAGGACTAGTTTTAGGGTTAACTCCAGAGAGAGTGAGACCCATTGGGAGAAGGTCAGAGAACCTAAACTCCAAGATATGAGAACTTTGAGAAATGTGTGTTATGATATGTTCTAAACTAAACTACTCCTGAGCCTGAGTGAATGAGTTGAGTTGCTTTATGCTTGATTCCTATAGTTTTTTTTAACCCAAGATGTCCTTTTGGAAGACCAAACCCTAGAGATAGAGAGAGGATGATTATATATGTGCATGTGAATATGAATACAAGAACCTACCATCTAGGTGAGGAAGAGAGAGCCCAAGACCCTGGAAGAGGTAACTAATGTTAGTATGTTGTGAAGCCTCATGATCAGGTTGGTGGTTCCTTATGTAGGGCTCTAGTAGTGTATATATAAGTAAAAGAGTTTTGGGAAATAGTATCTCATGGGTAGAGAACCTATGAAGAGAATGTCATATCACGTTTTTATTTGTGCTTATGTGGCTAGAGTTTGTGAATTTGATCACTAGTACCAATGAGGTAGACCTGATAAGCCTAGACCAAAGAGGGAAGATCGAGATATTACTTTTGAAACTCATATAGTTAAGTAGGCTTGAGAGATTGGGCTTGACTCTACCCTCAAGATAAGGGTTAGCAGAACCTCATTTGGACTAGATAAAGTTTTGATATATGTTTAGCAAGCCACTCATATAAGTTTGTCTAGCACAACATAATGATGATATTATAAAGTTAGGTGAACCAGTGATGAACTCATAAATAAAGTTTACAACCTAATATGAGAATGTGAAATGAGATAGTATTAACGATAAACATCAAATATGGTGTTAATGTTAGTGCTTAATAAATATGTTGAATTTAGTTTGAAAATTTAGCCCAATGAAATGATGTTAGCACACTAATAAGGCATGCATGGATAAAATGGGTAAATTATAATTATCCCCTTCATAAAATGTATGCGCTGATGTTTGAAATCATAATGTTTGATGTAAAAGGATGTAAATCCTAAATATAAAAGATGTCATGACATGATGTGAATTCTAAACCTGTGTTTCAATCTTATGTGGGTGATATTTCACCCGTAATGCTCTAGAAATCCTCCTAGGAGTGGTAGATATATGTTTAAGAGATCTTGTTTGTGGGAATGTTACACATAAATTGGTCCCCTATATGTTTATGAAGACCTTTTGTTTTGTTTCTCATGGAGTAATAGGATGTCTCAATTTTGAGGATGAAATTTCTTTTAAGATGTATATGATGTGATGAAGTGGATTTTGGCTTAATTTTGATGACAAAATATCTTTTAAGGTGTGTAGGATATAATGGAGTGAACTTTTAGAGTATGCTTAATATCATAAGTAGACTCGTGCTTTAAGACATTTTTAGAGTTATAAGTGTTTCAATAAAGTTTAAGAGTTGATTTGATGTTGATATCATGATTATGATCCATCAGTTTATGTCATGTTGCAATAATTAGTTGAATGGCCTAATATTAGTGTTTTGGAATCAAATTTGAATATAATGTATCATATATTATTATGAATCTATGGTTAATGTTTAATTAGGCTTTGATGCTCTTACAAGGATAAAATTAGATTTAAAGTAGGTTAAATGATTAATATTTTGATGTATCAATGAGTAAGGCATTTATTACGATCTAGTATAAGCTTTAATATGTTGCACATGTGACATTGTGTGTCTAAAGAGCTTTGAGTTGCGAGAATACATGGCTTTTCTTTAGGTCCCTGGATGTTGGTCATGGATTGGTGTATAAATAACATAGATCTGGATGGTTGGTGTTGTATGTAATGTCCAGAATCTCATCTTGCACCTGTAAGTATTGGCGGCTAAGACGTGGGGTCACCGTGATCCAATTTGACACCACGATCTCCAAAGACGTGCAATGAGGAGAGAAACCAATGAGTAGTTGGCATTGCCTTCCCGAGCCTATCCTTTTTGACCCATCTATCGTGGGTTTTGGTAAGGTGTAGAGGGATAACAAACACTCCACATCCATCATCCTTCCACAACCAGTTGTAGGTGGTGCATGGAGAGAAGAGAGAGATCCACACATTATTGATCCACACTTCTCCACCATGGAAGCAGAGCCCTGGAGTCTGGAGTGGCAAATGAGGAAGTCTGTAAGGAGTGGGATCCCAGAGGGGAACCACTCCCGACTAGAAATAAAAAGGCCACATCCCTTGAACCAAACACCACATAAAATTTTTCACTAAAGGGATGGAGACCAATTCTTTCAACATTTATGTATCATTACACAATGAGTAGCAGCAGAAAAGATCATTGTCTAACAATTTATAAAGCTTGATAACATGATACAACACTTTACCACACATGGGCATCCAGAAAGGAAAACTAAACATATAAGCCAAAGATCAAGTTGAGGGTCATCTAACCACCTCTTCAAGTCTCCTAAAAGCTTAGCTACAAGGTTGATGTCGAAGTTCACCTCTCCTTGATCTAACTTGGGGTTGGAAGCAAACCCCAAAAAAGAGAAGAAGAAAAGAAAACATCAGCAAAAAGTTTGTATGTGTACACTAAGGAAAACTTTAATAAATTTAAGTAAAAGGACATCAAATATACAAGCTTCCCATGCAAGAGTTAAGGACTACCCACAAGGGCATAAAATAAAGGAATCATCATCACATAATAAAAGAAGATACTTTCCATAAACAAAATAATAAAGATTGTGCAATACTGGCACATAAAGAAGGTAGGGCACACACCCCACAATCAACATCAATAACCTTCATGTATGTGAGATAAGCATAGCCCTAGAACAATATAAACACAAAGGCGGCCAAGTATAAACTTGAAACCTGGTAGAGAAAGGAATACTGCCAATCTCCCAATATATAAAGTTGAGTATGGATTACTGCCACACTCGAGTATAGAGAAGTGGTTTACTGCCACCCTCCTTGACAAACAATAGGGGATTACTGCCTCAAAACCAAAGTAATTTACACCACTCTAGTTCTACTGAATCACATAGCATGTAAAATGTAGAGGCAAGTAAATAGTTTAGTCAGAATTAGTCAAGGTTGCCATCACATAATGGCAACACCAAACATATAAACATCCACTTAAAAGTGGGAACATATCATTATATATGACCAACATGCACCAAGGCTCAAGATAAGATATCAAAAAAATATCCAAGTCCACAACAAGCAAGATAGTTCACATGAACCATGATATCAAGAAAATAGACATATGTGCAGACCAAAGTCAAAAGAATGATAAGATAGGTCAATTACTCAACATAGAGGAATAGGGGATACAGCATACCACAATATCAGAGTCTAAATCCCAAAGCACTCCTAGATTCAAGTCTAGGTCACCAAAGAGCCTATTAAACACATATACATATTTTATGTCAATTTCATACACATTAATCAAACCTTGAAAACACATTTTTATCATGTTGTGAATTAGGTTATCAAAACCATGCCATATTTTAGTTTATGTTATTAGGAGTCCATAACATATTTTTTTATATTTTTCTGACTTATAGATAATTAATTATGAATTATACAAGTTAATTCATCATTAATTAGATCCATTGAAACACTTGTTATAAATCTTTGGATTCGATTATCAAAATGTATATCATTAGTTAGATCTAATTTTTTTGATTCCAACGAATATTTTTCCATATTTTTCTGATCATCCATTAATTAGTTATTAATTTTTAAGCATCGGCCAATCAAAACATTACAAGTCAGTGAATCGATTTGCAAAAGAGAAGAGAGAGAGAGGGAGAGGCCACGCTGGCTTCAACCAGCCACTCAGAGCCATCCAAGTCAGCGGACCACTCGTCCAGCTCAATAAAAACTCACGAAAGCAGAAGAAAGGTAAGTGGGGTGCAAAGACCAAAATACCCCTAAACGAAAATAAAAAAGTGAGGAGATCACAGAGGTAAGAGAGGGAGATCACAACCAGGCATCTTGGCCACCTGCAACCTCATGCCATGGTTTTGGGCATCTCTAGACATGAATCCATACAGAGTAGGAATGCCCAAAAGGCCATGGTTTCCAAACCATGAGCTTTGCCAAAGCACCACGAAGGTGGGGAACCAAGAAGATCCGTACAACACCAAGAAAACACCATGATTGAACGTGCTATGAGCAAAATACCAATCGCAACACAGCGGCCATCTGTAATGATCCTAAGGAACCACAAGGCGTCAATGAAGATGTTATGAAAACAAAGAAAAGACTCAACTGAAGCTAACCAAGCTAGACCGAGTACAAATGCGTGAAGAGAGCAAGCAGGAAGCTCGTCGAAAGAGACCAAAATCCAAATTCAATCCGCGCTTGTCGACCGGGAGGTAGGGCGAACCGCAGACAAAAGTGTAAGATGGGAAAGGAGGAGGGAGGTCCAGTGATGCTCACAGGTGGGTCAATTGGGTCGAAGGAAATAGGGAAGGCTGGAGTTTAGATGAGATCGATGGATAATAAAATGAATAGGGTCAGCTACCACACGCAATGCCTGGTCTAATTGAGACCAGAGGAGAAGAGGATAAGGGTCAAGGATAGCTCCTGGGCAGTCGTGCAGGAAGAAGGGGTAGGGTACAAGCATTTGCAAAAAAATGGTGGAGAGGACATATTTAGGGGTTTCTTATTTATAGAGTTTTGTGGGTCGATCTAGGGATCAATGCGTGCGAAAATTGACAAGGAGTCCAACGGAGGAAAAATCATGAAGAACGACCAAGAAACGAGAAAGCTAGAAGGAAAAAGGAACTCGGTATTACTGTACAGGGCAGGTCACTCTCCTACTCAAGGTAGGAGATGACGTCCCATCTGTTGGATCAAAATTTCGATGGCTCGGATCACGCGCTTAATCAGAATAGGAGACCAAGTTGTGACAAAATCGATATAATTCAATAAAGTGACATTGAAATAATTTCCTTTTTCTATTTCTTCATTTTAGGGTTCAAACACTATCCAAATTAAGTAAATTTTTGCACAGAGGCCAATTAAGGCATTTAGATTCTGATTATGCACTTAGTTTTGCCTTTTGGAACCGTTTAATATGTTAAATAAATCAAATCTCGTTTTCTCTTTCCTCCCTCATTAATGGCATTAGGATTATCCGAATTCAATGAAACTTGACCCACAAGTCATATTTAATGTATAGGATACGAATTTGCCATATATTTTACAATTTGGAGTTGTGTGTCTATTTTTTAAATATTTTGAAGGTTCTACACACTTTCTCTCTCATAATTTCACCTTTTAAGCAAACTTTTTCCAAATTGGATGAAAATTCACCCAAAGGCTATATTTATTATGTAGATTACGAATATAAGATTATTTTCCTCTTTTGGAGTCATATATTATTTTATTTGATATTTTGAGTAAAACTCATGCCATATTTCCCAAAATGAATTATTATTGTGTGAATAATGTGAAACTTGACTCTCAAGGAAATTGGGACCCAAGGAACACAATTTTAAACTTAGATTTTACTTTTGGAACTTATTTTTATGAGTTATGCCATATGGCCTATTAGTGGCCCATTAGTTCAATATTTATCCAATTAAGTTCTTTAATTTCTTATTATCATCCAAATGATCATAAATTATTATGTATTCCCCTATATACTTGAGGTGACATGTTTTATGTTCCATTATTGGCTTAATTACATGTTTTAGCTTATCCTTGTTTGGCTAAGTCAAAAGGGTCAAACTACTAAGGTAGGGTTCTAGTTCTGGTATGTTACAAAGTCGGCGAGCTCCATAGGCGTTGACTGGTGGGGCTCGTTCTGGAAATCTGAGCAGACCAGAGAAAGAAGAAGGAGAAGTAGACGACATTCCATTTCATGATGGAGGGAAGGACACGGTGGCAGGCAGAGGAGCATGGAGGAGGAGAGACTTTGAGGAGCCTTCATATGTGGATGAGGAGTAGAAATCGGCAGTCGATCGCATGTTGGAGAGGAGGTCGTCGGCGGTAGCGACGCTGTAAATGGCAAGTAGGTAACTTGAAGGTTGACAACATGATGCCGACTCAGAAGAGGGCTTTTTATAGTAGAAGGTTCTGTAAGGAGGTTAGAAGAATCTTCATAGGAGTCAGAGGATCATGTCCCGTGGATCACTTGTTGGATCTGGGCTCTGGGGCGGTGGCTCTTGCATACGAGAGGTCAACGTTCAGTGGGTGAGAAATAGAGAAAAGAAAGGAGAAGATAAACCAGAAAACTGTTGAACCGGCCTTAATGTGCACTGAACTGGGAAAGAACTAGTCGGCTAAACAAGGTGCCACACCACTTTCTGCCACGTGGTGGGTTCTAATTGGCTGCATAAGGTAAAACTCTCAAAAATACCTAAATCTTGCATAAATTATAGTAAATACATCCAATGTCAGAAAAATACAAATAATATACTAAAATCCTCAGAAAAACATGCACAACATCATAAAAATATAATATCAGTACCTAGTTGTATAAAATTAGATGAGAACATGTAATATGTTATACACTTGTTTTATGGATAATAAATATCAAACAATGGCCTAAAATTATGATAAAATGTCAGTAAATTCATATTCATGATATAATCCATGTAAGGTCAGTGATTATGACGTTGATGTACGAAATTATGTAATTTTCTTTATATGTCTAATTAGGGCTAATAACCCTAATTAATATGCAATAATTACAAATATGCTCAAGAAATCTTGGAAAGTACATAGTAAGCTCATATCAGCAACTGGAAGATAATATGTAAATTTGAGATCAATTTTATACAAAAAAATCCATGTTATATGAAGTTGGCCCTTAATACATGGTTTGAAACCCTAATTTAGGTTAATGCATGTAACCTATGGTTAATATGTTCAAATAATAATGTGAAATGCAATTATCAATAAATGAACTATAATATGGAATATGACACCAATAAGATAACTCTAAGACAAGAATACGAGTGATTATGAGAATATCTTAATTACCTAATCTAAACCCTAAAAATGGGCATACTAAGGTTAAGATGATGAGAATTTGATGATAGTATGTCGTCTTGTCTTAATCAGGGTTTGACCAAGGATATAGTTGAGATGAGGAGTACTTGATGATTAGATTATCTTGATCAAGGTACGCTCTTGCCTCTTACTTGTCTTATTATACAATATGTGTGTATTATATATGTAGTAAAATACTAGGCATATGATATTGGATGAAATGATTATTCTTGTATGATATCTTGTTTGATTTTCCATACTTATGTCTATGAACACATAAAACATGATATATTTGTTCCATTATGTGAAAGCACTAATTCTCTTTGGTAGCATAGTGCTGGAAAGTGATCATTCTCTTTGGTAGAAGATCACATTGTACAATGATCTAACTCTTTGGTAGTAGATCATAAGACCCTACATCTCAAAATCCTTGGTAGTTGAGATGATGCATTATTCCTTTAGGTGGAAATGCATGGATGATATAATAGAAAATGAGCTTGAAACATGTGTTCTCTTTTGTTAATAAATATCTTTTTTGAGTATATGATTTGGTTATATTCTCTTCTGTTACTGCTAAGTATTAGTTTTATCTTATTGCCAAGTCTTAGTAATGAGAGGTATATGAAAGACATGTAGGCGTACTCAGTACAATATTCTTGAATATCATGCTGACATATATCACATGTAATCTTTTGTTTAGGTTGTGGACATATGATCTTAAAGAACCAGCATAGTCGAGAGTTGTGTGGCGAGCTGATGTACAGGTGGACCTATTGTCTTAAGTTCATGTTGTTTAGTGGTAGTACATGTATATGTAAACTTTGCTATTCAATATGTAATATCAATCTGTAATAAGTCATTTTGTAACTATATGTTGAATAGTAAGCTTGTGTTGTTGTGGTTTGTTTTATTGTTCATGTGTGTGCGCTACTATTGTTTCCTTCTGAATTCCTCTAATTTTCTTCTCCTTATCCTAGTGTGGGGTGTTTAAATTGGGATGCTCGCTGATGTGATGTTTCAATTTGGACACACATTAGATTAAGTTTTAGATATTTTGGTACGTCACATCTCATCTCCTCAAGCTCATATAGATGCAACTTTCTTCTCAATCTGGTGGTATCTCTGTCCATGTATATGGCTTTCAATGCCCATAATTCCTTGTGTTACATCTCCAACGGTAGATGACGGGTTTTACCATACATGAGTTTGAATGGTGTTGTGTCAATCGGGGCCTTGAATGCAATCCTATATGCCCACAAAGCTTCACTGAGATGTAAATACCAATCATTGTGGTATGGCCTCACCATCTTCTCAAGAATGAGCTTTATCTCATGATTATCTAACTCAATGTGACCACTCGTTTAAGGGTGGTAAGGAGTAGCCATGTGATGATTCACTCCATGCCTTTTTAGCAGCCCTTCAAATGCCCTATGGATGAAATGGCTTCCACCATCACTAATCATTTCTCGTGGTACACCGAATCAGCTAAAGATATTTGACTTTACAAAACCACAAACCACTTTATGATCATTCATTCTAGTAGAAAATGCTTCAATCCACTTGGATACATAATCAACGACCACCAAGATGTGCACATATACAAAGGAGGGAGGAAATGGTCCCATGAAGTCAATTCCATGAACATCAAACACCTCAACCACAAGAATGGGTGATAAATGCATCATGTCCCTCTAGGAGATAGTGCCCACCTTTTGGCACTTCAAACAACATTTGCAATATTCATGAGCATCTTTGAACAAGGTTGGACAATAAAATCCACTTTGAAGAATCTTGGCGATTGTGCGTTTTTTATCAAAATGACCTCCACACGCACCGGAGTGACACATGGATAGGATATCTTGTTGCTCAGTTTCTGGGACACACCTTCTAATGAGTTGTTCAGGACAATATTTGAATAGATATTGGTCATCCCAAGCATAGTTTTTCACCATAGCAAACAACCTCTTGCTCTCTTTCCTTGTCCAAGTACTCAGTATCCTCCCACTAGATAAGAAGTTGTCTATGTGCTTGTACCATGGTATTTGGGTGGATGAAAGTAAGAAAAGTTGTTCATTCATGTCATCATAGGGTGCCTCAATGTGGGAGAGATAGTCAACTATAGAATTTTCCACTCCCTTCTTATCAACAATCTCTAGGTCAAATTCTTGAAGCAACAGAATCCAACGGATCAACCTTGTCTTAGAGTATTTTTTTGCCATGAGATATTTTAATGTTGCATGATCTGTGTATACCACCACCTTGTTTTGCAAGAGATAAGAAAAAAACTTGTCAAGAGCAAAAATCATGGCAAGTAACTCTTTTTCTGTGGTAGTGTAGTTCCTTTGAGCTTCACCAAGGGTTTTTCTTGCATAATAGATGGCATGTGGAACCCGACCAATCCTTTGGCCCAGCACATCCCGCACTACCATATCTGATGCATCCGTCATAATTTCGAATGGCAAGGAGAAATCTGGGGACTGCATAATAGGAGCAGAGATGAGCTTATGTTTCAAGTGGTTGAAGGCTTCAACACACTTGTCATCAAAGTTGAATTCCACATCTTTTTCAAGCAAGTGACAAAGCGGCCTTGATATTTTACTAAAGTATTTTATGAAATGAAAATAGAAACCTACATGCCCCAAGAAATATCAGACATGTCTTATGGTGGAAGGAATGATGAGAGTGGAAATTAGACCCACTTTGGATTTATCAGCCTCAATTCTGGCCTTGGAAACTCGGTGACCTAGAACAATGCCTTTGGGAACCATGAAGTGACTCTTCTCCCAAAATATCACTAAATGAACCTTAACACACCTTTCAAGCATGGATTCTAGGTGGAGCAAACATTCAACAAATGTTTTACCAAACACTAAAAAATCATCTGTGAAAACTTCAAGTGACGAATCAAGCATATCAACAAAGATAGATCTCACACATCTTTGAAATGTAGAAGGAGAATTGCATTGCCCATATGGCATCCTCCTATAAGAAAAAGTACCACTGGGATAAGTGAATGGTGTCTTCTCTTGATCCACGGGATGAACAGCTATTTGGAAGTAACCAGAGTACCCATCAAGAAAATAGTAGAAACTTTGTCCTACTAATCTCTCCAAAATCTGATCAAGGAATGGAGGAGGGTAATATTCTTTCTTGGTCTTCTCATTCAGATTTCTATAGTACACGCACATCCTCCACATAGATTGCTCTCTTACATGCATCAACTCCCAATCCTCATTCTCAAAACTGTGATCCCACCCTTCTTGGGTACAACCTGGATGGGACTCACCCATGGGCTATCAGAAATGGGATATATAATCCCAGTGTCTAGTAGCTTCACGACCTCTTTCATTATAACTTCTTTCAATTTCAAATTTAGCCATATTTGCATTTGATGAGTTGGTCTAGCATCATCCTCAAGGTAGATTCTATGGACACAAATAGAGGGGTCAATACCCCTCAAGTCAGCAATGGACCATCCAATGGCCTGAACATTTTTTCTTCAAAACCTCCATCAAGGCATCTTTGTGCTCTGGGGAAAGGATAGAGGAAATGATCACTGGGAAGGTGCCATTGATCCTAAGAAGGCATATTTCAGCCCTTCAGGAAGAGACTTGAGCTCAAGAACAAGAGGCTCTTTAAGGGAACTCTTCAACAATTCAGAAATGGAAGGGAGGTCCTCACTTGTAGCCACTAAGGCCAACTCATCTTCCTCATCCTCTTCATCATCATCGGGGAATTCCACAATAGGTTCTAGACATCTACCTTTAGTGGCAGTTTGAATCCACGTAGGTAGGCATTCCTCTACAATCTCATCAAGACACTCAATAAGATAACAACCTTCCTCTACAGCACCTATCACCTCAACCTTAGCAGAAGACTTGAAAATGTTTAATCAGATCTTCATGAGCATGAAGGTCACATACATGGTGTCGGTCCTCACATGGATCACTGCATCAGTTGTAGCCAATAAGGGTCTCCCCAAGGTAATAGGAACTTTCCTCGAGTCTTTTTCCATGTCCAACATAAGAAATCAGTAGGGAAGAATGTAGAGGTCTCATCATCAAGTCTGACCAACACACCCTCTAGGCATTTTCACAAATCGGTCAGCCAATAGCAGAGTGCAGTGAGCTGGACCCAGTTGTCCCATTTATAGTTCAGTAAACATATCACACGGCATTAAGTTCATACTAGAACCCAAGTCAAGAAGAGCGTGGTCTATGTGGTGTGATCCAATGTAGCATGAGATGATGGAAGTAGTAGAATCTTTTCTTTTGTGTGTTGTAGAATTAAGCTCAGTGAGCTTGACTTTCCTTGGTGTTCTTCCAGTTGTTCTCCTCTTGAATGTGCATAAAACTTTTAAGAACTTAGCATAATACGAGATTTGTTTGATTGCATCAAGAAAAAATATTATTGATCTTCACCTACTTAAAAGGTTACATGATGTCTTCAGTGTGCTTCTTCTTCCTTCTTTTAGTGGATGGTTCCTCAAGTGCATATGGGAATGGAGAGAGTTGTGCTCCCAAGTAGCTCAAATCAAAAGAATCATCAATTGTATCATAGGAATCGTAGTATCATCTCTCTATATCATAGTATCAACCTGGGTGCATGCCTGTCATAGTATCCTCAACCTGAAACTCAGTATCACCATCTCTGATCACAGTATCAACTCAATCATCACTGGATGCACTATCAACAAAATTATCCCATGGATACTCCAAGTTCCTACCACTCCTCAACATTGTCACTTCCTTCACATGCTCATGGGTAGTAGAAGAGGAAGCTTGTGGATGTGGTTGTGGCTGTT
This sequence comes from Alisma plantago-aquatica, assembly GCA_963693085.1. Classification (NCBI taxonomy): domain Eukaryota; kingdom Viridiplantae; phylum Streptophyta; class Magnoliopsida; order Alismatales; family Alismataceae; genus Alisma; species Alisma plantago-aquatica. The sequence goes on from OY856410.1 coordinate 1,267,795,390, forward strand.
GAGGTGGTGGTGGTCTTGTGTGGGGTGGATTTGGGTTTTGGAGAATGAATTATGGCTGAGGTTGTGGTTGTGGTGGTTGTGGTGGATGGGGGTGATATTGTGGAGGGGGTTGTTGGTATGAGTGAGGTGGAGGTGGAGGGTATTGGTAGTTGAATGGGAGTTGTGGAGGTGGAGGAGCATAAGTATTGGGTGGTCCTTGGTACTGGGTGGAGCATAGGTACTTGGGGGTGCTCATAAAACCATCATTATTGTTTGGGTTAGGCATAGGTTGAGATGGGAGCCTCCCTTCTTCATGACGAGCAAGTGAAAGAGAAATCTGATCAAGCCTTTGCTCAAGATAGCTAATCATTTTTCCATGAGATGACACATCTTTCTTCACTTCATCAAGGCTCCTTAGCATCCCATGCACTTCCTCTTCAAACTTTAAGTTGTACTTAGGGCCTTGATGTTGCCTTGGTTGTCCTTGCCCCTCCTCATTTTGTTGTTTCCATGAGAAGTTAGGATGATTCCTCCACTCTTGAGTATAAGAGTTGGACATCGGGCCTTGGTTGTTGCAGTTGCCAAAAGCATGCAAAGCATTCACTTCTTCATCAATGTCAATTGCCATTGTAGATTGGCTAGAAGATCCTCCAGCTTGGTTCTTCATCATGCTCATCATATCAGCCATCATCTTCATCATTTGGGGGTTGGCTTTTGTTCTGGCTGGAGCTACATAAGGGGGAGGATGAATGTAGTTCTGGTCACAGTGCTCCCCTTTACTTGAAGTGTGGTGGTGAGAGTTCTCAACAACATGCTAAAATAGAGGCCAAGACTCCTCTGGTGGATTTTCCATGAATGTACCTCCACAGGAGGAATCAACAGTAGTTTGGCTCAGCTCAACTAGCCCAGTGTAGAATGTCTGAACAAGCTTCCATAGAGGTACTTCATGATGCGGGCAGTCATGAAGGAGCTTCTGAAATCATTCCCAAGCTTCATGAAATGGTTCATTCTCTTTTTGTGTGAAGGAGGTAATGCATCTTCGCATATGAGTCAACTTGGTAATGGGGTAGAACTTCTTAAGGAACTCATTCTTAACCACATTCCATGTCACTAACTTAGGCTTGGACACATACCACTCCTTATCCTTTTCTTTCAGGAAAAAGGGGAATAGGGTTCTTTAGATTGAGTCATCGGTGGCGGAGGGTGTACAAAAAGTGGAGCAAGTTTCAAGAAAAGCATCTATGTGGTGGTAGGGATTATCATTCTACATCCCATAGAAAGTAGGAAAGAGTCTAAGAAGGGTTGGTGGAATGGAGAATTGTTGACCTAGCATTTGGTCAATAAGGGTGGAAAATGGGAAGTTGTAGTTCCCCAGGGTGAAGTATGAAAACTACTAGAGGGGGGGTGAATAGAGTTTTATAACAATTTTAACAATTATTTAACTCAAACAAACAACCACAAAGATATTGGACAAGAAGACAAGAGTTTAGAGTGGTTCCAACCTTAGCAAACACTAAGGAAGTCAGTCCACTACCCGGTTGCTTACCCAACCGGGATTTGAAAAGAAATTTATTTTATTACCTCGCAAGGATTTTACATAAAATACAATTTCTTTTCCTAAACCCTTCAAGCAGCCTTCACCTAGAAGTAATCGCCCAACCTTGAAGCAGCCTTCACCTAGAAGTAATTGCACCACCTTGAAGCAGCCTTCCTCTTGAAGTAGCTTCCCGTTGCAATAGCCTTCTTGAAGTAGCTTCCCGTGCGATAGCCTTCTTGAAGTAGCTTGAAGTCCCCTTCTCCACCTGAGAAGTCAAACTCTCTCCAATCCGCAGCCTCCAACCCTAGGAGTAGCAAGGAGAATACAAAGGATAAAAAGGAACAAGAAAGAAAATAGAAATTACAACTTATCCTTTTAAGCACAAGGCTTGATTTGCCTATATCAAGTGTATAGATCTCCTAACCAAGTATGTGAACTTGTGATTGCAGTGGGTAGGAGATACTAGCCTATAGGACACGAATTTGAGCTAAGGAGAAAGTGGGCCAATGATCACAATGCTCAAATTGCTCACAAACAGATTGCACAAAGTATACTCAAAGGTTTCTCAAATGTAGCAAGTGTAAAACAAGTAAGTTTAGGTGTCCTATGGCTTGTCCTATTTATAGGAATGGCCTAAGGAAGCTTAAGGATGTTCTAGACAACTTCTAGGGGTTTCTAAGTGCTTAACTAGCCGTTAGGTACAAAGTTGTTGCTTTAACAACGGCTAATTAATTTATTCTGTAGTTGCTGTCAGAGACCATCTCGGTCGACAAATGGTCGACCGAGACACCTACTCGGTCGAACTTTTGTCGACCGACAGGCTCTCTGGAACAAGTGATTTGCAACGTCTTTCTTCAACTGCCAACTAACTTCTCTGTTGTGTCTAACGGCTACTTTGGATCTTTCTCGGTCGAGAAGATTGTCGATCGAGAGTGTCTCGGTCGAGGAGTTTGTCGACCGAGATTGATCCTGTTTCAAGGTTTCAATTTAGGCACTAATTATGTGTGTAAGTGTGCATAAGTAATCCTATTTGACTGGGATGACTTGTCTAACTGTGGTGTTTAGCTAGGGAGAATCTAACGCTTGATTTACATGCAATTCTAAGTACTAGTACATTATATTTTTGTACAAGTTTTTACAACAGTGATTACATTGCATGAAATTATAAATATGTAAGCTTGTAGATTTTCCCTTGTTGCTTTGTCATCCTGCACACTTAAGTAGCACATTAGATTAATAAGAATGAAATGTTTGTCATAATCAAAACAAAGGGATTTATAGATGTCCATTTAGCCAACAATCTCCCCCTTTTTGAAGATGACAAACATTTCCAAAATATGAAATAAGGAAATATATAAAACATGTGAGTTTCATACCTGAGGATTTACCTTTTGTAGCCATTTTTGCAAGTGAGTGCTGGCTAAGATGTTATGAAACTTATTTACTCATTTATATTTTTGATGTTATATTCTTTCTCCCCCTTTGTCATTTCAAAAAGATATCCAAGTAATATATTTTATATTTCTTCTCCCCCTTAATTTTATACTATGCTCCCCTTTAGATAGATATTCTATTAGGAACATGGATTTAATATCATTTTTGTCTAATTTAGCCACAATTTGTTTCTCAATCATTTGCAAAGGATGTTAAGCCTTGAAATGATATGAGATCTTGTTAGGTTCATGGCATATGTATTGATTTCTCATCCATTTTACAAGGGATGTTAAGCCCATAAAATGATATGAGAATCCTTAAATCTCAGAGTACATAAAAATGTCTCCATCCAAATGCAAGGGATGTTAAGCCCCGATTTATTTAGAGAGTTCCTTTAAGTACAAGTTATATCATTTTTCTGAAATTCATAGATTTCTTCATAACCAAAAAGAAAAATACTAAGGTCGTACCAAGCTCCAAATGATGTTTACAATGTTTTTGTAAGCTTCTTAATCAAATAATCAAATTTGTTTTTATGAGCTCCCCCTTAATCTTACAATTTAAAGCAATTTAAGGCTTCTAAGGTTACAAATGATTTTAAATTTTGATTTTGACCTTTATCAAAAGTATACTAAGATTAAGTACATTAAAATGATGTCCATATAAAAACCAAGAGCTTGTGTTTAAGTAGCACTAATATCAAAGAAAACATCTTCCAAAGTGGAAGCGGGTTAGCTACTTTTATCTTCAACATGATGAAGGGAAACATGATTAATTTGCAAATATATTCAGTTTTATTGCAAACTTGACAACAGAAACCTGCTCGGTCGACGATCTTTCGACCGATAGTGTTCTCGGTCGAACAGTTTCTCGACCGAGAATGTGTCTGGATTTGTTTCATAGCTGTTTTAAGTAATTTTGTCATAGATCCTTGTCAATTTTGTCACAATTTTAAAGGTTGCATTTTTATTTGTTACTCCCCTTATTTTGTATGTTCTACAATGATGATCTTATAATCCATATTTTGAAGATGTCTCACATATAAATATCCATTGAAATCAAGTAAAGATTGCCAATTTCATTAAAAGCATGTATTACAAGCATAGAGAGATAGACACATCATATAGAGATGACCCATTACAATTTTTCAAAGGATATCATTACAATAACTCCAACATTTACTGGAAAGACTTAAGGATTACATCAATGTCAGGGTCTTTCCCAAGAAAAGGCTCAGTTCCATAATACTGGACCAAGGTTTGCCAATCTAGAGCACCTGTCTTAGTTAAAGCATATGCTTCCAAGAATGTAGGAACTCGGTCAAATCGGAAATGAGCGGCAATATCTTGCAGTTGCATGGATGAAAACTGAGTGTGCGTAAGATCCACAGATGGTGGAGGTGGAGGTTGATAATAGTTGTATGAAGGATTGTATGGATTGAGCATGCCAGGATTTAAAGAATACGGATATTCATCAGGTTGGTTTGGTGAAAGGGTTTGCATTCTTTGGTTTATATAAGTCATGGCATGATGGTTATATTCTAGTTGTTTGCTCAGGTGATATTGGGAGCCAGCAATATAAGTAAGAGTGTTTTGAATGGGGTCATGTGATAGGTTAGTAGAAGGAGGGGGTGGTGGTATGTCTTGATGAGATGTTTCTCCTTCAACTCTAGCCCTTTTATGACCAAAATCAATTCCCATTTTTTCTACTGTATTCTTACTTATTTTTTGTGGTCTACGCTCCCATGTATATCCCATATCCTCAAGTTGGGTCTTAAGGAAATGTTGAGTAATTTGGCATAAAAAATCGGCATATGGAGGATTGCCAGAAAACTCAAGCATGTTTTTAAGAATGATGCGGATAAAATTTGTGGGAATACGTTGAATAATGGCATATATTAGGCACATGCGAAAAACAGGAACTTCAGACTTATTGGCTCTAGGATGTATGTTTGTTGAAACAATGAGGTTTACAATCCTAGTAGCTGGTTTAAGATTTATAGCATAATATGTGCCTCTATCTTCGTGACAGGTTGTATTGGATTTAAAAATGGTCCTTTTGATGTCACTAAGACTAATGGTATGGTCATCTTGGAGAAATTGGTTAAGGGGATTTCCAGAAGTAAGGTCAAGGGAGTCTTGATATTCATCTATGTCAATGTTTAGCATTTCAAGAATATCCCCTTCAGTAAATCGGAAGCTATGCCCATTGACCATAGTGTAGAAGAAGATGGTTTCATTTTCAGAGTGGGAAATGAGGTTTGCATAGAATTCATTCACTACCTTGATCGAATAGGAAGGAAAAGAAGGGTTGATGAATTCTTTTAACTTTTGTACTTCGAAAAGGTCCTCCAAGTCGACGATGTTGATGAAGTCCATAACTTCAACTGGTCGTCGTGGGAGAGGAGCTTTAGAGGAAAGCCGTAGATATCGATCACCAGCATCTCCATCGACGAAGGCAATGTCGTTGATGATCGTCAGTGGTGGAGTAGCTTCCCGAGCTTCCCTTCCTTTCCTGCCGGCGACCTTCTTCTTCCCATGAGCAGATGATGAGGCCATTGTGTTGCTTGAAGGTGAAGAAGAAGCAAGGAAGGCTTGGGGATGAGGATGCTAAAGAGTTGCACAAAAATGCACTAGAGAGAGCCTATGGAAGCAAGAGTATGCAAGTGTGAGGAAGTGACCCGTTTTTGGTTCCTTTTATAACAATCCAGCGACCTGGTCGGTCGACGACTCGTCGATCGAGCGTCCACAACGGTCATGTTGCAGACACGCCACTTGGCTCCCCAACGGTCATATAACGGTCATAAACGGTCATAAGGGTCGGTTTACAACGGTTATATCCAACGGCCATTTCTCGGTCGAACAATTGTCGACCGACATTGTCTCGGTCGAACATTTGTCGACCGAAAGTGTGTCTGATACTAAATCTGTATAGATTCTGTCGGTCGAGAGAGAGGGGCTGACCGAGAGGTTTTCGGTCGAAGAGTTCGTCGACCGAGAGACTTACTGAGTACGAATTTGAAGCTGATTTTTAATGTAATTGATAGACTATTTTTGTAGAGCACATATATAGATTTTCCAAGGGAGTAATATTGTGTTTATTATTGACAATATTGGGACAAGTTGTGATCATAAATTAATTTCTTTTAATCATAAAAGGATATCCAAATAGTTATTATGTCAAACTTATTTTAGGTCGAATTTGACTACGACCATAGCGCCCCTTGGTCAAATTTTATTTTGACCAAGAGGCTAATTTTGCATATTTTCAGATTGAATATGTTGAGTATAATATCTGCATTAAATGTCAAGCTGAGGCATAATACTTAAGTTTCTTAATTGAAGGTACAATTAATTATCTCAAATCTTCAAAGATACTAATTTATGGATTGTGTTGCAAGCAATGACATATAACTAATAAATCATTTTGCTTGCCTACATATTTTCATGGATCCATGCATACAATTTTCATTATCTATGTGCACCCAATGATGAAAGCATGGTATAATGGTAATAACAACATACAATGATAATTCCATTCATGATTAGTATATGAATAGACCAGAAAATACTTTTACGAATAATCATGTGAAGATAGGAATTTTCTTTTCATTTGACTAAGCATAATTTCAGTTAAAACTTTAAATCATCTAAGGAACAAACTAATATTAATTTCATTTACATTTGTAATTATTTAGAGTTGAGATAGACATAGAAATATGCAACTAATGTCTTTGGTCATATCTCAACTTGATTTTGTTCATTTAGTTTGGAGGTTTTGGAACCCAAACTAACTCGACATCTTTTCTCTTATAAGGACATGAAAAAGAGTAATGTCCAAGACGTGAGCAATAATGGCAACATATAGAATCAACCTCAAGTCGTTTTCTATGGTTTTGTTCTAGGTTGTTCTTTGGTAAAAATGTATTTGTTCCTTTAGGTACATATATAGATTGATGGGTTTGTGACTTCTTCCAACTAGGTTGATAGGACTTCCCTTTAGGCTTATAACCTAGTCCTCTTCTCCCAATTTGATGATAGGAATTATCTAAGATTTGATCAAGAATGCCATTATTATTTAAATTACTGACTTTTTGTTGTAACTTGGCAATCTCTTCCATTCTCTTCTTAATATCTAGTTTTGCTTGGTCTAGATTAGATGACAATAAATTTCTTTCTTTAACAATAGTGTCATAATCTATATGGGTGCACAATAATGGTTGTTTTTGAAGATCGTTTACTTGAGTCTGCAAGTTTGAATTTTCAACAGAAAGGAGCTTGCAATCGGCTTCCATAGATTTTAACTTAAGATCAGAATATTTGTTTCCCTCTTTGAGATCCTCATTTTCAGATGCAAGAGCAAGAAGTTTAACATTTAGATCATCATTTTCTTTATTTGATTTCTTTAATTTCTTTTTGCACTCAACATATTTATTATGTGTCTCTTCAATAATAGCAACTAGTTCTTCTTTAGATAAATCAAAGAGACTTACCTCTTCTTCTTCTTCACTAGTTGTAGCAATAAGACATTCTTTGTGTTCTTCCTTTGATCTCCATGGGCATCCGGTTGTTTTGTGGCTTGTTCCTAAACACCAATTGCAGCATGTTGTGGTTTTGTCCAAACACCACCTTTCACCGTTTCCCTCCATTCTTCAAGACCTGGTTAGGGTTCCTTGAAGCCTGCTCTGATACCAACTGAAAACTACTAGAGGGGGGGTGAATAGAGTTTTATAACAATTTTAACAATTATTTAACTCAAACAAACAACCACAAAGATATTGGACAAGAAGACAAGAGTTTAGAGTGGTTCCAACCTTAGCAAACACTAAGGAAGTCAGTCCACTACCCGGTTGCTTACCCAACCGGGATTTGAAAAGAAATTTATTTTATTACCTCGCAAGGATTTTACATAAAATACAATTTCTTTTCCTAAACCCTTCAAGCAGCCTTCACCTAGAAGTAATCGCCCAACCTTGAAGCAGCCTTCACCTAGAATTAATTGCACCACCTTGAAGCAGCCTTCCTCTTGAAGTATCTTCCCGTTGCAATAGCCTTCTTGAAGTAGCTTCCCGTGCGATAGCCTTCTTGAAGTAGCTTGAAGTCCCCTTCTCCACCTGAGAAGTCAAACTCTCTCCAATCCGCAGCCTCCAACCCTAGGAGTAGCAAGGAGAATACAAAGGATAAAAAGGAACAAGAAAGAAAATAGAAATTACAACTTATCCTTTTAAGCACAAGGCTTGATTTGCCTATATAAAGCGTATAGATCTCCTAACCAAGTATGTGAACTTGTGATTGCAGTGGGTAGGAGATACTAGCCTATAGGACACGAATTTGAGCTAAGGAGAAAGTGGGCCAATGATCACAATGCTCAAATTGCTCACAAACAGATTGCACAAAGTATACTCAAAGGTTTCTCAAATGTAGCAAGTGTAAAACAAGTAAGTTTAGGTGTCCTATGGCTTGTCCTATTTATAGGAATGGCCTAAGGAAGCTTAAGGACGTTCTAGACAACTTCTAGGGGTTTCTAAGTGCTTAACTAGCCGTTAGGTACAAAGTTGTTGCTTTAACAACGGCTAATTAATTTATTCTGCAGTTGCTGTCAGAGACCATCTCGGTCGACAAATGGTCGACCGAGACACCTACTCGGTCGAACTTTTGTCGACCGACAGGCTCTCTGGAACAAGTGATTTGCAACGTCTTTCTTCAACTGCCAACTAACTTGTCTGTTGTGTCTAACGGCTACTTTGGATCTTTCTCGGTCGAGAAGATTGTCGACCGAGAGTGTCTCGGTCGAGGAGTTTGTCGACCGAGATTGATCCTGTTTCAAGGTTTCAATTTAGGCACTAATTATGTGTGTAAGTGTGCATAAGTAATCCTATTTGACTGGGATGACTTGTCTAACTGTGGTGTTTAGCTAGGGAGAATCTAACGCTTGATTTACATGCAATTCTAAGTACTTGTACATTATATTTTTGTACAAGTTTTTACAACAGTGATTACATTGCATGAAATTATAAATATGTAAGCTTGTAGATTTTCCCTTGTTGCTTTGTCATCCTGCACACTTAAGTAGCACGTTAGATTATTAAGAATGAAATGTTTCTCATAATCAAAACAAAGGGATTTATAGATGTCCATTTAGCCAACAAAGTACTCATGGAGAGGGCAGTTGGGTTGTTGTGGAACACCCCTGGCAGGTTGTTAGGATCTAGACCTTCCATTTTATCTTCTCGGTGTTGATTGCGACGGTGTTGACATCTTCTTCTACATATATCGGGGTCAAAGGGCACCAAGGCGGTAGAAGTAGAGTGTCTACCAAGCATGAACAATTATTGCATGCACAATACACAAACAAACAACAAGATCCAATATAGAAGGCAAGTATGCAAGAGTAAACAAAGAATAAAGAATAGCAATGATGAGGGCAATAGGAAAAACTAAACTACACTAACTAGCTAGGCCGAGCACCTCTACTCCTTGGAAATGGTGCTAGAGAGCTTGGTGCGTTTTGGACTGCCTTGGGTTACAACTAGACAATTAGATTTGATTAGATGCAACTTAGGCAAACACACATGGATCTTTCGAATTTATAATGGGTCTAATCTAACACACTAGCTTAAACTATCCACCCTTAACCCGCAAGTGCATGGGGTCATGTTGTAGTATAGGCAAGTCGAAAGAAAAGGGTCGATCCTCAGCGAGAGGGGGTGCTAAAGCTAAGTTAATGTGAGGTACGTTCCTAAACTGGAGTGTAGGGTTTCAGGGTTTAAAGGTTGGTTTTGGTTGATTACACTATGATTGCACGCAACTAAAAACAAGAAGGAAACTAGATTACTAAAAACCCTAAATCTCAGTAAGAAAATTAAGACTAAGAATCTAGGCAAAACGATTAACTAAGCAAGAGTAAGGAGGAATTACAACTAAGCTACAATAGACTTAGAAATCCAAGGTAACAACTAAGAGGTAAGTTAAGCATAAGAGAAAGAAATAACCTAGGTTATCCCTAGATAACAATATTAACACAAGCAAGCTCCAAAGAGCACTAAATACTCAAGAAAATCCTAACTATTAAGAACTAAGCAATTAGCTAAGAAGTAACAAGGGCAATGAAGTAAACTAGCATTAACAAGCTAAGATGACTAGTTGGGTTTAAGATGGATAGGTGGGCCATTTGGGGATGAAACTTTGATATTTGTTGGGGAAGGTTACATAACAAGCAAGTTTTATATCTTCAATATAGATAGCCACATACATTCCCTTTTCCCCTAGAAGCTAGGTGTCATCAAGCATCATAAAACAAGCAATCCAAGTTTAAAAGCACCAACCACAAGCAAGATAATGGGAAATGAGATAGAAGCAAGAGGCAATCATCATAGAATGGAAATATATTCATTACAAGTTAGTTTCCCCCAACATGGTATCAAAGTAACATTTTAACCCCAAATAGCCCTCCACTAGGGGCTCAGCTAGACATGATCATATAAAAGAGAAAAAAGGAAAGAAGAAAGAGATAGAATGCCATGGAGCTCATGGAAGCTTCTTCTCCTTCACCTCCTAGTTGATGTAGAATGACCTCCCTCCTCCAAGATGAGTGAAGAGTATGGAAATGTTGGGTATTATTGTGGAAAACCTAGAAAACTAGGTTTGTATGGTGGAAATGGAGTGGAAATGGTAGGTGGAGGTATTGAATGCAAGGGTAATAGTGATGAATGCTCTGCAGTATCTAGGAGGGTGATAAGGCTGCTAACCTAGTGTTGTGGCTGCCACCCATGTATATATAGGTGGTGGTGGAAGCACTAGGGTAAGTTGGGGTATTGATGGAAATTCGGTGCAGAAAAAGCTAGGTTTTGGGTGGTAGCACGGCCGTTCTAGGCAGAACGGCCATGGTGGGTGATGGTTGGAATGGTCATGGTGGAAGAGAATGATCATGGTGGGAAATGAAAAATGTAAGAGTGGAAGTGGTGGAATGTTGGATGGTAGCATGGATGTGTTGGGCAGCATGACTGTGGTGGGGGCTAGGTAGAATGGTTGTGTTGGGTAGCACATCCGTGGTGGGTGAGGTGGAGTGGAGGTCTTTCTTGTCAGCATGCCCATTCTGATCATTGGCAGCATGGTCATGCTGGCTGGCATGGTCATTTTGGGGGCTTCTTAGCACCATCGTGCTGGGTAGCATGGTCGTTTTGGCAGTTTTGTTGTAGATTGACAAAATGAAGATCAACTCTGCAACTTTTACATTGGTGAGCACGGTCATTCCTTGGCACCACGGCCATGTTGGGGTCTTCAGTAGCACTTTGAGCTTGAAACTTCATGATCCATGGACTTCTTTGCTTTAGCTTGACCATTAGCCACTAGGGGTAGGTTGAGGGATCTTTGAGGTCTTCTTTGGACCCCTCCAAGGGTGGAGGAATCCTAGAACTCCTTCCTTCTCTCTCATCCATCCAAGGCATGGTCCAAGTACCTGAAAAACATGTAAAGAACATCCATAAGTGCATTTGACAATAATATGCATATTGAGGGAATTAACTTACATTCTACTATGTTTAGATGTGATCGATATGCAAAAAGACACAAGATAAAGCCCTAAAATAGGGATGCATCATAAAAATATATTATATTTTTAGGGTTCTAAAATCTATTTCTAAAGTTTTCAAGAGTCAATTTTTAGGTATACATAATTGATACATGTATAAACCCAAATTGGTGTAAATGCTATGTTTAGGTGTGGAAACCCTTATTGAAGGACCTTAGTAGATTTTATGTTTATCTAAGATCAGGGATAAGGTATGTGCATCCACCTAGTTTATTTGGTCATTACTAGACCAAAATTTCCCCTATGAGACATCTACCCCAAATTTGAACATTCCTTAATTAATTATTATGATGTTTTGATACACCATTTATTTTGAGATTATTTCCCTAACTTTTATTAAAATCTAATGGAATCATTGTTGGTGGTCATCTAACCTTAATCTATTAGTCATTGATCTTCTCATTATTTTTTATCTAATTTAAATTAAATTGATTGAACATAATTCTTGCCACTCTCTTTGTGCATGTATAATAGACTAAAACAATTTAGAGTAGCATCGCCTCTATACCACCATATTATTGTTGGGTGTGCCTTTACACGTGTATCATTCCACTCATTTATATAGGGGCCCATCTTTCTGCTCAGTGTGCATCGTTCTACCTGACACTTTAGGCCTGAGATTTTATGGGTCTCAACCCTGCTTAAATATTGGGTATAATTGTTTTGAAGATCATTTCTTATGTTTGAAATTTGTTTATGTGAAAATATTATGGAAATAAACTTTTATTTTTATCATCTTCAACATCATTGAATGCCTCATCTATTTGACATGTTAAATCTTTTAGAAATACTTCCTCTTGAAATATCGTGATAATAAGAATCCTCCTTATTTTAGATCTCTTTGTTTGTTCATATTTTCCATATATAATGCCCAAATGTATTTACTTTCCACATACTTAGTTTATTTTCAAGCCCATTCTCCTTGTTTTTCCTTCTTCTAGTGTTATTTTTTAACCCACCCAAAAGTTGAGAAGCCTAAGGATCATGAGCTTGGAGAAACTGCCCAGATCTAGATACTAGAAGGATTTTGAGAAGGCTAGGTTGCCCATTGTGATTTATCTATTTAGTCTAGATTTCAATTTTTTTTAGTTGTCCCTTTAGGACCCATTGTCGAGCAATGGAAATTTTGTAATAGTCTAGTTTACCTTTCTGTTGTTGCATTAATTTGCTCTTGACCATACTTGTCGAGAAATAGCATGCACCCCCTTTTACTTATGCAAATTTTATTATGTGATTTTTAGTGGATGGGTTTATAAGTTATTTCCCATAAGAAATAATCCATGGATCCTCTCTCAGGTCCTAATATTCACAATGTCCATTACTAAACTCTAAACTTTGTTTAATGAGACATGACACAACTAGAATACTCTCTCTATATCTTTTGAAAAATCATCTTAAAATGGTACCTCTTCCCATATGATTACTTATGAGCATTTGTATGACCTAAATGGATTTGTACCCTAATTACCGATATCTCTTCATGATATGTAAAAATATGTGGGTTGGTTGCTTTTTCAAAGCATTGTGTAGTGATTTACTCATACAACACAACATGTATATTTTATGTGTGTATGTGTAATATTTGGTGTAAAATGATATGTGCTCTTGACATATCCAATTTTATTATATCCCCCTTCCGATTGGGAACACCATCACTTCTGTGCATGTACCTTTGAATGATCAAATAGTTCTTTTTTCCACACATACTAGTTTATACTTATGCATACCCATTTCTTTGTTTTTCTCATTATGGGTGTTGTTACAAAACCACCCATATATAAGTGATTTATTAGAAGATAGCTTAGGTGGAGTATGAACTGGGACTTCTTTGCAATATAGTCCCTTATGTTGATTAGTGTGCTTTATATTTTATGTAACCTTAAGGGGAGGAACACTGTAAACTTTTTTGATTAAATAATAGTTTTATTTTCCGATATCACTTGATTTTACATGTTTTATTTATAATAAATTAATGTAATAAAACTCCACCCTTCCTTCATATGAATTTCTACAATTCTATTTAAATGGCCTATATTCTTTGATAAGTAAGGAGTGGATCCACTCTAAGGTCTCATTTGATACAAATATGGTACAAATGTTGGTTGTATTCTATGAGAGACATCATATGATCATTGTAATAGATATACATTATATATGATTTGATTATTAATAAAGGACAATTCCACTTACTATATTTGTTTTAATATTGATATAATGAATATATACATATATATATATATATAAATTTCCTAAGAGTGTTTTGACTCGATGACATATAGTTTGAGCTGGGACATGAGCATGAGATTATATGAGTATTCATTCTTATTATGTCCCTACTTAGTTATTATTGTGGATATTGTAGGAAAAAGATAATAAATGATATCAGTGTGTATGTTGAATGATGATTATGTCTATTTAGTCATGATATTGGATATCTATTCGAGATACATGGGTACTTGTTAGAGAACAAGTTATACTAGACAAAACCTCATTGAGAATTATATGTGGAATTTATGTCAAGGAAATTATTCATATCTCACTATCATAGTGGTGAGTGTAATCCTTAGACCTAAAGTCACTACAATTGTCACATATTGCTCTATTTATGTTAACACTACCCTACATGACTATGAATAAGGGCTTCCATTTAGGTAGTCATTGGGTGCATTTGTCCCTCTATTTAAGTGATATAATGGCCACTTCATATGTGGGACTATGAAATGCCTGATCTCATGTGAGTCAACATATGATTTTGAACTCACACAATGTCAATAGTCTACTTTGTTTTAAGAAACATACATTAAATATTAAGAGGATAGTTACTCCATGTCTCATGTTCAATCTAGATATCCGCTACAAAGGGTTTCTATGATGATTGGTGTTGGTCACATACTCATTGAAGTTGATCTCCAACTTATTCATATTACTTGGGTAGAAATGATGTAACTTTCTAGATATCACTCTTTCTATGTGAGGTCTTTGATATCACTATCGATGTAGTATGGATCCTATAGGGTAACATGGATAGGGATTCTCAAGGAAAAATAAAATAACAAACAAACACATAATTTTAACAATTTTGAATTATGTAAAATTTAATTTGCAACTCGATTGATGGTCAATCATACAGTTCAGATCATTGATCAACCAAATTCTATAGGAATGAATGATCAACCTTTGTGAAAAGTGACTAGTTGGTATATTGGGTGTCTCAGTCAGTCAAACGGACACAATTTAGGAAATGAAGCCAAAAGGAAACTTGTTTGATTGGGAATTGAGCAGATCAATTGAAACTGAATCTAGACTTCCATGATCTAGTCATTGGTCAACTAGGTATATTACATGGTCAATTGGGTGATCCATTTGGTTGATTGGATGTACCAAATGGTTGACTATAAGCATGTCTGAGTTTTCCTAATTCGATTCGATTTTGAGTTGTGATTGGGGACATGATTGGATTTTTGGGAAATCCAAGTCCATGACTCTCCTATATAAAGGATTGGACATTCAAAGGGCAATAGAGACATTGAGACACAAGTTGTCTAAAAATGCTTCCTCTTGAAGAGAGAGAAACTCATCCCATGGATGACATAAAGTGATGGGAGGAGAAGGAGAGTGAGTGATTCTAGCACATTGACAACTTTGATTCTACTTCCTCTTGGCAAACAAGGTGTGCACTAAGAGCTCTTGCATTTGCATAGACGATGAAAGGTTGAGGCACTTGTATATAGTCTTGGAGGATGAGTTCTACAAGACAACAAGGTATTGTGTCTAAGGAAACGACCAAGTTGTTTCATGACAACAACTCTAAATCCAGATCTATAAGTGAGTTCTACACTAACATGAGAAGTGTCTAGTTGTTGGAAAACTAGTTTGTTCCAACGTATATTCAGTACCCTTCTATGTCTTTGATATATTGATGTCTTATAACTACAATAGATCCATTGTATAAGGATTTTTGTTGGGAAATTTGTGTACATCTGATGCACCCCCTTCCTACTAAACTCTATAGTGGCATTAGAGCCAACATAGTATGCTTCTAGTCTAGTTTGGACTTTAACCACAATATTATTGATTAATGAATGTTTTTCAATATATATCCACATTAACCACCAACCATCATATATGGTATGATATATCTATAATACACAAACTAATGTGATGCCCTTGAAATTATTTTGTTTGGTGCATATGGATATGGAAATTAGGTCGTTGTGGTGATGGATCATAATCCAAAAACATGTAAATTCGTGGTTTTAGCTTGATAAAACAATATAACATATATATATATCTTGCTAATAATGCCCCTCTTTCTAGTTCTCTATGTAAATTTTAAATTTTTTCAATTAGAATAGGATGATGTAGTGACATCACTGGTGGATCATGGTAAAGAGAAGGAGATGATTAGAGTTCTACACCAACAAGGAATGTCCTTAGAGTGTTTGTGACAAAGGCGAGTGGATGAATCCATCAACAACTGAAGAACTACCAAAATAGGGAGTCCACCTGGTAGACTGACTTTCCAATCAATCTATTGGGAAATCCTATAAAGATAGGTTTGGGGTTACATATGATATGAATCTTTTGTTTATATTTTTTACTACTCTTGTTGTCGCATGATGTATTACTAGTTTTCATATCTTGTTTTATTTCTTGTGGTGACAAGACAAAAGATTTCTTCAGTCATGAAATTGATGATTAGAACTCTGGTCTCCTACTCACGGTATCCCTCTCCTTCACCATTGAATTATTACCTTATTAGATATCTTATAGACGTTTGACACCAACAAAACAACATTGAACCTATAAAGGTAGACCAGGAACAAAGAGAATCACAAGTCATTCTGGAATCTCATAATATCTAACAAGAACCTCAAAGGAATGGTAAGAAATGTCTAGAGCCAAAGAGATTTGGATATCTCATGAAGGAATTAGAAAATGTGTTGGTCATGGATGGTAATGAGCCAACAACCTACAATGAGGCTTTTGAGGGACCATATTCTAGATAATGTCTTAAGGGGATGACATTTGAGATGGACTCCATGTAGGCCAACAAAGTATGGAATTTTATGGATTGACTCAAGGGCGTAAAGCCCATAGGGTGTGAGTGGGTTTTCAGGGAGAATACTTACATGGATGGTAATGTAAAGGACGATTAGTAGGTAAAGGTTTTTAATAGCTTCAAGGTTTTGACTATGTTGAAACATATTAACCAGTTCCATGGTTAAATGCATCAAGATCATGCTTGTCGTAGTAGCTTATCATGAGTATGAGATCTGACAAGTGGATGTGGAAATTGCTTTCCTTAATGGAATCTTCTTGAGTTTGTATACATGACATATCCCAATGGTTTTATAACTCCAAATGAACCCAATAAATTTTATAAAATTCAAATGTAAATTTATGGATTGAAGAAAGCATCTAGAAGTAGGAATCTTTAATTTGATGAGACAGTCAAAGAGTTTGTTTATCAAAAATGAAGATGAACCTTGTGTTTTCAAAGAGGTTAGTGGAAGCATAATTGTATTTCTCATGTTATACATGGATGACATATTATTGATGGGAAATGACATACCTACACTACATTTGGTTAAGACTTTGTTGGAAAACACTAACTCCATGAAGGATTAAGTCAAAGCATCCTACAATATAGGAATCAACATCTACAAAGATAGATTTATAAGGCTTCTTAGCCTTGTCTAGAGTACATACATTAACAAAGTGATGAAGAGATTTAACATACATGATTTTAAGAGAGGAAACTTACCCATTTCTCATGAGATAAGTCTCCATAGATCCCAAATTCCCTTCTATATGTAAGAGTAGGATCGCATGAGTAAGATTCCATATGCCTCAAAAATTGGTCCATCATGTAAGTAATGTGATGTACATGTCCATATGTCTCATATGCTTTGAGCATGTCGATAAAGGTACTATTCATATGCTAGTGAACTAAACTAGATTGTTGTGAATTATATCTTAGATTACTTGAGAAGAATAAAGGATCAACTCTTGATAAACAGAGATGAAGAAGAGTCAGTTGTATAGGGTTATATTGATTCGAACCTCCAAATTAAAATCGGTTATTCTGAATCATAATTAGAATATATGTTTTTCTTGAATAACATTTTAATCTAAGATAGAAGAGTTCCAAGCAAGAAACAATGGCTGATTCTACAACACACATCCAGGTATATTACTACATCCAATGTAGGAAAAAAAGAATAATGGTTCAAAAAGTTCATTAGTGCTGACCTACTTTTCATAAGAGGAGACGTTGGAGAGTTAGGGCGATAGGCGCTAATCCCTAGAGTGATCTTGCCTTTGGCGGCGCTGTCGCCGGCCACTCCGGCCTGGCACTCCGCCATCCGGGGACTACCACCTTTGGTCGTTGTGCCTACGGCCAGAGATGTTGCCCTCGCCTCTTTTACGACGGGTCACCAGGAAGAGCATGCGCGGAGGGCATGCACAGCAAGCTGTTGCGGAGAGGAGATCTAATAGGCAGGTGTCTAACGTTCCCACGGAGGAGATTCTACCGGATCTTAGGGTTGTGTTGGAGAACGGCGCGGAGGATCACCAAGACCCGTCGCCTAGGGTTTCTGAGAAGGATGGACGAAACGGCGGAAGCCCTGAAGACACTATGCTGAAAAGACTGGAAAACGGCGTGGAGGAACACCACATACTTCTCCTAGGGTTTCAAAGGAGGATGGAAGAAACGGCGGGAGTCCTGAAGATACTGCTTTGAAAAGACCAGAGAAACTGGGGTTGACAGAAGCGAGTTACGAGTCACCTTCGACCGATATCCCGACACAGACGATTGAGGGCGAGGAAGCGCCGATCAAGTGACGGCAGAGTAGACCCGGGCGGAGGAGAGACCGAAAAGGAAGGAACCGTTGTACGGCATCCCACACGACGTCTGCTTCAGATGCATGGGCAAGGGACACTGGCAAGATCAATGTCAGAGGAGAAAGATCTGCTACCGATGTCGGAGGCCAGGTCATGTCGCGGCGCGCTGCCGCGTCCAGTTGACGCCCAGGGTTCCAGACATACAGTCCCGCACAATTTTTCCCCCGTTGGCGCCGGCGATTCCTGCGAGAGGAGCACCGCAGCACATCCCGAAGAGGACCGCGGTGGATCTTGGGCAGGACAATGAAGATAGAAGGAATAAAGATAAAGCTTTGGAGAGGGCGATTGAGATTTCATGGTCGGAGAGTCTTCCTTGGCCCGATATAAGTTGTTTTTTGCGAGGTTGCTGGCCGGGGGTCGCTGACCTTTACAGGTTTGCGGCGAGGAAGGCGATAGCTTTCTTCTCGTGCCCAGAGGAGGCGCGGGACAAGGCTGGGAGAGGGATTCCTGAGTACCGAGGAGCCAAGTTTCATCTGTATCATATGATGGGAGGTGAGAGGCATAGAAGAAAGGAGGCTTTTTGGTTTTGGTTTGCGGATATCCCTTTGATCTGTAGGGATGATGCATCCATAACTGATATTGTCAGGAAGTTTGGAAGCCTGGGTTTCATTTCTGATTGGCAGAGAGAAGAAGACGATCTATCTGGGATACTAGTCCAAGTCGATGCCTTTAGTGAGGATGTGCCGCAATTCGTCTCGCTTACTTTTGGGGTGAGGAGAGCGACGGTGCGGCTGCACATGGTGGCTAGAGGAGAGATTGGATCGAAGAATACCATGATCACAGAGATTGGCAAGGACTTAGGGGTTCCGACTGATGCTTTGACGGTCTTGAGAGGAGATACAGCTACTGTGCATGCGTTGCCACTGCCGGGACCATCGTCACAGGAGGATGACAGATTGAGAAATGTGTCGCCGGTCAGGAATGAGGACGCGAGGCAGTTAACGTGATCGGGTCTATAAGGAACGATCCCCTAGAAGGATGATCATTGATAATGAGGGCAATAGGCGCTTTCTACAGAACAGGAGACTGGAGGACTTCTTACATGCAGAGCTTGAACAAGACGATAGATATAGAAGAGACAGGAGAAACCGGGAGAGATCAAGTATCAGAAGAGATAGAGAGGGTTTTAGAAGAGGCCGATCTGCTCCGAGACATGCAAGATCTGATCGTGTTTACGTCAATGATGACATATTATTGAATGAACTCGACAGTTGGGAGGAGGAGCGGAGGTACACTTACTGAGTGGTGGGCTCCCAACTGGAGTGTAGCGGCTTTTTGGTTTCCTTCATGAATTCCAAAGCTATATTCTGGAACATTAGGGGAGCGGCTAACAATCCTACAAGAAGAGTCCTTGGCAGGATCTGTACATGGCACAAACCAGACATCGTCTGTCTTATGGAGCCTTTCTTACACGCTGAGAGGGCAGTGGAGCTGTTGGATGTGGTTAGGCTGGACTGGGCAGTAGACAATCAAATAGAAGAAGGCAAGGTTTGGTTCTTTGCGGACGCCTCCCTAAACCCTACGGTGATGAGAAGTCATAAACAGCACATTACAACTAGGTTTGAAGGGAGAGATGGGCATGTCTTTTTCATTACTGCAGTATATGCTAGTTGTGAGGTGAACGAGAGAAGGTTCTTATGGGAGGATTTGTTACAGGTGGCGGACGTTGTTGGGGAGGCGAGATGGCTGATCGTCGGTGACCTCAACGTGATCAGAGACAATCAGGAAAAGAGAGGTGGCAACCCGACTCCTTACCAAGACATGCTCGATTTTAATTCTTTCATCTCGGATGTGAGGTTGAATGGCATGCTCTTTGAGGGAAGTCAATTTACTTGGGTGAACAAGAAGCAGCTTACCCCTACGATTTGGCAGAGAATCGATAGAGCACTATGCAATGATGTCTGGATGGCGGGACAACCATCGGCTCGTTCTATACATCTTACTAGGTTCAGGGTGTCGGACCACTGCCCCATTCTAGTTGTTCCTGGGGACCAATAGATGGATAGGAGGTCCTCTCACTTCAGCTTCAGATCAGCGTGGCTTAAGCATGAAAAATGTTTGCATGTGATCCAAGAGGCATGGCAGGAAACAGTGGTAGGGCATCCATCGTTCATCTTTTTCCAAAAACTGAAGAGGGTTAAGGCTACGATGAAGACTTGGAGCAAAGCTACGTTCGGGGACAATTCACAGCGCATTAAGGACCTTCATGATGTTGTCTCTACCACCCAGGTGGCATTTGATGAGAACCCTACTTCGACTAATGAGATGTTGTTGAAGATGGCAGAGAAAGAACTTAATCATCTGCTGGACATGGAGGAGTTGATATGGAAGGAGAAGGCACGGATTGAGTGGTTGATGGATGGTGATCACAGTACCTGCTTTTATCATGTTGTGGTTAAAGCACGTAGAAGAAGGAGGCGCGTTGATTCATTAGTGCTGCAGGATGGGATGATAACTACTGACCAGGATGTGATGGCAGAGAAAGCTGCGGCCTTTTTCCAAGAATTTTACAATGACGTGCCCGACTTCGATCAAGATAGCCTTGATTGGTTCATGCAGGAGATTCAGGAAGCAATCCCTATGGACGATAATTTCTCTTTGAGTGATGTTCTGAGTGAGGAGGAGGTGCTGAAGACGATGGCGGAGATGGATGTCTCATCGGCACCGGGCCCAGATGGATTCACGTTGCCTTTCTTCATGGCGGCGTGGAATTACATTGGTCCTGAATTCATGGCGATGGCGGGGGCGTTCTTCAGAGGGCAGATTTGCCACAGAAGTTTATACTGCTGTAGGATTCTCCTTATCCCTAAGGTCGATTCCCCTAAGGTGTTGACGACCGATTTCAGGCCCATCTCGATTGAGAACATGTCGATGAGGATACTAGCGCGCATCCTGAGCAATAGGTTTGCTCCTCTCATGTCTAGGCTAATATCTCCAGAGCAGGGTGCTTTCCTTAAAGGGACGGACATCACACACCATGTGAGGTTGGTGAAGGAGCTGATGCATGACATTAACCAGGGGCCGAGCTACCCCAACATTATATTGAAGTACGACATGTCGAAAGCATATGATCGGGTGGTGTGGACGGTCCTGAGACAGATTCTTACACGCGTGGGGTTTCTTCCGGATGTTGTGGAGCTGGTTATGAATTTCTTTGTTCACACTTGGGCGACAGTGACCATTGGCGACGTCTCAGCGGGTTTCTTCCAGATGAGCAAGGGCCTTAAGCAAGGCAATGTGTTATCCCCATATTTGTTTATCATTTTTGAAGATTTCCTTTGCAGAAAGCTTAAAAGTTTTACCAGAAATGATGTTATTTCTCGCTTCATGACCAGAGGTTTTGCGGAGGCCCCTTCTATACTGCTATACGCGGATGATGTGCTGCTGTTCTGTAATGCGGACCCAAATTTAGTTGAGCAGGTCAGGGAGATCTTTGTGACATATGAGAAGGCCACGGGGCAATGTATCAATAGAGAAAAGTCAGTGTGCGTGGTGGGAGGTCAGGGGCATCATATGGCAGCTTCTATAGCTATGATTTTGCAGATTAGAGAAGTTACAGACTCCTTGACATACCTTGGTGTTCCTATTTCCAAGGGGAGAACGAAGATGGAAGACTATAATCATATGATTCAAAAGATTTATGCGAAGATTGCCTCTTAGAAGTCGAAACTCCTTTCTTTTGCTGGCAGGAGACTCCTGGTTATGCATGTTCTGACGTCGATCACTTTATATACTAGTGATGTCGTTGGTATTCCGTCGAGAATCATAGAGAGAGTTGAGAAGAGGTTCTCGAGTTTCCTCTGGGCGGATAGATCTAATAATCGCAGGAAGGCGTGGTTGAGTTGGGATAGGGTGGCTACCCCGCTGGACAGAGGTGGTCTAGGCTTGCAATCTATTCGGATGATAAATGATGCCCTAGTTGCAAAGGCGTGTTGGGAGGTTTTGACCGGGAAAACCATATGGGCTACATTCTGTAGAGACAAGTATCGAAACTTTCAAATGGGCAGATCCAGATTTTATCCTTGTAATTTGAAGATCGGAAGTACCCCGTCGCCTTTCTGGAAGAAAGTCTGGGACATGTTCCCCAAGGTGTACCCTAACTGTAGATGGCGGATTGGCAGAGGCGATATCCCTTTCTGGGATTCGTGGTGGTGTGAGGAGATTCTAAATGACCATGCTATTTATAGCAGTGACCGGAGACATCTGTTCTTGATTAAGGATTTCTGGATTCAGGACCAGGGTTGGGATTGGCCGGCGCTCCGACAGATTCTTGATGAACAAGGAATTGATATGATCCAAAGAGTGGAGGTTACCTTAGAGGATGAAGATGACAGTCTGTTTTGGGCTCCGAATGTAAGAGGTAAGTTTTCGATGAAATCTGTGAAGAAATGTCTGGCTCTAGAATTGCAGGAGGGACCTTCGGACATTGGGAAGATTTGGAGCCTTGATGTTTCTAGAGAGAGTGCTACTATATGGAAATTCCTTCAGGGAGCTGTTCTTACTGATGACAACGTCCGATCAAAGTGTTGCATACCTTTAGTTTCTAAATGTGATTGCTGTGAGGAGCCAAAGACAGAAGATATGGCTCATTTGCTTTTTCAAGGACAGCTCGCTGGTTTCTTCTGGAGTAGGTTTACGTCGGTTACGGATTCCACTGCCCCGCATGATTTCGATTCCCTTATTGCGAGCTGCGCACGAGGGAAATCCAAGAGGATTGATGATTGGTTGATCGGAAAGCTCTCTGCTCTCATTCCGTTTTGTATCTGGAGGATACGGTGCGCTGCTAGGTACGATGGTACCAGAAGGTCAGAGAGCCGGGAATGGGCACAGGTTGTTATGTCCATTAACAGTCTGATGAAGAAGAAGTCCTTTCTTATTTCACCTAATGCATATATCTATGGTGCGATGAGGGAGGCCGGCTTTGACGAACCTAAGATAGTGATGAGGGAAATCAGATTATTCCGATGGAGGACACCGGATCTTCATAATCTCAAATGTAATATCACTGTTGGTAGAGATGAGGACGTGAACGGTGTGAAACGAAGATGGGCGGCGGGTGTGGTTTGCAATCACGAAGGTCAAATGATTCTGGTGTTTCGAGCATGGCTGAAAGCTTCGGATTATATTGCAGCCTATTTGCAGGCTTGCGCCATTGTAATGAAACTCGCAGTGGATAACCATCTTAATATTTCTGTGATAGAGATTGATGATGAACAAATACATAGTCTTCTGTGGGGTAACGGGGTGGTGCCATGGAGGGTTTGGTCTTTTGCCCATGATCTCAAGAATGAGTTGAGGAATGATGATGTTAGTGGCTCGCTGGTTCACAAGATAGTTAACTCGATTCCCAGAGAATTGGGTAGGTGGGGGAGGAATTCGACTGAGCTTGTTGTGATAACGGACCGGAGCAGAATGACGTCTAAGATTATAGGGATGGCGATTCTGGAGAAACAGGGCATGCCATATGTGGCTTTGCAGAAGGTGGCTTCGGATTGAGCTGTTGTTTGGTCCGGGTCTTTGTGTTGTTTGTTGTAGGGTATGGGCTGATACATGCATTCTTATGAGCAGGAGATGTATTCTTTTTGCGACTTAGCCCATACAAGGGGGATGGGATGAATAAAAGCGCCCCCTGACTTAATTAAAAAAAATTGAAGTGGCTCCACTGAAGATGTACTAGAGCTTTATTGCAAAACCAATGCATCCATGGCACATGATAAGCCCTTATCTGATCATCATTCTAATAACATACTATGGAGATATCATCTCATAGGAGATATAGTACATGGAGATGTAAAGATTTAAAGTGTACCAACTAAAATAAATATGGTGATCCCCTTTACAAAGAATTTTCACAATAGAATCATGACGGTCATGTTAGATCACCTAGAATTAGATTCATGAGGGATGTCTCTAGTGCAAGTGGGATATTGTTGGTTGTATGCTCTGGAATACATCATATGATGATTATAATAGTGATGTATATTATTTAATTTTTTATTAATAAAAGGAAAACCCATTTGTTATATGTGTTATACTATTGAGAAAATGAATAAATTTAATAATGTCCTAATAATGTCTTATCTTGATGACATATAATTTGGGTTGAGGACCTATAAGCTTTTGTTGGGTCTCTGGTACCAGCAAACACAAAAGATAGGTTTGAAAAAGACCACAGATTGTAGCCTCATGTTCAAATCTCAATTTGATTCTAAAGTAATCGGGGAGATTTCTTTGTTTTCCTCAGGATCCGATCTATCATTTTTCTCTATTTGTTTGGTAGGCATGGATCATAGTATAATTAGGAGTAGTTATTATTGCTATTTCATTTGTCATTTATTATTTTCTATGCTATAGGAAAACAATAATATAAATACTAGTACGTATGTTGAATGATGACTGACTCTTTTCTCATGATATTGGATATTATTATAGATACATAGTACTTGGTATAGAATAAGTTGTACTAGATAGAATCACTTTGAGAATGATACATGAAAGTCATGTCATGGAAATCATAATCATATCTCAATGTGACAGTGGTGGTTGTGATCATTAAATAATAAATCACTATAATTGTAACATACTCAAACATAGGTAATCATTGTCTTTTAACCATATTTATTATAATCTTTTATTTTGAACTCCTCTTATTAGATTGTTGTGCTCTATAATGATAATAACCTTCAAATATAAGATTCTTAAACAAAAGCATAAGGATATGAGGCTTTAATACAAGAAAATAAGAATATTCACTTATTTGGGGTAAGTTGTGCAAATTGAAAAAATAAGGAATTCAATTCAAACATGTCCTTCTAGGTTTTTCCTGAGCATAGGTTTTCTTAAGAAAGAGTTGTGCATGAAATTTGGTTAATAAATAATAAAGGGATGCACTAATTGAAGAAAATACATTTCCCTCAAATTGTGTGTTTTGCATATTAAAGTTCTTCAAAAGGAAAAACTGACTCCAAAATTGGATTCTTTGGGTCCTTGGAACCTTACTCACCAAGTTTCACTTTATTTGAATGGTATTTACTTATCCAATTTTCTTGTGAAATAAAAAGAAATTAATATCCCATCACTTCAATCAAATTTGATTGGGAAACACATTTTATGTCATGTAGGTTATCTTTTAATAGCTGATGCATGTGATTTCCTCAGTTATCCGATCACGACTTGATGACTCAGGGATCATCTTCAACCCCGCATCCAATTTCGAAATTGGCTGACAGTTAGGGGGGTTATTAAAATTGGGATTTCTCACACATTACTCCATATTTTCTTGATCTTTATTTTCCAACCGATTCATTGAATGATTACGTACAAATTGATACCCTGCTCAAATCATATGGCCATACATTCTGGAAATGCCCAAAATTCATTCTCGTAGTTTCTAAAGCCCCATGCTCTCTGACCGAAGGATCAATCCCTATATATGTAAGACTGACTCTAGGGTTTTGTATCATTACACACATTAGTTCACTGGCTTCAATTCCTATTGTGGTCTATACATTGTTGCCATTGAAATCTTTCCCTTCTCCAAACTAGTGGTGCATGTTCCCAATACATAGCTTCACCAGGAATCAAATTGAGGCCCCAGTATGAAACCCTAACCTTGCGCCTATCTTTTTGTGTGATCAAAATTACAAATGATCCAGAAACCCAATTTTCCCCAAATACATGCCAACCAACTCAACTTCTTCTCACTGCCATAGTGAGCATGCTAGGAAGGGGTGATTCCCCTATGAATTCTTTTCTTTGCCCTTATCCTGCTCCTTCTTTCTTTATTTCTTTCTAACCAAGGGTAGATTAGTATTTTCATTTTTTGGCTTGAGATTTTTGTGAGCGCTTACCTGGAGATGGATCCTGGTCATTTGGCCACCCATGATTGAGCCAACTCAGAGGGTCTGACCCCACTTAACTATTGGGTTTTTAGGGAGACACAGAAGGCAGTGGAAACAAAAAAAAATCTTCTCCCAAACCCAGAATAAAGGAATCGTGTCAACATATATACATTAGGAAGGATGGTTTGTAGAGACATACCTTGTCCCGAGGCTTGCTCGGCGACGTTACCTCGCGGCTTGTGCGGTCTTCACCTCCAGTCTTGGACGGTGTCTGTGCAGCTCTTGGTCTCACCGGGACTGTCGGGATTGACAGATGTCCTCCGAGCGGTAGAAGTCTCCCGCCTCTGTAGTAGTCCACACAGACCACCTGAAACTCTGATCTCCTTGTCCCACAAGGAATCAAAAGGAGTCGCACCCTCCTGTCGACGTACTAGTCACCAACACACTCTCCTACCACCAGTCACTTTTCTGCAGTTGTCTTTCCCTTGTTGTGCCTCCCTTATCAGGTAGCACTTTCTCGGGCTCTCCTGGTTACCACAACCAGAGAGAACGACAACTTTGTAAAGCAACTGGTGTTCTAAGTTACACATTGAGAAGCCCCCAATATCCCTATATATATAGGAGGGTCATGGGACAGGGTTCTCTAGCCCGGGCAATGTGGGATTAAAGTAGGAGTAGAAGGGTTCAAGATTTTCAACAAAACAACCAATTGCGCCAGCTGAACTGATCGTTTCAAGCATGAATCGATCGGTTGAGGATCTGAGCTGATCGGTTCACACCTGAACCGATCGGTTGGGGCACCTGAGATGATCGGTTCACTTCTGAAATGATCAATTCACTGCCCTAGTTAGTTCCCGATTGACTTTTCCTCTTTTGTTTTGAATTGATCCAAATACCAATCCTTGTTCCAATCAAATTAGACAAGTGAAACAAAAAGAAATTTCTCACCAACCTAACTTTCCCAACTTGCTCGATTGGACCAGTTGAGCCGATTAGTTCAACCCTTGAACCGGTCGGTTCAGTCTGTCCTGAGCCTATCGGTTCATCACATGAGCCGATCGGTTGGGAGAGCAGACTGTGCAAAAAATCAATCAATTGCAGTTTCAATCAATCTGATACTCTAATCAATCGGTCCAACACCTTGAACACTATGATATTGAGCTATCAATTGATTGAGTGTTTAATTGAACTACTAAACTCCTTTAGCAATCAATCTAAACATCGTTTGTGGATAAACTCCTCTTCTAGGTTAAATCCTTTGTGTGTGACCCTGCAGGTCCATTTCACGTTGGCAGTGAAAGTCCATAACACTTATGACTTCACAAGCAAAGAGCGGTGCCTAGTCACACATAAGTGCTACCCAAGTGAAATAGAAAGTTGGAGAACAACTTTCAATCCTACAATCCATGAATGGTGTTACAGTGAGTGTATAATTCCTTTGTCACTAATGCCATAAATGAACTCAAGGCATGGTACAGTCATCCTTTCAACGTTCATCCATTTCCTTGATCTCAGAGCAGACTGGGTGAGATGAGTGTGACATCAACATCACATATTGATTCACACATGCATGTGCATGCCTTTCTCAATCCTACTCATCAAGTGGACATGGACATCAAACTCCCTTAGGAGGGACAAATCCCATATCTATCACTCACCCATTAAAAGCCCCATGTGTCAAAGTCACCCAATCATCACCTTTATAACAACCCATGTTTCATGACTACGTTTGATGATGTCAAAGTGTACCCAATGACATGTGTTGAGTGTAGTGATTTCAGGTTGAAGAATCACACTCACCACCATCACTGTGAGAGCTGATTGTGACTACCAAATCATGGTTCCATGTGTCACTCTCACGGTGGGTCTATCTGGTACACTTGTTCTCTAACAAGTACCTATGTGCTTGGTTTGATATCACTATATCATGACTAATGAGATTCTATCATCAACCAAAACACAATCTAGTCTTTAGTGTTATTGATTTCTATGGTTATTTCCACAATAACGACTGACTAGGGACTGAACAAGAATGCATACTCTTAACATTTATATGATCTCGTCATTTAGATCCTCAACCCAAAAGCATATGTCATCGAGTAAAACAATCTTTAGACATCTATCATGTTACACTATCATCTCAGAAACAGTTAAAACATATAGATTGGAAATTGCCTTTATTATTATTCAAATAATTTACAAAGTATCCCATTACAATCATCACATGACTTGCTCTATGGGCATACATACCAACATTAACTAAGTATTATCTAATGAAGTAGATTACTCCGTTTTTTATTGGATATAGATTCAAAAAAAATTCATAACTTCCTCTCTATTTATCCAAAAATTACACAAAATTATGTTTTGAAATCCTGAAAATTTTCTCTAAATTCTGGTATAGTTTTCATCACATGGTTCTCAAGATTTAAAGATTGAATTTTTAGGGTTTTTTTCACTTATGATCTTAACAATAATTAAAGACAACAACATGATTAATAAAGTTGTGACTTTGAGTCAAGATATCATTAAGAAACCTTAAAATCAATGTTAGGTCAATAACAATAGTCCACCTAGGATTTTGTCAATGGATTTGGATTTCTAGGGTTTTCACAACACACACACAGATATATATATATATATATATATATATATATATATATATAGAGAGAGAGAGAGAGAGAGAGAACTTAAACCGTCATTGATGGGAGAAACCATATATGTAGGATTGAGTGTACTATAGTCTTGGAGGGATGGGATTCAATCTCTAATTTAACAACCCAAGATTAGGTATGTGCATCTTTTCTATTATCTAGAAACTGTTATCATGACCAAATATTATTTCTCATATGAGGCATGAGTTGATATTATCTTTTTCATCATTATGAAACTCTGATTTTCTTGGGCAATACTTATGTGCCTTCTGACCCTACATGATGTTTTAGATTCACTCATCATGTTATTTCACATTGACTGAATTATACTAGCCTTTCCCTATTTATGTGCATGTTTAGACTAATTTTATTTCTTGTAGTGGTACATGTGTACAACCATATATACATGGGCGTGCTACTCCTCCTAGGGTGTGCTATCCCCACCCATTATTTACAAGGGTGTTCTATTTCCACCTAGGGTGTGCTATCTCCACCCATTATTTATTTTATGTTGAGATCCTATGGTATCTCAGGCCTACTTGAAATAATTTTAGTCTTTGTTTGTTACATGCACAATTTAAGTTTTGATATTGTTAATGGAAAATATTTAGAGGCAAGACTCCCTACTTGATATTTGTTAGTTACACATGCCTTGTCTCTTGACCTGATATTTCTCTTGACACCTATTTTTTTATCATCCATTATTTTGACACTCTCCTTTTAAACTTTCTAAAGTAGTGCTTAGTTGTTAATTACTTCACATACTTAGTGATTGATGATGTCCTTGCTTTTTGTTTTCTCTCCCATGGGTGTTGCATTTGACCCACCCAGAGATTACATATCCATAGGACCATGACATAGGTGGTGACACCCAGATCTAGATGTCGAGGACTTCTTATATGGAAAGGTTACTCACCACAAATTGACCCGAGTAGTTCCGTTAGAAGCCATCTATGGTTTAGTAGTTGAACTCTGATGAGAAAATCTTGTAATAGTTAGATTTAATTTCTACTACAATGAAAACTATGTTCCAGTTATGATAGTTTTTAAATAATATTGTGAACCCCAATTATTTGAATGCTTTTATTTTGATGGATATTATCATTTGGGGTATTTTGCAATTATTTCCTTAAATTTAAGTAAGGAACGGTCCCTCCCAGGGCCCACTCCTTACAAGAATGGTATCAAGCCAGTTTGTGCTCTATAATCTGACTATTTTAGAAGTCCTTACTATGTACATATACTTTATCGATTAAACCTATGTTTAAGGAGATCCAAATTGTTTGGCAACATCGGTGCTACCCCTAAGTCTGGTGTTTCATATGGTTTCTCCACACCAGAGAACCCTCATTTTGGTATGGATCCCCCATCCTAGGAACAATCCTAACTCTTATTATGTGGTTGATGATGCCATTGTCTTTACTTCAATTGGCCTCACCCCTAAGTACAAGTTAGCCTTCATGTGACAATTTCTCACCACGAATATGGTGGGAAAGTTGAACGAGTACACACTAACTGATTTCACAAAAATGCAACTACCCTACTTCAAGGGTGAAGGGGAACTGGAGATGGTCGATAAGGTCAAAGACTGGGTCTTAGCCATAGAGAGGACTTTTGATGGTATGACATGCCCTCCGTAACAGAAGGTTAGGTTTGTTTCTTATGTGTTGGATGGACCAGCACGTGCCTGGTGGAATGGGATAGCGTAGACTCATGACATATCTACTTTGACTTGGGAAAAATTCTTGGTGCTATTATGTGGGAAGTACATCTGTGTTGCAACCCTAAAGAAGAAATAAGGGGAGTTTTATAGTTTGAGACAAGGATTCCTCTCTATCCCTGCGTACTTACAAAGATTTTTACTACTTGAGCAGTACATGGTTGGGTTGACTTAAGAACGTAGGGCCGACCTATTCTTGCAAGGCCTCAACTATCATGTGGGTCGTGCATTAGTCCCTCTCTGAGCTTTCAATAGATGGTGGACAAAGCCCTAGCAGTGTATTTGTGTCCTGGATTCCAAGCTCCGACATAGAGCAACAAGAGAAATAGCTCTAACCATGATCAACTGTGGGATAGGTGCAAGCATTTCTCTCACTATCATCCTCTAGGGAGGTGTCCATTAGGGAACCCTGGAGCACCCAAAGATGGAAGTCAAGTCGTTGGTTATGAATGTGGCCAGAGGGGACACATTAGACCCCAGTGCCCCCATTTACAATAACAACATGCCCCTACTCAACATCCTACACAGCAACCAGCAAATCATCCTCGACAAAATCTACCTCCAAGAAACAACAATAACAACAAAAATCCATGATGTCAACGTCCTCTGATAGAGCGTCATGTTGGTCATGTTTTCACTATGTATGTTTTTTATTTTGATGATGACAATGAAGTAATTTAAGGTATCGTACATCTCCAACTAAATCCTGTAAAGGCTATGTTTGATTTTGATCTTCAAATATCTTTATATCTTCTAATCTTGCTGAAATGTTAGACATAGAACATGCATATATGGACTATATTCATAATGTTTAGACCCCTACTGCTAGGATATGCTCTTCTTATTTGAAAACCCCACACATGGAATTATGTATATCTGGCAAAAAAATTATAACTGAGTTCGTCTTCATCAATATGACTACTTTTGACATCATCTTGGGTGTGGATTGGTTGAAAAGATTTAAGGTGGTCTTATTTTGTGATGATTAAAAAATTAGCTTACTTCACCCGGATGGTGAACACCTTTGTGCAAAGGGCAGAAAATGTGAGAATGGGTGATTCATCATATCATCTATGAAATATGAAAAAGCTTATCTCTCATGGAATTCAAGCTTACTTGGCCTCCATTATATTGTACCCTTCACCACCTCTATTAGAAAATATTGAAGTGGTTTGAGATTTACCTAATGTTTTTCCTGAAGAGTTACCTAGTATTCCACCTTCTTAAGAATTCAAGTTCACCATCCATCTCATACCAGGTACCACCCCTATATCAAAACCTCCTTATTTGTATGGAACATGTGGAACTTGCAGAACTTATGAAGCAACTGCTTCTCAACATGGGGTTTGTTTGCCCCAGTGTCTCTCTATGGGGAGCTCATGTTCTGTTTGTGAAGAAAAAAGATGGTTCCTTGAGAATGTGTATGGATTATAGAATGTTTAATAAAGTGATGGTAAAGAATCGATATCCTCTACCACGTATTGGTGATTTATTCGATTAGTTGAAGTTTGTTGCAATTTTCTCTAAGATGGATTTGTGAAGTGGATATTATCAAATGTGGGTAAAATATGAAGATATACAAAGATGGCCTTTTGCACTCGCTATGGGCATTATGAATTTCTAGTGATGCCTTTTGGGTTAACTAATACCCCTTCTGCATTCATGGACTTGATGAATTGAGTTTTTTGTCCATATTTGGAAGACATTGTGGTAATGTTCATCAATGACATTCTCATCTACTCCAGTACGATAGACGAACATCTGGAATCTGCGGATTGTCTTGCAGACACTTCATGAAAATCGACTTTATGCCAAGTTTTCTAGTGTGAATTATGGATAAAGGAATAAATGTTTCTAGGCCACGTGATATCTATTGGTGATATAGTTGTAGATTCAACTAAAGTTGAAGTTGTGTCTAAGTGGAAACTCCTAAGAATCCTTCTGAGACACAAAGTTTCTCGGGCCTTTTCAGTTATTAGAGACGTTTTATTAAGAACTTTTTTGAGTTAGCTCATCCTCTAACCAAGATGACTCGCAAGGACACCAAGCTTATCTGGTCCCCAGAATGTGAAAAGAGTTTTCTAGAGTTGAAGCATTGTTTAACCTCTGCTCCTATTTTGGCCTTACCTGTGGAAGGGAAGCCATATGCTATTTAACTGTTGCATCAAGACAAGGCTTAGATTGTGTTCTTATGAAAGAAGAATGGGTTATCTCTTATGCCTCCCACCAGTTGAAGTCAAATGAAGAAAATTGGCTGACCCATGACCTAAAGATTGTAGCCATTGTTCATGATCTCAATATTTGGAGGCATTATCTGTATGGTGTGCAATTGAAGTTTTCTCAGACCATAAAAGTCTTCACTA
This sequence comes from Alisma plantago-aquatica, assembly GCA_963693085.1. Classification (NCBI taxonomy): domain Eukaryota; kingdom Viridiplantae; phylum Streptophyta; class Magnoliopsida; order Alismatales; family Alismataceae; genus Alisma; species Alisma plantago-aquatica. The sequence continues at coordinate 1,267,828,413 of OY856410.1, forward strand.
TCTTATAACACAAGAGGAATTGAATTTGAGACAAAGGCATGGGATGGAGTTTTTGAAGGATTGTGATTTCATGATCCATATTATCCTAGAAAAACCAACATAGTTGTCGATGCTCTTAGTCGTAACAAGGATTTCGTTAGTCCATCTCTTCATAGCTTCATGTGGAAAAGCATGTAGCATGTTTCTAGATGGAGAACTGAACTAGAGGATGATGTATATGATGTTGTTGTGGATAAGATATGTGTACATATGGAAAGTATCTCAGGTACTCTATCTTGGATCTCTGAGGTTATCATAGCACAAGCAGCTAGTCCCGACCTTAGTGAGATGAAGACCATGATGAAAAAACCACAATCAAATTTCTTTACTGGTGTTGATGGTGCAATTCATTTTCGGCATCAATTATGGATACCATATGCAGATGATCTAAGACAGAAGGTGTTGAGTGAGGCTCATGGTTCAAAATATACAATTCACCCTAAAACCATAAAGATGTACAAAGATCTACAGAGAAGTTTCTAGTGGAAAATATGAAGAAGGACATTGCTACTTTTGTCACAAAATATTTGGCATGTCAGTAAGTAAAGATTGAACATCAAAGATCTGGTGGACTTCTGCAACCTTTTCAAAATACCTGAGTGGAAGTGGGAAAATATTATGATGGATTTTGCGATAGGATTTCCAAAATATAGAGGAAATTATAATGTTGTATGGGTTTTAATAGATTGACTTACCAACTTTGATCATATCTTACCTTTCAAGACTACATATAAGGTCTCAGACATGGCACATATTTATGTAGATTGGATTGTGCAACTGCATGGTGTGCTAAAGTCTATTATGTCTAATAGAGACCCTAAGTTTACATCTTTCCTATGGAGGTAGATTCAAGAAGAAATGGGATCAAGTTTATGTTTCAGTACATCTTACAATCACCAACCGATTGTCAGTATAAAAGGACAGATCAAATTCTAGAAGATCTCTTTGTGAACTTGTGTTATAGACTGGGGAGGTGTTTGGTATAAATATCACCCTTTGGTTGAGTTTGCTTACAATGACTGTCATCAAGCAAGCATAGGTATGTCGCCCTTCGAAGCTCTGTATGGTAGACCATGTTGTTCACCCTTACATTGGGATGATGTGGGTGAGCATACTCTAGTTAAGACTGATGACATGCAATTAATGAAGGAATGATTGTTCTGGTAAAGAAATGAATGAAAATAGCTCTGGATCGTCAGAAGATATATGTTGAAGAAGAGGATGGATGTGAACTTTCTGGTTGGGGGCTACATTTTCTTGAAACAACTTGGGATCTCAGAGAAGAAATCTTGTGAACTCACCCTTCCCTCTTTACTTGAGATTTCAGGGAAGAAATCCTTTAAGGGGAGGAGAGTTGTAACGTACTCAAACTTAGGTAATCATTGTCTTTCAACCCTTTTTGTTATAATCTTTTATTTTAAACTCCTCTTATTAGATTGGTGTGCTTTAGGATGTTAATAACTTTCAAATATAATATTCTTAAACAAAAACATAAAGATGTTTGGCTTTAATACAAGAAAAGGGGGATATTCACTAGTTTGGGGTAAGTTGTGAAAAATTGACAAATTAAGGAATTCATATTCGAAATTATCCCTCTAGATTTTTCTTGAGGATAGGCTTGGTTAATAAAGAGTTATGCATGAAATTTGGTTAATAAATAACAAAGGGATGCATTAATATGAAGAAAATAAACATTTCCTCAAATCATGTGTTTTGTATATTAAAGATCTCTAAAAGGCAAAATTGACTCCAAGATTGGATTCTTTGGGTCATTATTACCTTACTCACCAAGTTTCATTCTATTTTCATGGTATTTACTCATCCAATTTGCTTGAGAAAGAAAAAGAAATTAATAGACCGTCACTTTAGTCAAATTCGATTAGGAAACACATTTGATGTCATGCAAGTTATCTTTTAATAGTTGATGTGTGCAATTTTATCAGTCTTCCAATCCCGAACTCATGCACTAGGGATCATCATCAACCCCGCACCCAGCTTGGAAACTGGTTGGTGGTTAGGGGGTATTAAAATTGGGATTTCTCACACATTACTCCAACTTTTCTCGATCTTTCTTCTCCAACCGATTCGTCGAACAATTACATACCCTACTCGAATCATATAGTCATACATTCCGAAAACACCCAAAATTCATTCTCTTGGTTTTCGAAGCCCCACGCTCTCAGGTTGAAAGATTGAGCCTTATATATGTATGACCCCTTGTAGGGTTTCGTATCATTGCACGCATTGGTTCCCTGGGTTCAATTCCTATTGTGATCTAGGCATTGCTGCCACTGAAAGATTTCCCTTCTCCAAACTAGCAGCACATGTTCCCAACACATAGCTTCACTAATAATCAAATTGAGGCCCCGGTATGAAACCCTAACCCCACGTGTACATTTTTGTGCAAATGAAACCACAAATGATCCAGAAAGCCAGTTTTCCTTAAATCCACATCGACCAACTCAGTTGCTTCTCACATCCATGGCGAGTGTGCTATGAAAGGGGTGATCCTCGTGCAAATTCTTTTCTTTTCCCTCACCTTGCTCCTTCGTTCTTTCTTTCTCGCAAAGGACATATTGGTATTCTCGTCGTTTAGCTTAAGATTTCACATGCGCTTACCTGGAAGTGTACCATGGTCACTCAGTCACCCGTGATTGGGCCAACTCGCCAGGTCTGACCCCACCTAACTAAGTATTATCTACTGATGTGGATTTACTCAATTTTTCTGATTGGATAGAGATATAAACATCCATAACTTTCACTCTGTTTATCCAAAAATTGCACAAAAATATGTTTTAAAATCATGAGAATTTTTCTACCTTTTGATATAGTTTTCATCGCCTGATTATCAAGTTTTAAAGATTAAATTTTTGGGGTTTTTATTTTACTTATGATCTTAATAATAATTAAAGACAACATTATGATTAATAAAGTTGTGACTTTGAGTCATGATATCATTAAGAAATCATAAAACCAATGTTAGGTCAATTACAAGAGTTGACCTGAGGTTTTGCTGTTGGATTTTGATTTCTAGGTTTTCACAATACATATATATATATATATATATATATATATATATATATATTAATCCCACAAGGGTGTGGCTCACTGGTGATCGGACCGTGAAATGCAGGTAGAGGTTTTAGGTTTGAATCCTTACGGGGATGAATAAATTGAGATTTATGTCTGGCATGGTTTGTGTCGGAACTGATGGGTTGCACACTTAGTTTACCATACTCCTCCTGTGTCGGGCCTCCATGGGTTAATGAGGGGTCGGGGAGAAGAAGTATCCTTGATGACTCATTTTTTTATGTATATGTATATTAGAACTTAAATCGTAATTGATAGGATAAACCTTGTTTGTAGGTTTGAGTGGACTATTGTCTTGGAGGGATAGGATTCAATTTCTGACTTAATAATAGTTGAGGTATGTGCATCTTTTGTATTATATAGGTACTTCTATCATGACTGAATATCATTTCCCATATGAGGCATGAGTTAATAATTTTTTTTCATCATTATGAAACTCTTATTTTCATGGACAATCCTCATGGGCCTTTTGACCCTACATGATATATTTTGGATGCTCTCATCATGTTATTTCATGTTGACTGAACTTATACTTGTCTTTCCCTATTTATGTGCATGCTTAGACTAACTTTGTTCCTTGTAGTGGTACATCCATACAACCATATATATTGGGACACGCTATCTCTACCCAGGGTGTGCTATCTCCACCCATTATTTACATGGTCATGCCATCTCCTCTGAGGGTGTGCTATCTCCACCCATTATTTATTTTAGTTTGAGATCCTATGGTGCATAGGCCCTGCTTGAAATAATTTTACACTTTGTTTGTTATGTGCACAATTTATGCTTTGATATTTTTAATTGAAAATTCTTAAAGGCAAGACTCCCTACTTGATATTATTTAGTTAGGCATGCCTCATCTCTTGACTTGATATTTCTCTTGAAACTTATTTCTTTTGGGCATCCCTTATTTTGACACTCTTCGTTTAAACTTTCTAAAGTAGTGCCTAGTTGTTAATCAGTGTGCATACTCAGTGTTCATTTACCTCCTTGGTTTTTTTTCTCTCCCTTGGGTGTTGCATTCAACCCACCCAGAGGTTGGAGAGCCTGAGGACCAGGACATAGGTGGTGATGCCCAGATCTAGCTGTTGTGGACTTCTAAGATGGAAAGTTAGTCACCACAAACTGATCTGAGTAGTTTTTGTAGAAGCCGTTTATGGTTTAGTAGTTGAAATCTGATGAGAAAATATTGTAATAGTTAGATTTAATTTCCACTACAACAAAAACTATGTTCCTATTATCATTTTGTTAAAGGAAATATTGTGAACCCCAATTATTTGAATGGTTTTATTTTGATGAATATGAAATAATGGGGTACTTTTCAATTATTTCTTTTAATTTAAGTAAGGAGTGGTCCATCCACTACTTACAGTAACGATCACATGTGTTCTTTGTACTTCAGTATGAACCTTATAGATTTGAATAAGGGTTTTCATGTATGTAGTAATGGGTGTTTTGATGTATTTGTGGATTGTTTTGAGTAATGTATATGTAATTTTTTTTCTCGTGTTATAATGATACCCTAGCCAATTGATAAATGAGACTAAGAAGTGTTTGTCCATGCTCATGTGAGTCAATATATGATCTTTAAATCACACTATTTCAATAGTATCAATTTGTTTAAGAAACATAGATTGAGTGATAAAAAGATTATTACCCCATGCCTCGGGTTCATCTATATATCTTTGATAAAGGGATATGGTCATGGTAACATTGATCACTTATAGGTTGAAGTTGTTCTCTAATGTATTCCTATTACTTGAGTAGCAATGGTGTGTTACTAGATACTTCTCTTTGCTTGTGAGGTCTTTGACATCACTTCCAACATAGTACAAAACCTATAGGGTCGCGAGGGTAGGATGCTTAAGGGGAATAAAGTTTTCAATCAGACACATAATTAAAATGTTTTGAATTATGTAAATTCTAATTTCCAACCCAATTGATTGACTTGGAAATCCTATTAGCCGACAAGATATGTCATATCAGTTGATCAACTGAATGTTATACGATTGACTAATCAACCTTTTGGAAAGTGACTAGTCGGTCAACTGGAAGTCTCACTCAGTCAACTGGACACCAATTAAAAAAGGGAGCAAAAAGAAAATATGTTCAATTTAGGAGTCAAATTGTCCTATTGGAAATGAACTAGGTATTTCTCGATCATGCCAGTTAGTCAATTGGTTATACAAATTGGTTGAATGTGTGATCATTTGGTCGACTGGGTGTCCCGAAGTTGATTGACTGGAAGCATGTCTGAGTTTTCCTAGTTTGATTATATTTTTTGTTGTGTTTTAGGAATGGGATTGGATTTTTTTAAATGTAAGCCCATGACTCTCACATTTAAATGGATGGATGCCCAAAGGGATACATAGACCATTAAGACACTAGTTTTCTAATAATTCTTCTTCTTGGAGAGACAAAAATTCATCTCAAGCACAAAGTCCTCAATAGAAGGATAGAGGGCAATGCTAGGATGTTTATTACTCTAGTTTTCCTTCCTATTGGTGACCAAGGTGGTCCACCAAGAGCTCTTGGATCTATGTGGAAGATGTAGTAGACAAGGAGTTCACTTGTGTGGTGTCTTGGAGGATAACTTCACAAGACAAGGTGTTGTTCTAAAGGTGATGACCAAGATGTTGCATGATGACAATGACTTTGAATTTGGATCTAGATCCAGAAGTGCGAGTTCTAAACTAACATAAGATGTATCTAGTTCTTGAAAAATTAGTGTGTGACAAGGTATATTTTATGTTGGATCTGTTGGCTAAGGGTTTTTATTGGGAAACTTTTGTATTTCCATTGCACCTCCTTCCAAAAAAACCTACAATAAGAGAATTAGAAATCAATTGATTTGACCATTTTAAGTTATCCTCTATTGTTCCTAAACATATTTCTTGATTATATAGTTATATGACACTATAGATATTGTTGATTGGCTTATTCTTAAGTCTTAGAATACCAATTAGGGCTTCAACCCCTAATTATCTTGGTCTTCCCTGCTCCCCATAGAACTTTTGTGGTTGTGACTCAGATTATGCTAACACTAATAGTCCCATACCCTTTTCTTAGGGGTCAAAATTTCCCTTATGTAGGAGTTATACTTTTGTGATTATTTTTATAATCATACCTTAATAGGAAATCACTTCAACCACTATAGAGTGGCGATTACCATAGAAACTCATATGTTGGCTGAATCCTAGTTTAAACCTTAACCCTCTTCTTAGGTGATATCCAACTCTGCTCGGAACTATCTTCACCATGATTTGAGCATGTCTAGATGAAAAACTTTGAACCTCATCTTAATTTTTATGTTTATGATGTTCCTTGCTAAGTGATAACTTGCATTAGTTATTTAGGCCAGCCGTATTTTCAACCTAGAGTTGATTAAGTATAGTTTGTTTATGTAGACCTCAGGCTTCGAATATGTATGCTCTTTTCTCGCATTATAGATTCCTCACTAACTAGGGTAGTTGAGGAATGTTTAGATCATCCAGTAAGGTCTTTCACGATTACATATCTCCCTCATCTCCATGAATCTAAGTTTTATTCCTCGAGAATCCCCTAAGGCATAAGGAGACTTGCTTTCCTTGATGGACTAAGTGATGATAGTGGATGCTCGTATGATCCCTAATGTATATAGGGACAAAGATATCAGAAAGGATCCAGATCAAGAAAACCCTAACTTTCTCCTATGATGATTGGGTGACCAATTTAGTCCCAAATTATGCATAATGGGGTTTTGTGTTCCCTTTTGTAAAATTATGTGTTTAATATGAATTGGTAGTTAGTGGATGATGTAACTTATAAAAATGTGGTAGAATCTAATATCTTGTAATAGGAAATCATCACCCTCTCTCCTATGTTATAATATACACATGCTTTTAGTATTCCCTTTTAGATGCTTAGAGTTTTAGTCTCTATTGGTGGAACAAGGTAATGGTGAAATTATTTGTAAAAATGAGTTATAATGAAAAAAAATTGACTTGGTAACCGTCTTGATTTTGGTGTCAATTATTAGACTTATATTGCAAACTTTTCTTTTCAATGTTGCTTTCCTCTATTAAACTATATGTACACAAGAAAAGTTTCTTGATTTTATTGATGGTTTCCCAAACCAAGTCATTTCTTGAGGAAGTGAGTAGTTGTAGAGAAATCCCTTTCAATACAAATATATATCTAACTTGAACAAGAAACTCCAGACCGTTTAAATAGAACCCTTAAACCGATCTTAAGGATGGAGCCATGGATATGAAGGAGTCCTACATGTCTATATCACCTAGTTTACTCACCCCTTTCAACCTCTTTAGGTGGTTATTTAGGTTATAAATTAATCAATGTATAGGGTGGAGTCTTGTATGCTTTACTCATTACAAGTTTAACTTAACTTTGGGACTGACTAAAGTTAATAGTGGATGCAAGAAGTAACTCTTGGGTAATCTCCACTAATAATATCAAACAAGTGTATCTAAATCATGACAAGGTAATGAGTAAACCATCATGTTTTTACCACCATGAATGTTAGTTGGATAATTAATTTAAGTTTTAAAATTGATCTTCCCTTATCTAAAATATTGAACATTAGTAAAGTAAATTAGTAAGTTAGATTTTAAAAATAGATGGTCAATTGCTAGATTTTAAATTGAGACGACATACCCAACTTAGTTTAGAAGTAATGGTATAGATAACCTCAACTCAGGCCTGCGATGAAATATACAATATCACTTATGGAGCCTATTTATGTAATATAATAACTTATGCCTATGTGGTGTAAAATGACTTTACTGAACCCTAATGACCACGTATATGAATTTCTAAGACTTATGCAAATATTATGGAAGGTAATGATGATAGTAAAGAGTTGATAATGAAACTACTATCACAATAAAGGTTATCATGATAAATACAAAATCATTAAGAGAACCCTACGACTTGATTTAACCCTTCTAGAGCAATGTCTAGAATGTGATGCTGGAGAGACATGATGGTTGGAGTGACATAGTTTCATCTTAGGAATAGAATAAAATATTAGAGGGAGTGGTGTACAATTATTCAGAACTACATTTAACCCATCAAATGACCTAACAACTTAATGTTTGGTTTAAGAGGGGTAACAACCACTTTCCAAAAAAAAAGAGGGGTAAAAATGTAGAATTTGATATGGATGAACTAATTTCAAGGACAAAATCCTCTTTAAGGTATGAAGTTTTGTAACATACTAACACCTACATATATTTACTAACACTTTATTCGCATATATTTTCCTACATTTTTTGAAAGTTCCCCATTAAACTGGATTACAAGGTGAGGGATGCCTTAATACTAATCTAGATCCCATATAGTATATAGTACATGCCACGATACAAATATTAATTATTATTTGCATATAATACATGGATGTGAACATAAAAGTTTAATTAGTAAGTATATGTTACCCCAATGCATAGGGGTGGGAAAAGGTTACTGAGGACGTAAGGTGCAACATTGGAAAAAACATATATGTATCACAGTGGAGGAGGAGGATGAAGTAGTAGCTGAGGTGACCGAGGTTGTTTGGACCTCGACATACCCTCAGAGGGAGATACTAATGCACCTTCCCAAGGCACATGCTCCACTAGAGTAGAAGCAAATAACCATGGTTTTCTTGTATCAAAGGATAATGTCTACTCTGTGCATGATGATGTCAAGCTGTAAAGACCTATTGTAAAGGGTGAGAAAATATCGTAGAAAGACGTGTCTATCAGAAACAGGAGGGAAAATCATACTACTAAGAACATTATACCAATTGATCTCATTAAACCAACTGACATAATAGTCTATTGCAAAGGCTCTATTGCAGGTATCGATGTGAGGGAGGAGGTATTCCAGCCTTTTTTTGAATCCTAGAAATTTTTTTCGATGGTCAAGGCAGTTGGTATCAACATTAGTTCCCAAGCCCTCTATAGGCTTTCAATCCCATGGGGACTACGGATCAATCATGTATCATTGACATGGACATGGTGTAAAGTGTGGTGCAACTCTGCACCAACAAATAATATGTCAATGTGATGGTGGGAGGTCCATGGACCATGTTTGGTAATTATCTCTTATTTCAATCATGGAAAGAATAAGTTCTATCCATATGATCTTGTACTGAGGATATTAGTTGTATGGATCGTGATTGCAGGCTTTCATGTGCACTTGTACTAGACTCTGTTGACATCTAGTGTTGGCAATCTTGTCAGAAGAACCACTAAAATAGATACTACCATGTCTATGTGGCAGCATGGGAAGTTTTCTTGATTCATTATTGAAGTCGAAAAGATGAAACTATTATTTCCGTAAGTATCATCAATGGATAAATGTTCAAAATAGAATATGAGAATCTCCCTATTATATGTATGTGTTGTGGTGGATTGGTCCATGAAGAAGAACATTGTATCACATGCCCAGAAAGACGATAGGAAATACCACCGACAACATTGTAGACAAGATGACATAGAACGCCTCTGTTACCAATGTTGGAGAGAACCCTACTGGCATTGCCTTCTCCATGGCAATGAATGCTAAGAAACTAGAGCAGAGGCCCTAGAGACAAAAGAAGGACGATAAAATTACTAGAGAATATAACAAGAACTGGTACAAAGTAGATTATTTCATTGGATAGGATTGTGATCAAGGCAACAATAATAATCCAAATGATGAAGTAAATGGAATTGTGAGCAAAAAGAAGGCAACACAAGAAGAACCCTGACATGTAGATATAGGGGGTGATGTTCATGTTTTTTCTTACAAGTGTCTTGCTTCCTTTTTCTGATAAGAACAGGCGGCGAGCCTATTTGTATGCTTTTTCTTCTAGCCTACACGACTTGTTAGTATTCTTTTTCTTTTTTCTTTTATGCCAAGCGCATTCTAGTGGTGATATTTGAATATACATTGACCAAGATAGGCATGCTTTATGTTACACCATGTTTGGCTTCTTATTTGAATGACATCTCAGCGCTCATTCTTATTCATCGTATTATTTTTGCCATTTATCAAATACACATATTTAGGCATAGATAGCATGAACCACAATAGTTGTTCAAGTTTTGCTTGTACCCATACTTAGAAACAATTGGTTCTGACTTCGTATTTTATCAATTAGTTCCACCAAGTTGATGTCCAAATCAAAATTGGTCTGGTTTTTTGACAATTATAGAACTTTTGATAATGTATATATAATATTTTGAGCTTATTACTACGTTACTAAAGATTAAAAAATTATATAAAAATATTTTATGAGCAAGAAAAAAAACTAATAGTGGCCCTTTTGTAGTCACATATTAGGTTATTCAAGTGTATCACATGTACTTAGCATATGTTTTCTGTTAGCTGATATCAAAAAGATTGAATTTGTTGAAATACAACCATGCTATTTTTTATCATGGTAATTTATATTGTAACAATTTGAGAATGATGCATCCTTCTCACTTCTCTCTCCTTACTCTTTTCACTATTTTAGTTTTCTTTTTAATAATTTTCTTTCGTCTCTTGTCAAATATTTTCTTTCACCACTTGATCTACCTCCCACAATCAAATTAAATACAAAACAGTTCCCGGAATCCAACGTTCAATAATTGTGTTCCTCACCTTTGCATTTTAAGATTTTTATTGCTATCACGTTATTTCCTTCTATTAATGCTGCCAATTATGATTAATTGTAATCCCAAGAAAGCCATAAGTCTGGTCCATGCACCCCCATTTATCTTGTTGTCACCCTTATTTCTCTTTCTCCCAAATGTTCTCTCCATCATTCACTCTCAATGCAAGTGTCGTAGGGGATCCACTCCCATTCTTGACTACTTGCCACAAACTGTGGAGGTAAAGTCGTAGAGGGTGGGTGTCTATAGTTGCTTATTGAGTGGATTATGTGTACAATTGAGGCGGTCTTCTTCTATGTTGGTGCTACATGCAAGTTCGTTTAATGTTGCAAAAAACCAACTACGTTTCCGACAAATGCAGAATGAATTTGTTGAATTCTTTAGGTTAATTTTTCTCAAGATATGATTTTCTACTGTAGTCAACTTATCCTATTTCAAGTTGTCGAATACAAAAACCTAAAGGTTGGAGTAAGCACTATGTCTAAACATATATCTCTAATATATTCACGTGGTGTTTCTTAGCAAAAGTGTGCTCCGAACACAACAGTAATTTCCACCATACAGTTCATACACATTAATGTGTGCAACCTCAAAATTCAGTGATGTGTTTATTCATACGGCAACCCGATTGGTGCGATAAATTTGTTTCTGTTTGGTTGTTTTTCTTTGCAAGGGTGCGCCTTTCCGATTCCAACAAAAACAATGGTTAGACATTTTTAGCCGAATAGTGCCTACGTAATAGTCTTGTTCAGTAATATTACACAGCGTTTTGTTACGTATTAACATCCATTGGAAGAGTTGTTTATACGGCAGACTGATTTTTGCAAGAAAAAAAAGTACTTGTTTCTTCTTTTCATGGCTACAAGTCCCGTAAAAAGGGAAAAATTGATATAAATCCTTTTCTTTTAAACAGACCTTGCTAGGGAAACACATGAGGTTTACTAAATGATAGCGTTTCCCCCAAAGTTATTGAGAGACAAAAGCCGACGAAGTAAATAAAGAAAAAAATAAAAACAGGTGTTTGCAAACTCTCAGCTGTAACATTTTCACCAAATTTGATGGCTAATATTTCCCTCTTGAACAGTTTTTAACCGAATTGATGGTGTTCTCTATTATTTGTTCATAGTTAACTTCGATTTCGGTAGCTTACCATTTATATTATTTATGTTAAAAATAGTGAACTCATTATTTATTAATGAAAAAGTGTCATGAGGTGCCTTTGGAATTATGATCAATCAATCCAGCTCATTTTCTCCAACTATCAAACCTTATTAATACACTTTTTAAATGGACAACATACTTTATTTCCAAAAGAAACATCATATATGAGGTGCCTTTTGCATTATGATCAATCAATCCAGCTCATTTTCTCCAACTAACAAACCTTATTAATACACTTTTTAAATGGACAACATACTTTATTTCCAAAAGAAACATCATATAGTAAGATAACATAGCGCCAGAATGAGCCTTAATTATCATATATAGATTTTGGACAAAAGGCCTAAAAGCAATAGCAAAACTTGCTCACTTGTAAAGCAGACAAGTTATAATTGACAAAGCATACACGGCTTCCACTACCACAACATTTTTTCAAAATCAACGCAGCTCTGGTCGCACAAAGTCCGCATCTTCGGGCACTGATATATCAACACTTGGTCTAAGCTGTGCGCAGACTTCAATGGCACCATGAACTGGATCTGAAAAGAAATTGCTCAGAAGATCCTGGTTCAGAGAGGTGCCATTATCTACTGCAACAAATGCTTGCTGAGTGAGAATGTAGTCAAAGCGAGGAGCCCATTTTCTGGATCCCAGCCTCGCAGTTGTAGAACAGTTGTCCACCATGAAAGAAACTCCACGAGCATGCATGAATGGGTTGAGAGAATCCACTGCCTCGATAACACTTTCATTAATGATTTCAGAGTAAGAGTGCCCCTTCTTCCTCAACACCTCAATCTATAATGAAAATAAAATTAAGATTAAATGAATCAGAATGATGAACAAACAGCTATATTGTTCCTGTAATTTAATAGGGAAGAGCTCAGATCATGCAGTAATGGATTTGGTATATCCTCAAAGACATCTCAGATTAACGAGATAATGTGCAATCATCATAGCAACTTCCTCTTTAGTACGTCAGAAAACTAAAAAAATAATAAGAGCGAAGAAAAATGAAGTAGACTGAGGAGTGGGGGCTATTTTTAACAGAAAAAGGTGGCAAATCATACCAGCCAAAGCTTTGGACTTCAGCAACACAAAAACAACTGACAGTGAAGGAAATAACTCAGATATTGAGTGAATGGATAGATGTGTCCTCAAAGACAACTCGGATTAACGAGATATAATGAATCATCACTGTAGTTTCCTTCAACTGTGAAAACAAATGCAAGAAATGAAAATTACTACAGAAAGAGGTGGCAAATCATACCAGCCAAAACTTCGGACTTCAGCAACACAAAAACAACTGACAGTGAAGGAAATAACTCAGATATTAGGTGAATGGATAGATGTGTCCTCAAAGACAACTCAGATTAACGAGACAAAATGAATCATCACTGTAGTTCCTTCAACTGTGAAAACAAATGCAAGAAATGAAAATTACTACAGAAAAGTATTTTTTTTGCCACGAGTGGGTTTAGTGCCTTCACCATATACTTCTTCACTGATATGGTTACCAAAATAATTGAAAGGAAATACTCAAATCAAATGCAAGAAATGAAGATTATTACCAAAAAGTGTTATTTCGGTCGTGTGGTTGTGGGGAACATCATATCAACCGTAGTTTTCTTCACTAAAATGGTAACCAAGAAAACTGAAGAAAAATACTCAGATTAATGAATGGATTTAAGATTTCCGCACTGACATCTCAGATTAACGAGATAGAATACAGTTATCACTGTATTTTCCTTCAAAGGACATCGACAGCATCGAGAGAGAACTGGGGGGAAAGAGAGCAAGGTTTATGAATCCATCAAAGGACGTTGACAACATCGAGAGAGAAAACTGGGTAAAGAGAAAGGTTTATGAATAATGATTGTAATTTCTGGAGTGCATGGTTTAAAAGCAGCATCAGATCAAACAAAAAGTCTATCCGTGATACTATTTTTCATTATGAGAACAACAAACTTAATTCTGGAAAAAAAACTCAAGGAAAATACTCAGATTTGTTATTGAATGGATTCAGGATTTCCACAATGACATCTCAGATTAACGAGATAGAACAAAATCATCATTGTATTTTCCTTCATTGGACACACTTAAAAATAAAAAAATGGGGGTAAAGAGAAGCTTATGCAGAATGACTACTAGGACCATCCAGCAGAATCATCAATGCTAATTTCTTTCAAGATCATACTTGTAAATAAGTACCTGAGCCATCATTAGAGCAACATATACCCCAGCAGTGAATGGATGTAACGGGCCCAGATCACCTGCAGGCCTAACCGAGCGTACCCTCTCACCAACTTTCCACATGTGCGTTTGGTCTATGTTGCCCATTGGAAAAGCTGGAAGACCTTCCTTTTCCTGTAACAATCAAACGCTTTTCTTCAGTGATTCTTTCCTTATATATTGAACTTCTACGGAACCCAACCAATCTGGCAACCATGATTTTTTTTTCAAATTCCATACTGCATTACTAATTGGAACTTACATAAAAGCGCCGACCAGCGAGAACTACACTTTTGATCTCGTTACCACAGGCGACATCCTCATAACATTCATACAAGATATCCATGGAAGGATAGAATGAAGCACTGTATGCAGCTTCAAATTCCTTTTTACCCTCGTCAGACAAGGAGTTGTACACAGACAGCATTCCCTGGGTGCAAATACATGCTATTTTATAAGGATGTGTTTTTATTAAAGAGTCAACAAAGATATTACGCATGACCTCATGTATGTTACCTGGGTTGAAATGGTTCTTGATATGATACCAGTTATACATTCAACCGTATTTTTATATGCAAGGTCCTCACTCATTCCACTAGCAGTGTATCTTCTAAACAATGCCTCGACAATGCCATGTACAGCTCCAAGTAATATGCCTGCAGACTCACAATTATATAACTAAAATATATTTAAAAAATACTAATTACATATGGTACAGGGATAGAGAAGACAGCAGACCTCGTTCTCCAAAAATGTCACTCTTGTACTCCTGCTCCAAAGTAGTTGCAAAGGTGAATGGAGACCCTAGAGCAACGGACCATCCAAGAGCAACATCTGTAGCTCTACCATCAACATCCTGGTGAAATAAAAAGCAAATACATGTAAGGTGACAAGCTGAGAATAACATCTGAACTATAGAATGAATTGGCCGGAAGAAAATATGTATATCCGTCCAAAGGAATATGGACATCTAAAATAAGTTCTGGAAAGTCTAAATTTAACATATACCTGATGGACAGCAAAACTAGCATTAATTCCTGCACCATTTATCTCCTTCCCCTGGACATAAAGCCTCCTAACAGAGGGCCCCATACCCTTGGGGCACACAGCTACAACACTAATGTTCTTTGGGAAATCAAGACCAAAAGATTGCAAATGTCCAAGAAGAAAACCGTGTGATAGGCCAAGAATACTGTTAGGCTTCATAAGAGAGAATATCTTCTCGTAATTGTCAGCCTACAAAAAAACATACAACAAATATTATATAAATTCCAAAAGTAAACAAATTACATTAAGCAATCTATTTTACAGACCTGAAATTCCAGTTATACATTTCATAGGGCTACCTCAACCGTAATAAGGAAATAATAACACATACGATCCGTCACAAATTTTCCAAATCTCAAATTATCGGCACGTAAAATCATTGGATTCTTAGTGCAATGAATGCTGTCCAAATTTGGCAAAAGACCCGTACTATTCCGGAATTCCATGAATTATTGACGAATTTTACAAATTACTCAAGTTTCACAAATTGTTTCTGAATTTCACTAATTCCACATCTATCAAATTAGAGAAGGTTATATGAATTGGCGTTTGGGCATAGAGAATCAGTAAGCAAATCATATGTGTGCATAAATTTAATCGTATATCAATGTGTTTATCATGTGCACATATGTATGTATACATACACATATTGTAGTGTCCAGATTTTAACCGATTTTTCCTGAATATTTGACCGAACTTTTACCGGATCATTGGCAAATATTATCCAAAATTTCTGCATAATTCCTGAATTTGAATGAATATTGAATCCCAAATTTGTGACTATGCATACAATAATATAGATAGGAAAGTGAAATTAACTCGTTGACAGAATAAACATAATTTACATTTATATTTAACAATACTGATCAGTATACAAGCATCTGGCTGCATTCTGTTTCCTTTTTTCCTGTTTGGATATTTTAGGCTTTAAGAAGTCTACGTTGATCAAGAAAAACATGACATTTACTTGGTAACTAAAGAATCAAGATTCCATTTTTTTATTGATAGTGAGGCTAGAAGAGCATTATTTGGGAGATAGTGCGTTGAGCAATGATCAAACCTGTGCTGCATCTGAAATCAACAACAACAATAAATCACTGCCAGAGACAGTTTCCCAGATATCTCCAAGGGTACCAGTTTCTTCAGAAAATCCAGCTGCCCGGGCTTCAGCAAATGAGCGAGATCCCTTTCTAAGTCCAATCTGTCCAATTGGTAGATAGAAAGTCATAAAATCACATTATGCAAAAAAGATAGCTTGATACAGGCCTATAATGGGTAGATAGAGGCAAAATTAAAAATCTGATATTATTAGTACAAAACATCTAAATCAACACACGAAATTGACAAATAATAGGAGAGAGCAAAGCTAGTAGGCTAAAATTTACACTGTTCAAAGGCTCAAGGTACCAAAAAAAAGTATACACTACTAGCAAAGAACGTCTGCTGGATTTTATCTAGTTCCTTCAAATTTTCCAACATTCAAAACCTGGAGTCTCAGGTATCTTATGTTTTTGTTGCTCGTATTCTTACATGAGAGGGCAGCGGCAACAAAAAAAAGTATACACTACTAGCAAAGAATGTCTGCTGGATTTGATCTAGTTCCTTCAAATTCTCCAACATTCAAAACCTGGAGTCTCGGGTATCTTATGTTTTTGTTGCTCTAATTCTTACATGAGAGGGCAGCCGCAACAAAACTCTGCTAGTTAATAGTGGGGCATATCCATAAATACCTGGGTATATGAGAAACTGTACCTTTACTACAATATCCGACTTTGCCTCTGCAAGAGAATCTCTTAAGTTTTGTGCTTGAGCAGGCCCCTGTACATAAAGTTGATGGTTAGGATCCATGCTTATTGTCTTTAATTACAAGGAATGCCGAGATTGTGCCATAATGGTATAGAGAAACCAATACAGAAACACGTATCAAAATATGAATTTGGTCATTCATCTAAAACAAATTGCAAAACTTTAGAAATCACAAGACAAAAAGCGTCTGGCTTCTTACACGTATACACGGTTCAGCTCACTTCTCATCACCGCCGCTATATACATTGTGCAAAAGGACAAAGACGGGAATAAAAAGTAATAGACAAGTATCATAAGGTCGGGAAATACGTTAGTGTGGAATAAATTCATGAATAGGTTATACCTGAGAACCCCACCCGATAACACCGATCTGCTTGATTCCCTTGAACGCCTCTGGCAACAAGGGAAATAGATCCCTCCCGCCTCTGACGATATACTGAACCAGGGGGAGAAAATAAATGACACATAGACAAAAGCGGGAAACAAAATTTTACTGACGTTCTGTTAGGGTGTAAGGTAGTGATGTTACAAAACCTCGTCATGTCCAGCGAGGTTGACCTTTTCCTTCTTGAATACAGACGTATCAAAGTCAAGCGATGTAAGAGGCGTTGAGACGGCGGGTGTGGAGACCATTTGAGCACCGGCGGCTCCAAGACCAGCTCGCTTCGTGCCAGAGCGAGCAGTGAGCGTCTTTAGGGAAGTCGTAAAGGAAGAGGCGGGGGAAAGGGACCCGAGGCGGAATCCCAGGGCATGTCTGGAGGAGCTGCTGATTTTGCGAGATGAGGCGGCGACAGGTGAGGGTGAGAGAGCCGGAGTGGTAGCCGCCGCCGCCATTTCGGATGGGTGGAGTGTGCGGTAGTGAGGCGATAGGAGGGGGAGGACAAGCACTACAAGGGTTTGGAATGGGGGTTATCTACTTGGCCGCGACACCTATTGGAGGAGGAAGCCCTTGGCACCTGGTTGACAGCAGTTCACAATTATGCCCTTCCTATGCTACTGAATCTACGGATGAGCTTCGCGGTCGGCATTGTAATTTCATTGAAGTTGTAGTACTTCGGCATTATTACGCTTTGAACACGGACAAAAACTTGGGTTTAGGGTTAGCAGTCATCTACTCGTTTTTTTAGGAATTGACGTGCTGAGTGACGTCAGAAGTGATTACCATCTTAATTCTAATGATGTTCTTCGTGGCTTCTCAGCCCAAGTTTATAAAATGTACTAGGCAGAAATCCGTGCATATCCTTTAGTAAACCAAAATGAGTAATTTATAGATTAAAGTTTCATAAAAGAAATGCAATAAATATGTACAAGGGATCAGTGATTGCAATAAATAGTGTACACAGAGGGATCCGTTTATAATTTTGAAAAATAATGGAAAATTGCATCTAAATTCCTTTATGGATTTTCTTATATAATATAGATGAGTCTCGTTAAATAATACATAATTTTAAAAATTAAAGACAAAAGTGTATTGTACACACACATGGTCCCCTATGTAATTTCAAAAAATAGAGAAAATTACTACTAATTCCGCGGACTTTCTTATATAGTATAGATGAGTCTGCATACACAATATAAATTGAAGACAAAAAAATAGTGTATACACATATGAACCCTTCGTAATTTCAAAAAATAATAAAGAAAATTACGTCTAACCCATCGGCGGGCATACTTATATATAGTATAGTATAGATATTGGGCATACTTATATAGTATAGTATAGATATTGACTCACTGAATTTATTATAAGTAAACCAAATGCACGTGAAATACAAATATGTGAGTTTGATTTATATTCAGAAATATACAGTACGAAGTAAACCGATACATTTAGCATATCGTTGAGGTTTCCAGTCGTGAAACCTATTTCTTGGTTATGGACGGTCTCAATTAACCACTCTCATAATATATTTTAGATTATCCATATTTCGCGTACAACTTTCACTTTGTGTTATGATTATCACCCTCAATAAACATTGCTTGATTTCCGTTAGCTATGACCAAATGAGGATGAATCGATCTCACATAGGTAATGCTTAAATTTGGCCATAATTTCGTGTTATACCAACATTTCACGGTTTCCACATATCACAAGATTGGAGCATAAACTATGGACTAAGCAACGCTAAGAACCACTAGTAGCTTTTTCCATTATGCAAATTCTTTAGTTATCATACCCAACCGCATGAGTTAACTTAGTCTAAAAAATGTACTCAGTTTCTTCATTCACTAGTAAATTGTTGGCATCTGGTATTACTTTTGTTAACATCGATTTTCACATAAAATTGACATTACATGCCTTATCGTCAGTTGGTAAACAACATATGTCACTTGGTGAAGTCTTACCGATAAGAAAACATACATGTCCTGTTAATATTATAACCTCGCTTTTTTTTGTTAGATCTATAAGAGCCCGTGACGTTCAATTTTTCAAAGAGAAATTTGATATATACGTTTCGCGTCGATGGTACAGAAACCGACGACGCAACCCTTCTGAAATAAATTGTCTCCAAAATCCCATGTTGTTTGTTCTCTATAAAACTAACGTTGTAGGACACGTGCATCACGAAAATGTTTGCCTTCAAAAAGCATGTGGTATCGCTTCCTTCTTACATGACCGATGATATTGGGTTCTCGCCACGTACCCGAAGGAAATATTTTCTCCTAGATTGGGTTATGTCGTTGGATCTTTTCTTAGAAATCGACGACATGTATCTTAGTGAGGTTAGCATTTGTTTGTAGGGATAAGGACATATGTCTTCAAATTTTAGGTGTCTAACCAATAATGGAGTTTAACCACTGTTGTCGATTGGACTCACGAAACCAATAACTATGTCCTTAGTAAGGTTGGCATTTTTATTTGGGATGACGACATCTGTCATTGATTTCTAAGTGACCAACCGACTATTGAGTTTACACGCTGTCGTCAGTTTTACTAGCCAAATCGACAACTAAGTCTTTAGTGTGTTAGGCGTTTATTTTAGGCATAAGGACATTTGTCATTGGTTACTAAAAGTCCAACTAATGATAAAGTCTAACCTATGTTGTCTATTTATATGAAGAACCCGACGACTGAGGTCTTAGTCGTCAATGTTTTAGATCAACTAATGACTAAGGTCTTAGTCGTTGATTTTTTAGATCAACTGACGACTAAGGTCTTACTCGTTGACCTTTTGGATCAACATACTATTAAGTTCTACATAACAACACTTGCCAAAATTTCTTTTCCTCATTCTCTATTTCATCATGTGATCAGGTCTTTTTCCCATATCTCTGGCTATCGTGTTATACTGCTCAGTTGTTGTCGATGCTCTCTGACACTGTTACTACTACCTTGTCTCCGCCGCCTCTGTTGTCTCAGCCTCTTCTTCATCCTATGCTACTATTGTCATCACCGTCATCGTCACCACTCGTGTGATTGTTGCCACTATTATTGTTGTTTGAGTCGTCGTCACTGTCGTTTTTGTTGTTGCTGCTTGAGCCACCGTTGTTGTTGTGTTGGTCGAGCTACTGACGTTATTGTTGCTTGTTGTTGATGCTACTTGAGTTGCTTTCTTCTGCCCCCTCCTCTCTATTTTGAGGTTAAGGTGTGTTGTTTTCTTTCTTTTTAAATTTGTTTAGTTATAACTATTGATTTTATATGTTAAGAATAAAGTTTTGTTATTTATTACGTGCTTAACTATATCCATGTATAGAAATGCATGCATAGTTGTTTATTATATGCTTCTTAATTCACCAAATTATAATTGTCAATTTAATTAGAATTGAAAATTATGCCTAGGAAATGCATGTATAGTTGTCTGTTTGGTTTTTAATATTCTTCATATAGGCTTCTAATATTATATTTGGTATCATTATGAATATTTGAGACGATAATTATGCCTAGCGTTGTATATGAGACCAATCCCCAACATTATGATAATATATTCTGATAAATGACCAATATGTTGGATCAATGGGCTATAGAAGGGGGGGTCTAATAGAGGTAAAACACTTAAACCAAATTCATTAGACCTTCAAATTAATTCAAGAGATAAGGTTGCACTTATGGAATTTGAGTGCAACTAAGTATACACAACAAGCATGAGAGAGAATGAACAAGTACAAGAACACAAGCTATGTATAGTGGTTCCAGACTCCAAACTAGGAGATGTACATCCACTACCTATAAGGATCAATCTCTATGATTTACAACCATTGTACAATTCTTATATTACATTATAAGTGATACAATATGACCACCATGTTCCAATGTCAAGGGTATCTAGCTTTCCTTGTAAGGATCAAAGGAGCCAATAACCTTAGAAGGACTTACCCATCCTAAAGCAAGAGTCTTCTACCTTCACAAAGATTTACCCACTTTTGCAATGAGCTAGCCACTTTCACCCAAGGACTTCTACTCTTGCAGTAAGTCTTTGGCCTTGAAGGAATTGCCCACTCTTCTCTTGGATCTTCAGCCTTCAACTTTTCCTTCACCAAGGCAAAGCTTTCACCATCTTTTCTTAAGAGAAAGGAAATTGGAAAAGGGAAGTTGAGAACTTCACAAGGAGTACAACGAAGGAGCTCTCTCACAAGAAACATATCTCACTCGAATTAATGTAGGCTTGTAGTAAGCTTGAGAGAGAAAGGGGCTCTTAATGGACTATACCACTCTACTATAGCTAGGAGCATAAGAAGTAAGCTTGGAATGAAGTCTAAGGCCCTCTATTTATAATTGGGGGTGTCTATTAGCCAATATATGCACTTAGGATCGAATTCTATCCATTTGGGGCATTGTGACAGCTATATTTTCAAGTTTTTCAACACTCCAATAGTTAGAAATAGTTTTTCTACACTTTCCATACATTATTGTTCTAACATACCGGATCTTGGACCCTACCCTAGAAGTTTGATCTTTTGAACTTAGCCAAACAAGATGAGGATGGATCTAGAAGATGTTTAGTATAACCCTAATGTAATCTAATGCATACACATTAGGCTTATGCCAATAATGGAACCTAAAATGTATCACCTAATGTATATAATGGAGTACATGATAATTTGTGCCTAATAATCACATATGACTCATTTGGATGGTAATAATAAGTTAAAGAGCTTAATTGGATGAACAGTTTTGAATAATGGCCCACTAATGGGCCATATGACATATCTCATTAAAAAAAATCTCAAAGGTGGAATCTAAGTTAAAAATAGTGTTCCTTGGGTCCCAATTACCTTGGGATTCAAGTTTCACATTATTCACATAGTAATAATTAATTTAATTCTTTTTGGAAAGAGAAGATCTATGTTTCCCCCCAAAATATCAAATAAAATAATAAATGACTCTAAATGAGGAAAATAATTTTAGATTCATAATCTGCATAATAAATGTAGCCTTTGGGTGAATTTTCATCCGAATTGGAAGATGTTTGTCTAATAGGAGAAAGAAAGTGTGCTGAATGTTCAAAATAATAAATAAATATACAAACCTCTCCAACATGTAAAATTGATGACAAATTTGCATCCAACATATTAAATATGACTGGTAGGTGAAGTTTCATACAATTTGGAAAATCTTAAAGTCATTAATGCATGAGGAAAGAGAAAATAGGATTTGGTTTATTTAATATAATAAAAGTTCTCAAAAGGCAAATCTAATAGAATATTTAGATTCCTCATACCAAAAATAGGTTGGGTGTCAAATTTCATTAAATTTGGGATATATTTGCACCCTCAAAAGAAGAGAGAGAAAAGGGAAATTAATTTAATAAAACTTTAGTTTTAATCAGATTATCTCCCTTGTCACGCAGTTTCTGATTTTGTGACTTTTTTTGGCCGTCCGATCCCAGATCTGATGGTGCATAAGTCATCTCCTACCTTGAGTAGGAGACCGACTCATAATGTACAGTGAAAATCCCAATTTTTTACTGGTAACTTTCTCATTTCTCGATGGATTCCCGAGATCTTTGGTGTTGTAGATTCGGGATAGGATTCCGTACAGGATGATACCAATTTTGTTAGGGTTCTATCATCTCTGCACCTCGGTCAACGAGGGGAGTTCTCTGCTTCCCCTATTTCTTGGTCTACCATCGACTTCGGCCTCTTCAACCCTTCTTGTGTATATATAGGTCTCCCCCCACCTTCAAGGTAGCACGAGTATCTATCCCCATCACTTCTTTACACCCTTTTGGATCCGCAACCATGTCTCCCTACCGCCGCTAGCCTGTGCGAGGTCAGGGAGTTCCCCGACAAGAATTTCACCATGGATCCGCATGGAAGAGGCTTCTTACCTCCCATGGATACCTTTGGAAGCTTTTGTTTCAATTTATTGGATCACAAGACAGGTAGTCCCATTTTCCCTCTTTTTTCTCATCGGCTTCACGATTGGCAATTGACTCAGGATCTTCGCGGGTCGAGTACCTTTTGCTTTGTTTTGTCAGTGGTTGACTTCGCCTTGAGGTTTCAAACTTTTCCCCAAGCCTTGTTCTTTGTTTCTAGCTGCCGATTCAATCACTATTTGTTCATGGCTACCATGGCGGGTCTAATGTTCTGGTCGTCCGGCCACCCCTTGACCCAAAATTGGGTTCCCTGGGACCAATAGGAGATGGAAAGAACGATGGGAGCCTTTACAACTGGTGTTGAGGGTTGTTTGCTTGGTTTTGTTCTTCACTTTGGGAAGCTGTCGAAGCTTTTTGCTTCTCGCATTGTTCAACAAAAGGAAGAAGATGTGCATGTGTGGTTGTACATATCTAACCCTATTTTGGGTTTTGGTTCTTTTTGGCGTTGAGGGGCATTTTTGTCTTTTTCCTCTTCTCCACTTTGTTTTATGATGCTGAGAGCCTCTGTGCTTAGTTATTTGGAGGGCCCACACTAGGTGACAGATCCCGATTGGACAAACGAAGCAAAACTTTACCTTTCACCAGAATTTCTCTGTTGACAGGGATTTTGGTATTTTTCTAATTGGACGATTTATCAAAATTCATCAGTAATTATTCCTAGCTTAGAAAAATAAATAAAATATGTTTTAAAATAAGAAAAATAAGGGCTTTCTTCTGGTACTAGTTTTGTCACCTAAATCCAATGTTGAAAGTATGTGATTTTAATGGATTAATCTAAACAATTAATAACTTGTGAAATTCATAACTAAATATATATAAGCCAGAAAAATATAAAAATATATGTTTTGAACTTAGAAAAATATAACCTAAAACATGGTGTGGTTTTGATAACCTAATTCACTAACATTAAAAAGGCAATTTTAGGGTTTTGAATAATTAATGTTAAACTAACCCTAATTCTACATACATGCCTAATAGGTGCTTTGGAGACCTAGGATTGGACCTAGGACTGAACTTGGACATATGTAGATCTCTTATGAGGTATGATTGCATCCCACATTATTTCTATATTGAGCAATAAATCTATTTCCTCTCTTATGTATGTTTGCATCCCCTATTATTCTTGATGAGCAAATTTACCTTTTTTTGTCTTTCTCTTGGTCCTATGGACAATAGCCTATACACAAGGTCTTTTCTTTTGAAAATTATGGTTCATGTGAATTACATTATTTGTTATTGATCTTGTGATCATGGATATTCTCTTGGGCTCTTTTCCATATGCTTTGTGCATGTTGGACTTATTTGATGATATGTGCCCATTTTGAGGTGGATGTCTATATGTTTATGTTGTCCATAAGTATGATGGCAACTTTTGTTTAATATGACTATACATTCTACTTGCCTCTAAATTAAACATGCTATGTGATTCAGTATCACTAGAGTAGTGTAATTACATTGGTTTTGATTATGGGTAGATGTGTAAATTCTTGCTCAAGCAGTATGCTCTTTTGGGATGGAGGTGGCCCCATACCCGGATTTCAAATTTGTGAGGTTTGGCCCATTTTATATATTGGGAGTTTGGCAGTGCATCATTCTCTATTAGGTTTCAAGTTTGTGAGACTTGGTCGACCTTGTATTTATATTGTTCTAGGGCTATGCTTATCTCACATGCATGTAGGTTATTGATGATGATTGTGGGGTGTGTGCCCTACTTTCTTGATATGTGCTTAAATTCCCGCCATGGTAGTGGATGTATATATGGCGCAATCTTTTTATTTTGTTTTATGGCAAGTATCTTTATTTGTTGTGATTCTTTTCTCTTGATACCCTCTTGTGTGGTACTTTTCTTTTCTATGGGAAGCTTCTATTTATTTGTTGTCCTTTGTTTCATAACATTGCTCAATTTACTTTTTTGTATGCACATACCAGCCTTTGTTGTTGTCTTCTATTTTTCTCTTCTTGCTGGGGTATGCTTCCAACCCTAGGTGAAGGACATGGAGGACATGACATAAAGATGTGGACCTCGCTTAAGGAGTTAAAGCTTGGGGACAAAGTTGTTCTGGTTTAGATTTCCTTTTGCTTAGATCCTTATGTTGTACCTCTTATGTAAACCCTTAGTTGGAGATTTTGAATTTTTTTTGTAACCTTATGTGAAATTGAATATAGTCAATGTTTTCACTCGCTGCTATAATATTGGTTGTTTTGAATACCATTAATAAGATTTGAAAATTTTACACCCACTCCATCATACCTTTTGGGTGTGTTTGGACTGGAAGTTCTATTCTTCAAATTTTTAGTAGGGAGTGGTTCCCCTCTGGGATCCCACTTCTTACAACATGGTATTAGAGCCCATGGTAGTCAGAATCTTACTATTTTAGTTTTGTCTTCCTAGTTAGAAACCTTTCCTTACGTAGTTACCCTCTAGATGAGATGTTCACCCTAGAATTGATCTATGCTAATAATTTGATGAGGTTTTTGGTGATCTTACTCTATCAAATAAGTTATTTTATGGTTTGAATCTCTTGATGCTATGAGGTTTGACTTGAGGATGTAATTAGGTTATGAGGTTGTAGCAGGATGAAGGTGTGTTGTTATGGAAAATTGTGACTTGGTTTCTGCAATTGATTTTGGATCCATCATTTGTTTTATGTCGAATAGATTTCTTCGCCAACAATTATTTTCAATTATACTATTATATACAAGATTTTATGGACTTCATCGAAGTTTTCCTAAACCAAGTCACAATAAAGTGATATGAGAAGTCTTGGTAGTGAAACCATAAACCTAGTTCTAACCCTAGTTTTGACTTTGAAGATGTGACTATGGATATGTGGATTGATATAAAGGTGTAGTTGACCTACCCTATGACTTTTTGGATCTTAGGGTTGTTAGGTTAGAGACACGAGGACCTAAAGCTCAAACCTGCATGGTATGACTTTTTAGTTGGATACATGACCAACATAAATCTAAAAAACAACCACAACTAAAACATATGTGGGTAACCCTAAATGATGTTTAGTTTGACTTGTTAGGTTAAACCTTTTAATGGGAGGAGAGTAGTTGGTTGTTGATGATTGGATCAATAGATTTTGAGGACGAAATCCTTTTAAGGGGTGGAGTGTTGTAACATACCAGATCTTGGACCCTACCCTAGAAGTTTGATCTTTTGGACTTAGCCAAACAAGTTGAGGATAGATCTAGAAGATGTTTAGTATAACCCTAATGTAACCTAATGCATACACGTTAGGCTTATGCCAATAATGGAACCTAAAATGTGCCACCTAAAGTATATAATGGAATACATGATAATTTGTGCTTAATAATCACATATCACTCATTTGGATGGTAATAAGAAGTTAAAGAACTTAATTGGATGAATAGTTTTGGATTAATGGGCCATATGACATATCTCAATAAAAGAAATATCAAAGGTGGAATCTAAGTTAAAAACAGTGTTCCTTGGGTCCTAATTCCCTTGGGAGTCAAGCTTCACATTATTCACATAGTAATAATTTATTTATTTATTTTTGGACAGAGAAGATCTATGTTTTTCCCAAAATATCAAATAAAGTAATAAATGACTCCAAAAGAAGACAATAATCTTGGATTAGTAATCTACATAATAAATACACCCTTTGGGTGAATTTTCATCCAAATTGGAAAATGTTTGTTTAAAAGATGAATTTAGGAGAGAGAAAGTGTGTTGAACGTTCAAAATATTAAATAAATGCACAAACCTCTCCAACATGTAAAATTGATGGCAAATTCATATCCAACACATTAAATATGACTTCTGGGTGAAGTTTCATAAAAATTGGAGAATCTTAAAGTCATTAATGTATGAGGAAAGAGAAAATAGGATTTGGTTTATTTAATACAATAAAAGTTCTCAAAAGGCAAATCAATTAGCACATTCAGATTCCTCATATCAAAAATAGGTTGGTTGTCAAATTTCATTAAATTTGGGATTTGTTTGCACCCTCAAAAGAAGAGAGAAAAAAAAGAAAAATTAATTTAATAAAACTTTAGTTTTAACCAGATTATCTCTCTTGTCACGCAATTTCTGATTTTATGACTTTTCTTGGTCGTCTGATCCCAGATCTGACGGTGCGGAAGTCATCTCCTACCTTTTAGTAGGAGACCGACTCATAATGTATAGTGAAAACCCCATTTTTTTGTTGGTAACTTGCTCGTTTCTCGATGAATTCCTGAGATATTTGGTGTTGTAGATTCATAATAGGATTTCGTACAGGATGATCTCAATTTTATTAGGTTTCTATCATCTCTGCACCCTGGTCAATGAGGGGAGTTCTCCACTTCCCCTGTTTCTTGGTCTACCATCGACTTTGGCCTCTTCAACCCTTCTCGTGTATATATATGTCTCCCCCACCTTTGAGGCAGCACGAGTATCCATCCCCATCACTTCTTTACACCCTTTTGGATCCGCAGCCATGTCTCCCTACCGTTGTTGGCCTGTGCGAGGTCATGGAGTTCCTCGGTGAGAATTTCACCATGGAGCCACCTGAAAGAGGCTCCTCGCCTCCCATGTATACCTTTGGAAGCTTTTGTTTCAGTTTATTGGATCATAATACAGGTAATCTGATTTTCCCTCTTTTTGCTCGTTGGCTTCACGATTGGCAATTGACTCGGGATCTTCGCGGGTCGAGTACCTTTTGCTTTGTTTTGTCAGTGGTTGACTTCACCTTGAGGCTTCAAACTTTTCTCCAAGCCTTGTTCTTTGTTTCTAGCTACCAGTTTAGTCATTGTTTGTTCCTGGCTGCCATGGCGGGTTCAACGTCTTGGTTGTCCGGCTGCCCCTTGACCCAAAGTTGGGTTCCCTGGGACGGACATGTGATGGAGATAACGATGGGAGACTTTACAGCTGGTGCCGAGGGTTGTTTGCTTGGTTTTGTTCTTCACTGTGGGAAGCTGTCGAAGCTTTGTGCTCCTCGTGTTGTTCAACAAAAGGAAGAAGATGTGCAGTTGTGGTAGTACATATCTAACCCTATTTCAGGTTTTGGTTCTTTTCGGCGTTGAGCGACATTTTTGTCTTTTTCCTCTTTTCCACTTTATTTTACGATGCTGAGGGCTCGAGCCTCTGTGCTTAGTTGTTTGGAGGGCCCACACCAGCTGGCAGAGCCCGATTGGACAAACTAAGCAAAACTTTACCTTTCACCAAAATTTCTCTACTGACCGGGATTTTAGTATTTTTCTGATTGGATGATTTATCAAAATTCATAAGTAATTATTCCTAGCTTAGAAAAATAAAATAAAATATGTTTTCAAATAAAAAAATAAGGGATTTCTTATAGTACTAGTTTTGTTGCCTAAATCCAATGTTGAAAGTATGTGATTTTAATGGATTAATCTAAACAATTAATAACTTGTGAAATTCATAACTAAATATATAAGCCAGAAAAATATAATAAAATATGTTTTGAACTCATAAAAATATAACCTAAAACATGGTGTGGTTTTGATAACCTGGTTCACTAATATTAAATAGGCAATTTTTAGGATTTTGAATAATTAATGTAAAAATAACCCTAATTCTACATATATGTGTAATATGTGCTTTGGAGACCCAGGATTGGACCTAGGACTGAACGTGGACATATGTAGATCTCTTATGAGGTATGATTGCATCCCACATTATTTCTATATTGAGTGATAAATCTATTTCCTCTCTTATGTATGTTTGCATCCCCTATTATTCTTGATGAGCAATTTACTTATTTTTGTCTTTCTTTTGGTCCTATGGACAATAGCCTATGCACAATGCCTTTTCTTTTGAAAATTATGGTCCATGTGAACTACCTTATTTGTTATTGATCTTGTGATCATGGATATTCTCTTGGACTCTTTTTCATATGCTTTGTGCATGTTGGACTTATTTGATGATATGTGCCCTCTTTGAGGTGGATGTTTATATGTTTATGTTGTCCATTAGTATGATGGAAACTTTTTTTTAATCTGACTATACATTCTACTTGCCTCTACCTTAAATATGCTATGTGATTTAGTATCACTAGAGTAGTGTAATTGCATTGGTTTTATTTATGGGTAGATGTGTAAATTCCTGCTCGAGCAGTATGCTCTTTTGTGATGGAGGTGGCCCCATACCCATGTTTCAAATTTGTGAGGTTTGGCCCATTTTATATATTGGGAGATTGGCAGTACGTCATTCTCTATAAGGTTTCAAGTTTGCAAGACTTGGCCGACCTTATATTTATATTGTACCAGGGCTATGCTTATCTCACATGCATGTAGGTTATTGATGATGATTGTGAGGTGTATGCCCTACTTTCTAGATATGTGCTTAATTTCCCACCATGGTAGTGGATGTATATATGGCACAATCTCTTTATGTTGTTTTATGGCAAGTATCTTATTTATTGTGATTCTTTTCTCTTGATACCCGCTTATGTGGTACTTTTCTTTTCTATGGTAAGGTTCTATTTATTTGTTGTCCTTTGTTTCATAGCATTGCTCAATTTACTTTTTAGTATGCACATACCGACCTTTGTTGATGTGTAACATACCAAATCTTGAACCCTACCCTAGAAGTTTGGTCCTTTGTTCGTAGCCAAACAAGGTTAAGGTTTTAGACCTAAAAGTTTTTTAGTATAAACTAATGGACTAATGCATGAATAAATCACCTTAATGTAACATGCTATTCTTACATTAGTCTTATGCTAATAATGGAACATAAAATGTGCCACCTAAAGTAAATAATGAAATACATGATAAATCATGCTTAATAATCACATATGACTCATTGGATTGTAATAAGAAGTTAAAGAACTTAATTGGTTAAATAGTTTTGGATAATAGGCCACTAATGGGCCATATGACATATCTCATTAAAAGAAATCCCAAAAGTGAAATCTAAGTTAAAAATCATGTTCCTTGGGTCCCAATTGCCTTGGGAGTCAAATTTTACATAATAATAATTAATTTAATTCATTTAGGAAAGAAAAAATCAAAGTTTTCCCCAAGATATCAAATAAATAATAAATGACTCCAAAAGAGGAAAGTTGTCACGACCTCCTTTTCAATAATAATAATACAACCATAGCGGAAGCATTTGAACATAACGGAGATCATGACAAATTGTGGACTGATATCATTGACCAAGCAAAATCCATAGAATAAAAGAAATATCCACCAGAGTGCCTTATTACAAGCCATAAACAAAAGACTCTAAGTCCAACATAAAAGAGTTCAAAGGATGAAACTCCAACATAACATAACTAAAAGGAAAGACAACTATCTAGAATGGCACCCCACCAAGTAGGATTCACGAACTATCTTTGAGCTTGATCTGGCATCCCTGAAGTCTACTTCTTCTCCTCCTCGTCTGCGGACATCTCGTCCCCAGCCCATGCAAGGCAACGTAAAACTATGTGAGTGGCACTGAGCAGTTATACAAGAAAATAGCTTACAATTGAAATGACATGGAGAAATAACTTGGAATATAATTACGTAACATAATTAACATGATTGCATGAGAACATGATTAACTTAACATGATTTCATAATAAGATTGAATGTTACTTGAGTTGATATAGTTGCTATCCTGATTTGCACCCACAGAGCTCATAAGGCCATTTAAGGCTCACATAAGGCCAACCAAGGCTCACATAATGCTCCCACAGAGCTCATAAGGCCAATTAAGGCTCACATAAGGCCAATTAAGGCTCACATAACATGATTATATCAACATAACATGAATTATTATACTTGAACATAGTTATCATGATTTCTTGATCAATTAACATGACAATGATTTGTAGTATTCCAAAAGAAAGCATATTCATCAAACCAGTAGAAAACATAAATTCATAGTATTTGTATGGTTTTCATAAGCATAAATTGAATAATAACATAGTTACACTTTATTGAGTAATCATAACCATTAAACAAATAATGTAAACCCATAACCCTAGAATTATACTCAATGTGCATGATCCACTCACCTGATCTTGAGGAGGTATACTAACGGTAGATGCAGTCCAGATCAATCCTAATATCCTGTGAATAACATAATTATGAATTAATTACATTTTCTTAACATAGGTGTATGATTATCTAATTAAATTTGGAAATTAGATCGGGAGTCTAGGTCTGAAACTAGGACCATGCGATAGATCTCGAAAAACTGATCAAAAACCATATATGGATCGTCCCCATCTGAGCTCCAGATTATTTTCTATGATTTTATAAAGATCAGAGATATTCTGACCAATCAGAGGCTGAGATAAATCCATGTAACACAACTTTGCACAGAAAGACTGAATTGCCCATACCTGTGGGACATTCATGTGAGTCGATAGAAGGGTATATCAGAGAGATCAACACCTGGTATGATCACCCCCATCGTTACTGTAACTGAGAACTCGAATCAGTGAGGAATTTGGGACCTAAAACCTTCGATTCAGTGAAAGCAAGAACTAGAAAGTAGTGTCCCTGTGGGATTCCGGTCTCAATGACCTATTAAAGAGGCCAGATGGTGGTCAGGGGCTCAAGAACAGGCTCCCGCCATGGCCGACCAACAGGAGTAGAACTAAAATCACGAGAAGAGAAGAACGATAGTGAGACGACACCTTTGTTGAGTTGGTGAGGGCCAACCAAAGTCAATGGAATGACCAGAGTATAAAATGAGATATTTGTACCTTGATACTACACTGAGGTCATCGGAAATAGAGCAAGAAGCTCGAACTTGAACAACGGAAAAACAGTTTCGATTCGAGTGATATAACCATCGTGTCATCTTCATAAAATCCTACTGAATCTAAGGCATGGTTTTCACTGGCCTAAAAATGGCCAAGAGGCCTGGCCGGAGGCTAGCTTTGCTGGCAAGGAGCATGGTTTGTGGGTCGAGCATACTGGCGAGTCACAATGCTTACTTTGATATAGATGAAAGGGAGAAGGGTAAGGATGCTTACTGGAGGTTTGATTGAACTGAGAAGGCCGAAGCTCCGTTCTCGAGCTCGCCTGCTGCGAGGAAGAAGATCCACTCTAGGACGGATCCTCACGTGGCTTCGACCTAAATTGGTTATGGAGGAATGTCCCTGAGTGACCGATGCAGCTTTATGGATCGCTCGGAGCTGGTCCGATGCAGTAAGGAAGAGTGAGCGCAGCCGCCGTGCGACTGGAGAAAGGGGTATGTTGGGTGTTTTTGCTACGAGCGCGTATAGGGGTTGATCTAGGGCTCACTAGGATCGCGGAGATCTCCCGGTGTTGTTGGCATCATGATAATATGAAACCGTGGAGGAGAGAGAGATATATATTGCGGGCCAAGGATCGGGGTATCGTTCCCCCTCTCGTGCGGGTACTGTGGGAGGTAGGGGATGAAGGCCCTGACCTCGGATCCCCATCCAACGGCTCACAAAGAGCCCAGTTCACTTAAGCTGTGCGTGACACACAGTTTTCCTGAATCTTGGAAAAATGAAGGATAATCACAGGGATTATCAAGTTCATTAATCAATGAAATGTCATTATCTCCTATTTCCTTCCTAATACCATTTAGAGCCTTTAAGATTATCCAAAAGTAACCAAATTTGGTGAACAAGCTAATACGACCATGAGGAATCTAACTATCCAATTAGATTTTGGATATGAGTTAGGGAAACATGTGTTTTACATTATTAGTTACTTAGGGTAATTAACACATTAATAATCATTGCAAGGGAATTTTATTACCAAAATCTGAGGGAAGCTCTATAATTATAATATCTACTCATATACCAACATGTGGGACACGTTATACATGTATACAGATCCAAACTATCATTAAATCCCAACTAGTCACCATTGCATAATTAGGGTTAAGTTTTCATGCATTATACATGACATTAATATGACTAATTATTGATGTAAATGATTCAATTCAAGGTCCACTTGGCACATTTAGCTCATTTTGAAATACGAATTAAGCATGGTTAGTACTTAAGTCATCATATGAAAAAAATGGATTCTTTCAATTTAGGGTTTCGCCTTTATTAAATACCAAGGATTTTTGGGACTAAATTTTGAGGGTTGTTACAAAAATAACCTTGGATTTGTAATCTACATATTAAAATATGCCTTTGGGCACTCAATTTGGAGAAAGTTTGATTAAAAGGTGAAATCTGGAGAGAGAACGTGTGTAGAACTTTCAAAATATTATATAATGGTACAAACAACTCCAACATGTGAAATTGATGGCAAATTCTATCCAACACATTAAATATGACTTGTGAGTGAAGTTTCATCAAATTTGGATAACCCTAATGTCATAAATGCATGACGAGAGAGAAACTTATTTGGCCTATATACAAAATTTCATATAATTAAGGTAACATTTGCACCCTCAATTTAAGTTAGGAGCAAAAGACATAATTAATGAAATGTCACTTTGCTTTGATTTCCGATTTCCTAAAGTGACCGGGATTTTGATTTGTCACGCCTGGTTTATTTGCGGACTCTTTTCTGGCTGTTAGATGTTGATCGTATGGTATATGCACTCTCTTCCTAGCCTCTTTTCCCCTATTGCATCCCTGTAGCAGCGTGGCTTTCCTGATCCTTCCTTCTCTGATTTCTCTCTCATCTCTCTATCTCCTTCTTCAATTCTTTCTTACACTCCTTCCTTTCTCTTTCCTACACCCGTCGATCCCAGTTACTCGGATATTTATATCCCAATGGTCCCAAAGTCGCTGGTAGGGGTGAGCAAATAATGGTCCAGACCGCAAAACCGGACCGGACTGCTCAATTTGGTCCGATCCGGTCCATTTTGAGTTCGGTCCGGTCCGCGGTCCGGGAATTTCAATAAATTCGGTCTTCAGTCCGGTCTGGTCTGGTCCGGTCCAAAACCGGTCCGGACCGCATATTGACTTTTGTATAAAATTCATATATATTTGAAGGTGTATTCTATAATACCTACAAATAAAGTACATATATAAGCACTA
Organism: Alisma plantago-aquatica; assembly: GCA_963693085.1. Taxonomy (NCBI): domain Eukaryota; kingdom Viridiplantae; phylum Streptophyta; class Magnoliopsida; order Alismatales; family Alismataceae; genus Alisma; species Alisma plantago-aquatica. Next base: position 1,267,862,670 of record OY856410.1, read on the forward strand.
CTAGTATAAATGTTTGATACTAAAGTTATATAATTGTTAGAAGTGACTAAGATGATCAACTTTGTACAATTAAATAAGTTGTAAAACATGTAAAAAAGGTTGATTACGGTCCAAACGGTCCGGTCCGGTCCTAGCACAAAACGGTCTGGTCCCGGTCCGGTCCTATCTTGAAATGGTCCGGTCTGCTGTCCATATATTATTGAAATTTGGTCCGCGGTCCGGTCTGGTTCGGTTTAGTCCGGTCCGGTTTTAGACCGATGCTCAGCCCTAGCCGCTGGCATCGCAGTGATGCCCTGTACACACCCTATTTCTCCCATGTTTCCCACCTTCTCTCCCTCTCCTCATCTCTCCAGGTCTTTGGACCTCTGGGAAAGGACTCCCTAACCTCTGCAGTTCATTTTGCCTACAATGTCTTGGCCTGGGCAGCCACCGGGATTGGTTCCCCTTCCTCCGCTATCAATGTCGGGAACTGGACTTGGGGTCGGGGGCTTCCTACACCACTAGGAACCCGTTGATGGTTTGGTATTTTTTTCTATGTTAGTGTGAAGGTGACTTGCAGTTCAATTGCTTTGTTTATTGGGAATTCCGAGCTTTCCCCTTTTGTGCCCCTTATGTGTTCTCGACGGTAGGCATGGCTTGAGGCCATAATTGCCTTAAACCTATTGATCCCTAGGTTCATTGAGTTTGGTTTTATATGGGGAATCCAGTGAGATAGCTTCCCGTTGAGGTGATGCCCTAGATCACAAGTTTGCTACTCAGATTTAAGTTTTGTTTGTTGGCATTCTGCTGTATCAAAGGTAGAAAGTGAATTGTGTTCAAAAGTCTATTGTGCCCTCTGTTTTGGTCCTTGCTTCTTTGTTTTTCAGTAGGGGTGTTATGGTCTTTTCGTATTTGGCTTTCTCCTATGACATGTGTGCCTGATTTAAGTTGACTCGGCTCAGTTGGCATATTCCCATTGGTCCAACTCAGCTTGCTTTGACGCCTATAAGGATTTCTCTGCTTACATGGATTTTCCTAAATTTCTGATTGGATGGTTTTTGTAAAATTCATAAAAAATAATTTATAGGTCAGAAAAATATAATAAAAGATGTTTTGAAACCAAAAAATTATAATCTATATAATGATACTAGTTTCATAAACAAATTCCAAACTAATGTATATGTGATATTTAATGGATCTACTTTAATGGATATTAACTTGTAAAATTCATATCTAAATATCTATAAGTTAGAAAAATATAATAAAATATGTTTTAGACTCCTTACAACATAAACTAAAATGTGGCACCATTTTCATGACCTAATCCATCCTTAATAAAAAGGTGGTTTTTGGGGTTTGATTAATGAATATGAAGTTGACTCAAAATCTACATATGTGCTTTATAGGTGCTTTGGAAACCTAGAGTTGAACCTGGTCTGACTTGGACTTATACAGACTTTGAAGTTGAGGTATGTTGTAACCCCTATTCCTCTATGTTGAGCAATTCACCTATCTTATCATTCTTTTGACTTTAGCCTGCACATTTGTCTGTTCTCTTAATATCATGGTTCATGTGAACTATCTTGCTTGTTATGGACTTGGATATTCTCTTGATATCTATCTTGTGCCTTGGTGCATGTTGGTCTTCTATAATGATATGTGCCCACTTTGAAGTGGATGTTTATATGTTTGTGTTGTCCATTATGTGATGGCAACATTGTATAATTCTGATTATACTTTTTACTTACCTCTACATTTCATGTGCTATGTGATTCAGTAGCACTAGAGTAGTGTAAATTACATTGGTTTTTGGGGCATTATATTCCTATTATTTATTGAGGAGAGTGGCAGTATCCCATTCTCTATACCCAAGTTTGGAAAGATTCCATTCTCAATTTTATATATTTGGGAGATTGGCTGTATTCCTTTCTCTATCAGGTTTCAAGTTTATGAGACTTGGCCGACTTTGCATTTATATTGTTCTAGGGCTATGCTTATCTCACATGCATGTAGGTTATGATGATGATTGTGGGGAGTGTGCCCTACTTTCTTTACGTGTCAGTATTGCACAATCTTTATTGATTTGATTATGGCAAGTATCTTCTTTTATTATGTGATGATGATTCCTATCTTTTATGACCTTGTGGGTAGTCCTTATCTCTTGCATGGGAAGCCTTTTATTTTGATGTCCCTTATTATTTATAAATTGCTCAATTTACTTTTTAGTATGCACATACTAGCCTTTGCTGATTTCCTCTTCTTACTGGGGTATGCTTCCAACCCTAGGTGAAGGATATGGAGGATATGGATTAAAGATATGGATGTAGATGGAGAAGTTAAAGCTTGGAGACAATCTTGATGTGGTTTAGATATCCCTCTACTTGGACCCTTATGATGTACTTTGTATGTAAGTTTAAGATGTTCTTGTGAACCCTTTTGTGAAATTGAATATAGTCATGTTTTTATTCTGCTACTACACTTTGGTTGTTTTGTATAACATTAATAAAGATTTGAAAATTTTACACCCACTGCAAGCATACCTTTAAAGTGTGTTTGGACTGGAGGTTCTATTGTTCAAATTTTTAGTAGAGAAGTGGTTTCACTTCTTTGCATGATGTCTTCTATTTTTCTCTTCTTGCTAGGGTATGCTTCCAACCCTAGGTGAAGGACATGGAGGACATGACATAAAGATGTGGACCTAGCTTAAGGAGTTAAAGCTTGGAGACAAAGTTATTCTGGCTTAGATTTCCTTCTACTTAGATCCTTATGTTGTACCTCTTATGTAAACCCTTGGTGGGAGATTTTGATTTTTTTTGTAACCTTATGTGAAATTGAATATAGTCAATGTTTTCATTCCGTTGCTATACTATTAGCTGTTTTGAATACCATTAATAAGATTTGAAAAATTTACACCCACTTCATCATACCTTATGGGTGTGTTTGGACTGGAGGTTCTATTCTTCACATTTTTAGTAGGGAGTGGTTCCCCTCTGGGATCCCACTTCTTACAACATGGTATCAGAGCCCATAGTAGTCGAAATCCGACTATTTCAATTTTGTCTCCCTAGTTAGAAACCTTGCCTTACATAGTTACCATCTAGATGGGATGTTCACCCTAGAATTGATCTATGCTAATAATGTGATGAGGTTTTAGGTGATCTTACTCTATCAAATAAGATTGTTTATGGTTTGAATCTCTTGATACTATGAAGTTTGACTCGAGGATGCAATTAGGTTATGAGGCTGCAGTAGGATGAAGATGTCTTGTTATGGAAAATTGTGACTTGGTTTCTGCAATTGATTTTGGAACCATCATTTGTTTTATGTTGAATAGATTTCTTTGCCAAAAATTATTTTCAATTATACTACTATATGTACAAGATTTTATGGATTTCACCGAAGTTTTCCTAAACCAAGTCACAATAAAGTGATATGAGAAGTCTTGGTAGTGAAACCATAAACCTAGTTTTGACTTTGAAGATGTGACTAGGGACATGTGGATTGATATAAAGGTGTAGTTGACCTACACTATGACTTTTTGGATCTTAGGGTTATTAGGTTAGAGACACGAGGACCTAAAGCTCAAACCTACATGGTATGACTTTTTAGTTGGATACATGACCAACATAAATCTCAATAACAACCACAACTAAAAGATAAGTGGGTAACCCTAAATGATGTTTAGTTTTACTTGTTAGGTTAAACCTTTAAGGGGTGGAGAGTAGTTGGTTGTTGATGATTTTATCAACAGATTTTGAGGATGAAATCCTTTTAAGGGGTGGAGTGTTGTAACATACCAGATCTTGGACCCTACCGTAGAAGTTTGATCTTTTAGACTTAGCCAAACAGGTTGAGGATAGATCTAGAAGAGGTTTAGTATAAACCTAATGTAACCTAATGCATACACATTGGGCTTATGCCAATAATGGAACCTAAAATGTGTCACCTAAAGTATATAATGGAATACATGATAATTTGTGCTTAATAATCACATATGACTCATTTGGATGGTAATATAAAGTTAAAGAACTTAATTGGATGAATAGTTTTGGATAATGTGTCACTAATGGTCCATATAACATATCTCATTAAAAGAAGTCTCAAAGGTGGAATCTACATTAAAAATAGTGTTCATTGGGTCCCAATTACCTTGGGAGTCAAGTTTCACATTATTCACATAGTAATAATTAATTTAATTCTTTTTGGAAAAAGAAGATCTATGTTTTCCCCCAAAATATCAAATAAAATAATAAATGACTCAAAAAGAGGAAAATAATCTTGGATTCGTAATCTACATAATAAATATAGCCTTTGGGTGAATTTTCATCCAAATTGGAAGATGTTTGTTTAAAAGATGAATTTGGGAGAGAGAAAGTGTGTTGATCCTTTAAAATATTAAATAAATGCACAAACCTCTCCAACATGTAAAATTGATGGAAAATTCGTATCCAACACATTAAATATGACTTGTGGGTGAAGTTTCATAAAACTTGGAGAATCTTAAAGTCATTAATACATGAGGAAAGAGAAAAATAAAATTTGGTTTATTTAATACTATAAAAGTTCTTAAAAGGCAAATCTAATAGTATATTCAAATTCCTCGTATCAAAAATAGGTTGGGTGTCAAATTTCATTAAATTTGGGATTTGTTTGCACCCTCAAAAGAAGAGAGAGAAAAAGGAAAATTAATTTAATAAAACTTTAGTTTTAATCGGATTATCTCCCTTGTCATGCAGTTTTTGATTTTGTGACATTTCTTGGCCATCTGATCCCAGTTCTGACGGTGCAAAAGTCATCTCTTACCTTGAGTAGGAGGCCGACTCATAATGTACAGTGAAAACCCTGATTTTTTGTTGGTAACTTTCTCGTTTCTCGACGGATTCCTGAGATCTTTGGTGATGTAGATTCAGTATAGGATTCCATACAGGATGATCCCAATTTTGTTAGGGTTCTATAATCTCTACACCCCGATCAACGAGGGGAGTTCTCCACTTCCCCTATTTCTTGGTCTACCACCGACTTAAGCCTCTTCAACCCTTCTCATGTATATATAGGTCTCCCCCCACCTTTGAGGCAACATGAGTATCTATCCCCATCACTTCTTTACACCCTTTTGGATATGCAACCATGTCTCCCTACCACCGTTGGCATGTGCGAGGTCATGGAGATCCCCGATGAGAATTTCACCATAGAGCCGCCTGGAAGAGGCTCCTCGCCTCCCATGGATACATTTGGAAGCTTTTGTTTCCATTTATTGGATCACAAGACATGTAGTTTGATTTTCCCACCTTTTGCTCGTCGGCTTCACGATTGGCAATTGTCTCAAGATCTTCGTAGGTTGAGTACCTTTTGTGATGTTTTGTTAGTGGTTGACTTCGCCTTGAGGTTTCAAACTTTTCCCCAAGCATTGTTCTTTGTTTCTAGTTGCCTATTTAGTCATTGTTTGTTCCTAGTTGCCATGGCAGGTCTGGTGTCTGGTTCATCTAGCCGCCCCTTAACTAAAAGTTGGGTTCCCTAGAACCGACAGGTGATGGAGAGAACGATGGGAGCCTTTGCAACTAGTGGCGAGGGTTGTTTGCTTGGTTTTGTTCTTCATCGTGAGAAGTTGTAGAAGCTTTGTACTTCTCACGTTGTTTGGCAGAAGAAAGAAGATGCGTAGGTGTGGTTGTACATATCTAACCCTATTTCAGGTTTTTGTTCTTTTCGGCATTGAGGGGCATTTTTGTCTTTTTCCTCTTTTCCACTTTGTTTTACAATGTTGAGAGCCTGAGCCTCTATGCATATTTGTTTGGAGGGCCCACACCAGGTGGCAGAGCTCGATTGGACAAACTAAGCAAAACTTTACATTTCACCAGAATTTCTTTACTGACCGGGATTTTGGTATTTTTCTGATTGGACGATTTATCAAAATTCATAAGTAATTATTCCTATCTTAGAAAAATAAAATAAAATATGCTTTGAAATCATAAAAATAAGGGCTTTCTAATGGTACTAGTTTTGTCACCTAAATCCAATGTTGAAAGTATGTGATTTTAATGGATTAATCTAACAATTAATAACTTGTGAAATTCATAACTATATATATATAAGCCTGAAAAATATAATAAAATATGTTTTGAACTCAAAAAAATATAACCTAAAACATGGTGTGATTTTGATAACCTATTTCACTAATATTAAAAAGGCAATTTTTAGAGTTTTGAATAATTAATGTAAAACTAACCCTAATTCTACATATATGCCTAATAAGTGCTTTGAAGACCTAGAATTGGACCTAGGACTGAACTTGGACATATGTAGATATCTTTTGAGGTATGATTGCATCCCACATTATTTCTATATTGAGCAATAAATCTATTTCCTCTCTTATGTATGTTTGCATCCCCTATTATTCTTGATGAGCAATTTACCTATTTTTGTCTTTCTCTTGGTTCTATGGACAAAAGCCTATACACAATGTCTTTTCTTTTGAAAATTTTGGTTCATGTGAACTACCTTATTTGTTATTGATCTTGTGATCATGGATATTCTCGTGGACTCTTTTTCATATGCTTTGTGCATGTTGGACTTATTTGATGCTATGTTCCCACTTTGAGGTGGATGTTTATATGTTTATGTTGTCCATTAGTATGATGGCAACTTTTGTTTAATCTGACTATACATTCTACTTGCCTCTACATTAAACATGCTATGTGATTCAATATTACTAGAGTAGTATAATTGCATTGGTTTTATTTATGGGTAGATGTGTAAATTCCTACTTGAGTAGTATGCACTTTTGGGATGGAGGTGGCCCCATACTCGAGTTTCACATTTGTGAGGTTTGACCCATTTTATAAATTGGGAGTTTGGGAGTACATCATTCTCTACCAGGTTTTAAGTTTGTGAGACTTGTCCGACCTTGTATTTATATTATTCTAGGGATATTCTCATCTCACATGCATGTAGGTTATTGATGATGGTTGTGGGGTGTGTGCCCTACTTTCTTGATATGTGCTTAATTTCCCACCATGGTAGTGGATGTATATATGACACAATCTTTTTATGTTGTCTAATGACAAGTATCTTCTTTATTATGATTATTTTCTCTTGATACCTGCTTGGGTGGTACTTTTATTTTAAATGGGAAGTTTCTATTTATTTGTTGTCCTTTGTTTCATAACGTTACTCAATTTACTTTTTAGTATGCACAAACCTGCCTTTGTTGATGTCTTCTATTTTTCTCTTCTTGTTGGGGTATGCTTCCAATCCTAGGTGAAGGACATGACATAAAGATGTGGACCTAGATTAATGAGTTAAATCTTGGAGACAAAGTTATTCTGGTTTAGATTTCCTTCTACTTAGGTCCTTATGTTGTACCCCTTATGTAAACCCTTGGTGGGAGATTTTGAAGTGTTTTTGTAACCTTATGTGAAATTCAATATAGTCAATGTTTTCATTCCGCTGTTATACTATTAGCTGTTTTGAATACCATTAATAAGATTTGAAAATTTCACACCCACTCCATCATACCTTTTGGGTGTATTTGGACTGGAGGTTCTATTCTTCAAATTTTTAGTAGGGAGTGGTTCCCCTCTGGGATCTCACTTCTTACAGCATGGTATGAGAGCCCATGGTAGTCAGAATCTGACTATTTTAGTTTTGTCTCCCTAGTTAGAAACCTTGCCTTACATAGATAACCTCTAGATGAGATGTTCACCCTAGAATTGATCTATGCTAATAATGTGATGAGGTTTTAGGTGATCTTACTCTATAAAATAAGATTGTTTATGTTTTAAAACTCTTGATTCTATGAGGTTTGACTTGAGGATGCAATTAGGTTATGAGGTTGTAGCAGGATGAAGATGTCTTGTTATGGAAAATTGTGACTTGGTTTCCACAATTGATTTTGGACCCATCATTTGTTTTATGTCGAATAGATTTCTTTGCCAAAAATTATTTTCAATTATACTATTATAAGTACAAGATTTTAGGGAGTCACAATAAAGTGATATGAGAAGTCTTGGTAGTGAAACCATAAACCTAGCTCTTACCCTAGTTTTGACTTTGAAGATGTGACTAGGGATATGCAGATTGATATAAAGGTGTAGTTGACCTACCTTGTGACTTTTTGGATCTTAGGGTTGTTAGGTTAGAGACACGAGGACCTAAAGCTCAACCCTGCATGGTATGAATTTTTTTTGGATACACGACCAACATAAATCTCAAAAACAACCGCAACTAAAAGATATGTGGGTAACCCTAAATGATGTTTAGTTTGACTTGTTAGGTTAAACCTTTAAGGGGTGGAGAGTAGTTAGTTGTTGATGATTGGATCAATAGATTTTGCAGACAAAATCTTTTAAGGGGTGGAGTGTTGTAACATATCGGATCTTGGACCCTACCCTAGAAGTTTGATCTTTTGGACTTAGCGAAACAAGTTGAGGATAGATCTAGAAGAGGTTTAGTATCACCCTAATGTAACATAATGCATACACATTAGGCTTATGTCAATAGTGGAACTTAAAATGTGTCACCTAAAGTATATAATGGAATACATGATAATTCATGCTTAATAATCACATCTGATTCATTTGGACGGTAATAAGAAGTTAAAGAACTTAATTGGATAAATAGTTTTGGATAATGGGCCACTAATGGGCCATATGGCATATCTCATTAAAAGAAATCTCTAAGGTGGAATCTAAGTTAAAAATAGCGTTCCTTGGGTCCCAATTACCTTGGGAGTCAAGTTTCACACTATTCACATAGTAATAATTAATTTAATTCTTTTTGGAAAGAGAAGATCTATATTTTCCCCAAAATATCAAATAAAATAATTAATGACTCCAAAAGAGTAAAATAATCTTGGATTCATAATCTACATAATAAATATAGCCTTTGGGTGAATTTTCATCCAAATTGGAAGATGTTTGTTTAAAAGATGAATTTAGGAGAGAGAAAGTGTGTTGAACGTTCAAAATATTAAATAAATGCACAAACCTCTCAAACATGTAAAATTGATGTCAAATTCATATTCAACACATTAAATATGACTTGTGGGTGAATTTTCATAAAATGTGGAGAATCTTAAAGTCATTAATGCATGAGGAAAGAGAAAATAGGATTTGGTTTATTTAATATAATAAAAGTTCTTAAAAGGCAAATTTAATAGCATATTCAAATTCCTCATATCAAAAATAGGTTGTGTGTCAAATTTCATTAAATTTGGGATTTGTTTGCACCCTCAAAAGAAGAGAGAGAAAAAGGAAAATTAATTTAATAAAACTTTAGTTTTAATCGGATTATCTCCCATGTTTTAAAAAAAATTGGATTATCTCCATTGTCACATAGTTTCTGATTTTGTGACTTTTCTTAGCCATCCGATCCCAAATCTGACGGTACAGAAGTCATCTCCTACCTTGAGTAGGAGACCGACTCATAATGTACAGTGAAAATCCCGATTTTTGTTGGTAACTTTCTCATTTCTCGATAGATTCCCGAGATCTTTGGTGTTGTAGATTTAGGAGGATTCCATACATGATGATCCCAATTTTGTTAGGGTCTTATCATTTTTGCACCCCAGTCGATGAGGGGAGTTCTTCACTTCCCTTGTTTCTTGGTCTACCATCGACTTTGGCCTCTTCAACTCTTCTCGTGTATATATAGGTCTCCCCCACCTTCAAGGCAGCACGAGTATCTATCACCATCACTTCTTTACACCCTTTTGGATCCACAGCCATGTCTCCCTACCGCCGCTGGCCTGTGCGAGGCCATGGTGTTTCCCGACGATAATTTCACCATGGAGCTGCTTGGAAGAGGCTCCTCGCCTCCCATGGACACCTTTGGAAGACTTTGTTTTAATTTATTGGATCACAAGATAGGTAGTTTGATTTTCCCTCTTTTTGCTAATATGCTTCATGATTTACAATTGAATCAGGATCTTCGCGGGTCGAGTACCTTTTGCTTTGTTTTATCAGTGGGTGACTTCACCTTGAGGTTTCAAACTTTTGACCCAAAGTTGGGTTCCCTAGGACTGACGGGTGATGGAGAGAACGATGCAGGTGATGGAGAGAACGATGGGAGCCTTTGCAGCTGGTGTCTAGGGTTGTTTGCTTGGTTTTGTTCTTCACTGTAGGAAGTTGTCGAAGCTTTGTGCTTCTCACATTGTTCAGTAGAAGGAAGAAGATGCACAAGTATGGTTGTACATATTTAACCCTATTTCGGGTTTTGGTTCTTTTTTGCATTGAGGGGCATTTTTGTGTTTTTCCTCTTTTCCACTTTGTTTACGATGCTGAGAGCCTGCGCCTCTGTGCTTAGTTGTTTAGAGGGCCCACACCAGATGGTAGAACCCGGTTGGACAAACTAAGTAAAACTTTACCTTTCACTAGAATTTCTCTACTGATCGGGATTTTGGTATTCGTTTGATTGGACGAATTATCAAAATTCATAAGTAATTATTCCTAGCTCAGAAAAATAAAATAAAATATGTTTTGAAATGAGAAAAAAAGGGTTTTCTTATGGTACTAGTTTTGTCATGAGTTCAACACTTTCTGCGATTTCCCCTTCTCCTTCCGTCGAAGTCCTAAATCTGATGTCGAAAGTATGTGATTTTAATGGATTAATCTAAATAATTAATAACTTATGAAATTCATAACTAAATATATATAATACAATAATAATAATAAAATATGTTTTGAACTCAGAAAAATATAACGTAAAACATGGCGAGGTTTTGATAACCAGATTCACTAATATTAAAAAGGCAATTTTTAGGATTTTGAATAATTAATGTAAAACTAACCCTAATTCTACATATATGCCTAATAGGTGCTTTGGAGACCTAGGATTGGACCTAGGATTGAACTTGGACATATCTAGATCTCTTATGAGGTATGATTGTATCCCACATTATTTCTATATTGAGCAATAAATCTATTTCCTCTCTTATGTATGTTTGCATCCCCTATTATTCTTGATGTGAAATTTACCTATTTTTGTCTTTCTCTTGGTCCTATGGACAATATCCTATACATAATGTCTTTTCTTTTTAAAATTATGGTTCATGTAAACTACCTTATTTGTTATTGATCTTGTGATCATGGATATTCTCTTGGACTCTTTTTCATATGATTTGTGGATGTTGGACTTATTTGATGATATGTGCCCACTTTGAGGTGGATGTTTATATGTTTATGTTGTCCATTTGTATGATGGAAACTTTTGTTTAATCTGACTTTACATTCTACTTGCCTCTACATTAAACATGCTATGTGATTTAGTAACACTAGATTAGTGTAATTGCATTGGTTTTGTTTATGGGCATATGTGTAAATTCTTGCTCGAGCAGTATGCTCTTTTGGGATGGAGGTGGCCCCATACCCGGGTTTCAAATTTGTGAGGTTTGGCCTATTTTATATATTGGAAGTTTGGCATGTCATTCTCTATTAGGTTTCAAGTTTGTGAGACTTGGCCGACCTTGTATTTATATTGTTCTAGGGCTATGCTTATCTCACATGCATGCAAGTAATTGATGATGATTGTGGGGTGTGTGTCCTACTTTCTTGATATGTGCTTAATTTCCAACCATGGTAGTGGATGTATATATGGCACAATCTTTTTATGTTATTTTATGGCAAGTATCTTCTTTATTGTGATTCTTTTCTCTTGATACCCGCTTGGGTGGTACTTTTCTTTTTTATGGGAATCTTCTATTTATTTTTTTTCCTTTGTTTCATAACATTGCTCAATTTACTTTTTAGTGTGCACATACCAGTCTTTGTTGATGTCTTCTATTTTTCTCTTCTTACTGGGGTATGCTTCCAACCCTAGGTGAAGGAGATGGAGGACATGACATAAAGATGTGGACCTAGCTTAAGGAGTTAAAGCTTGGAGACAAAGTTGTTCTGGTTTTGATTTCCTTCTACTTAGATCCGTATGTTGTACCTCTTATGTAAACCCTTGGTGGGATATTTTGAAGTTCTTTTGTAACCTTATGTGAAATTGAATATAGTCAAGGTTTTCATTCCACTATTATACTATTGGCTGTTTTGAATACCATTAATAAGATTTGAAAATTTTACACCCACTCCATCATACCTTTTGGGTGTGTTTGGACTGGAGGTTCTATTCTTCAAATTTTTAGTAGGGAGTGGTTCCACTATGGGATCCCATTTCTTACAATTGTCGATCAAGTTTCCATAAAGGTAATTTGATTGATTACTATAAGGACCCTGACCCACATTTTGGGATAACCCAATTGTTTTGCTTAAGAATGTTGCTTAGCACCATTCATTTGAGATATGATTAGGGCATGTTGTAAGCTTGAAGTTTCTTGTTTGATCTTGTTTGGTTGATGCTTGTATTTTGTGGTGAAGTTTTGGTGCAAATTGCAATTCACCCATAGTTGGGGTTGATATGCATGTTTGCCACCTCTTGAGTGTTCCTTCTCTCTCTTGGCACCATCTAGAGGAGAGAGAGATATGGACACCTTGTTTGGGTCTTAGTTGTGTGGTAACATCCATGGTGATGTTTTGGACACATGTTTGAGGTGTGCCTTACACCTAGATGTGTTGTCTCAGGCTAGAGAGCCCTAGAGAGGTTGCATATTGGTTTGTGAATGTGTAGGGTTGCACCCTATCAATTGGTGAGTGTGTAGGGTTGCACCCTATCGGTTTTTGAGTGTGTAGGATTGTACCCTATCAGTTTATGAGTGTGTAGGGTTGCACCCTATCGATTTGTAAGTGTGTAGGGTTGCACCCCATTGGTTTGTGGATGTGTGGAGATGTGGTATCGGGCATGACCTTGGTAAGAGACCAAGTGGGCGAGACCTTGCATAGACCTTATCACCATGTCATGCATGATGTTGTGCATGTGGCTCTTTCTCGTGGACAAGTGACACCTAAGCTCCTAAGGTGATGACACCTCTTCCATGATCTCTCTCTCATCCCTCTTTTATATATATTCCTTTCTCTCCATGCAAGAGGATCCTTTTGGCCATCTTTGCTTTCCCTCTTCCTTGGTGGACGACCTTGAGAAGTTTAGGGAGCTAGATGATCTATCTTGGAAGCTCGGTGGATGAGTTCCAAGTTGTGGTATCCCTTGAGCACGCTTCATCTTCTACCTTGGTAAGATATGTCTCCTAGCTCTCCTTTCTTCTTGTCCATGGATCTTAGATACCTTCTTTCCACCTTGAACCATCCTAACCTTAGTATCATCTTCTTCCTTGGAGGTGTGGTGGTGACCGAGTTTGGTGGATCATCTTCTACCTTAAGCTCGTGAGCTTGGAGCTTGACCTTGGAGCTTGAACCTTGGTGGTGATCCTTGAGGCAGGTTATATAATTCTTAACCTCCTTTGTTATTTTCACTCTTCATATGCTTATGATGTTCTTCATCTTGAAATCGTTCATCTCTTGTATACTAGTAGTTGTTAATGGCTTTAGAACTATTTTGATGGTGGAATCTCATTGATTTGCTCTTCATGTTTGCACCCTCTTGCTATGAGTAGTAGATGGACGGGTGGCCAATCTTTCTAAGGTTGAAGATGTTGGTATGTATGCCCTAAGAGCCAATCATATGATGATTGGATTTGGATACATTAAGATTGATTTGATGAATATCAAAGGCAAGCTTCCAATTTATTCTGGTTTCATCAGTTATGAGATAATGATGAGACAAAATGAATGTCTAGAGAATGATAGTACTCAATGACATATGTCTTCAGGTTGAGGACCTGAAGAATGAGATCATATGGATGCTAAGAGTTTGTACATTCTTATTTTGTCCCTAGTCGGATGTCATTGTGGAAGGTTGATAGACAACAATGACACAACAAGACTAGAGTGTGTGTTGGTTGATGACAAAGTCTCATTAGTCATGATATGTGATATCAAACCAAGCACATAGATACATGTTAGAGAACAGTGTATCCGACAGACCCACCATGAGACACATGGAACCATGACATGGTGGTCACAGTCAGCTCTCACAGTGATGGTGGTGATTGTGATTCTTCGACTTGAAATCACTGCACTCATCACATGTCATTGGGTACACTTTGACATCATCAAACATGTTCCTAAAATATGGATTGTTATAAAGGTGATGATTGGGTGATTTTCACAAATGGGGTTTTGATTGTGAGTGATAGATATGGGATTTGTCCCTCCTAAGGGAGTATGATGTCCATGGCCACTTGATAAGCGAGACTAAGAAAGGCATGTGCATGCACGTGGGAGTCAATATGTGATATTGATGGCACACATATCTCAGATAGTCTGCTTTGGATCAAGGAACATGAATGAACATTGAAAGGATGACAACTCCATGCCTTGAGTTCATTCAGGATATCAGAGACAAAGGAATCATACATTCACTAGAACACCAATCACATGTTGTAGGATTGAAAGTTGTTTTCCAACTTTCCTTTTCACTTGGGTAGCACTGATATGCAACTAGGCACCACTCTTTGCTTGTGATGTCATAAGTTGTTATGGACATTCACTACCAACGTGAGATGGGACCTATAGGGTCGCACACAAAGGATTAACCTGGAAGAGGAGTTTATCCATGAATGATGTTTGGATTGATTACTAAAGGTGTTTAGTGTGGCATCTGTCTCGCGAAAACAAGATTAACTAATGTGGAAGTGTTCATTAAGCAGCGGATTACCAAAAATCACTAAAAATTAAAACCTTTTTATCAAGAGGTCCATCAAAGGAAAACTTTCTCACATAGAACCAAAGTAACATAATTACATTCTTATTCAAAGGTACATATTCTGTATCATCTCCTTTTAAGAATTACAAGCATTAACTGTCCTGTCAAACTAAACACAGGCAGTATAAAATCTCGAGGCACTAAGACAAAATCTTGAAAGCACTAACTACTACTCTGAGAGCCTGAGAGTATAGAGACGACACATAGGACTCTATCTATAACTATACAAGGCTTAACAGCCAGTGTCTCCACCTGAGACTTCACTGTTGTCCCTGCTGCTATTGTTGCTGTCCTTCTCCTACTAAAGGATTCATGTCTCCTCATCCACGTCCACCTAAAAATGTAGTTCCCATGGGGGTGAGATAATTGTAAATTGCCCCAACGAGAGATATAACCCTCCGCCAGTAACATTATTATTGCAGATTAAGAAGATAAATATGCACAGAGGAATCATATTTGATAAATAGCAACTAATTCAATATCTAACATATTAGATTATTATTCTTATCTAAAACATTGCAGCTATAACTTGAAAGAGCCACATGTCACTTATTCATTAAGGAATATGAAGAACATGTATAACATTTATTCACTACAACATCATTACCACAACATTAACTATCTTCAGGCTTAGATCATATATCTATTACCTGGCATTGTCATTGTGGAGTCATGGCCTGTAGCCATACTCTTTTGACAAAGTGTTGGGATCTTAATCCCTCAACTCACCAAGTACATTTCCTCTTCTTAACAAGTTCATCATTATGATTATAGCATCTGGGTATTTAACCCCTTAGTTCATCATAGAATACTTGTTACCACTTAACAGGTAACTTAATACCTTCAAGTCATCTGACTAAGGTAATCATGATTCTTGCTACATTAGCATTCCACATGGTTCACAAAGCTCATATCACCTCTTGTTACCCCTTAATAGGCGACAATGCATATTATGGCTTATGAAGCCCATAAACAATTCCAATATTTTAAACATCATATGGCACACAGGGCTTATTAATTTCAAGTTATCTCTCACTAAGCAACAAAGCATATGAAGGCTTATAAGGCCTATAAAACATTCTCAATAAACAAGCATCATAGCCCATACCTGGCTATGCTTCTCATCTCATCATCCCTGCATTATTAGTATTCATGGTAACAATTATAATGCTTTTATATCAGTATCATACAACACTAAGTAGTATCATCCCTTTTTAGGGTTCATGATTTATCTTTCACATCAGTACCATACAACACTAAGTAATACCACTATTCCCTCTTTAGGGTTCATGGTTTCTCTTTTATATCAGCACCCTTCATTAGGGTTTTCCATAAGTAACCACTTGGGTTCTTAAGATCATATTATTAATGATCAACCCTATTCCATTGATTCTCAAAGTTAGAAACCAAAAATATATATCATAAGTATTCAAACATACTTATGTATCCTCATCATTCATCATTGAATGTATTATCAACACAAAGTATGAGTTTCTACCTCATCTTTATCAGACTATGATTGAATCATAGTATATTAATTTGGATTAACCTTTTCATAAGGCATGTTAGCCTACAACCATCAAGGTGCATTACATCTCAATGTAACAATTGACATGCCACATTTAATGTGTCATCCATTCCAATTATAATGAACTTAGAGCACATCATGGTATATCAGAATTGGGGTGTTGGATGTGATATCTATCATACCTTGATGTATCACTTCCCTCAACACCCTCATCTTACTTGAGTTTATTCACTTAGCTTGTATTAGGGTATCACTCATCCTAATACTTATGCACTAGATCATCACATTCATTATGCTATGTATAGGTCATGATTTATCTATTTTAGAACACACAACCATTGCCAAAGATATGGACTCACCCTTGAGTCAGGGACTATTCATACAAAGATATTCATAATCAACCCTTCTAGGTATTTCATTTGTCAAAACATTAATAACTATTCCATCAATAGGAATAGGATTTCCATAATTATAATTTGAGGTTCACTTAGCATCTCACAAACATATATAGATTTCACCTAGAATCACTCATCATTAAAGTTTCACATAACATTCTTCTATATCAGGATTTCACCTAGTATTATGTGAAATTAAGATTTCACAACACATCACCCAGTGTTTAAGGCTTCACATTAGCATTAATGGCACTTCCCTATATTAGGGTTTCATATACCTTTATCCCACTTTAGGGATTAGGGTTTACCATTCACATCCAAGTGGGGTTTCTCTTTCCTCATACCCAAATTAGGGTTAGGATATACAATTCCCATTAAATTAGGGTTCCATTCATTGTTACACTAAGTTAGGGTTACATCATCACCCTGAATTTATAATAACACTCAACTTTACCCTAGATGAGGGTTTCACACTTAGCATTGCTTTAATTAGGGTTTCACACATAGCATTACTCTAATTAGGGTTTCACACATAGCATTGAGTATCTAAATAGGTTCACCATAATGGACCTTCAATTACATGAGATATTAAAATGGATTAACCATGTTGATCTTCACAAAGTTAATTACTTAGACCCTCAATGATCTTGGTTCTCATACATCATTTGGTTGAAAACCATTTAAACAAGTTGTACTTGAAATCGATTAGACAAAGTCGGTATTGAAAACATTTGCACTTTGGGTTTCCAAACGGTCTTGAGACCATTTGGACTCAAACGGTCTTGAGACCATTTAGTCCAAACCTCCTCAAAACCGCATGGACCAAATATGGTCTCAACCAATCAAATTAAAATAGGGTTTCCAATGTTGGTTCCTTCAATCATTGAATTCATGTATCCAATCATCAATTGGACCTATCACCATACTTCAATTGAGTTTAGTAGTTCAACCTTCAACTAACTTGACCCTCAATTGATCATCAATTAGGGTTTGAATCAATTGAATTAGGGTTTGGAATCGATGATCCTTCAACATTAACCAATGTGAAACTAGTTACTTTAAAACCATTGGACCATCATCCAAATTGGGCATGACCTGACCCCAAACGGTCTTGAGGTCGTTTGGATGACCTCAAAATGGTCTTGAGACCATTTGACCATGTCAACATCAAAATCCAAGTCAATCAATCAAAGTTTGGATCATTAGATTGATTACCAAATTAGCATTTGATTGCACTTCAACTTAGTACCTTTGGATCTTCGACTGCTTAACCATACTCAACCCTAGACCTCCAAATGGTCTTGGATGAGCTCCAAACGGTCTTGAGACCGTTCGGATGAGCTCCAAACGGTCTTGAGACCATTTGTCTCATCCAACCCTTGGATTCTAGTGAAAAATCATTAGGGTTTGAGCTATTGAGTTGATCATCAAATCATCACTTAATTGCAAAGTGATTTGGTACCTTTAGACCTTCAATTGGTCAACCATGCTTAACCCTAGACCTCAAAACGGTCTTGGGTGATCCCCAAACGGTCTTGAGACTGTTTGGGTGATTCCCAAATGGTTTTGAAACCGTTTGGGTCAATCAACCCAAAACATCAACTCATTTGAATGCAAAATCAACACTTAGCCGATTAGGGTTAACACTATATCTTTTGTCCTTAAAACACTTAACCATATCCAACACTAGACCTACAAATGGTCTTGGGTGACCCCCAAACGGTCTTGATACCGTTTGGGTGATCCCCAAACGGTTTTGAAACCGTTTGGGCTAATCAACCCAAAAAGTCAAATCAATCAAGTCGAAAACCAACACTTAATCCAATTAGGGTTTGCCTAATTGATTAGCCTTCAAATAATGATTCCTTTGGAATTAATCCATCAAATTTGGTGTGTTATCAACCAACATAATTAGGAATAGGATTATCAAACGGTCAACCCTTGGTCAACTCTTTCAAATGGTTTTGAAACCATTTGCTCTCAAACGGTCTCAAACTGTTTGCTCTCAAACGGTTTGGTGAAACCGAATGGGCAAACATGTTGAAACCATTTGGTCTAGATATTTGGGGAGATGTGTGCTTATGATGATGTCATCATCATCAAGCTCCAAACTCACGAAATATACTGTGATTTCCATGGATATTGCATCAATCAACCAAACTTAATTTTGGAAATGTAGAAATGATCACCAATTGATAAGGAATTGATTGCAATAATAAAATTAAGGGTTCAAGTTATAAAACCCGCCTCCAATTGAGCTCCAAAGCTCCAAGCTCATCGAAACAATGGTGGATGCAACTCCTTTCACCATTCCAAGGCTCGTCCTCAAGGTTTGAGTGAAAAGGAATGGTTAGAATTGAAGAGGAGATCGAAATAGGAAGAAATCCATAATTTATTTTCAATTTCCACCATGGAATCAAGGTGAAATTGATCAAGAACCTTACCAACAGGTTGGGGGTCGTCCCCCTGACCCTCCCAAGCTCCCTTGGTCGTTTCCCAAGCAAGGAGAAGAAGTGGGGTCGAAAAAGCCTTCCATTCGGCTTGTAAAAGGTCCTTTTATAAAAATTCTATGAGAGAGAATGTACTTTGCAAAAATCCAATTAATCCCAAAAATGTGGCCGCCTCTTCCCCCTCATCTTCCTTAGGGACGAGGCTATCTTGTTTGCCTCTTATCCCTCTCAATTATCCATGATTTAAAGAAAAGCAAATCAAGCACCTTAAATCATATTATATTAATATCCATATGTGAGTGGATATTTCTTTTTCTTATAAAATTGTGTGTGAGTTATCCACTCCCTTGGATATTTTCATGGTCCTTGCAAAGATCAAGGAAGTCACACAAACATATGAATCCAACCATTTTAATTTTGGTTGAAGGCCCTTTAATTAATACATTTATTTTGGCCCTAAATCAAATTAGGGTTTCAATTAGGCATTAATCTTGATTATTTTAATATCAAGATTCTCTCTCCTCCAACTTAATTCAAATGAGGCGCCCCTCTCATTTTATTTACTCTACATGATGACCCGGTCATTTGCATATTGAACCCTATGTTTTGGGTAAATTGCACATGACACCAAAACTAGGTTCTAATGCACAAGGATTGCTTTACAAGCTTAATCTTGGTGCCCAAGCTTGTGAAAACCATACCACTACATCATATTCATTATTATGATGTCTCAACATCAGAGGAACATACTTTCATGCAACATTTGCAAGTTAACCCCTCAACTTGGGTAATTTGCACTTTAGTCCAAAATAAGCAAACATTGCTTCAACATTGTTCAAACAGGACCAAAATTGAAACATAAGTTTCTCATGAGCCCTAATTACTTTTCCCAAGATAAGATTAAGCATATACTCAACCTTATTAAGCAAAAAATCTAGGGTTAACACATAACCCAGGTCAGGGATGTTACATTTAGGTACTTAATCAAACATTCAATCAATTGACTTGATTCAGAATCATCATGTTCAAATGTTGAACTAACTGATTTTAGTGTCAGATTGATTGAGAACTGCATTGACTGTGTTCTGCACAATCTGGACCACCAACCGATCGGTTCACTAGGTGAACCGATCGGCTCATGGTTAGTGATATGACCGATTCACTTGGTGAACTGATCAGTTCGACTAGACCAAACGAGCAAGGTTGGGTTGTCCTGATTTGTGAGAAAAGTTTTTGCTTCACTTGTACGATTTGATTGGGACAAGAATCGATCTTTGCATTAATTAGAAACGAACAAGGAAAGTCAATTGGAGGCAAGTGTGGGATGTGAACCGACCGATTCACTAAGTGAACCGACTAGATCACACTCCCAACCGATCGGTTTGTTTGTGGAATGACCAGTTCGGTTGTCGCAGTGCAAATCACTTCATGGAAACTTCAGACCCTTCTACTCCCACTTTAGTCCCGCATTGCCCGGGGCTGAGAACCCTGACCCTGACCCCTCCTATATATAGAGGGGTACTGGGGGCTTCTCAAATAGCACAACTCAGAACATCAATTGCTCTGTAAAGTTGTCCTCTCTAGTTGTGGTAACCGAGAGAGCCCAATCAAGTGCTACCCGACTAGGGAGGCACAACAAGGGAAAGACAACTGTAGGATGACAACTAGTTATGGGAGAGTGTGTCGATGACTAGTACACTGACAGAAGGGGATGACGCCTTCTAGTGCCATGTGGGACAAGATGACTAGAGTTCCCGATGGTCCATGTGGACTATCTATAGAGGCAGGAGAATTCTGCTGCTCAGGAGGACGACTGTCAACTACAGTCTGGGTCAAGACCAGGAGCTGCACAGACACCGTCGAAGATAGGTGGGTGAAGACCGCACTTGTTTTGAGGCATTGTCGCTGAGCAAGCCTCAGGACTAGGTATGACTCGCTAAAACCATCCTTCCTATTTCATACTCATTGATGCAATCCGTGGTTATGGTTTTGTGGTGAGAGAAAAATTTTGTTTCCGCTGCCTTCTCCCTCACCTAAAACCCAACAGTGGTATCAGAGCCAAGTCAACATACTATGTTTTAGGATTAATCGATATGATTGGTTTTTGGTTTTACCATCTTTTATTTATTGCATACGATGCAAATATTTAAAGGACCGATCTAAATATCTAATTAATGCCACATGATCCCAAACTAATATATACATATATGATATGGTATATATATACAAACGATACACATAGCTCAAAACGGTTTTGATGGTGGATGTGTAGTGTGGTTATGGCCTATAAACCCCTATGTGTGCTTGGTTGGTTGTAGTTGTTTTCTCTCGGTCTACGCATCGATCCCTCTTCTTCTTTTCTTAATGTAACTCGAGATAACTCGAGATTCTCTTCTACCTTTGCTCCCCCCGAATGTAACTTGGGGTTTCCTAAAGCAAAATGTAAAATAGGATAGTTTATTTCTTGTCATGTCAAAGACTGGCAGGCGCCCAGACAAGCGGTTGGAGGTGCGAGACGATCAGCTGGAGGTTCCAACCGATCGGCTGGTGGATCGAGACGACCGACTGATGGTGCAGCTGGAAGCCTGATAAGGAGCATATGACCTGACGAACCGACCGTCTAAAGGAGCTAAACAATCAGTTGGAGACAACCAACTGACTGTCCAAGAGGCGATTTGATCAGTCGTGTGACGAGCTAATCAAACCCAGAATGACCTAAGCACAAGATCTTCATCAACAACAGGTTGCATGTGATGTAGACCTAGATGGCCGTAATTCCTTATGGCTCAAGGAATTACAATAGGATGGACATAATCATCGCTTTATCGTTATTGCATGTTTTCATTGTGGGATATAACATGTATTTGATACGTACTATATATGTGGTGATTGGATACATATATGCATATATAAGCATATTAAAACCCATCAATATAATATTAAGTCTTAGATGCTTTCCATAAGCAACACACATAAAAAGCTTGATCGACAAGCATAGGCATCCCAAGGGTGCTGCGTTGTCTATCTCGTGGAAGTGTGATGATAGTTGTGTGGGCCCGCCAAGCGGGGTGCACTTCTATAGTGTTGGATTTTGGATCAGGCTTAACTAAGTGATCTTAACGAGATTAAGCACATAGAGGCATAGAGATGAACATGCTAAGGAGTTGTGCATGACATCTATCCAAGAGTTGCATATGATGTAATTTGTAAGTGTTACCTACCTTAATAATTGATTATGGATGCTGGCATTGGCCGGGTAATAATACAATTGTTTTGGATCTTAGCTCACTAGAAGGTTATACGCTACAATATTCAGAATTGATGGTGAGGGCTATCAATTTGAACAAAATAGTGGGAGCGATAATTAAGTAAAGGCCTAATTATATCATCAAATTTTTTCAAATTAAGTCAAAAAGAGTTTTGGACTAAAATTGCATATTTCCTTTTTGTAGAACAAATGGCTGTCAACAATAATCACTTTTTGTTATGATTGGTCCTTGAGAAGGGCAAGCTAAATGGGAATAACTTCCACGACTGGTTTAGGATGTTGAGAATTGTTCTCACTCAAGAGAGAAAGCTCTATGTCCTAGATATACCAGTACTAGAGGAACCCACTCCCACTGCACCAAAGGCAGAAAGGGATGCTTATAAGAAGCATACTGAAGATGCCATTGATGTGAAATGCTTGATGTTGTTCTCAATGAACTATGAGTTGCAGAGACAACATGAGAACATGGACATCATTGAGATGGTTCATCATCTCAAGAACATGTATCAAGACCAAGCATGAGAAGAGAGATATGATGTCTCAAGAGCGTTGTTCAAGTGCGTCATGACAGAAGGAGATCTAGTTGGTCCTCACACGCTCAATATGATTGGGTATGTAGAGAACTTAACAAGATTGGGATTCCCTCTGAGCCAAGAGTTGGCTACTGATGTGATAGTGCAATCGTTGACAGAATCTTACAGTCAGTTTGTGATGAACTACAACATATACAACTTTGATAGGCCACTGATAGAGTTGTTGGGCATGTTGAGGACAGCTGAGGCACAAATGAAGAAAGACAAACCCAAATTTGTGACGTTGATCAACATAAAGAAGGGTAAGTCTAAAGGCAAGGGCAAGGGCAAAGCAAAGAAGGGTTTTGATGTTAGCTAGTAGTCCAAGTCATCTTCAGCTCTCAAGGCCAAAGGAGGGGTGAACAAGGGAGGCAAATGTCACCATTGTCAAGATCCAGGACATTGGAGGAGAAATTGCCCTTTCTATCTGGATGAACAAAAGAAGAAGAAGAAGGAGGGGATGGAAGTCTCCACCTCAGGTATCATGAAATAAACTTGAAACACTTCTTTAATCTGAGGTATATGATACCAAGACATAGATCTGACATATAAAAATGCAGGATCTGAAAAGAAGTGATGGCCTTTGTGAAAGGACCAAGAAGAAGCACTCATCATTGTATCAAGTGTTGCTACCATAGATAGGAGTAGCTTTTAGTTTATTTCATCCCAAAGGGCATGTAATAGAGTTATGAACTGGTATATCATTTTTCCAATAAATAGAAACACTTTATTTCTGCATCTTGTAATGATAATGATGTCTATCAATAAAGTTGATGTTTCAATTTCAAAGATATGATATTTCATGGCAATGCCTTATTTATCTTGTGGTACTTGGTATGCATAAGATAAAATGATACCTAAAATTTATTGATGACTCAAACAATTAATTAACATTATCATGAGAAATTCATTTCTAGCTTCCATGTTGATGGATAGGTTGGACTCTTTTGGTTGTGAACTATTAAGAGATATGAATGTCTTGGGCATGATGACAAGTCAATCTTCACTAGATGTAGTGGGATAATGACTATTCTATTAGGTATAATACATATTGATGCCTATTGGAATAAATGCTAATGCTTCAGACAGTGTTTAGTGAAATACCAATATGAATATCTTGAAGTGTTCAAGAATATCATAAATGAAGTACAAATTTGGTAAAAGTATTAATTCTTTGATGAGATTAATGAATGGGATACTTAAACCAAATGTTTGAGGACCTTGTGAGTAATTATGATAATGTATCATAGAAAACTCACGATTAAGGCATAGTGATGTCTAAATCAAAGAAGGGATCATACTCTAAAGAGTTAGAGCATGATCATCAAATAACTAACCTTCTAGAATTCTTCTAAAAGAACATGCTTAACACTAAATAAAGGAGATTAAGAATCACAAGTGTTGTGGATTCTCAAATTTCTTATGTAACATATACACCTCATATATCTAGGTGACGAATTGGTCATGTGATGAGCCAATAAGCTAGATGATGTTGAGGAAAAAGATTTTGAGTTATGGTTTAAGGCCATAAGATCCAAAATGACTTCCATGTGAACCAATTAAGGTATGACCTTATGGTAGCACTTGTTGGGATAAAACCCATAAGTGCAATGGGGTCTTAAGAGTTAAGACTGACATGGATGACATTTAGAGAAACCCGATTTTGAGTTATGGTTTAAGGCCATAAGATCCAAAATGACTTCCATGTGAACCAATTAAGGCATGATCTTATGGTAGCACTTGTTGGGATAAAACCCATAAGTGCTTGATGTTGGAACTTGAAAGACTATGAAATTTGGCATATAGATATTAAAATTGTATTCCTGGCAGGAATAACATAAGGTTGTATACGTGACACAACCTAAAGGGTTTTATAATTCCATTAATGTAAATGCAGTCTATAAGTTACAAGGGATTAATCAGTATGATTGATTAAATACAAGAAACTTAGAACTGGAAGTCTTTACTTTGATTATATAGTCAAAAGGTTTGACTGATATATCAAAATAAAGAAGGGGGATTACAAAGATTTAGTGGGAGCGTATTCACATTCCACATGATGATGAGGAATGAAATGTTCTAAAATGAAACCAGTATGGAAATATCTTTAAAGGAAGAAAGAGATATATCCTATATGATAGGAATAGAGATCTATAGAGATAGTTCTTGATTCCTCTTGACTTGGTAAAGAGAGAGCATACATTGGTAATATGTATTGAAGGGTTCAATATGCACAGTTTCAGTAGGAGAACTCTTATCCATGTTACATGGAGTTAGTAACTCAGATGCCAAGTGTTCCAAATTCTTATGAAGAATAGGAACACATAGATAGATATGGATCTATCATGTATGTAATCATCCCATTGTCTTATATGTATAGGACATGACAAGAAAATATGCATTCATCATCTTGTATGTATTGGACATGACAATATGATGTGCTCATCCTGTTAACTTGTGTGATGAGTGGATGTCTGCCTATGTCCAGTGAGGGTCACTGGAATACCATGAAGAACTTGTTTGGTACTTATGAAGTACTAGTTCTATGGTAACATAAGGAAGAGTTGGGTGTAAAGAGTTACACTGATGCAAGCTTCCGAAATGACAGAAAATGATCACAAAATATAAAATATAAAGTGAATATGAGTTGATAAATGGAAACGTTCTGATTTAAACGTCATTTAATTCTAAAAGGGAATTTCGAGTATCCTTGTATTATGAACAACAGAGGAACTATATGAATCTAGAAGTTCATAGAGATGAACTTATAGATATTCCAACCATTGATGACAAGTAGAAATACTGAGTCAAACAATGGAGCTAAGTGTTAGGCTAGGAATATCATATTGCATATTACGACAACTCCATCTCATATGATATGTCGTACAGCAAAGAGATGTAAAACATGCAATATACCGACTAGAGAAAAGTGTTGTTTTTCACTGCATTAGCACTGGAGTAGCAGAAACATGTGGGACATGTTTGGATATCATTAAGAATATGATTCAAAGGTGATTGGCTCACAGTGCAAGTGGGAGTTTGTTGGTATGTATGCCCTGAGAGACAATCATATGATGATTGGATTGGGATACATTAAGATTGATTTGATAAATATCAAAGGCAAACTTCCAATTTATTCTGGTTTCATCAGTTATGAGATAATGATGAGACATAATGAATGTCTAGAGAATGATAGTACTCAATGGCGTATGTCTTTAGGTTGAGGACATGAAGAATGAGATCATATAGATGCTAAGAGTTTGTACATTCTTCTTTTGTCCCTAATCATATGTCATTGTGGAAGGTTGATAGACAACAATGACACAACAAGACTAGAGTGTGTGTTGGTTGATACAGAGTCTCATTAGTCATGATATGTGATATCAAACCAAGCACATAGATACATGTTAGAGAACAATGTATCGAACAGACCCATTGTGAGAGTGACACATGGAACCATGACATGGTAGTCACAGTGAGCTCTCATAGTGATGGTGGTGATTGTGATTCTTAGACCTAAAATCACTACACTCATCACATGTCGTTGGGTACACTTTGACATCATCAAATGTGGTCCTAAAATATGAATTGTTATAAAGGTGATGATTGGGTGACTTTGACACATGAGGTTTTGGCTACGAGTGATAGATATGGGATTTTTCCCTCCTAAGGGAGTATCATGTCCATGGCCACTTGATAAGCGAGACTGAGAAAGGCATGCGCATGCACGTGGGAGTCAATATGTGATATTGATGGCACACATATCTCAGACAGTCTGCTTTGGATCAAGGAACATGAATGAAAGTTGAAAGGATGATAGCTTCATGCCTTGAGTTCATTCAGGATATCAGAGACAAAGAAATTATACATTCACTCACAGACTGTAGGATTGAAAGTTGTTTTCCAACTTTCCTTTTCACTTGGGTAGCATTGATGTGAAACTAGGCACCGCTCTTTGCTTGTAATGTCATAAGATGTTATGGACATTCACTTCCAACATGAGATGGGACCTATAGGGTCACACACAAAGGATTAACTTGGAAGAGGAGTTTATCCATGAATGATATTTGGATTGATTACTAAAGGTGACTCGGAATCATCATGTTCAAGTGTTGAACTAACTAGTTTGAGTGTCGGATTGATTGAGAATTGCATTGACTGTGTTCTGCACAATCTGGACCACCAACCGACCGGTTCACTGGGTGAACCAATCGGCTCATGGTCAGTGAGATGACTGGTTCAGTTGGTGAACCGATCGGTTCGACTGGACCGAACGAGCAAGGTTGGGTTGTCCTGATTTGTGAGAAAAGTTTTCGTTTCACTTGTACGATTCGATTGGGACAAGAATTGATCTTTGCATTAATTAGAAACAAACAAGGAAAGTCGATCGGAGGCAAGTATGGGACATGAACTGACCAGTTCACTAAATGAACTGACCGGTTCACTAAGTGAACCGATCGACTCACACTCCCAACCGACCAGTTCATTTTTAAAATGACCGGTTCGACTACCGCAATGCAATTAGTTCATGGAAATTCTGGACCCTTCTACTCCCACTTTAGTCCCGCATTACCCAGGGCTGAGAACCCTGACCCTGACCCCTCCTATATATAGATGGGTACTGGGGGCTTCTCAGATAGCACAACTCTGAACATCATTTGCTCTGCAAAGTTGTCCTCTCTGGTTGTGGTAACCGAGAGAGCCCAAACAAGTGCTACCCGACTAGGGAGACACAATAAGGGAAAGAGAACTACAAGACGACAACTGGTTGTAGGAGAGTGTGTCGGTGACTAGTACGCCGACAGAAGGGGACAACTCCTTCTAGTGTCCTGTGGGACAGGACGACTAGAGTTCCCAGTGGTCTGTGTGGACTATATATAGAGGCGGGAGATTTTTGTTGCTCAGGAGGATGACTGTCAACCGCAGTCTGGGTCAAGACCAGATGCTGCACAGACACCGTCAAAGAGAGGTGGGTGAAGACCGCACTTGTTGTGAGGCATTGTTGCTGAGCAAGCCTCGAGACCTGGTATGACTCGCTAAAACCATCCTTCTTATTTCATAGTCATTGATGCAATCTGTGGTTATGGTTTTGTGGTGAGAGATTTGTTTTGTTTATGCTGCCTTCTCCCTCACCTAAAACCCAACAAAAGATAACAAGTCTACACACCTTCATGCATCATGTGGAGGGTAGGTCATCATGGCTTGTGGTGTATCAAACTGATACCCTATGTGGCAGGTCGTCATGCCTTGGATATGGTTAGGTCAATCATGTGTTGAGGATGTTAGCTCATTTTGGCTTATGGTAGCTAAACTGATATGGTTGATAGAACTTGATAAGCTAGCCTGTCATGACCTAGCAGTACCTAAACTGGTATGTGATGGCTAAATCGAGATGAATGGTGGGTGTTAGTCATCATGCTTTTGAAGTACCTTAAGTAGATAAGGTTTTGCTCAACCAATATGCCCTTGAAGATGTTATACCGTTATGGCTATAGAGGCACATTGAGGAGTTGGTTTGTCTTGGAGGCTAACCATGATGTCCTGGTTGGGTGGGGGCTGACACACCTTGGAGTGATGATGCCCGACACACCTTAAATCGTAATGCCTAGCTAACTCTAACCCTAATAACCTATATACCTAGGGTTGCTCGACATGGCTTGGATGCCCAAAACCCTTAGGTGGTGCTGGCTGATATGCCATGGGATGGTGTTTCCCGTCACACCCTTGGGTGGTGCTGGCTGATACACCATGGGGTGGTGTTGCCCATCACACCTTAGATGGTGTTGACCATCACACTCTCTAGAAGTGGTAAACTGTTACACCTTTTGTGAGGTTATCTCTTATTCCTTGCATGGTGGTAGTTGACATGTTGTGATGATGACAAGTCGACACCCCATGGCAAGTGTTAACTGATATGCTACATGTTAGCCCCAACCGATATTTTGTGGTGATGACTATTTTACATTAGGTTGATGATAGGGTTACATGCTATGATGTGATACCCTATGGGGTGGTTATCTGATTAATAAGGAGTGTTTTTTTCTATAATCTTTATCTCATTGCATACCTTATGATGATGATTGGAACAATGATCTAAGGGTGATTTTTGATTTAACCTTGTAAACACTAATTGATTAAATAGAAACCCTAACTCAAATGATGTAATGTGAATGGCATGAATCTTAGGAGATAGTAGTTTTGATGATGTATTGTTCTTCTTATTACAAGTCTCTAACCATGTAGGTGACATCAGTTGGTAAGCATATCCAGGTATGAGCTATGTTGCTTATGATATGTTTGAATGGGCCTTGTGAGGCATAAGTGTTGTTGACATCCTTGAAAGAAGAGGTAAATGATCTTATGACCTAATGATGGCTTATTGCCTTATATGAGATGGTGATTTCCTTAGTGATGAGATGGAGGGTTACTACCCCAAAGCATGTGATACTTATGATGTGAAATATAGTGATTGGCAAATATCAAGTTATGATGTGACGAGATCACACCCTATGTCCAAATATGGTCCGGTGATGTGTTATGCCCTTGTTTATGTAGAACTTGTTTGGAGTTTATACGTTGTAACTTGATTGATGCTTAAAGATACTTAAATGACCTAACTAATCAAGTGGAACCTAATCATGTAGTTTGCCCTGTGCCATAGATCCATTCGGCGTCAGGACTTGCTGAATGGTGAAACAAGCTTAACTCAGAGTGCATATTTTTTAACATGCAGGGGTGAGGACAAATATCCCCTTACGTCTAGGAAACAAGATTGGCTATGGGCCATACCCTGATTAGAGTGCGGCTTCAGGCTATAGATTAGTGATATGTGATACAAGATTGGCTACGGGACATACCCTGATTAGAGTGCGGCTTCGAGCCGTAGCTTAGTGATATGTGATATAGGATTGGCTGCGGGCCATACCCTGATTAGAGTGCAGTTTTGGGACGTAGCTCAATGATATGTGATATATGACTGGCTGCGGGCCATACCCTGATTAGAGTATGACTATAAGTCATAGCTCAGTTTCACTAGTGTCAGGACCTGTACCAAGGTGGGCTAGATTTGTACAGCTGGAGTATATGTTGTTGATAACAGTCTTACTGATGATGTCACTGCATGTTCACTCGTACTGACCAAGGGGGTGAGGTCATGGATTCCAGATCTTCCATTAGACCTTGTATGGCACCGATTTTGACTTAGCAGTGGTTGGTGGGATTTGTATGGTATGACTCAAATCCTCATGGCATAATAAAATACTTAATCAGCCGTATAATATCTCTATATAGGATCAAATACAAAAACAGTGGATGAGGCCTTTCTTGATCTTTATACAACGTTGTTGATAGGAAATATACTTGTTCTTCATATTCCTTTTAAATTGTTAAGAGGTTTCACAATTTAATAGTAATTGCTCATCTTGTTAATAACGATTACATGTTTCTTATAAGTTGTAACCTTACTGCTGCTTTGATTATCTTATCTGTGATGATAATAGAGTTGGTGGAGAATTATATCTCCCGTTGTGATTTAGAATCTCACCTGCTGGGTTTCCTACATCCTTTTTAGGTGGTTGTGCACAAGGAGGTAGAGATCATGCAACAAAAGTTGAGGAGCAGTAAGAGAGATAGTAGCCAACAAGGTTGGAAGTGTTACTGGATGTCTTTTATTGATAGACTCCTAGAGTCATCCCTGTACACTCAAGTCCTTGGGGATGTTTTGTAGATGTTTTATGGACATGCTTTCGATGTGTGCTTGGCTTGTGTGCCCTGTTGTATATAGCTTCAGTGGATGTATGTATATATGTTCTAGAACAGGTCCCATGGTAACATGTTGATGGCACACGTAGTAAGTGATTTGAGGCATGAAAGCACTTGTATGTTGGGGTTCTTGTTGTTTGACAATTTTATGAAAAAGTTTTTAATTTTTAGTGTTTCTAGTAATCTGTTCGTTAATCTTCTTCCGTAGTTTTGTTTTAAATAATCTCACTTCGTGTGGCTCGGGGCGTCACACGACAAGTTTTTGGTATCAGAGATTTAGGTTTGTTGAGTCTACAGGGACCTAGGACTAGGGCCTATTTCTATTCTAGTGTCCTCCAGTATATTTTATAATCACTTCTTCTTATGTAGAAGAAGAAGAGAAGCTTAAAGATGTCTGAGAACACGAAGAACATGCTGTCGAGAGCAGTGTTGCTACACAAGGTGATGGTGCAAAGAACCAAGAATGGGAACATTGGGTGCCTGAAGTCCCCCAGTTTGACCCAACCATGGTTGAAAATCCTACCTTTCAATCTCTTTTTGGGCAGTTTATGGGTACTATGACTCATATGGCGGACAAGATGCCTGCACCGCAACCTAGGGCACCGGTTCCCCATACTGAATCTTCAGGTATTGGGAAGACTTTTGAGCAACTTCTCCATATTAGGGCGGTGGAGTATGCTAGGACGGATGATCTAACGGATGCGGATCTGTGGCTTACTGAGCTTGAGAAGGCATTTAAGATATTGAGTATCCCTAAAGAGGATAAGGTGAAGCATACAGTGTACCTTCTGAAGGGGAGTGTTAGCCATTAGTGAGCCATAGAAGAGGAGAAGAGGCCAGGTGTAATGGTCAGTTGGGAGGAGTTCTGATGTGAGTTTGTTAGTCGATACTTTCCTCGGACGTAACTTGATGAGAAGATCAACCACTTTGAGAGGATTCGATAGGGGTCTATGAGGATCAATGAGTATGAAGTAAGGTTTATGGAGTTGTTGAGGTTCTGTCCTCACATGGCTGTCATGGAGGATGAGTGAATTTGTCATTTTGAGAAGGGGATGAATGCTGAGATCTCTAACCCGACGACTGCTTTGGAGAATCGAGATATGTTTGTCGTGTTTGTGGAGTCTATTTAAAGGATAGAATGTTCTATGAAGGAGAAACGAGAGGTAAGTACCAAGAAGAGCTTTACACAGTCTCAGGGGAAGTTGTCAGGAGGCTTTAAGAAGCTGAGGTTTTCTACACTACCAACATCATAGAGGTTCAGTGCTCCGACACATTGGTCACCTAGTAAGGGAAGAGGCCATAGTTTTCCACCTATGGGAGCTTATAGTACTGTGTTAGCATCGGTGACAGGGCCATCTGGGCCGTAGTATGAGACTTGAGCATGCCACAAGTGTGGGCAGATAGGACATCTGATGTGGGAGTGTCTAGTGAGAGATGATGAGGCGACCCAACAACTGAGGTAGAGTCAGTAGGGTCGTAGAGGTAGCAGAACAATGACACAAGAGGATGAGGACGTAGCCAAGCGTCACATGTTGGATCATTTTCTCAAGGAAGTAGAGGATGGGTAAGACAACAAGCAATGACTAGATTCTATGCCATGAGTCAACTAGAGGCGGTGGTCAACCCACGAGTGGTGATAGGTCAGATGGAGTTATTTCATTCTGCTTTATTTTCTTCTTGCTTTGTGTCTATTTTGGTTGACCTTGGCATAGCACACTCTTTTATCGCTCGTGACATGCTTAGCGGTTGACTTTTGCCTGTCAGTCATAAGAAGAATTGTTTGTTATTAGAAACTCCGTTAGTCAATTTTACAATGTTGCAGGAGGTGTGTCCTTCATGTGTCCTCTCCTTTTTAGGGCACATCATTCAAGTAGACCTCATATCACTTGATGTGCATGCATGGATTCGATTTAATCCTTAGAATGGATACCTTAGAGAAGTATAGAGTGGTCTTGGATTGTAGTTCCAAGCAGGCGACGTTCATAGATGATGGTAAGACGTGGACCTTCCAAGGATATAGGAAGATTCTTTCGACATGTCTGGTATCAGCCATGATGGCGAGGAAGCTTTTGAGACAGGGCTGGGAGGCGTTCTTGGCACATGTGGTGGATACTAAGGTGAGGAG
Organism: Alisma plantago-aquatica; assembly: GCA_963693085.1. Classification (NCBI taxonomy): domain Eukaryota; kingdom Viridiplantae; phylum Streptophyta; class Magnoliopsida; order Alismatales; family Alismataceae; genus Alisma; species Alisma plantago-aquatica. Next base: position 1,267,895,445 of record OY856410.1, read on the forward strand.
TCCTAGTATATAGGAGGTGTCAGTTATTAGAGAGTTTGAGGATGTGTTCCCTTAAGAGTTTCCAGGTGTTCCCCCCACCTTGAGAGATTGATTTTGAGATCAATCTGGTTCCCTAAACACAACTGATAGATCAGACACCATACATGATGGCTCCAATAGAGATGGTAGGGTTGAAATGATAGTTGCAAGAAATGCTTGACAAAGGTTTCATCAGGCTGAGTATGTGGCTGTGGGGTGATCCAGTGTTGTACGTGAAAAAGAAAGATAGGTCTATGAGGTTGTGCATAGACTACAAACAATTGAACAAGGTGATGATAAGGAATACATATCCTTTGTCGAGGATAGATGACTTGTTTGATCAGTTGTGTGGCATGACAATGTTCTCAAAGATAGACCTTAGGTCAGGATATCATCAGTTGAGGATCAAGGAGGATGACATACCTAAGTCAGCCTTTAGGACGAGATATGGTCACTATGAGTTCATGGTTATGCCGCTTGGGCTGACCAATGCACCAACATCGTTCATGGATTTCATGAACATAGTGTTTCAGTCGTTTCTTGATCAGTTTGTGGTGGTGTTCATAGATGACATCTTAATATATAGTCATGACAGTCAACAACATGAACAACATCTTCGTCAGGCATTGACCGTGCTGAAACAACACCAGCTTTATGCTAAGTTTAGCAAGTGCGAGTTTTGGTTGAAGGAGGTAGCTTTCTTGGGGCATGTTATACCTGCCAAGGGAGTACGTGTGGATTTTAAGAAAGTGGAGTCTGTGACAAAATGGGAGCAACTTAAGATGCCGACAAAAGTGCACAATTTTCTTGATCTGATAGGCTATTACATGAGGTTCATTAAGGACTTCAGTTCTATCGCCTTACCCCTAACCAAGTTAACAAGGAAGGATGTATTGTTTGTTTAGGATGACAGATGTCAATTTTCTTTTTAGATGTTGAAGGAAAACTTGATAAGTGCACTAGTTCTGGTCTTGCCTGAGCAAGGAAAATGATACATAGTCTTTTGAGATGAATCGAGGAATGGTTTGGGATGTATGTTGTGGTTTCTTTTTCTTCTCAACAACTTAAGAAACATGAGGAGAATTACCCGACCCATGATTTGGAGTTAGCAGCGATAGTTCATGCTTTGAATATTTGGAGGCACTACATGTATGGGGAGAAGTGTCATATCTTCATGGATCACAAGAACATGAAGTACATGTTTTCACAAAATGAGTTGAATATGAGGCAGCGCCGTTGGATGGAGTTGATCAAAGACTACGACTGTACGATTGATTATCATCTGGGGAAGGAAAATATCATGGCATATGCATTGAGAAGGAAGTATTCATCTTCACCTATGGGTAAAGCCCAATTTAGTTCTTTAATGTGCCACAAGTGAGACATGTTGGTGTCCTTGCATCAGATGAATGTTAAGTTAGAAGTTTCCTTGCTAGCGGGATTGTTGGAACATCTACAGGCAAAGCCTATGCCGAGATAGTAGATTAAAGAGACATAATAGACAGATACTGTAGTACAACAGATTTGATCAGAGTTTGATAGTGAGAAGCGTGATGGTTTCCATTGGTCAGATAATGGGACAGTTTGTTACCATGGTAGGATAGTGGTTCCTGATGCTAATGACCTAGAAGATGGTGCTGGAAGAGGTTCATTCGTCCATGTATGTTATGCACCCAGGTAGCACCAAGATGTATCATAACATGAAGGATATGTATTGGTGGCCCGACTTAAAGAAGGACGTGGATGAGTTCATTGCAAGGTGTGATGTATGCCAACAAGTTAAAGCAGAACATCAAAAGCCTCCAGGAACATTACAACCATTGCCTATACCACACTAGAAGTGGGATCATGTGACTATGGACTTTGTGGTTGGTCTTCTTAGGACAACTAAAGGCCATGATTCCATTTGGGCAATCATTTACAGATTGACCAAGTCAGCACATTTCTTTCTTGTAAAGACAAAGTTCACAACAGAGAAGCTTTCCTAGATCTATGTGGATGAGATAGTGTGTTTGCATGGTGTTCCAGAAACTATCGTGTCTGATAGGGGTCCCTAGTTCATGAGTCACTTTTGGGAGTGACTGCACACATCTTTGGGTATGTAGTTAAAGCTTAGCACTGCTTTTCACCCGCAGACAGATGGTCAATCTTAGAGGATCATTTGAACCTTAGAGGATTTGTTGAGGGTCCATGTTCTTCAGTTTTCAGTACATTGGGATATACACCTCAGGCTGATAGAGTTTTCCTACAACAACATCTATCAGAGTATCAACGACATGGCATCTTATGAGGCATTGTATGGGAGGCATTGCAGATCATCCTTGTGTTGGTATGAGACAGGTGAGTATCAACTTCTTGGTCCTGAGCTTGTGCAACATACGACAGAAAAGATCAAGGTAATTTGATAACAGTTGAAGGCAACACATAACAGACAGAAGTCATATGCAGATAACCGTTATGAAACCTTGGAGTTCTAGGTGGGTGATAAGGTATACTTGAAATTCGCTCCCTGGAAAGGTGTTTTGAGGTTTGGGAAGAAGGGTAAGTTGGCTCCCAGGTTTATGGGACCTTACCTAGTGGTGGAACATGTTGGGAAGGTGGCCTACAGGTTGGAGTTTCCACCTGAGCTACACAGAGTGCATCTAATGTTTCATGTAAGTATGTTGAGGAAGTGCCATCTAGATACAGAGTTGATACTACATCAAGTGGAGGTAGAGCTAGATGAGGATGTAGCCTATGTGGAAGGCCCAGTTTTGATCATTGATCAGAGAGTGAAGAAGCTTTAGAGGAAGGACCTTGTGCTTGTGAAGGTTCTTTGGCATCATTTTGGTGTTGAGGAAGCCACGTGAGAGCTCGAGGACGAGATGAGGAGGAAGGACCCCTCTCTTTTCTCTTAGGATTTCGGGGGAGAAATCCTTGTTAGGGGTTTATAGCTTGTAAGGACCCTGACCCACATTTTGGGATAACCCTATTTGTTTTGCTTAAGTATGTTGCTTAGTACCTTGCTCTAATAATCTGAGATATAATTAGGGCATGTTGCAAGCTTGGAGTTTCTTGTTTGAGCTTGTTTGGTTGATGCTTGTGTTTTGTGGTGAAGTTTTGGTGCAAATTGCAATTCACCCAGAGTTAGGGTTGATATGCATGTTTGACACCTCTTGAGTGTTACTTCTCTCTCTTGGCACCATCTAGAGGAGAGATAGAGAGATGGGCACCTTGTTTGGGTCTTGGTTGTATGGTAACATCCTTGGCAATGTTTTGGACACATGTTTGAGGTGTGCCTTACACCTAGATGTGTTGTCTCGGGCTAGAGAGCCCTAGAGAGGATGCTTATCGGTTTTTGAGTGTGTAGGGTTGCACCCTATTGGTTTGTGAGTGTGTAGGGTTGAACCCTATTGGTTTGTGAGTGTGTAGGGTTACACCCTATCAGTTTGTGTGTGTGTATGGTTGCACCCTATCAGATTGTGAGTGTGTAGGGTTGCACCCTATCGGTTTGTGAGTATGTAGGGTTGCACCCTGACAGTTTGTGAGTGTGTAGGATTGCACCCTATCGGTTTTTGGATGTGTGGAGATGTGGTATTGGGCATGACCTTGGTAGGAGACCAAGTGGGAAAGACCTTGCCTAGACCTTATCACCATGTCTAGCATGATGTTGTGCATGTGGCTCTTTCTCATGGACAAGTGGCACCTAAGCTCCTAATGTGATGACACCTCTTCCATGATCTCTCTGTCATCCCTCTTATATATATACTCCTTTCTCTCCATGTAAGGGATCCTTTTGGAAATCTTTGCTCTCCCTCTTCTTTGGTGGATGACCTTGAGAAGTTTAGGGAGCTAGAGGATCTCTCTTGGAAGCTTGGTGGATGAGTTCCAAGTTGTGGTGTCCCTTGAGCATCCTTCATCTTCTACCTTGGTAAGCTATGTTTCCTAGCTCTCCTTTCTTTATCTTCTTCTTCTCATCCATGGATCTTGGATACATTCTTTCCACCTTGAACCATCCTAACCATGGTATCATCTTCTTCCTTAGAGGCGCGGTGGTGACCGAGTTTGGTGGATCATCTTCTACCTTGAGCTCGCGATCTTGGACCTTGGTGGTGATCCTTGAGGGGGGTTATATAATTCTTAACCTCCTCTGTTATTTTCACTCTTCATATGCTTATGTTGTTCTTAATCTTGAGATCATTCATCCGTATACTAGTAGTTGTTAATGGTTTTAGAACCATTTTTATGGTGGAATCTCGTTGGTTTGCTCTTCATGTCTTGCACCCTCTTGCTATGAGTAGTAGATGGACTAGTGGCCGATCTTTTTAAGGTTGAAAAAAACAAGTCCACACAACTTCATGCATCATGTTGAGGGTAGGTCATCATGGCTTGTGGTGTATCAAATCGATACCCTATGTGGCAGGTCGTCATGCCTTGGATATGCTTAGGTCGACCATGTGTTGAGGAGGTTAGATCGTTTTGGCTTATGGTTGCTAAAATGACATGGTTGATAGAACTTGAGAAGCTAGCCCGTCATTCCCTAGCAGTACCTAAATCTATATGTGATGGATAAATCGAGATGCACGGTGGGTGTTAGTCATCATGCTCTTAAAGTACCTTAAGTAGATAAGGTGTTGCTCAACTGATATGCCCTTGAAGATGTTAGCCTGTTATGGCTATAGAGGCACCTTGAGGAGTTGGTCTGTCTTGGAGGCTAACTGTGATGCCCTAGTTGGGTGGAGGTCGACGCACCTTGCAGTGATGATGCCCGACACACCTTAAAATGTGATGTCTAGCTAACTCTAACCCTAATAATCGATATACCTAGGGTTACCTGACATGGCTTGGATGCTCGACACCCTTAGGTGGTGTTGGCCAGTATGCTATGGGATGGTGTTTCCCGTCACACCCTTGGGTGGTGTTGGCCGACACACCATGGGGTGGTGCTGCCCGTCACACCTTAGGTGGTGATGACCGTCACACTCTTTAGAAGTGGTAAACCGTTACACCTTTTGTGAGGTTATCTCTTGTTCCTTGCATGATGGTAGTTGACATGTTGTGATGATGACAAGTCGACACTCCATAACAAGTGCTAATTGGTATGCTACATGTTATCCCCAACCGATATCTTGTGGTGATGGCTATGTTACATTATGTTGATGATTGGGTTACATGTTATGATGTGATACCTTATCGGGTGGTTATGTGAATAATAAGGAGTGTTGCTTTCTATAATCTTTATCTCATGACATACCTTATGATGATGATGGGAACAATGATCTAAGGGTGATTGTTGATTCAACCTTATAAACCCTAATTGAATAAATAAAAACCATAACTCAAATGATGTAATGTGAATAGAATGAATCTTATGAGATAGTAGTTTTGATGATGTATTATTCTTCTCGTTACAAGTCTCTAACCATGCAGATGACATCAGTTGGTAAGCATAAACATGTATCAGCTATGTTGCTTATGATACATTTGAATGAGCCTTGTGAGGCATAAGTGTTGTTGACATCCTTGAAAGAAGAGGTAAATGGTCTTATGACCTAATGATGGCTTATTGCCTTTTATGAGTTGGTGATTTCCTCAGTGATTAGATGGGGGGTTTCTACCCCAAGCATGTGATACTTGTGATGAGAAATATGGTGATTGGCAATATCAAGTGATGATGTGATGAGATCACACCCTATGTATAAATATGTTTTGGTGATGTGTTATGCCCTTGTTTATGTAGAACTTGTTTGGAGTTTATATGTTGTACCTTGATTGATGTTAAAAGATACTTAAACGACCTAACTAATCAAGTGGAACCTAATCATGTAGTTTGCCTTGTGCCATAGATCCATTCAGTGTCAGGACTTGCTGAATGGTGAAATTAGTTTTACTCAGAGCACAAATTTTTGAATATGCGGGGGTGAGGATGAATATCCCCTTACGTCCCGGAAATAGGATTGATGCAGGCCATACCCTAATTAGAGTGAAGCTTTGGGCTGTAGCTCAATGATATGTGATATAAGATTGGTTGTGGGCCATACCCTGATTAGAGTGTGGCTTCGAGCCGTAGCTCAGTGATATGTGATACAAGATTGTCTGTAGGCCATACCCTGATAAGAGTGCGGTTGTGGGCCATAGCTCAGTTTCACTAGCACTGTGACATGTACTAAGGCGGGCTAGATTTGTACAGGTGGACTATATGTCGTTGATAGCAGTCTGACTGATGATGTCACTACATGTTCACTCGTACTGACTAAGGGGGTGAGGTCGTGGATTCCGTCTCTTCCATTAGACCTTGTATGGCACCGATTTTGACTTAGCAATGGTCAGTGGGATTTGGATGGTACGACTCAAATCCTCATGGCATAATAAAATACATAATCAACCGTATAGTATATCTGTATAGAATCAAATGCAGAAACATTGGATGAGGACTTGCTTGATCTTTATACAATGTTGTTGATAGGAAATATGCATGTTCTTCATATTCCTTTTAAATTGTTAAGATGTTTCATAATTCAATAGTAATTTCTCATCCTGTTAATAATGATGACCTATTCCTTATAAGTTGTGACCGTACTTCTACTTTTTTTAATATAAATCAGGAGATCATCTATTCATCCCGCTCTCCTCTTACAGGCAAACCACAGATCTAGCATTACACAAATTATTCTATGAAGGAAATATGGTAGTACTACTACCATTACATTTGTCTCTAACATACCATCCCTGATAGGTTCAGGAGGTCTGACATAATGGAACATACCAATTTTATTTCTGAGGTGGCATTTGGCTAAGCCATCCACAACCTTGTTGGATGACCTCGCGACATGCCTGATCTACCAATCTCTGTTCTCCTGAAGGAGTTTCTAGATGTCATATAGTAGGTGGGAAAATCTGGGAGATGCTGAGCAAGCATCCTTGATCATCCCGGTTGCTTGTTTACAATCAGTTTCAATTATCAGGCGTCTGCAGTTCATAATTTTAGCTCGGTTCATGGCCGCTGTGATTGCGGTTAGTTCCGCGTGTAGAGCAGAATCAGTAAGGAAGTGCCAGCCGTAACCATCTACCCATTCTCCATTGCCATCTCTGATAATCATTGCTACAATTCTTGTATGTCTAAGGAGAGCTTCATCCACATTCATCTTCAAGCTATCCATGGGCGGAGGTATCCACTGTGCGTCCCTCTGTGAGCTGGCTCCATTGGCCGACATATCTTTCTGCCAAGCTTTCCTTGATAGTTCAGTCTCTAGTGTGATATATTTGATGATATGTCCAGTTGGTTTCTTATTATTGTCGAAGACTTCTGAGTTTCTGCAAGCCCAAAGGTACCGAAAAGTGATCATGAAGCAGCTTTGCTCAATTTCCTTTCCTCGCAAGCCATTTCTTATCCAGCTCCTGAAATCTGTTATGAAGAAATCTAAACGCAGTTTGTCTTTGTAGATGCCCTTCCACACTTCACGAACTTGTTCACAGTCATGAACAACATGCATGCTAGTCTCCTCGTGCACATGGCACCTACCGCAGCTTGGGTCTGAAGACATATGTCTATTGACCTTCTTGCGGTTGGTTAAGATAGCATCGTGGGAAAGTAACCACATGAAGAATTTGACTTTGGTTGCCGTCCTGGCTTTCCATATCCTCTCCCAATCGCCCTCAACCTTTTGGTTCTTATCGGCCCTGAGCTGATGGTATGCGGAACTGACAGAGTATTGTCCATTAATGGATAGATTCTAGACCTTCACATATTTCTCCTCTAGTTTCAACAGCTGGTTCATGTGTAATATGTGCTCCACTTGAGTGTTGGGAAGCCAATCCTGTAGGAATGGCTCATCCTAACTGTTTTCATCAGTTATAACACTCGCCACCTACAAATCCTACAACTTTGATTATCTTATATGTGATGATAATAGAGTTGGTAGAGAATTATATCTCCTGCTAAGATTTAGAATCTCACCCCATGGGTTTCCCACATACTTTTTAGGTGGTCGTACACGAGGAGGCAGAGGTCGTGCATTAGAAGTTGAGGATCAACAAGAGAGAAAGTAGCTGACAAGGTTGGAAGTTCTGTTGGATGTATTTTGTTGATAGAGTCCTAGAGTCGTCCTTGTACACTCGGGTCCTCGGGGATGTTTTGTAGAGGTTTTGCGGACGTGCTTTTGATATGTGTTTGGCTTGTGTGCCCTATTGTATATAGCTGTAGTGGATGTATGTATATATGTTCTGGAATAGGTTCCTTGGTACATGTTGATGGCACACACAGTAAGTGCTTTGAGGCATGAAAGCCCTCATATGATGAGGTTCTTGCTATTTGACAGTTTTATGAAAAAAACTTTTAATTTTTAGTGTTTCTAGTAATCTATTCATTAATCTTCTTCCACGGTTTTGTTTTGAGTAATCTTGTTTTATGTGACGCGGGGCGTCACACGACAATTATACTATGCAAAAAAGCAATTTTGAGTTGTCGTTCGAGAGTATCCTAGATGAAACTTGGCCAACGGTTTAATTTTTTTTGCCTATGTAGGGTGTCAGTCAAGTTGTCACCCGGACAAACTTGGCCGACCCAGGCAGTTATCGAGACCCACACACTTTGTCGGTCAAGTTTCGTAAGTAGGAAACTCAACCGATAAAGGTGTCTGTGATGAATTTTGGTAAGTTTCGTTAAAGTGTTTAAATATTCAATTTAAGTGCATTTTATAGTTTTCTCATCTCAGTTACAAGTCATAGCATCAATATAAGTGATTTACAAAATTGTCCTAATTGATTTGAGACCTTTTCCATAAAAGTGCACTTGCATTGATTTTGGCTTGTTTTTGGTCAAGCTAGGACTTGGTTGAATTCATTCTTTTCATGTACCTAATACATGAAATTGATCTCAAATAGTCATATTATATACATATGAATTGAATGGTTAAGTCAACATCAAAATATGGACAATGTATTACTGTTAGGTCAACATTCTCCCCCTTCTTGAAGATGAAAAACCATTCCTTAACATATTGAAAACAATTTAAAATTTCACATGTTTACCTTGTCAATGTAAGGGGATACATCCCCGAGGACCCAAGGTGAATCTAGGAACTAAACATCAAGGTCATACAGATCAATTCCTCATCAGGTTCGTAGCCATCATCCTTGATTGGCTCAAAAGGTGAAATAATGGCAGTAGTAGTACTATCCTCATCACCATCACCATCACCATCACCATCACCATCACCATCACCATCACCATCACCATCACCATCACCATCACCATCACCATCACCATCACCATCACCATCACCATCACCATCACCATCACCATCACCATCACCATCACCATCACCATCACCATCACCATCACCATCACCATCACCATCACCATCACCATCACCATCACCATCACCATCACCATCACCATCACCATCACCATCACCATCACCATCACCATCACCATCACCATCACCATCACCATCACCATCACCATCACCATCACCATCACCATCACCATCACCATCACCATTGTTACACCCCGATCTCACAATTTCCTCAAATCATGAGATTAGGGCGTAAGATGGGATTTGTATGTAACACAAAGAACACCTTTAACTTTTTCTTTTCTTTTAAACGCTTGTTTCATCGCATTGAACCACGTAAAACATCTTAACAAGGGAATCTGAACATTTCCTCTACTAATCAGATTTTAATAGAAAAGATACATGTATAAGCATTCACGATGTCTCTCACACATTATGCACATGAAACTTGCTAATTAGCATACATATCAAAGAGGAACAACATTACACATCGTAATTACAACTCTCTCTCTCATCTCTTACTGAGGACCTAGAGTGACAAGGACCGACTGACTCAACTAATCTCATACTTGACTCCTGTGGCAGATCTACACTGAAGCTTTGATCATCTTCAAGTCCACGCGATTAACCCTAAAATGTTTGAGTAGAGGGGTGAGCCTACTCGCTCAGTGAATGAATACTTCATGGAAACAGACTAATGCACTAATGTGATCAAAGATATAATTTGATTAAACAATATGAAATTTATCAACAATAAATACTACACTGAGCAGTTCTAAAACAATATAACTGAGATAGCACATTTCTAAGCATCATCAGACATTTCAAGTAGAAAGCAGTTATATAAATTTACTGTGATCCTATATGATTTCTCATTCATTTTATTATTATGCCCTAAATATATGCAGTGTACTCTGCATATAAGGATCCGCAACAAGTTCATGCTACGGCCCCACCGTACAAGACTCAGCGACACACCCGGGGGATGCTGAATCTGACGCCAGCCCTGTTCTGCCACAGGACCACAGGCTCTCTGGCCTCAATGCACTACTCTGAGTGCTCTCTCTCGACCCCTCCTTCAACCTGAGCACACAGGCGGAGTGTCACAGGGTTACCTTTGCGACTCCGCACGAATGGTGTTAGATAACCGTGTTTTCTGGTGAAACCGCAGTGCCATTGTGACACAAGCACAATTGTTGTTAGACACTGCCCTCTTTTCTCTTTCCTCGTTTGTCCGCGACACACGCACGGATGATGTTGCAACACGAGTTTCACCCCTAAATCGCAGACACATGTTAGGGGTTCTACGGTGTTAGGGCATCTAAGTCTATACTTGATTAACAATCAACAATTTAACAGAAATATCACATAGCAACGTCAAAACTCATGTATTCAACATATATCATATCTCAGTAACATCCCTTTCTAGGGCATGTCATATCTCATCACCTGCAATCTACGAGATATATATATTGAAATATAAGAAGCCCTGCAGTATGTATATATCATTTCAGAGAGAACAAGCATATAAAGTTAAATGCACTAGAAACATACAATTTAACAGTTAAGCATCACCACATCTCAACCTTTCATATTACCATAGCATGATTCATTGAACACCCTATCCTTAGGGTTCCATTTACCATATTCATTCATCACATGCCAACACCCTACTCTTAGGGTTGCATTTGCCTCATTCACCTTTTCAATTACCTCATTCACTTAACACATAGCTCTTATAAGGATTTCATAAGATATAACCATTCCCTAAATAAAGATTGTATCCAACAAATCGTATGCAATCAATACAGACATGAAACCATGGAAATTTAACTAAATTTAGGGTTTCATATCATTCACTGAACTATCATGTATCAAGAACAGAATTCAATTAAAATGACCCATGCGGTACATCCTAACCACATATAGGATTGCTAGTCCTTTCCTATCAGGTTGAAACTCTAGCGATATCTCAATTAGGTCAAACCCTAATTACATCAATTGATATAAATCTAAAAGCATCCTCACTAGGAGGTGTTGTATACGTATCTGATATGAATTTACCATTTAGGAGTCATTCAAACAGAGAAGGAATTCATATCATATCAATTTTCAATAACTTAAATCAAATAGACATTTCAGGATTTAGAATTCGCATGCTAAACATTTAGGGATTTGGTTGTTATAATCAAATTCGTCCATTAGAATGTTTGAAGGAAGAACCCACTCACCCTAAGGTGTGAAAACACCTTAAACCTGCAGCTCCACTCAGGGAAATCTCGAATTCCCATCAAAACCCTAGCAAATCTCCCAATTCCTCTTTCATTCAACTCGGAAACCTAGAAAAAGAGGGATTATGAAGAAAGGGTGAGAAAAGAGGGAATTTCGACATCCTCTTGGATCAAATCAGAGCATGGACGGAATCTTGACATAAGAGAGAAGATCCACCATAAAAGTATATGCAAGGAATCCGAACTTACTTGATTTCACCCATCCTGGAATCGCAAAACCCTAATTCAGCAATTCCCCCACTTTCTCCACTCAAGCCCTAATTCTCCCTCTCTCTCTAGAAGCTCGTTTCTCTGGAATGGATGACGAGAAATGAGAGCTGCTTGTGTGTGTGGTCGTTCATATAAGTCAATTGAGCTGCTTGGGTCAATTGCATATTGACCCAACACTTAACTTTAACTATATTAGCTGAATATTCAGTTATACAAAAGTTACTGTAATTCGCTTATTTCAGAGATCAAACATTCTCCAAAAATTATGGGAATTTAGCACGTTGTTTATAATTGATCTATAGATCTTCTGTTAAAATTTGGGATCATTTGGAGTTACCAATAATTAATTAAAAATCGAACAGTGCACTACTATATTGCAGTCAGCAATATATTCGGCCGAGTTTGTCCTGCACAAACTCGACCGACACCCTTACTGTAGGGATTCAAAAGTCATCCAAAAATTATGCCAATTTAACAGAGTGTCTAAAATTGTATTTATCAAATACTGTTAAAATTTGAGATCAATTGGATATACCAATAAAAAGATAAAATTCAATTACCACACTGCTGTAAATTCTGAAATTGTGATCGGTCGAGTTTGAAACTCGGCCGACAAACAGGTCAGGGCATTTTTCAAAAATTCTGATATTTTCCAATATTGTTCACATTTTATATATCTAAATCATATCCAAATTTGAAGCAAATCAGAGTTACACATAAAATACTAAAAATAATTTAGTGAGACATTCCACTTTTCAAATTCTGTATTCAAGCATCATCAAAACCCTAATTTTGGGCCGATTAGGGTTTATGCTTCTCAAACCCTAATTCTCAGGACAAAAGAACATTTAGACTTCTTATCATAGTTAAAACATCCTAATTGTGTTATCGTCATTAACTAGATTTTGAGAATGATTATTCTAATTAATCTTTGCAATTGTCTAGGTAAACCCTAGTTTACCAATTAAGCTCAGATGGGGTCGTAACAACTCTCCCCCCCTTAGAATGTTTCGTCCTCGAAACATAAACCTACAAGAAAGATACATTAAAGTTTATTCTACGATTATATTGCCTTCCATGTCATTTACTCTTGTATTTCATACCTGAATTTAGTTTTCAACATTAGATCTTTTAATTCTTTACTAAATCACAACATATTTCAAATAGTTATCAATGATATCAAGCAAATTCTTTATGCCACAAACAAACATAGAATACAAAGATAAACCACCACGCTTTCGCTGCGCAACTCTGATACTCTGATACAACTATTTCAACTTATGCTGCTCAGAGAGTTCTATTGTTCTGTATCACCTTTAAGTGACAAAAGCAAGCTCACCATACTGCTTTAAACTTTAATCAAGTGCTATTCAAATAGCAAAACAGTCTTGAATTAAAAGACTAAATTCAACAATCAACTGCACAATACTACTCTTGGCATCCCCATTGGGTCATGGATACATGAGGTTAAGCATTACCACCTCATCCCATACTATCCTGTGATCTGTGGGTTATAGGCCCACACACAATTCAAAGTGTAACCATCGTATAATATCATTTTAAGGTTTCAACAACAGTAATAAGGTAATCCACAATTGTATCAGTCATTCAAGCATTAATCATACTCAATTACCATCACTCAGTTATATTAGAGCTAGGTATAACAAGCTACACTTCATTAGGGTTACTTATCCAGACACTCTGATTATCATCCCTTTCTATTAATATGAGTGATTAAGTATGACTACCTTCTTTAGGGTATCTCTCCATATGTTCTGACATCATCCAAACCGTATCACCAGATGACCCTACCAAGGTAGTTATTCACCATGTATGATTCATTTTCTCTTATCCTTTCATTCCCACTTTTCTCTCATTAAGGAATATATGAAAGATAAGATGATTTTAAGACTTAGAATACTTGTATTCAAACATCCCTAATACATTCTCATATGTAGATTTACTTAATTATCAACAGAGATATTTGATTAATTAGCACTTGCTTGAATCTCACAACCTCTTTATTTTATAACTGCTCCATCATATTTCAAACCCTTTCTTACATTTCATAGTCATTTTCCCCTATACTACTCTTTAACCTGTCATCTTTAATTCTAATTTAATAGTCCTTCTATTAGTTTTTACTCATGTTGAATACATTACATATTCTTCATTTTTACATCAAGTGGATCATGCATGGGTCAAACATAGTTTCTCCTTTCAATCAAGTTTTTCTCTCCTGAATACAGTCTACCTTTGTATGACTTATTCATTCGTTAAACTACACCTATGTCCTTTGCTTAGAAACTAGTTTGTTGTTCTAGTCTTATGAGTTACATGTTCATATGATCCTCTTTACCTTTACTCCTTTAAAGACTCTTTACTTCTATGGACCTATTGAATGCTCAGTCCTATTCTTCTACTTAGCCTTTTCTTTAGAGTTCATAAAAGCATTATACTCTATTCTATGATTCATTCTTCATGATTGATTCTTGTTATCTTGAACCATACATACATACATTTCACATATCTCTTCTATATTTCACATGTATAGTTCATGTAATATTAATCAATAAACTGATTATGAACTTCTTATCATGTTCTATTATTCCCAATTATGGGTTTCACATATGAGACCCCAAAATTGAACCTCAGATATCAGTTTCAACTAATTCTTAGTTATTCTGATCTTACCCATATGTTTCAACGTCTTGCTGTATGTACATTCTTACTCTGATGTGGGTCTAATTATTCCAATTCTATTCTTATTATGCTATTGATAGGATTCATTAGATCCTAATAACGCATCCTGCCAACCGGACCAGGCCAAACCTGAAGTCCTGAAGCCAAGAACTACAAGAATTACATTCTTCCTGAACTGCCACTCACAGCTCAGAAACTCGGCCGATTGGTCAGAAACTCGGCCGATTGCTTCACAACTCGGCCGATCCGCTTGGAACTCGGCCGATCAACTAGCTGATTGATTTCCTGAAAAAGGAAACTCGGCCGAATTACACACAACTCGGCCGATCAGTTTGCTGTTCAATTTCCTATTAAGGAAACTCGGCCGATCCACATATAACTCGGCCGAATTGCATACAGACTAAAAACCTAAACAGACGTACTGATGTCAATTTCACTCGAATTAGCGGGAAAAACTATAGAAACAAAAGCTCATTTCAAGATGATTTCTAATCTACATGTTATAAAGAATGAAATCAATAAATGCAACAACTGCATAGTGTGCAACAACTATTAAAGACCCACATTTCAAAGTATTGAATATTTCAATTCAAACATATAAGAGCATTTCTATACATTTCCAACAAAAACAACATTATGAAATGTAAGTTCTATCTCCTTTTACATTTATGCTCTTAATTCTAGTTTCTTTTCTCGTTTTCTAACCCTAACATTTCTAGGGTTCATCTCTAGCCCATTCTTCCACTGTATACCTGGCCAGGGTATACGTGAGAGAATAGACAGAGTAGCTTGTACTGGTTGATCCAAGTACTCAGATATCGGGCCAGGATATCCAAATACTCAAATCCCCAAAGCTAACATCAAACATCTCCTATCTGCCACACATAGGACTCTAACTTATTAACTTAATGGTCCTTGACAACTCACCCTAAGCTCTGATACCAAGCTGTTACACCCCGATCTCACAATTTCCTCAAATCATGAGATTAGGGCGTAAGATGGGATTTGTATGTAACACAAAGAACACCTTTAACTTTTTCTTTTCTTTTAAACGCTTGTTTCATCGCATTGAACCACGTAAAACATCTTAACAAGGGAATCTGAACATTTCCTCTACTAATCAGATTTTAATAGAAAAGATACATGTATAAGCATTCACGATGTCTCTCACACATTATGCACATGAAACTTGCTAATTAGCATACATATCAAAGAGGAACAACATTACACATCGTAATTACAACTCTCTCTCTCATCTCTTACTGAGGACCTAGAGTGACAAGGACCGACTGACTCAACTAATCTCATACTTGACTCCTGTGGCAGATCTACACTGAAGCTTTGATCATCTTCAAGTCCACGCGATTAACCCTAAAATGTTTGAGTAGAGGGGTGAGCCTACTCGCTCAGTGAATGAATACTTCATGGAAACAGACTAATGCACTAATGTGATCAAAGATATAATTTGATTAAACAATATGAAATTTATCAACAATAAATACTACACTGAGCAGTTCTAAAACAATATAACTGAGATAGCACATTTCTAAGCATCATCAGACATTTCAAGTAGAAAGCAGTTATATAAATTTACTGTGATCCTATATGATTTCTCATTCATTTTATTATTATGCCCTAAATATATGCAGTGTACTCTGCATATAAGGATCCGCAACAAGTTCATGCTACGGCCCCACCGTACAAGACTCAGCGACACACCCGGGGGATGCTGAATCTGACGCCAGCCCTGTTCTGCCACAGGACCACAGGCTCTCTGGCCTCAATGCACTACTCTGAGTGCTCTCTCTCGACCCCTCCTTCAACCTGAGCACACAGGCGGAGTGTCACAGGGTTACCTTCGCGACTCCGCACGAATGGTGTTAGATAACCGTGTTTTCTGGTGAAACCGCAGTGCCATTGTGACACAAGCACAATTGTTGTTAGACACTGCCCTCTTTTCTCTTTCCTCGTTTGTCCGCGACACACGCACGGATGATGTTGCAACACGAGTTTCACCCCTAAATCGCAGACACATGTTAGGGGTTCTACGGTGTTAGGGCATCTAAGTCTATACTTGATTAACAATCAACAATTTAACAGAAATATCACATAGCAACGTCAAAACTCATGTATTCAACATATATCATATCTCAGTAACATCCCTTTCTAGGGCATGTCATATCTCATCACCTGCAATCTACGAGATATATATATTGAAATATAAGAAGCCCTGCAGTATGTATATATCATTTCAGAGAGAACAAGCATATAAAGTTAAATGCACTAGAAACATACAATTTAACAGTTAAGCATCACCACATCTCAACCTTTCATATTACCATAGCATGATTCATTGAACACCCTATCCTTAGGGTTCCATTTACCATATTCATTCATCACATGCCAACACCCTACTCTTAGGGTTGCATTTGCCTCATTCACCTTTTCAATTACCTCATTCACTTAACACATAGCTCTTATAAGGATTTCATAAGATATAACCATTCCCTAAATAAAGATTGTATCCAACAAATCGTATGCAATCAATACAGACATGAAACCATGGAAATTTAACTAAATTTAGGGTTTCATATCATTCACTGAACTATCATGTATCAAGAACAGAATTCAATTAAAATGACCCATGCGGTACATCCTAACCACATATAGGATTGCTAGTCCTTTCCTATCAGGTTGAAACTCTAGCGATATCTCAATTAGGTCAAACCCTAATTACATCAATTGATATAAATCTAAAAGCATCCTCACTAGGAGGTGTTGTATACGTATCTGATATGAATTTACCATTTAGGAGTCATTCAAACAGAGAAGGAATTCATATCATATCAATTTTCAATAACTTAAATCAAATAGACATTTCAGGATTTAGAATTCGCATGCTAAACATTTAGGGATTTGGTTGTTATAATCAAATTCGTCCATTAGAATGTTTGAAGGAAGAACCCACTCACCCTAAGGTGTGAAAACACCTTAAACCTGCAGCTCCACTCAGGGAAATCTCGAATTCCCATCAAAACCCTAGCAAATCTCCCAATTCCTCTTTCATTCAACTCGGAAACCTAGAAAAAGAGGGATTATGAAGAAAGGGTGAGAAAAGAGGGAATTTCGACATCCTCTTGGATCAAATCAGAGCATGGACGGAATCTTGACATAAGAGAGAAGATCCACCATAAAAGTATATGCAAGGAATCCGAACTTACTTGATTTCACCCATCCTGGAATCGCAAAACCCTAATTCAGCAATTCCCCCACTTTCTCCACTCAAGCCCTAATTCTCCCTCTCTCTCTAGAAGCTCGTTTCTCTGGAATGGATGACGAGAAATGAGAGCTGCTTGTGTGTGTGGTCGTTCATATAAGTCAATTGAGCTGCTTGGGTCAATTGCATATTGACCCAACACTTAACTTTAACTATATTAGCTGAATATTCAGTTATACAAAAGTTACTGTAATTCGCTTATTTCAGAGATCAAACATTCTCCAAAAATTATGGGAATTTAGCACGTTGTTTATAATTGATCTATAGATCTTCTGTTAAAATTTGGGATCATTTGGAGTTACCAATAATTAATTAAAAATCGAACAGTGCACTGCTATATTGCAGTCAGCAATATATTCGGCCGAGTTTGTCCTGCACAAACTCGACCGACACCCTTACTGTAGGGATTCAAAAGTCATCCAAAAATTATGCCAATTTAACAGAGTGTCTAAAATTGTATTTATCAAATACTGTTAAAATTTGAGATCAATTGGATATACCAATAAAAAGATAAAATTCAATTACCACACTGCTGTAAATTCTGAAATTGTGATCGGTCGAGTTTGAAACTCGGCCGACAAACAGGTCAGGGCATTTTTCAAAAATTCTGATATTTTCCAATATTGTTCACATTTTATATATCTAAATCATATCCAAATTTGAAGCAAATCAGAGTTACACATAAAATACTAAAAATCATTTAGTGAGACATTCCACTTTTCAAATTCTGTATTCAAGCATCATCAAAACCCTAATTTTGGGCCGATTAGGGTTTATGCTTCTCAAACCCTAATTCTCAGGACAAAAGAACATTTAGACTTCTTATCATAGTTAAAACATCCTAATTGTGTTATCGTCATTAACTAGATTTCGAGAATGATTATTCTAATTAATCTTTGCAATTGTCTAGGTAAACCCTAGTTTACCAATTAAGCTCAGATGGGGTCGTAACAACCATCACCATCACCATCACCATCACCATCACCATCACCATCACCATCACCATCACCATCACCATCACCATCACCATCACCATCAGAACGATCACCAACATCCTCATCACCATCTACCTTAGTATCATCATCATCATTCATCTCTTCATCCTTGTCAAGAGCAAAGAAATGAGGACCGGACGACCAATGGTTTTGCTCTTCCCAAGAAATGCTACATGCTAGTAATGCTTTGTCTCGATCATAGTTTGGTATAGAAACCCAATTAAAGTAGGCAAGCACTGCAGCAGCAGGTTAAACTAGAAGTGCAAGTAACCAAGTAGCATTCGACTGAGGATGAAAGGAATCATGGGTAGGTTCCTCACCAAAGGTAGGATGTGGAGTGGAAGCAGCAGGCTGGTGAGCCAAGTAGAACTAATAATATGCATAGGAAGCATAGTCAGTGGCCGAGAAAGGCTGGTAGGAGGGATAGGGGTGTGAGAAGGACAAGTTCATGTTGGACATGATTTGAACTAAGCTCTAATGAAGGTGCTTTGGAACCTACATTTGATATACATTTTGATGCATCATGTAACCTAGAAGGGTTTCATTTGACAAAAAAAAGAGTCACATGTAAGTTTAGGAGGAGGTGGAGGCTGGGTAGATGAGGATGCATTGGGGTAGAGGTACAAATGGGATGGAAGGACTTCCTAATCATGGTTTCATTGATGTAAACCCCTTTTATACTAGCCTTGTAGCCAAGATCCTTGAAAAGAGATTTGTCTGTATGATGTAGAAACATACCACATATCAAGTTTGGGTAGGGTGGGTGGGAGTCGCCAGTATTCTTTTTCATGTTAAAATAAGTCACGTGATGGAGAATATACTCGACCCATTCAACTTTGACATTTTGAAGGAGACAATACATAATCACTACATAGTTCTATGCTATATTTGTTTGGTTGCACTTGGGGTGGATATTGCAATTAACTATGAGTGCTATTAGATGTGTCTCTATGTCAAGAGAAGAAAAGGGTAGGATGGCCTTCTTCCTATAGGGTACCTCTAGTTTATTCAAAGTTTTGTGTATGTCGGCTAGGGTAAGATCGGGATCAAAACTCTTGAAAAACTTATCAGGGTTGAGGAGGTCAAGGATTGGGGATAGGACGATATCCAATCAGTCGAGGATAAGGAATTGATGAAGTATGTATTCAAGGAATACTCAGAGATAGTAAACCTTATCCCCACAATCATGGATACTAGGACAACTTGGATGTTGGGAGGTGGCACTAGAGTTGTATAGTTCTATGTGAGATTGACATAGAGTTCATGGACAACTTTTGTGCTAGATAGGAAATTTGAAAAGAACAAACTCTCTACACAAAGTGCACCAAGGTTTTTCTCAAAGAAAAATGCCTAACTTATTTCAACTGCTCATTTCTAGTATCTAGCCAGGGCTTAAAAGAGTAGTCATTTCTAGTTAGCAACTTCTTATATCAATTTACAACTTGGGAACTGATAAAGGAGGTGCCATCATACCCAATGAGCCTTGAAGCAGTAGAGGTGGAAGAAATGCCAGTTGGACTGGTTCTCTTCATCCTGTTTGATGCCATGGAGATGAGAAAGGAGATAAGAGAAGAAGTTTCTTGCCAAAAAAAGTGAATGTAGACCAACAAGCAGTTGTCCAACTAGCTAGGGTTGGCTAGGGAAGGTGAAATAGAGTTGGAGAAGGCTAGGAGAAGGTATGGGAGGGTTTAGGGTTTAAGGACGAACACAAAAGGGGGCTGGTCGACTGAGTTTTCTCTAGTTGAGAGGGAGAAAATTGGTCAATTGTCCCTTTATATTTTTGTACAACAAAGTTGTTGGTTGAGTCTGTGAGTTGGGAAACTCAGTCTCACTACTATTAGTTCAGTCCTTGGTCATCTTGTCAGTCGAGTTTCCACAGAAAAAAATCAGCCGACAAAAGTGTCTACTAACAAGATATGAAATTAATTCTAGAGTTCTATACCACCATAATTCATTTCTCTATCCTATCATGTATTTCAAACAAATAAATGCACTTTTTACTCATCATTGGCTACTATTTTGTGATGAAACAAGCATTTGTGATTTAAGAAAAAAACTAAAGATAGATCATTGAAACTTGGCATTTTTAGCAAAAGTACATGATGAACATTTTATAAGAAACAACATAGAGATAGTGACCATCTTATCTAGAAGGCATATAATTATAGTCAAGTCCAGTTATAAGTAGTTTGAATCTAATAGAATTAAATTGCTCTCTACCCTGAGGTTTGGTGAAAATATCCACAAGGTGATTTTTCATATCCACATGTGTGAAATAGATATCTTTCTTAGCAATGTGTTACGAAGGAAATGATGGTGGACCCCTATATATTTAGCTCTACTATGTAATATATGATTGTAAGATAGATTGATTGCACTAGTATTATCACAATAGATATGAGAAGAATCATAGAAAACATTGAAGTCTTGGAGCATTTTCTTCATCCACGGGACTTGGGCACAAAAAATTCTACCTACAATGTACTCAACCTTGGTAGTTGAAAGAGCCATTGTGCTTTGTTTCTTAGAGAATGAAGAAACCAAGCATGGTCCTAGGAGGAAGCAAGTGCCACTTGTGCACTCTCTATCAATGAAGCACTCATCATGATTCACATCACTATAAGCTATAAGAGTAAAGTCCCTTGACTTAGGATACCATAGTCTAAAATTTTGGGTTTTGACTAGGTACCTTAGAATCCTCTTAACAACTATAAGATGGGATTTTGTAGGGCTTGATTGAAATCTAGCACACAAGCTAACACTAAACATGATATCAGGTCAAGTGGCAGTTAAGTATAGTAAGCTACCAATCACAGCTCTATAGAGCTTCTCATCTAACTTTTCACCTTCTTCATCACTATCAAGTTTGGCAGTGTTGGACACGAGAGTATCCATTGGATCTGTGTTCTCCATCCCAAAGTGCTTCAAGAGTTCACTTGTGTATTTGCCTTGGTTGATGAAGTTTCCATCCTTGGGTTGCTTGATTTAAAAGCCAAGTAAGAATGTGAGCCCATTCATGCTCATCTCAAATTCACTCTACATAAGAGAACTCCTTGCAAAGATCAAGATCAGTCCCGCCAAAAATTATTTCATCAACATATATTTGAATAATAAAGAAATTGTTAGAAGTTTGTTCAAGAAAGAATGGAGAATCAACTTTTACCATGACACAAACATTATCTAACAAAAAACTTTTCAATTTCTCATACCAAGCTCTAGGGGTTTGTTTGAGACCATAAAGAGCTTTTTGTAACAAATAAACATGGCTAGTGAGTTTGTCATGTTCAAAGTCGGAAGGTTGAGCCACATAGACTTCCTCCTCTATTCTATTATTCAAAAGTGCACTTTTAACATCAATTTGATATAGCAATAACTTTTTATGACTAGAAAAGGCAAGTAGCATTCTAATAGGTTCAAGTATAGCAACAGAAGCATAAATTCCATCAAAGTCAATGCCTTCTTGTTGATGATACCCTTGAGATACTAACCTTGCTTTATTTCTTACCACCTTTTTGCTTTCATCAAGCCTGTTGTAGTGGACCCACTTTGTGCCAATGATATTTCTATCACTTGGTCTATGCACTAGAGTCCACACTTTATTCTTTTCAAAATGTTGTAGTTCCTCTTGCATTGTTAGGATCCATTCATCATCTTTAAGAGATTCTTTGGCTCAACTTGTGAGATGAAGGCATTGTCGACTTGTTCTTTGTTGAAAGCAACCCACATCTTCACCCTTACAAAAGGATTTCCTATGATGATCTCTTTTGGATGATTTAACAAACTGGGGGAGGGGTAGGATCCTTCTTTTCATATTCTTTTGATCCTTCATCTACCACCACCTGAAAACTACTAGAGGGGGGGTGAATAGAGTTTTATAGATAATTTAACAATTATTGAACTCAAACAACCACAATGAAAATATTGGACAAGGAGACACAAGGTTTAGAGTGGTTCCAACTATAGCAAATACTATAGCCGTCAATCCACTACCCGGTTGCTTACCCAACCGGGATTTGAAAAGAAATTTATTTTATTACCTCTTCAAGGAATTTACATAAAATACAATCTCTTTTCCTAAACCCTTCAAGCAGCCTTCACCTAGAAGTAATTGCCAACCTTGAAGCAGCCTTCCCTTGAAGTAGATGCACCAACTCCCGTTGCACCAGCCTTCTGAAGTAGCTTCCCTTGCGATAGCCTTCTTGAAGTAGCTTGAAGTCCCCTTCTCCACCTGAGAAGTCAACCCTCTCCAATCCGCAGCCTCCAACCCTAGGAGTAGCAAGGAGAGTACAAAAGATAAACAGGAACAAGAAAGGAAAAGGAAATTACAACTTATCCTTTAAGCCCGAGGCTTGATATGCCTAGATCAAGCGTAAGATCTCCTAGCCAAGTATGTGAACTTGTGATTGCTGTGGGTAGGAGAATCTAGCCTATAGGACACGAGATTGAGCTAAGGAGAAAGTAGGCCAATGATCACAATGCTCAAATTGCTTGCAAAAGATTGCTCAAGTATGCTCAAGTGTATTCTCAAGTGTAATAAGTGAATTCTAGTGTCCTATGGCTTGTCCTATTTATAGGAATGGCCTAAGTATGCTTAAGGACGTTCTAGACAACTTCTAGGGGTTTCTAAGTGCTTAACTAGCCGTTAGGTACAAAGTTGTTGCTTTAACAACGGCTAATTAATTTATTCTGCAGTTGCTGTCAGAGACCATCTCGGTCGACAATTGGTCGACCGAGACACCTACTCGGTCGAAGTTTTGTCGACCGACAGGCTCTCTGGATCAACGTTCATTTGCAACTGCCAACTACTTTGTCAGCTGTGTCTAACGACTACTTGGGTCATTCTCGGTCGAGGAGTTTGTCGACCGAGAGTGTCTCGGTCGAGGAGTGTGGTCGACTGAGATTGACTCTATTTTCAATCTTTTAATTAACCACTAAGCATGTGTATGAGTGTACATATGTGATCCTATTTGAAGGGGATGACCTATCTAAGTGTGGTGATTAGCTAGGAAGATCCAACGCTTGATTTACATGCAATCTAAGTACTTGTACATTATATATTTGTACAAGTTTTTACAACAGTGATTACATTGCATGGAAATATAAATATGTAAGCTCTTTGGATTTTCCCTAGTTACTTTGTCATCCACCTTAATCCTGCACACTCAAGTAGCACGTTAGATCAACAAGAATGAAATGTTTGTCATCATCGAAACAAAGGGATTTATCATAATATCCAATTTATCCAACAATCTCCCCCTTTTTGAAGATGACAAACATTTCCTAAATATGAAATGAGTAAATATAAAGCATGTGAGTTTCATACCTGAAAATTACCTTTTGTAGCCATCTATGTTTTTCCAGTGATATTTTTGATTTTTATATTCTTTCTCCCCCTTTGTCATTTCGAAAAGATATCCACGTTGAATATTTTATTTTTCTTCTCCCCCTTAATATTTTGCTCCCCCTCAAATAGATATCCTATTAGAAACATGGATGTTTGTCTAATTTATCCACAATTTGTTTCTCAATCATTTGCAAAGGATGTTAAGCCTTGAAATGATATGAGATTCCCTTAAGCGTATGATGAATGTATATTTATTTCTCATTTATCAAAGGATGTTAAGCCCTAAATTAAATGAGAATCCTCTAATCTTAGAGTACATAAAAATGTCTCCATCCAAATGCAAGGGATGTTAAGCCCTGTTTTGGGTAGAGAGTTCCTTCAAGTACAAGATACCATTTTCAATAAATTCATAAATTTCTTGAAAATTTTCAGCTATTACAATGTTTTTTGTAATCTTCTTCAATCAAATGGTCAAAGTTTTTATGATCTCCCCCTTAGTCTTATGCTTTGCTCCCCCTTAGATAGATATCTCAAATGAAAGTTTGAGTACTAAGCAAAAACTATAAAATGTTGTAGATGATCTCCATGATTAACAAAGATGTATGCAATTTATGTCAGTCTGGAAAACAGAAACCCAGTCGGTCGACAATTGCTCGACCGACAGTGTTCTCGGTCGACTAGTTGCTCGACCGAGAATGTTTCTGGAGAATTGTTTTGTCATTTGTCAATTTAGCCACAATTTTAATAGTTGCCTATTTTAATTATTACTTCCCCTTATTTGTTATGCTCTACAATAATGAACTTATAATCCATATTTTTGAAGATGTCTCATATGCCAACAAAATATAACCATTTGAATCAAGTAAAGATGGCAAACTTCATTCAATAGCATGGAAAATATTACAATCACATAGAAATGACCAATTTATTACAATCATTGTCATTACAACTAGTACAGCTTCAACACTTCACTGGAAAGATTTAAGAATTACATCGATGTCCGGATCTTTCCCAAGGAATGGCTCGGCTCCATAATATTTGACCAGAGTTTGCCAATCTAAAGCACCTATCGTAGTTAATGCATATGCTTCCAGAAATGTGGGAACTCGGTCAAATCGGAAGTGAGCAGCTATATCTTGCAATTGCATGGAGGAAAATTGAGTATGTGCAAGATCCATTGATGGTGGAGGTTGATAGTAGTTGTATGAAGGGTTAAATGGGTTGAGCATGCCAGGATTTAAGGAATGCGGATATTCATCGGTTTGGCTCGGAGAAAGATTTTGCATTCTTTGATTCAAGTATGTCATGGCATGGTGGGTATAGTTGAGTTGGTTACTAAGATGATATTGGGAGCCGACAAGATAAGTGAGAGTATTTTGAATGGGATCAACAGAAAGATTAGTAGGAGGAGGGGGTGGTGGTATATCTTGATGTGATGATTCTCCTTCTACTCTTGCCCTTTTATGACCAAAGTCAATCCCCATCTTCTCTACGGTATTTTTACTTATCTTTGGTGGTCTACGCTCCCATGTATACCCCATATCTTCAATTTGTAACTTAAGACAATGTTGAGTGATCTGGCATACAAAATCGGCATACGGTGGATTGCCAGAAAACTCAAGCATGTTTTTAAGTATTATGTGAATGAAGTTTATAGGTATTTCTTTTATGATAGCATAAATTAGACACATGCGGAAAATAGGGACCTCAGATTTATTGGCTCTAGGATGTATGTTGGTGGAAACAATGAGGTTTACTATCCTACATGCAGGTTTCAGGTTTATTGCATAATAGGTTCCCCTATCTTCATGACAAGTGGTATTGGTTTGAAATATGGCTCTTTTTATATCACTAAGGCTAGTGGAGTGGTCATCATGGGATAATAAATTTAGTAGATTGCTGGTGGTAAGGTCAAGGAAATCTTGGTATTCATCTATATCAATTTCTAGCATATCAAGAATATCCCCTTCGGAAAATTTAAAACTACGCCCATTGACCATGGTGTAGAAGAATGTGGTTTCATTTTCGGTGTGGGATAAGAGATTGGCATAGAATTCGTTGACTACCTTAGTGGAATAGGAAGGAAAAGAAGGATAGATGAAGTCCTTCAGCTTCTGCACTCCAAAGAGATTCTCCAGATCGACTATGTTGATGAAGTCCATAGCTTCGACCGGGCGTCGGGGAAGAGGAGCTTTAGAGGAAAGCCGTAGATATCGATCTCCAGCATCTCCGTCGACGAAGGCGATGTCGTTGATGATCGTCAGTGGCGGAGTGGCTTCCCGAGCATCTCTTCTTTTTCTTTCAGCGACTTTCTTCTTCCCACGGGCAGCTGAGGATGAGGCCATTTGTGTTTCTTGAGTGTGGAGAAGAAGCAAGGAAGATTGGAGGATAAGAATGCTGAAGGGTTGCACAAAAATGCACTAGAGATGGACTATGGAGGCAAGGAAATGCAAGTGTGAGTAAGTGACTCGTTTTTGCTCTTATTTATAGCATTCCAGCGACCTGGTCGGTCGACGATTCGTCGACCGAGCGTCTGCAACGGTCGAGTTGCAGACGCGCCACTTGGTTCCCCAACGGTCAAAAAAACGGTCATAACGGTCCGTCCGCAACGGTCGTATCCAACGGCTATTTCTCGGTCGAGCACTTGTCAACCGACATTGTCTCGGTCGAGCATTTGTCGACCGATAGTTCGTCCGATATTGAGTCTGTTTAGTATTTGTCGGTCGAGAGAGATGGGCTGACCGAGAGGTTCTCGGTCGACGAATTCGTCGACCGACAGACTTACTGAGTACAACTTTTAAAGTTGATTTAAATGCAAATGGTAGATCATTTTTGTAGAGCATTTATATGGATATTCTAAGGGAGTAATATTGGGATAATTTAAGGCTTAAATGATAACAAATGTTTTAATTTTCAAGAAAAATTTATATTAAGATTAGGTCCAAAGAGAGAATTTCCAAAATAAGCAATTTTTGTCGAAGCTTATTTTAGGTCGCCTTTGACTACGACCATAGCGCCCCTTAGTCAAGTTTTATTTTGACCAAGAGGCAAATTTTGCAGATATTATTCAGATTTGAATATATTGAGTCTAATATCTGCATAAGATTTAAATATCAAGTTGAAGCATACTACTTAATTTGAGACATAATTAATTATTTCAAAAATACTGAGTTAGAGATTTTGTTGCAAGCAATAACATATAACTAATAGGTTATTTTGCTGGCTTGCAAACAATTTTCTATGCGCACCCAATGATGAAAGCATGGTATAAAGCATACAATGATAATTCCATTTTATAATTAGTATAGACCAGAAAATACTTTTTACGAAAAATCATATGAAAATAGGAATTTTCTTTTCATTTGACTTAGACTTTAAATTATCTAGGGAACAAACTAATATTAATTTCATTTACATTTGTAATTATGTAGAGTTGAGATAGACATAGAAATATGCAACTAATGTCTTTGGTCATATCTCAACTTGATTTTGTTCATTTAGTTTGGAGGTTTAGGAATCCAAACTAACTCTACATCTTTTCTCTTATAAGGACATGAAAATGAATAGTGACCAAGGCGCAAGCAGTAATGACAACATATTGAGTCAACTTCATATCTTTTTCTATGGTTGTGTCCTATGTTGTCATTGGGTGAGGATGTTCTTTTAGGTACATATATAGATTGGGTTTGTGACTTTCTCTGACTAGGTTGTTGATGAGATTTTCCTTTAGGCTTGTAACCTAGTCCCCTTCTCCCAATTTGTTGATAGGGATTATCTAGAATTTGATCAAGAATGCCATGGTTATTCAAACTACGAATTTGTTGTTGTAGCTTGGCAATCTCATCCATTCTTTTCTTAATGTCTATTTTTGCTTGGTCTAGATTTGATGACAATAAATTTCTTTCTTTAACAATAGTGTCATAATCTATATGGTTGCACAATAATGGTTATTTCTGAAGATCATTTACTTGAGTCTGTAAGTTTAAATTTTCAACAGAAAGGAGCTTGCAATCGGCTTCCATAGATTTTAACTTAAGATCAGAAAATTTATTTCCCTCTTTAAGATTCTCATTTTCAGATGCAAGAGCAAGAAGTTTAACATTTAGATCATCATTTTCCTTATTTGATTTCTTTAATTTCTTTTTGCACTCAACATATTTATTATGTGTTTCTTCAATAATAGCAACTAGTTCTTCTTTAGATAAATCAAAAAGACTTACCTCTTCTTCTTCTTCTTCTTCACTAGTTGTAGCAATAAGGCATTCTTTGTGCTTATCCTCTTCCTTTGATCTCCATGGGCATCCGGTTGTTTTGTGGTTTGTTCCTAAACACCAATTGCAGCATGTAGTGGTTTCGTTCAAGCACTTTTCACCATTTCCCTTCATTCTTCAAGACCTGGTTAGGGTTCCTTGAAGCCTGCTCTGATACCAATTGAAAACTACTAGAGGGGGGGTGAATAGAGTTTTATAGATAATTTAACAATTATTGAACTCAAACAACCACAATGAAAATATTGGACAAGGAGACACAAGGTTTAGAGTGGTTCCAACTATAGCAAATACTATAGCCGTCAATCCACTACCCGGTTGCTTACCCAACCGGGATTTGAAAAGAAATTTATTTTATTACCTCTTCAAGGAATTTACATAAAATACAATCTCTTTTCCTAAACCCTTCAAGCAGCCTTCACCTAGAAGTAATCGCCAACCTTGAAGCAGCCTTCCCTTGAAGTAGATGCACCAACTCCCGTTGCACCAGCCTTCTGAAGTAGCTTCCCTTGCGATAGCCTTCTTGAAGTAGCTTGAAGTCCCCTTCTCCACCTGAGAAGTCAACCCTCTCCAATCCGCAGCCTCCAACCCTAGGAGTAGCAAGGAGAGTACAAAAGATAAACAGGAACAAGAAAGGAAAAGGAAATTACAACTTATCCTTTAAGCCCGAGGCTTGATATGCCTAGATCAAGCGTAAGATCTCCTAGCCAAGTATGTGAACTTGTGATTGCTGTGGGTAGGAGAATCTAGCCTATAGGACACGAGATTGAGCTAAGGAGAAAGTAGGCCAATGATCACAGTGCTCAAATTGCTTGCAAAAGATTGCTCAAGTATGCTCAAGTGTATTCTCAAGTGTAACAAGTGAATTCTAGTGTCCTATGGCTTGTCCTATTTATAGGAATGGCCTAAGTATGCTTAAGGACGTTCTAGACAACTTCTAGGGGTTTCTAAGTGCTTAACTAGCCGTTAGGTACAAAGTTGTTGCTTTAACAACGGCTAATTAATTTATTCTGCAGTTGCTGTCAGAGACCATCTCGGTCGACAATTGGTCGACCGAGACACCTACTCGGTTGAAGTTTTGTCGACCGACAGGCTCTCTGGATCAACGTTCATTTGCAACTGCCAACTACTTTGTCAGCTGTGTCTAACGACTACTTGGGTCATTCTCGGTCGAGGAGTTTGTCGACCGAGAGTGTCTCGGTCGAGGAGTGTGGTCGACCGAGATTGACTCTGTTTTCAATCTTTTAATTAACCACTAAGCATGTGTATGAGTGTACATATGTGATCCTATTTGAAGGGGATGACCTATCTAAGTGTGGTGATTAGCTAGGAAGATCCAACGCTTGATTTACATGCAATCTAAGTACTTGTACATTATATATTTGTACAAGTTTTTACAACAGTGATTACATTGCATGGAAATATAAATATGTAAGCTCTTTGGATTTTCCCTAGTTACTTTGTCATCCACCTTAATCCTGCACACTCAAGTAGCACGTTAGATCAACAAGAATGAAATGTTTGTCATCATCGAAACAAAGGGATTTATCATAATATCCAATTTATCCAACAATCTCCCCCTTTTTGAAGATGACAAACATTTCCTAAATATGAAATGAGTAAATATAAAGCATGTGAGTTTCATACCTGAAAATTACCTTTTGTAGCCATCTATGTTTTGCCAGTGATATTTTTGATTTTCAAAGGGATTTATCATAATATCCAATTTATCCAACACCACCTCCTTTTCTTTGTCATTGATATTGAGTTCTTTCAATCTAGGATTCACTTCATCTACAACATCATGATTCATAATATTCTTGTGAATAGAGGGGTTAGTCTCAAAAAACTTAACATTGATGGATTCTTCTACTATATATAGTTCAATGTTAAACACTCTAAAGGATCTACTTGTAGTGCTATAGCCAAGAAAGAAACCCTTACATGATCTTGCATCAAACTTATCAAGAGAGTCTTTGGTGTTCAAAACAAAACATGGACAACCAAACGTGTGAAAGAAATTGATTTATGGCTTTCTACCATGCCATAACTCATAGGAGATTTTCTTAAGAAAAGGATGAGTGAAAATCCACTTTTGCACAAAACATGTGGTGCTAACATTTACAGCCCAAAACTTCTTGGCAGTGTCATACGCCAAAAGCATTATTCTATCCATTTCTTATAAAGACCTATTTTTCCTCTCAACTATCCCATTTTGTTGAGGTGTAGCGGGGGGGGGTGAGAAAAATTGTGTGTGCAATTGGATATCTCATAGAATCTTTCAAACAAGTCATTTTCAAACTCTCCCCCATGGTCACTACATATAAACATGATGCGGCAAGAAGCTTCATTTACAATTATTTTACAAAAGCTGAGAATACATCAAGAGTATAACTTTTTGAAATCAACAAGAAAGTCCATGTGAGATAAGAGAAATCATCAACAATTACAAGACAATATTTACTCCCATTAAGTGATTGTGTTCTCATTAGTCCAAATAGATAAATGTGAAGAAGTTCAAGAACCCTCTTTAAAGGAGGATTTGGTTTGATTTCCTTGTGTATAAGGTTGGCATTCCTCATCCCTCTCAAAATCCAATTTAAGAAGTCCTTTGACCAAGTCCTTTTTGCTCAACTTCTTCAATTGATGCATATTTACATGACCAAGCCTACGACGTCAAAAAGATACATCATTCTTCTCAACAATAAGGCATTTACCAAGAATAGGCTTAAGAGAATCAATAACAATAATATAAATATTTCCACTTCTGGTTCCCTTATATATGACATTGTAGGAGAGGGAATATAGAAGCAAGCATTCATGTGAAGTAAAAAGAACAATATATCCATTATCACTAAGTTGGCTAACACTAATTAAATTGTGATGTAGGGCATCCACAAGAAGAACATTCGTTATGCATAGTGAATCACCTACATCAGCCTCACCTATTACTTTACCTTTCTTGTTGTCCCCAAAAGTCATCAAACCTCCTTTCTTCTTAATAAGAGTGTTGAAGTGGTCTCTATCACCTATCATGTGCTTTGAGTATCCAACTATCAACAATCCATTTTCCTTTATACTACATAGAAAGTAGAGGTGGGTGCCCAATTCAAACCTTGGGACTCGAAGTTACCTTGGGTACCCATTTCATGTTTGGGTTGGTCTCCTTCTCTTTGTAATGACAAAAAGTAGAGTAATGATCATCACACTTACAATGAGAGAAAACCATAGATGTTTTAGAGCCGCAAGTCTCTCCGTGGTATATTGGAGGCCCCTTTCTCTTTTTCTTACCTTTCCCTCTGTTCTTAGGGACTCCCTCATATCCCAACCCACTACTACCCACTTGTTTGATAGAGTAATATAGGATAACATTTAGGGACTTTTTCCCTTTGAGTAACTTTTTCAAGGTCTCTCTAAGTCTATGGTTATCATCACTAAAAGTTACGACCATAGAAGAAAGACTAGCAAGATCATCTTGAGCATGCAAAATTTCAGCCTCCAAACAGAGGGCTTTAGTTAAGTAAGAATATTTTTTAAGAGTTAGACTTGCTACTTCTTTACTAGGCAAGATAGGTCTAGATTCAAGATCATTAACTTTAGCAAGAGGCCTAGCATTTTCAGTTCTTAGCATAACAAAATCATTAATAAAGACTTGGTTTTAATCTTTAGATCATTTGTTTTATTTAGATAAATACCATTTTTGATTTCAACTCCATTATATTGAAGTTCTAGATCAAGAAATTGTCCTTGCAAAGAGTATATGCTATCAAGATTGACCTTTCATTTAGTTCAAGAATTTCAATTCTAGCATATAGATCGTCTATGATTTTCCCTAGTCTCTTCTTTTTAGATTTGCACATAGAGTAAGAAGAACGTGAAGCATGAATCATATCAATGAGAACAACTTTAGAGAGTTTATTTAAAATTACCTCACGTACCTCACCCATGCCTTCACTTGTTGAGGCCATGAGTGCAAAATGATACTCTCCTTCATTTGAGTTGGATCACTTGAGGAATACTCCTCCCAAGTGGCATGGGCAACATCTTTGCCTCTTCTTTCCTTCTTTTCCCTCTTCTTAAACTTCCTCTCCTTGTTGTTGTCCTCCTTCTTGTTAAATTTGTTCTTGTATTGTGACTTCTTTGCCTTGGGACAATCATTCTTGTAATGTCCCTTTTTCCACATTCATATCATCTAGGAGTAGAGGAGGAGGGCTTTCCCTTGAAGTGTTTCCCTTTGGAGTAACGAACTTCAAGATCACTAGGGCCTTCATCTTCACTAGAGGGAGGAGTCGGTCAACAAGCAGGTTGTTGAACAATGGCCTCCACTCGAGCTTTGAAGGTTGTATCCTTTATCTTCTTAGATTCCTTGTCTTCTAGTTTGTATTCTTCTTTTTGAGTATCAAGCCTCACTTCAAAAGCTTGGAGATTCCCAGTGAGTTCTTGGTAGGAATATCACCAAGGCTCTTTGTTTCTTTAATGGAGGTCACCTTGCATTGCCATCTCTTTGGAAGAGATCTAAGATCCTTTGAGTTGACATTCCCTTGATCCATGGGTTGTCCCTTAGCTGCAAGCCCATTCACAATGGTGTTGAGCCTAGCATACATTTGAACAATTATTTCTTTCCTTTCCATCTTGAAGTTCTCAAGCAAGCCATTGGACATGTATACCTTTGACTCCTTGACTTGCTTGATGTCTTCATATGTAATACAAAGCTTATAACATATCTCATGAGTTGTATACCAAGAAAAGGTCTGATTGAATTCAGTGAGAGTTAGGGTTGAGTAGATGATGCTTGTTGCCTTGGCATTTAGTTGATCCTTCTTCATGGTAGCTTCATTCCAAGTACCAAATATCCCTCCAATTCTTTGTATGGACTAAGAACCACTCTCCACATCTCATAGCTCATCCCTTGAAGGTATAACTGCATCTTGTGCCTTTGAATATGGGAGGATGCGTAGAGAATCCACCTTTTATGTTAAGATACCCCAAGAAATTCTCACCCACCTTCTCGTCTTGTAGGAGCACTTGGTTGGAGAAGACCTGTTGTGATGCCAATTGTTGAATCAATGGGCTCTAGAAGGGGGGAAGGGGTTGAATAGAGCCAAAACACTTAAACCAAATTCATCAGACCTTCAAATTGTATAAAGAGATAACGTGGCATATATGGAACTTGAGTGCAACTAAGCATACATAACAAGGATGAGGGATATTGAACAATCACATGAACACAAGCTATGTATAGTGATTCCAAACTCCCAACTAGGAGATGTACATTCACTACCTAGAGGGGTCAATTTCTAGGATTTGCAACCATTACACACTTCTTATATTACATTATAAGAGATACAATATGACCACCCTATCCCCAGGTCAAGGGTACCTACCTTTCCTTTTAAGGATCAAAGTTGCCAATAACCTTACAAGGACTTAACCATCCTACAACAAGAGTCTTCTACCATCACAAGGACTTATCCACTTTTGCAACGATCGAGCCACCTTCACCAAGGAGATCTACTCTTGAAACAAGTCTTTGGCCTCAAAGGAATTACCCACTCTTCTCTTGGATCTTCAACCTTCAACTTCACCTTCACCAAGGGGAAGATCTCACCATCTTTTCTTGAGAGAAATGAGATTGGGAAAGGGAAGTTGAGAGCTTCACAAGGAGTACAATGAAGCAACTCTCTCACAAGAAACCCATCTCACTCTGATTGATGTAAGTAAGTAGTAAGCTTGAGAGAGAAGGGCTCTTAGTAAACTAAAACACTCAAATATAGCTAGGAGCATAAGAAGAAAACTTAGAATGAAGTCCAAGGGCCCCTATTTATAGTTGGGGGTGTCTACTAGCCATTAAATGCAATTAGGATCAAATTCTTGCCATTTGGGGTGTTGCAATAGATATATTTTCGAGTTTTGCAACACTCCAAAGGTTAGAAAAACTTTTTCTAGCATATTCCGTATAGTGTTGTCACTCAAGTTTCCATAAAGGTAATTTGACCGATAACACTATGCGACAAAGAATTTTGAGTTGTCAGATGAGTTTATCCTAGATGAAACTCGACCGTCTGTTTAAATTTATTTTTCCTGTGTAGGGTGTCAGTCGAGTTGTCACCCGAATGAACTCAGCCAACCCTGGAAGTTATCAAGACCCCACAAAGTTTGTCAGTCGAGTTTCATGAGAAGGAAACTCAGATGATAAAGGTGCCTATGATGAATTTTGGTTAGTGCCACAAAAGTGCTTAAATATTTGATTTAAGTGCATCTTGTATTTTTCCCAGCTTAGTTACAAGTGACAACATATGTACAAGTGATATACAAAATTGTCCTAATTGATTTGAGGCTTTTTCCATAAAAGTGCACTTGCATTGATTTTGACTTATTTTTGGTCAACCTAGGGCTTGTTTGAATTCATTCTTTTCATGTATCTAATATATGAAATTGATCTCAAAGAGACATATTAGATACATATTTCTGAAATTATTAGGTCATCATCAAAATATGGACAATGTATAATTGTTAGGTCAACACAGTGGATGTTTGCCATAGAGACTGAACCTAATCTCTCAACCCTAATTTCTAAATCATGACATTGGCTTAGAAACTCATCCAAGATTTACTCAACATGAGTAAATCTTAGACAGTCCCTATTTTGGGATTATTCTTGAAGACTTAATCTCACTTAGGATGTAAGTGGATAATTTGTATTTTAGTTTTCAAGGTGTTTCGTCAACACTTCCTTATTTTTTCTCTAAGTACATATGTAGGTGCTATTTTCTCATCTACATCAGTGTACTTGGAGAACTGTAGGGAAATGATGCTAGAATATTCTTGAAAATCAAATACACATTATCATTTACTATTGAGATTAGGTATTCAAGAATGGCATATGTGGTACATGTTCATTACTAAGCCCTAAGCCTAATCTATAAATCCTAAACCCTACACCCTATATCCTAATCTATAAACCCTACATGACAAACCCTAATCTCTAAACACCTAATTCAATACTCATTTTCTCTATGATCATAGAATGGATCAATCATGGATGTCCATTCCTAATAGCTTCACTCTGGAGTTTATTACTCGTCTTGATCAGTTTATAAGAATGACCTAAAGATAGGTTTTATTGTCCATGTAGGAATTGTAATAACAACTTGAATGTCGACATTGTTGACAAAATAATAAGTCATTTCATGTACAACATGATTGTACAAGACTATACAAAATGGTATTGGCATGGGGATGGGGAGATTCCTATATTGAGATCAATAGATGTCAATAGCAGTACTTGTTTTGAATAAGAAATTGTCGATGATGTTGATGTGAGTGAACCCATTCTGATAACATGGTTGATGTGATGCTAGATAGTTGTGGAATTGTAGTAACAACTTAAAAGTCGAAACTTTTGATGAGTAACAATTCATGTCGTGTACAACGGGACTGCACAAGACTATACAAAATGATACTGGAATGGAGAATGGAAAGATTCCTATACTGGGATCAATAGATGTCAATAGCAGTACTTGTGTTGAAGAAGATTTTTTTGATGTTGTTGATGTGAACAAACTAGTTTTGATAGACATGGTTGATGAGATGCTACATAGTTGTGGGGTAAATCTTACCGATCCACCTTCCTTATTTATAATCATTATGCATGATCCTGTAAGACTGTATATTGAGGTTATACTAAGTTTATGAAGTTGGCCATTGTGTTGAGATTGTATGCTCTAAAGGATAACAATAGATGGAGTGACAAAATCTTCACGTCTATGTTGTCTTTGTTGTAAGAAATTCCTCTTGAAGACAACATGCTTCTAATCTCAACATAAAAACAAAGAAAATGTTGTGCCCAATGTGAATGGAGGATAAGAAGATGCATGCATGTCTGAATGACTTTGTATTATTTCAAAAGGACTATATCGATTTGAAAGATTGTCCAAAATGTGGGGCGTCAAGGTGCAAAATGACAACTTTGGGTAAGGCCAAAACTGAGTGTCTTGTCAAGGTGATGTGGTATCTACCTATAATACTACTATTTCAACACTTGTTTGCTAATACCATGGATGTCCATAATTTATATTGGCATGCATAGGTAAAGGAAAACAATGATGAGATCCCACGACATGCATTTTATTTTACAGAATGAAAGAAAATTGATTTCTTGTGCCCTAAATTTGTTAAAGAAGTAAGAAATCTAAGACATGCGCTTTGTATTAATGGTATGAATCCATATGACATATTAAGTATCCAACATAACATTTGAATTGACATGATCATTATATACAATCTTCCTCCATGGTTATGTATGAAAAATAAGTATGTAATGTTGTCCTTGTTGATATCGAGCTCCATACAACTTGGCAATGATATTGACATTTTTTTTCTTGAACCTCTGATTGATGTACCCTATATGTGAGGAGATTATTCATTTCATATGACTAAAATATGCCGGCAAGACTGTATATCTTGGTCGTCAGTGGTTTCTTCCAAAAGTAAATCCTTATCAAACGTTGTGAAAGCATTTAATGGCTAAAATGAGGAAAGTAGTGACCCAAAACTTGTATCATGGGAGGATGTTTATGAAAGAGTAGAAGACTTTTTCAATGCATTTGCATCGATGTCATGCATATTGAGGAAAATGTATGTGATAGAGTCATTGGTACTTTGTTGAATATACTAGTTAAGACTAAAGATGGTGTCAGATCCAAAATGAACCTTAGTGAAATGGGTATAAGGAAGGAATCAATAATAGAAGTTAGCATTGATTGAAAAACATATTTACATCATGCATGTTACACATTGTCTAGATAGGAGAAGAGAAATTTTTGGGAGTGCTTGCTGAATGTTAAGGTACTACGGGGATATTCTCTTGATATGCATAGATTAGTGTCAATGGAGAATCTGAAGTTGATAGGTCTTAAATCTCATGTTTGTCACACTCTAATGCAACTAATATTGTTCCTAGATATTAAATCTATACTACCTAAACATTTAAGGTTTGCAATCACTAGGCTGTGTTTCTTATTCCACACTCTATGCAACAAAGTTATTGATCCTGAGAATTTTTATAAGTTGCAAAGAGAAGTGGTCGTTACCCTATTCCAGCTTGAGATGTATTTTCCTACTTCATTGTTTGATATCATGGTACATATTGTTATTTATTTCACTAGGGAATTGAAAATGTTGGGTCCGATTTTCTTGCATTGGATGTACCATTTTGAATGATATATAAGTGTTTTTAAAGGTGATGTTGAACATTTTTACCATTCTGAAGGGAGTAGTATTGAAGGTTATGCGTCTAGGGAGGTTATGGGATTTTATAATGACTTTATAAGTTGTAATGAAGCTCCTGCCAATGAAAAGAATATTGATGCTTATTCTGGAAAAAGGACTTTATGAGCACAAGCAAAAGTAATTAGTCATGAGCTGCATGATCAAGCACACTTGTATGCTTTACACAACATAGATGAAGTGGGTTTTTGTATCACTGAACATACCAATTTTATTAATACAAAATATCCTCGAGCCAATTCAATGTGGATTGCTAGAGAACATAAGAGTACATTTATTAGATGGCTTGATGATTAAGTGTGATAACCTCAATTCTTCTCTCAGTCAATTTATGTACTTCTTGATCCTTTTGATGCTTAATGTACTCACTTCCCTTCCTCATACACAATTTGATGACTCCTAATCACCTTATGTCAAATGTATGGGTTGGTTTTGGTTGTTACGACCTTAACTTGAGTTTTGAACTAAGAATCATGCCCATTATGTATCATACTATTGCAATTAAAATTGAATCCTCTTAATGAACTATTCTTGCTTTGGTATTTATCTCATGTTGTAGAGAATTAAATTATCTTTCTAGAGGTACAAATATTGCCTCAATCACATCATCCTAGCCCAAGTTTGGGCATTTCCAAGTTTGAATCTTATCCACTTGATTTAATTGAGTTAATTCTTTTTGAACCTTGTCAGAGCCTTATTGGACAGACTTAAGGGCTTGTCCCAGTGAGTGGGTGCCTCCCCTTGCCTTGGACTTGTCTGTGATCCACACCCTCAACTAATGACCAAATACGTGCCATGGTTTAGTGAGCAGCAAAATTTGGTCGTTCGATCTCTCGGCCATGCTTTCAGCCTTTGATTCGATGTCCAAGACATCATCTCCCTCCTCTGTACACCTGCCAGCACATCAAGAGCTGCTGCCACCTACCCTTGGAACCAAAGCTCACCAAACACACCCCTTTTCCCACCACATTGACACCAATTGCCTAAGTGATTGCCTCCCTTTTTCTCCGTTTCCTTCGAACCCTAGTGCCCCAATTCCATGCCTCTCCTTCCACCTGTTCCATGCGGCACCACCATAGGGGATCGTTGGGCATCCCGTCTCCATGACATCCCAGTGACATCACAGGCTAGAGGCAAGTTCATAGAAGCACCCCCAACCCCGACACATCTATGTGGCTTGCCACGGGCTCCTCTGTCTTTCCCCCCTTTCTCTAGTGAGGGTACCACCATGATCACTACTGCATGGAGGACGAACCCCGTGCAGTTGGGTGCAGTGAGCATGATGACCTGGGGTTCATCAGATCATGACCCACTGACTAAGATCTCAGGGATTCCTCAATGCTACCACCTCCCTCACCCCCTCCCTCCTTGAGTGGACGCACACCAGGGGAGCCGTGCGATGAGCACAGGTCAAAGGTTGACCATGCAGTGATGGTCCGTTCTCAACTGATGACACCCAATGGCCACTAATGGTGTATGGTGACCACTACTCATGCTGCATCACCCTCCGAGTGACTTACAATGGTGGGTAAACCACAGGAAGTTGGGAGCTTGACCTATGGGCCACCCATGTGCGCTGCTAGGTGCTGGCCCAAGTTCTCAGCCCTTTTGAGGTAAAATACCTCTAAAATCCCTCATGCTTATACCCTAAGTCTACCATGTATGATCTCAAGTACCTACTTTGTGCATTAAAAAGATCTAGTGAGCCTAGTTGGTTCTTTTTAGATATAATGTAATTTTTATGCAAATCCCTTGCCCTGTATAGTTCAAATCGGTATCAGTAGTTTATCATGTTAAAAGAACAAGATACCAACTTCATCTAACTATTCTCTTAATGCTTCTATGGCTTGACAACGTACCATGTTGCATGAAATTGATCTAATATGACTAGATGTGATCTTACATGATTAAATTATGATGTTAATTAAAATCTCATGTCTCCCTAACTCCAAATTAGACTTTACCTCTATCTTGTATCATTTATAATGTGGATGATTTTCCCAGACCTAGACCTTAATGTTGATACCTATGCTATGTTGAATTGATACACGCATGTTGGGAACTATGAAAATGATGTGTGATCTATTTGAAACCTAGGATTAGGATAACATCCACATGACTCATATAATGCTTGTTTACTCAAACCCTAGTGAACTAAGACACCATGCTGTATATTTTCCTTTTGAGGTACCCTAGGTTTGGATGATCTTTAGACTCTGACTCATGAATCATAACTCAAAAGGTACTCTTACTCTCTTGACCATACTATGGTATTGGCTTGTTTGTATGTATGCCCATATGAATGCTTGGCTAGTTAATTACTTGATTGAGCTACTTGTTCCCTATGATTCCTACATTTATTTTACTTGAAATATGTTGAATAAACCTTAAACATAATTGAAATTGTTCATTATACAAAGCTAGTGTACCTGCTTGAATTCTCAGGGCAAGGGCATGAGGCATGAATGAAATAGGGTTATCTCATTGACTTTGGTCTTGAGGTCCCTCACCTTGATAAAAGGGTAGCCAATCTTGAGCACCCTTATGGACCCTTCCAATGGGAAGCTAGTCAATGGCCATAATATGTTGTTAAGTATAATGGAAATGTACATAAAACACACTTTGTATAAAAGAATTTCGTTAGTGTTTCACGCCTCTTACTTATATGATGTTTCTAGCCAAGCAACTTTGATAGTATTCTTAAACTGCTTACCTGTCTTTTCATAGCATACTTAATTCTTTAACATTAATATGTTTTGTTTATCGAATTTGTAGTTGCCAAATGAAGATCTGATGCACTCTGGACTTGAATGAAACACCAATCAATATGCTTGAATCTAGAAATGGGTACTTATATGTAATCTCCATGTTTAGTATCATGTTATCTCTTTAGTTTGTTATTGCCTTTTCATATATATTGCTTGCGTGAAACTATGTGGCATTCTATGGGCGGGTGCCCAATCCCTACTACCACTGACACTATAGTTAGTGGGGGTAGGAGGAGGGTAACAAATGGTTTCGTGACAAATGGTATAAGATCTATACACATAGGCCTCTATATATGTTTAAGGCATAACAATTCTTAAGAACCCAGGAAGGACTAAAATCCATTCCTCAAGCTTAGAAAGTCTGCTATCATCTCATCTCTTCTTTAAGGACCACCCAAGCAACCCAAGTAGATGATGATTAGGTAGTCTTCTCATATCCTCATGTGATTCTTCTCTCATGACTATTAATCACATGAATTCTTGATTTTGGGTAGCTTAAGCATGGGAAAAGCTAAAATTCACTTGAAACCATGCAATTTGACTAAAACAATATGCCATGATATGATCTTAAATTGAAGACCCTATTTGATGTATGAATTACTCTCAAATGTGATGTACTCATATCTAAAGTTATAGAACTCGATGTTACCCCATCAAATATAAGTGCTTTCTATGTTTGAGGTATTGATATTATGAAATTAAGGCGGAACTTGTATGTTACACCTCACTTTGATGAGGTCCCTATTGATTATACCTATGTTGTCCCTATTTTGATTAAACCTCAAACATAGTTAGCAAACTTTTTCCCTATTTGATATATACCATGATCATGCCACGAAATTACTAGCCTTTGGAACTCTAGAGTGTTATGTGGAGACTAATTACAAGGGAAAACTCCATGATCATGCCACGAAATGACTAGCCTTTGGAACTCTAGAGTGTGATGTGGAGACTAATTACAAGGGAAAACTCCCCCATTGACTATTATTCCTCTTTGTAGGCTCAATTTGAATAATAGGATGAACCTGGATCTCCACCTTGTACTATTTTACTCAAACTCTTGAATCCTCAATTTGACTTCTCGATTTCCAAAGTCTACCCTGACCTTGATAATGAAACAAAGGGATTTCTATTATGACCTTGAACTCGTAAAATCTCTAGATATGGTTGCCCTATTAATGACCTTGATGTTTGACTCGTGATCTCGTGTGATACAACTTGATAGTTGATACTCACCCTATTTGGATACACTTGATGACTCATGATGACTGTATACTAAGGTACTACATTTGGGCAATGATCGAGTCATGACTTCCCTAACCCAAGTTACATCCCTGTTTGGACTACCTCTAAAATTTTCATCTCATTGATTATATAGAGTTAAGGAAGGTATCCCCTTCCACCTGATTGTGATTCCTTGCCCTAATCCTTTAGTAGGTCAATTCCATGATGACTTTAATACTTGATCTTGAATATCGACTTGATTGTGATCTTAAAATATGATATTGTTGATTATATTTAATGGTTAGGCTCCTTGAGAGACCTAGATCAAGATCATTCATCAAAATTGAAATACCATGATAATGGACTCAAAATTGATATCTCAAAAAGTTGCTTGTATCTTAAATGTTGCTTGAAATGTTGCTCAATTATTGTATATGGATGAATGATCACCCCAAAGGTCAAAATATGATCCTAAACTTTGGTTTGGAAATGTTTGGACCTATGACTTTGATGTCCAAACTTGACTCTCAACTTTGACTTGATGAAATCTTGACTAGCGATCATTGATCTTGGTTTTGACTTGACTCCCATGATCATCCTGTTTGGATCTTGAGATCACCCTCGATGTGTGACTAATGACTTTCATGTTCTCAAATCATGAAATTGAAATTGTGACTATGATGATTTGCTCAATTTATGACTTAAGGGTGAGCTCCATATGGATTAGCGTGGGACCTTCCATTTATTTGGAGCACACAATTATGATGTTGGAATATGATGTATGTCTCATATTGTGAAAATATGAATTCTTGATCATGGATGTATAACCCCACCTAGGCCAATGTCGAAGCTAGGACCCTAATTGTTGGGAATGAAAGTCATTCTTGAATCTTGATTCTAAGAGTTCTATTTGTTCGACTTAAAAACATGATCTCTCTAAATTGGGTGGTATATAGGATAATCTCTTCCAAATTTGTGACTCATGTGTTGGTACCTCCAATTTGATGATCTATGTGACTATATGTTGACCATGATGATCAATTTCTTAATTTTAGAATGAGATGGATATGGTAAGTAGTGATGACGCCTTACGAGAATACTATGACAATTTTGGTTTTGAATGGAATGACTCCATTTTGATTGATAACCCATTTTAATTTTGGGGACAAAATTCCTTTTAAGGTGGGGAGGATGTGATAATCTGTATTCTTCTCTTAGTCAATTTATGTACTTCTTGATCCTTTTAATGCTTAATATACTCACTACCCTTCCTCACCCTCAATTTTATGACTCCTAGTCACCTTATGTCAAATTTATGGGTTGGTTTTGGCTAAGTATCACCTTGTACTTATTTACAACCTTAACTTGAGTTTTGAACTAAGTATCATGCCCATTATGTATCATCCTCTTGCAAGTAAAATTGAATCCTCTTAATGAACTATTCTTGCTTTGTTCTCATTTTTTAGAGAATTCAAATATCTTTCT
This sequence comes from Alisma plantago-aquatica, assembly GCA_963693085.1. NCBI lineage: Eukaryota > Viridiplantae > Streptophyta > Magnoliopsida > Alismatales > Alismataceae > Alisma > Alisma plantago-aquatica. The sequence goes on from OY856410.1 coordinate 1,267,938,591, forward strand.
AGAGGTACAAAAATCGCCTCAATCAGATTATCCTAGCCCAAGTTAGGGTGTTTCCAAGTTTGAATCTTATCCACTTGATTTAATTGAGTTAATTCTTTTTGAACCCTTATTGGAGCATTATTGGGCCGACTTAAGGGCTTGGCCCAGTGAGTGGGTGCCTCCCCTTGCCTTGGACTTGTCTGCAATCCACACCTTCAAATAATGATTAATCACGTGCCATGGTTTAGTGAGCAACAAAATTTGGCCGTTCGATCCCTCGACCATGGTTTCAGCCTTTGATCTACTGGCCAAGACGTCATCTCCTTCCTCCGTACACCCGCCAACACATCAAGCGCTGCTGCCACCTACCCTTGGCACCAAAGCTCACGAAAGACTCCCCTTTTCCCACCACATTGACACCAATTTCTACCCTCGTTGCCTATATAACATCTACCCTAAGTGATTGAAAGACCAGAGCCAGTTGAACCACTCTAAATGCACCAAAGGCTAAAATTGGATGCTTAATTGAAGTATGACAATGATGCCTAAGACATCAAGAACCTTATGTTGAGCTATATTAACTATGAGTTGCATAAACAACTTGAAGCATGGACATTCTTGAGATGATTATACATCTTAAGAATTATGTGAAGTGTAAAAGGTATAATGTCTTCAAAGTGATGTTTGAGTATAATCAGATAGATGGAGATAAAGTATAATCTCATATGCTCAATATGATTGTGCATATAGATTAACTATGATTTATGATAGGTCAAGAGTTGACCAAACATATGATTCTACAAATCGTTGTGTGAATCATATAGTGAGTTTATCAGATGTTGGGAAACTTGGCCAAACCACTGTCTGAAGTGCTTAGCATGTGGATGCCAAATCATGAATGAAGAAAGGACAAAACCTATGATAATGATCAACAAAGTGAAGTCCATAGACTAAAGCAAGGTCAAGAAGTGTTCTGAAGCCAAGATTAGGTCCAAGTCTTCATCACTCAAGATATGGAGAGGGGTAAGTAGGAAAGGGAAATAACCTCCTTATAGAGGATCTCGGGAAGATGATAGAGATAGAGATCTCTACTTTAGGACCTAAGAGGAAGTAAGCTAGAAGCTATGCAGAGCAAGAGTTTATACCATTACAGTTACATTATAACATTCATGGGCATGTAATAGAATTAGTGAATTGCTATTATATACCTACTATCAATGAAAAACATCAGACATCTTGTATGGGCAAGAGTGTTATGGACTGATGTTTCATTTTAAAGATATGATCTTTGATGGAAATGCCTATGTATCACTAACTATACTTGATAATTAAAGAGACAAATGTGTGTGACACATGTAATGAATGCAATGATAACTCAAACTTGAATGCCTATAGCGATGTCATCTAGAGTGCATAAATGGGATTGAATTTCTAGAATCCATATGATGGATATCTAGACTCATTTTGGTTGTTGAACCAATAGATACATGCTAATCTCATTCATTTTGCAATATGATAAAGGTTCTTCACTAGATGTAGTGGGAAGACGATTATTATATTAAGGATGTACATATAGATTTATATAGACCTTTTAGAATAAATGCTAAAGGTAATCACTAGCACTTCAATGTATTTACTGATGACCTCAGTAGATATTATAGTTTGTATTTAGTGAAATACAAACATGAATATCTTGAAGTGTTCAAGAAGATAAGAATGAAGTACATAATTATCTTGGTATAAGTATTAAATTTCGATATGGTCGATTTGGAGATACTTTGAACCAAGAGTTTGAGAACCTTCTGGAAGATCATGATAATGTATCATGATGGACTCCATCTAAGACACAATGATAGTCTATCATGAGAAGTGCATCAGAAAGAAGGAATCACACCTTGATAAGTCAGAGTGTGATTACTAGCTAAATCTTCAAGTTTCCTTTTGGGCACATGCTTAACACTGGTAATAAAGAGAATCACAAAATGTTGTGGAATCTCAAAGTTCCTTAAGTAACACACAGAACTCATGGTTATGGTACAACATGCCTAGATTTTGAATGATATATGATATCTTATGGACAAGAAGGCTGTGAGTTGATCATATGATGAGTCAACATTCAACCGAGAAGCTAATGAGAGCCAGAAATTGAGACATGGCTTGAAGCCATGAAAACGAAGATGGACTCCATGTACATCAACAAAGTATGACCTTGGTTGATCCACCTAAAGGGGTAAAACCCATAGGGTACTTTTGGCTCTTTCAGAAGAAGACTGACATGGAGGGTAACTTGGTTGAAAAGAGTTTCTAACAAGTTCAAGGTGTTGAACATGGTGAAATCTATTCAGTGGTTACCAAGGATAAATCCATCAGGATAATGCTTGCTATTGTAGCTTAATGTGACTATGATATTTGACATATGGATGTTAAAACCACATTCCTTAAATGGAATATTGTGCAAGATGTGTATGTAACACAACCTAAAGGTTTTATAAATCCAATAATGCAAATAAAGTCTATAAAGCCGCATAGATCAAATCTTTGGATTGAAGGAAGCACCTCAGAACTGCATCTTCAATTTGACAAGATAGTCAAAGAGTTTGACTTGAGTCAGAATGAAGATGTAATGTGTGATTACAAGAATTTAGCGGGAGCATATATATATATATTCCACATATTGATGGGGAGTATCATCCTTATACTACAAAATCTGGCAACGAAGTGCATTCTAAAAGGTTTTTAGAGAATCATCCTAAGAATCATCCTATGTGTAGGAATCAAGATATATAGAGATAGACTAAGAGGGCTTCTAGTCCTAGGAAAGAGAACATACTTTGGCTAGATGTTGAATGAGTTCAACTTGGTGAGAGAGAACTTGTCCATGTTCCATGGAATTAGTCTCTCAAGAGTCAAGTGTCCCAACTCTTATGAAGAATAAGGAACACATGGATAGATGCCATATGCATTTGCAATTAGATCTATCACATATGAACTCATCTCGTTATCATGCATGTATTAGACATGAAAAGAAAATATTAACTAATGATCTTTTATGTATTGGACACGACAAGAATATATGAACTCATCATCTTGTATGTATTGGACATGACAAGAAGATATGAAATCATCATCTTGTATACTAATATGATATAAATATCCAGTTATCTCTTATGTATTGGACATGTCGAATGGATATCTGTCGAACTCCAGTAAGAGTTACTGGAATACCATGGAGGACATCTTTGTGTACTTGTGAAGTACTAAAAGGACCAGTTCTTTAGTTATGGTAATAAGGAAGAGTTGTGTAGCAATGAATCTTAGATGTAATCTCCACGTAAAACTTTTTCTCAAATTTCCCTTTCATTTCTATCCTTTATGTCGTTCATGTTTAATTAGTGGAATTTATAGTGGTTTAGTGAACATTTATTCACTAATTGTACCAATATAAGGGTTTATGCACAAATACCTCAGTGAAAGCTTAATTACCATAATTAAGTGCTATAAACCTTAATATAACTTTTTGATGTGATTTGAAAATATAAAATTAGCCTGTTTCAAATTTGGTTCAATTTGGATGTTGTTTGTGCAAGTTATGCATTAGGTACATTATGGACTTTTATGCAATTTACCCAATTGGGAGGTTTTATTTGCAAATTATCACCTGAATTTTAATCCTTAGATATCCCATTACCATTCTCAAGATTTTGAACCATGGGGAACCTAGTTGCACCTTGGTTTGAAGGTGTTTCTCTCCAAGGGCATTATAGGGATTACCCTCTTTATAAATGAGCTTATCTTTAAAAGCTATCAACCAATGGGGTTATTTCTTTAATTGAAGGACGGTGGGGATGGCCTAGAAGCCTCCGTGGGCTTTTAGGACCGACCTTGGTTATACAATAAGTCTATATGAGCTATCCCCTTGCATGGCCATGAAGCCTTAGCCTAAGGTCACATGGAAAGTCCAATAGACACCTCATGCTTGCCCCCTTCTTTATGAAGCCATGACTACCCCTTACCACCTCCCAATCCAAGAAGAAATCTCTCCTTATCTTTACTCTAGCTTAGAGAATCATTCCTACTATTTTTGTCCACAAAGTAGTTGTCCCAAGGTAAAAGAGGGTGCCTACCTTGGTGAAGAAGGCTCCTGGGTTCCAAATTTCTCTATTTAGGATTTCTTAAGCTCCTCCTTAGTGATTTTGACCAAAACTAGTAAGTATCCTCCTTTCCTTCCCTATTTTCATGCTTTTAGTACTCCTCCCACCTTCTTCCAGGTCAGAACCATGGCCTTCCATGATAAAACTCCACCTAGAACCCTAAAACATCTCATCTCCATGCTCTTTTGCTAGGGGTTGCACCTCTAAAGTGGAGAAGGTGATCTTTTCTCAAGAAATGAGCTTGACTTTGGAGCAACCATACCTTCTAATCTTCAGATCCTTGCTGTTTGGACCTTCTTACCTTCATATAGGAAAGTTTTGTTAACCCCCTTCTCATATATTGCTTACTACATGCTTAAAACTCATGCTTCTATGTTTAAAATTGATGATTTCCATCTCTTTTTACCATGTTCTTCTAGGGTTTTTATTTCTTGCTGTTTTACCTTCTCTAGAAGCTCTAGTTTGGTTACCTATGCAACTTCGAACATGATCTTGGGTCAAATGGTGTTTTCTCCCTCTCTCTTCAATTATCTCGATCAGTTTGATGACGTGGCAATTTCTTAATGGTCAGTATTGAAAAATTCATATCTTCTAATATGCTTATCCAAATTTGACAAATAAATATGTCTTGGAATTGGAAAACTAATATATATTTTTAAGGTTTGATTTCATGGTTTGACGAATGGTAGTTTTTGTAAAATGAATTTAATACATAAAAACAATAAAAATTACATCTTAATCCTCATAACTCCAAAATTAACATAAAAATATGTTTTTTTGAACAAGAGAACCTAATAAGTCCATTGGTGATATTTTAAAAATCTAAATCCGAAATTTTTCTAAATTTTCTAAAATTAGGGTTTCTATACATTAATGTGCACTATGTACTCTAATACATGTTAATACATTGACAATAGGCAAAGTGGAACTTGGACTCAATTAAAGTGGTGAAAGTTGGTAATTGATATCAGTAAGAGAGGTATGTGCAATCCTTCTTTATGTATGTGCATTCCTTACACCCTATGTTGGGATAATTGCAGCCAAACCCTATATTTGCCTAATGAGGCTTAAATGAACCCTAAATCTTCTATTCTTGAATCCTAATGTTGTTCATGCCTAAAATCATATTATAATTTCTTCTTGTTTGGGTCTTATACCCCACTGCCATGCTTATTGAACATTATGGCTACTCTTGCCATGACTACTTTTCTAGCATGTAGATTTATGTTTTATTTAATTTAAAGTAGTGGTACTTATGTACAACCACCCACAGAGGGCATGTATTTAGTCGCCCTGGGGAATGTTTTTATTCTCCCCTATATATTTGTGTAGGTGTCTGGGAATTCCTTGTTCTCCCCTCACCTATAGGTTAGGGGTCCGGTAGGTGCTTCAACCCTACTTAGTTAGGTAAAATTATTATCTTACATGCAAATCTTTTTTAATATAATTGTTAATGGCAAGTTTCTTTTGAATATAGCCTCATACTCTTGTTATCTTCATCTTATGATGAACCCTAGCCTGTTCTTATTTGCTTTACTTATCTTGTTATCCTAGACTAGTTTTGTGACACATACCTTGTTTTCTTTCCCCTTTTGCTAGGTGTTTTCCCAACCACCCAGGTGCTGGTGCTAAGCAAGGAGAAGGACAAGTTTGAAGGAAGTCATCTCAAGAGTAGATCTCAAGCTATCTAAAAGGATGTCTAGGTTGCTATAGCTAGACCCTTTTCTCTTATATTTTTCTTTTGGGAACAATCATGTAATGAACAACGAAAGCCATGTAATAGGCTTAGTACTTTTATTTCCATCCTTATTAACATTTTATAATGTATTTGGTGCATGCTTATTTACTTGGAATATTATACATGCATCCCTCAATATCTTTTGTCTTTCTAAAAAGATGGATATTTTGTACTTTCTTTAAATTTTAGTAAGGAGGTGATCTCGACTCTTTACAACATGGTATCAGAGCCTTTAGGCAACTATTAGGACATGAATTTGAAGCAAAGGTGTCTAGAATGGATCAATGTTTCGGGGGGCTGGCAATATTTTCCTTTGCACCACTAGCTTGGTTTATGAGGACTCCCGTGCCCATATGATACCAGCTTGGCCAGAGCTAATATGAATTGCCCAAAACAGTATGCTTTTAGGCAATAACATTCTAGATATTCTTATCTCATCTATGTTTCTATTCTTTTCTCATCTATGATTCAAATACTCCTAAGAAATTAATATGTTAACCCTACCTTTCAGGATAGGTGACTTGTTCGACAACAGGAACAAGGGAAAGGAGTCGAACCCTGATGACTCCAATGTGGGAAACACTCTATGACTCCTGCCATCAATAGTGTGGTCAACGCTACTACTCCGGGCACCCCGCCGTCACATCAGAGCAAGAGCTGGTAATCCTACTCCAGTTGCTATCCACCATGATGGGGTAGTTTCATATAGTGGCCGTCAAAGCCAACAAGCCGAGGGAGTTCACCCTCACCGACTTCATAAAGATGCAGCCACCCTACTTCAAGGTTGAAAGTGAACACAACATGGTGGATAAAGTCGATGACTGGGTGTTGGCTCTGGATCAGACCTTTGAGGGTATGGCATGCCCTCCTCACTAGAAGGTTCAGTTCGTGATGTATGTGCTGAATGGACTGGCACGTGTCTGGTGGAATGGTGTCACCCGTACTCAAGACACCTCTACCAAGGAGTGGGACCAGTTCCTGAAGCTCTTTAGGGAGAAGTACATATGTTTCACCTTCCTGAGGAAAAAGGAAGTCAAATTCTATAGCCTCAAGCAGAGAGGCATGTGTGTGGCTGACTACATCCAATGGTTCCTACTTCTAGAATGCTACACCACCAACCCTGGAGCTGAGAGAAGGGCAACATTGTTCTTAGAGGGCCTGAACTACCAGGTGGGCTGAAGTCTTGTTCTGCAACTTCCACTCACCTTCTAGCAGATGGTGGATAAGGCCCTGGTCATCGAGTCCTACCTAGGTTTCCAATCCTATGGACAAAGTAATGGCTACAAAAACAACAAGAGGAAGAACCCTACCCAGAATAAGAATCGCGGGCATGATCGATGCAATAGGTGCTCTCGCCACCATCCTCTAGGGAGATGTCCTGCCAACAATGCACCTACTCATAGAGACAATCGACCTCCTCCAACCTACCACGAGTGTGGCCAAGTTGGGCATATCCAACCACTCTGCCCCCGTTTCCAACATGGATAGAATAATGCCCAGCAGTCGCAGCAGCCAAGGCAGAATCTGCCTCTACAGAATAACAACAACAACAACAACAACTAGAACCCGAGGTGACCGCCAGTGGAGAGGCAGAATGGGAGAGTGTTTGCTCTCAATGTTGAGGAACACTAGTACATAAATGACCTTTAGTGTCAGTTATTTAAGGCCTTTAGCATCGGTTTTAATGCGACACCTATGTGGGTGCCGCTAAAAGGCAAACCGTTAGGCGTCAATTTTCAAACCGACGCCGCAACCCTTCGCGCGCCACCGAAAACATGCCAGTAGGGGGGTATAGGCGTCGGTTATTAGTTTTGAAACCAAAACCATAAACCTTCACGCTACAGAAAGGGCGCCATTTAGGGCACAATCAACATCAGTATTTTATTTATAACCGATGCCATATCACCTGCTGCCACGGCCGTGCTGGCCAGCACGGCCGTGGTGTCTGGTCTCATTAGGCATCCGTTTTAACTATTATCTGACGCTGTAAGCATGTGTCATCGATTTTTTCAAATAACCGACGCCTATTGTATGTATTTTTTTAATCAGTCTGCGGTCCTGCTGTGGTTGGTCGTAGAATGAGAAACCTGCAGTTCAGTTATGAACTGTAGGTTTTACGACATCCATTGATATCAGCCAACAACATGCCACAAACCTGCAAAATTAACAACATTAATTTTCACACATTTAGCAACCTGCAATTCCATTCGATTTTCACACATGTAGAAACATTCATGTAACAATCTGCAGTTCCATTCATTTTCACATTCACACATGTAGAAACATTCATATAGAAACCAACAGTTTCATTCATTTTCACTTTCACACATGTCAAAACATTCAGACATGTAGAAACATTAACACATATTACAATTCAGAAATTCATTTACAAAATATCATTCTTTAGTCATTATTCACTATCAACATCCCAATTATATTTAAAAAACCCCACTACTTGTATGGATTTTGTCCATTCTTCTCTTACATCATTTAATTCTTCCGTCGTATAGGGAGCATGTACATCTAGTAAGGCCTTTCCTGTAGTGTGGTCAGTTTTAAACACCTACAAAGAGAATGATGTATATATAATTAATAATATATAAATAAGATTGATATATTTCATATTATCTAATGAGACTATATATAACACCTCAGGAATGGTATCGATGTCCACTGCGGCATATTTGATAATCATGTGCATAAATCCTATCACATAGTATGCACATGCCCATCCATTGTCTTGTGTAGCACACTATAAATTGAAACATACAAAATATTAAAAAATACAACTAATTAAGCATTGTTCACATAAATAATATATACATTGCAGTCGGGAACTTACTTCCACATTCTTCCAAATTATTGGCTGGTTCTTTTTCCTAGGGACCTTTCCTCTAGCCTTTTTGAACTCATCTAAACCCCTACATGTTAATGTAACACAGTACATTGCATAATTAAATAGTAATATAATAACATATGTTAATGGATATGAAAATGAAATATCTCTCACCAGAATAATGCCATTTTCATTGTGTGTCCATATTTTGAATTCAATTTAGTCCCCTTAGGATCTAGATAATTGACAGTGAACGTATCGGGGACAATAACTAGTAACTCCCAATGCATACCACTAGAGGTAAAAAAGTTAAAAATTAATAACTCAAAATCCATAATAAAAATGTAATTTTCTTAAGTCCAAATTATAAGCAAAGTAAACTTACTCCACATTGAATGGAGCTATTATCACCGTCTTGTTATTTTGAGAAAAATTTGTAAAAGCATCACAACAATATTGTTGAACTGACGAAGGGTCTTTAGCTACTAGACTAATCAAAGATGGAATAAAAAATCCTACATGTTCGAATGAAAAATCTGCACATATCTTGTCTAAGTAGCTGCAAAACATGTATTACGTATTCATTAATAAATAAGAAACCAAATCACCAGATCCTACACAAGGTATATGGATGTATAAAGAAGATCTCACCTTATCCTTAGCTCTATCACAGATGTATTCAGCCAATCATATTGAAACAACTCCAAAATATCTTGTATAAATAGTTTGCTTTTGTATGATTGATTTGCAGCATCCACATCTATAGAAACAGTTATAGGGCAATTTATATCATGTTCGCCTAACCATATTGCCATCCCCCTACAATTAGGACCTAACGGGATAGGTAGGTCCTGTGGAACCCAACTTGGTAATGTAGGAGGTGGAGGTGGAGGCCTAGATGTTCTAGGTGTCTTCTTTTTAACATGTATATATATATATATATATATATATAATTTCATATCAATTGACATCATATACACACACTAAAAATTTAACGTAATGTAAATTTACCATACAGTTTCAGTATAGAGGACATCCAATTTTGGCCACAATATCACTTCACCTTCTGCCTCACCAAGCGTTTCTCAATCTGGGTGGGCATATGGCAATGGAAGATCCATCCAATTGGGGAATATATGTAGCAGGCTCACACGAACCCAACCAGCTGGTAATGGAGACCCATGAAACATTTCCCCTGGTAGGGATGGGTAAGCCGACGCCTCTGCAATGACAAATTCTTTACTTTTTAGACGGCATGGCTTCAACCCCTACACATTTTTGTGTAAAGAATGTTATATACATATATACATATCATCTTGAAAACATATCATCTTGAAAAGACTAGTTACTATGTCATAAAAATACTTACAGCGGATGTGCTAGGTGGTGGGTCTATAGGATTACTCCCAACCTCTGCAGTAGGAGTAGAGTGGGATGCCATATGTACTGTCTGCTGAGTGGCAGTCAGAGATGCCTGCCACTTTCTCATTGCTTCATGGAGTGTTTTATCAACTGCTTCCTTGATTCTCTTATCAACTACTTCATCGACTCTATCAACTATCTTATCTACCTATACATGGATAAAAGAAATGTTAGCTTCTGATTATTGAATTCTCTTTTACAGTAACATTATAAAGAAAGAATAGGTTACCTCTTCTTGTGAAATTCCCGCTTTTGGGACATGTTTGCGCTGGGATGGCCCAAAGAATGCTTTGATGCCCACACCACCACCTACAGCCCTAACACATCCAGGTTGCTCTGGGTTACCCAGAGCAACTGTCAATTCATCCCTTGTGCCCTCAGGGACGAACTTGCCTTGTTTCCTCAGCTCGTGCAACTCTCTCTAATTTCCAAAACAAAAATTTGTAATTAAGTAAACACCATAAATAATCAATATTCGAACGATTGCTCTAAGAGTTGTATTTTACCATTTTTGCAGCCGCCTCAGCAGTTGCGGGCTTCCTTATTTCTCCCTTCTTATTTTGCCTCCCAGCTATCCAAACATCATGGCGAGGCAGAGGTGTGGTACCTATAGTAGAGGACTCCTGAGTAGCAGCAGACTGAGCAATAGACTTAGCCTGTAGTCTTTGGCGAATGCCTACATACCACTTTGGACCCATTGTGTGGTCATGCACATTCAGTGCACGCCTTGCTTTTTGTGCCTCACTGAGGGCCTAGTTAGTATGCACATTAATGATTTGGTTAGTAACACTAAATGTTAATCTTGAATAGGTGAATAAAATGTATATTAATTAAATTGGGAGTGATGCCTAATACCTTGAATTCATCAGTTTTTCTTAAAGCAACAAACGCGTTCCATTCTTCTTGGTCCAGGAAGTTCCACTGTTCAGTGGTTGTCTTCTTCCTCTTGTCACCTTCTTTTATGTATTCTCAGGTGAGATTTGTCCTATAGTTCCTTAGGACTCTCCCACAGTATTGCATCACACATTTATGATGCAACTTTTCATCAAATTCAAATATACTCTGCAAAATAGAATTGTTATTAACTAGTATCCAAAAAATTAGTAATCTACAAAATAGAATTGCAAATTAATAATAACTCACGCATAAATCCTTCCATATTACGTCTTTCTTCCCCTTAGGAACTTTATGCCAATAATCTATCTTACAACCGCAATGGCTACGAGTAACATACCCAAGATATGAAACAAACGAATTACGATGCACTCCAATTGCATTTCCTGCATTATCAAAATCCACAACAAGTTTGGGTTCATTGCCCCTTTGCGCTATTAACTTCTTCATCATAGTGATGCCCCTTCTCTTGTTAACTTTTTGGTGCTGCTCATCAAGTGCCTCAAGTGCTTCAGAGGGTACATGTGCATCATCAACCTAAAATTTGACAAAATAAACACACTTACAGGATATAACTATAAATGGACATATAGATATAAATATATGATATATTTTTAAAACTTACATTGTGAGGTGGCACATTGATGTCCTCACCCTCACAGTAATCATTAGCACGGTCATCAGGAGAATGCTCAGCCATCTGAAAGTTCACATTCACATTGTAAAGTAATTCACATTGTAAAGCTCACATTGTAAAGTTCACATTCATATTGTAAAGTAATTCACATTGTAAAATAATTCACATTGTAAAGTTCACATTCACATTGTAAAGTAATTCACATTGTAAAGTTCACATTCATAAAAATAAAACATATAAAAAATATAAACATGCCTCTAATATTGTGATTTTTTTATCAATTAACAATCCTTCATTGTGATCTTCGTGCACATACAAGTCATCATTAGCTGCAATATTTGCTGGTGTTGGCAACCCAACTGAGAATGGACTGGAGTCATCATACTTATCATAGTACTCTTCTTCATCTATAGGATCTTCAATGAACTGTCTTTTACCATGAAGAACAACCGACCATTTATCATTTGCAGGATCATCGATATAAAATACTTGTTTCGCATGTGATGCCAATATGAATGGTTCACCCTTCTCGCCAATCTTTTCAAAGTTCACTAAAGTGAAACCCAATTCATCCACTATAACTCCTTTGGTGTTATCAACCCAATTACATTTGAAGAGCGGAATTCTGAAATCTATGTAGTCAAACTCCCATATGTCTTCAATGACACCGTAATATGACATTTTAGCTTCACGTGGACTCTTATCCTTTGCACTTGCAAAAAACATAGTCGACGCTTGAAGGGTGACCCCACTATTTTGGACGACACTCTTATCATCTTGGCGCTTTGTGTAATATGTGAATCCATTAATGTCACACCCTTCATAAGACATAACATTCAATTTTGGTTTAAAGGCGAGGCATTTGATAGTTTCAGTAATATCATCTGGTGTTCGAGATAGTTGATGTTAGACTTTATCTTCAAACCACTTAATAAAGGTCTTGTTATGCTCTCTAGCAAGCCACATTGTATTGGGTTGAGGATATTGTCTCTTGATGAAATTGGTATGTTCCTCGATATAAACACTCACTTCGTCCATGTTGTGTAAAATATACAAGTGACCTTGTTCCAACTGCTCATGACTGATTACTTTCACTCGTGATCCCAAAATTCCTTTGCCAAATTGCTCCTCAATATTCTTGTCATTACCAGGAGTGTCATTACCACTGAGAAAGTCATTGCAAAAATCCATAACCTCTCTCGCCACATAGCCCTCAATAATACTCCCTTTAGGCTGATAACGGTTTCAAGCATCACTTTTAAAAATGCTCATGTACCGTTCAAAGGGATACATCCAATGCACGAAAATTGGTCCCAACGTTTTCACTTCCCTAGTCAAGTGGACAATAAGATGTACCATGATATCAAAGAAAGAAGGAGGGAAATACATCTCAAGATGACATAGGGTAACAACCATTTCTCTTTGCAAATTATCGAGAGTATCAGGGTCAATAATTTTACTGCACAGACTGTTGAAAAAGAAACAAAGTCTGGTGATTGCAAACCTTACATGCTTCGGAAATATAGATCGAATTGCCACAGGCAATATTTGTTGCATTAGAGTGCGACAATCATGAGATTTAAGACCTATCAACTTCAGATCTTTCATTGATACCAATCTACGGATGTTGGATGAGTAACCCTGTGGCACCTTAACATTTACCAAGCATTCACAAAAAGCTTTCTTCTCCTTTCTAGACAACGCGTAACAATCGGGAGGTAAGTATATTCTCTGATTTCCCATTTCATGTAATTCTGTTAATTATGACCTTATTCCCATTTCACGTAGGTCCAGTCTGTATTTTATCCCATCTTTAGTCTTACCTGGTATATTCAACAAAGTACCAATGACACTATCATAGACATTTTTCTCAACGTGCATGACATCGATACAATGCCTGACTATCAAAGAACTCCAATAAGGAAGATCCCAAAATATTGACTTCTTCTTGAATAAAGATTTGTCACTCCGTGTGGCCATAGCACATTGTGATCTCTTACCAAATTCATGACAAAGTCTTTTATTCTTTCATAAACAACCTCTCCTGGTATAGGTTTAGGTGCACTCCGTTCCTCATTCAATCCATTGAATGCTTTGCGCTTCCTACGATACAGATGGAATTTTGTAAGAATCCTTCGATGACCAAGATATACAGTATTACTTCCATGTTTTAGTATTGTTGAATCAGTGTTCTCTTCACATATAGGTCATGCTTTAGCTCCTTTGACACTATATCCAGACAAATTCCCATATGCTGGAAAGTCATTAATAGTGCAAAACAACATAGCGTGCAAATGAAATGTCTCTCTTCGTGAAGCATCATAGGTCATCACACCTTCACCCCATAGTTTCTTTAAGTCATCAATCAAAGGTTCAAGATAAACATTGATATCATTTCCAGGTTGTTTAGGGCCTGATATCAACAATGACAACATTACGTACTTATTTTTCATACATAGCCAGGGAGGAAGATTGTATATAACAAGCATGACTGGCCAAGTGCTATGTTGGCTGCTCAATGTCCCGTATGGATTCATCCCATCTGTACAAAGCCCAAGTCTTAGATTCCTAACTTCTTCACCAAATTTAGGGTACAATAGATCAATCTTCTTCCACTATGGGGAATCAAACGCATGTCGTAGGATCCCAACATTATTTTTCTTAACATCTGCATGCCACCTCAAATTCTTCACATCTATCGTATTGGCAAACACGCGTTGAAAACGTGATATTATAGGTAGATACCACATCACCTTGGTAGGAGAGCCAGTTTTGGACTCCCCTGAAGTCGTCAATTTATACTGTGACACACCACATTTTGGACAATCTTTCAAATCCACATAGTCCTTTTGAAATAATACACAATCATTTGGGCATGTGTGTATCTTCTTGGCCTCCATTCCCATTAGGCACAACAATTTCTTTACCTATTATGTTGAGATTGACAGCTCATTTCCTTCAGGAAGCATTTCTTTCAACAAAGACAACAATGACATGAAGCTTTTGTCACTCCATCTATTGTTAGCTTTCAGCTTATACAATCTCAACACATTGCTAAGCTTCATAAACTTAGTACAACCTCTGTATAACGGTATCTAAACATCATGCATAATGTTTCTAAAAATGGGAGGTGGATCGGTGTGCTCTACCCCACAACTATCCAACATCACATCAACGATGTCTACTGGAACTGGTTCATTCACATATACGCCATCAGAGGTAATTTCTTCTTCCACAAAAGCACTGCTATCGACATCCACTAGTTTTGGGTTTGAAATCTCTCCATGCCAGTGCCATTCTGTATAGCCTTGTATAATCCTATTGCACATGACATGACTTTTGATTTCGTCACCAGTGTTGACTTTCAAGTTGTTACCGCAATGCCTACATGGACAGTAGAACCTATCTCCTGGTTGTTTCCTATGTTCCTCGGAAAATCTAATAAATTGGTCAAGATCAGATATAAACTCTGGGGTGCAATGATTGCGAATGGACATCCATGATCTATCCATTCTATGATCAAAGAGAAAACAAGTATATATTACAACAAGATTAGGGTCTAGGGTTAACAAATTAGAGTTTTTGCATGGTTAAAACTTTAGGCCAACAAATACATGTGCTGTCATTCTTATATATAATAAATGTGTACCACCTATCCCATTCTTGAACACCTAATCTCACTTAGGATGTAAGTGTATAATGTGTATTGGGTTTTCAAGAAAATTTCGGCAGCATTTCCCTGCTGTTCTCTAAGTACAACGGGGAAATGCTACCGAAATTTTCTTGAAAACCCAATACACATTATACACTTACATCCTAAGTGAGATTAGGTGTTCAAGAATAGTCCCAAACCGGGGACTATCCAAGATTTACTCCTAATGAGTAAATCTTGGATGGGTTTCTAGGCCAACAAATACATGTGTTGTCATTCTTATATATAATAAATGTTACCACCTATCCCATTCTTGAACACCTAATCTCACTAGTAAGTGTATAATGTGTATTGGGTTTTCAAGAAAATTTCGGCAACATTTCCCCGCTGTTCTCTAAGTACATATGTACTTAGAGAACAAACGGGGAAATGCTGCCGAAATTTTCTTGAAAACCCAATACACATTATACACTTACATCCTAAGTGAGATTAGGTGTTCAAGAACAGTCCCAAACCGGGGACTATCCAAGATTTACTCCTAATGAATAAATCTTGGACGAGTTTCTAGGCCAACAAACACAATGATAGATATGTACATGTTAGGGTTTCATCACAAATGATGATAGGGTTTCAACACAATTGATGTTAGGGTTTCATCAATGTTAGGGTTTAATCAAATCAAATTAGGATGCTAGAATGGACAAGTTTAAATCTTATTTCAACATGCATCAAAATTTACTGAATTAGGTCAAGCATTAGCATTAGAAGCACAAATATATACAAGCAAAAGATTTGTTCATATCCTAGGATGATTTACAATAACATCATCTAAATAAGTAAACTCAAAGCATTAGATAAATAAATATAATCAGTAGATAAACAAATACAAAGCAATAGATAAAAAAGTACATGAACAAAATACCCTCTTTTCTTCCTTCTCCCTCCTTACCAACAGCAAGCACAGTCGTGGCTGTGTTGGCCGACCACAGCCGTGCTGGGCAGCATGGCTGTGGTCGACCAACACAGCCACGGCCATGCTTACTGGTGGTAATGAGGGAGAAGGAAGAAGAAGAGTGGCATGGAGGAAGAAGAAGATGGCTACCTGTGGAGCAACTAGCAGCATGGAGAAGAGTAGCAACGGTGTGAGGAGCAGTAGCGGAGGTGAGAATCGAGCAGTGAGCTGGAAGCCAGAGCAGCTAGGCGCACGCCCCACAGCCGGAGCAACTAGGCGAGCATCCTTGGGAGGTAGAGGGCAGCAGTAGGTGTCTGGGCAGAGGAGGGCAGGGAGCCGACGAGCACAGAGGGCAGGGAGCCGACGAAGGGTAGGGAGTGCCGGCGGCGGCGAGTAGGGAGAGGGTGACGGCGGCGAGCAGGGAGAGGGTGGCAGCAGAATTGCATAATCGCCAGCCCTATTCTAAATCACAATGAAACAGAGGAAGGGGAAGAGTCTGCTTTGCACGGGTGCTATTAAGTTACCAATAAGCGCCGGTTAATTAAAAAAAAACGACGCTTATAACAAAAGGTGTCAGTTATAAATAAAAAACTGACACCTATACTCAATTATAGTCGTCGATTTTTATACCAAAACCGACGACTATCCTCATATGCCGACAAAAACAAAATGTTATCGAATTCTGACCATAGTCGTCAGTTTCCGTAGGGAATCGACGCCACATAGGGGTGAAAATTTTCGCGGGTACAATGCGTGAAAACACATCGGCGTCGGTTATTACAACCAAACTGATGATTAAAATGGGCCCAATTTCTATCTCACGGAAAATATTTAGTAGTCGGTTGTTTAATTAACAACCGACGTCCTATGTGAAATTTTGGAGGTAATTTTTTCATTGAAAAGATTGGATTTGGCGGGTGTTTTTAGGCGTCGGTTGCTTATTTAGGAACTTACGCTAAATAAAAAGTGGTACCCGTTTTTGGTCACTCCTAACATATATATGTTAGTTTGTGTACTTAATCGACATTTTAGGGTTTAGGCGTCGGTTTTGACAAAAAACCGACGCCTGTAAATGTGACTTTATAAGCCATTTATATAGTAGTGGAAGCAGGAGAAGATAATGAAGTTATTGAATGTACCTTACATCTTAATATGCATCCTATAAAGGCACTGTTTGATTCTGGCTTATCCAATACCTTCATATACTGTCAGCTTGCTTCTATGCCAGAAATAGAATCTGAGTATATGGATCATATATTAGATGTAAAAACCCATAGTGGTAAGATCTTCTCTTCGTATCTCCAAACTCTGACCAGGGACCTCTGTATATATGGTATAACATTTCCCTCTGATTTCATCTTACTTGACATGACCGCCTTTGATGTCATCCTGGGAATGGATTGGTTGAAGAGGTACAAAGCTGTTTTGTTTTGTGAAGAATCAAAGGCTAGTTTGTCATATCTTGTTGAGGGAAGATTGTGTGTCAAGGGTAGGAAGTGAGAGGATCGACAATTTGTTATCTCTGTCATCAAAGCTGAAAAGCTAGTCTCATAAGGGTGTAAAGCTTTCTTAGCCTTTATAGTCCTCGAGGCTACACCTCCTTCTCTCGACCACATAGATGTGGTGAAGGACTTCCTGGACATCTTTCCCCAGGAGTTACCTGGTTTGCCACCAACTCACGAGGTGGAGTTCTCCATCAAGCTTGTACTCAAAACTTCACCAATATCAAAGCTACCTTACTGCTTGGCCCCTGCCGAGCTTGCCGAACTGAAGAAGCAGCTAGAAGAGCTTCTTGACATGGGCTTCATCCACCCCAGTGTTTCACCTTGGGGAGCCCCTGTCCTGTTTGTGAAGAAGAAGGATGGTTCAATGAAGATGTGTATAGACAACTGCATGCTTAACCAAGTGATGGTGAAGAATCATTATCCTTTGCCTCACATCGACGACTTGTTCAACCAGCTGAAGTCAGCCACTGTGAATCCAAGATGGATCTATGAAGTGGCTACTACCAGATGCACGTGAAGGATGATGATGTCCTGAAGACAATATTTAGAACTCACTATGGGCATTACAAATTCATGGTCATGCCTTTCGGATTGACAAATGCCTCTATTGCCTTCATGGACTTGATGAACTGAGTATTCTGCCCATACCTTGACAAGTTCATGGTGGTGTTTATCGATGATATTTTGTTTTATTTTGAGATTTTAGAACAACATCACGAGCATCTATAGATTGTACTCAACACACTGTGAGAAAATCAACTGTATGCAAAATTCTCAAAGTGTGAGTTCTGGATAAAGGAAGTGATGTTTCTGGGTCATGTGATTTCTACCGGACATATAGATGTTGATCCTAAAAAGGTAGAAGCTGTGACCAAGTGGAAAGCTCTGAAGAATCCCTCAGAGATCCATAGTTTCCTCAGCTTAGTAGGTTACTATCGAAGGTTTATCAAGAGCTTCTCTGAGTTGGCCTTGCCTTTAACCAAGCTGACATGAAAGGAGGTCAAGTTCTCTTGGACACCAGAATGTGAGAATAGTTTCTAAAAGTTCAAGGAGTGTTTGACTTCTGCTCCCATTCTTTCCTTGCCTATTGAAGGCATACCCTCTGTCATCTACACTGATGCTTCTAAACAAGGCTTAGGGTGTGTTTTGATGCAAGACAGAAAGGTGATCGCCTATGCTTCCCGCCAATTGAAACCAAATGAAGCTAATTGGCCTACACATGATTTAGAGCTTTCTGCCATCGTTTATGCTCTGAAAATCTGGCGACACTGTCTCTATGGTGTGAAGTTTGAAGTTTTCTCCAACCATAAAGCTTGAGGTACATGTTGACACAAAAGGATCTGAATCTAGGACAACGAATGTGGATGGAATATCTCAAAGATTATGACTTCACCATCACCTATCATCCCGATAAAGCAAACGTCATAGCTGATGCTTTAAGTCGCAAGAAGGATGCCATTTGTGCTACTCTGAGATGTTTGGTGTGGGAAAATTTTGAATATGTGACTAGCTGGCGACCTCAACCTGTCGATTTAGTGGACGAAGACAAGTTGTGTGTCCATATGGCTAGTTTGACTATTACACCGACTTGGATCTCAAAAGTCATTGATGCATAGTTGGAAAGCTCTAAGATGGAAGAGATGAAGGCCTTGACTAAGAAACTGCAATCTGACTTCTCTGTCAGAGTGGATGGTGCTATCCACTTCAGACAAAGGTTGTGGATTCTTGACGTGGGTGATATGAGACACAAGGTGCTGAGTGAAGCACATGGGTCCAATTACACTATTCATCATGGGACAAAAAAATGTACAAGGACTTACAACAAAGCGTCTAGTGGAAGAACATGAAGAATGATATAGCTCTGTTCATCGTGAAGTGCTTGACATGTCAGCAAGTCAAGATCGAACATCAATGACCTGGTGGTCTTCTTCATCCTCTTGAAATTCTGGAATGGAAGTGGGAGAAGATCACAATGGACTTCATTACTGGTTTCCCCAAGTCCAAGAAAGGTTATGATGCTGTTTGGGTGGTTATTGTTCGGCTTACAAAATCTGCTCATTTCTTGCCTTTCAAAACCAATTACAAAGTTGTAGATATGGCTCAGTTGTACATTTAGTGGATCGTACACCTGCATGGAGTACCTGAGGTAATAGTTTCTGATTGTGACCCAAAGTTTACTTCTCATTTATGGGGTCAAATTTAGGAGGAGATGGGTACTGACTTGCATTTCAGTAATGCTTACCACCTGCAGACTGATGGTCAATATGAGAGAACAGTTCAGATTCTGGAGGACTTGCTTCATGCTTGTGTGATGGATTGGGGTGGTGCATGGGATCGGTATCTGCCATTAGCTGAGTTTGCTTACAATAATAGCTACCAAGCTAGTATTGGTATGCCACCTTTTGAAGCTCTCTATGGTAGACCATGTCATTCACCTTTACATTGGGATGATGTCAGTGAACATTCTCTAGTGAAGACCGATGACATGCAAATGATGACAGAAAAGGTACAGTTGATAAAGAAACACATGAAATCTACTGAAGACCGACAAAATATGTATGCCGACAAGAAAAGGTCCGATGTTAACTTCCTAGTAGGTGACTATGCATTTCTAAAGACCAAGCCTATTCGTTCTATTGCTAGATCTAAAGTTAAAGGCAAGTTGAGTCCCCACCATGTTAGACCATTTGAAATCTTAGATAAGGTTAGAGACTATGCATACCACTTAGGTTTACCTCCTTCCTATGATAAGATTCATAATGTGTTCCATGTATGTGTTGAAGAAATATGTGAAGGACTCTTCTCATGTGCTTACTGTTGAGCCTTTGGAGATATATGAGAATCTGACCTATGAAGAGCTACCTATGAAGATCCTTGATTCCCAAGTAAAGCAGCTGAAGAACAAAGAGATTGAACTGGTAAAAGTTTTGTGGAAATATCATGGTCTGGAAGAAACCACTTGGGAGTTGAGAGATGAAATGTTACGTACTCACCCTTCTCTTTTTGCTTGAGATTTCAAGGATGAAATACTTTTAAAGGGGCGAAGTGCTGTAACATAATGAATCTTAGATGTAATCTCCATGTAAACCTTTTTCCCAAGTTTCCCTTTCATTTCTGTCCTTCATGTCGTTCATGTTTAATTAGTGGAATTTATAGTGGTTTAGTGAATATTTATTCATTAATTGTACCAATATATGGGTTTATGCACAAATACCTCAGTGAAAGCTTAATTACCATAATTAAGTGATCTAAACCTTAATATAACTTTTTGATGTGATTTGAAAACATAAAATGAGCCTAAATTTTAAATTTGGTTCGATTTGGATGTTGTTTGTGCAAGTTATGCAATTTTAGGTACATTCTAGACTTTTATGCAATTTACCCAATTGGGAGGTTTTCTTTGCAAATTATCACTTGAATTTAAATACTTAGATATACCATTACCTTTCTTGAGGTTTTGAACCGTGGGGCACCTAATTGCACCTTGGTTTGAAGGTGTTTCTCTCCAAGGGCATTATAGGGATTACTCTTTTTATAAATGAGCTTATCTTTAAAAGCTATCAACCAATGGGGTTATTTCTTTGATTGGAGGACGGTGGGGATGACCTAGAAGCCTCCATGGGCTTTTAGGACTGACCTTGGATATACAAGAAGTATTTACGAGCTGTCCTCTTGCATGGCCATGAAGCCTTAGCCTAAGGGCACATGGAAAGTCCCATAGACACGTCATGCTTGCCCCCTTCTTTATAAAGCCATGCCTACCCCTTACCACTTACCACCTCCCAAACCAAGAAGCAATACTCTCCTTCTCTTTCCTCTAGCTTATAGAATCATTCCTTCTATGTTTGGCCACAAATTTGCTATCCCAAGGTAAAACATGGTGCCTACTTTGGTGAAGAAGGCTCTTAGGGTTCCAAATTTCTCTATTTATGATTTCTTAAGCTCCTCCTTAGTGATTTTGACCAAAACTAGTAAGTATCCTCCTTTCCTTCCCTATTTGCATGCTATTAGTATTCCTCCCACCTTCTTATAGGTCAGAACCATGACCTTCTATGATAAAACTCCACCTAAAACACTAAAACATCTCATCTCCATGCTCTTTTGCTAGGGTTTGCACCTCTAAAGTGGAGAAGGTGATCTTTGCTCAAGAAAGGAGCTTGGCTTGGAGCAACTATACCTTCTAATCTTAGGATCCTTGCTGTTTGGGACTTCTTACCTTCATAGAGGTGAGTTTTTTTAACCCCTTCTCATATATTGCTTACTACATGCTTAAAACTCATGCTTCTATGTTTAAAATTGATGATTTCCATCTCTTTTTACCATGTTCTTCTAGGGTTTTTGTTTCTTGCTATTTTACCTTCTCTAGAAGCTCTAGTTTGGTTACCTATGCAACTTCAAACTTGATGTTGGGTCAAAGGTTGTTTTCTCCCTCTCCCTCTCTCTTCAATTATCTCGATCAGTTTGATGATGTGGCAATTTCTTATTGGTCAATATTGAAAAATTCATATCTTCTAATCTGCTTATCCAAATTTAACAAATAATATGTTTTGGAATTGGAAAATTGATCTCTATCTAATAAAAATATTTTTAAGGTCTGATTTTATGGTTTGACGAATGGTGGTCTTTGTAAAATGAATTTAATGCATAAAAACCATAAAAATTACATCTTAATCCTCATAAATCCAAAATTAACATAAAAATATGCTTTCTTGATTAAGAGAACCTAATAAGTTCATTGGTGATATTTTAAAAATATAAATCCAAAATTATGCTAAAAAGTTCTGAAATTAGGGTTTCTATACATTAATGTGCACAATGTACTCTAATACATGTTAATACATTAAAAATAGGCAAAGTGGAACTTGGACTCAAATAAAGTGGTGAAAGTTGGTAATTGATATCAGTAAGAGAGGTAAGTGCAACCCCTCTTTATGTATGTGCATTCCTTACACCCTATGTTGGGATAATTCTAGTCAAACCCTATATTTCCCTAATGAGGCTTAAATGAACCCTAAATCTTCTATTCTTGAATCCTAATGTTGTTCATGCCTCAAATCAGATTATAATTTCTTCTTGTTTGGGTCTTATACCCACTACCATGCTTATTGAATATTATGACTACTCTTGCCATGAGTGCTTTTCTAGCATGTAGATTTATGTTCTATTTAATTTAAAGTAGCGATACTTATGTACAACCACCCACAAAGGGCATGTATTAATTGCCTTGGGAAATGTTTTTATTCTCCCCTAATTATTGTGTAGGTGACTGGAAATGTCTTATTCTCCCCTCACCTATAGGTTAGAGGTGTGGTAGGTGCCTCAAACCTACTTAGTTAGGTATACATACTTATCTTACATGCAAATCCTTTTTAATATAATTGTTAATGGCAAGTTTCTTTTAAATATAGCCTCATACTCTTGTTATCTTCATCTTATGATGAACCCTAGCATGTTCTTATTTGCTCTACTTATCTTATTATCAAGGACTAGTTTGTGACACATACCTTGTTTTCTTTCCCCTTTTACTGGGTTCTTTCGCAATCACCCAGGTGCTGGTGCTGAGCAAGGAGAAGGACAAGTTTGAAGGAAGTCATCTCAAGAGTAGATCTCAAGCTATCTGAAAGGATGTCTAGGTTGCTATAGCTATATCCTTTTCTCTTATCGTTTTCTTTTGGGAACAATCATGTAACGAACAACGAAAGCCATGTAATAGGCTTAGTACCTTTATTTCTATTGTTATTGACATTTTATAATGTATTTGGTGCATGCTTATTTACTTGGAATATTATACATGCATCCCTCAATATCTTATATCTTTCTAAAAAGATGGATGTTTTATACTTCCTTTGAATTTTAGTAAGGAGGTGATATCACCTCTTTACAAGTTGGGTGTAAAGAGTTACATAGATGCAAGCTTCCAAAATGACAAAATTCTATCTATCCTTGGAATACGAATTATTAGTTGGAAATGTTCCAACATAAAACAATTGATTAATTCTATAATAAGAAGCTGAGTACCTTAGTGTTACGGACACTGTAAAAGATACTGTACAGATCTACAAATTCATATGGATGAACTTATGGGAGGTTTCGACCATTGGTGACTTAGTAGTAATATTGTGACAATAATGGAGCTACTGATTAGGCAAAGGAATTTTAGATAGCATACTACGACACTTCCATCTCATACGAGTTGTCGTACAATGAGGGGATGTGAAACATGCAATATACCGACTTGAAGCAAATGTTTCTTACCTGCTATAAAAGTGCTTGTGCAGTAGAAACATGATGGACATGTTAAGATCACTTGGAATATGATTTGTGGGTGATTGGCTCTAAGTGCAAGTGGGAGTCTATTGGTATAGTATGCCCAGAGAGCCAATCATATGATGATTGCAATGAGGCATATGATACTTGATTTGATAATGATAAATGTAATTCCATCTATTATGTTTGTATCACTCATGAGATGATGACACATACATGATAGATGTCTAAAGAATGATGTGACTCGATGACATATGTATTCAGGTTGAGGACCTGAACAATGAGACCATATGTATGATAAGAGTACATACATTCTTATTATGTCCCTACTCAGATATTACCATGGAAGAAAAATAGGAAATAATAATACATAAGACTAGAGTGTGTGTTGACTGATGACATAGTCTCATTAGTCATGATATATGATATCAAGTCAAACACACAAATATATGTTAGAGAACAGTATATCAGATAGACCCACAGTGAGAGTGATACATGGATACCATGGAATGGTAGTCACAATCATCTCTCATAGTGATGGTGGTGATTGTGGTTCTTAGACATGAAATCACTGCACTCATCACATGTGATTGGGTACACTTTGACATCATCAAATACAATCCTGAAATATGGGTTGTTATAATGGTGATGATTGGGTGACTTTGACACATGGGGACTTGACTGTGAATGATAGATATGTGATTTATCCATCCTACAAGGATTATGATATCCAGGGCCCCTAGATAAGAGAGATAGAGAATTGTATGGCCATACTCATGTGATTCAATATATGATATGTGAATTCACATACATCTCAGATAGTCTGCTCCAGGTCAAGGAACATGGATTGAATGTTGAAGAGAATGACGTTCCATGCCTTGAGTTCAAT
Source organism: Alisma plantago-aquatica (assembly GCA_963693085.1). NCBI lineage: Eukaryota > Viridiplantae > Streptophyta > Magnoliopsida > Alismatales > Alismataceae > Alisma > Alisma plantago-aquatica. The sequence continues at coordinate 1,267,963,513 of OY856410.1, forward strand.
TTGGATGTCAGTGACAAAGGAACTATACGATCACTATAACACTAATAACAGATTGTAGGTTGAAGTTGTTCTAAAACTTTTTGAGTTACTTGGGTAGCAATGATGAGTTACTAGATTCCACTTATTGCTTGTGATGTCATAAGTTGTTATGAACATTCACTGCCAACGTAAATTGGAACCTACAAGGTCACACACATAGGATACCCGTAGAAGAGGAGATTGTCCATGAATGATGTTTATATTGAGACGAAAGGTGTTTAGGTACTCAATTAACCATACAATTGACTGAATGGACTCAGAACTATCTAGTCCAAGTGTTGAACTAGTTGGTTAGAGTGTCATGTCGATTGGAGACTGCATTGGCAATGTCAGGATTGCCAACCAACCAATTCGCCCTTGTGACCCAATCGACTGGTGTGAGACAAACGACCGATTCACTTGGTGAACTGGGCGGCTCATAGTCCTTCCAACTGAGGAAATAAGGATTTGCCCGGTTGGAAGAAAACTTTCATGTTTCACTTGTTCAATTTGATTGGAATAAGGATTAATCTTTGTATTAATTGGAAATGATTGAGGAAAGTCAATTGCAGGCAAGTCTGGGAAGTGAAACAACTAATTCACTAGGTGAATTGATCAGCTCACACTCCTAACCGACCAGTTCACTTGTGAAATGATTAGTTTTCCTGTCGCAGTGTAAGTTATTTATGGAATTTCCGAATCCTTCTACTCCCGAACAGACTGAGAACTATGACCCTACCCTATACTATAAATAGAGGGGTACTGGGGGCTTCTTAGAACACACAACTCAAAACATCAGTTGCTCTATAAAGTTGTTGTCCTCTCTGGTTCTGGTAATCAAGAGAGCCCGAGCAAGTGCTACTCGACTAGGGAGGCACAATGAGGGAAAGACAACTATTGAAAAGCAGTTTGAGTTTGGGAGAGAAGGTTGGTGCTAGTACACCAACAGGAGGGTCGTCTCCTTCCTGCCAGTACTTCTAGAATGGAAGGAGTTCCATGTGGTCTATGTGGACTATCTATAGAGATATGAGATGTCTTCCGCTCAAGAGGACACATCAATCGTAGTCTGTGGTGGAAGCCAGAGTCCTTGGCAAAGACCAGGAGTTGTACAGACACTGTCCAAGACATGGCGTCAAAGACCGCACATGGCTGCAAGGTATTATCACTGGGAAATCCCCATGACCAGGTATATCTTGCTAAAACCATCCTTTCCATTACATAGTCATTGATGCGATCTCCCGTTATGGGTTAATGGCCAGTAAAATTTTTGTTTCCACTGCCTACTCTAAGGCCATAAAACCCAACAGTGGTATCAGAGCCACGTCAACGTACCGTGTTTTGGGATAAATCGATATGATCATATTTTGGTTTTATCATCATTTATTTATTGCATATGATACAAATATTTAAATGACTAATGTGCATATCTGACTAAATACCACACGGGACCACAAACTAATATACATATATGATATGGTATATATGCAACTGATATGCATCACCCTAAACCGATTTTGATGGTGGATGTATAACATGGTTATGGCCTATAAACCCTATGTGTGCTTGGTTGATTATGGTTTTTTGCATCTCAGTTTGCATACCAAGCCTCTACCTTCTATTCCACATGTAACTCGAGATAACTTGAGATCCTTTCTCTTCTACCTTTGCTCCCCTCGAATGTAACTCTAGGTTTCCCAAAGATTATGTAAAAGTAGGATAGTTTATTTTTTGTTAGATCAAAGAAGATGTAAAGAGTGAGACCCGAATGAGGATCCACTCAAATGATATAATACAAGAGCCATGTAATAATAAAGCAGTGGAAATAAAACTATTACAAAGTCACTTCATGATTCATTCATACGATTGTTCCTCACCATAATAGGTGAATTTACAAAAACTTGAACTAAGTACAACTAAATCCAGTAACAGAGGGTAACCCACCCATTCTAAGCTATCCTTAAGTTCATGTTGTGTTAGTGATCTTTTTGAGCTCTTGTCTTCCAATATACCTAAACCTGGGTGGAAGGGAACATCACCCAGAACATAGGAAACAACAAAGAGGTCAACAAAGGCTGAGTATGTACATATATAAAACACTTGGGCATTATATAGGGTTAAAAGTACAAAGGAGATGTTCCCACAAGAAAAGGGGTCTATTTGTAATTTGGTATGTTCAAGAGGAAAGCAACAAAAGAAATGAGGCATATTAAATTTTAGATTACAAACATGGTAATAAAAGAGTGTCTTGCCATAACAATCATCCATAGAATCACATTAAAACAATGAATATTTGCATGCATAACAATGTAGACTAAATATACATAAAATAGGGCCATAACACCATAGGATCATGGCCTAAAAATAAACAAGGGTGGAAACTCACACCCCGGGCGGAATACGCACACCCTATATAAGTATGGTTGTACATAAGTACCACTATTCTAGATATTCTAGTCAAACACGTAGCATGCATAAATAGAGTGACAAGACTAACATTTTAGTCAATATCAAACCAAAAAGGCAACAAGGCAGGAGGGGCCTAAAGACCCATAATCATGTCAAATTAATTATTATAGTAGTAACATAGATTTATATCAGGAATTAGAATTGTCCATGAACATTAGATTTCCAAGAGAAACAATATTACAAGAGATGCCTCATTAAAAGAAAGTAGGTTTTAGTCAAATAATGCCCAAAATAAAATAGAGTATGTACATACCTTATGATCAAAACCTAGATATTCAGTAACACCTCCTACGCACAGGGTCAGGGTTGTCTCAACCTAGTCATAATATGTGTGCATTCGATTAATATAATATGCATTAAATCTTTTGCTTAGAAATAGACCCTACATTAGGCTGCAAATCTGGGCATGATAACTGTCCCAATAAATCATTCGTATTTTTCTGATTTCAAAAACATATTTATTTGTATTATTTGGATAAGCCAATAATTACTTATGAATTTTACAAGTTTAAGTCATTTTCTGATTAAACGGGAAAATAAACTTGTGAATTGACCAAAATGCCCTCAAATGAAATGCAAATATCAAGCGGAGCATTACCCAGTACTATAGTAATACACATTCATGTTATTCACGATCAAAGATGGTCAATATGCACAAATTACTAAAATGCCCCTGGTGGACACATTAATTGATTTCATCTCCACAGACGAGGCTGGACTTTTGTCCCAGGGATTGAGCTCCCTGTGTCCCGTGCCATGGCTTCTCTAATTGAGATCGGGGCCAGGGAATACCTTCGATCCAGGCCTCCAGTTGAGTGGGCACATAGCTGACTGGCTCTGCCTCTTTACCTCAGACCTGACGGGCTACTGCTCTGGTGATGAGGTAGTCAGGAGCCGAGATGAGTCTCGTGGTGGAGATGGCCAGGGATGAACCTGATGGTGACTCCGATGGGGGGAAAGGCGAGAAGCATCCTGTGAGGGAGACATCAGAAGTGGATTGTGATACCACTTGCTCCTCCAATCATCCACGACTGGTTTGGTTGGATTATTGGGGCCAAGAACCTATAGAAACTTCTCCATGGTGCGGAAAAATAGGGAGACTGGCGGCGCTATACGTTTGAGTAAACCAGAGTAAATGGAGGCAAAATAAGAGATGGGTAAGGAAGAGGAAGGGTTTCATAGGTGTGTATATCCTAGAGAGAGTATGGTGGGGTCAGGGACCTCCAGGTCTGCTCACGCGGCAAGAAATAGGGGAACACAACGACGTTTTGTCAACTGAGCAGACGAGACAATCTAACAGTATACTGAGCACATGTGCAGAAGGAGCGGGGGTCATAGATGGTTACCTCGTGAGTAATTGAGTCGAGGAGAGTGATCCTACCATCTATCTGCCGACTTCGCCGGAGAAGGAGACCGACACTGACAGTAGCTCCAAGGCACCAACACCAGCAATTGATGGGAGAGGATGTAAGAGGGGGCGACAGTGGTCGAATCTGGAGTAGGTGATGTGAGGTGGAGGCACTGGAGTGAGGGTTCTGTGAGTTGGGAAAAAGGCAGCGGCAGCTGCTGGAAAGGTAGAAATAGGCATTTCAATTTTAGGGCACCGCAAGTAGTGTACGAGGGCTTGCTGAACTTGGGGGAGCGATAGGATTCTATTGGCAAAGAAAGCGTGATGAATCAGTGGCTGGTATGATCACTGAGCGACCGGGTGATAGGCGCGCACTGCTGCCTTCTGAACCGCACGGAAGACGGAGGTAGGGGATGACTGAGTCCTGCTACTCGGACTGGGCCACACACAGGAATAGAAGCATCCCAAGAACTAGAGCCAGACGGTGACAAATGAAATGAAATATAATCGATCAAACTTTATGTTAAGTGTATACATAATTTATTAGGATCTATTTGAGGGTGCATTTGATGTCCAAATGACCCCAAATTTTGAGGGTTAACTAATTAAGCTATGGGTAACTCGATTATGGGATTATATTTGGGCTTTGAGGTCTCTTTAACTATAAATTTACCATTGTGCATTAATCATTCACTTAATGTAATGATCATAGCCTAATGATCAATTATGGTGAAGCCTTCCACATTTCCTCACTCAAATATTCTACAATTATTCTGGGATGTTAAATAATGGTTGATGCTATAGTTTAATATTAGAATCTACAATTATCATCCTTCAAGTATTAGGGTTATCACATACAAAGATTTCATGTTCATGTGATTCAAAAGAGTCAATTAGGGTTATCAGATCCTAATATGGTTTGGTCTATGCTATTACAACGAAATATAGACATTGAAAGGTAGCCAAGTAAAGAAAAGGGACAAGGGATTTTCGATATCCACCTAATCAATTAGGGGCCTAGAAGAATGGGAAATTAGCCTACGTGTCTGGAATCGAGTATGTTACAGAAGAAGACGCTCAACACCAGATGAGCTGACCGCCTGGAGGACCAAGGAGGATTGCGAAGAGCCATATCAATTGGTTGATGGCCCAACCGCTTGTTGTAGGTGTCCAGACATCAGAGGCTAGACCGACCAATTGACCAGCTAGGAGGTGAGCCGATCGTGTCATAGGATGAGCCGATCAACCCAGAATGTTTCAAGCACAAAGATCTTCATCAACAACAGGTTGCATATGATGTAGACCTCAGATGATCGTAATTCCTTGTGGCTCTAAGGAATTACAATAGGATGGCCATAATCATCACTTTTATCGATATTGCATGTTTTCTTGTGGGATATAGCATGTATGTGATACGTACTATATATTTGGTGATTGGATATGTATAAGTATATGTATATAAATACCAAACCCCTAAATATAATATTAAGTCTTAGATGATTTCCATAAGCAACATATATGAAAGCTTGATCGATAAGCGTGGGCACCCCAAGGGTGGTGCGCTATCTATCTTGTGGAAGTGTAATGGTAGTTGTGTGGGCCCGCCAAGCGGGGTGCACACCTATTGTGTTGGCTTTTGGGTCAGGCTTAACTAAGGGGTCTTAATGAGATTAAGCACTTAGAGGCATGTAGATGACTATGGCAAAGAGTTGTGCATATCATCTATCCAAGAAATGCATGTTATGAAATTGGTAAATGTTACATACCTTAATAATTTATTATAGACACTAGCGTTGGCCGGGTAATAACTCAATTGTTTTGGATCTTGGCTCACTAGAAGGTTGTACGCTACACTCTTCTAAATTGATGGTGAGGGCTATCCGTTTGAACAAAATAGTGGGAGCAATAATTAATTAAAGACCTAATTAATATCATCAACTTTATCAAATCAAACAAATAAAAAATGTTTTGAAAAGTTGCAAAATTCTTTTTTAGAATCCAAATGACAAACACAAGTACATTATAATTATGATTAGTTCATAAATGGGATAAACTTCAAATATGATTTGGGACTTTTGAGAAGTGTTTTCAATGGTGAGTGTAAACTCTAAAGTCCTTGAAAGACCAGAGATAGTTGAACCACTCTAAATGTGCCTAAGGGTAAAATTGGATGCTTACTTGAAGTATGCCAATGATGCCTAAGACATCAAGAACCTTATGCTGAGCTATATGAACTATGAGTTGCATAAATAGCTTAAAGCATGGACATTCTTGAGATGGTTATACATCTTAAGAATCATGTAAAGTGTGAAAGGTATAATGTCTTCGAAGTGATGTTTGAGTATAATCAGACAGATGGAGATCAAGTATAATCTCATATGCTCAATATGATTGTGCATATAGATTAACTAGTGATTTCTGATAGGTCAAGAGTTGACCAAACATATGATTCTACAAATTTTTGTGTGAATCATATAGACAATTTATCAGATGTTGAGAAACTTGGTCAAACCACTGTCTGAAGTGCTTGGCATGTGGATGCCAAAGCATGAATGAAGAAAGGACAAAAACTGTGATAATGATCATTGGAGTGAAGTTCATAGACTAAATCAAGGTCAAGAAGTGTTCTGAATCCAAGCTTATCTCCAAGTCATCATCACTCAAGATATGGAGAGGGGTAAGTAGTAAAGGGAAATAACCTCTTTATAGAGGATCTTAAGAAGATGATAGAGATAAAGATCTCTACTTCAGGACCTGAGAAGAAGTAAGCTAGAAATTGTGTGGAGAAAGAGTTGCTACCATTATAGTTACATTATGACATTCATGGGCATGTAATAGAATTAGTGAACTACTATTATATACCTGCCATCAATGAAAAACATCATACATCTTGTATGGGCAAGAGTGTTATGGATTGATGTTTCATTTTAAAGATATGATCTTTGATGGCAATACCTATGTCTCACTAACTATACTTGATAGTTAAAGAGAAAAATGTGTGTGACACGTGTAATGAGTGACATGATAACTCAAACTTGAATGCCTATATCAATGTCATGTAGAGAGCATAAATGGGATTGAATTTCTGGAATCCATATGATGGATATCTAGATTCATTTTGGTTGTTGAACCAATAGAGACATGCTAATCTCATTCATTGTGAAATATGATAAAGGTTCTTCACTAGATGTAGTAAGAGGACAATTATTCTATTAAGGATCATACATAGTGATGTATATAAATCTTTTAGAATAAATGCTAAAGGTAATCACTAGTACTTCACTGTATTTATTGATGATTTCAGTAGATATGATCAATTTGTATTTAGTGAAATAAAAACATGAATCTCTTGAAGTGTTCAAGAAGATCAGAATGAAGTTCATAATTATCTTGGTATAAGTATTAAATTTCGATATGATCGATTTGGAGATACTTTGAACTAAGAGTTTGAGAACCTTCTGGAAGTTCATGATAATGTATCATGATGGTCTCCATATGAAACACAATGATAGTGTATCATGAGAAGTGTATCAGAAAGAAGTAATCACAACTTGATCAGTCAGAGTGTGATTACTAGCTAAAACTTCAAGTTTCCTTTTGGGCACATGCTTAACATGGGTAATAAAGAGAATCACAAAATGTTGTGGAATCTCAAAGTTCCTTAAGTAACACACAAAACTCATGGTTCTGGTAGAACACGCCTAGAGATTAAATGATATAGGATATCTTATGGATAAGAAGACAGTGAGTTGATCATATGATGAGTCAACAGTCTACCTAGAAGCTAATGAGAGCCAGAAACTGAGACATGGCTTGAAGCCATGAAATCCAAGATGGACTCCATGTACATCAATAAAGTATGACCTTGGTTGGTCCACCTAAAGGGGTAAAACCCATAGGGTACTTTTGGGTCTTTCAGAAGAAGTCTAACATGGAGAGTAAGTTGGTTGAAAAGAGTTTCAAACAAGATCAACGTGTTGAACATGGTGAAATCTATTCAGCGGTTACCAAGGATAAATCCATCAAGATAAAGCTTGCTATTGCAACTTAATGTGACTATGAAATTTGGCATATGGATGTTAAAATCACATTCCTTAAATGGAATATTATACAAGATGTGTATGTAACACAACCTAAAAGGTTTTATAAATCCAATAATGCAAATAAAGTCCATAAAGCTGCATAGATCAAATCTTTGGATTGAAGCAAGCACCTCAGAACTGGATCTTTAATTTGACAAGATAGTCAAAGAGTTTGACTTGAGTCAGAATGAAGATGTAATGTGTGATCACAAGAATTTAGTGGGAGCGTATATATATATATTCCACATATTGATGGGGAGTATCATCCTTCTACTACAAATTTTAGCAACGAAGTGCATTCTAAAAGGTTTTTAGAGAAGCATCCTATGTGTAGGAATCAAGATCTATAGAGATAGACTAAGAGGGCTTATTGTCCTAGGAAAGAGAACATACTTTGGCTAGATATTGAATGAGTTGAACATGGTGAGAGAGAACTTGTCCATGCTCCATGGAGTTAGTCTCTCAAGAGCTAAGTTTCCCAATTCTTATGAAGAATAAGGAACACATGGATAGATGCCATATGTATATGCAATTGGATCTATCACGTATGAACTCATCTTGTTATCTTGTATGTATTGGACATGACAAGAAAATATGAACTTATTATCTTGTATGTATTGGACATGATAAGAATATATGAACTCATCATCTTGTATGTATTGGACATGACAAGAAGATATGAAATCATCATATTGTATGACAAGATGATATAAATATCCAGTTATCTCGTATGTATTGGACATGACGAATGGATATCTGTAGAACTCCAGTAATAGTTACTGAAATACCATGAAGGACATCTTTGTGTACTTGTGAAGTACTAAAAGGATTAGTTCTTTAGTTATGGTAATAAGGAAGAGTTGGGTGTAAAAAGTTACACCGATGCAAGCTTCTGATATGACAAAATTGTGTTTGACCTTGGAATAAGAATTATTAGTTGGAAATGTTCCAACATAAAACAATTGATTAGTTCTACAATAAGAAGCCGAGTACCATAGTGTTACAAACACTGTAAAAGATACTGCACGGATCTAGAAAATCATATGGATGAACTTATGGGAGGTTTTAACCATTGGTGACTCAGTAGTAATATTGTGACAATAATGGAGCTACTAGTTAGGCAAAGGAATTTCAGATAGCATACTACACCACTTCCATCTCATACGAGTTGTCGTAAGCGAGGGGATGTGAAACATGCAATATACCAACTTGAAGTAAATGTTGCTCACCCTCTATAAAAGCACTTGTGTAGCAGAAACATGATGAACATGTTAAGATCACTTGGAATATGATTTGTGGGTGATTGGCTCGAAGTGCAAGTGGGAGTATGTTGGTATAGAATGCCCAGAGATCCAATCATATGATGATTGCAATGAGGCATATGATACTTGATTTGATAATAATAAAGGTAATTCTGTGTATTATGTTTGTCTCACTCATGAGATGATGACACATACATGATAGATGTGTAAAGAATGATGTGACTCAATGACATATGTCTTCAGGTTGAGGACTTGAACAATGATACCATATGTATGATAAGATTACATACATTCTTATTATGTCCCTAGTCAAATATTACTATAAAATAAAAATAGACAACAATAATACATAAGACTAGAGCGTGTGTTGACTGATGACATAGTCTCATTAGTCATGATATATGATATCAAGTCAAGCACACAAATATATGTTAGACAACAATATATCAGACAGACCCACCGTGAGAGTGATACATGGATACCATGGAATGGTAGTCACAATTGTCTCTCATAGTGATGGTGATGATTGTGGTTCTTAGACATGAAATCACTACACTCATCACATGTGATTGGGTACACTTTGTCATCATCAAACGTAGTCCTGAAACATGGGTTGTTATAACAGTGATGATTGGGTGACTTTGACACATGGGGACTTGAGTGTGAGTGATGGATATGGGATTTGTCCCTCCTACAATGAGTATGATATCCAAGGCCCCTTGATAAGCGAGACTGAGAATTGTATGGCCATACTCATGTGATTCAATATATGATATGTGAATTCACATGCATCTCAAACAGTCTGCTCTAGGTCAAGGAACATGGATTGAATGTTAAAGAGGATGACGTTCCATGTCTCGAGTTCAATCTAGATGTCGATGACAAAGGAACTATATGATCACTATAACACTAATCACAAATTGTAGGTTGAATTTGTTCTGCAACTTTTTGTGTTACTTGGCTAGCAATGATGAGTTACTAGATTCTGCTCGTTACTTGTGATGTCATAAGTTGTAATGAACTGTAGGGTCACACATATAGGATACCCCTAGAAGAGGAGATTGTCCATGAATAATGTTTAGATTAAGACTAAAGGTGTTTAGGTACTCAATTAAACATACAATTATCTTATTGGACTCAGAACTATCAAGTTCAAGTGTTGAACTAGCTGGTTAGAGTGTCAGGTCGATTGGAGACTGCATTGGCAATGTTAGGACTGCCAACCAATTAGTTCAACCTTGTGAGCGATCAGATGGTGTGAGCCAACTGACCGGTTCACTTGGTGAACCAGGCGGCTCACAGTCCTGCCGACTGAGGACATAAGGATTTTCCTAGTTGGAAGAAAACTTTCACGTTTCACTTGTTCAATTAGATTGGAATAAGGATTAATCTTTGTATTAATTGGAAATGATTGAGGAAAGTCAATTGTGAGCAATTTTGGGAAGTGAAATGACCAATTCACTGGGTGAACTGATAGGCTCACACTCCCAACTAATTGGTTCACTTATGTAATGATTGGTTCGCCTGCCGCAGTGTAAGTTATTCATGGAATTTCTGAATCCTTCTACTCCCGAACAAACTGGGAACCTTGACCCTACCCTCTACTATAAATAGAGGTGTACTGGGAGCTTCTTAGAACACACAACTCAGAACATCAGTTTCTCTACAAAGTTGTTGTCCTCTCTGGTTCTAGTAACCGAGAGAGCCTGAACAAGTGCTACCCGACTAGGGAGGTACAACGAGGGAAAGACAACTGTAGAAAAGAAGTCTGAGTTCGGGAGAGTAGGTTGGTGCTAGTACACCAACATGAGGGCGTTCTTCTTCCTTCCAATTCTTCTAGAATGGCAGGAGTTCTAGGTGGTCCGTGTGGACTATTTACAGAGGTGGGAGATGTCTTTTGCTCAGGAGGACACATCAGTCACAGTCTGTGGTGGAGGCTAGAGTCCTTGGCGAAGACCAGGATCTACACAGACATAGTCCAAGACATGGTGTCAAAGACCGCACATGTCTGTGAGGTATTGTCACTGGGAAAGCCCCATGACTAGGTATATCTCGCTAAAACCATCCTTCCCATTACATAGTCATTTATGCGGTCTCCTGTTATGAGTTAATGGCTAGTAAATTTTTTGTTTCCACTGCCTACTCTGAGGCCATAAAACCCAACAGTGGTATTAGAGCCTCGTCAACGTATTGTGTTTTGGGATAATTTGATATGATCAGATTTTGGTTTTATCACCATTTATTTATTGCATACCATGCAAATATTTAAAATGACTAATGTGCATATCTGACTATATACCACATGCGACCATAAACTAATATACATATATGATATGGTATATGTGCAATTGATTCACGTCACCCTAAAATGGTTTTGATGGTGGATGTGTTGCATGGTTATGGCCTACAAACCCTATGTGTGCTTGGTTGGTTATGGTTGTTTGCATCTCAGTTTGCATACCAAGCCTCTACCTTCTATTCCACATGTAACTTGAGATAACTTGAGATCGTTTCTCTTCTACCTTTACTCCCCTCGAATGCAACTCCAGGTTTCCCAAAGATTATGTAAAAGGAGGATAGTTTATTTTCTATTACATCGAAGAAGAAGACGCTCATCACTAGACGAGCTGACCACCTGGAGGACCGAGGAGGATTGCGAAGGAGCTGGGTCGATCGGTTGATGGCCCGACCGCTTGTTGGAGGTGTCCAAACATCAGAGGCTAGACCGACCGACCAACCAGCCAGGAGGTGAGCCAATCGTGTCATAGGATCGATGAGCCGATGAACCTGGAATGGTTCAAGAACAAAGATCTTCATCAACAATAGGTTCCATAGACTGTAATTCCTTGTGGCTCCAAGGAATTACAATAGGGTGGCCATAATCATCGCTTTTATCGATATTGCATGTTTTCTTATGGGATATAGCATGTATATGATACATACTATATATGTGGAGATTGGATATGTATACATATATGTATATAAGTACCAAACCCCTCAATATAATATTAATTCTTAGATGCTTTACATAAGAAGCACACATGAAAAGCTTGATCGACAAGCGTGGGCATCCCAAGGGTGGTGCGTTGTCTATCTCATAGAAGTGTGATGGTAGTTGTGTGGGCCCGCCAAGCGGGGTGCACTCCTATCATGTTGGCTTTTGGGTCAGGCTTAACTAAGGGGTCTTAATGAGATTAAGCACTTAGAGGCATGCAAATGACTATGGCAAAGAGTTGTGCATATAATCTATCCAAGAATTGCATGTGATGCAATTGGTAAATGTTACCTACCTTAATAATTGATTATGGATGCTGGCATTGGCCGGGTAATAACTCAATTGTTTTGGATCTTGGCTCACTAGAAGGTTGTATGCTGCAATCTTCCAAATTGATGGCGAGGGATATCAATTTGAACAAAACAGTGGTAGCAATAATTAATTAAAGACCTAATTAATATCATCAACTCTATCAAATCAAACAAAAAAATGTTTTGAAAAGTTGCAAAATTCTTTTGTAGAATCCAAATGACAAACACAAATACATTATTGTTGCGATCAGTTCATAAATGGGATAAACTTCAAATCTGGTTTGGGACTTTTAAGAAGTGTTCTCAATGGTGAGTGTAAACTCTAAAGTCCTTGAAAGACCAGAGCCAACTGAACCAATCCAAATGCGCCTAAGGCTGAAATTGGATGCTTACTTGAAGTATGCCAATGATGCCTAAGACATCAAGAACCTTATGCTGAGCTATATGAACTATGAGTTGCATAAACAACTTGAAGCATGGACATTCTTTAGATGGTTATACATCTTAAGAATCATGTAAAGTGTGAAAGGTATAATGTCTTCAAATCGATGTTTGAGTATAATCAGACAGATGGAGATCAAGTATAATTTCATATGCTTAATATGATTGTGCATATAGATTAACTGTGATTTCTATTAGGTCAAGAGTTGACCAAACAAATGATTCTACAAATTGTTGTGTGAATCAAATAGCCAGTTTATCAGATGTTGAGAAACTTGGACAAACCACTATCTGAAGTGCTTGGCATGTGGATGCCAAAGCATGAATTAAGAAAGGACAAAACGCATAATAATGATCAGCAGAGTGAAGTCCATAGAATAAAGCAAGGTCAAGAAGTGTTCTGAATGCAAGCTTAGGTCCAAGTCTTCGTCACTCAAGATATGAAGAGGGGTAAGTAGAAAAGAGAAATAACCTCTTTATAGAGGATCTCAGGAAGATGATAGAGATAGAGTTCTCTACTTTAGGACCTGAGAGGAAGTAAGCTAGAAACTGTGCAGAGCAATATTTGCTACCATTACAGTTACATTATGACACTCATGGGCATGTAATAGAATTAGTGAATTGCTATTATATACCTGCCATCAATGAAAAACATCATACATCTTATATTGGAAAGAGTGTTATGGACTGATGTTTCATTTTAAAGATATGATATTTGATGGCAATGCCTATGTCTCACTAACTATACTTGATAGTTAAAGAGAAAAATGTGCGTGACACATGTAGTGAATGACATGATAAAACTTGAATGCCTATAGCGATGTCATCTAGAGTGCATAAATGGGATTGAATTTCTGGAATCCATACGATGGATATCTAGACTCATTTTGGTTGTTGAACCAATAGAGACATGGTAATCTCATTCATTGTGAAATGACAAAGGTTCTTCACTAGATGTAGTGGGAGGATGATTATTCTATTAAGGATTATATATATTGATGCATATAGATAATCTCTTGAAGTGTTAAAGAAGATCAGAATGAAGTACATCATTATCTTGGTATAAGTATTAAATTTTGATATGATCGATTTGGAGATACTTTGAACCAAGAGTTTGAGAACCTTATGGAAGATCATGATAATGTATCATGATGGAATCCTTACGAAACACAATGATAATGTATCATGAGAAGTGTATAAGAAAGAAGGAATCACACCTTAATAGTCAGAGTGTGATTACTAGCTAAAACTTCAAGTTTCCTTTTGGGCACATGCTTAACACTGGTAATAAAGAGAATCACAAAATTTTGTGGAATCTCAAAGTTCCTTAAGTAACACACACAACTCATGGTTCTGGTAGAACACGCCTAGAGCTTGAATGATATATGATATCTTATGGACAAGAAGGTAGTGATTTGATCATATGATGAGTGAATAGTCTACCTAGAAGCTAATGAGGGCCAGAAACTGAGACATGGCTTGAAGCCATGAAATCCAAGATGGACTCCATGTACATCAACAAAGTATGACCTTGGTTGATCCACATAAAGGGGTAAAACCCATAGGGTACTTTTGGGTCTTTAAGAAGAAGACTAACATGGAGGGTAATTTGGTTGAAAAGAGTTTCTAACAAGTTCAAGGTGTTAAACATGGTGAAATCTATTTAGTAGTTACCAAGGATAAATCCATCAGGACAATGCTTGCTATTGTTGCTTAATGTGACTATGATATTTGGCATATGGATGTAAAAGCATATTCCTTAAATGGAATATTGTGTAGTATGTGTATGTAACAAGGCCTAAAAGGTTTAATAAATCCAATAATGCAAATAAAGTCTATAAAGCTACATAGATCAAATCTTTGGATTGAAGCAAGCACCTCAGAACTGGATCTTCAATTTGACAAGATAGTCAAAGAGTTTGACTTGAGTTAGAATGAAGATGTAATGTGTGATTAGAAGAATTTAGTGGGAGCATATATATATTCCACATATTGATGGGGAGTATCATCCTTATACTACAAAATATGGAATTAAGTGCATTCTAAAAGGTTTTTAGAGTAGCATCCTATGTGTAGGAATCAAGATCTATAGAGATAGACCAAGAGGGCTTCTTGTCCTAGGAAAGAGAACATACTTTGGCTAGATGCTAAATGAGTTCAGCATGGTGAGAGAGAACTTGTCCATGTTCCATGGAGTTAGTCTCTCAAGAGCCAAGTGTCCCAATTCTTATGAAGAATAAGGAACACATGGATATATGCGATATGCAATCACAATTGGATCTACCACGTATGAACTCATCTCGTTATCTTGTATGTATTGGACATGACAAGAAAATATGAACTATTTATCTTGTATGTATTAGACATGACAAGAATATACGAACTCATCATCTTGTATGTATTGGACATGACAAGAAGATATGAAATCATCATCTTGTATGACAAGATGATATAAATATCCAGTTATCTCATATGTATTGACATGACGAATGGATATCTGTCGAACTCTAGTAAGAGTTACTGGAATACCATGAAGGACATCTTTGTGTACTTGTGAAGTACTAAAAGGATTAGTTCTTTAGTTATGATAATAAGGAAGAGTTGGGTGTAAAGAGTTACACCGACACAAGCTTCCAAAATGACAAAATTGTGTTTGACCTTGGAATAAGAATAATTAGTTGGAAATGTTCCAACATAATACAATTGATTAATTATACAATAAGAAGCTGAGTACCTTAGTGTTATGAACAATGTAAAAGATACAGTATGGATCTAGAAGTTCATATGGATGAACTTATGGGAGGTTCCGACCATTGGTGACTCAGTAGTAATATTGTGACAACAATGGAGCTACTGGTTAGGAAAAGGAATTTTAGATACATACTACGAAACTTCCATCTCATATGAGTTGTCGTACACCGAGGGGATGTGAAACATGAAATATACCGACTTGAAGCAAATGTTGCTTACCTGCTATAAAAGCACTTGTGCAGTAGAAACATGATGGACATGTTAAAATCACTTGGAATATGATTCGTGGGTGATTGGCTCTAAATGCAAGTGGGAGTCTGTTGGTATAGTATGCCTAGAGAGCCAATCATATGATGATTGCAATGAGGCATATGATACTTGATTTGGTAATGATAAAGGTAATTCCATCTATTATGTTTGTCTCACTCATGAGATGATGACACATACATGATAGATGTCTAAAGAATGATGTGACTCGATGACATATGTCTTCAAGTTGAGGACCTGAACAATGAGACCATATGTATGATAAGAGTACATACATTCTTGTTTTGCCCCTAGTCGGATATTATTGTGGAAGAAAAATAGACAACAATAATACATAAGACTAGAGTGTGTGTTGATTGATGACATAGTCTAATTATTCATGATATATGATATCAAGTCAAGCACACAGATATATGTTAGATAATAGTATATCAGACAGACCCACCGTGAGAGTTATACATGGATACCATGGAATGGTAGTCACAATCGTCTCTCATAGTGATGGTGGTGATTGTGGTTCTTGGACCTGAAATCACTGCACTCATCACATGTGATTGGGTACACTTTGAAATCATCAAATGCAGTCTTGAAACATGGGTTGTTATAATGGTGATGATTGGGTGACTTTGACACATGGAGACTTGACTGTAAGTGATAGATATGGGATTTGTCCCTCCTACAAGGAGTATGATATCTAGGGCCCCTTGATAAGTGAGCCTGAGAATTATATGGACATACTCATGTGATTCAATATATGACATGTGAATTCACATGCATCTCAGACAGTCTACTCTAGGTCAAGGAACATGGATTGAATGTTGAAGAGGATGACGTTCCATGCCTCGAGTTCAATCCGGATGTCAGTGACAATGGAACTATACGATCACTGTAACACTAATCACAGATTGTAGGTTGAAGTTGTTCTCCAACTTTTTGAGTTACTTGGGTAGCAATGATGAGTTACTAGATTCCGCTCATTGCTTGTGATGTCATAAGTTGTTATGAAAGTTCACTGCCAACGTAAATTGGAATTGTAGGGTCACTCACATATGATACCCCTAGAAGAAGAGATTGTCCATGAATGATGTTTAGATTGAGACTAAAGGTGTTTAGGTACTCAATTAAACATACAATTGACTGTTTGGACTCAGAATCATCAAGTTCAAGTGTTGAATTAGCTGGTTAGAGTGTCATGTTGATTGGAGACTGCATTGGCAATGTCAGGACTACCAACCAACTGGTTCACCCTTATGAGCCAATCGGCTGGTGTGAGCCAACTGAATGGTTCACTTGGTGAATCGAGAAGCTCACGGTCCTGCCAACTGAGGAAATAAGGATTTTCCCAGTTGGAAGAAAACTTTCACGTTCCCTTGTTCAATTCAATTAGAGTAAGGATTAATCTTTGCATTAATTGGAAATGATTGAGGAAAGTCAATAGTAGGCAAGTCTGGGAAGTGAAATGATCGATTCACAGGGTGAACCGATCGACTCACACTCCCAACTGACCAATTCACTTATGAAATGATCGGTTTGCCTACCGTAGTGCAAGTTATTCATGAAATTTTTGGATCCTTTGACTCCCGAACAGATTGGGAACCCTGTCCTGCCCTCTACTATAAATAGAGGGGTACTTGGAGCTTCTTAGAACACACAACTCATAACATCAATTGCTCTAAAAAGTTTTGTCCTCTCTAGTTTTGAAAACTGAGAGAGCCCGAGCAAGTGCTACCCGACTAGGGAGGCATAGTGAGGGGAAGACAACTATAGAAAAGTATTCTGAGTTCGGGAAAGTAGGTTGGTGCTAGTACACCAACAGGAGGGTCATCTCCTTCCTGCTAGTTCTTTTAAAATGATATGAGTTCTAGGTGGTGTATGTGGACTATCTATAGAGGTGGGAGATATCTTCTGCTCAGGAGGACACGTCAGCCACAATCTGTGGTGGAGGCCAGAGTCCATGATGAAGACCAGGAGCTGCACAAACACCATCCAAGACATGGCGTCAAAGACCACACATGGCTGCAAGGTATTGTCACTGGGAAAGCCCCAGGACTAGGTATATCTCACTAAAACCATCCTTCCCATTACATAGTCATTGATGTGATCTCATGTTATGGGTTAATGGCCAGTAAATTTTTTTTCCGCTGCCTACTCTGAGGCCATAAAACCCAATAGATGTTTCCTTGGATCTTCTACCCCCATATTCTTCTCTTTTATTGGCCTTAGACCATGTATCCCTCATGATGTTTGTTTTTAGTAAGGAACCCCTCATCATAAGGGTCATAGGTCAATTTTTGACAAGGTGAGCCCAAGTGTGAGGAAATTTCCTTCTCTCTTTCTTCCTTTTGTTTTATTTAGGGATGTTTGATCTCTTTTCTTGAGCAATCTTTGATAGTGGTACCTTCTCCTTTTAGAGGTGATCTTGTGGTCAAAAGTGGAGCCTTTGGTGAAGCTTCCTCTCTTGGTGATCATGTTCTTGGAGCTCGTGACCCATGGAATTGATCTTCCTTATGGTGGGTTTTATAACTCTCTGCCCTCCTATATTATTAGCATTCTTAGTCTTATTTGCATGTTGCTATTTCTCACTATAAAACATTCCCTTAATATGCTAGTATATGATATCATGATCTAGAACCTAAGTAATGGTGTTTATCATGCTTTATATGCTTACAACCCAAACCCCTAAAGGTAAGTACCCAATTTTGGAGATGGGTGTGTAATAATGGTTTACCTCCTATGTCTTGATTTTGGTTTTTGGTTACATGCATGAGTTTTGTGTACTATGATGGAATATGGAGTTTAGGTTCTATTTTGGATGGGTTAAACACAAGCTTATCACCCTTGCTTGAGGTTCTTTCATGATGGTTCTTTGGCACATGTCTTAGGGTTTTTGGTGATCAATCTTGTATGAAGTTCCCGCTTAGAGATGATGGATTTCTCTTAGTGTAATCTTCTGTTTTAGTCTCTCAATATATTACTAAGATGTTAGATGATTATCCTACATAATTAGGGTTTAAGACTTGGTGGTTTTCTCATGTAGATAACCCTCTTTCTAAAACCCTAAATTCCTATGTGCACATTTTCCAAGTGTCCTTGAAGAGGATGATCTTATAGTATTGCGAGCTTTAGTTTTATCACCATGATCTAAGTTATGGCCCTTGAGTTCACCTTGAAGTTTTTGATGTTTTCCTTATGAGTTGAGGTTCATGTATGTCTCTCATAGGTGGTTTTTACTAGATGATCTCTATGGTGCTTGTTTTAGGGTTTAGAAATTTTAGATCCATGAAATTTGATCTAGATGACGTTTGGTTTCTACCATTTGATCTTGCTTCAACTGAGACAATAATGTGATTTGATGCTTTGGGTCTGTTCCTTTTTGTTCTCTTACTGTTTGGGGGTCGAGACACCTATGCTTTATTCCCAGTCAAGATGTTTGGTGTCCTAGTGGTTGTGACACTTTTCTTTGTGTTGCGGTCATGACACCTAGGTGCAACGGTGGTCGCAACACTTCCCTTGGTCATGACACTGCTATTTGATGTGGGCGAGACATTGTGGTTGTTGATTCACAACGTTGCTACTTCCTTTTGGTGGAGATGATTCGTTCATGGGTTAACGAATGTTCTTTTGCCTTGGTCTCGGTCGCGACCTGTCTTCTTGTGTTTTGAGGTCGCGAATCCATGTTGTGCAACCGGTCGAGACACATGTGTTGGTACAAGTCACAATGCCTTGTCACGCTTTGGTCGTGACATCCTTTTGCAATGGTGGTCATGACATGGTGTTGTTGAGTCATGGCCATGATGAGTGTTGGTCGCAACACCATGCCCTATTGTGATCACGACACTGAGTGGGATGGTGGCTGCGACACCTTGATGGCTTGAGGTTGTGATGCCTGAATAATGTGTGGTCGAGACTCATGTGTGATTCCATAATATGATACACATACCCATTCATATGATAGTATTACCTAGTATTGTTGACTTCGTAACATAATTACGTTCAACTAATGGTGCCTTAAACCTAATCAGTTCCAAGGATGTGGGAAATGTTATAACTAGGGGTTGGTGTCATGAGGTAACCCTAATTGCTCCAAGTAAGCGGAAGGTGACACAACTAGGGTTTGGTGTTATAATCATGATGGAACCATAATCGTCTATGCATGTAAACCATAATCCTAATTCCAAGATAAGCTGTATTTATTAAGCTTGTTTCAATGTGTGACATATGATTATAATTTCTCTCTCTAACTTGTATAATTCTAACCATCCAGGTTGAATGCATGCCATGGCTTGTGCATGCTATGGTAAGGGCTATGTATATTATGAGATCATGATGTGACATAGAAATCTATGATGTTTTCTCTCTCCTATTTATGAGACCCTAACCTTGCAGGTGAAATGAATGTCATAGCTATGTGAATACTATGGTGATCTATATTAAATTCATGGATATGATCGTACACATTATACTTGTTGAGGCATGATGAGATGTTGATATATTGGAATGATGTTGTGGGTCATATGACCTGGTGAGGGCTTGATGCCAAGTGAGAGGTGTTATCCTCCAGTGGTGTAATGAGGGGTTATGGTTCCCCAATGTTGTGTTAATGATGCTTATCCTTGTTTAGGGAAGTGAGATAGTGATTCCCTGAGATGATGTCACAAGCTCATATTGTGTACAATTTATATCTTCTAAAGTTGTACTATTCCCTTATCTTTGTAGAGTTTGTTATGGACTTGCATGTTGCAACTTGATTGATGCTAAAAGACACTTAAATGGTCTAACTAATCAAATGGAACCTTAATCACATAGTTTCCCTGTGCCATAGATCCATTCTAGTATCAGTCATAGTACTGGATGGTGACATGAGTTCTCCCTTAGTGGAAGCTCATAGTCATATACTATTGAGTATACACATCCACATGATTGGCTATGGGCCATACCCAGGCATGAGTGCAACTATCGAGCCTTATCTCAGTGTTGTGACTCAGTATATACTTTCATAGGATTGGCTGCGGGCCATACCCTAGAAAGAGTGTGACTTCAGGTCGTATCTCAATTTCACTAATGCTGTGCCTATATACCAAGGCAGGCTAGGCTATTTTGCAGATGACTCATATGTTATGCCACTGCTATGTTTCTCTCATGCTGACCGGGAGGTGTAGAGAGGTCGTGGATTTTGAATCTTCCATAGACCTTGTATGGCACTAATTTTGACTTTGTAGTGGTCAATTGGAGTATGAGTGGTATACCTCATCTCCTCAAGGCATGATAAAAGATGTAATATATCCTTATAGTGTATCTATATAAGGACAAAGTGCGGATAACATTGGTTGAAACCTTACCATACTTTTGTACAGTTTAATTGTTAAATGATATACATGTTCTTCATATTCCTTTTTAGAATATGACTTGATCTACTATTCAGTGGCAGCCGCCTAGTCTTACTTAATATGCTTATCTGTTAATAGTATAATCTCCTGTGTTAGCTATATGTGCTTTTAATAGATGTTGGTGGAGAGTTATAACTCTCGCTGGGATGTTTGGTCTCACCCTGTGGTTTTTCACATGTTTTAGGTGGATGTGCATGCTGGGATAGATCTCATGTTACTGAGGTAGATATGCTGAGATGTTGTAGCTGTTGGATCATGGACATGTAGCTAGTGTCCAGTAATAGAGTCCTATGTGTCCTCCCTATACACTCAGGTCATTGGGGGTGTAATATAGATGTTGTATATCAGTATGAATTTTTGGACCTATACAATGAAGGTACAGAGGTGATTTGTGTACATGATCAGGTTATCATATGTAACAGGTTGTGGCAAGTTGGCCAGTGAACTATGTTATGTAACATCTTTGGTATGAATGAAATACAAGTGACTCCAGTTTGTGGATTCATATATGATGTGTTCAGCTTGAGATACAATTGTGAAATTGATTTTGATTTTCCCTGTTTTGTGGTAACATGATTATTAGTGTTAATTCCACACTTGGTTTTGAGTAATCTTGTTTTGTAAGGCAAAGGGTGTCACATTTGGTGGAATATGACCTAACCACAGACCAACCTATGTGAATAAGGAAGTTCCAAAATGAAAATCTCTGCTATATATGAAAGAATTAAAGAGGGGTGACCTCTGCTTAATGAAAGTTATATGAAATATGATGATCTATCTCCTGAAGGGGGGTTGAGAACATGATAAAATAGGAAAACATACATGAGAATGATGAAAAATAACAAAAAAAAGTGATAAGATGCTTTAACCTTAATAATACCTACACTAATAGCAATGAGGCCAAGGTGAAAAAGGTAAGATGACACATAAGAAGTTGTAAATATGTATAAAAATGAAGAAAGTTGGTAATATCCTTATCCTTGTTAGCAATCCCTGGGTGTTGTTGTGGTGATAAGGGAAGTATGCTATCTGTGTACTTTTTTTCTAGGGATGTGACATTCAAGTGAGTCTTATATCACTTGATGTATTTTGATGTGACCTTGAGATAGATACTTTGAAAAGTATCAGTTGGTCTTGGACATTAGTTCCAAGATGGGGATGTTTGTCAATGATGATATTTTTTGGATCTTCCAAGATGATAGGAGGATTCTTACTATATGTTTGACATCGGTAGCAACAACTAAAAAGCTGAAGAATAGAGATGTGGTGTGTTCTTGGAACATGTGATGGATACCAAGGTGAGGAATCCTAGTATCCAAAAGGTGCCAATAGTATGTAAGTTTAAGGATATGTTTCTTGGTAAGACATGTGGGAGTTTGAGGAAGTGATACTTCAGAAGTAATTGTTTCTTTTCGCGTGGGATTTTGGGGACGAAATCCTTTTTAGGGTTTTATGGCTTGTAAGACCCCTGACCTGAGTTTTGGGCTAACCTTGTTTGTTTTGGATTGATTAAGTGCTTATAACATTAATCTAATCCTCTTATATGTTTTTAGATCTTGTGGATATATTAAAATCCCAGTTTGAGCTTGTTTGAATGATGTTTGTGATTTATGTGCATGTTTTGGTTCAAATTGTAATTTACCCAGTTGGGAGGGTTATCTTGTAATTTTCCATCTCTAGAGTGTTCCTTATCTCTATTTTATTCACAAGAGAGAGTGTGATTCCTTGGGGCACCTTGGTTGGGCCTTTGTTGGGTGATGACATCACTAGAGGTGATTAGGGTTTCTAGGGTTTGCTTGGTGTTTGACCTTGATGATCCAGTTTGAGTGTTGCAACCCTTTGTTTCGACCTTGAGGGTTTTTTTGGGTGTGTCTTGACTGAGACACTTCACTAGGATGTGGAGGTAGTGACCATTTTGGTCTTGGTTGTGTTGTGTCGAGACAGTCTATCCTTTTGTGGAGTGTCTCGACCTAGTTTTGTCTCGACCAAGACACTTGATTTGTGTTTGTCTCGACCATCCTTGAGTGTCTCGACCATGACCTATATGTTGGGGACCCTAAGAGGTCAAGACCGAACATAGGTTGTATCACCACCTCATGCATGTGTGTTTTAAGCGGTTGCATGTGTGTTCCTTGGGTGGACAAGTGTCCCTTTGGTGCCTTTAGGTGTTGACACCTCATCTCCACCCTACTTCCCTCCTCCTCAAGTATATAAACCCTTTTCTATCCTTGCTAGTGAACCTTCTAACACTACTTCTTCCTCCCTCTATTTTTGTCATCCTTAGAGATTGGTGCAATAAAGAAGGGCTGACCCTTGGAGCTTTGGTGATCAGATCCCATGCATGTGGTGATCTTTGCTCATCTTCAACCTTGGTAAGTGTTTGCCTTTCTTTGATGATGTTTACTTAGATCTTCTACCCCCCATATTCTTCTCTTTTCTCGTCCTTAGACCATGGATCCTCCATGATGGTCGTTTTGGGAAGGAACCCCTCATCACAAGGGTCATAGGCCATGTTTTGATAAGGTGAACCCAAGTGTGAGGAAGTTTCCTTCTCTTTGTCTTCCTTCTTCCTTTGGTTTAGTTTAGGGAACTTTGCTCTCTTTTCTTAAGAAACATTTAACAATGGTACCCTCTCCTTTTTGAGGTGATCTTATGGCCAAAAGTGGAGCCTTTGGTGGAGCTTCTTCCTCTCTTGGTGATCGTGTGCTTGGAGCTCGTGACCCTAGGAATTGATCTTTCTTAAGCTGGATTTTATAACTCTCTACCCTCCTCTATTATTAGCATTATTAATCTTATTTTCATGTTGCTATTTCTCACTCTAAAACATTCCCTTTATATGCTAGTAGATGATATCATGATCTAGCGCCTAAGTAATGGTGGTTATGCTTACAACCCAAACCCCTAAGGTTAAGTACCCGATTTTGGAGATGGGTGTGTAATAGTGGTTTGCATCCTATTACTTGATTATGGTTTTTGGTCACATGCGTGAGGTTTGTGTACTATGATGGAATATTGTTACAACCCCAATTCTTGGGTTCATATGGTTGGAAATGCAATTTTCCCAATAAATGTATGATTATGGGAATTGTATGAATTATATGTATTGAATGGATTCCCTTTGCAATATTTTATTTGTACATGTGATTTCTTGGATCATAATATGTTAATGAGTCCAGTATGATTAAAAGAAAAAGAAGAAATCAACCAATGCATTATTAAGAAGGGAATTTGAGATAATGATGAAAATATGAGAAATATGTGGAAACATGTATAATTGAATCATCATGGATGAGATTTTGAATCCACAAGGTTTCTAATGGTAAAAGGAATCCAAATAAAGAGAATAAAAGAGTAAGAGAGAGACAATATGTATAAAATATGTCTTAATAAGTGATAACTTGCTTATGAAGGAAAGTCTTCCATACTTTCGAATTTCAGTCCCAAACTTGGAACACAAGTATTTTAAGTCATTATGGAAGTAATAAGTTTTACTAAAGTGAAAAGGTTTAATCAAATAAAGGAAATACGTCACATTGATTTTAGGAGAATAAAACTAGGGCCCGACCCTTATACATGTCACATAAATCTGTGACCACCCAATCAGGATCTAATGATCCTACTTATGTCTCCTACCTCCCGTATAGAGAAGGAAACCAGGGAACAATTGGCTCCTCTCTGATTTCCCACTTTCCTCTCACCACAACCCATATGAACACATGAAAACGTTCCCTTTTCCAATAAGAGATGATTCTGAAGCATTTGAAACATGGATTGGATACCTTTGGAAACCAATTACTACTTTCCCCAAATCTCAATTCAACAAGGAAGTTGGGGCTTTGTAGAGAACATGCATCTTTGCACTCCACACCTATAAAAGTACCTTTCTGGGACCCCTATATGATGGAAAATAGATTTGGAACCTTGATTTCACAAGCCATGCCCTGACTCCCTCTGGCCTCACCATTTTCTCTTTCGACAACCCTGGTCTTCCTTCAGGAACTTCAGGATAGTGCCAACCAATTCCTTGAGACTGGAGACCCAAGGAGTGATCGCGGAGAGGATGGGATGGCTAAGAAGGGATGTGGAGGCCCTAACTGCCTCACCTGGGAGAATAGCGACGGCCCTATTGCAGGTCGATGAGCGACCTATGGAAATGTCACCTCCTACCACTATGAGCCTCGCACAAGTGCTCTCTAGGTTTGGCAAGAGTAGGTGAAGGCAGAACTGATGAGACCTGGGTCAGTTGAAGCATACACAAGATAGTCAACACCGTCATTGACCTGACCATGGTGTTGAGTCATGTGGAAATAGAGGACCGAAGGAGGGAGATGGCCAAGCATGGAAGGACGATTTTGCCCTTGTCTCGTCCATTGTAAGGAAGGGGTACTGATGGGTTTTCATAGATTACCATGGGCCTAAACTCGCAGAAGTGAATCACTAGGTGGCGCGCAGCCACTGGTCCATCTGAGATTGGCGTGGACCCAAGGAGCCCAAGGTAAGCGCTGACGTGGAGCCTTGTAATTGGTCCATAACCATTTAAATTATGAAAATTCTAGAAATAAATTGGTAAATCAGAATAAGATGTGTTATATATGAAAATTTATCAAAAAAATCCATGGAATCCAATAAAAATATAATTGGGGTCTGAAACTACTTATAGTTTGAAAATTACTGAAAGTTGCCACCTTTAATGTTGATATCAATGAATAACCCTAATTTTTATGTGCTATGAAGTTGGGAAGATTATGATAATCTATGAGCATATTAACTGATTGTTAATAAAAATACATTTTGATGTCTAAATAGATAATCCATATGCTTAATAGCTTAATTTAGGGTTTGATATTATAATGGGCATTAATGGACTTATAAACCCTAATATAAGTGTTAATGGGTTTTAATGAAGTATATTTCGAGATTCTTTGTATAAAAGTGAATTTACATAAATTCTAAGCCTAATTTGATGAAAAGAAGGGTTTTAATGTGAATGAGTGAGTAATTAGGGTTTTTGAACCTAGAACTGCTATTTTAGGGTTTTGTGGACATAAAGGTGGAAAGTTGTAAATAGATCTAAAGGAAGCCTAATGAAACCCTAATTCGGATTAGAAACCCTAGAAAATGATTCCAAGTTAATTAAGTAGATTCTTGATGAATATGTAGTGAATAGGTTGTACATGCTTTTTAGGATTCTGTCCTTTTGTGTGATTGGATTGCTTGCTTGTTTGGATTGCTTGATTGGAATGGATTGTGCTCATTTATTGTGGAATCTCCAAATTAGGCATGTGGTTATTTATGATTACACACTTTAGTTTCCCGACATTTTCTCGATGATTTATTGATTGCATGGAAATAAACAGCTTAGATGATTTTATTTCTACAATCTTTAAAGTGAATATGACTATCACAATATAAGTATATATATGCCTTTCCTGAACCTACATACCATCTCTGGATGTAAGATGAGAGACCAAGCCCTAGAGGTAAGATCAATGTGGTCAAGCCCCAGAGGGAAGACCATAGGGCACCCAGAAAGTGACCCCAAGTACCAAGATCAGGATGGAGAAGGTAGCCTTAAAGTCCCTTACAAGGACTAAACCCTAAGAGAGGGTATCCCAGAGTATGAGTAAAAGCGGTTGGGAAGTCATATTGGAAAACATAAATTTGCATTGCTAAACAACTATTTGATGTGGTTATGTTGTTAGATAATATGTGCAATATTTTGGTTGTCCCCACATATCGGTATATTCATTTATACTGATCGGATTTTGTTTGTCGGAATTTTAGGAATATCTAAAATTGGACAAATAGTAAAGTGGAACCTGTGAAGTTTAAAGTTAAACTATAAATGAGGATTTAGATAGATAGAATTCTTCTGAGGGTAGAAGTCTCAATTACCTATTTTTTGAAAGGTATGTGAAAAGAAATTTTTATTCCAGTTTTCAATTTATTTTTTCATAGAATTTATTAATTATTTTTGATTATGTGAAAAACCATTGATCCTATTTTTGGGATAACGTCTCTGACTTCCTGGTCTCCCTTAATTGGGGGTTACCGGGAAGTGGGGTCATTACAAATATGGAGTTTAGGTTTTGTTCTGGATGGGTTAAACATAGGTTTATCTCCCTTGCTTGAGGTTCTTTTGTGATGGTCCTTTGGCACATGTCTTAGGGTTTTTGCTGATCGATATTGTGTGAAGTTTTCCCCTTGGAGACAAAGGATTTCTCTTGGTGTACTCTTCTGTTTGAGTCTCTAAATATGATTCTAAGATGGTAGATGATGATCCTACGGAATTAGGGTTTAAGACTTTGTGGTTTTCTCATGTAGATAACCCTCTTTCTAAAACCCTAAATTCCTATGTGCACGTTTTCTAAGTGTCCTTGAAGATGATGATCTTGTATGTACTGAGAGATCTGGTTTTATTACCATGATCTAAATTTCAAACCTTGAGTACACCTTTAAGTTTTGGTTGTTTTCCTCATGAGTTGAGGTTCATGTATCTCTCTCCTAGGTGGTTTTTACTAGATGATCCTTGTGATGCTTGTTTTAGGGTTTTGAAATTTTAGATCCATGAGATTTGATCTAGATGACATTTGGTTTCTGTCATTTGATCTTTCTTCGACTGAGACAGTTATGTGTTTTGATGTTTTGGGTCAAATACTTTTTGTTCTCTTACTTTTTGGGGGTCTAGACACCTATGCCTTATTCATGGTCAACATATTTGGTGTCCTGTTGGTTGTGACACTTTGCTTTGTGTTGCAATTGTGACACCTAGGTGCAACGGTGGTCACAATGCTTCCCTTTGTCACTACACTGTTCTTTGACACAAGCGAGACATTGTGGTTGCTGGGGTTCCGACGTTGCTGCTTCCTTCTGGTCGAGATGCTTCGTCCATGGGTTAATGAATGTGCTTTTGCCTTGGTCTCAGTTGTGACATGGCTTCTCATGTTTTGAGGTCATGACTCCATGCTGTGCTTCTAGTCGAGATGCCCGTGTTGGTGCAGGTTGCAATGCCTTGTCATGCTGCAGTCACAACATTATTTGGCAATGGTGGTCGTGATGTGGTGTTGTTGAGTCGTGACCATGATGAGTGTTGGTCACAACACCATGCATTATCGGGGTCACAACACTAAGTGGGATGGTGGTTATGATGCTATGATGGTTTGATGTTGTGATGCATGAATAGTGTGTGGTCGAGACTCATGTGTGATGCCATAATATGATACACACACCCATGCATATGATAGTAATACCTAGCACTGTTAACTTAGTAACCTAATTCCATTCAGCTAATGGTTCCTTAACCCTAATCAATTCTAAGGATGTGGGAAGTGTTATAACTAGGGTTTGGTGTCATGAGGTAACCCTAATTGGCTCCAAGTAAGTGGGAGGTGACACAACTAGGGTTTGGTGTTATAACCATGATGGAACCCTAATTAGCTATGTATGTAAACCCTAATCCTAATTCCAGGATAAACTTTATTTATTAAGCTTGTTTCAATGTGTGACACATGATTATAATTTCTCTCTCCTACTTGTATAATTCTAACCCTATAGGTTGAATGCATGGCGTGGCTTGTGCATGCTATGGTCAAGGCTATGCATATTATGAGATCATGATGAAACATAGAAATCAAAGATATTTTCTGTCTCTTATTTATGAGCCCCTAACCTTGTAGGTGAAATGAATGTCATAGCTATGTGAATGCTATGGTGATCTATATTAAATTCATGGAGATGATCGTACACATTATACTTGTTGAGGCATGATGAGATGTTGATATACATGAATGATGTGATGGGTCTTATGACCTGGTGAAGGCATGATGCCTAGTGAGAGGTGTTATCCTCCAGAGGTGTAATAAAGGGTTATGGTTCCCCAGTGTTGTGTTAATGATGCTTAGCCTTGTTTAGGAAGTGAGACAGTGATGCCTTGAGATGATGTCACAAGCTCATACTTTATATGTTTTATATCTTATGAATTTGTACTATTCCCTTATCTTTGTAGAGTTTGTTATGGACTTGTACGTTATAACTTGATTGATGCTAAAAGACACTTAAATGATCTAACTAATCAAATGGAACCTTAATCACGTAGTTTCCATGTGCCATAGATCCATTCAAGTGCCCATCTTAGTGGTGGATGGTGAAATCGGTTCTCCCTTAGTGGAAGCTCAAAGTTGTATAGTGTTGAGTATACACAGCCACATGATTGGTTGTGGGCCAAACCCTTGAAGGAGTGTGGCTACAGGCCGTGTCTCAGTGTTGTGACTCAGTATATACTTCCATAGGATTGGTTGCGGGCCATACCCTGGTAGGAGTGCGACTTCGGATCATATATTAGTTTCACTATCATTGTGCCTATATACCAATGCAAGCTAGGCTGTTTTGCTGATAAGTCATATGTTAGTCACTATAGTGTTTCCCTCGTGCTTACATAGAGGTGTGAAGAGGTTGTGGATTCTGACTCTTCCATAGACCTTGTATGGCACTGATTTGGACTTAGCAGTGGTCATTTGGAGTATGAGTGGTATACCTCATCTCCTCAGGGTATAATAAAAGATGTAATATAGTCATGTAGTATATCTATTTAAGGACAAAATGCGGAAAACATTGGTTGAAGCCTTACCATGCTTTTGTATAGTTTAGTTGATAAATGATATACATGTTCTTCATATTCCTGTTTAGAATATGACTTGATCTATTATTTAGTGGTAGCTACCTAGTCTTTCTTAATCTACTTATTTGTTAATAGTATAATCTCATGTGTTAGCTATTTGTGCTTTTAATAGATGTTGGTGGAGAGTTATAACTCTCCCTGGGACATTTGGTCTCACCCCATGGGTTTCCACATCTTTTAGGTGGACATGCATGCTGGGATAGAGCTCGTGTTGCTGAAATAGATATCTTGAGGTGTTGTAGATGTTGGATCATAGACATGTAGCTAGTGTCTAGTAATAGAGTCCTATGTGTCGTCCCTATACACTCACATTCTTGGGGGTGTTTTATAGATGTTATATATCGGTCTGAGTTTTTGGATCTATATGATGAAGGTACAAAGGTGATTTGTGTACATGATCAGGTTATCATATATAATAGGTTGTGGCAGGTTGGCCAGTGAACTATGTTATGTAACATCTTTGGTATGAATGAAATACAAGTGACTCCAATTTGTGGATTCATATATGATGTGTTTAGCTTGGGATACGATTGTGAAATTGGTTTTAATTTATCCTATTTTGTGGTAATGTGATTATTAATGGTAATTCCAATCTTGGTTTTGAGTAATTTCCTTTTGTGTGGCAAAGGGTGTCACAGTTCCCTTATCCTTCTCCTTATTTTGAGTGTAGAAGACTTGGACTTTAGCTTATCCACATAACACTTCTTAGCCTTGCTTTTTTCCTTGGGCTCAACTCCACTGATCATCATCACATATTTTTCCATCTTTATTTTTTATTCAACATTGATCAAAATGTCAAGCAACTCTAACAATAGTCTATCCATGTTACTCAAGTGATTAAACTCAATAAACTGGCTATATGATTTAGGCAATGATTGCAAAATCATATCCGTGGCCAACTCTTGACCTAACGGAAATCCCAATCTTTCAAGACGTTTCATATGCTCAATCAAATTGAGAATACTAGGTACTACTAGATCTCCCTTTGTTAGTTTGCACTCAAATATCACCTTAGAGACATTATACCTTTCATACTTATCATGCTATATATGCAACTCATAGTTCATACAACCCAGCATAAGGTTCTTGATGTTCACAACATCATTGGCATGCTTCAAAGAAGCATCCATGTCACTCTTAGGTGAATTTGGAGTGGATAATGGCATTGGTGTTTTAGGAACATGCAGAACACTTCTCAAGGTCCTACACCATTTATAGAAATAAATCTCATTTAATTCATACAATTGATATGATAGAATGTTTTCCATTTGATTCTATAAGAGAAAATGTTTTCCATTTGATTCTACTTAATATGGATCCATGTCACTCTTAGACGAATTTGATTCTATAAGAGAACAACCATTTTGGATTTGATTTGATTTGAAAAGTTGATATTATTAGGTCTTTGATTAACTATCACTCCCATTATTTTATTCAAATTGATATGCATCAATATCAATTCTAAACATTGCAGCATATAATATTCTAGTGGGACAAGATCCTAATTTCATCAAATCATGAGCCAACTAGGGTTGTCACCTAAACTTGATTCTATCAGGTAGGTAACTTTTTCCAATAGCATCATATGCAACTCTTGGATAGATGATATGCTCAACTCCTTGCTATTGATCATCTGTATGCTTCTAGGTGCTTAATCTAATTAAGATCACCTAGTTAAGCCTGACCCATAAGCCAACATGATAGACTATGCATCATGCTAGGGCAGACCCACATATCTAACACCACACTTCCACAAGATACACGACACACCATGCTAGGGTGTGCCTATGCTTAGTCGATCAAGCTTTTCATGTGTGCTGCTTACAGAAAGCATCTAAGACTTAATATTTTAATGAGGGAGTTTGTAATACATATACATTAACCAATCACCACACATATAGTACGTATATTGTACATGCTATAACCCATAATGAAAACATGCAATAAACAAAAAGCAATGGTTATGGCCAACCTAATGTAATTCCTTAGAGCCATAAGGAATTACCACAACCTAGGTCCACATCACATGCAGAAACCTATTGTTGATGAAAATTTATGCATGCCAATCTGGGTTGACTGGTTCAACCTTTAAATTGGTCAGCTCACCTCCTGGCCAGTCAGTTGGTCATCTCTAGCCGATCGTCTGGCTCCTCTAAATGACCAGTTGGTCATCCTATATCTGATTGTTTGTCTCCTCCAAATGACCATCTCCTATGGTCCTTTAGGCTCATAGTCTTCTCGCCAGTCAATCATCTCGTCCCCGCCAGACGGTCATCTCATCCCCTCTAGATGGTCGTCTCAGCCTTGCCATCCGATCGACTTGGCTCCTCTGTGCGGTCAGTTGACATCTTCTTCTTTGTCAAAACAAGAAAGTAAACTATCCTACTTTTACATAATTATTGAGAAACCTCAAGTAGCATTTGAGGGGAGAAAAGGTTGAAGAGAATAATACTTTTACATTGGGAAGGTAAGAGAGAGACATAGTTCGTAGATTGAGATAAATAGGATAAACCAACCACACAACCATGCACAGATAATAGGGGTTATTGGCCATAATCGTGCTACACATCCACCATCAAAACTCACTTTTAGGGCGATGTGTGCAAATTACACACACACACACACACACACACACACACATATATATATATATATATATATATTCGTTTGGGTTATTATGTGGTGATTAGATGGACATGCGCATCTACTAATTTAAATATTTACATCATATGTAATAAATAAAATCGATAAAACCAAAAATCTGATCATATCAATTATTCTAAAATATAATAAATTGACGTGGCTCTGATACTACTTATGGGAAATACGACATCAGATAGGCAAAAAAAACAAAAAGTTTACTGTCATATTTCCCATTAACCAACAGATCACGTCAATTACGATGCAATGGAAAGGATGGTTTCACAAAGATATACCTAGTTCTGGAGCAAGTCCTGTGATAATCCTCATCCATGTAGATGCACACTATGTCTTGTATGATGTCTGTCTAGCTCCTATTTGCACTAGGATTCATCGACTACTCCTCCATAGACAATAGACTCAAACAACTGCTACAATGGCTCCTTAGATCTTGCCACAGATTATGGGTTGATGTAGCACTCCTAACAGTAGCCAAAGGACTCCTACCTCTAGAGTAGTCCACACAGACCAACTAGAACTCCTGTCATCCTACTAGAGAAGACATGAAGCATTTTCCCTCCCGTTGGTGTACTAGTCACCAACCTGCTCTCCCACAACAATGATCACAATTGTTTCTATCCCATAGCTATCCCTCCCTAGTCGGGTAGGACTTGCTTGGGCTCTCTTGGTTACCACAACTAGAGAGGACAACATTTGTTAGAGAAACTAATTCTCAATTGTCTATGTTGTGCTCTGGGAAGCCCCCAATAGCCGTCTATTTATAGTCGATGTTAGGGATAAGGTTCCCAGTATGTGCATGAGTGGAAAGGATTGGAAGATCTCAAATTTTCACAACAATTCAAGAAACTTCACAACCTGTGACAGCCAGAATGAATGTTTAGCAAATCTAGACGTTCGTCTTGCACACGAGACTATCATTTTGCAGTTTCCTAGTTTTATACACATGTCAGCAACTCAAATCCAATTAGTGCATAACATGACACCATCACTAATCCTTGATGCAACTGAATTACACCCCCATAACGTCTGTTTGGTGCATGTGAGATGGGTGTCTTGCACCACCTGAGCCAGTCATCTCACATTGGTAAGATGAGCATCTCATAGCCCTAGTCAGGTTGAATTCCAACCAATGCACAATACAATCATCCTAGCACTCCAAATGACCATATCAACACTTGAACTGATCATTTGGCAGTCTATTTAGTAGATATATTGTGTGAATTGAACACCTAAACACTTTAGTAATCAATCCAATAATCATTCAAGATCAAACTTTTCTTCTAGGTGAATTCCTATGTGTGTGACCCTATAGGTTCCATATTACATTGGCAGTGAATGTACATAACAACTTGTGACATCACAAGCAATGAGCAATGTCTAGTCACACATCATTGCTACCCAAGTAAATGGAAAGTTGGAGAATTTTTTTAACCTACAATCTGTGTATGGTGTTATAGTGTTTATATAGTTCCTTTGTCACTAATATCTAGATTCAACTAGAAGCATGGAGAAATCATCCTCATTATTATTCTGTCTTATTTCTTGAACCAGAGTAGACTGTCTGAGATATATGTAAGCTCAATATCGCATATTGACTCACATGTGCGTGGCCACACATTTCTCAGTCTCGCTAATCATGAGTCCTTGGATATCATACTCCCATAGGAGGGACAAATCCCATCTCTATCAGTTACTGTTAGTCCCCATGTGTGGCAGTCACCCAATCTTCACCTTTATAAGAATCCATGTTTTAGGATTGCATTTGATGATGTCAAAGCATACCGAATGACTTGTGATGAGTGTAGTGATTTTAGGTCTAAGAACCACAGACACCACCATCACTATAAGACATGATTCTGACTTACCTAATGAAGGTTTCCATGTATCATTCTTATGGTGGGTCAGTCCAATACATTGTTCTCTAAAATGTATATGTGTGCTTGGTTTGATATCACCATATCATGACTTATGAGATTATGTCATCAACCAACTCACACTCTGATCTTATGTGTTATTTGCTATCTATTTACCTTCCATAATAACAACCAATCAAGTACATAACAAGAATGCATATACTCTTAACATCTGTATGATCTCACTGTTTAGGTCCTCAACCTGAAGACATATGTCATTGAGTAATATCATTCTCTAAACATTTATTATGTTATTTCATTGTCTCAAAAACTAAATAAATAGAATAAATTGGAAGCTTTCCTTTATTAATAATCAAATCATTTATATTTATGCCATTACAATCATCATATGATTGGCTCTCTGAGCATACTTACCAACATAAACTGCTTATCCGATTAACATATCTCCACAAAATGTACATCCTCTCTCCAATGTAACTAGATGCCTCCTAAAAACCCTAGCACTTCCACTTGGTGTGAATGAGGAAAACCCAAGGATTTGATGATTCCATATGCTTGCTCCCCGATGCAACTTGGTTCCATAATTGCCAGGATTGAGACCTTGTATTTAATTTCTAGGTCTTTTAATAGTATATGGGTATCCTCATTGTAGACACCCTGTATGTTCCAAGACATGATGTTTATTGGTTAACATGTGGCTGAGTGGATTCCTCCCTTTCCTCAGCTCAAGATTCGTCTTCCATTTCTTGTTGGTGGGTCTTTTTCCCGCTCTTTCATGAAATAGGTTGAGTCCTATCTGGGAGAACCACCTTCTTCCTATTTCTCAAATGAACACCAACTGAGGAGTTTCCTATATGTTTCCCACCTTTGGGTTCTTATTCACTAGATGTGAATGTCATATTCATGAATGGATTTGGTGGAAAATTCCCCCCTTCGACGATGTTATCTCATGTAAGATGGACTTACAAATGTGTAGTGTGTGGAGTCTCTTTCTTACTTGTGTTGTTTTCAACGTGTGGTACAACCATGTCTTTTTCAGTGTGCTTTTGCGTCCCCTGATTTTGTCTAGGTGTTTCTGTTGGGTTTTAGGAGAGACAGAGAAGGCAGCAGAAACAAAAATTTTCTTCTCCCAAACCCAGAATAAAGGAATCACGTCAACATCTATACAGTAGGAAGGATGGTTTATAGAGACATACCTTGTCCCGAGGCTTGCTCAATGACGTTACCTCGCGGCTTGCGCGGTATTCACCTCTAGTCTTGGACGGTGTCTGTGCAGCTCCTGGTCGCACCTGGACTGTCGAGATTGACAAGAGTCCTCCGAGCGGAAGAAGTCTCCTTCCTCTGAAGTAGTCCACACGGACCACCTGGAACTCCGATCTCTGTGTCCCATAAGGAATCAGAATGAGTCGCTCCCTCCTGTCAGTGTACTAGTCACCAACACACTCTCCTACAACCAGTTGCTTTTCTATAGTTGTCTTTCCCTTTCTGTGCCTCCCTTATTGGGTAGCACTTGCTCAGGCTCTCTCGGTTACCACAAACAGAGAGAACGACAACTTTGCAGAGCAACTGGTGTTCTGAGTTGTTGTTCCTGAGAATCCCCCAATACCCCTATATATATAGGAGGGTCATGGGACAAGGTTCTCTACCCTGGGTAATGTGAGATTAAAGCAGGAGTAGAAGGGTTCAAGATTTTCCACAAAACAACCGACCTGCGCCAACTGAACCAATCGATTCACATCCTAAAATGATCATTTTGGGTCCTGAGCTGATCGTTTGGGACCTGAGCCGATCGTCTGGTGCTCTGAGCCGGTCAGTTCATGCCTGAGCCGATCGATTTGTGGTCCTGATCCAACTCAAATTGACTTTCATATTTGTTTCTGATTAATCAAATATTAATCCTTGTCCAAATCGAATTTGTGCAAGTGAAACAAATTGTATTTGCAAAATAGTCTTCTGACTTTCCAAACGATCTCGGTTGGTCACATGAATCAACCAGTTCAACAATTGAGCCGATCAAGTCTTTGATACATGAGCCGATCGTTTCACCAGTTGAGCCGATTGGTTCACCAACCTGAGCTGATCGGTTCATCCCATGAGCCGATCAGTTGGGGCAGTAGACTGTGCAAAATTAGTCAATTGCAGTTTCAATCAATCCGATACTCTAATCAATCAGTCCAACACCTTGAACACTAATATACTAAGCTATCAATTGACTAAGTGTTTAATTGAACTACTAAACTCCTTTAGTAATCAATCTAAACATCATTTGTGGATAAACTCCTCTTCCAGGTTAAATCCTATGTGTGTGACCCTACAGGTCCATTTCACGTTGGTAGTGAAAATCCATAACACTTATGACTTCACAAGTAAAGAGCGGTGCCTAGTCGCACATCAGTGCTACCCAAGTGAAAAGGAAAGTTGGAGAACAACTTTAAATCCTACAATATGTGAATGGTGTTACAGTGAATGTATAATTCCTTTGTCACTAATATCCCAAATGAACTCAAGGCATGGAATAGTCATCCTGTCGACGTTCATTCACTCTCTTGATCTCAGAGTAGATTGGAGGAGATATGTATGACATCAATATCGCATACTAATTCACACATGCATGCATGCCTATCTCAATCCTACTCATCAAGTGGCCACAGATATCAAACTCCCTCAGGAGGGACAAATCCCATATCTATCACTCACCCCTTAAAAGCCCCATGTGTCAAAGCCACCCAATCATCACCTTTATAACAACCCATGTTTCAGGACTGCGTTTGATGATGTCAAAGTGTACCCAATGACATGTGTTGAGTGTAGTGATTTTAGGTCAAAGAATCACACTCACCACCATCACTGTGAGAAATGACTATGACTACTGTGTCATGGTTCCATGTGTCAAACTCACGGTGGGTCTGTCCGGTAAACTTGTTCTCTAACAAGTACCTATGTGTTTGGTTTGATATCTCCATATCATGACTAATGAGATTCTGTCATCAACCAACACCACAATCTAGTCTTATGTGTCATTGTTGTCTATCTACCTTCCACAATGACATCCGACTGGGGACATAATCAGAATGTACAAACTCTTAGCATCCGTATGATCTCATCATTCAGGTCCTTAACCTAAAAGCATACGTCATTGAGTACTGTCATTCTCTAGACATTCAATCTATTCTATCATTATCTCATATGACAGAACCAGAAAGAATTGGAAGCTCGCCTTTAATCTTTATCAAATCAATCTTAATGTATCCCACCAATCATCCCATGATTAGATCTCAGGGCATACATACTAACAGACTCCCACTTGCACTGCAAGCCAATCACTCTTGAATCATATTCTTAGTGATCTTCAAACATGTCCCACATGTTACTGTGCTCTAGTGCTAACATAGTGAGTTATGGAAACACCTTGCCAAAGTCGGTATTAACTGCATGTCTCTCATCTCTTCGCTGTACGTCACACATACAAGATGGAGTTATCGTAATATGCAATCTAGTATTCCTTTGCTAACCTTTAGCCACATTGCATGACCAAGCACTTCTATCTTGTCATCAATGATCGGAATATCTATAAGTTCATCTATGAACTTCCAGATCCATATAGTATCCATTGCTGTTCTCTAACACACGGATACTCGGCATTTCCTTTTAAATCGCTATATTGGAATGTTTCCATTTATCAAGAAACATTCACTTTTATATATCCCATATATATTTTGCGATTTATTTTCTGTCCTTTTTCAGAAGTTCACATCAGTGTAACTCTTTATAGTGAACCCTTCCTTATTTCCATGGAACTAGTACTTCTCAAGTACTTATTAAGTTCTTATGGTATTCCAGTAACCCTTACTGGAACTAGATAGACATCCACTCGTCATATCCCACATACGAGTTAACAAGATGAGCATATCATATTGTCATGTCCTACATACAAGATGATGAATGCATTTTATTCTTGCTATGTCCATACATGCAAGATAATGGGAATGATTACATACATGATAGATCCACATCTATTCTTAGTGTTCCCATTCTTCATAAGAATTGGACACTTGGCCTTGGGATACTAACTCCATGTAACATGGAAAAGTTTTCTCCCACTGAATCTGTGCATGCTGAACCTTTTAGTATAGATTGCCAATGTATGCTCTCTCTTTTTAGGTCAAGAGGTTTTCGAGAACTATCTCTATAGATCTCTATTCCTATCACATAGGAAACATCTCTATCTTCCCTAAAGATAATTTCCACTTTGGATTTCCATTCTAGAACATTTCATTTCACATCAACATGTGAAATGTGAATATGCTCCCACTAAATCACAGATCCCTTCTTTATCTTTGACATATGAATCAAACCCTTTGACTATATCATCAAAGTAAAGATCCAGCTCTGAGTTGCTTGTACTTTATCAATCACATTGATTAGTCCATTGTAACCTATAGATTTTATTTGCATTAATGAATTCATAAACCTTATAGGTTGTGTCACATACACATCCTTGTTTTATTCCTTATAGGAATGCAGTTTTAGTATCCATATGCCAAATCTCTTAGTCAAGCATCATCCTTCTCAAAATGTTATCCATGTGTCTTAACGCTTATGACTCATTCGCACTTATGGATTTCATCCCAATGGGTTCTACCATCAAGGTCATACCTTATGGTTCACATGTAAGTCATTTAGGATGTAATGGTCATAAACCATAACTCAAAATCTGGTTCCTCATATTCATCTAGATAGTTGACTCATTACATGACCAACTTATCACATAGATAATCGAGGTGTATCTATTAAGGATATAAGAACTCACAACTCCTTATGATTCTTAATGTCCTTTATTAGTGTGGGGTATTCTTTATTTAAGAAGAAATTAGTTATTTGATAATCATCCTCTAACTCCTTAGAGTATGACTCCTTTTAATTTAGACATCACCATGCCTTAATCACAAGCTCACTATGATACACAATCATAATCAATCATAAGGATATCAAACATTTGGTTCAAGTATTTCATTCATCGATCTCATCAAGAATTAGCACTTTACAAAATTCACACTTCATCTATGATATTCTTGAACACTTCAAGATATTCATATTGGTATTTCTCTAAACACCATTTGAAGTACTAGCATTAAGTCCAATAGGTATGTAAATACATCACATATATTATACCTAATAATATAATCATTCTCCCACTACCACTAGTGAAGATTGATTTATCATGTTCAAGAGTTTCATGTCTCTTACTGGTTCTCTAACCAAAAGAGTCTAGACTTATCCATCATATGGAAACTAGAAATGAATTTCTCATGATTTATGCTAATTTGATTGTTTAAGTTATCAATAACTTTTAGGTATCATTTTATCTTATGCATACCAAGTACCACAAGATAAACAAGGCATTGTCACATAGATTGAAACATCAACTTTATTAATTGCTATCATTGTCATACAATATACAAAAAATAATGTGTTTCTATCCATTGGCAAATATGAAATAGTAGTTCATAACTCTATTACATGCCTTTAAGGATGAAAATAAACTAAAGTACTCCCATCTATGGTGGAAACACTTACCCCATGTATTGGGTGCTTTACACTTTATATCTTGGTATCATATACCTAAAAAGTGTTCTTCCAGATAGCGCCTCCTTCTTCTTTAGTTCTTCCAGATAGAGTGGACAATTCCTTTTCTAATGTCCTGGCTTTTGACAATGGTGGCAATTGCCTCTCTTGGTCATGCCTCCTTTGGCCTTGAGAGCTGAAGACGGCTTGGGCTACTGGCTAGCATCAGAACCTTTCTTAGCCTTGCCTTTGCCCTTGCACTTGAACTTGCCTTTCTTGCTACTGATCATCATCACAGACTTAGGCTTGTCCTTCTTCATCTGTGCCTCAGCTGTCCTCAACATGCCCAACAACTCTGTCAATGGCTTATCAAATTTGTTCATGTTGTAGTTCATTACAAACTGACTGTAGGATTCTGGCAACGATTGCAGTATCACGTCAGTAGCCAACTCTTGGCTAAGAGGAAATCCCAGTCTTGTCAGGTTCTCCACATACCCAATCATCTTGAGCGTGTGAGGACCAACTGGATCTCCTTCTATCATGACAAACTTGAACAATGCCCTGGAGACATCATATCTCTCTTACCGTGCTTGATCTTCATACATGTTCTTCATATGCTGAATCACCTCAATGACACCCATGTTCTCATGTTGTCTTTGCAACTCGTGGTTCATGGAGCACAAAATCAAGCACTTTGCATCAATGACATCATTAGAATGCTTCTTATAAGCATCCCTTTCTGCCTTTGGTGCAGTAGGAGCAGGTTCCTCTGGAACTAGAGTATCTAGGACATAGAGCTTTCACTCTTGAGTGAGAACAATTCTCAATGTCCTAAACCAGTCACGGAAGTTAGTCCCATTCAGCTTGTCCTTTTCAAGGACCGAGCGCAATGAAAAGTGATTGTTGTTTGTTGTAATTTGTACTACAAAAGGAAATATATGCAATTTAGCCCAAAACTCAATTTTGACTTATTTGATTGATTTGAAAAATTAACGATATAATTAGGACTTAATTAATTATCACTCCCACTATTTTCTGTTCAAATTGATAGCCATCACCATCAATTCGAAAGATTGCAACGTACAACCTTCTAGTGGTTCAAGATCCATATTTCATCAAGTCATGAGTCAGCTTTGGCTGATCGCCCACAATCTTGATTATTTAGGTAGGCCATCATGCCAATTGCATCATATGCAACTCTT
This sequence comes from Alisma plantago-aquatica, assembly GCA_963693085.1. NCBI lineage: Eukaryota > Viridiplantae > Streptophyta > Magnoliopsida > Alismatales > Alismataceae > Alisma > Alisma plantago-aquatica. The sequence continues at coordinate 1,268,004,820 of OY856410.1, forward strand.
GATGAATGAACATGTGCAACACCTTTCCATGAACATTCCGTGCCTCTGGGCATAGACGCTCTAAGAATCACCAGTTAAGTCTAACCCAAAAGCTGACACGGTAAACATGCACCATGCTTTGGCAGAACCTACATGTTTACCCTTCACACTTCCATGAGATAGACGACGCACCACACTTTGGCATAACCTACGCTTGGTCGATCAAGTTTTTCATGTGTGCCGCTAATGGAAGGCGTATAAGACTTAATATTTAGATGAGGGATTTGGTTTTATAGGTACATATACATATCCAATCACCACAATACATAGTACATACCATATACATGCTATATCCCACAAAAAAAATGCAAAATGATAAAAGCGATGATTATGACCATCCTAATGTGATTCCTCGAGCCAAGAGGAATCACAGTTATCTAGGTCTACATCACATGAAACCTGTACAAGATGAACTTTGTGCTTTGCCTTTACTGGGTTTGATCAACTCATCTCTAGGATTGATCGGCTCGCCATTAGGCCGGTCAGTTGGGGGCCACCAGCCGATCGATTGGCTCCTCCAACCGATCGGTTCATCTAGTCATCGTGCATCTCCTCATGGCTGCCACCCTCTCAACTCACTCCTCAAACTGGTCATCTGGATTGCCAACTGATCGGTTCACACCTTGAACTGATCATCTCAGTTGTCATCAAATTATCCTCCATTCTTTGACATAACAAGATATATAAAAAGATCTGTCCTATTTACATTTAAAAAGGGAAACCCTGAGTTACATTCAGGGGGAGCAAAGGTAGGAAAGAAATCTCGAGTTACATCAGGAATAAGGAGGTAGGGAATCGGTACGTAGACTGAGATGCAAGCAACCACATACAACCAAGCACACACATATAGGGTTTATTGGCCATAACCACGCTATACATCCACCACAAAACTCGTTTAAGGGTGACACATATTGATGCGATGATTTTGAGTCACATTTATAGACCTGTTTGATATGTGGTTTATGCTTGTATTAGTCATTTTTATGGTTAATGTTGCATAATTCATCCACTTTGGTCTTTGCTACTATTTTATGTCAAATCCCCTTTATTTCATTGTTTTGAGCATTAATTGTCAAAATATTATTATTTGTCTGAATTTATGTGGTTTCATGTTTGAATTTCAGGGAAAACAAGTATCTGCTTCCGTCGATACCATCGACCGGACCACAGGTTGCCAGCCGCCAGTATCAGCAAAGCGTCGATACTATCGACAGGGATGTCGATGGTATCGAGCTACCATCAGGTTGCTAATAAGGGGGCAGTCGATGGTATCGACACCAAGTCGATACCATCGACGCACGGAGGCTACAACAATGCAAAATGACAAAACCGTTGCTACAGGTTCGTCGATACCATCGACTCGCGTCGATGGTATCGAGATTTCATCAGGCACTCAGACGAAAGGAAAGAAGGGTTGCCGCTACCACACTGAATCGATACCATCGACTTGCGTCGATGGTATCGACACCGTAAGATATGTGTTTGCTTTGGAATGATCTTAATAGGATGGCCGTGGTTAATTAGCGACCTAATGAGGGAGATATACCTAATGACGGCCGCCAGGACGTAAGAGGGGATCTCATTAGCCATTGCATGAGTACCGAGGAGCAGTAGAGAGGAGAACGGAGGCCAGAAGCTCATACCAGTTGATCCAGACACTGAAGAAGACTGATCCAACCACCGGAAGGCGGGAGAGAATGTGTTCTACACAGAGGATCAACCAGTTCTTCTCTGTTCAGGGGTTTCACCTCTCAATTCACATTTTTCATATGATTTCCCCTATCTCTACCATGTACTTGCTTGAGATGAACATGCGGGGCTAATCCCCTTTATCTTTAGGACTGGGAGTAGCCTGGGAATTCATTGTATGACAATTTTATAATAGTAATTCATATTTTATCTCCTAAATCCGTGGTATGATTTCATTTTCTCAATATATTGTTATGCTTGATCACCATAATAATAACCTAATGCCCTTAATCACTTTGAAAGAAGGATTAACGGCTGAAAAGAGACGAAATTCACATTAATCGAAAAATCCCTTGAACAAGGTGGTGTAAAATTAATGGTGGATACCGAGAGGTCATTTATAATGCACCTAGTTTAGGGTATAGGTTACTACGATGGTGGAACCGACCTAGACATAGGTAGTGAATTGCACCACGACAGTGGGCAATTCTGTTTTCAGGCCACTACCCGGATAGATAGATAAAATTGAGGCATTATATAAAATCTAATACAATGAAAACCCGTGGTGAAACCACAATCCTAAAGATACCCTTTTGAATTGATTAAATCAACATTTAATCGATCGTTTGTTTTGTTTTGTTTTTATTTTCTTTTAATTTTAACAACAACTCTCAACTTGTTAATTGGCTTAGCTGATCGCGATTAGTTAGTAGGAGTCCCCGACGATTGCACGTATCCCTGAGTTCGACTCGGGCCTCACAAAGGCCTGTACTACTCGACGCGTTCTCTTGCGTTTCAGCACACAGTAAAATTGCGTCAAGTTTTTGGCGCCGTTGCCGGGGATACGACAATTTGTTGGCACTTTGAGTGCTGTGAGTGGCCACTTTAGGCCACCTTTTTATTTTTTTCTTTATTTTTTTTATCATTCCAAAAATTCATAATCTATTTTCTGAGTATTTGTAATCGTCAGGCACAGTGCTAAGTTAAAATTTCCATTTTCAGGTACTGTGCATGATGCAGACACGTAGTACTGACTACACACGGCACGCACCAGAGGGTCCACTTACGGGACCAGAAGACGAGGACGGTTATAATCAGGACCATCTTGAGGAAACAGAGTCAGAACCTGAACAAGAAGAGATGGACGAGCCACAAACAATATGGGAGAAGATCAAGGCTTCTTCCGCATCCACGTCAAAAGGGCCTATAAAGAAGCAAGCAATCAACATACCTACCTATAAGATTGATCCAGCTTTGATAAATCTGGTGAAGTCCAATGATTTTCATGGGATCAAGAATGAGGACCCCGTCACGCACATAAGTCAGTTTGTTGAGAACTGTGACATGGTTAAAATCGACAGGTTTCCACATGATGCACTTTATCTTAAGCTTTTCCCGAGTTCATTGGCAGGAGCCGTGCGAGAATTGCTACACAATTTAGATGATGAGTTTGTGGAGTCCTGGGACCATATGGTGGAGGTTTTATTTGAGAGGTTCTTTCCTCCTGAGAAGACCAACGACATGATCAGGAAGATCCATAACTTTACCCAACAGGCAGGTGAGACATATTCTGAGACCTGGGAGAGGTTTCAGGTCATGCTGAGATGGTGCCCGCATCACAGGCTGGATAAAGAAACACAGGTAAAGATCTTCTATTTTGCTCTCTCCGAGCACGATAGGAGCAACCTTGATTCAGCTGGGTCAGGATTCTTTTTGAACAACACGAACACCAGGTGTTGGGATATATTAAAGAACATGGCTAGGAAACAATCATGGGGCAAAAGAGGCACCGTGGAGCAGGTCCGAGCAGTAGGAGAATCTAAAGCAATAAAAGAAATGAATGAGAAGATGGATCTTCTCGCAAAGAAATTGCTTGCAAAGGAGGATACTGAGTCCGAGGACGAGGCTCAAGTGAAATTTATGAGGCAGGAGCCAGGTTATAGGAACAATGACTACACATGGAGAAAAGACAAGAAGTTCTCGTGGAAGGATCCAAACAATTTTCTACAGGATATGGATGCCAAACCCCAACCAGTAGCAGAGGATAAGAGCACAGAGCTGCCCAATCAGTGATAAAGCAAAATCAAGAACTCATGACTACGTTCGGCCAACAAATTAAACAGTAAGGGGAGTTTATGAATCAGTTTGGGCAAACACTGCACAGCCATGGGGCGCAAATGAGGACCATTGAGACATCTATGGCACATATGGCAGTCGAGATAGCCAGTTTGAAGAAATCGGCACATCCAGGTTTTCTGAGAAACACCAATGTTCCAGGGGGAAACCAGCAGGCAAAGGCCATCTTGCTAAGAAGCGGCAAGAAATTGTTAAATCCAAGGGCCGAGGAGACAAGCACACCACAAGTTGAAGTAGAAGGTGACGCCAATGAGGAGTAGCCCGCATTGGTCACAGATCCAGTCAATGACACAATTGTGGATTCTACTGAAGACCCGATTGTAGAGGAGGAAGGACCTCAGAAAAAGACACCCTATGTGCCACCACATCAAAGGGCACAAGCGGTCCCGATCCCGTATCCAAACAGTGCTAAGGCAAGGAAGGTAGATGCACAATTTAAGAAGTTCTTAGACAGTTTCAGGAAGCTTTCAATCAATATTCCTTTATTGGAAGCTATTGAGAAAATTCCATCTTACGGGAAATTTCTAAAGGACATCATTACTAAGAAGAGGAAAATTCCAGATACAGAGGTTGTCGTGCTCAAGGAGCAAGTGAGTGCCTTCATCATGGGCACTCTGCTGCCAAAGAGGCAAGATCCAGGCTGCTTTAACATTTCTTGTTATATCGGAAAAGTCAAATTTGGTGAAGCATTATGTGACTCAGGGGCAAGCATCAACTTGATGCCCCTTTCTACATTCAAAAAGCTGGGATTGAAGGAGTCACGGCCAAGCAACATGACTATTCAATTGGCAGACAATTCGGTGGTAAAGCCATATGGAATCTGTGAAGATGTGTTAGTGAAAGTGGACATATTTGTTTTTCCAGCAGATTTTGTAGTCATGGAGATGCAGGATGAACATGGCAACGAGCTACTACTTGGACATCCTTTCCAAGCTACATCCGACATGATTTTAGAGACGGGGAGAGGTCGTTTGACCTTGGGTATAGCCGATGACCGATTTGAGATGGTCATGCCCTCTAGCACAATGTCGTCTAAAGCAAAGGAACAATGCCGTGTGGTAAACCATCTGGATAATAATATTTCACTCTGTCTTGGGAAGCCATTTCTGGACATGGCTCATGTGATGAGCAAAGTGGACAATGGAACTTTGGCTATGGACATCATGGAAAAGACCAAGGTAGTATCTCTGTGTAAAGCTGTAGGGTTCCCTAATGATGAGGATGAGGACATTCCGCCTTCTACGAAAGATGATGTTATTGCAATTTCTGTTTTTGATGCATATCCTGAATTACCATTGGAGGCTTGCTTGGTAAATATTACACATGATTGGATGCAGAGCAAATCACTCAAGGAGTGCGCCAAAATGCTTCAGATGCTTCCATGCTTCTATGCGAGGCATTATGAAGATTTAGGTGAACTTCCCCCACCGCTTCAATCATCTCTGATCAGCCTGCCAGAGTTAGAATTAAAGCCGCTGCCACCGCATCTCAAATATGTCTTTCTAGCTGAGGAAGACAAGTTACCTGTGATCATTTCCGCTTATTTGAGTGCGGATGAGGAGGAACAATTGTTGATAGTGCTGAAGAACCATCGAGGAGCTTTTGGGTGGTCTGTTGCAGAGATCAAGGGGATTTCCCCTACATTATGTCAGCATAAGATTCGGCTCGAAGAGGGAGCCAAGCCCGTGATCCAACCTCAATGATGTCTCAATCCAAGCATGATGGAGGTTGTGAAGAAGGAGATTATTAAACTTCTTGCTACAGGTATCATTTACGCAATCTCAGACTCGACATGGGTGAGTCCCACACAGGTAGTCCCTAAAAAGGGGGGAATCACTGTCACCCAAAATATTTTAAATGAACCTATCACCACCCGATTGGTAACCGGGTGGCGAGTTTGTATTGATTACCGCCGTCTGAATGCCGCTACGCTAAAGGATCATTTTCCTTTACCTTTTATCGATCAAATTCTAGAGCGTCTTGCCGACCGATCGCACTTCTGTTTTCTTGACGGGTACTCGGGGTACAACCAGATTTCAATTGATCCTTGGGACCAAGAAAAATCTACTTTCACTTGTCCCTATGGGACTTTCGCGTATCGCCGAATGCCTTTTGGTTTATGCAATGCACCTGCGACTTTTCAGTGTTGTATGCTCGCTATCTTTTCTGACATGGTAGAACGCTGTCTTGAGGTGTTTATGGATGACTTTTCGGTGTATGGTGCATCGTTTGATGAATGTATCTATAATCTGGACAAAGTTTTACAGTGCTGCGAGGACACACATTTGGTCCTCAACTGGGAAAAATGTCACATGATGGTGACTGAGGGGATAGTGCTAGGACACAAGGTGTCTAGCAAAGGTTTAGAGGTGGATCCGGTAAAAATTGATGTTATTTCCAAGTTACCTCCACCAAATTCTGTTAAAGGGGTAAGGAGTTTCTTGGGACATGCCGGATTTTATCGTCGGTTTATAAAAGACTTTTCAAAAATCACGAAACCTCTATCCGAACTGCTTGAGAAAGACGTTGTATTTGATTTCAATGACAAATGTCTACATGCATTCGACGTGTTGAAGGAGAAACTGATTTCTGCGCCGATTGTTCAAACGCCGGATTGGACTAAACCGTTCGAACTCATGTGTGACACTTCTGATTTTGCGGTAGGAGCCGTGTTGGGGCAGCGGGTGGACAATAAGCCCGCCATGATTTTCTACGCTTCAAAGACTTTGAATGACGCCCAATTAAATTATACAACTACTGAAAAAGAATTACTCGCCGTTGTTTTCGCTTTTGAAAAATTTCGACAATATTTAGTTGGATCTAAAGTAGTCGTTTGGACTGACCATGCTACAATTAAATATTTTATGGAGAAAAAAGACGCAAAGCCTAGACTAATTAGGTGGATTTTTCTCTTACAAGAATTTGACATAGAAATCAAGGATAAAGCTGGAATTGAAAATGTTGTGGCGGATCATTTGTCTAGGTTAGAGAGGGTGGATGAGAAAGATTTACATATACCCATAACCGAGACATTTCCGGATGAACAGATTTTGAAAGTTAATTCTAAAGACCCTTGGTTCGCTGAGATTGTGAATTATTTGGCTTGCGGGATCATCCCGGAAGATTGGTCATATCAAGAGAAGAAAAGATTTTTCCATTCTTTACGATATTATTTTTGGGATGAACCGATTCTTCTTAAGCAATGCAGGGATGGTATCCTACGCAGATGTGTGCCTGAGGTGGAGTACGAGAGCATTCTCCATCATTACCATGCACTACCTACGGGAGGACACCATGCGAGCTCTCGTACGACAACTAAAGTTCTGGAGAGTGGCCTTTATTGGCCAACCTTGTTCCGAGACACCTACGAGTTTGTAAGGCAATGTGATTCCTGCCAACGAGCAGGTAATATTTCAAAGAGACAGGAGATGCCCCTAAATGTGTTCCAAGAAGTGGAGGTATTTGATCTGTGGGGCATAGATTTCATGGGGCCCTTTGTGTCCTCAAATTAAAATTTATATATTCTTTTAGCAGTTGATTACGTGTCGAAGTGGGTAGAAGCAATACCCACAAGGACTAACAATTCCACTTTAGTGTGTAGGTTCGTGAAAGAAAACATTTTCTGCAGGTTTGGAGTGCCCCGAATGATCATTAGTGATGGGGGTACACATTTTAGGAATCAGAAGTTCTCGGCATTGTTGAAGAAATATGGGGTCAAACACAACATAGGTACCCCATATCACCCGCAGACTCAAGGACAGGTGGAGGTTTCCAATCGCGAAATTAAGAAGATTTTGGAGCATATGGTGGCATCCACGAGGAAGAATTGGAGTGCCCTACTACCGGATGCATTTTGGGCATAAAGGACGGCTTACAAAACACCTATAGGCACCACGCCTTTTAGGTTAGCATATGGTCGGGCTTGTCACTTACCGGTAGAGTTAGAGCACAAAGCACATTGGGCGCTTAGAAGGCTCAACTTGAGTTACGATGGAGCGGGGAGGAAGAGATTGCTTGAATTGAATGAGTTGGATGAGCTACGGATGACGGCATACGAGAATTTGCGGATATACAAGGAGCGCACCAAGTTAATCCACGATCGCCACATCCAGTTGCGCACGTTCAAGAAAGGATATAGTGTATTGCCGTTCAATTCACGACTGAAGTTGCATCCCAGGAAGCTCAAATCCCGGTGGAGTGGGCTGTTCGTGGTAGAAGAGGTCAAACCACACGGCGCAATCTTGGTGCGTGATGGTGAGACCACGTTCTTGGTGAATGGACAAAGATTGAAGCTCTACTTTGGTGAAAATTACAAGAGGAAGGTGAATGAGGTCAAACTCATTTCACTTTCGGATGCATGAGGTGCCCAAAAGTCATCTAGCCTAAGACGTTAAATAAGGGCGCTTGTTGGGAGGCAACCCAACCATTGGTACCTTAGTTTAGTTCATGTACGTTCGTAGGTTGATTTGTTTTGGTTTAATTTTTAGTGTAAAAAAGATACCGTGATCGGTTTGTTCTTTGTGCAAGCTGAGGCAGAGTCGATACCATCGACACACTGGTCGATGGTATCGACCATGGAATAGGTTGATGACTGCAGAATTCAGACTGCGTCGATACTATTGACGGCCTCGTCGATGGTATCGACATACCTATAGGCAGATTGTAAAATCAAGGTCAATGGTATCGAGATGCCTATCGATACCATCGAGATCTCTGAAGATTTATAGAAGAAATTGACTCAGGAAAGTCGATACCATCGACGGGCATGTCGATGGTATCAACACATTTAAGTGAAGAAGGCGACGGCCGGGCCTCGCGAGGATTTTCCCTAATCAGAGAGTCGATACTATCAACTCCTGTCGATGGTATCGAGCATCCATGTCACCGATCCGCACGAACAAATCAACGGCGATCGCGGCATCAAGACGGTCGATCCGGGTGCAGTGTCGATACCATCGACCCATGTCGATGGTATCGACACGTCAGCGATCCGGTTTTCAAGATCTAGCCATCGATGACCGTCGATACCAGTGAGGGGGCAGATAGCATTGACAAGTGTCGATACCATCGACTCGTGTCGATGGTATTGACGGGTCAACAGTGGCGCCGGCCACATCTATTTAAGGGGAGTGATTGCATCAGTTGACATCACGCTTTCAGAGCAAACTCCTTCTCTCGTGCCGAGCGATCCCCCGAGCCGTCCAAGCCCAACGACGAGCAGCACAGAGCGAAGGTCTTCATCGAGCGGAGATTCAACTCTCCAATCTTCACCGATCTCTCTTTCTGATCCCCATTTCTCGTCGCAAACATGGCACATGTGGCCGGAGCTTCCTCCTCGCGTGCGAATCCGATGGACATTCCATAATTCATGCCACCACCGCCATCGTCGATCGCACGTCCCCGACTTGTCCATCCTTCCTTGGAGGTCCGGAAGATCTACGAGGAGATCATGCGGAGGAAGATAGAGCCCACCTGGTATGTGGACTGGGAGATGATCCGAGATCTCGGATTTGAGGCCAACTTGGCCTACGTTCTGAAAGGACAGGCCCGCCACACACCAATAAGGCCTGGCAAGCTGGAATTTCATGCAGATGGCTAGCCATTCTTCGGCGACTGGCCCACGTACAAGGAGTTGGTGGCAGAGTTCATGGTGTCGCTGGACGTCTGTGTCGTGCCCAACGACATCGTAGCTACCGATCGTGAGTGGATCAAGGGCCGGGTGTCTTTCCGGCTGTACAACCACGACTACACCCTCATGCTCAAGCAGTTCAACATGATCTTCAACTGGAACCATTCGTAGTACGACCACCGACGGCCGGACCACCGCACCGACTATGACGCTATCTTCTCTGAGCTGGTGACGGTGCCGCAAGGAAAGTCGGTGAGCTACCACAATGCCGCGGTAGCCGATTTCGAGCACCCTTTCGTCCAGATCTTACACCGGATGCTCAGTTCCACAGTTTTTGCCCGGGGTGATTTGGCCCTCAGCAAATTTCAGGGGTCGAACCTATTCTTTCTGTATAAACTCCTGAAGAAACAAGAATGCAATTGGGGTGCCTTCTTTCTGCAGCAAGTATTGGACGTGAAGAGGAGTACGAGGAAAGCCCTGATTCACTTTGGCGGGCTTATCACTAAGCTGGCCATCTACCTGGGGTTGAATCTCGAGCAGCTGACTCCTCTCTCTACAAGAAGCAAGGTGAACTTGCAGCATCTACACCGGTCCAATCTGTTACTTCTCCGAGATGGCGTGGCATTTGCGCACTACCACGTCAATCAAGCATATCAAGAATGTTCTCTTCCCGATCCCGTTTTCAACATCGAAGGTGCACAACACTTCCGGTGGCCAATCATAGCCATCGCCGACTCCGATGAAGAAGGCGGTGATGACGGAAATGACGACGAGGCTGAGGAGGAAGAGGAGGCATTTACACCTCTTCGAGCACGAGTGGCACCACGGAAGCATCCTCGAATGCATCTGGGTGCATCTTCATCACCTCAGTACCCGCCTCCACCACCACAGGAGTGATCCGGTATCACTGTTCCAATCTTTAAGTTTGTTTTTGACTATGAGGCCATAGTCGATTTCAAGCTTAGGGGGGTAGTTGGAACAACTTTATCTTTTATTATTTTTAGTTTTTAACTTTATTGTTTTTGTTCTTGTTATTTGTTTCTTGCAATTTTAGTTTTTGTAGGATCCACATGCTATCTAGTGTAATCGTGGATGTCATAAAGTTTGTGTCATCTCATTAATTGTGCATGGGAAAATCAAGGAAAATTTAAACTTTTTTTTGTGTGTTTGCAAAGCTTGTCTTGTTTAACCTTGGGCACATATCCTATGAAAATGATTGGTTTTGTCAACTTTAAAACAAAATTTCACAATTATACTCCTAATGATTCATGAAAGTGGACGGAAATGGTTGTTTGAGCCTAAACTGACCAAATGGTAATGAGACTCTAATTGGATGTAAGAGAGAGAAACCTCTTAACTACTACTCAGGTCAGTAAGGAGGGACACATAATATCTTTCTAAGGTTCAGTCATCTAGTCTTGTGATCTTTCCACCTCTTTGCTTTTCACAATCCACCACAAGAATTAGAAGTACTTTACAATTTTAACTTCTTTGACAACATTGCATATAGATAGGTCCTGCATTGAATTTATTTCCATATGTTTTGCATAAAAAGAAAGAAAAAAAAATTAGAATAGTGATACATGCACATTACCCTTAGGTGCATGCCATGTAGTTGCATTCATAATTTTCATGCATAAAGTATGTCATGTATCTCAATCTTTCTCCAATGGTGAATTAAATTGTTCCATACCTTCTAAATAGTGCAAATTTCGGAGTATGAAGAAAAATAAGCCCAATAAAATATTCATTATCAATTATGGATAGAAGGGTTGAAAAAAAAATCTGAAAAATCTGCATAATGAAGAAAAGAAGAAGAAGAAAAGAGTTATGTAAAAGCAACAAGAATAAGAAGGAGAAAGGAACATAATATCACCTGCAATTCAAGATAATTGAGTACATGATGTAGCTTAATTAGATGTCCATCTCATTTTGAGATGGATGGTTAGTACATGCATCATTCCGCCCAATTTTAGGCATTAGGGCATTTTTCATGTGCATTTGCATCATTTAGGAAATTTTTGTTTTATGCATGTTGAAACTGTATGATACTTCCACTTCTTCCATGAGCCATCCATTTCATCCACCCGTTGCTCAGATTGGTAGGCCACCGTGAATTTCTCCTCACTAATGAATATCAGGAAAACTACTTCCATGTAGATGGTAGTTAGGGCGAGCAACGTAGTATAGAAGATCACAAGATGCACCAAGTCTGAACCGACAAGTTTTATTATGTTAACTGCCTTATGTGATAGTGTTCATCAGTTTTGAGGTCAATTTCTTTTACGGATGATTATTGTCGCCTTCAGGGTAATTACTGTTCTGTGGTTAGAGAGGGCCGGTATGTGAATGTCCGGTGGGAGTCATATGGGATGTTGGTTGTGATGTGTTGTTCTTCAGTTGACATTAGCAATTCTATTCTAAGGATTAGTTGCTCGAGGGTGAGCAATGTTCAAGCTTAGGGGAGTTTGATGTGATGATTTTGAGTCACATTTATAGACCTGTTTGATATGTGTTTTATGCTTGTATTAGTAATTTTTATGGTTAATGTTGCATAATTCATCCACTTTGGTCTTTGCTACTATTTTATGTCAAATCCCCTTTATTTCATTGTTTTGAGCATTAATTGTCAAAATATTATTATTTGTGTGAATTTATGTGGTTTCGTGTTTGAATTTTAGGGAAAACAAGTATCTGCTTCCATCGATACCATCGACGGAAGTCGATACGATTGATCGGACCACAGGTTGCCAGCCGCCAGTATCAGCAAAGTGTCGATACTATCGACAGGGATGTTGATGGTATCGAGCTACCATCAGGTTGCTAATAAGGGAGCAGTCGATGGTATCGACACCAAGTCGATACCATCGACGCACGGAGGCTACATCGACGCAAAATGACAAAACCGTCGCTACAGGTTCATCTATACCATTGACTCGCGTCGATGGTATCGAGATTTCATCAGGCGCTCAGACGAAAGGAAAGAAGGGTTGCCGCTACCACACTGAGTCGATACCATCGACTTGCGTCGATGGTATCGACACCGTAAGATATGCGTTTGCTTTGGAATGATCTTAATCGGACAGCCATGGTTAATTAGCGACCTAATGAGGGAGATATACCTAATGACAGCCTCCAGGACGTAAGAGGGGATCTCATTAGCCATTGCACGAGTACCGAGGAGCAGTAGAGAGGAGAACGGAGGCCAGAAGCTCATACCAGTTGATCCGGACACCGAAGAAGACAGATTCCACCACCGGAAGGCGGGAGAGAACGTGTTCTACGTGGAGGATCAACCTGTTCTTCTCTGTTCAGGGGTTTCTCCTCTCAATTCACATTTTTCATATGATTTCCCCTATCTCTACCATGTACTTGCTTGAGATGAACATGCAGGGCTAATCCCCTTTATCTTTAGGACCGGGAGTAGCCCGAGAATTCATTGTATGACAATTTTATAATAGTAATTCATATTTTATCTCCTAAATTCGTGGTATGATTTCATTTTCTCAATATATTGTTATGCTTGATCACCATAATAATAACCTAATGCCCTTAATCACTTTAAAAGAAGGATTAACGGCTGAAAAGAGATGGAATTCACATTAATCGACAAATCCCTTAAACAAAGTTCAGAGACAAGGGAATGAACTTTAGTTGGTTCAATTCCTTGATGGATTACCTACCTCATTTGTAGGAGTCATGGATCGAATCCTATCTAGTGATCCACTCCCCAAGCTTTGGGATATTCTCAAACAAGTCCAAAAACTACCATAAGTCTCGTCTTCTTCTACTGGATCCACATAAGCATTATCACTTACAGTCTGTTCAAGCAGCACTGGTCATGGTATAGGCTATGGTCATGGTCGAGGACGGTCATTTTGGCCTTCCTGGACTTGGACATGGTCAATATCCTCCTAGACCAGGACGTGGTCAATCCTCCGCTGGACCAAGCAGCATCCCTCCCACCAGACCTCATCATTGCAACTACTGTGGTCATGACAATCATAATGAGGATAAGTGTTGCTTGAAACACAGTTACCCCAGCACATGGGTGAATCCAGCTTCCACTGGATATACCTAGGATGTAATGGACCAACCTTCCACTACTTCTATAGATTGGGTATGAGCTAAATTCAAAAAGCTTTTCCAAGAATAACTACAAACTTAGACATTGGTGCCACAGTCATATGATGATTCTGCCTTCCTTGCGTCCTCAACTCCTTATGCTAAAAATAAATGGGTCATCAACTCTGATGCTTCTACCCATATTTATGGAAATTTGAAGTTATTTTCTAATTCAACTTCTTCATCTTCTATTCCAACTATAACTGTTGCTGATGGAAATCAAGCTGTGGTTTGTGGAGTTGGTCATATTTGCACTCCAAATAACCTCTTTCTCAGATAAACATTATATGTTCCTTTCTTCTAGATCTTGTTTCCATCAGAAAAATTGTCTAGCAACTTAAATGTTCTATTACCTTTGAACCAAATGGATGTATATTTCAAGATCTCTACATGGGGATGAAGATTGGTTCAGGTTGTGTGGGACTACATGGCTTATATTGATGATCTACAACATGTGAAACTTTTGGATCTACAGTGGCGCTATAGATTGGGACACCCATAAACATCTAAACTCAAGCATTTAATTTTACATGTTTATGAAAATTCATTTCAATGTGAATCTTGCAAGTATGGAATGCAAAATCATTGTGTGTTTGCCAAGAAAGTGACTATGTCTTCAAATTCGATTTTTGATCCAGTTCATGATGACATCTGGGGCCCTTGTTTGATCATCGATATGGTTGGTTTTCAACACTTTATGACATTTATCAATGCCTTTTCTTGTGGTTATTCTTATATAAAGATAGGGCACATGTTCTTGATACTATTATGGAGTTCTTTATTGAGATTTAAACTCAATTTGTTAAACCTATGAAAATCTTTAGGACATATAATGCTCTTGAATTTATGCAACAACCTACCCGTACTTTCTGTAAACAACTTGGCACCATTCATAAAACATATTGTTTGTACACCCCCAATAAAATGGTGTTATTGAGAGCAAAAGTCATCATCTCCTTGAAGTTTCCTGAGCTCTAATGTTTCATTGTAATGTACCTAAACCTTTTTGGGTTGGTGTTGTCTCCACGACATTTTTTTTATCAATAGAATGCCCTCCCCTATATTAAATAACCAAGTGCCATTTAACATGTTCTATCCCATAGTGCCCCTATTTCCATTACCATTCAGAATCTTTGAGAGAACATCATTTGTTAAGAATCTTCACATTGGTTTAGCTAAACTTGACCCCTATTCCATGAAGTGTATCTTCATGGGTTACTCACGCACTCAGAAAGGGTACAAATGTTATGATATGAATTCCTAGAAGTGGTTTGTTAGTGTGGATGTCATGTTTTTGAAGATACTTGTATTTTCCTAACATGGGCACAACAATGTCAACAAGTATTACTGCCACCCCTCTCCCTATTACCATTTAAATAACATCTTCTGAATTTGTTGCTCATAAGGTACCTCTCAAAGTGTATCAATGACTCCACAAGACTGAAACTCCCTCTATGGCCTCTTCCTTAACCAATCCTTCATCCTCATCGATAGATCAAGACACTCCTCATGTATATTCTGACTTGAATACTTCAATTAGCATAAAAAAAGGGGAGAGCTCTTCTACTTCCCATCCTATCAGAAATTATTGATCTGATGCTAATTTGGGTTCTAATTTTGCAAACTTTACTATGACACTCTCTTCTATCTGTGTTCCTAAAAATATGGTTGAGGCCCTCACACATCCTACATGGCAGAAATTGAGATGGGAACCCTTCATTCTCAACAAACTTGGGAGTTGGTAGGTCCCCTTTCCCATGTTTCACTTGTAGGTTGGCGTTGAATCTTCATAGTGAAGTAGCAGCAAAACGAAACAGTTGAACACCTTGAAGCCCAACTTGCTATTAAGGGGTACACTCAAACCTATAGAGTGTACTTTGAAACCTTTTCCCCTATCACACACATGAATTTTATTTAGATTCTTATTTCTATTTCTCTCAATAAGCAGTGGCTAATATTCCATTTTTCTAGAAAAGTTAGGCATAAATCTTATTCATCTTGCCCACCTTGTGTAAGCAAAATTAATCTAGAGTTATAGAATTTTGAAAATTTTAGAGAACTAAATATAGCAGTACTACTACCATTACAAGTTGTCTCTTGACTAGTGTCAAGGACTAATTTAGGAGGTCTAGAGTATTGGACACTGCCATGCTTGTTTTGTTGGTGATACTAGCTAATGAGTCAACAAAGACATTGCACTCATGTTTGCAAAAGATGATGGATGTGGTTTGATTCTTGATATTCTGTATCCCTCTTAAAAGTTAAGCAAATGGAGGGAAATTCCTATGGTTTCCTTGAGCATGATTGAAGCTTGATGACTATCTATTTCAACTACAACATCGTCTAAAGAACACACCTTTATAATTTTAATTGCAAGTGTGATGGCCATCAATTCTTCTTCAAGGGGGGTTATCCTCTGTGAGGGATTGGCCTACACCCCCAACCAAGTCCCATTATGATCTCTGGTAACAACTAAAATTTCACCTCTCCTCCCTTTCAAAACTACATCTGTGTTAATCTTCCTACACCCTGGTTCAGATCTCTGCCAACGCTCCGGGGTATTAGGGGTCATCAGGCTCAAGTGTGTGTCCCATGCTATACTTGACATGGATACCTCATTTATGATAAAGTGAATTTGATGTTGCTGTGAGGTAAATCCCTTCAAAGATCCATAGGATATGCTACTTCAACATGCTCCGACAAGCTATGAGGAACAATACTCTATGCTCCTCATTTGATTTGAGGTTCTTAGTAACCCATTGATCAAAGTTTTCTACTACCCAAAAATCAGGTGGTGTGTTCATTGATAGGATACCCTGCCAGACTGGGCTAACCTTGTTGCAATCTCATAAGGCATGCAAGTTAGTTTCTTCTCCACCATTACACCTATTGCAGGTCAAGTCCATTTCCATATGTTGTCTCAACCTATTCTTGTTAGTGAGTATAACATTGTTCCCCGCTAGCCACATGAAAAGTTTAACTCGAGCTACAACTTTAAATTTCCATATTAGGCTCCATTGTCCTTCTCTTTTGATTTCAAAACTTGCTCGCAGAGAAGTGTAGGCCATTTTTGCATAGTAGCAAACACCCATGCCGAGTTTACATACTCTAATATCTTCTACTCCAGGATCTACTGGCAGGTTGATTTTGTCAATTTCATTTACAGTATCTGTAGGACACCACTGTTCTAGGAAACTAAGGTCCCATTGTCCCTACAAATTGATAAAACTATAGACTTTCAAGTCCTCCAAATCTATAGGGATGGGATGTAGAGAAACTTCCCTCAAAATATGTGGCAACACATCCCACTATCACACAGACAACGAGGTGTTACGCGAAAATGTGCGGAAATCACCATAACCACAGATTACCAAAAACACGAGTTAATTAAAACCGATTGCGGAAAGCAAGTAAACTGAAAAACTATTACATTTAAGTCCACATCCTGATATACAAACATATACAAGATCTGATACGTGTCCACAGCTTAGGAGACCAGCTGTCATG
This sequence comes from Alisma plantago-aquatica, assembly GCA_963693085.1. Taxonomy (NCBI): domain Eukaryota; kingdom Viridiplantae; phylum Streptophyta; class Magnoliopsida; order Alismatales; family Alismataceae; genus Alisma; species Alisma plantago-aquatica. Next base: position 1,268,021,945 of record OY856410.1, read on the forward strand.
TCATCACATGAGTTCATCACCTGTTTATATGTACATAAAGGCCCACATCCGGCCAGCAGCAGGATATATAAAGGATCAACAACTATACATCGTGAAACAACGTCAAAATGCTCCCAAGGACCTGAGAGTACAGGGATGACTCTAGACTCTACTACAAAACAACCAAAACAACAACATATCTGCCGCTTGCCTTCTACTGCTCGTCTTGCTGCTCGGCCACAACTTCGCGACCACCACCACGCCTAGCTTGACCACCTAAAAAGGGTGTAAACCAGTGGGGTGAGACACACAGTCCCAATGAGAAACATAACTCCCCGCCGAAACTACAAACCTCAGAAAGATAAAAGTAACAACAACAGATAACTGATGAGAAGTATAACCAGAGTTGTTTATAAAGTAAAGCTATTCATACTATTAAGCTTACCAGATGTATGAAAGGCATATACTCAAGCATTTCTTTATGGAACATGATTAACAAGATAAGATCTATAAGGTATGTCCACATAACATGAGGAACATATAAGTAACTGCAAGATGTAATAAGATTAACTACACAACAAGGCCTCAACCAATGTTCCGTGTTTTGCCTTAAGTAGTAAATACTTTACAGCTGGATTACGTATTCTTATGCCCTGAGGAAGTGAGCCGTACCGCTCAGATCCAACCGACGACTGTGAAACCTAGAGCCGGTGCCATACAAGGTCAATGGAAGAGCCGAACTCCACGACCTCCCACCTCATGGTCAGTGCATGAGAACCAAAGCAGGACCACAGTCTCATACTTAAGTCGCCTCAGCCACAGGGTCAGCTCCATAGGCTACCCTTCCTCTAGCCCGCCTCGGTACAGGTCATGACGCTAGTATATCTGAGCCACGAGCCTGTTCACCATGCTCTGAGCCATGAATGCATTCATGCTCTACATCACACATCCTGAGCCATGGGCCTGTTCACCATGCTCTATATATATATATCCAAGTCTGCAACCGCAGCTGCACTCATTTTCCTCTCTATTTTAGGCTAGGAAAAACCTCACATATTCAACAATATGCACTCCGGGTTAACCCACAGGACAACCCATTTCACCATCACTAGCTCCTGACGATGATGGATCTATGGTCAGGGCAACTACATGATATATTTCACAGTGATTAATTAGTATCTTTTATGTGGATTGCAAGATTCAATCAAGTTGTATAACATGCAAACTATCATAAAATAAACAACATGAAACTCAGAATAATACTTTTATCATAAACCACATCATCCTGATCCATCACAAGGATCCAACATTACATGTTACCACTTGGCCTCTTGCCAATCATCTAGATCCATTCTCACGGATCATCACATACCATGGGATCTCAATCCCTTATCACATAGTGCCACTACCTCTCAAGGCTTACATCATCATCATGGGATAGCAATCCCAAACACTTTAGACAAATATATCATACCAATTATCTCATTATCAAGAGTAACCATCACAGTAGAGTTACTCAACATATATACCTCATAGCCCTTTAGCTGGCTATGCATCTATATGAGACCTGCATGGTTAGTATACATAATCATCATGAATAGCTTAGAAGTTCATATTATCAACATAGGGTGACATTGATGATTATATGCTTTATCATTCATGCCTCCACTTGTGATCATGAGCATAGGTTACAACATTAAGCAAGGCATTCTACATGCTTATCATTTGCTCAACATTATTCATAATATCAAGATGATCACATACATAGGTAAAGTCATGTAAATTACATAGATGAGTTTTACCCTAACAATTTCCATTAAGTATATCAAAGGCCACCATCATGACTAAACGTAATACATACACAAGATTTAGAATAGATGTGGTCTACTATATCGTGCACATCCAAGGTTCTATCAAAACTAAATGTGATGCAAGATCAGCATATCAGTTTCTATAAGGGACGGGACCCTCACTCAAAGCATCCACTACTCTCAGTAGAGGTGGTATCAGGCAACCAAGAAACCAGACCATCCCATTCACTCAAGTGCAATGTGCAACACCTGTTGTGCACCTTTGTGTCACGCAATGCTGCGTCGTGCATCAGGGATAACAGCCACAGGGCCTGCCGTGCAGCCAGGGTATCAGGCAATAGGGTGTCGTGCAATGCCTGTCAGGTGCAGGGCTGTTGGCCGACACACAGGACTAGTGTGACGCCCATCATCACAACTAGCAATGCCTCCATAATGTTAGGGAACAACGTCACCAAACTACATCTAAGTCATGTGTAGGTCAGGGTACTCCACAAAAGGGGACGTCTAAGGTGCAACTCAAACAACCGGCAAGGAACCCATAATTTAGCTAATCCTATCCATGGTATATCGGTCGTCACAAAGCAAGGTTGGTAGTGTGACGCCTGTCACAAGGTCAGGGACCAAGGTATCATCCAACACAAACATAACATGTCGTCCAAGGTCAGACCAAGGGAAGGGTATCGGGCAACAACGCCACCAACACCAAATCGGGTAGGATGCACCCCGAGAGGTTCACCACTAACCTCAAGCTCAAGGGTGTCAAAACCCTAAAGGATCAAGAGGATGGCTCACCTATCAACTTAAATGAGAGAGGGGTCTTGCACATCTCATATCACCAATCGGGCAACACAAACAACCCTAAACGATGTCCACAAACACCACCAAGCTCATCCTTCAAGTCCATGGTGAGAGGAGGGTGTTGCTCAAGCTACTAGAACTCAAGCTCACCTCTCAACTTAAACGAGAGAGGAGTATTGCTCATGATACTAGAACTCAAGCTCACTCCTCAAGACCTAGGAGAGAAGGGAGTATTGCTCACCAAGAAACCCTAGAACACATGGTTTGGCCAATAAGAAGAAACTAAACAAGAAACTAAGCTACTAACATGCATAGCCGATCATAAACAACAAGAACATAGAAGATGGTAATGTAGTTAGGGTTAGGAGTTATGTAACCCGCCTTAAGCAAGCTCCAAGCTCCTAGCTCCAAGCTCCAGGCACCACCAAGGAAGAAGGAGAGCAAGACACTCTAGGGTTCGGCCACCACTAGAGGAAGAAGGGGACTCCAAGGCAAGGATCGGCCACCAAGCTAACTCCTCCAAGGGTATCGACCACCAAGCTTGCAAGAGAAGAGAGTGTGTCGTGCACCAAGGTAGAGGAGAAACTAAGGAACTAAAGGGATCCTTAGCAAAGAAAGGGAAACACATATATAGAAGGGGATGGAGGGGAAAACAAGGTAGAACAAAGCAAGGTGTCGCCCACCTAGGGGCACTTGTCCATGGGCAATGCCACCACTCTAACATGCCCAAAACACATGTCTAAGGCCATTTCCACATGCAAGAACCAAGCACCAAGTGTCCACTAGTGGTGACACAAATGAGGTCAAAGATGGTCAAAGGTCCATGGATGAAACAACTAGACGACACACCTTCCCCATGGGCGACACAGCCTGGGCGACACAAGCACCTTCTTGCCCAACACAAGGTTCAACCAAGCAAAGACAAGGTACAACATGGCCCAACAAGCTCAACCAAAGCCAAAGGAACACAAGCAACGTGCCCAAACCTTCCTCTCAACACTAGAGGAAGCAAGGAGAGGGAGGAACATCTCACAAGGTGACAAACTTGCCCACAAACCCTAGACTTGGGTTATTTGCAAGTAGCACCTCCAACTCTCAACAAAGCACCAACAAACCCTAATCACCACAAAAGGTGATTAGCAAGCATAAAAGCATCAAGGTTAAGCAAAGCAAATAGGGTAAACCCTAAACCGAGGTCAGGGTCCTTACAAACTAACCCTCTACAAAGGGATTTCGTCCCCGAAATCCAAAGAGAAAAGTGAGGGATACTTCCTCCACATATCTTCCTCAAGCTCCCACATGGCTTCCTCAACACCACGATGATGCCAAAGAACCTTCACAAGAACTAGGTCCTTCCTCTTCAGCTTCTTAACCCTTATGTCAAGGATCATCACAGGACCTTCCTCGTAGGTCACATCTTCGTCAAACTCAACTTCAACTGGCTATATCACTCTTCCTGAATCCAGATGACTTTTCTTCAACATACTAACATGGAACACTGGATGTAACCTGTGCAACTCTGGCGGCAGCTCTAATTCATAAGCTACCTTCTCAACACATGGTATGACCGGGTATGGCCCCATATACCTGGGTGCTAGCTTACCCTTCCGGCCAAACCTTAGCACACCTTTCCACGACGAGACTTTAAGATACACTTTGTCTCCTACCTGGGATTCCAAAGGTCGTCGGCGATTATCTACATAAGACTTCTGTCTGTCCTGTGCCGCTTTCAACTGTTGTTGTATCACCTTGATCTTTTCTGTCGTCTGCTGTACTAACTCAGGACCCAAAAGCTAATATTCACCAGACTCATACCAACACAAAGGAGATCTGCACTTCCTTCCATACAAGGCCTCATAGGGAGCCATATCAATGCTCTGCTGGTAACTATTGTTGTAGGAAAACTCTATCAAACTGAGGTGTACATCCCAACTGTCTAGGAACTGCAAAACACAAGCTCGAAGGAGATACTCCAAAATCTGAATAGTCCTTTCAAACTGTCCATCTAATTGCGGGTGGAAGGCGGTACTGAACCTCAACTGCGTTCCCAACGCTTTGTGCAACTGTTCCCAGAAACGACTTGTGAACTGAGGACCTCTGTCAGAAACTATCGTTGCTGGCACACCGTGTAAACGCACTATCTCATCCACATATATCCGAGCAAGCTTCTCAGCTATATACGTTGTCTTTACTGGTATGAAATGGGCAGACTTCGTCAATCTGTCTACTATAACCCAAATGGAATCATGATTCCTAGTTGTGTTGGGTAGACCAACTACGAAATCCATGGTTATATGATCCCATTTCCACTGCGGTATCAGCAGGGGTTGCAACGTACCTGCCAGCTTATGATGTTCAACCTTGACATGCTGACAAACCGCACACCTAGCCACGAACTCGGCTACATCCTTCTTCAAACCGGGCCACCAATACAAGTCCTTCAGACTATGATACATCTTGGTGACACCTGGATGCATATCATACATCGACGTGTGTGCTTCCTCGAGCACTAACTTCCTCAGATCATTAGCATTGGGGACCACCATCCTGTCACGATAGCAGACTAGTCCATCCTCGGACTCATGGAACCCATCACGCTTTTCGCTGCCGAACTCTGATCTGATCAACTGCACTTTATCATCTGCTTGCTGTGCATCCTTGATCTGTTGTCTCAGCATAGGCTTAAATTGCATCTATGCTAAAAGTCCAGCTAACAAGGAGACTTCCATCTGCACATTCATCTTCTGTAAGGAAACAAACATATCCCGCCTATGGCATACTAGGGAGCTCAACTGTGCCTTCTTTGAAGAAAGAGAAGAAGACTTTCAGCTAAGCGCATCAGCTACCACGTTCACCTTACTAGGATGATACTCGATGGTGCAGTCATAATCATTGATTAGCTCCATTCATCGATGCTGTCGCATGTTCAACTCATGCTGCGAAAAGATATACTTCAGATTCTTATGATCTGTAAAGATCTGACACACTTCCCCGTACAGATAGTGTCTCCAAATCTTTAACGCATGAACCACTGCTTCCAACTCCAAATCATGAGTCGGATAGTTCTCCTCATGTTTCTTAAACTGTCACGAAGCAAAAGAAACCACATGATCTTCCTGCATCAGCACACAACCTAAACCTTTCTTGGAAGCATCACAGAAAACAACATAGCCCTTTCCAGGCTCTGGCAGGATTAACACTGGAGCACCGGTCAACATTTCCTTTAGACTATGGAAAGCTTGCTGGCAACGATCATCCCAGACAAAAGGTACATCCTTTCTAGTCAACTTCGTCATAGGCAACGCAATCGCACTGAAGTCCTTGATAAACCTCCGGTAGTATCCTGCTAAACCCAGGAAACTACGAACTTCTGTTGGTGTCTTTGGTTGTTCCCAATCTGCAACGGACTCCACCTTCTTCGGGTCCACTTTGACTCCTTATGCAAATATCACATGACCCAAGAAAGTTACCTCTTCCAACTATAACTCACACTTATTGAACCTGGCATACAACTGATGTTGGCGAAGAAGAGTCAACGCTCATCAAAGATGTTGCTCATGCTCTTGCCTGTCCCGACTGTAAATTAAGATGTCATCTATAAAGACTACAACAAACTGATCTAGGAACGGACGGAACACTCTGTTCATCAAGTCCATGAAAGTAGCAGGTGCATTGGTTAGCCCAAACGACATAACCATGAACTCGAAGTGACCATACCTTGTCCTAAAAGCTGACTTTGGTATGTCTTCCGCCTTAATCCTCAACTGATGATATCTGGACCGTAGATCGATCTTTGAAAACACTGTAGCACCACACAACTGATCGAACATATCATCTATCCTCGGTAATGGGTACTTGTTTTTTATCGTGACCTTGTTCAACTGCCGGTAGTCTATACATAACCACATCAATCCATCCTTCTTTTTGACGAACAACACTGGAGCACCCCAAGGCGACGTACTCGGTTGGATGAAACCTTTCTCCAACAACTCTTGCAACTACTTCTTAAGTTCTGCCATCTCTACTGGATCCATCCTATACGGTGTCTGTGCAACTGGCTGCGTTCCTGGAACCAGATTGATCTCGAAATCAATCTCTCGGGGCGGAGGAACACCTGGGAACTCATCAGGAAACACATCGGCAAACTCTCAGACAACTGACACCTCCTCGAGGCTAGGACCTTTTGCCTTGATAGCCACAATGATATCCACAATGTGAGATAAGAATGTCTCACATCCTTGTCGTAGCAACTTCTCTGCCACCATAGCTGATATCAAACACGTCAGAAGAATCTTCCTATCTCCTTGGAAAATCCACTTTTTTCCACCATCATCAAACACTGCCTGTTTGGAACCACAGTCCAAAACCACCTTATACTTCTCTAAGGTATCCATCCCAAGGATAACATCAAAACCATGCAAATCAAGTGGTATAAGATCCACTTGTATACAGTGTCCCGAAAAAGACAAGACACAAGATGGACACTCTTCTCGAAGCATCGAGGAACCAACAAGAGGGGTTTCTAACAACAAACTATCTTTCTTACAACTAACAGGTAAACAATAGTTCTCAAGCATACTATAGGCGATAAAAGAGTGTGTAGCACCCGGGTCAACCAGGACAGATATAAAGCAAGAAGAAGACATATCAGAATGAAATAACTCCATCTGACCTATCACTACTCACAGGTTGACTATCGCCTCTGGCTGATTCATAGCATAGAAACGAGCCGTTGCTTGCTGTCCATGTCCTCTGCTTCCTTGAGCAGACAATCCTGCAAGCGACGCCTGACCGTATCCTCGCCCTCTGTTACTACTGGGATGCTGTCTATCTGACCCTTGATGATTCTGCCTCGGCTGCTGCATCACTTCAACATCTCTACTTGGGAAATTCGACTTGAAATGCCCCATCTGACCGCAGATATATCATGACCTCTCTTCAAACCGTGGCCTAGATGGCCCTGTCACTGCCACTGAAGCTATACTATGTGCCTTTTATGGTGAAGAAACATATCCTCTTCCCTTACTCGGAGACCACTGCGACGGTGCACTGGAACCTCTCATCATAGAAGGTGCTGAAAACCTGGGCTTCTTGAAGCCACCAAACCTCTGTCCCAGAAACTGAGCAGGCCTCTTCTTAGACATAGACTCTCTTTTCTCCTTTATCGATCGTTCGATCCTCCGGATAGATTCCACAAACATAGCGAACCACTCTCTGTTCTCTAATGTAGAAATAGGTGTTGTCACCTCAGAACTCATACCTTTCTCAAAATGTCTGATCCGCTCCTCATCTATCGCCGCCATGTGAGGACAAAACCTCAACAAATCCATGAACTTGGCCTTGTACTCAGTGATGTTCATCATCCCTTGTCACAGGCTCTCGAACTGACTGATCTTCTCATCCAGATACGTCTTCGGGAAGTATCTGCTGACGAACTCGCACCAGAAAACTTCCCAACCGATCACCTCACCAGGTCGCTTCTCCTCCTCGATGGTCCACCAGTGACCAGCACTACCCTTCATAAGGTAGATGACGTGCTTTACTTTGTATGCTTTGGGGATGTCGAGGATCTGGAAAGCCTTCTCAAGACTTATCAACCACAGATCTGCATCTACTGGATCAGCCGTTCCAGCATAATCCGAAGCTCTGACTCAGTGAAGCCTCTCAAAGGTCTTCCCAATACCCTATGTTTCACCATGGGGATCCTATGCTCTCGACGGAGGCACTGACAGTCTCTCTATCATGAGATTCATCGTAGCCATTATCTGCCCCATAAGCTGTTGATAGGCAGGGTGTTCAAGAATGGCTAGGTCAGGTTGGGGGACCTCAGGCACCCAATCTTCATGTGCATGCCCTATAGCTCCATCAACTGATGCAACATCGCTGTTCTCAGTAGCATGTTCTTCATGGTTTCCAGACATCTTGGCCTTTCTTCTGCTGAGGGCAGAAGATGATTGTGAGGAAATCTGGAAAACTCACAAAAACAGACACAACCTAGTCCTAAATCCCTATAGACTCAGCGAACCTAGGGCTATGATACCAAAAACTTGTGGCAGCACATCCCACTATCACACAGACAGCGAGGTGTTACACGAAAACATGCGGAAATCACCATAACCACAGATTACCAAAAACACGGGTTAATTAAAACCTATTGCGGAAAGTAGGTAAACTTAAAAACTATTACATTTAAGTCCACATCCTGCAGGGAAACATGTTATACAAACATATACAAGATCTGATACGTGTCCACAGCTTAGGAGACCAGCTGTCATGTCATCACATGAGTTCATCACTTGTTTATATGTACATAAAGGCCCACATCCGGCCAGCAGCAGGATATACAAAGGATCAACAACTATACATTGTGAAACAACATCAAAACGATCCCAAGGACCTGAGAGAACAAGGATGACTCTAGACTCTACTACAAAACAACCAAAACAACAACATATCTGTCGCTTGCCTTCTAATGCTCGTCTTGCTTCTCGGCCGCAACTTCGCAACCACCACCACGCCTAGCTCGACCACCTAAAAAGGGTGTAAACCAGTGGGGTGAGACACACAGTCCCAGCGAGAAACATAACTCCCCGTCGAAACTACAAACCTTAGAAAGATAAAAGTAACAACAACAGATAACTGATGAGAAGTATAACCAGAGCAGTTTATAAAGTAAAGCTATTCATACTATTAAGCTTACCAGATGTATGAAAGGCATATACCCAAGCATTTCTTTATGGAACATGATTAACAAGATAAGATCTATAAGGTCTGTCCACATAACATGAGGAACATATAAGTAACTACAAGATGTAACAATATTAACTACACAATAAGGCCTCAACCAATGTTCCGTGTTTTGCCTTAAGCAGTAAATACTTTACGGCTGGTTTACGTATTCTTATGCCCTGATGAAGTGAGCCGTACTACTCAGATCCAACCGACGACTGTGAAACCCGGAGCCGGTGCCATACGAGGTCAATGGAAGAGCCAGACTCCATGACCTCCCACCTCATGGTCAGTGCACAAGAATCAAAGTAGGACAACAGTCTCATACTTAAGTGGCCTCAGCCACATGGTCAACTCCATAGGCTACCCTTTCTGTAGCTCGCCTCGGTATAGGTCATGACGCTAGTATATCTGAGCCACAGGCCTGTTCACCGTGCTCTAAGCCATGAATGCATTCATGCTCTACATCACACATCCTGAGCCATGGGCCTGTTCACCATGCTCTCTATATATATCTGAGTCTGCAACCGCAGCTGCACTCATTTTCCACTCTATTTTAGGCTAGGAGAAACCTCACATATTCAACAATATGTGCTCTGGGTTAACTCGCAAGAGAACCCATTTCACCATCACCAGCTCCTGACGATGATGGATCTATTTCCAGGGAAACTACATGATATATTTCATAGTGATTAATTAGTATCTTTTATGTGGATTGAAAGATTCAATCTAGTTGTATAACATGCAAACTATCATAAAATAAACAACATGAAACTTAGTATTATACTTTTATTGTAAACAACATCATCCTGATCCATCACAAGGATCCAACATTACATGTTCCCGCTTGGCCTCTTTCCAATCATCTAGATCCATTCTCAAGGATCATCACATAACATGGGATCTCAATCCCTTATCACATAGTGCCACTACCTCTCAAGGCTTACATCATCATCATGGGATAGCAATCCCAATCACTTTAGCCAAATACATCATACCAGTTATCTCATTATCAAGAGTAACCATCACAACAGAGTTACTCAAAATATATACCTCATAGCCCTTTACCTGGTTATGCATCTGTATGAGAGCTGCATGGTTAGTATACATAATCATCATGATTAGCTTAGAAGTTCATATTATCAACATAGGGTGACATTAATGATTATATGCTTTATCATTCATGCCTCCACTTGTGATTATGAGCATAGGTTACAACATTAAGCAAGGCATTCTACATGCTTATCATTTTCTCAGCATTATTCATAATATCAAGATGATCACATACATAGGTAAAGTCATGTAAATTACATAGATGAGTTTTACCCTAACAATTTCCATTAACTATATCAAAGGCCACCATCGTGACTAAATGTAATACATACACATGATTTAGAATAGATGTGGTCTACAATATCGTGCACATCCAAGGTTCTATCAAAGCTAAACATTATGCAAGATCAGCATATCGGTTTCTATAAGGGATGGGACCCTCACTCAAAGCATCCACTACTCTCACTAGAGGTGGTATCGGGCAACCAAGAAACCATACCATCCCATGCACTCAAGTGCAATGTGCAACGCCTGCCGTGCACCTCTGTGTCACGCAACACTACGTCGTGCATCAGGGATAACAGCCACAGGGCCTGCCGTGCAGCCAGGGTATCGCGCGATAGGGTGTCACACATCGCCCGTCAGGTGCAGGGCTGTCGTCCGACACACACGACTAGTGTGACGCCCGTCACCACAACTAGCAACGCCTCCATAACATCAGGGTACAACATCACCAAACTACATCTAAGTCATGTGTCGGGTAGGGTACTCCACAAAAGGGGATGTCTAAGGTGCAACTCAAACAACCGGTAAGGAACCCATCGTTTAGCTAATCCTATCCATGGAATATCGGTCGTCACAAAGCAATGATGGTAGTGTGACACCCATCACATGGTCAGGGACCAAGGTATCGTACAACACAAACATAACATGTCCTCCAAGGTCAGACCAAGGGAAGGGTATCGGGCAACAATGCCACCAACACCAAATCGGGCAGGATGCACCCCGACAGGTTCACCACTAACCTCAAGCTCAAGGGTGTCAAAACCCTAAAGGATCAAGAGGATGGATCACCTCTCAACTGAAATGAGAGAGGGGTCTTACACATCTCATATCACCAATCGGGCAACACAAACAACTCTAAACAATGTCCACAAACACCACCAAGCTCACCCTTCAAGTCCATGGTGAGAGGAGGGTGTTGCTCAAGCTACTAGAACTCAAGCTCACCTCTCAACTTAAATGAGAGAGGAGTATTTCTCATGATACTAGAACTCAAGCTCACTCCTCAAGACCTAAGAGAGAAGGGAGTATTTCTCACCAAGAAACCCTAGAACACATGGTTCGGCCAACAAGAAGAAACTAAACAAGAAACTAAGCTACTAACAAGCATAGTCGATCATAAACAACAAGAACATAGAAGATGGTAATGTAGTTAGGGTTAGGAGTTATGTAACCCGCCTTAAGCAAGCTCCAAGCTCCACACACCACCAAGGAAGAAGGAGAGCAAGACACTCTAGGGTTCGGCCACCACTAGAGGAAGAAGGGGACTCCAAGGCAAGGATCGGCCACCAAGCTAAATCCTCCAAGGGTATCGGCCACCAAGCTTGCAAGAGAAGAGAGTGTGTCTTGCACTAAGGTAGAGGAGAAACTAAGGAACTAAAAGGGATCCTTAGCAAAGAAAGGGAAATGCATATATAGAAGGGGATGGAGGAGAAAACAAGGTAGAACAAAGCAAGATGTCGCCCACCTAGGGACACTTGTCCATGGGCAATGCCACCACTCTAACATGCCCAAAACACATGTCTAAGGCCATTGCCACATGCAAGAACCAAGCACCAAGTGTCCACTAGTGGTGACACAAACGAGGTCAAAGATGGTCAAAGGTCCATGGATGACACAACTGGACGACACACCTTCCCCATGCACGACATAGCCTGGGCGACACAAGCACCTTCTTGCCTGACACAAGGTTCAACCAAGCAAAGACAAGGCACCACAAGGCCCAACAAGATCAACCAAGCCCAAAGGAACACAAGCAACATGCCCAAACCTTCCTCTCAACACTAGAGGAAGCAAGGAGAGGGAGGAACATCTCACAAGGTGACAAACTTGCCCACAAACCCTAGACTTGGGTTATTTGCAAGTAGCACCTCCAGCTCTCAACAAAGCACCAACAAACCCTAATCACCACAAAAGGTGATTAACAAGCATCAAAGGATCAAGGTTAAGCAAAGAAAATAGGGTAAACCCTAAACGGAGGTCAGGGTCCTTACAAAATAGGTCGACTTGGAAGAAAACTATCATGCCAGACATTGATGCTTTCCCCACTTATGGGGCTCAAGTATGTATTGGTCGCCATGAAGCTTCTATATTGTAGTGCTATTCAGGCTAATCTTGATCGATTGGAGTTAGTAGCCATCACACTAACTAGCACCTTACTTGACATAGCCTCACACCAGGAAGTCTTACATCTATTGTAGATGTCCCGTCTATATTTCATGGTTAAGGATTGATTCCACTCTAACATGGATTTAAGGCCAAGGCCGCCATTTATTTTCCTACTTGTAATTATGTCCCACAATATTAAGTGCACCCCACTTTTGCTTCATCCACCACTCCATACAAACCTCCTAATTTCTTCATCTATTCTATCAAACAGTTGAAGAGGAAGTCTGGACGTTTGCATGATGTAGGTAGGAATTTCTAAGAGAGTGATTTTCACTAAACACACTCTACCGACCATTGAAAGACTCCTTGCTGCCCAAGAGTTGATTTTGCTCAACACCTTCTCTAGGAATTCATTGTAGGTTCACTTTTTCACCCTGGAATGCTGGATTGGGACTTCTAGATATTTGCTGATGTCTTGAGTTCTCTTCAAACCACTAATTTTACATATCCTCTCCGCCTCCTGGTTACTAATGCTTCTTGAGAAATAAACTCTAGTTTAAGCAACGAATATTGCCTAAATAGATGCTAATTTGAAGTCCTTCAAGCATTTCATATTAGTATGCATGTTTGATTTGTCAACTTTAGCAAAGAGGATTATGTCATCCACAAAGCATAAGTGTGCTATGCATGGGCCCTTCCTACCATGTCTCATAGTGTAACATCCCTGACCTGGGTTATACTTTAACCCTAGGTGTTTTGATTAAGAAAGGTGATAGGGCTTAAGAGGAACTCATGTTGCAATTCTAGTCCTTTTTGAACATTGTTGAAATCAATGTTTTGCCTGTTTTGGACTAAAGTGCAAATTACCCAAGTTGAGGGGTTTAAGTGCAAATTGTGCATGATAATATGTTCCTCATGTATTGAAGCATCATGAGAGTAAATATGATGCTGAGGTATGGCAAAGCCTGAATACCAAGAAAGAGCTGATAAAGCAATGTATGAGCATGAAAACCTAGTTTTGGTGTAATGTGCAATTTACCCAAACTCCAGGGTGAAATATGTAAATTACCACTTCAATAAGGTACCTAATGTTTCTTGTCATCAATTAGATTAAATAAAATGAGAGGGGCGCCTCATTTGAATTAAGTTGGAGGCGAGAGAATCTTGATATTAAAATAATCAAGATTTAATCCTAATTGAAACCCTAATTTGATTTAGGGCAAAAATAAATGTATTAATTAAAGGGCCTTCAACCAAAATTAAAATGGTTGAATTTAGATGCGTGTGTGACTTCCTTGATCCTTGCAAGAACCACAAAAATATCCAAGGGAGTGGATAACTCACACACAATTTTATAAGAAAAAGAAATATCCACTCACATATGGATATTAATATAATATGAATTGAGGTGCTTAATTTGCTTTTCTTTAAATCATGGATAATTGAGAGGAATAAGAGGCAAACAAAGATATCCTCGTCCCTAAGGAAGATGAGGGGAAGATGCGGCCACATTTTTGGGATTAAATGGATTTTTGCAAAGCATATTCTCTCTCATTGAATTTTTATAAAAGAACCTTTTACAAGCCAAATGGAAGGCGTTTTCGACCCCACTTCTTCTCATTTCTTGGGAAACGACCAAGGGAGCTTGGGAGGGTCAGGAGGACGACCCCCAACCTTTTGGTAAGGTTCTTGATCCATTTCACCTTGATTCCATGGTGGAAATCGAAAATAAATTATGGATTTCTTCCTATTTCGATCTCCTCTTCAATTCTAATCATTCCTTTTCACTCAAATCTTGAGGACGAGCCTTGGAATGATGAATGGAGTTGCATCCAACATTTTTTCCATGAACATGGAGCTTTGGAGCTCAATTGGAGGTGGGTTTTATAACTTGAAACCCTAACTTTGTTATTGCATTCAATTCCCCATCAAATTATGATCATTTCTCTATTTACAATTATTGATTTGGTTGATTGATGCAATTTCCATGGAAATCACAACAGGTTTCATGGGTCTAGAGCTTGATGATGATGACATCATCATAAGCACACACCTCCCCAAATATCTAGACCAAACAGTTTCAATCAAATGTCCAAACGGTTTGTGTTTTGGGAGAAAACAGTTTCAAACCGTTTGGAATGAAATAGTTTCACTAAACCGCATAAAAGCAAACAGTTTAAGACCGTTTGGTGATGTTGACCAGGGTTGACCATTTGTGGACTTGATCATAATGATCTAGGTTAATGACCCATCAATTATTATTAATTAACTCCAATTGGTTCATGAGTTGAAGGTCCATCAATCACCTAAACCCTAATCGGGTTGAGTGCTGATTTCATAAGTGATTGAGTTTGAAATTTGGGTTGATTGACCCAAACGGTTTCAAAACCATTTGGGAATCACCCAAACGGTCTCAAGACCGTTTTGAGGTCAACCAAGACCGTTTGGAGGTCCAGGGTTGAGTATGGTTAAGTATTTGAAGATTCAAACATATGGTATAAACCCTAATCGGCTGAGTGCTGATTTTGCAATTGAATGAGTTGATGCTTTGGGTTGATTGACCCAAACGGTTTCAAAACCATTTGGGAATCACCCAAACGGTCTCAAGACCGTTTGGAGGTCAACCAAGACCGTTTGGAGGTCATCCAAACGACCTCGAGACCGTTTGGGGTCAGGTCATGTCCAATTTGGATGATGGTCCAATAGTTTTAAAGCAACTAGACTCACATTGGTTAATGTTGAAGGATCATCGATTCCAAACCCTAATTCAGTTGATTCAAACCCTCATTTATGATCAATTGAGGGTTAATTGAGGATCAAATCAGTTAAAGGATGACCTAATTAACCCAACTGAAGTATGGTGATGGGTCCAATTGAAGATTGGTTACATGAATTCAATGATTGAAGGAATCAACATTGAGAACCCCAAATCGATTTGATAGGCTGAGACCATCTTTGGCCCATGTGGTTTTGAGCAGATTTGGACCAAACAGTCTCAAGACCATTTGGGACCAAATGGTCTCAAGACCGTTTGGGACCAAACAATCCCAAACCGGTTGAGCCCATGCGGTTTCAAAAGGTGCTTTAGCAAACGATTTCAAGTACTTGCTTTGGCAAACAGTCTCAAGCACCACCTTTACCAAACAGTTTCAAACTGTTTGAACTTTGAATGACTAAGACCGTTTGGGGCTGAAGTAGTCAAAATTAATTAAGGACTCAATTGGTTAATCCACTTGGACACCTTTTGTAATGGAAGATTCAATTGGTCAATTGAATTAGATACCTTATGTAATGGAGGTCCAATGTAATCAAATCTCTTGAGAATTAAGATGATGAATTATCCATTGATCCAATGATGATTAGTAATGATAATCAATGAAGGTACAAAGGTTGAATCCCTAACATTACCTAAGTGATTAGTGCCAATTAAGGGATAAACCCTGATTGCCTATAAGAACAATGATTTGGTACATTATGTTAAATCATAATTGTATGTACTTGATTGAAGGGTTGATGTAACCTAATCAAGTTGAGAGGATGATGGAAAGGAATTCATACATGAGTAGTGATCATGTGATGAATAGGGTATGATCCATAATAAAGAGATCATGAAACCCTAATCAAGAAGGTTGTTGAACCCCAATCCCTAATTTAGAGCAATATTAGATGTAACCCAAACCTAGGATAATGTTGTGACTCTAAAACCAAGATAATAAAATGTGAATCCCTAATTGAGGTTGATTCCATATGAATCCCTAATTAAGGTTGATTCAATGTGAATCCCTAATTGAGGTTGATTCCATGTGAATCCCTAATTGAGGTTGATTCAATGTGAAACCCTAATTGAGGTTGATTCCATGTGAATCCCTAATTGAGGTTGACTAAATGTGAATCCCTAATTGAGGTTGATTCCATGTGAATCCCTAATTGAGGTTGATTCAATGAGAAACCCTAATTGAGGTTGATTCCATGAGAAACCCTAATTGAGGGTGATGCTATGAGAAACTCTTGTTGGGATGAATAGTAAACCCTAATTTTAGGCAATAAGATGTAAAAGCCTAATGAAGGGTAATGTTATATGCAATCCTCACCCTAATTAAGTATGATAGTATGTGAAACCCTAAACCCTATTAAAGAGTAATGATTTGGGAAACCCTAATTCGAATAATGGAATGGTAACCAATACATTGATGGGGGAAATACCTAAAGTGATTGATTTTAGATACCCTTATAGCAAGCAATGCTTTAACCTGAGATGAGTCCATATCATTAAAGATAGTTGGACCATTCTTATGCGAGACCTATGCACTTCATGATAAGAGTGATAGGTTAGTGGATGAAAGGATTAAAATGGGAAGTACCTTAATCCAAGATAAGTTGATAACTCAAGAAAGTTGGAAGTAATGAGGTAAGTGATACATCAAGATATGAAAGACTTCACAGTTAGCATCTCAAAGTTGATATACTTTGATAACTATGAAATCCTAATATGAGATGGGAAACCTTAACCCTAAATTGGGTAATGGGACATGAGAAATCATAATTGTATATGAATAGTAAGCCCTAACCCTATTTAGGAAATAGAGGTGTTACTATTGTATTACATGAAGTAATATGTTATGTTGCCTAGTGAGAGGTGACATGATGCTTTATGGGCCTTATGAGCCATGAGGATGGTTGTTGCCTAGTGAGAGGTAACAAAATGTTTTAAAGGTTACCCATGATTGATATAGATCAATACCTGGAATAAAATCATAGGATTGAGATAGTTCAATACCTGGAATAGAGGCACATGATTAGCATAGTCTAATACCTGGAATGCACAGGATTGGCTAACTCCCAATACCTGGAATAATAACACAGGATTGGCTAATTCCCAATACTTGGAATGCACAAGATTGGCTAACTCCCAATACCTAGAATAATAACACATGATTGGCTAATTCCCAATACATGGAATGCACATGATTGGCTAACTCCCAATACTTGGAATAATAACACAAGATTGGCTAATTCCCAATACCTGGAATGCACAAGATTGGCTAACTCCCAATACCTAGAATAATAACACAAGATTGGCTAATTCCCAATACCTGGAATGCACAAGATAGGCTAACTCCCAATACCTGGAATAATAACACAGGATTGGCTAACTCCCAATTCCTGGAATAATAACATAGGATTGGCTAATTCCCAATACCTGGAATGCACAGGATTGGCTAACTCCCAATACCTGGAATAATAACATAGGATTGGCTAACTCCCAATGCCTAGAATAATAACACAAGATTGGCTAACTCCCAAGACCTGGAATGCACATGATTGGCTAACTCCCAATACCTAGAATAATACCACATGATTGGTAATAAACCAATACCTGGAATAATTGCACAATATTGACATAGATCAATACCTGGAATAGTTATACAGGATTGACATAGATCAATACCTAGAATAGTTGCACAGGATTGACATAGATCAATACTTGGAATAGTTATACAGAATTGACATAGATCAATACCTAGAATAGTTGCACAGGATTGACATAGATCAATACCTGGAATAGTTATATAGGATTGACATAGATCAATACCTGGAATAGTTACACAGGATTGACATAGTTCAATACTTGGGAATGGATACACATAAATAATATAAGTATAATGCTTGTACTAGTTGCACATGATTGGTGTAATCCAATGCCTGGAATATTTATATAGGATTGGTATAGACCAATGCATGCCTAAATAAGACATGATGATGCACACTCTCATGTCCAATATAACCAAAATCTGTTTAGCTGATTGGATAAGGCCAATAAGTTGAAACAAGAATGTCTCATGGGTGACATATCAAGATAATGAGTGTTACAAGAGAAGTTTTACATGATGGTATAATATGGAGGATAAATGATATACATGTTCTTCCTATTTCTTATTAAGAGAAAAGTTGATCTATTGCTCTATCATATATAGTTACAATGCTTTAAGATGAGAATGCTTTAAATTGCATATCCACTATCCAGTTTTATGTATATAACTGCAATAATAATGTTTTGGCGGAGAGTTATATCTCCCACTGGGACAATTTACAATTGTCTCACCCCCCTGGGATCCAATGTTTTTAGGTGGATGCGGACAAAGAGGCAGGAAACCTTTAGCAGAGAAAGAACAGCAGCAGCAGTATCAAGGATAGCAATAATATCTTAGGTGGAGATACTACCTGTCTAGTCATATAGTTAGAAAGTCCTATGTGTCATCTCTGTACTCTCAGGTCCTTGGAGTCAGTAGTCAGTGTTTTTATTGAATCGATCTGAGGTTTTGGCTTGATGCCTTGAGGTTTTATGCTGTTTGTATATAATGTTGAATAGGACAACTGATGTTGCAATCCTCGAGAAGAGATAGTACAAGTTGTGTACTTATGGAACAGAATGTAAATATTATACTTTGGTTCTTGATGAAAAAAATTTCCTATGTGTGGATCTCGTTGCAAAAAGTTTTAATTTTTTAGTGATTTTCAGTAATCCGTTGCAAATGATTTGCTTCTGCTTAAGTAAATTTCATTTTTATAAGTTGGATTCCACACATAGGATGCCATTTCTTCTTATTTACAAGATCATTAATCAATTGACTAAGGTTCTCAATGCATAACACAAAGATATAAGGACTAAAGGATCACCCTATCTTAAACCTCATGTGGATTTGAAGGGGGTAGATACTTGACCGTTCTAAGCAATAGTAGACCTGCCTTTCATGATGGAATTCATTATGTACATCCTCATGTTTTTAGGTATGTCTGTCTTCTTCAAAGTATCTTCTATGAAGCTCCATGCCCTCTTATCATATGCTTTGGTAAGTTCTATCTTTATGGCCATCATCTTGGCCGATTTTCTCGATCTCATCATGTGGATAAGCTCCTGAACAACTACTATATTGTCAAATGTCTTCCATCTGGGCATGCAAGTGCTTTGGGTAGGGCTACTCCATCATGATAACCAGTCCTTCAGACATTCAACAACTACCTTCAAACAAAACTTTAGAATAGTGTAGTTAAGAAAAATGGGTTGGAACTAGATACCGAGCTCTGGCTTCGAGCATTTAGGAATTAGGAAAATTGTGGCGTCACAGAGACGCCCATCAAGACTAGAAGTCAAGAGAGTTCTTGGATGGTTTTTGGATCTGATTCCTTCAAAATAGACCAATTCAATTTGATGAACTGGGTTGTTGTACCATTTGGTCCAGCTGCTTTATGAGGGTCCATAGATTTCAGTATGCTTTTAATTTCTCATGAGTGTATTGTTCTGATCAGGTGTTGTTTTTGCACTTCTAGGATTGTGAAAAAGCTAGCTGATATCTTGCTTGCTATACTTTGGTCCACTTGGCTGGGCATAGTGAACATATCAATATAGTAATAATTACTAGTTTGAAGACTTCAGATGCAACAATTTCCCATCCTCCTCCTGGGCGTTTGATGGTGTTGATGTGATTTTGCACTTCCTTTGATTAAAATAAGCACGATAGAAATGAGAGTTGGTGTCCCCTTCCTTAAGCCAACTAATTTGGTTCTTCTACTTCTAGTCTTCCTCTTCCTTCTTTAATAAAAGGGTCATCTCAACCTGCATATTGATATACATACAGTTAGAAATCTCATCATATCTTAACGCAAGATTCTTTTGAAGAGTGTCAATGTTGCGTAAGAGGCGATCTTTGGGGGCTCTAGTTTGCTTGTGTCGCAATGCGTCACAAGTGTTAAGGTGAGGCTGAGCTAGTTTGAGGGCATCTGTGTAGTTGAGCTCACTCTTCTAATTCTCATGGAGGCATGATGAAAATGAATCATCTAGGTTTTCTCAATCTTTACTCACAAATATCTACTGTTGGCTTTTATTTCTCATAAATCTAGTCAGGAGAGGGAAGTGATCAGATTCAACTTTTGGAAAAAGCATCACTAAGACATATGGATACTTCAGAATGAAAGCCCTATTGGGAAGAACAAGGTCCAACCAACCTTGTTTCAGATCACAGTAGAAAGTTAAACGTTGTCCTAAGAACCCTAAATCT
The DNA here is from genome assembly GCA_963693085.1 of Alisma plantago-aquatica. NCBI lineage: Eukaryota > Viridiplantae > Streptophyta > Magnoliopsida > Alismatales > Alismataceae > Alisma > Alisma plantago-aquatica. The sequence goes on from OY856410.1 coordinate 1,268,042,763, forward strand.
AAAAGTCTCTCTTCGAACATAGTTCCTGTAAATAGTTGAGTTTATCTATGAATAAAGGTTTGTAACCCACTTTATCCGTTGGTTCTGTAGTGGTATTAAAGTCTCTAGCCACAATCCAAGGTTCTTGGAACCTCTTTCCCATAACAATGATATGCTTCCAAAGCCGACCACACACTTGAAAGTGAGGGTTAGCACAGATGAATGTGGTGATGTAGGAGTTATCGATTCTACACGTCACAAATTGACGATGTGTATTTATGACTTGCACTTTGAAGAAGGCTATGTTCCAACTATTGCAACCTCAATTTTTGCATGTGTTTTCATAATTGAAATACAATGATTTTGTAAAATTGGGCTTAACTAAAAAGGTTGTAAGCTTTGCTTCAAAGGATGGGTTTCCTTGCAAATATTCCTTTGATAGGAATTTTGTGATTCCCATTATTATATTAATCCAATTATGGATATAGAATAGAAGAAAAGAAGAAAAGTACAAATAATGAGTTTTGATCAAAGTATTTATAAGAAGTACTTGGAATTATCTAGAAAATGGCATTAAGGGCCACAATTGAGTAAAATTCGTTTGCATATGATTTCTAATAAAAGAAATTGAAAGAAAAAAAAGGAAAGAGGAAGTAAAAGATAAAGAGAAGTCATTAAGGAAATAAGTAAGATAATAAGAAAATGGATAAGTAAAAGGCTGAGGAATATTCCCAAGATGGGATTTCGAGCCATTAAGGTTCCTTGAGGTTCAAAGAACTCAGAATAATAATTTAATGACAGAGGAAAGAGAAAATATGTGATATATATATATATATATATATATATATATATATATATGTAATTAAGTCATTGACTTGTAAATGAAGGAAATAAATTATTCCTATTGAATTTCGGCTTCAAACTTGGAATGTAAGTAGATTAAGTCCTTTTAGACTTTCCCTTAAAATTTGGGATCGATTGGATATACGGTTTATGAGTTACAAATTTTTGAAAAATCCCTAAAGTAGAGGGATTTCCATTTTATGTCACGATTTCAGTAAATAAGGAAAATCTGTTGCAAGTCGCGTGAATAACCTGAACCGTAGATCCTATATCCAACGGAGACTGGACTTTGCCCAGTTCTAGGCAGATTGGGAGACTGGAAGAATCTATGTCTTTGATTTTCTCTTTCTCTGGTTCACGAGAGATTTTGGAAACTTTCCCATTGAGATCGGGAGAAGTTTGCAGATCAAACAAACCAAGGTTTGATAGGATTTCGGGAAACTTGGAAGTTTTGCCCAAACCTGCTCATAACAGAAGCTTTTTGCAAATCGTGTTTTATATATATATATATATATATATATATATATATATATATATATATATATATATATATATATATATATATAATTACCCTATATTGCCTGGAAAGGCTACCACAGGATGCGCAAGGTGCCGCGAGGCCTTTGGTCCCTTTCCCAGACCGTGCATCGACACTGAAGGGACGAATTTCCCTTCTGTTCCATCTTCTCGACCAAGAGAGAGCTCCCCACCTATCTTTTGATTTGGGCCTCCCCAAGACAATCCAACCTCATGATCGAGTTCGGCGAGTCTTATCGGAGAGGATCACGCCAATACTTGCCTCCCAACGATCGAGAAACGCGAGGTCAACCTTGGAGTTGACCCATCCAACGAGCTGCTGCTCACGGGGCAGAGCGAGGTGAGGTTGAAGATGATTAGATGAATTTCCCTTCTTACCCTCGGCCGTGTGTGGCCCAACGGTAGGGGTATAGGGGCAAAGCCGAACAATCGGCATGGCTACACGGGGAGCGCGCTGCTGGCGTGGCGCACTGTCATTGGCCCACAGGTAATTTTCTTGTGAAAAATCTATCTAATTTTCAATAAATTGTATGGAGACAATATATATATGAAAGTGGATCAGTAAAATTCAAGGAATCTATTCAAAATATAATTGAAGCCAGATTCTGATTGCAATGCAAAAAGTGTACACAATTATCATCTTTAATGGTGTAATTAATGAAAAACCCTTAGAATTGATGATAGTTGAATATAATGATGTTATCTAATTATTTTGAGCGAATATTAACTTGGTGATAATAAAAAGGATAATTTAGATCTAAAAGAATGATCTTGGTGCATAATTGGCTTAATTTAGGGTTTCGTATACCTAAGTTTGCATTAATGGGCTTAGAAACCCTAATTTAGGAGAATATGATTTTTAATGGGTTTAATTGTGCAAATACATGAATAAGACAGAGTTATGTTGTTATAAATCCTCTTGGATTATAAAAGATCACAATTGTGGATAATTTGATAAATTAGGGTTTGCTAACATAAACGATGAGAAATGTAGTAATTAGGGTTCCTTTGAGAATCGAACTATAATTCTTTGTTGAGTTGTCAATACAGGGAAACCTAAACATAGTAATTGGCCTTAATGATCTTGCCATGGATTAAAAGGATAAAAATAGTAGCTTTAATGTAAAAGTGGCTTAATGAACTTGATTAATTGTTAATGGTGTCTTTAATAGGGTTATATGTTGTTAAGATAACCTTAATATTGAAGAATAGATGCGATAATTAGGGTTTATGAGTAATGGCATAAAATTAGAGTTTAATATGGTAAAAGATGAAGGGAAACCCTAATTGCAAAACAAAACCCTAAAATGGATACAGAAACCCGAGAAAGTGAATCCAAGTCAATAAAGTAGATTCTTGATAAAGTGTATAATAAATAGAGTACATTTCCTTTTCAGGAATTATGTGATTGTTGATTTGCTTGCTTGGATTGCATTCTTGGTTGGATTTGCTTAATGCTTGTGAAATCATCAAATCAGGTATGTGGTTACGCTTATGAATATCTCGAGATAGATTTCCGAGGTTTTCCAAGATTTTCACCGATGACTTGAATAAACTGTTGGATGAATTTAGTTCATGCAAACTATAATGTGAATATGACTATCACATACTATATGTGCCTACTAGCTCAGATCCTGGTCCCCTCTGTGTCTTAATGGCTGACCTAGTATATGGCTACCTAGAGGGTAGGTCCATCAGGTCGTGGAATGACTTAGTATATGGCTACCTAGAGGGTAGGTCCATCAAGTCACATTGAGTTAGATATTGGGCTACCTTTGGGTGGTGCCATGCGACTCTACCTTTATAGAGGTATTATATAAGTCCTCTGCAGGGACAACACAAAGTTGTGGATAGGTATGGATTGAGTATTTTGGCTTAAAACGTAATCTTGGTTGTTAAATGATTAATTGAATGATTATGATGTTAACATAGTTTAACATTATCTGTTTCCTCCACATACCAACTTCGGCTGAACGTCATTTTGTTTGTTGGCGATTTAGGTACAAATCTTAAAAGTACAAATAGTAAAGTGACACATTGTGAATTCAAGAATTAAAGAACAAGGAGGAACTAGCTAGAATAGTTCAACTATGGTTAGAAGTTTAGTATATTCCAAAATTTTCAAAGGTATGCATAATTTTATTACCATTTTTTGGTATAGTCTGTTAAAATTTAATAATTGTTCTTGGTTATATGTTGAACCTTTGATCTGGAAATTATGGGTGCGGCTTTGGCCTCTCGGTCTCCCTTAATTGAGGGTTACCGGAAGGTGGGGTGGTAACATTTGGTATCAGAGCCTAGGTTCCTCATATAACCATTAATAATTACTAAATTTTTGCAAACTCACTAGAACCCAAGGGAGTCATTAGAGGATTATCCAAAAGATGGAGGTGTCTAGAAAAGGTCACGACTGGGGGCTGGCAATATTTTCCTCCGCACCGCTAGTCCGAATACAAGGAGTCCCAGATCCGTGTGACTGCCTGGCCAAAGTCTTAGGGTATGAATCGAAATAAGATACCTTTAGGACTCTCTCATCTTATTCGTCCCTTCTCATCACATATTCTATTAAGGATTTAAGAGTAGGATTCTTCCTCTCCTCCACACTCATGTGGTATGAGAAAGTATGTTAAGGGTTTAAGAATCCTCCATCAGATTAATGAAAAGCATGTAAATAAGATGTCATGGACATAAGCTTAATAGAGTAAGCCTAAACTAAAGAATAGATACATGCTTAAGTCGTATGCCATAAGTTGTCATGCCCTCAGGAGAGACCTGAGGATAGACCTCCTTGTCAGGAGGATGAGTAGAGAGAGTTAGTCTTGGAGGTAGAGACCTCTAATAAAAGTAGAGACCCAGTTCATCCTTTGAGGATGATGTTAACCCTAACCCTAAGTGAAGGTTAGAGAGAGAGATGACATGATGAGTTGGATGTCATGGTTGACTGGGTGTTTGGATGGACATGCCTTGGATGACGTATGAGCAATGGATGACCTAGTACCTATGGCAACCCAACCCTGGGAAGGGTCGTGCATGTTTGAGCGAAGGATAGCTCCTTCATTGATGAGGTTAAAGAAGAACTTATGAAAACCCATGAGCTTATATGGACATAATAAGCACCCATAATGTATCAGTAGTGCAAACAATAGGTTGAAACCCTAGCCGGGAGAGTTTGATGGATAGCTTATGTAATAAGCATAAGGGGCTATGGATGATCTTGAGCAAACATAAGTTTGCACCTAGGCTTCACCCATGTAGAGGATGCTTTTGAGGTTGATCCTTCATGAAGAGAGGACCTATAATGGTGAGGTTGGTTGTAGTGTTAGGTCTAGAGAGAGAACAAGAAACCAAGCAAGAAGGTTGGAAACCCGGACTCCGAGATATGAGGGAAAAATAGGGAGTTGAGGATGATGCGACCTAAGTTGATGATATCTTGGTTGCCTTTAGAGGGACCAAACCCTAGAGAGAAAAGATGAAGCTTATGGTACCTATGTGCCTACAGTATATGTGTTTACCTTCTGAGGTATGAAGAAGAGTTCCTTAGACCTAGAAAGGTTTAGTAAATAGGTTATGAGGCCTTGTACCTTATTGGTTGTCCTTAAGGAGGACCTGTTACGACCCCACCTCTCGATAACCCCCACTTAAGGGAGACCGAGAGGTTGAAGCTGCACCCATAACTTCCGGATCAAAGGTTCGACAATTAACCAAGAATAATTATCAAATTTTAACATACTATATTGAAAAGCTGTAAGAAAACAATAAACTTTGCATATCTTTTAACTTTTTTGGATTTCTAACTTCTATCCATTTAATGATTCTATGCTAACTAATCCTCCTTGTATTTTTCTTCATGTATTTCACAAGTGATGATTTACTGTTTGTCCTTTTGGCTTGTACCTAAAATGCCGACAAACAAAACGTCGGTCAGCTGAAGCTGGTATGTGGGGGAAACAATAACATGTAATACGTTAACAATGTAATCATTCAATTAATCATTTAACAATCAAGATTACGTTTTAAATTTAACTCCACGATCCAAGGGTACCCTATCCGCTGTGTTGTCCCCATTAAACCCCTCATGATCCACCTATAAGTGAACCAATTTCTAGGGTTGAGTCACATGGCACTACTCATAAGTAGCCCACTCCTTAACTCATGGCAGGCTAATGAGTCTCATGGCACTACACGTAGGTAGCCCAGTTTCTAACTCTCGGTAACCTAGACCTTGCTCTAGGATTACCCCCTTTTTTTAGCCTTTTTAAAACAATAGAGGTGGACCCGGATCTAGTCAGTTATATACACACATTTAGAGTGATAATCATATTCACTTTATAGTTGCATGAAATAAATAAACATCCAACAGTTATTTTCAAGCAACCGATTAAAACTTCGGGAATCGCCGTGAAACTAGAGTGATTATTCATAAGAGTAACCACATACCTGATTTGATGAATCATGCAGATTATTGAACATATACTTCATGTATATACAATCAAGCCAATCAACAGATCCAAGCAAGTAATTCAATCATCACATAATTCCTGAAAAGAATATGTACTCTATTTATTACACACTTTATCAAGAATCTACTTCATTCACTTGGATTCTTTTTCTAGGGTTTCTAATCCGCATTAAGGTTCCATTAATATTCATTAGGGTTTCTTATATCAATTTCTCAAACTTTATCTCTTTTAGGTTAACAAACCCTAAAATACTCTTTTCCATTTATATGAACCTTAATTGCTCAACTATTCATTTTAATAGTCTTTTATACCCAATTTGACTTAGGATAACCATGTCCCTATTCATTCATGGATTTGAACAATTAAACCAATAAAAGACATATTCATCTAAATTAGGGTTTTAAAGCTCATTAATGCATAATCATGCACGAAACCCTAAATTAAGCCAATTATATAAAAAGATCATATTTTTAGATCCTATTTTCACTTTTATTAACAACAGGTTAATATCATCTTGAATTATCCAAATAACGTCATTAAGTCCATCTATCATCAAATCTAAGGGTTTTTCCTTAATTAAATCATTAAAGACGATAACTTTATTCCCTTTTTAAATGTCAAGCATATTTATGCACATAAACTCCAAATTAGACTAATCACATGCAAAGTTCTTCCTTTTTGAAGGTAATGTACCATTTTACATTTAACAGGTTAATATCAACTCTAACGATCCATTAAACTATATTAAACACTTTATTCATTTCAAAATAGGGTTTCTTAATCTTTAGAGTATTAAAGATGATTACTTCCATTAATTTTCAGATTGAAATTAGAATTAGACTTCAAACATAATTTCTTTGGGTTCCTCTCATCCCGAGGATCAATTTTCATATAAAACTTGTTTTAATCCGAGCTACCAATCTTTAGTTATGAAATTTGCAAGAAAAAGGTACCTCTCGGCCAATTAGGTGGCGCCACGTCGCCCTTTTCTATGCAACCCGCTCGCCTATTGGAAACATGACGAATTGACCTTGTTGCCCTCAGTTAAGTCATATCTGCTACAGCCCGCGGAGGGGCAAGATGGTCCAATCACCAGGTCGTCTCTTTCCTTGCGCGACCTAGCGCCGGCCGCCGTCCAGGTTGGCTTGCGGGGAGGTTTTCTTCCTCCGTCCTTGGGCCCGATGATGCCAGCGGGGACCGCATCCTCTTTGTAAACCTCCGCCACACCTACATGGCCTCTAGATATTGCTGAGGTGGTGAGAGAAAGGTCCGGGAAGACCTGCAGATCTGCTGCCGCATGCAGCCGTGCGGGGGCTATTCCTTCCTCCCTGGGCTGCGGTCATCACCGGAAGAAGGTTCCTTGCCTCCATCATGCCTTGGTGCACACGAGGAGCCTTCAGGTAGCGGCCAAGTCGATCATGTCTAGAGCGCCCAACCTACGCCGTTTGTCTAAACATGCAGCCAGTTACTGCTGGTTTGCGTGAGGTCTAGCACTCGGAGATGATAGCCGACGGTCCTCAGGTCAGCGGGGAACACCAAGCCTCCTTCAATATGACCCATAGCTCCCCGTTGCTTCAGGGAAAGCACCAACTATACTGCTAGGGTTTGAAATGAATTCAAGGTTTGAAGGAGACGTGAGAGGTCCGAGGTCCTTTTAGATTCGAGGCTGTGGTTCCATCCCTTATATAGGGGAGGATACCCACGCCCTAGGGTGTATCTACGAGTTAAAGAGTTCTTCTCCCGTTAGGAATTTGATTCCTCCATTAGGAAGCAAGGTTCTCTCTCTCTCTCATTATCCTTTATTTCCTTGATATTCCTTGTTGCATGGCTATTTAGGAATTCAAATTTCCTCTTTCTTATCCTCTTTATTCTTGCTCTTTAATCCATTAGGACGAATTTCGATTTTATTTAATAGAAATTACTTCCTTTTTCATAATGCCACCAAAAACATTAATAGAGTATCATATCATTTTTTTATTCTACAAATTTTGCTATTTTCTCTTTCCTCTTCCTTCATTGGGGCTCCTTGTACCCCAAGAAACTATATTATTTTGAAATTACTTTTTAAGGATACTTATTATCCTTCTAGATGCATCTAAATGCATTATTTCACATTATCTTGCTTATTTCTCATTAAAATATCTCTTTTTGAGGATTTATCTTTATTTCTCTTTTATTTTCCTCATTGACATTCCTTTTATCATTAGAAATCTCATGGATACGAAATTTCCCCAAGAAATCTTTTTTATGCCTCTTTCCACTCATTTTCCACATTTTATCATTATTTTCAATTTATTTCTTAATAAAGAGATACCTAATTAATCTTTTCTTTTCTTGTTGCTTTCTTTTTGCAACCTTGGACTCCTTGGTACCCAAGGAACCCAAGAGGCACGAAATCCTCTTTGGATTTTCCTTCTAGAGGTTTTTACATATTTCTTTTCTTAAAAATTCAATTATCCATTTACTAATTGAATTTCCTTGTTATTTGGGCCCAATAGCCAATAAAGCCCACAACACAATCATCAAGGCTATTGTAAACAAAATCCATTTATTTGAAGCACATTATATCATCATTGGTTCTAATATCTTTAATATGAGAAATTTCATTTCTCACCAAATGAACCCATAATTTGGGGTTATAACACCCTTCTCCTCTTATAGGAATTTTGTCCTCAAAATTCAAACAAGCAAACAAACAATTCAGGATAAGAATTTTCCATGTCCATCATTGGCCCCTATGTGGCTTTGTTGTACTCATGGCATTTTCAAAGAACCTTTATTATCACATATTCTTTTCTCTGAGTTCTTTCATCCTGGCGTCTATAAACTGCACAGGTGACTCAGGCCATGTCAGCCTCCCTTGGGGCTCACTAGGTTCATTGCTCAGCACATGGTCGGGTACCTCACATAGTGCTCTAAATCGAACACATGGAACTCATCACACATCACTTATCTCGAGGGGTAAGGTCAATCATAACCTTCTCCACCAAACCATACTAAAAGAACCCATGCATCAGGGACTCAGCTCTCTTAGTTATAACTTAGAGGGGTCGGATTTTCATGTCACATATTCTCCCACAGTAACTTGTATGTCAGTCCACTTTGCATCTGCTCACGACTCTCATCATCTTTAGGCTCCTTTCAGCCCTTGCACAATCAAAGTGACTTCATCTACACGCACTGTGGTCCCTTTTCTAACCATCATGTGGTCCTTCTCACCAACATCACCTTACTGAAGTGGTGACCGACACAACCTCCCTTACAGAGCTTCTTATAAAACCTGATACTAGCTATGGTGGTCATTGTCACATCTTTCATAGGACAAGAACTGTCTCTAGATATCACCCTAAACGAGCACACATGCCCTCATCAGACCCTTTAGTTTGGATCATACTAACCATAGTTAGGGGTGATAAACTATACTAACATTGAGTTCTTCATGTACCTACTTCCACTTTATGGAAGTGAACCTCTTGGTCAAACTCAAGATCCTATGAACTCACATCATGGTGTAGTTGGACCATCTCTCTCATGGATAGTTCAACCAGATCTGTCCCTTAACAAAACTCTTTCTTTCTCATGTCCTCTAGGTAAGGCGACCTACCATAACCCATATTGCACTTTGACCTTCCTTGGTCTAGGGGAAACCTATCACAACATCCATAGTGATGAACTCCCATTCCCTCTCAGGGACTCTGTTGTCCTCTACATCGATACACTGGGTTACTGGGGTTCGTCCTTTACCTCCTGACTTTCATGGCCATAAACCACATGCATCTTCATCTTAAGCATCCAAAGTGCTATTTCCATTTACCACGGTGTATGGTGATCTTCGATCATGATTTCCTGTATGTCATGATTCTTCAAGGTCGATTCCTCCGAAACCCTAAACCACTCTAGTCAGGGTTTCATCACCTTCTTTTCCAAAGAAGTGCATCTGAGGTTCTACCACCATCCTTTCATTGCATCAAGGACTAGACTAGCTAACCAAACAACCCTTATCTTTTCAATGAATCTTGTTACATCTGAGTGTTATCCAAACACCTCTCCTTTTCAAACTTAGGGTTAGCCAAACAACCTCTTCTAGCTTCTTAGTCAAACAAGTCAGATACATCTTAACCAGAACATTCATTACCACATCACATCCTTGGGTATTAGGTAATGTGGAAGACATACACTTCCAAGTATTTCACTTATCATCTCACCTCAACCTCTATGTTTATCTTCCATTAATAACACTCTCTGATTTCATCATCATGGTGATCAACTCAACCTAGTATAACTTGTAAGTTCTACATAGCTCATGATAAAAACTTCCTCATAAGGTGACTACCTCATTCCTCTTAGTGTTTGCAAACCATCCATGTATCTTTCACTTTACCAGGGTAGGTTATCTTCTCTATCCCCATTTCTCATGGCAACGTCCCAACCTACATCATCTCTTATCCTTGGTGTGTGGCATGCGTAATGTCCTATCTCTCACTCTCATAATAGGAGGAAATAAGAATTTGGCTGCAATCCACATACAAAGTTCTTTCTATTCCAAGAGTAGGGATGGTACATCCCACCTTGCCAGTGCACCTTTAAATCTAAGTTGCAACGTGCCACATATGTCTCTACATCACAGATATCATGATATCAAACTAGTCTTAAACCTACTGAGATTTATATCCTTGGTCATCTCCTCTAGGTCTATAGGGTACTGGCTCTTTTGGATTCATCCCTCTTCCCTCATGCATCAAGAGAGTGCCCTACTCATCTGCCCTTTGGGTCCCATGAGTTCATGAAGGTAATCAATCTCCTAACCCACGACCCTCAGATAATGATAGTTGTTACCTCCCGACCCTATGGTCATGTGCAACTGGGGAATTAGGCAACTCCTACTTTCATCGGTCTTATCCCTACCTGACCCTAAGATAGACTTAGGATTCTTCATTATAGTACATGTTCACTTAGAACCTTACCCAAGTCTTCATCATCTCTCTATCTGCATTCATGGGCTGGCTTTCATCCCTTCATTGGGATCATGGCAATCTGCCTACCTTGGTCAAGCCCCATACCGGTTACCTCCCTGGTAACACATCCACATGCACTTAGAGATGGATATCTATGGGCCTACAGGTCCATTCTCATACCATGTACTTTTCACTTAGCTTCGCAAGATCCTATGAGACCTCTTTAGGTTACCTAAAACCAACAAAACTGATAAACACACTACCAAAGGGGTCCCTCTCCCAGGATGGGAGGAAAACTATCTCTTGACAACAAGGTCACAAAAGCTCTTAGGTCTAGGGTTTACATCCTCATGAGCCTTCCTAACCCTAGCAAGCTATTAAGGCACAAGCAGATCACCTACTCAACCATGCTAGGTCATACTTGTCCTCTTTTCTCAAGGTTGGATCAAAATCATCAACCTAGCTGTGAGGGGTTCATCAAACACACCTTAAACTTAAGGGGCTTCCCTTTTCCTCTATACATGAGGAGTACCATGCTCGTTTCTATAGGAACTCAACTTCTCATCATGAGCATTAGGTACACCACTTCCCCTCTTAGGCCTAGGAACCCTAGGTTCACTTGTAGGTGTCCAAATGCATGCTCTATCTCTTAACTACGAACCAAGCATGCAAAAGGCATGACATGCACTTCTTGTCATCCTTCAACTCGAGCAACACTTAGGGTTGGGTCCTCCTCAAGGATATCCAACAAGGTACAAGGCCTCATAACCTACTACTAAACCTTTCTAGGTCTAAGGAACTCTTCTTCCTACCTCAGAAGGTAAACATCTATAACGTAGGCACATAGGTACCAGAAGCTTCATCTTTTCTCTAGGGTTTGGTCCTTCTAAAGGCAACCAAGGTATCATCAACTTTCAGGGATCGATCATGAGGCAACCACTATCATCCATTGTTCAGGGTTTTAGGCTTCCAACCTTCTTGTTGGGTTTCCTGCTCTCTTTAGAGCTAACACTACAACTAACCTCACCATTAGAGGTCCTCTCTTCATGAAGGATCAACCTCAAAAGCATGATCTACATGGGTGAAGTCTAGGTTCTAATTTATGTTTACTCAAGATCATCCATAACCCTTTGTGCTCCATCATGATTCCTTATCCAGGGTTTCATCCTACCGTCAGCACTATGACGTGCCCTAGGTGCCAGCTATACCCTACTTGCACAAGCCCATAGGGTTTCTATGGTCCTTCACTAACACCATCATCTAAGGAGCTATCCCTTACCCTAACATGCACGACCCTTCCCAGGGTTGGGTTGCCAAAGGTGCTAGGTCACCCATGGATCATATGGCATCCCAAAGGCATGTCCTTTCAAACACCTGGTCCAACTCATCTCTCTCTAACCTCCACTTAGGGTTAGGGTTAGCATCATCCTCAAAGGATGTGCCAAGTCTCTACTTGCAATGGAAATATCTATCTCCAAGACTAACTTATCCTTCTGACAAGAAGGTCTAGCCTCAGGTCTCTTCTAAGGGCATGACAACTTATGTCATACGACCTAAGCATGTATCTATTCTTTAGTTGACGCTTACTCTATTAAGCTTATGTCCATGCCATCTTATTTACATGCTTTTCATTAATTTGATGGAGGATTCCTGAGACCTTATTAATCTTACCCATACCTTAAGAGGATGAGGAGAAGAGGGAAAACCCTAATCCTTTAGGTCCTTATCAGAATTTTGTGATGAGAAGGGATGAATAAGATGAGAAGTCCTAAAGGTATCTTATTTCGATTCATACCCTAAGACTTTGGCCAGGCAGTCACACAGATCCGGGAGTCCTCGTATTCTGACTAGCGGTGCGGAGGAAAATATTGCCAGCCCCCGGTCGTGATCCTTTTCTAGACACCTCCGTCTTTCGGATAATCCTCTAATAACTCCCTTGGGTTCTATGGAGTTTGTAAAATTTAATATTTATTAATGGTTAACTGAGGAACCTATGCTCTGATACCAAATATTACGACCCCACCTTCTGATTACCCCCACTTAAGGGAGACCGAGAGGTTGAAGCCGCACCCATAACTTTCGGATCAAAGGTTTGGCAATTAACCAAGAATAATTATCAAATTTTAACATACTATACTGAAAAACTGTAAGAAAAAAATAAACTTTGCATACCTTTTGAAATTTTTGGATTTCTAACTTCTATCCATTTAATGATTCTACGCTAAATAATCCTCCTTGTATTTTTCTTCATGTATTTCACAAGTGACAATTTACTGTTTGTCCTTTTGGCTTGTACCTAAAACGCCGACAAACAAAACGTTGGTCAGCCGAAGCTGGTATGTGGGGGAAACAATAATCATGTAATACGTTAACAATGTAATCATTCAATTAATCATTTAACAATCAAGATTATGTTTTAAATATAACTCCACGATCCAAGGGTACCCTATCTACCGTGTTGTCCCCAACCCCTCATGATCCACCTATAAATGAACCAATTTCTAGGGTTGAGTCACATGGCACTACTTGTAAGTAGCCCACTCCTGAACTCATGGCAGGCTAATGAGTCTCATGGAACTATATGTAGGTAACCCAATTTCTAACTCTCGGTAACCTAGACCTTGCTCTAGGATTACCCCCTTTTTTTTAGCCTTTTTAAAACAATAGAGGTGGACCCGGATCTAGTCAGTTATATACACACATTTAGAGTGATAATCATATTCACTTTATAGTTACATGAAATAAATAAACATCCAACAGTTATTTTCAAGCAACTGATTAAAACTTCGAGAATCGCCGTGAAACTAGAGTGATTATTCATAAGCGTAACCACATACCTGATTTGATGAATCATGCAGATTATTGAACATATACTTCATGTATATACAATCAAGCCAATCAACAGATCCAAGAAAGTAATTCAATCATCACATAATTCCTGAAAAGAATATGTACTCTATTTATTACACACTTTATCAAGAATCTACTTCATTAACTTGGATTCTTTTTCTAGGGTTTCTAATCCGCATTAAGGTTCCATTAATATTCATTAGGGTTTCTTATATCAATTTCTCAAACTTTATCTCTTTTAGGTTAAAAAACCCTAAAATACTCTTTTCCATTTATATGAACCTTAATTGCTCAACTATTCATTTTAATAGTCTTTTATACCCAATTTGACTTAGGAGCATCATGTCCCTATTCATTCATGGATTTGAACAATTAAACCAATAAAAGACATATTCATCTAACTTAGGGTTTTAAATCTCATTAATGCATAATCATGCACGAAACCCTAAATTAAGCCAATTATATAAAAAGATCATCTTTTTAGATCCTATTTTCACTTTTATTAACAACAGGTTAATATCAGCTTGAATTATCCAAATAACATCATTAAGTCCATCTATCATCAAATCTAAGGGTTTTTCCTTAATTAAATCATTAAAGACGATAACTTTATGCCCCTTTTTAAATTTCAAGCATATTTATGCACATAAACTCCAAATTAGACTAATCACGTGCAAATTTCTTCCTTTTTGAAGGTAATGTACCATTTTACATTTAACAGGTTAATATCAACTCTAACGATCCATTAAACTCTATTAAACACTTTATTCATTTCAAAATAAGGTTTCTTAATCTTTAAAGTATTAAAGATGATTACTTCCATTAATTTTCGGATTGCAATTAGAATCAGACTTCAAAACATAATTTCTTTGGGTTCCTCTCGTTCCGAGGATCAATTTTCATATAAAACTTGTTTTAATCTGAGCTATCAATCTTTAGTTATGAAATTTGCAAGAAAAAGGTACCTCTCGGCCAATCAGGTGGCGCCACGTCGCCCTTTTCTATGCAACCTGCTCACCTATTGGAAACATGATGAATTGACCTTGTTGCCCTCGGTTAAGTCATATCTTCTACATCCCGCGGAGGGGCAAGATGGTCCAATGACTAGGTCGTCTCTTTCCTTGCGCGACCTAGCGCTGGCCGCCGTCCAGGTTGGCTTGCGGGGAGGTTTTCTTCCTCCGTCTTTGGGCCCGATGACGCCAGCGGGGACCCTATCCTCTCTGTAAACCTCCACCGCACCTCCATGGCCTCTAGATATTGTTGAGGTGGTGAGAGAAAGGTCTGGGCAGACCTACAGATCTGCTTTCGCATGCAGCCGTGCGGGGGCTATTCCTTCCTCCATGGGCTACGGTCATCACCGGAAGAAGGTTCCTTGCCTCCGTCGTGCCTTGGTGCACACGAGGAGCCTTCAGGTAGTGGCCAAGTCGGTCGTGTCTAGAGCTCCCAGCCTGCGCCATTTGTCTAAACGTGCAGCCAGTTACTGGTGGTTTGCGCGAGGTCTAGCACTCGGATATGATAGCCGACGGTCCTCAGGTCAGCGGGGAACACCAAGCCTCCTTCAATATGACCCATAGCTCCCCGTTGCTTCAGGGAAATCACCAACTATACGGCTAGGGTTTGAAACGAATTCAAGGTTTGAAGGAGACGTGAGAGGTCCGAGGTCCTTTTGGATTCGAGGCTGTGGTTTCATCCCTTATACAGGGGAGGATACCCACGCCCTAGGGTGTATCTACGAGTTAAAGAGTTCTTCTCCCGTTAGGAATTTGATTCCTCCATTAGGAAGCAAGGTTCTCTCCCTCTCTCTCATTATCCTTTATTTCCTTGATATTCCTTGTTGCATGGCTATTTAGGAATTCGAATTTCCTCTTTCTTATCCTCTTTATTCTTGCTCTTTAATCCATTAGGATGAATTTCTATTTTCTTTAATAGAAATTACTTCCTTTTTCATAATGCCACCAAAAACATTAATAAAATATCATATCATTTTTTTTATTCTACAAATTTTGGTATTTTCTCTTTCCTCTTCCTTCATTGGGGCTCCTTGTACCCCAAGAAACTATATTATTTTGAAATTACTTTTTAGGGATACTTATTATACTTCTAGATGCATCTAAATGCATTATTTCACATTATCTTGCTTATTTCTCATTAAAATATCTCTTTTGAGGATTGATCTTTATTTCTATTTTATTTTCCTCATTGGCATTCCTTTTATCATTAGAAATCTCATGGATACGAAATTTCCCCAAGAAATCTCTTTTATGCCTCTTTCCACTCATTTTCCACATTTTATCATTATTTTCAATTTATTTCTTAATAAAGAGATACCTAATTAATCTTTTCTTTTCTTGTTGCTTTATTTTTGCAACCTTGGACTCCTTGGTACCCAAGGAACCCAAGAGGCACGAAATCCTCTTTGGATTTGCCTTCTAGAGGTTTCTACATATTTCTTTTCTTAAAAATTCAATTATCCATTTACTAATTGAATTTCCTTGTTATTTGGGCCCAATAGCCAATAAAGCCCACAACACAATCATCAAGGCTATGGTAAACGAAATCCATTTATTTGAAGCACATTATATCATCATTGGTTCTAATATCTTTAATATGAGAAATTTCATTTCTCACCAAATGAACCCATAATTTGGGGTTATAACAGGACACAACCCTAAGTGTTGCTCGAGTTGAAGGATGACAAGAAGTGCATGTCATACCCTATACATGTTTGGTTCATGGTTAAGAGATAGAGCATGGAGCTGGACATCTAAAAGTGGACCTAGGGTTCCTAGGTATAAGAGGGGAAGTGGTGTACCTAATGCTCATGACGAGAATTAAATTGCTATTGTTACGAGCATGGTACTCCTCATGTATAAAGGAAAAAGGGAAACCCCTTCAGATTAAAGGTAGGTTTGATGAACCCCTCATAACTAAGTTTATGACAAAGGAAGGTATAATCTTGATCCAGTTTTGAGGAAAGAGAACAAGTATGACCTAGCCTGGTTTAATGGTCTGCTTGTGCCTGAATAGCTTACTAGGGTTAAGCATAAGGATGTAAACCCTAGACCAAAGGGTGTTTGAGACCTTGTTATCGAGAGATAGTTTTCCTCCCATCCTGGGAGAGGGACCCCTTTGGTAGGGTGTATGTCAGTTTAAGGTAACCTAAAGAGGTCTCATAGGATCTTGAGAAGCTAAGTGAAAAGTACATGGTGTGAGAATGAACCTGTAGGCCCATAGATATCCATCTCTAAGTGCATGCAGATGTGTTACCATGGAGGTAACCGATATGGGGATTGACTAAGGTAGACAGGTTTCCATGATCCCGATGAAAGGATGAAAGCCATCCCATGAATGCAGAAAGAGAGATGACAAAAACTTGGGTAAGGTTCTAAGTGAACATGTACTATGATGGAGAATCCTAAGTCTATGCTAGGGTCAGGTAGGGATAAGACTGATGAAAGTAGGAGTTGCCTAATTCTGCAGTTGCACATGACCATAGGGTCGGGAGGTAACATCTATCATTGTCTGAGAGCCATGGGTTAGGAGATTGATCACCTTAATGAACTCATGGGACCCAAAGGGCAGATGAGTAGGGCACTCTCTTGATGCATGAGGGAAGAGGGATGACCTTAAAAGAGCCGGTACCCTATAGACCTAGAGGAGATGACCAAGGATATAAACCTCAGTAGGTTCAAGAATAGTTTGATGTCATGATGTCTGTGATGTAGAGACATATGTGGCACATTGCAACTTTGATGTAAAGGTGTATTGGTAAGGTGGGATGTACCATCTCTACTCTTGTAACAGGAAGAACTCTATATTTGGACTGCAGCCAAATGCTTATTTCCTCTTGTTATGGGGGTGAGAGATAGGACATTACGCATGCCATACACCAAGGATAAGAGATGATGTAGGTTGGAATGTTGCCATGAAAAATTGGGATAGAGAAGATAACCTACCCTGGAAAAGCGAATGATACATGGATGGTTTGCAAACACTAAGAGGAATGAGGTAGTCACCTTATGAGGATGTTTTTTTATCATGAGCTAAGTGAAACTTACAAGTTATACCAGGCTGAGTTTGATCACCATGATGATGAAATCAGAGAGTGTTCTTAATGAAGATAGACATAGAGTTTTAGGTGAGATGATAAGTGAAATACATGGAAGTGTATGTCTTTAATGTTACCTAATACCTAAGGATGTGAAGTGGTAATGGATGCTCTGGTTGAGATACATCTGACTTGTTTGACTAGAAGCTAGAAGAGGTTGTTTGGCTAACCCTAAGTTTAGAAAGGAAAGGTGTTTGGATAACACTCAGATGTAACAAGATACATTGAAAAGTTAAGGGTTGTTTGGTTAGTCAGTCTAGTCCTTGATATGATGAAAGGATGGTGGTAGAACCTCAAGTGCACTCCTTTGGAAAAGAAGGTGATGAAACCCCGATAGAATGGTTTAGGGTTTTTGAGGTATTGATCTTGAAGAATAATGACATACATGAGATCATGATTTCAAGATCACCATACACCATACCACGAAGATAATAAGTGACAGTAGCACTTTGGATGCTTAAGATGAGGCTGTAGGTGGTATGTGGCCATGCATGACAGAGGGTGAAGGATGAGCACCGATAACCCAGTGCATTGATATAGAGGATAAAGAGTTCCCGAGAGGGAATGGGAGTTCATCACTATGGATGTTGTGATAGGTCTCCTCTGAACCAAGGAAGGTCAAGATGCAATATGGGTTATGGTAGATAGCCTTACCTAGATGACATGAGAAAGAAAGAGTTCTGTCAAGGGACATATCTGGTTGAACTACCCATGAGAGAGATGGTTTAACTACCCCATGAAGTGAGTTCAAAAGTTCTTGAGTATGACCTAAAGGTTTCCTTCCAAAAGGTGGAAGTAGGTACATGAAGAACTCGATGTTAGTACAATTTATCACCCCTAACTAATGGTTAGTATGATCCAGACTAAAGAGTCTGATGAGAGCATATGTGCTCATTCGGGGTGATAACTAGAGATAGTTCTTGTCCTTTGCAAGATAACCACCATAGCCAGTATCGGGTTTTAAAGAAGCTCTGTAAGGGAGGTTGTGTCGGTCACCACTTCAGTAAGGTGATGTTGGTGAAAGGACCACGTGATGGTTAAAAAAAAGGGACCATAGTGTGTGTAGATGAAGTCACTTTGATAGTGCAATGGCTGAAAGGAGCCTAGAGACGACAAGAGTCGTGAGCAGATGCAAGGTAGACTGATATGCAGTTCACTGTGGGAGAATATGTGACGTGAAAATCCGACCCCTCTAAGTTATATCTAAGAGAGCTGAGTCCCGGATACATGGGTCCATTTGAGATGGATTGGTGGAGAAGGTTATGGATAACCTTACCCCTCAGGATAAAGAAAGGTGTGATGAGTTCCAAGTGTCCAATTTAGAGAACTATGTGAGGTACCCAGACCATGAGCTAAACAATGAACCTAGTGAGCCCCAAGGGAGGCTGAAATGGCCTGAGTCACCTATGCAGTTTATAGACGCCAGGATGAAAAGAACTCAGAGAAAGAAATATGTGATGATAACGGTTCTTTGGAAGCGCCATGAGTACGGTAAAGCCACATAGGGGCCAATGATGGACATGGAAGAGTCTTATCCTGAATTGTTTGTTTGCTTGATAGAATTTTGAGGACAAAATTCCTATAAGAGGGGAAGGATGTTACAACCTCAATTTTTGCATGTGTTTTCATAATTGAAATACAATGATTTTGTAAAATTGGGCTTAACTAAAAAGGTTGTAAGCTTTGCTTCGAAGGATGGGTTTCCTTGCAAATATTCCTTTGATAGGAATTTCGTGATTCCCATTATTATATTAATCCAATTATGGATATAGAAGAGAAGAAAAGAAGAAAAGTACAAATAATGAGTTTTGAGTAAAGTATTTATAAGACGTACTTGGAATTATCTAGCAAATGGCATTAAGGGCCACAATTGAGTAAAATTCGTTTGCATATGATTTCTAATAAAAGAAATTGAAAGAAAAAAAGGAAAGAGGAAGTAAAAGATAAAGAGAAGTCATTAAGGAAATAAGTAAGATAATAAGAAAATGGATAAGTAAAAGGCTGAGGAATATTCCCAAGATGGGATTTCGAGCCATTAAGGTTCCTTGAGGTTCAAAGAACTCAGAATAATAATTTAATGACAGAGGAAAGAGAAAATATGTGAGAAATATATATATATATAATTAAGTCATTGACTTGTAAATGAAGGAAATAAATTATTCCTATTGAATTTCGGCTTCAAACTTGTAATGTAAGTAGATTAAGTCCTTTTAGACTTTCCCTTAAAATTTGGGATCGATTGGATATACGGTTTATGAGTTATGGATTTTTGAAAAATCCCTAAAGTAGAGGGATTTCCATTTTATGTCACAATTTTAGTAAATAAGGAAAATCTGTTGTAAGTTGTGCGAATAACCTGAACCGTAGTTCCTAGATCCAATGGAGACTCGACTTTGCCCAGTTCTAGGCGGATTGGGAGACTGGAAGAATCTATTTCTTTGATTTTCTCTTTCTCTGGTTCATGAGAGATTTTGAAACATTCCCATTGAGATCGGGAGAAGTTTGCGGATCAAACAAACCAAGGTTTGATAGGATTTCGGGAAACTTGGAAGTTTTGCCCAAACCTGCTCATAACAGCAGCTTTTTGTGAATCGTGTTATATATATACATACATACATATATATATATATATATATATATATATATATATATATATATATATATATATATATATATATATATATATATATATATATATATATATATGAAACGACCGACACCAAACTGACAATCAAATTAAACGAATGCGGAAGCGATTAGCAGCGGAATTATAAAAAATCACTAAAAATTTAAAACTTTTGTAAAGAGATCTTTGAAAGATAAAAACTCTTTCATAAACAACATGATAGGTCACTTACAAACTGATCCATTGATACATCTATGTAATAAACACATCTTGAGCATTACAACAAAACCCACCTTGTTAACTATACAAGGTGAGATACAAAATCTCGAGGCATCATGCCAAAATCTCAGATATACTGACTCCAAGGACCTGAGAGTACAGAGACGACATAAGACATGCTATCTATAAGACTAGACAGTCAGTATCTCCACCTGAGATTCACTGCTGCCCCTGATGCTGTTGTTGCTGTTGTTGCTCATTCTTAAATGGATTCCTTCGTCCTTGGCGTATTCCTAAAAAGTAGAAACCTACGGGAGTGAGACAATTTGAATAATTGTCCCAGTGAGAGTTATAACTCTCCACCAGAAGCTTTGTTATAACATTTAAGAAATAACATAAGCAAAGTAACTTAAATCATTCAACAACATGTTTGATAATAAGTAAAGTATCTTTTACTTAAGCAATCATTTCTTTAAAGCATATAAAGAACATGTACACTAAATATTTTGAACGGATCATTAATGTAAACAATGTAACACCAATCATTGTTTTTCATAGTTCAACCTAAGCAGATATGCTACGCGGTTGATTATGTTTTACAAACATTATTATGCCCTACGGAGATGAGGTATACCGCTCATACTCCAACCGACCATTTATAAAAATTGCGTCGGTACCATACATAGGTCATCAAAAGAGCCGGATTCTTATGACCTCATCTTCCTCAGTCAGTAAGAGGATTTACTTGCAGGACATCTTGTGTCTCTACTGTAGTAGCTATCCAGGGTATTCTGGAAACTTTGCTATAGAGTTACAGTGGAGTTCTGAACTCTCATCGTCATCGAAAGATTTCTTGTTTATCTCTCATCGATGCGGTATTAGTAATTTCTTCGGGAGATTTGTGGTACATCACCTGGTATGAATATATAGTGAAGGGTTGAAAGATTAAATTACATCTACATCAATTCTTATACTAGGACGTAAGGATATTCACGTCCATATACCCCCATATACTCAAAAGTATATGCTCCAGGAGTTCCCTTAGGAAAACCTGTTTCACCATCATTTGGTCTCTGACAATGATGGATCTATGGTCACGACTCTACATGATATGATTATACTTGATTAGTTAGGTACATTCTAGCATTCTTTTAGCATTAAGCATGTTTCCAAGCATTAATCATTAGAACAATAGCTATAAAAGTAGAATACTAAATGTATCAAGTCTAACTCACATAAATTATCAATTGGATATCATTTCTTAACCATTTCATTACTATGATTCAAGAATAAGGTATTCAAACCCTTAATTCATCATAAGTCATCTTATTAGCATGGCCTTGATGTTACTCATAGCTCTCACAGCCTATCAATCTTATATGATGTCACTTAACTAGGAAACATGGTATATCACTATTCACAAAGCTAATAACATGCTTCCAATGAATATGATATCATAACCTTTACCTGGATATAATCATCCTTTTATAAGAACCTGCATGGTTAATTCAATTGACAACAACAAACATTTCATTTCCAGATCAGCAATTTATAAAGCAGAATTAACCTTTCAATTCAGGAATAGTACCTTCATGCTTACACTAAGGCTAGGTTCCCTTATTTACATCAATTAGAGTTATTCAATCCCTTTCTTTATGATTAGGAATAATGATTCCTCATCTCATACTTTAATCATGAAGATTCATGCTTAAAAGCATAAGTAGATTTAGGGTTTACCCCACTCAATTAAGGTTATTGAATCCCTTTGTCTTATAAGGCATAAGAATTCTTATATTGTAATTAGTTCACAGGGTTTCATACTTGAAAGCATAACCCAGGACTAGGGTTAACATGCCCCATCCTTCATTAGTTAGGGTTTGTATTCTTTTACTTCAACATAGGGTTATAGAACCTCTTAGCTCTCGAGGCATAAAGATTTCTCATATTACAACTTGTAATTAGGGTTTCATACTCAAAGGCATAACCCTGAATTACTCCATTTATCAGATCACCCTAAATTAGGGTTTACTATTCACTTCATAGTGAATTGAGCTCATAGCATCATTATATATGAAAATTATCATCATTGATGCCCTCAAATTAGGTTAAGATTCATTAATCATTATAATTAGGATTTCCATGATCTTACCTTGATGGGTCATACCCTAATCATGTACATTCTTACATATTGAAAGTATGTTACTTGATTCTCATTCATATTAGTAGCTTTCTCTCTCTTCTTACTACTAGATGATGTTTAAATCACTCTAGGTTAGATTAGGTCAAGCCATCTTTGATTAACATAGATTAAGTCAACCCATTATAATCATTAGGGTTTGCTTGATCAAGGGTTGTTATCTACTTGAACCCTTCCAGGGTACCTTGGTAATCTTCTTTAATAATCATAACATGGGTCAATCCACTAATCACTTAACCCCTTAATGT
The DNA here is from genome assembly GCA_963693085.1 of Alisma plantago-aquatica. Taxonomy (NCBI): domain Eukaryota; kingdom Viridiplantae; phylum Streptophyta; class Magnoliopsida; order Alismatales; family Alismataceae; genus Alisma; species Alisma plantago-aquatica. The sequence continues at coordinate 1,268,065,785 of OY856410.1, forward strand.
CTTTAGGTATCATTAGGGTTTAGATTAAACAACCATTGAACCATCTAAGCCTTCAAGGCATTAAGCATAAAATGATTCAGGATCATGGTTATTCAAACCCTCAGATTTTCATAACACTTGCTACCAAGTGACATATAAGCATCAAGTCATCTAACAACATGACCTTGATTGAAGCAATGTATATACTTCTCACATATCATTACTCTAAAAGCTTATAATTGTTTTTCAAGGAATATGACATCATAACTCTTACCTGGCTATGATCACCTCATAATATCAACCTGTATGACTTATACAAATAAGGACATGCATATATAACAATGTCAACACAATACCAAAACTTTTCAATTTATTTATAGGACACCACGGCCGTGCCACCTTGCACGGTCGTGCAAAGTAAGGCTACCACGGCCGTGCTCCCTTGCACAGTCGTGCAAGTTAAGGCTACCACGGCCGTGCTCCCTTACACGGTCGTGCTACATAAGATCATCACATGATTCATATATATATATATGTATGTATTCTAATCTTTCATTCTTTTAACTTGATTAGGTCACATCAACCCTTCAATCAAGTACATGTTACTATGGTTAACATAGTGTATCAAGCTATTAATATAAACAATTAAGAATTCTCCCTTTAATTGGTTCTAATCACTTAGGTATTATTAGGGTTTCAACCTTAATACCTTCATTGATTATCATTACTAATCATCATTGGATCAATAGAACATTCATCATCTTAATTCCCAAAGATTTAATCACATTGGACCTCCATTACATAAGGTATCCAATTGAATTAGGGTTTCCAATGTTGATTACTTCAATCATTGAATTGATGGAACCAAACATCAATTGGACCTATACTCATACCTCAATTGAGTTTAATAGGTCAACCTTCAACTTATTTGATACTTAATTAACCCTCAATCGTTCATCAATTAGGGTTTGATTCAATTGAATTAGGGTTTGGAATCGATGATCCTTCAATACTAATCAATGTAAGACTAGTTACTTTGAAACCATAGAACCATCATCCAAATTGGGTATGACCTGACCCCAAACGGTGTTGAGGTCGTTTGGATGACCTCCAAACGGTCTTGAGACCGTTTTCCCATCATATCATCAAAATCTAAGCCAATCAATTAAGGTTTGAATCATTAAATTGATCACCAAATCAACAATTGATTACACTTTAACTTGGTAACATTGGATCATCAATTGCTTAACCATACTCACCCCTAGACCTCCAAATGGTCTTGGGTGACCCCAAACGGTCTTGAGACCGTTTGGATGAGTTCCAAACGGTCCTGAGACCGTTTGGCTCACCCAACCCTTGGATTCTAGTGAAAAATCATTAGGGTTTGAGCTATTGAGTTGATCATCAAATCAGCAATTGATTGCTTTGTAATTTGGTACCATTGGACCTTCAATTGGTCAACTATACTTGACCCCAGACCTCAAAACGGTCTTGGGTAATCCCCAAACGGTCTTGAGACCGTTTGGGTGATCCCCAAACGGTCTTGAGACCGTTTGGGCCAATCAACCCCAAACAATCAACTCAATTCAATGCAAATCCAACACTTAGTCGATTAGGGTTAACACCATATCTTTTGTCCTTCAAACACTTAACCATATCCAACCCTAGACCTCCAAATGGTCTTGGGTGACCTCCAAACGGTCTTGCGACCGTTTGGGTGATCTCCAAATGGTCTTGAGACCGTTTGGGCAAGAAAACCCAAAAAGTCATATCAATCAAGTTGAAAGTCAGCACTTAATCCAATTAGGGTTTACATAATTGATTAGCCTTCAACTCACGATTCCTTTAGAGTTAATCCCTCAAATTTGGAGGGTTATTAACCAACATAATTATGCACAGGAATCCCAAACGGTCAACGCTTGGTCAACGCCCTCAAATGGTCTTGAGACCGTTTTCCCAAAAAGTTCAATTAATCATATTGGAAAAATCAGCACTTAATTCAATTCAATTACCTAATTGTTTAGCCTTTAACTCATGATTCCTTGGGATTTAACCTATAAAACTTGTTAGGTCATTAGACCACATCATTAGGAACAGTAATCCCAAACGGTCAACGCTTGGTCAACGCACTCAAACGGTATTGAGACCGTTTGCCCAAAACGTTCAAGTTAATCAGACTGAAAACCAGCATTTAATTCATTTTGATTTGCCTAATTGATTGGCCTTCAACCTATGATTTCTTTTGAGTTAACCCCTAAAATTTGGTGGTTCATTAGCCTACATAATTATGAACAGAAATCCCAAACGGTAAATGCTTAGTCAACGCCCGCAAACGGTCTTGGAGACCATTTGCTCCAACCGACCTTGTGAAACCGTTTGCCCTTCAAAACGGTTTTGCAAACCGTTTGCCCCAAACCGTTTGGCCAAAGGGGGGAAACAAGACCGTTTGATAAAGTAACATTGGTAATCACGCCCATCTTCTTCTACCTCCAGATCAAGGCCTGTTCTTTGTGGTTTTAGTTGCAAGACAGCAAGGAAGAGTGGGAAAGAAGAAGAACTAAGTACTAATTGCAAGAACAAAGATATGCATAAGAAAGCAAAAGGTTTAGAGTTATAAAACCCGCCTTAAGGTCGTTCCTTGAGATCCAAACTTCCAAGCTTCAAGCCTTTAATGATGTATTGAGCTCCACAGGTCGGTCAAGGGTGTTTCTCCAAGGAAAGGTTGGGAAAAGATGGCTAGAAAGAGGAAACAAGTAAGGAAGACCATAAAACCAACCTTGTACCATGAATTCCTCCATGAATCCGAGCAAGAAGATGACCAAAGCTTACCTAGAACTCCTTATCCGTCCTCCTCTGCTCCAGAGCTCTGTCCTAAGTCGGTCTAACCAAGGGGATAAGAAGGGAAGTGAAGGAAATGATCCTTGCTAAGTGAGAAAAGGTGTATATATACTTTGGGTGAAATTCCAACATAAGGACAAGTTGTTTCTCCATTTCTCATCTAGGTCCTTACCTTCTTCTAAGCCACGTTTCTACCTTCCATACTTAAGAAAAACTCATCTTAAACCCATTGTCTAAAGGTGAAGAAAGTCAACTTTTTACTAAGTTGCACATATAGAAGGGTTATTAGGCTTATAACTTGATTATTTACTTTATAAGGGTTATCATTCTTATTTGATTATTCAATTGAAGTGCCCTATTCATCATTCTTACTCTAAATGATGCCAAGAGTCATAAAGGATATTCTAAAAAGTATATTATACAAGTTTCACCCCACATTTTGGGTAAATTGCACTTTACCCAAAATTAGGGTTTTAAGCACAAGGATTGCCCCATAAGCTGCATCTTGATGCCCAAGCTTGGGAAATCCATCATACTTCATCATATTCATTCTCATGATGTCTCAACACTATAGGAACATATTAAAATGTGAAATTTGCAAGTTAACCCCTTTTAATTGGGTAATTTGCACATAAGTCCCTATTAACAAAACAATATTATAACATTGTTCAAAAAGGACAGAAAGGGAAATATATGTTCCTCATAAGCTTTAATTACATTATCAACAGATAACCACAAGAATTTAATCACATGATTAAACAAAACACCTGGGGTTAGTTCATAACCAAGGTCAGGGATGTTACAAATTATAAACCCCTAACAAGGATTTCGCCCCCGAAATCCCAGAAAGAAAAGGGAAAGCAAACATTATTTAAGCATCATATCATTACATACTTAGATAACATTTCATCATTATGGAGATATTATAAAGTTTTGATCAACTTTTCTTAAGATCACACTCATACTCTGTTATTTATTTGAGACTATATAAGTCCTTTCATACCTTGATTGTGTTATCATATCTGATAACACCATATTAACTTTCCTTATTATTTGCACTAATTCTCTCATTAGTTGTACATTCTCTTATTATAGGGAAAAGTTTCTTATCAATCAAGGACTTATTTGATAGATATCTTGGAGAAAGATATGTTTATGAAAACATAAACCCCTAACAAGTGATGTTCATATTATTTTACATGTTTAATTTGATTTCATAGTTGACCATTCCAGGTAATCAACATAAGTCATTTGATATATTATTACATTCTTATCTTGATACCTATCACATGTGTTATCTTCCTTTCATCTTGGGACATTACTTGTTACATATATTCTCAACTTGGAACTAAAGTCCAAGATAAACTGATACCTTTCTAGGTATACTTCACATAAACATCTTTATATTATGCACATCAAGTGTCCTAAGACCCACTTGATTGCCATGTCCCTGGAAAGAAAGAGAATAAGGGATCATATTCCTCTTGTTATATCATGTATTTTCAACCATTCATGAAACATCTTATGATTCCATCACATTTTCACATTTATGGGGAGGATCTTTATTATTATTCTTACATCTTTACTGGACAGGGTTGACCTTCCTTATTCCCATATTTCTTATTTCTTGATACTGATTAGATTGTTTCAGAATGACTACTTGATCAGAGCAATCAAAAAGATAACAATCTAGGAGTTTCCATATTTACTTTATCATCAGCAATTGTATACCTTGCCAGGGTATATAAATACTGAGATAAGGTAATATGCATTTGTATACTACCATTTTCCTTCTCTTTTCCTATTATCACAAGTATAAGATCTAACATTACTGAATTTTATCCAGACATCTCTTTAATACTTCATCCTTTTTATGGAGGTAAGCATGTAACATGAAACATCTATTTTATACAACATTATAAGTCCTTATAGGATTAATCAAGAAAAGTTCAATCAATTACTTTCTCAGTTTTGTCCAAGAGATCATAAAAAGACATATAAGAATAACATTTATTTCATCTAACCTGTCATGACTCGAGGATCATTCATTGTCTCAAGCTGATTCTGCCTCAGAGGTTTATTTGCCATAACATTTCTGGCTGGGCGATTTCTTGCCAGATGTCCAACCTGTCTACATATGTAGCAAATTCTAGGTGCCCAGTATGGTCTGAAGGGTTCTTTACCCTTTCTAGATGACCATTGTCTTGGTGTACTAGGTCCTGGTTGTGTTGGTGACACCAAAAACTTCTTCCTTTTGGAACTACCAGGTCTCAGCTCCTGGGTTTGGATAGGCCTTTTCTCAATTCTTCCTTTATATTTCTCTTCTGGACAATTATTTCTAATATGTCCAGGCTTCCTACACCTATAGCAGGTCCTGGTCTCTGGTTGTATTCTAACCCCTATATTACTGTATACTGATTCATCAGACTGAGGTTGAGCACTAACTTGCTCTAGGTTCAGAGCTTCATCATTTACCATTGCTTCAACCTATTGTTGTGGTTCACATATTCTGTTGATATCCAAAACATCATCATTAGGAGCTGGTAATCTGGGTTGTATTGCTAGTGCTTGATCCACTAGATACATCATGGTAGCCCTAAATTCCCCAACAATGATTCCTAAGGAAGAATTCCTTATCATGGTTGGGTTAGCTAGGGGAATCTTAGGTAATTGTCCCTCTATTGCTTGCTCCTATGCACCTCTTCTTGGTGCAGTATTGTTGCTCCCCGCAGCAAACTCCTCATCCGATCCAGTCATCTTCAAGTTTTTCTCCTCCTATGTGAGCAGAAGTTACCATCAGATACACTGGATAACACTTAGAACAGACTCTACTACCTTAGTCCTATGTCTCTGTAGACTCAATGAACCTAGAGCTCTGATACCACTTGAAACGACCGACACCAAACTGACAATCAAATTAAACGAATGCGGAAGCGATTAGCAGCGGAATTATCAAAAATCACTAAAAATTTAAAACTTTTGTAAAGAGATCTTTGAAAGATAAAAACACTTTCATAAACAACATGATAGGTCATTTACAAACTGATCCATTGATACATCTATGTAATAAACACATCTCGAGCATTACAACAAAACCCACCTTGTTAACTGTACAAGGTAAGATACAAAATCTCAAGGCATCATGCCAAAATCTCAGATATACTGACTCCTAGGACCTGAGAGTACAGAGACGCCATAAGACATGCTATCTATAAGACTAGACAGTCAGTATCTCCACCTGAGATTCACTGCTGCCCCTGATGCTGTTGTTGCTGTTGTTGCTCATTATTAAATGGATTCCTTCGTCCTTGGCGTCTTCCTAAAAAGTAGAAACCTACGGGAGTGAGACAATTTGAATAATTGTCCCAGCGAGAGTTATAACTCTCCACCAGAAGCTTTGTTATAACATTTAAGAAACAACATAAGCAAAGTAACTTAAATCATTCAACAGCAAGTTTGATAATAAGTAAAGTAACTTTTACTTAAGCAATCATTTCTTTAAAGCATATAAAGAACATGTACACTAAATATTTTGAACGGATCATTAATGTAAACAATGTAACACCAATAATTGTTTTTCGTAGTTTAACCTAAGCAGATATGCTACACGGTTGATTATGTTTTACAAACATTATTATGCCATGCGGAGATGAGGTATACCGCTCATACTCCAACCGACCATTTATAAAAATCACGTCGGTACCATACATAGGTCATCAAAAGAGCCAGATTCTTATGACCTCATCCTCCTCAGTCAGTAAGAGGATTTACTTGCAGGACATCTTGTGTCTCTACTGTAGTAGCTATCCAGGGTATTCTGGAAACTTCGCTATAGAGTTACAGTGGAGTTCTAAACTCTCATCGTCATCGAAAGATTTCTTGTTTATCTCTCATCGATGCAGTATTAGTAATTTCTTCGGGAGATTTGTGGTACATCACCCGGTATGAATATATAGTGAAGGGTTGAAAGATTAAAGTACATCTACATCAATTCCTACACTAGGAAGTAAGGATATTCACGTCCATATACCCCCATATACTCAAAAGTATATGCTCCAGGAGTTCCCTTAGGAAAACCTATTTCACCATCATTTGGTCTCTGATAATGATGGATCTATGGTCAGGGCTCTACATGATATGATTATACTTGATTATTTGGGTACATTCTAGCATTCTTTTAGGATTAAGCATGTTTCCAAGCATTAATCATTATAACAATAGCTATAAAAGTAGAATACTAAATGTATCAAGTCTAACTCACATAAATTATCAATTGGATATCATTTCTTAACCATTTCATTACTATGATTCAAGAATAAGGTATTCAAACCCTTAATTCATCATAAGTCATCTTATTAGCATGGCCTTGATGTTACTCATGGCTCTCACAGCCTATCAATCTTATATGATGTCACTTAACTAGGCAACATGGTATATCACTATTCACAAAGCTAATAACATGCTTCCAATGAATATGATATCATAACCTTTACCTGGATATAATCATCCTTTTATAAGAACCTGCATGGTTAATTCAATTGACAACAACAAACATTTCATTTCCAGATCAACAATTTATAAAGTAGAATTAACCTTTCAATTTAGGAATAGTACCTTCATGCTTACACTAAGGCTAGGTTCCCTTATTTACATCAATTAGAGTTATTCAATCCCTTTCTTTATGATTAGGAATAATGATTCCTCATCTCATACTTTAGTCATGAAGATTCATGCTTAAAAGTATAAGTAGAGTTAGGGTTTACCCCACTCAATTAAGGTTATTGAATCCCTTTGTCTTATAAGGCATAAGAATTCTTATATTGTAATTAGTTCACATGGTTTCATACTTGAAAGCATAACCCAGGACTAGGGTTAACATACCCCATCCTTCATTAGTTAGGGTTTGTATTCTTTTACTTCAACATAGGGTTATAGAACCTCTTAGCTCTCGAGGCATAAAGATTTTTCATATTACAACTTGTAATTAGGGTTTCATACTCAAAGGCATAACCCTGAATTACTCCATTTATCAGATCACCATAAATTAGGGTTTACTATTCACTTCATAGTGAATTGAGCTCATAGCATCATTATATATGAAAATTATCATCATTGATGCCCTCAAGTTAGGTTAAGATTCATTAATCATTATAATTAGGATTTCCATGATCTTACCTTGATGGGTCATACCCTAATCATGTACATTCTTACATATTGAAAGTATGTTACTTGATTCTCATTCATATTAGGAGCTTTCTCTCTCTTATTACTACTAGATGATGTTTAAATCACTCTAGGTTAGATTAGCTCAAGCCATCTTTGATTAACATAGATTAAGTCAACCCATTATAATCAGTAGGGTTTGCTTGATCAAGGGTTGTTATCTACTTGAACCCTTCAAGGGTACCTTGGTAATCTTCTTTAATAATCATAACATGGGTCAATCCACTAATCACTTAACCCCTTAATGTCTTTAGGTATCATTAGGGTTTAGATTAAACAACCATTGAACCATCTAAGCCTTCAAGGCATTAAGCATAAAATGATTCAGGATCATGGTTATTCAAACCCTCAGATTTTCATAACACTTGCTACCAAGTGACATATAAGCATCAAGTCATCTAACAACATGACCTTGATTGAAGCAATGTATATACTTCTCACATATCATTACTCTAAAAGCTTATAATTGTTTTTCAAGGAATATGACATCATAACTCTTACCTGGCTATGATCACCTCATAATATCAACCTGTATGACTTATACAAATAAGGACATGCATATATAACAATGTCAACACAATACCAAAACTTTTCAATTTCTTTATAGGACACCACGGCCGTGCCACCTTGCACAGTCGTGCAAAGTAAGGCTACCACGGCCGTGCTCCCTTGCACGGTCGTGCAAGTTAAGGCTACCACGACCGTGCTCCCTTGCACGGTCATGCTACATAAGATCATTACATGATTCATATATATATATATATATATATATATATATATATAAATATATGCATTCTAATCTTTCATTCTTTTAACTTGATTAGGTCACATCAACCCTTCAATCAAGTACATGTTACTATGGTTAACATAGTGTATCAAGCTATTAATATAAACAATTAAGAATTCTCCCTTTAATTGGTTCTAATCACTTAGGTATTATTAGGGTTTCAACCTTCATACCTTCATTGATTATCATTACTAATCATCATTGGATCAATAGAACATTCATCATCTTAATTCCCAAAGATTTAATCACATTGGACCTCCATTACATAAGGTATCTAATTGAATTAGGGTTTCCAATGTTGATTACTTCAATCATTGAATTCATGGAACCAAACATCAATTGGACCTATACTCATACCTCAATTGAGTTTAATAGGTCAACCTTCAACTGATTTGACCCTTAATTAACCCTCAATCGTTCATTAATTAGTGTTTGATTCAATTGAATTAGTGTTTGGAATCGATGATCCTTCAATACTAATCAATGTAAGACTAGTTACTTTGAAACCATAGAACCATCATCCAAATTGGGTATGACCTGACCCCAAACGGTCTTGAGGTCATTTGGATGACCTCCAAACGTTCTTGAGACCATTTTCCCATCATATCATCAAAATCCAAGTCAATCAATTAAGGTTTGAATCATTGGATTGATCACCAAATCAACAATTGATTAAACTTTAACTTGGTAACATTGGATCATCAATTGCTTAACCATACTCAGCCCTAGACCTCCAAACGGTCTTGGGTGACCCCCAAACGATATTGAGACCATTTGGATGAGTTCCAAACGGTCTTGAGACCGTTTGGCTCACCCAACCCTTGGATTCTAGTGAAAAATCATTAGGGTTTGAGCTATTGAGTTGATCATCAAATCAACAATTGATTGCTTTGTAATTTGGTACCTTTGGACCTTCAATTGGTCAACTATACTTGACCCCAGACCTCCAAACGGTCTTGGGTAATCCCCAAATGGTCTTGAGACCGTTTGGGTGATCCACAAACGGTCTTGAGACCGTTTGGGCCAATCAACCCCAAACTATCAACTCAATTCAATGCAAATCCAACACTTAGTCGATTAGGGTTAACACCATATCTTTTGTCCTTCAAAAACTTAACCATATCCAACCCTAGACCTCCAAACGGTCTTGGGTGACCTACAAACGGTCTTGATACCGTTTGGGTGATCCCCAAATGGTCTTGAGACCGTTTGGGCAAGAAAACCCAAAAAGTCATATCAATCATGTTGAAAGTCAGCACTTAATCCAATTAGGGTTTACATAATTGATTAGCCTTCAAATCACGATTCCTTTAGCTTTAATCCCTCAAATTTGGAGGGTTATTAACCAACATAATTATGAACAGGAATCCTGAACGGTCAACGCTTAGTCAACGCCCTCAAACGGTCTTGAGACCGTTTGCCCAAAAAGTTCAATTAATCATATTGGAAAAATCAGCACTTAATTCAATTCAATTACCTAATTGTTTAGCCTTTAACTCATGATTCCTTAGGGGTTAACCTATCAAATTTGGTAGGTCATTAGACCACATCATTAGGAACAGTAATAATAAACGGTCAACGCTTGATCAACGCACTCAAATGGTCTTGAGACCGTTTTCCCAAAACGTTCAAGTGAATCAGACTGAAAATCAGCATTTAATTCAATTCGATTTTCCTAATTGATTGGCCTTCAACCTACGATTTCTTTGGAGTTAACCCGTCAAATTTGGTGGGTCATTAGCCTACAGAATTATGAACAGAAATCCCAAACGGTCAATGCTTGGTAAACGTCCTCAAATGGTCTTTGAGACCGTTTTCTCTAACCGACCTTGTGAAACCATTTGCCCTTCAAAACAGTTTTGCAAACCGTTTGCCCCAAACCGTTTGGCCAAAGGGGGGAAAACAAGACCGTTTGATAAAGTAACATTGGTAATCACGCCCATCTTCTTCTAACTCCAGATCAAGGCCTGTTCTTCGTGGTTTTAGTTGCAAGAAAGCAAGGAAGAGTGGGAAAGAAGAAGAACTAAGTACTAATTGCAAGAACAAAGATATGCATAAGAAAGCAAAAGGTTTAGAGTTATAAAACCCGCCTTAAGGTCGTTCCTTGAGCTCCAAACTTCCAAGATTCAAGCCTTTAATGGTGTATTGAGCTCCACAGGTCGGCAAAGGGTGTTTCTCCAAGGAAAGGTTGGGAAAAGATGGCTAGAAAGAGGAAACAAGTAAGGAAGACCATAAAACCAACCTTGCACCATGAATTCCTCCATGAATCCGAGCAAGAAGATGACCAAAGCTTACCTAGAACTCCTTATCCATCCTCCTATGCTCCAGAGCTCTGTCCTATGTCGTTCTAAGCAAGGGGATAAAGAAGGGAAGTGAAGGAAACGATCCTTGCTAAGTGAGAAAAGGTGTATATATATACTTTGGGTGAAATTCCAACATAAGGACAACTTGTTTCTCCATTTCTTATCTAGGTCCTTCCCTTCTTCTAAGCCACGTTTATCCCTTCCATACTTAAGAAAAAATCATCTTAAACCCAAGGTTTAAAGGTGAAGAAAGTCAACTTTTTACTAAGTTGCACATATAGAAGGGTTATTAGGCTTATACCTTGATTATTTAATTTATAAGGGTTATCATTCTTATTTGATTATTCAATTGAAGTGCCCTATTCATCATTCTTACTCTAAATGATGCCAAGAGTCATAAAGGATATTATAAAAAGTATATTATACAAGTTTCACCCCACATTTTGGGTAAATTGCACTTTACCCAAAATTAGGGTTTTAAGCACAAGGATTGCCCCACAAGCTGCATCTTGATGCCCAAGCTTGGGAAATCCATCATACTTCATCATATTCATTCTCATGATGTCTCAACACTATAGGAACATATTAAAATGTGAAATTTGCAAGTTAACCCCTTTTAATTGGGTAATTTGCACATAAGTCCCTATTAACAAAACAATATTATAACATTGTTCAAAAAGGACAGAAAGGGAAATATATGTTCCTCAGAAGCTTTAATTACATTATCAACAGATAACCACAAGAATTTAATCACATGATTAAACAAAACACCTGGGGTTAGTTCATAACCCAGGTCAGGGATGTTACAAATTATAAACCCCTAACAAGGATTTCGCCCCCGAAATCCCAGAAAGAAAAGGGAAAGCAAACATTATTTAAGCATCATATCATTACATACTTAGATAACATTTCATCATTATGGAGATATTATAAAGTTTTGATCAACTTTTCTTAAGATCACACTCATACTCTGTTATTTATTTGAGACTATATAAGTCCTTTCATACCTTGATTGTGTTATCATATCTGATAACACCATATTAACTTTCCTTATTATTTGCACTAATTCTCTCATTAGTTGTACATTCTCTTATTATAGGGAAAAGTTTCTTATCAATCAAGGACTTATTTGATAGATATCTTGGAGAAAGATATGTTTATGAAAACATAAACCCCTAACAAGTGATGTTCATATTATTTTACATGTTTAATTTGATTTCATAGTTGACCATTCCAGGTAATCAACATAAGTCATTTGATATATTATTACATTCTTATCTTGATACCTATCACATGTGTTATCTTCCTTTCATCTTGGGACATTACGTGTTACATATATTCTCAACTTGGAACTAAAGTCCAAGATAAACTGATACCTTTCTAGGTATACTTCACATAAACATCTTTATATTATGCACATCAAGTGTCCTAAGACCCACTTGATTGCCATGTCCCTGGAAAGAAAGAGAATAAGGGATCATATTCCTCTTGTTATATCATGTATTTTCAACCATTCATGAAACATCTTATGATTCCATCACATTTTCACATTTATGGGGAGGATCTTTATTATTATTCTTACATCTTTACTGGACAGGGTTGACCTTCCTTATTCCCATATTTCTTATTTCTTGATACTGATTAGATTGTTTCAGAATGACTACTTGATCAGAGCAATAAAAAAGATAACAATCTAGGAGTTTCCATATTTACTTTATCATCAGCAATTGTATACCTTGCCAGGGTATATAAATACTGAGATAAGGTAATATGCATTTGTATACTACCATTTTCCTTCTCTTTTCCTATTATCACAAGTATAAGATCTAACATTACTGAATTTTATCCAGACATCTCTTTAATACTTCATCCTTTTTATGGAGGTAAGCATGTAACATGAAACATCTATTTTATACAACATTATAAGTCCTTATAGGATTAATCAAGAAAAGTTCAATCAATTAATTTCTCAGTTTTGTCCAAGAGATCATAAAAAGACATATAAGAATAACATTTATTTCGTCTAACCTGTCATGACTCGAGGATCATTCATTGTCTCAAGCTGATTCTGCCTCAGAGGTTTATTTGCCATAACATTTCTGGCTGGGCAATTTCTTGCCAGATGTCCAACCTGTCTACATATGTAGCAAATTCTAGGTGCCCAGTATGGTTTGAAGGGTTCTTTACCCTTTCTAGATGACCATTGTCTTGGTGTACTAGGTCCTGGTTGTGTTGGTGACACCAGAAACTTCTTCCTTTTGGAGCTACCAGGTCTCAGCTCCTGGGTTTGTATAGGCCTTTTCTCAATTCTTCCTTTATATTTCTCTTCTGGACAATTATTTCTGATATGTCCAGGCTTCCTACACCTATAGAAGGTCCTGGTCTCTGGTTGTATTCTAACCCCTATATTACTGTATACTGATTCATCAGACTGAGGTTGAGCACTGACTTGCTCTAGGTTCAGAACTTCATCATTTACCATTGCTTCAACCTATTGTTGTGGTTCACATATTCTGTTGATATCCAAAACATCATCATTAGGAGCTGGTAATCTGGGTTGTATTGCTAGTGCTTGATCCACTAGATACATCATGGTAGCCCTAAATTCCCCAAAAATGATTCCTAAGGAAGAATTCCTTATCATGGTTGGGTTAGCTATGGGAATCTTAGGTAATTGTCCCTCTATTGCTTGCTCCTCTGCACCTCTTCTTGGTGCAGTATTGTTGCTCCCCGCAGCAAACTCCTCATCTGATCCAGTCATCTTCAAGTTCTTCTCCTCCTATGTGAGCAGAAGTTACCATCAGATACACTGGATGACACTTAGAACAAACTCTACTACCTTAGTCCTATGTCTCTGTAGACTCAGTGAACCTAGAGCTCTGATACCACTTGAAACGACCGACACCAAACTGACAATCAAATTAAACGAATGCGGAAGCGATTAGCAGCGGAATTATCAAAAATCACTAAAAATTTAAAACTTTTGTAAAGAGATCTTTGAAAGATAAAAACTCTTTCATAAACAACATGATAGGTCATTTACAAACTGATCCATTGATACATCTCTGTAATAAACACATCTCGAGCATTACAACAAAACCCACCTTGTTAACTGTACAAGGTAAGATACAAAATCTCGAGGCATCATGCCAAAATCTCAGATATACTGACTCCTAGGACCTGAGAGTATAGAGATGCCATAAGACATGCTATCTATAAGACTAGACAGTCAATATCTCCACCTGAGATTCACTGCTGCCCCTGATGCTGTTGTTGCTGTTGTTGCTCATTCTTAAATGGATTCCTTCGTCCTTGGCGTCTTCCTAAAAAGTAGAAACCTACGGGAGTGAGACAATTTGAATAATTGTCCCAGCGAGAGTTATAACTCTCCACCAGAAGCTTTGTTATAACATTTAAGAAACAACATAAGCAAAGTAACTTAAATCATTCAACAACAGGTTTGATAATAAGTAAAGTAACTTTTACTTAAGCAATCATTTCTTTAAAGCATACAAAGAACATGTACACTAAATATTTCGAACAGATCATTAATGTAAACAATGTAACACCAATCATTGTTTTTCGTAGTTCAACCTAAGCAGATATGCTACACAGTTGATTATGTTTTACAAACATTATTATGCCATGTGGAGATGAGGTATACCGCTCATACTCCAACCGACCATTTATAAAAATCGCGTCGGTACCATACATAGGTCATCAAAAGAGCCAGATTCTTATGACCTCATCTTCCTCAGTCAGTAAGATGATTTACTTGTAGGACATCTTGTGTCTCTACTGTAGTAGCTATCCAGGGTATTCTGGAAACTTCGCTATAGAGTTACAGTGGAGTTCTAAACTCTCATCGTCATCGAAAGATTTCTTGTTTATCTCTCATCGATGCGGTATTAGTAATTTCTTCGAGAGATTTGTGGTACATCACCCGATATGAATATATAGTGAAGGGTTGAAAGATTAAAGTACATCTACATCAACTCCTACACTAGGACGTAAGGATATTCACGTCCATATACCCCCATATACTCAAAAGTATATGCTCCAGGAGTTCCCTTAGGAAAACCTGTTTCACCATCATTTGGTCTCTGACAATGATGGATCTATGGTCAGGGCTCTACATGATATGATTATACTTGATTAGTTAGGTACATTCTAGCATTATTTTAGCATTAAGAATTTTTCCAAGCATTAATCATTAGAACAACAACTATAAAAGTAGAATACTAAATGTATCAAGTCTAACTCACATAAATTATCAATTGGATATCATTTCTTAACCATTTCATTACTATGATTCAAGAATAAGGTATTCAAACCCTTAATTCATCATAAGTCATCTTATTAGCATGGCCTTGATGTTACTCATGGCTCTCACAACCTATCAATCTTATATGATGCCACTTAACTAGGCAACATGGTATATCACTATTCACAAAGCTAATAACATGCTTCCAATGAATATGATATCATAACCTTTACCTGGATATAATCATCCTTTTATAAGAACCTGCATGGTTAATTCAATTGACAACAACAAACATTTCATTTCCAGATCAGCAATTTATAAAGCAGAATTAACCTTTCAATCCAGGAATAGTACCTTCATGCTTACACTAAGGCTAGGTTCCCTTATTTACATCAATTAGAGTTATTCAATCCCTTTCTTTATGATTAGGAATAATGATTCCTCATCTCATACTTTAATCATGAAGATTCATGCTTAAAAGTATAAGTAGAGTTAGGGTTTACCCCACTTAATTAAGGTTATTGAATCCCTTTGTCTTATAAGGCATAAGAATTCTTATATTGTAATTAGTTCACATGGTTTCATACTTGAAAGCATAACCCAGGACTAGGGTTAACATACCCCATCCTTCATTAGTTAGGGTTTGTATTCTTTTACTTCAACATAGGGTTATAGAACCTCTTAGATCTCGAGGCATAAAGATTTCTCATATTACAACTTGTAATTAGGGTTTCATACTCAAAGGCATAACCCTGAATTACTCCATTTATCAGATCACCATAAATTAGGGTTTACTATTCACTTCATAGTGAATTGAGCTCATAGCATCATTATATATGAAAATTGTCATCATTGATGCCCTCAAGTTAGGTTAAGATTCATTAATCATTATAATTAGGATTTCCATGATCTTACCTTGATGGGTCATACCCTAATCATGTACATTCTTACATATTGAAAGTATGTTACTTGATTCTCATTCATATTAGGAGCTTTCTCTCTCTTCTTACTACTAGATGATGTTTAAATCACTCTAGGTTAGATTAGGTCAAGCCATCTTTGATTAACATAGATTAAGTCAACCCATTATAATCATTAGGGTTTGCTTGATCAAGGGTTGTTATCTACTTGAACCCTTCAAGGGTACCTTGGTAATGGACTTGATTAATTGTTAATGGTGTCTTTAATAGGGTTATATGTTGTTAAGATAACCTTAATATTAAAGAATAGATGAGATAATTAGGGTTTATGAGTAATGGCATAAAATTAGAGTTTAATATGGTAAAAGATGAAGGGAAACCCTAATTGCAAAACAAAACCCTAAAATGGATACAGAAACCCGAGAAAGTGAATCCAAGTCAATAAAGTAGATTCTTGATAAAGTGTGTAATAAATAGAGTACATTTCCTTTTCACGAATTATGTGATTGTTGATTTGCTTGCTTGGATTGCATTCTTGGTTGGATTTGCTTAATGCTTGTGAAATCATCAAATCAAGTATGTGGTTACGCTTATGAATATCTCGAGATAGATTTTTGAGGTTTTCTGAGATTTTCACCGATGACTTGAATAAACTGTTGGATGAATTTAGTTCGTGCAAACTATAATGTGAATATGACTATCACATAATATATGTGCCTACTAGCTCAGATCCTAGTCCCCTCTGTGTCTTAATGACTGACCTAGTATATGGCTACCTAGAGGGTAGGTCCATCAGGTCATGGAATGGATTAGTATATGGCTACCTAGAGCGTAGGTCCATCAAGTCACATTGAGTTAGACATTGGGCTACCTTCGGGTGGTGCCATGCGACTCTATCTTTATAGAGGTATTATATAAGTCTTCTACAGGGACAACACAGAGTTGTGGATAGGTATGGATTGAGTAGTTTGGCTTAAAATGTAATCTTGGTTGTTAAATGATTAATTGAATGATTATGATGTTAACATAGTTGAACATTATCTGTTTCCTCCACATACCAGCTTCGGATGACCGTCGTTTTGTTTGTCGGCGATTTAGGTACAAATCTCAAAAGTACAAACAGTAAAGTGACACATTGTGAATTCAAGAATTAAAGAACAAGGAGGAACTAGCTAGAATAGTTCAGCTGTAGTTAGAAGTTTAGTATATTCCAAATTTTTTCAAAGGTATGCAAAATTTTATTACCATTTTTCAGTATAGTGTGTTAAAATTTAATAATTGTTCTTGGTTATATGTTGAACCTTTGATCCAAAAATTATGGGTGTGGCTTCGGCCTCTTGGTCTCCCTTAATTGGGGGTTACCGGAAGGTGGGGTCGTAACACCAACAGACCCATATTTCCATGGAGAAGCCTTTTACCTCTGATCTGTGGGAATTAGAGAAGCCCATGTGATGGATGGTGTCTACGGCTTTATCAGCACTAATTCTCAGTTCAAGGATCACTATGATTGTAGGTTTGTAAGTTGTGATTCAATACTTCACAAATCAGAAGTATCTGCATTACCTATGCTGCAAATGTTCCAACACAGAAAACTTAACATATCAACTAGGGATGGTAAGAGCACATAGGAATTAGGTGCAAGGTTCTCCTTGTTAGCAACAACATTTAATGCTTCCAAGATCACCTCTATGGTATGTTCCCATATTAACATATCAATCATCATCTGTAATTTTGATTTTCCTGGCCTCTTCATTCTCATTCCACTTACCTTTAACATCTTTCCACTAGAAGAAGTTTTTTGGGTAGTGATATCTGATTCTATGATCGTGTGATTCTTTTCTTTTGAATCATCTCCTGAACTCATTTTTGATATATTGGTATTAGAGGGTTCCTTGGAGTCTACTATGACTTCTATGAATTCATCAATCTCTGGATTAGCCTTTGTATGACCCCCTTTGCTTACTACATTGCTTGACGAGACCAAGTTCTTCATCTGAGCAATGTGCTGATTTGAGATGTCCTTCAAGGCTTCTACTTTCTGGTCGGCAGTTTTAATTGTGCGTAACATCTCCTTCTTTTTCCAAATCTTAGGTGTCTTGTGGGTATCAGAGAGACCCCTAAATGATTGATCATGCTGGTCCTCTCTTATGCTTCTTTCCTCATTGACATTCTCATCTTATAAATCCTTGAATTGATTCTAGGTTCTACCAATTTTTTTGGTAGTTTTTCATGCTTTTTCTCTTTGCCTTGATGGTTTCGTCTACTATGCTACATTTTCCATGGTCCCTCATTCGTCTCCGATCGATATGCATTTTGGGTTTTGGTGCATTCAATATTTTCTGCTTCCTTACAGTCAAGTGCGGGTGACAATGCTTAGATGTATGGCCTTGCTTGGCACAGTTCACATAGGAAAATTGGAATCCTTCATACTCGATGCTATAGTCAAATCCATTTATTAGGATTGATGGTATTAAAACTTTTGTCATATAAAACTCTATAGCTAACCTGGAAAACTTTCTCCTAGTTCTCTTAACAATATGCTCGCCTTCCTTCACTGACCGACCCAACGCCTGGCCAATGCACTTGAACGTGGTCTGGACATACAAATGGAGTGGGAAGTTGAGAACCCTCACCCAAGGAACTATGTGTTGTGGTAAGTCATTCAATGGGACAAAGGACGGATGCCAACCCCAAACGACCAAGATACATCCAATTATATTCCATGCCCCCATCATATGGCCACTAATCCAACTGGATGTTAAAAATACTTTTTGATATGGTGACCTACATGAGGAAGTATATATGGAGCAACCTCCTCGATTTGTTGCGTATGGGGAGTTTTCTAAAATCTGTCATCTTAAGAAAGCTACTTATGGACTAAAATAGAGTCCACAAGCATAGTTTGATAAACTAAGTCAAATTCATTCCGAATTTGACTCCAGACTCTAGCACTTTGATCATTTTATGTTTGTTAAAAAAACTTTTAAGGGTCTTCTTATTCTGAGTGTGTATGTGGATGATGTCATACTTTTTGGAAGTGATCATCAGGGTATACATGAGACCTAGGAATACTTACAAAAACACATTATTGCTGAAGATCTGAGAAAACTACACTATTTTATGAGAATTGAAGTATCTCATTCTTCTTCTAGACTTTGTTTATTACAATGCAAGTATCTACTTGATATTCTACAAGGGACTGGTATGTCGAGGTCCAAGCCAATTAATACTCCTTTAGATCCAAATACCAATTGGGATGATGATACCTCTCCTTATTACCCTAATAGTAAATAATATAAAAGACTTGTGGCCAAGCTTAACCTATCTAACCGTTACATGAGCAAACATCACTTCCATAGTTGGACTTGTCATCATGTATCTTAATAGACCGCGATAATGTCATTGGAATGTTGTGTGCCACATTATTAAGTACTTAAAAAGCTCAACTTGAAAGGGTCTTCTATACAGGAATAACAAATACTGTAAAATTTCTAGTTTTTTTGAATTGGACTATGTTGGAAGCTGGACTGATTGAAAATTTACTTCGGGTTATTGCACCTTTGTAGGTGGTAACCTTGTCACTTGGAGAATAAAAAAGTAGGATGTCATGGCTAGATCTAGTGCTAAATCTAAGTATCGTGCCATGGAACATACCACATGTGAGTTGATATGGGTTTAAGGGCTATTAAAAAGAAATAAAAAATCATGATTCTGCCCCTTACCAACCCAGCTGGCTGGTCCATTTCAGTGATCTTATCGACTGGCACACTGGAGACGGACGACCATGGTCCCGACCAAAAATGTATCAGGGCTCAAGTGATTCACCGAAGCGATGAGACCGTCAAACTTTTTCGATCCCTCATGTGGCTATGAGACTCACAATCCTATGTAATATGGAAATAAAGCAACTGCCTTTGTTGCCAACAATCCAACTTTCCATGAGCACACCAAACATATTGAGGTAGACTGTCACATTGTCAAGGAATCCATTTTATTCAAACACATAGCCACTCCATATATCAAGATTGAGGATCAAATCACAAACATCTTTATAAAATCATTGCCAAAGACAAGATTTTAAAACATGATGGACAATATGGGCATGCATGATATATACACTCCATCTTAAGGAGGAGTATTAATATATTTATTTATATATCTACCTTTATTTTATGTTCCCTTTTAGTGTCTTATCTTTTATTCTGTATTGGTGAACTCTGTAATGAGGGTTTCCTCCTATCCTAAAAAAAGAGGGTGCCTATGCTTGTAATATAAACACAATACTTGATTTTTATTCCCAATCACAATTTCTATTTATGACAATACATGATAGCAGTTCTCAAAATCCATCACAAGCCCAATGGACATACATAAACAATAGGTGCCTAGAGCAGTGGAAATAACTCTTGTTCCATTTGCAACATGTAGTTCCACCTCCCCTTTGTTTAAGGGTCTACTTCTTTTAGATCCCCCATATTGGAGCATATGTGAGATCCACATATGGTATCCAATACCCATGATGAAGAAATAAATATGTTTATTTCAATAGCATATATACCTGAACTGGATATCTCTATCCCCCACTTCTTGTTCTTCAGTTCCTCAAGGTAGAGAGTGCATTTTTTTCCTATACCAACCTAGTGAAAATGGTGACAATTTCCTTCCTTACCCACTCCTCCTTTTTCTTTAAGTGCAAAAGACTTTTGGCTGGCTTTAGAACCTTTCTTAGATTTGCCCTTTCCCATGAACTTTCCTTTTCCTTTACTAACCATAAACACATAATTGGGCTTGTATTTCATTTCCCCCCTCAACAGTTGTCAACATGCCAAGTAGCTCTATCAATGGATTTTCAAAATTGTTCTTATTATAATTTATGAAAAAATTCTTATATGAATTCTATAACAATTGCATGATTACATCTGTGGCCAACTCTTGAACCCATAGGAATCCTCGTATTGAAATACTTTTCACATATCCAATTTAAATTGAGTACATGGGGTCAAACTGGATTACCTTTTTCCATTTTGCACTTAAGTAATACCTTGGAGATATCATACCTCTCTTGTCTTTCTTTTTCTTAGTACATGTTTCTGAGACATGTTATCATCAATAACATCCATGTTTTAATGTTCTGTCTAAAGCTCATGATTCATGGAGCAATTATGGGCACTTGATGTTTATAGCTTCATCAGAAGCTTCTTGTGGATATCCTTTTCTTCTCTAGGTGCATTCGAAGTTGGTTCATTAGGTACTGGTATGTCTATGACATAGATCTTATACTCATGTGTGAGAACAACTTTCCACTTCCTTTAGCAGTCATTAAAGTTATTACCATTATGTTTCTCTTTCTCAAAGATTAATCTTAAAGATAAAAGATTACCATTTGTGTCCTCCATTGATATACATAGAAGATATTTTCCACGATTCAATAAATTGTTTCAAAAATAAATTTTGATTTCAAAAATATGATTTGACAGAATTAATTTGGACTTTAATCGATCACTATCACATTATTTAATTCAAATTAATAGCCCTCACTCTTGATTCGGGAGATCACAATGAACAATCATCTACTGAGCCAACATCCAAAATACATTGAGTCACGAGTCAACAATGACCGTCCACTTACAACTCAAGGTAGGTATCAATTACCAATTGCATCTGATGAAATTCTCAGATAGAGGGTTGCACAACTTTGTGTCAATAAATCATCATATGAAAATATGCCATCTTTATGCCTCTAGGTGCTTAATATCATTACGATCACATAGTCAAGTCTAACCCAAGGCCAATACAATAGATATGCACCCTACTTGGTAGAGTCACATACTTATTATCACACTTTCTCAAGGTAGACAATGCACCACACTTAGCGTGCACACACTTAGTTGAAGAAGGTTTTTCACGTGTATCACACCTGGAAGGCATCTTCCAAGATGATATAATATTGAGGGATTCACACACACACACACACACATCTACTATTACCATACTAAGAGTGAAGACTCATCTCCGTCGCTCTCACGTGATATATGAAATGAAGACTCTCACCATTCCTCGCACGTGATACACTATTCAACTAGCATTTAGAAAACTTACGTTTGAAACCCTATTTTCAGCAGGTTACTATTCGCTCTTCATCCCTTCTGGATCTGACAGAAGGACCGAGTGCCTTCACAGCTTCTTTGCTTTCATCCAGCGTCGAACAAGAAAAGAATCTAGGTGTCATTATCTGTCCATAGCCATCGTAAGAAGAATATGCATGTACAAACCTAAGTTTGTCGTCTAGAATTGGGAGAAATTGCAAGGGCTACTGCTGTTTCAGCGGACCCTAAACAAGATGTTCCTTTTTACGTTCGTTAAATCCTTAACTGGGATCATGGTGCGTCATCGCTAACCTTCTCAAGTTCTAGATACAATTGTTGATATCTCCCATCTGCACATCCCCTCACCGTTCCTCTTCAATATGTTCATTGCAATGTATCGCCGATTTCAATATGTGTTTTCTTTTTTCGTTTCTAATCGTTTCATTAGAACAATTTTTAATAATTCAATTTTGTTTGTTTTGTTAATTGATGCACCGTAGTTTAACTTCGTTAGTCTATTTTTCTTTGTTTGTGGAGTTCACCTCCTCCAGTACGTTGTCATGATAGTTTGATCTATTTTGTCTATTTAATTTATTGATCATTTGATTGTGTGATGTGAGTTTGCGGTTAACAAAGTAGCTGCCTGACGAAGCCACTCATATGCTATGCTCACTCAAAAATTTCTTTTGCTGCGAGCAAAATGCTACAGTATCAAAGAGTTACTTTCATGACCAATATCATTGTGCTAGCCGACGAAGATCTAAGGTCTCACATTCTTTCCTGCTAATTGCTTTTCCTCCATTGATGTTTACGAATATTTGCTGTGCAGTCGGATTGATTTCTTCACCTCGAATCATGACCCAAATAATGACGGCCTTCTCTATTTTTGTTTGGACTGGTTCCTTCATGTGTCATAACCCATTTCACGATAGAGGCATCTTTGATATATGATTCATAGAGACTCTAAGGAAATATATGTTTTTTTTATTTACTCAAAGATGATTATCGAGCAGGGATATACAGTCTTACACACATGTACAGGACATAGTTATTATTTTTTTTGCCCCCCTTTACCTGGTGCTCATGTTATTTCAAACCCACAACTTCTATTAAAGTCAACGAGCTAACTGTTAAGTACACCTTCCCCATACTTCGTTTTGTCCATCTTATTTGTGTTTCATTTTGGACCCCCCTCATTTAAGTTCTTATTTTATATTAACATCACTTTCCTATGCTTTGCTAATTCCACAAACTTTATCCTTGTCCATAATAAGCCTTGTTTGTGGCACATATGTTGCTGCAACATTTGACTACATATAACTTCATATCTTTTTTATATTTTTGAAATGCATGTACTTCTTAGAAGAGGATAACATTAAGACTTGGCATTTAATCAAATATCATCATTGTAATATTGATCATTTTTTACTTCTAAAATAAGTTGGAAAGAGTTTTTCTATACTTATTTTTCAGATTTTAAGATGAACTTCCTATGAATCCTTAACCTACTTAAATGAGATTGACCATGTGGTTGCATGCCCACCAAGATACCCACTCCATTAGGAAAATCGATATGCATGTGCCTAATCCAAACAATAACACAAAATAATTTCAAACCTCACGAAGACATATACAAATCAATCATTGGTATTGTTAATGTGCCAACCTCATATTTATTTTGTTGTAATCTAATCTTTTCAATACACACTGATTCAATGAAATCAATACTGAACTTTTTTATGCGAACCAACAATTATCAAGCTTATTAATAATCATCAGTTTATGAAAAAGTATCAAAATATAATAATATAAATAAGGAAATTATAAACACATAGGTGGAATATTATGCATCAGTTGCAAACCTGAGTGTAATAAATGTGAGGCAATCAAGAGGTAGAAACCCATGTTGTGTTTCAAATATTCCTAAATGGTTACATGAATGGTTGTTTTCATATTTTTGGAACAAATGATACAATATTTCAAAGTTTTAATTTGTAATGTAGTCATTCCTATCAATTTTTTAAAATGGATTTTATGAAAATTTTCAATATGCATCTATATTGTTGTATAGATAAGACACTAATCATTGAAATGACATGATTACTAATATTTCATGAACTAAATAGCTTTTATACTTCTTAATGTGGAAGTACTAGATGAATAAATTATACATATTATTTTAAATTTTGATTTAATATAAATTTCCAATATTTAAATACTCAAAAAATATTTTCTTCTTAGTAAGATGATATCGTTTACATATTTCTATCATCTTATGTCCTATATAATCGTCATACCACATGAGACAAACAATTTAAAACAATTGAAAAATAAGAAAAGAATAACATTTGCACAATAGTTACTTAAGTGAAAATTTTATAGATATAATGTAAATTTTTTAAGAAGAATAATACGGAATTAATAGATGAATAAATTATATACGTATTCTTTTGAATTTGATTCAATATTAATTTCTAAAATTTAAATACTCAAAAAATAATTTCTTCATAGTAAGATGATATCTGTCTATATATTTCTATCTTTTTATGTCCTATATAGTTGCATACCATTGGAGACAAACAATGTAAAATAATTGAAAAATAAACAAAATAATAACATTTACACAATAGTTACTTATATGGAATACCCTTTAGATATAATATGAAAAATTGTAAGAAGAATCATGTTTTGAATTTTAAAAAGAGAAAACATATTTCAATTGAAAATTTTCAATATCATTATGATATTTTACAATATATTGTGAACATTTTAACAACGATGAATTATTTAGCGTATGCAATCTATGCAGATCAATTATGATATCAAAATGTAATGTTATGTATTGTCCTATCATGATATGTAATATTATGTTTCCTACATAATATTTGATTCAATGTGTGATTCAATTATGCATTGTTCCTACAACTGGTCATATGCATGTAGTTCACAACAAATGAAAGCCATAACATTTTATTAGCATATTAATGTATCAAACATACAACATGTACCTATCCTTAATGACCATGAATTACTACATCATTATAGGAAAAATTATACCAGGGTGTAATATGAAGAATTATGTAGTATTCAAAGCCATAAGCATCATGTTCTTGTTATTTTTCTCATGATAAATTTTCAGCCTCCGTAAGTGTTAGTTGTTAACCTCCATATGCTAGATAGTCAGTTCAAAATGGTACAGTTTGAACAAAATAGTGTGTCCATAAAAAAATCATGAAGATGTATTGATCACATAAACATGTAACATATAATACTCAAAGTGGTAACAATGTCAATCGTACGAAAACACCCACATAGATCTATTCATATCATGTCAGAAGTAAGCTTAGTTGATCATTCTTTTAGAAGCTACCCATTAACCTAATATTCATTTATCCATTACTATTTATAGTAGAAACATAGAACAAAAATATAACATCATTATGTATCCATTCTACCTTTCGAGATGTTTTATTATTAAATATTTGCAAAAATATATCCAACTTTGAAAGTTCAACTTTTTTCATGATGCAAAAGTAAAAACATACATATGATAGGTTGTATTATGTTCATGTACATCAATATATGGTTAATTTCTAGAAGAAGATTATCCATTTAGAAACTAACAATGCATAGTTACACACATATAATAAGCTACACTACTATGTGAAATAATGCCAAAGTGTCATATTCTTCTCAAGTGACTTAAACATATCATTTTCTAGGTTTGGGGACTATATTAATATGGTCTCCTTTGAATATAATTTTATGAAAATGTGAATCAAATATATTCCCTTTTGTATCATGATGCCAACTAGCTAAGATAACTCAATGTGACATTTTAATAGGTAAATGGTTGACTTTTTAGTATAACAAAATTATTCTACATCCATAATTTAGTACATTATTTTTTACATTATCTAGAACATATTATTTCTCTTGCATGTCACGAAGTACAAAATTAATTATTATTTATGAGCAAGTTTAATAAAAAGATTTATCACACTAACTTAATATTATGTGTAACCTAATAAAACATAAGGAGCACACAAAATCAATTATCCATTTTAATTAATAAATATTAATTTAAAATCAATGGTTGACATTTTTTGTTGATTAGAATATTTTATACTAGCCTTTCATATTTATAAATAAAAACCTATAATCAAAATACCAAATACATGGGTTTTTCATTTGAGTTTCATACAAAAGGTAGAAGCAGTTTCACAATGACAATGATATCATGATTGATTGACTATCATGGCAATTATGTTTTATACAATTCAAGAGATGTCAATAATGTTTTTGTATAAGAGAAAAGAGAAAAAATGTTCAAATCAAGAAGAGTGAAACATATCAAAGCAAAGGAAGTTTCAACAATCAGATGATGTCAAGATAATCAAATACAATAAAAATGTAATATTACAAATACAAATGTGACTTTTAGTAGAAATATTAGACTTCTTCTTGATACTACAAATGATTCAATCATATATTTTTAACTAATTTCTATCTTGGCACTGTTAAAGTTATACTTTAATGACTATTTGAATAACATCATTCTAATCAAAATCATGTGCAACGCACATGCGGTAACTAGTATATATATATATATATATTCAATCACTAATATATATAAATTTATTAGGTGTGTCATATACTACAACAACCACCACATGCATAAAATATTATATGTCAACTAGTACAATAACTTGAGCCGACAAGTGTCATAGAAAAAAACCCAAGATATTCACATCTAAATGTAATCTTAAATGCTACCTTTTTAAGGTTCCTGGTTGTCAGATTAGGCAAGCTACTCGACTGATCAGAAGTCCTTGATTTTAGGCAGTTATTATGTTCTTGTAGATTCTTCATCTTGTCTTGATCACAAATCCTCCAAGGACCATCCTCTTTGGCATGGGCTTGTAGTAATCTCCTCCTATCCACCACAGTCCACAGTTGATGTCTTCACATCATTGCATAATTTAAAATTTACATGGATAACAAATAGATAGAGGCACAACATGTAAGCTATATACATACTAAATGATGTTTGAGCAAAATCAAAACATCAAAATTACATCTTTCAAGTTACACCATAATGATCTAATTTCCATATTCACATCTACAAACAAAACCAATTTTCAAGGGGCCCCATATAGGTATATGTAATACTTATATATATCATATCAGGTGATTATTATGGATACAAGTTTGCACATAATTCACCAACAAATTGTTTGTGGTGCAAAACCAAAAGTTGTGTCAAAATCCTATGAAATCATCTCTGACACCACTATAAGGTTTTTGGGAAGGGGCCACAATAGAATAACAAAAAAAAATCTTCCCTTTATACCCTAGTTGTTGGATCATCTATAAAGCATTGGTGAACAAAAGACTTAAAAAGGAATATAAGCTATACCTTTACACACACTAGTTGTCTAACAACCAGATGCGTATTTCATTGGTGAAGAACTCGATCTTCTAGATCTAGATTTGGATCAGCCACCAAGAAATATGGATGGATCAATAAGATGTTTGAATTGGTCACCAAGTTTTTGTTTGATGTTGTTTTTGCAACACCTTGTTGTCATGTTTTGGAACAACTTATCCAATACCCTGCATGTGTGCCAAGCATATACATTTTTCACGTGGATGAGGGAGAATGTGGTGCACTACCTTAGCCATGAAGTCAAAGAGGAATATGAGTTGTTGACGTGCTAGTCATCCTGAAACTCCCTTTATTCTCATGTCTCTAGATACAATCCTTTGGGTTTTTTCCTCTATCGAGGAGAGAAGTTTGATGATTAAATCATTACACAAGTTGTATCAAAGAAATCACAACAATGTGTCTAACCCTTTTGAACGTGCCCCCTTCATATATGAGAGTCATGAGCTTGGAAAACCCTAATTATAATTCCTTTCCTAACTCCAATACCAAAAATAGTCCAATATATGAAAAACTTGGACAAGAATTCTGATCGTTTGGTCATGTTACCTATTTATCTGATCACAGGGTCCAAAGAGCATTTTGATCAACCGATCAAGTTAGCTGATCGAACCATCATGTCAGTTCAGATCTAGATTTGAATTATTTTCCAATTTGAGACTTTCTCTATTGCATTCTAATTGGATGATTAGGTTGGGTACTTGACCAATCAGGCTAGTCTAGTGGAAAACATGACCGACTAGTTGACAATTAATTGATCCATTGACCCAACCAATTTAGTCATCCAATCAGACATTGTGGTCACCCAATCAAATACCAAATCAACCTATTGATGATCCATGACCATTATAATCATTTGTTTGGTTGAAAACTTCAATTTCCCAATGAATCTTTATGTGTGTAACCCAGTAGATTCCTAATTATGTTGGTAGTGATGTTTAAAATAACATAATCAAAGATTGGTGTCTAGCCACACATCATTGCTACTGAAGTAGGAATGAGTTGGAAAATAACTACAACATGTAAAGTGACTAATGTTTCCACAACCATATAATCCCTTTGTCATAGATATCCAAATTGAAATCGAGGCATGGAATATCATCCTCTTAACATTACACATATGTTCCTCGAATTAGAGCATACCATTTGAGATATTGTGAGGTTAATATCATATATTGACTCACACGAGCATGGCCATGCATTTCATAGTCTTGTTTATCAAGTGTTTAGAATATCAGTCCAAAGGAGGACAAATTCCATCTAATACTCATGATCATCCCCACATGTCACAGTGTACCCAATCACTACCTCTTTGGAAACTCTTTTTAAGGGCACGTTGGGCTAGTTGTCAAAGAACACACAACAACACATGATTATTGTAGTAACTTCAGGTCTAAGGGTCACAATCACCACTATCACATTGAGATATGACTATGACATGTTATTACATGACTTTTATGTGTCAATCTTAAGGTGGGTCTACCCAGCACAACTCATTCTCAAAAAAGTATACACGTACTAGAGTTGATATCCAATATCATGACTAAATAGACACAATCATCACTGACCATACATGCTAGTCTTGTGCATTATTATTGTCCTATAATATCCACGATTATAACCAACCAGGAGCCATAATAAGAACGATTACTCCTATTATACATCTGATCTCATGTTCAGGTCCTCAACCCAAACCATATGTCATCAAGTGTAAACATTCTTGGGATTATATTAGGTTATTCATTTGTCAATATTGAAATAGACATAATAAGTGGAATTAACTTTCTCTAATATCTAAATAAATTACAAAATATCCATTTTAGAATCATCACATGATGGCTCTCAGTGCATATAACCTACAATATGTAGTAAAAGCAGTTGAAGCAACAATTGAATCAACAATTAGGAACACGAACAAATTACCATTTTTATAGTGTAACGATGTTCATAAACATGTGGTGTCAGAGGAAGGATCCTCAAATCATGAGTAATGAGAAAAATAAAAGAGGGATGTAGTTCTATCCTATGGCTTCAAGAGGTTCAAAAGGAACCCAAAATATGATGGATATGGGCATTATTTATAGCATGGAATTAGATTTTAGGTATGTAGAAAGAAGCTTCTAGAAGAGGTAGTAGATTGTCATGATGCACCATGAGGCGTGGTCCATGGGTTGAGGAAATACAAAACCTTGGCACATGGCTGATGGATTTAATCTGTTGGGTGCTCAAGTTGGATAACACCTATTTTATGATTTTCTAGTTATTTTAGGATTGTTTTAGAGAAATCCTGGAGAACTGTAGATTTCAAAGAAAATTGAAAGAGAGATAATTTTGGATTGTCCCTCATATTTATCAAGACAAAAGAATTGAATATCTATGGGGAAAGGAATATTTTCTAGCATACTTCAGTGGAAAACTTATGAAGATGGCTTATATAAAGCATAATTAACTAGAAAAGTGCACTTTGAGTCTGAAAAGAAAATTTCTTCATAGAGAGCCCCAAGTTGGGTAAAAGTGGGTGAAATGAATGGATTACATATGTCAAATATATGGGAAAATGGTAAAGTGTATGGAATGTGAAATTAACTTCATCACTAGGCAGAGAAAATTGAAATTTAATCATGAATTTATACTTAGAGAAAAATGGGGTGTCAAAATTTTTCCTATCTCAAGGCAAGGTTCGAGATAATAGTAGAACTGCATGCTTGAGTCAAGTCTGACACCCATTTGTGGTCACAAAAGGCCAAAAAATTTGGACTCATAAAAGGCGTCTGATAAATCTTGTGGAGGGTGGAATGCATAGGTGATGTCTTTTCTTTCTGTGCAAAGTAATATGGGGAGGCTAATGAAATATTTTTGCATTGATAGATGGTAAAATCCCCTCCTATATATAGAGACAAGTATAAGGGAAGTGAACTTAAACCTTATGGTCCAAGAAAAATAGGCCCATGTGACATTACATATTAAATAACAATAATTATAATACTCCCCATCAAGATGGGCTATGAGTGAAACACATATCTAACTTGGACTTACTAACTCAATTAGACAATATAACAATTCACAATTAAAAATGTCTCTCTCAATACAAGATTTTCAGTCCCCCTTAAGCATGACTTTATGAAAAACAAGTTGATGATACAACCTTTGAAGTTATGTTCTACATGCCAGAAATACTAGATTTTTGGAGAAGGTGTTTTGAAGGGCATCTAGAATGAAGATCCAGTGATAAATGGAATCCAAATGCCACAATAAGAACATGCCATTATTAATATATAGTAAACGTTAAAAAACACCATGACTACACCATAACCACTTGAGAGGTATGTGTGAGTAGTATAAGAACATTTAACATGTCCCATGTATATAACATAATATGAACACATAGGTACAGTGCCAATGTAGCAATAGAGATATCTTCAAATAATTTGAGAAGCGTAGTAAACTGGAATTAGCACAAAAGACCACAAATGTGCAAAATGGGGAATATACACAAATTGGATGAGGTATTGAAGAGTACCATAATGGTTCCATAAATTTGGTGCATGAACCTTAGGGCCCTAATAGGGATGAAGGGTTATCATAAACAAGAAATCTAAGTAGATAAATAGAAAATCCCATGTCAATAGATGCAACCCAGAGAACAGATAACAAAAGTAGCTTGGTGAAGATAAAATATGGATGAAACACCAATCTTGTAGATACAAAATTTGTAGGAAAGAAATATATGAGATTTTGAGAAGTTTAATGTGAAGAAGAAACCATCTCATGAGAATGTAGCAAGAAGGATCAACTGAAACATCATTAGTACCCAAGGGGACAAGATTTTGGAATATGCACAATAAGCTCTATCATGATGTTTATAATGCTTTACAAGCACTATAACTTGGTTTCAACGCTACAATTGTGATCCTTTGATGTATGAAAGTGATATCTAATAGGAATAAGAAAGCACATATAGAAAATCTACGTGCATATCAGGGAACAAACACAAATAATCATACAGTTATTAGGAAAGAGACACACTAATGATGCACTACAAGAACAAAGAAGCACATTTTCATTGGTAAAGAGACACCAATGATTCATTTGAAGCATGATTCTTAGTGGGAATGATGTACCAAAAAGACATTATAAGATGGACATGCTTAATAAATAAAAAGGTTCATGAAGATCAAAATATCCTAGGGCAGATGTATATTTTCTCGATTACTCTTTTCCTCATACTCCCTTTCTCATACTCTCTCTCCTCTCTATCCCCTACACCCTACAAAAACAAATACAAAGTGAATGAGTAGTTGGTGTGGAAAAGAGACAATACCCCTAGATTTGGAAAGGGATGCACACATGATGCATGGTAGGGGGTATCAAAATGTAAAAGGAGAGGAAGAAGAAAACCAACACATTGTTCCCTATTTTTGGTGTTTTGTAAACTAGCACGGGGTCTTTTGTCATGTTAGTGCATTGTTGCTAGATATCACACATCAGTTCTAAATTGTTGATGTGGAAGATAAGATGTAAAACAACTAATTATATCAACATGGATGATGGTATAGTAACATACAAAATTAAATGCACAACATCATCTTGATTATAGCCAAATTGAAATAAGATCAAGTCTTTGCTAGTTAAAGGCTAGTCAAAGTATTTTTTGGCTTCTCTCATTTGCAACAATAATGCTAGTGGGGCATTTTATTACGCTGGTCAAGTGCTGGTCGAAGGATAGTATACTACAAAGTTGAATTGATGTTATAGTTGAAGATGCATATCCATTATCCCGATGCTTATGATATTGAGGTTGGCTTTTTGGAAATGAGAACCCGTTGAGAGATTAGTAACTAGAGATACATATTATCAATGCCTATGGCCATAGGTACTCTTTCATGCAAAACCTCATAGTCAAATAAGTCAAGGAGGTTATTAGAAAAGGGGTCAACAAGAATAAGGAAACATGAGAACGCCAATCATGGGATGATTATGGGCTTGATTTTGTCCACCATGACACTACTTGTGACCCTTTTATCAGGCCTATGGTCTAGCCAAAGTCATTATTTTTTCTAAGTGTTAGCTCTTCACAATCAGATATTTGATGACATCATAGAGATATTGACAAGGGTGAGCACATGGAAGGACCTAGGGAGCGACACAAAAATGTAATTTAGGGGAGGCAGATAACAGTGATGGCCGAAATGGAGAGTGTTGACATAGGGAAGAAATAAAAGATTAGATTTTTATGAAAAATGAAGAGAGGACAAGACCATGGATTCCATGATGATGCCTAACGGGCGGCTAATACAAGAAGAGGTGACATGCATTCGCAGGCAGAGATTCTATCTTTTCCTCCCTAGTTTAGGATCAATGCTCTAATACCATGTGGAATGTAAGATGGGAGGCAATGAGATACTTTTTAATCGATGTATGGTATAATGGGATACTTATACTGATGTAGTTACCTATACTAACCAATCATTCATTCCTATGGAGTTCTTAGAAATGTTTGAGTTTTATTAGTCACAAAAGTGACTCTCATCATTTCTCCATTTCTTAAATTAGTAAGTTTGATTCTCACACTAACTCATGTCTTAGAAGAGAAAAGGTGGATGTGAAAAAGTGGATATGATTTGTGATTTGACAAGGACATTAAGATCTATAGTCTATAATCATCAAAGGCAATTGCTCAATTATGAGGAGAACATTTGAAAAAGTAGTAATCATATCTCTTCTTCTTCCTCTGAATTTTAGTTTTTTCTATGATCTCTATTTTGGAGGACCAATTTATGTCTAGGACTATATTCCTAAAAAGGTAAAACATGGTGAGTTGTGTATCTAGGATAGGGCTTTGGTTGTTTAAGATTTGGATGTTAATAAATTCCCAGGTTCAATGTATCTTTCCTGGTTGGATCTGTGTAGGTTACTAATATGCTCCATTGTGATTTTCATAGTTCATAGGAAAAGCGTTGAAACAAGTTGACTTTGGCCATTTGATGATCATCCAATGATAAGGTGGCCTCTAAGATGTGTTCCTCCACTGGCTTATCATCCATTTCCCAGATTTCCAATAAGATATTACCCATGGCTTTCTAGATCTCACTTTGTATGATTTTATATAATAAAAAATTAATAAATACTATTTAAGATTTGTTTTATTTCAAGTCACGATTAGAGACCATTAAAAGATTTACAAAATGAGGTATGATTTAGTCCACTCTTAGGTCCAGAGCTAGGACCGTCAAAATATTTTAGAGTTGAAATACAGTTGGGTGAAGTTTTAATTCATGAGCTAGACCAAAAAAGATTCTGAAAATTTTATGAAGCTTGGTTCAATTTTAGGACATGATCTCAGACCATATGAAAATTTGTATAAGTGTGACGATGGTATAGTTTTAGGTCACTACTAGCACTATCAATGGATTTTAGAAAAGAATTATCTTTTGTGGAAACATAGATACAATTTGATATCTTCAGATTTTACATTTTTGGGTACTTCATTTGCATTTTCTAATTTTCTTGTACTTTTTATGATTTTTTGCTAGATTTCTAGAAAATCGTACAAAACATCTAGGGACCCATTTGTAATTTTTTAAAAGAGGTGAAATGAGAGGGAGTTTATCATCCCTCTATTCACCCACTCTCACACAACAACAACGACGACAAAGATCAACTCACATGAATCAATAACAACGACAACGACGAGGAGAGGGAACAATGACAAAATGTTCCATTCCACCATTGACGAGGCTTGTGAATCTACCCATTCATGCAACAAAACTATATGTGGCATTTGAACAATGCTCCGTGCGGTGTTTTTCTATGGAAGAGGAGCTTTATATTTTCTACTCTGGTGGTATCTTTTAGAGTTTTTGATTTTTTTCAACTATGGAGAGGTATATCCTTCATCTTTGACCTTTATTTTGGCCTTTTTGGCCCTCAACGACAATATTTGGATTTTGGCCTTTTCGACGTTCTTCATGCTCTAGAGGTTGAAGATGATATAAACATCTATTTTGGTTTGTGATTCAGTTGTTTTCACTATTTTCACATTATCCTGGTCATCTCGTGTCATATTGAGCCAATTTGAAGTGTTGCACAAAGCTTATGTTGTCGAGGTTGTGAATTTGTAGATGGTGGCTCGTAACTGGTGCAAGGAGGACCCCAACGTAGATGATCATGATGCAAATGATGATGCCAAGATAGATGCATACCCACGATATGTATTGCTACTTTATCTAATAAATTCATATATGAATATGAAATTTTTGATCTATGTTTACTCTGGGCAGGTGTTGTGGTGGTGTAAGTAGGATCATGGGAGAAATGCTCCTAGGTGAGAGGTTTAATGCTCATCCGGGAAATGTTGTGGATGTATCTGCATCATAGATGTTGTCGAGTGGGCAATGACAAAAAATTTGATCCTCATTATTTTCTTTGTGTTTGTCGAATCTTAAATTGGACTTTTCATCTGTGGTGATAGTATTTGACTTTGTCTCCAACTCTTCTTCTTTAGTTTCTTGGATTAATGAACGCATATCTGTGAACCTATTGGAATGTGATGGGAATGTTGTATGTTGTCTTAGTCACTGAGGAATTAGAAATACTCAAGGGGACCGACTTTGGTAGCATTTGTCAGTGTGGGATAGTTGATAGGCACTATCTGATTCCTTTAATTGAGCACTTCTACCTTGATACTAATACCTTTCACTTTGCCTTTTGCAAGCTAACCATAACCCCTAGTGAGTTTGTCGGGATCACCATGTTTGGTTTTAGTGGGATTCATTTATGTTCTTTGACAGATAGATATGAGTGGTTTGTCATTGCCTTGCTGGGATATTATGGATATACCATGATGACAATAGTATGAATTCTGAATCCAAAGTCAAGTCCAGTTGGTTGCGAGCTACCTTATTTCATATGCGTGAGAGGTGGTGTTATAGTGATTATTTATATATTGTTTCCTAAGGGTCTAGGTATTTCTCTATGGGTTATAGTGATTCTTTGTATGCCGTGCCCTAAGGGTCAATGCATTTCTCTATGTGTTGATTACCAATTTTCTTTTTGGTAACAATGTTGGGAATAAGGGAGAAATTGGTTGGTTCTCCTTCCTTCTTGACTTGGATCCATTCCTTCCTTCGACTGGGATGGAGGCATGTAAACCGGTCTACTAATGAGCTTAAGGAGGTGTCTTGTGGGTAACATTTCCATGAAGGAAATGGTCCATGCTATGAAGAGTTGTTACAACTTTGTGATTGTGATGTGTCTTTACCTGACGTGATATGTTTTTGCTTAAAATGCCTACATTGGATGATTTTGATAACCTTTCTTTTGTAGCTATGGGGTTATGAGGCACTTCTGGCTCCATAGATTCATTACACAAAGCGATCCAACAATTTATCCATAGGATTTACTCCCCACCTGTCATCACTGGGCCCAACATAGCAACATGGTGCAGTATAGGCAATGGTGAGGTGAATTAGAGACTGGACCTTAGTAAAGGTCATACATAGTACTTTAATACTATATGATCTTGTATGCATGTAACTTAGCTGAATCCAAATTTTGCTTTGTTATTTCCCAGGCCCGATCTAGGATTTTCTCCATGTTTTAGCATGGTGAAGCGCCTATGTGCTGTGTGGCCTTTTTTGAGGTGTTATCTTTGGATGCTTGACATATCCAGTTCGGGTCACCCTCTAGGAATGTCTTGTACATGGGTGAGCCTACTGGTAGTATGTGTACTGGTGGCTAGCACATCCCCTTTGACCCTATGCATGGGTTGGTTGCTCCTAGTCTTGGGATTTGTTAGGATTCTTGTGAGCTGACGTGGGTTCAGGTGATGCACATAGAGTACCTTGAGTGGTACTATACATATGGTCAATCAATATTGCTTTCCAAAGAGAAATATGATTGTCTTCGATGCCCTCTGGTGGTAAGTGTTTTGATTTTGATTTATCTTCATTTGATTGCATTGGCTTGACATGCATCCTATGCAAGTGGTTGATTATGACTCTGTTGAAGAGCATGATGATTAAGGATGTGAGTTTTTTCATCCACCTCTGATTGAAGCAACTTCTCCTACTATGGTACCACCTTCTTCATTAATTTCTCTTCGAACTTTGATGATTTTATCGAGTTGAGGTTGTACTAGGACTTCAACATTGGATATTTTTGTCACTTCTCAGACAACTTTAGCTAGAATTCATCCTTTTAGGAAGATGATACAGGTACAAGTGCAACTTGTAGACTCTTAAGTTTGAGTATCCCACTAGGGTATAGTTAGCATTTTGAGGAGAGCATAGGCATGAGATGCATTCCCATGGAGTTCCCAATTTAGGCCACTGACCCTTCATTGATGGGTGTTAAAATAGGTCCTTCACATCATAGGGATGCCGCTTTGGTTGTAAGGTACCTTCTAGTAGTTCTTCTTCAGGACACATGTGGTCCACCATTGCTATTCATTTTGATGTGACTGGGGGGAGTTGGTCCTATGGGTCTTCTTCCACTGATCATTGGCCATCAATCAAATGTTTATCTGAGTGGATGAAGAAGGAGATGAAAAATTAGAGATGTATTTAGCACTTCTTGTTTCATTTCTTACATGTTGTTATTTCTTTCTTATAAGAGATGTTATGCATTAGTAGTGTTTTTATTTCTAATACATTTTAAATTTTGAAATAAAAAGTATAAATTTGACTCAAATCGTATTGTGAGGTTTTGCAATCTTCAATTTGGAGTCATACTTCAGAGATTTATCTTCAGAAGATCTTGGTGCACCTAGTGGATTTCCTTGATTTGCGTGCCATCTAAGGTGGTGGTTTGCTTCAATATGCAAGGTAGTAGGACAAGGGTCACATGTCCTTTAGAAATATGTCTACATTGACCGTTGATGTTGATAATTATGGTGGATTGTGTGATTCTTCTAGGGAATAAAAAAGTCCCCCAATTTATGGGAGACATATATATAATGTTGAAGCCAATAAATAAGGCAATGGGCTTCCTTCTACACATTGTGGCTTTCAAGATTTAGAACAATGGGATACTGGGTGATAAGTGAAATATTGATCATGAGGCATCCTCCCTTAAATCCACCTCTTGTGCATCATTATATTATGAATCTTTCTGAGATGGAAGAAGTCAAGTTGGTGAGCTTAGATGTGACTCATAATCTTCATCATCTAGGATACGTTCATGTTGTGAGAGAGTTGATGTCAATTGCCATCCCATTTTGGGATCCTCACAATCACTCATTCTGATTTGGAGATGTCATTTTGACTCCTACTCTGGAATATGTGACAAGGATCAATCGACTTCCCCTTCATGATTGGTGGCCTATTGTGTCAAAGGAGTCAAGTTGGAATGCTAAGCTAGTGAGTATTCTGGGTGTGAAGAAGTCCTGAGCTGCTGATGGTTGACAAAAGATGGTTGCTTTATTCATATGGCCTCCCTATGGAATTTTTTTAAGAGCGAAGCACATCTTGGTGTTGATTCTCACGACATGCCCCACTTGCAAGCATATACGTTGATCATCCTAGATATGTTGTACTTTGAAGAGACTATTGGCTGAGTGATGACTGTTGTTTCTAGAGTCATGGCTACCATATGGAGGAAAGAAACCATTGTCCCTTTGATATTGGATGAACCGTACGATGACTTAGATGAAGCACAATCGATATGGAAGATGAGGGGGATTTTAATGTCTTGAAGATTTATTTGGGAATGTGCATTGACATTTGCTAGATTTTTAGAGTCTTACAATCTTCATTTCATCATTGCAAATGAGTATTTTGTGAAACCACATCCAAGTCGACGAGCCTTTACAAATATGTGGCAATCTGGCTCAATGTATTAATAGTCTGACATCAGCAAACATACGTTGGGGATGTATGACATTCCACCTCAACAACTCTGACTTTGGAGTTTCCATGCATGGCTTCTAGTGGTTGATCATCTTTCCATGCTTGGATTGTTGCACTACCATGTGTTGGTGTTGAGGCAGTTTAACCGTTGCTAGCACACTTACCAAGTTGAACGCTTCAATCTTTCTTTTAGAAAATGATGATCAGTTCTCAAAAAGTTCATTAGATGGCGGCGAAGATGTTGCTAAACCAAAAGAAGCTGACCTATGCCTTATTCCCTCTAGACAAGAGTTGCTCTCCCAAATATCTGAATTGGCTTGCATTGCCGCCTTCAATTGTAGTAACATGTAATTTTTTAGGAGGATCGACATGCTTTTTCATTTAGGATTCTTATCTTTTAAATTTTTTCTTGTATTTATATTTTTTTGTTGGCATGAGGTGCCAAGTTTTTATAAGAGGTTTATTATGAAATGAAAAGTTTTTTCATTTCAGTTGATGGTATGCAACATCCTCTGTGGGTACTCCCTCCATGTCGTTTCAATTATGTATCTAACCTAGGTCTTTACTAATTTTTAGGTGCATATCACTGTGAGTCTCCATCTTATAAATTAGGTAACCAAGGTCAATCTTTGACTTTCCATCTGTGCATTTTGTGTGCCAAGTTTGGTTATGGGCAACATCTATCGAGGTTACCTATTTTCATATGTTTCCTTAGTGGATCTAGAAAATTGAGACACCGAGCCTTTTAAGAAATCATCCACCTTAGTCTATCAATGATATATGGTTCCTCTTTTGAATTTTTGTAGACCATTCTACAATAGGAGGGCCTTCTTTCTAGGGAGGAGATGGATCGAGGCTATGTCAGACATGGGTCCCATGCTATATGCTAAAAACATGTTGTGTAACGAGTGTATGAATTATGGTTCCTTACATAGTTAGATTAGGGTGAAAGGTGTTAAAGACACCACAATGGGATTCACTCCTAATTCACTTTTAGTGTTGCAATCCTACAAGGACATGTGTCTACCTAGTCATAGGATTACTTTATGATTCTATTATGGGATCTCTGCTTGTCATTGATCTTTTCATTTGAAGCTTTTGAATGGACATTGATGCTCATGGACTTATTGTGAGAGCTTATGGTTATATGAGGAATGAATGAGGTTTACCTAGTGAAGATTGCCTAAGGGAGGCATTGGCGCTGTCCTAAGGGACAACACGGGAAATATCCAAGGGACGTACCAAAGCAGGATAGACCATACATTCTCGGTGCTTAGTGCGGAGGGAATGGCGATATATTCGGGCATGGTATTTGCCTTGGAAAGGGGTATAACTGACCTCATGGTTGAAACGGATAGCGCCTTACTCGTCCATGCAATCAAGAGGGAAGGATGGGGAAGAGGTTACGTGGATCGTATCGTTCAAAACATTATCTGCTTCTCTTTACATTTTCTTTCCTTTAATGTATGCTTCGTAAGAAGACAAGGTAACGAGGTAGCCCATGCCTTGGCTTCAAATGCCTGTCTGCTTGAAGGCTCACGTAGCCTTACAGAAAACTTTGATGACGACATTGTACTACTTTCTTTGAATGACATCAATAGATAAGTGCGACAGACACCCTTTATAAAAAAAAAACCTAGTGAAGATTGCCCATCATGTTGCTCTCGAGTTAGCCCATGCAGAGGTTGGTGTCACTTTTTTTTGAGAGGTGAGGCATCGATGTCCACAAGGAGTATCAACACATATTTTCACTCTCTAGTATTCCCCTTTTAGGTCAAACCCAAAAAGTGAGTGTTATGTAGATTTCTCCTAGATATAGGTGTCATGAATCATTGATTGTAAGGACTATGTCTAGCTCGCCTCTAGGGACTCCTTGTTTTAACAATCCTCTTATGATAACATCCATGGGGCTTCATCTTACTTACAACTATAAACATTTTGAGGTACTTGATCAAGGATGGACCATTTTGAGGAGTTTCTTTATGATTAAAAAGTTGAGCAAGCAATTAAAAGGCAAGTTGGCCAATAAAATCAACAAGACATGATCGTTCTCTTTTGTATGGAAGATGCATGTAGTAAAGCCATCGACCAACTACAATTGAGAGTGTGTTTCTCTACTATTTCTTCATATGTTCATGGACCAAAAGTTGAGTAACTAGCATTAATTGTAGCCTTGAATGGTGATTACCAAGACTAGAAACAATGATCCTTATCTCTTCATAATTATCTATACCATCAAACTCTCAAATATTCTCTCCATGACTACTATCCATGAAAATGACATGAATGTTGTTGATTGGAATTATTAAGTGATTGTTCTATGTTAATACCTCTCCACATTAGCAACATACAATTTGAAGGCTTCCCATATTTCTCTATAGATAGAAAACAACAACCACTTTAAAAGGATCTCATACTTGACCATCTCAGAGCCTACCTCTGGGTGCATGAAGGAAGGAAAGGAGTAAAGGAGCTGTCTTCATCCTCACAAAGACTACTTTATTGTTTCTAGACTTTGGCAACATGACTCTTTATATGCATATCTTTACTTTTGTGTTAACAATGAGTGAGTGGACCCTTCACATTGGGGCATGGGGTGTAGCCCCATATCCCATATCTATTTTAATTGTTTTTGACTCCAAGATTCCTATTGGTTAGATGCGTTTCTCCCGATTTATTCACTTGTTCTATGGTTTCATCAATATTTTTTATGTTGTTATAATCTTGGGTGATGAGATCCCAGATTCAAAGAATAAAATGCTAAATGAACCCACATAACTCTGAATGAGATCCCAAATGGAGTGTTATGATTGATCAATCTATTTTTCTAGTTATGATCCTTGGTGATGAGATCCCAGATCCTTGGATTGAAACAATAGATGAAACTCACAAAACTCCACATGAGACCCCAAAGGGAGTTTCACTGGATGGTTGAACAATGATCTACAAACACTGAGATCACAAGTTTGTGGGAAGTTTGACCCTTGTGAGATTTGTAGTCCACAAGGACACAAATTCACTTGGTCCTGATCAAACTACTTAAATTAAGGAGTTGAATAAATTAATAAAAATACATGATCTAGGATAGTGAATATGAGAACCCCTACATCTCTTAGAAATTTAATTAAATCTTACACTTGTTTAGCTTTTGCTTTTGCAATCTTTATTACTATTTTAGATATTATCTCTCTCAACAATTGAATTTTAAATATTTTTTAATCTTAGCAATAGGTTCAAAAAAATGTTAATCATGTTGTCCTATGGGTTCAACCCTTTTCTATATTAAAATTAATTAGTTTGCTTGAAGGCAAGTTGATTGTTTCTTTTAAGGCTAAAGTCTAGGAAATCATATTTCATGGTGAATTTGTTGTGCAAACAACACACATCAGATATGCATCTAGGTAGTTTTGTAGATTTTAAGTACATTTTAGAGGGGGTATGATTTTTTGGCCCCCTTACATGTCTCTTTGTTAGAGGCTTGTAGTTGTTGAATCTTGATTGTCAACAAGAGTAGCACTTGATGAGGCTGGAATTTGTCTAATGAAGATGAATATCTCCATCCATGTCCTTTGGAGTAGGATGCCTCAATTGTATATTTTTGTGGATGATATAGGCTCCTTCCCATTTAGGATTGAAGTTGCCATTGGAGTTAAAATTCTAGATGACATGTAGTACTAGACTGCCCTTTGGAAATTGAGGGTCCATATTTTGTGGTTGAATCGCTCATTCTATCCTGGCTTGATAATTTTGCATGGTGCAGAGCTCTCGTTGAGGTAGTAGATTTGATCGTGCAACCATTATACCTTAGGAATGTCTACTTCTTGTCGTATCTATATTGAAGGAATCTATACCTATTAGCAAGACGATCTCCATCCCATATACCAGTGAGTATGGCATGGCTCCCATAAGTTCTAATAGAAGTGCAATGTGCCCATAGGGCCATTGGTAGGTGTTCATGCTAGTTACATGGTAGCTAATTATCTTATTCAAATATTTATCAAGTTCTTGTTGACAACTTCTACGAATCCATTCATCTAGGGCTAGTAGGGTGACATTTAGTGATGTTTGTTCCTCAATGAGTTCATTTACTATTTCATGAAGTTTGTACCATGGTCAAAGACTAACTCATGCAGTATCTTGTGAAAGATTATGATGCTATTCTTACGGAACTTGACTACCTGCTGAGCTGAATCAGTGATGATACACATGACTTCCACCCACTTTGTGAAGTAGTATATCATGACTATGATGAAGTAGTTCCCATGTGAATCTATGAGATTGAAATTCCCTATCATATCAATCCTCTAAGATGAGAATGGCCAAGGCATGTGATGCACCAGATAAATATCATTTTTATAGACTATTTGTTATTGATTTCTATGCACTATTTGTTCATTTTCATATTGATTAGTGAAATATTTACTCTTACTAGCTTATGATATTTAATTGCATCAAATAAATGTAATTTTCATGTTTTCAAATGATTTAATAAATTTCAAGAGCGTATGTTCGATTTTTGTGTATTTTAGGGAAATCTACACAAATCTACACAACTCGATACTATTGACTTTGGAATCAATGGTATCGACACATGCTCAGTTTGGAATAGATAAAAATTGAGAAGACTTGGTAGTATCGACCTAGAAGTCGATACTACTGACAACATCATTATCAAGGTTTCAAAATTAATTGAGATATCTCGGTACTACCAACACTCAACTTGGTAGTACCGACGGATGCCCAGATGACCACAACTATTGAAGGCGTCAGTAGTACCAACACCTAGTTGGTAGTACTGACACAGCAAGATCAGGAAGATATGAAATTAGAGTCTAATCTAATGGTTGACAATTAATTATGCCCTAAGTCACTTATATGACTTAGATGGATTTCGGCCAACCCTATAAATCTCATTCTATTCTATTGGATGAAAACCGAAAGTAAGGAGAGGAGAAAGCAGAGAAGAAGGTCATGTTCTGGACGATCTGGGCAATTCTAGCAGACAAAATTGTAGTCGGAGGGTAGCAAATCGACTCATGCGCAAGAGGGGATCATTTAGACTGTCTTCTTTAGGGGTTCTTTAGTTTTACTAATGTTTCCCATGTTTTTCATTCTTCTCTCCCATGTTTTTGACAAGGGAAACCATGTGGGGCTAAGCCCCTCTTTCCTTAGGACTCGAGAGTAGCCCGATTATACATTATAATTGACTTTTATGCATTAATATATCAATTTCTCTTAATTTATAGACTTATTTCTATGGGATTGTCATTAAATATCCATGCTTGATCACCATAGGTAGTTGACTAGACCTTTAATTGCTTTGAAAAAGGAAATTAACGGTTGCAAAATTATTGAAATACATGTTTTATACCGCCCTTTAAGAAAGACGACTTACAAACATGAAGAGATTACCCATAGTTTTCAATAAAGGAACTAAATAATAACACAATCGATCTCAAAGTGAGATTGGTATTAGGTTAGGTA
The DNA here is from genome assembly GCA_963693085.1 of Alisma plantago-aquatica. Lineage (NCBI taxonomy): Eukaryota > Viridiplantae > Streptophyta > Magnoliopsida > Alismatales > Alismataceae > Alisma > Alisma plantago-aquatica. The sequence continues at coordinate 1,268,109,962 of OY856410.1, forward strand.
GTGAATTACGCTGTAAGAGCGGGTAATTCTTGCTACATGCTATTAGCCCAGGGTTAGGAGAGATAATTATTAATGTTATGATCATTAATTGCAATGTTAACTATGGTGAAACCATAATCCTAAGGAATTCTCTCCGATTGAGATTAACAACCAATAATTTAGATTTAGTTTCTACTTTAGATAATTAAACCATTCAATCAAAGTTTTCATCGGTCTAGCTAATTGTATTATTGTTAGTAATAGTCTCTGGATTTATGTTTCCCCGTGTTCGATTTCTGGGCCTCATTGGCTTATATTTTTTTTTGGATAAGGTAAAATATTACTAGATCATCAAAAAAGAGCATATAGAGGTAAACCACCTCATATACTATACATGGTCACTTAAGACCCCACCTCAAAATGACCTCAGGATTAACCTTGAATAGGCAACCTCGGTTCACTTTACAATGCCAAGCCAGCCTATTAACAAAAGGATCAAAGACTTTGTACTTATCCCTCCCCCTCTTCCCATGGGTTCTGCTATTCCTCTCATGCCATATATGGAACATGAGGCCGGTCCACACCAGGCCGGCAAACCTCCTGTTATGTCTATCCCCTCTGGACCTACTAAGCATCCAGGTCAAACTATTATTGATACCCGTGGGGGGGTTGCCACCCCACATGAGTTTGAGAGAGGACCGGGTCCAAAAATACTTGGTGAAGTCGCACTCAAAGAATAGGTGCTGCTGCATTTCGTCGACTTGGTGGCACAATGGGTAGGTGCTCACGCTGCCATTGAACCACCTACTGGTTCTGTCACTGGTGGGAAGTCCCCAAGATCACCCTGTAAGCGCAGAAACTCCATTTGGGGTAGTGGAAACTCCCCAATATCAGTTGGTACCAAGGAACTTGAGGTTGATTGCGGTTGATCTTCCAAGGCATCCCGCCCACAATCACACTCCAGTTCCCATGCTCCTCAACATAACTCATCTTGCAATGCTCCCAAACAACACACATTCTCCTCCAAGCTCTAGAAGCACCAGCGTTATCAACTCCCGTATCAAGGCATCCACCATAATGAGCCCTCATCCATACACCCCAGATAGAACTTGGTTTTACAAGGAAATCATGGACCCTCCTTGTAGTAGCTTCCAACAGGATATCTGAGGGATCAACCAGCCCCAGCCCTCCTCCTTGTCTCATTGGCTTATATTACTATATAGCGTGCACTTGCGTTTTAGGGTGTATAGTAAATCCCTATCAAAGTTTTGGCACCGTTGTCAGGAAGACGGAAAATCCAACACTATGAGTGCTATAATCGACCAATCTAGTCCACACCTTTTATTTTTCTTTTCATTCTCTTTAAAAGTTGAATTTCAAATATTATTTACTCAATCATTAGTAACTGTTCTCACATTGTTTTCAACAATTTTAGGTGCTAGTCCATGGTGAACACTAGATCTCTTGACTAGAGAGAGTCATCTGCACATGGCTTTAGTCAAGAGGAGCTCTTTCGTCAAGGAAGAGAGTTTGGCAGCTCAACACCAAGGTTGATTCAAACTCCACCACTGAATATGCCTGCACCTCCACCAGAGGAACCAAAAGAACCAGCTGAGATGACCAAACCTGAAGAAGAGAAGACAATTTGGGAGAAGATCAAGGCTTCATCTGCAATGGCATAGTTGGGCCCAATTAAGAGACGAGCAATAAATGTGGGTAGCTGCAAGGTTGATCTGAGCCTAGTGGGATTAGTCAAGTCACAACAATTTGATGGCCACAACATGGATGATACGATGGCACACACCAATAATTTCATCGAATGCTGTAATATGGTTAAAATTGATAGGGTTCCAACCACAATCATATATTTAAAGTTGTTTCCTTCATCTCTGGCGGGCAATGCGAAGTCTTGGTTTCTTGACTTACCACCTTAGTCAATAGAGACATGGGATGGAATGATAGACATGCTCTTTAAACATTACTTACTACCTCAGAAGACAAATGAGTTAGTCAAGAAAATATACAAATTCAAACAATAAGCATAAGAACCCTATTCTAAAGCATGGGAAGGTTCTAGAACATGCTTAGGAAGGTCCCACACATGGAATAGACCAATATGGTTAGGAAAAACTTTTTAGTACAAGCTACACAAGGGAGAAAGAACTACACTTGATAGTTCATGCTCTTGATTTTTTCTCAACAATAATCCATCTAGGTTCCATGAAATTCTGAAGAATATGGCCAAGAATCAGTCATGGGGAGAAGAAAGAGAACATCCAACAACCCTTAAAAGTATTAGAGAATCAAAGTCATCAGTGCACTAAACGAGAAGCTTAACCTCATTTCCAGAAAGTCATGTCATAAGGATGGAAGCTCTTCTGGATGAGAGGATGAGGAGTGCATGTTTTCACAAAAACAAAACTATAGGGGCAACAACTATTCATGGAGGAAAGATCCCAAGTTCTCATGGAAGGACCCAAATAACTTTCTATAGGACCCATCATAAGCACAACATCAAGCAAATCCACAACATCATGAAAGGGGCCCTAGAAAGCTTGATCGCATCAAGGACATGCTTGGTAAGCTAGTCGGCCAGAATGAAGTACTCATTGGTTAGGATGAAAGGGAACTATAGAATAAAGGAGCAAATATTCACAACATTGAGACTCATATTTCTCAGAGTTGCCTCCTTGAAGAAGCTAGGACAACAAGGATTTCCAGGAAACACAAATGTACCCATTCACAACCAACATGTGAAGGCCATGTTGTTACCCAGTTAGAATCAATTGCTGAATGAGTAGAGGACAATTCTAGAGCCATATACAAAGTTGAAGATATTAGGCCAGCAATGACTGCACATACAGTTGAGCCAGATACTGCAGTAGAGGACAAGACCACTAAAGAGGAAATGGTTGAACCAATGAAGATACGGAAGGAGGCATAAATTCCATCATATCAAAGGAAGCATGTGAAGCCAATGCCCTTTCCAAGTAGCTTGAAGGAAACCAAGGCTAAGTAGCAATTTCAGAAATTTCTAGACAATTTCAGAAAGTTGCATGTCAATATTCCTCTTATAGATGCAATTGAATAGATTCCTTCTTACATAATTTTTTTGAAGGATGCAATCAATGAAAAGAGGAGAATAGCTGACTACAATGTAGTGTTATTAAAGGAGCATGCCAATGCATTTATCTTAGGAACTTTGCCACAAAAAGGCAAGATCTGGGCTGCTTCAACATATCATGTTACATCAAGGAAAAAAGGTTTTGTGAAGCTCTATGTGATTTAGGGGCAAGCATCAATATGATGCCCTTGAGTACCTTCAAGAAGCTAGGTCTTAGAGAATCTAGAAGGAGTAGCATGATCATACAACTTGCTGACAATTCAATGGTCAGGCCATATGGCATATGTGAGGATGTTCTTGTCAAAGTGGATATATTTGTATTTCTGAAAAACTTTGTGGTCATGGAGATGCAAGATGGTCAAGGCAATGAATTACTACTCAGGAGGCCATTTCAAGCCACAACGGACATGATCTTATAGATGGGTAGAGGAAGATTGAAATTGGGGATCAAAGAAGATAGATTTGAAATCATTATGCCTAAATCTGCACAATCATCTGAGAAGAATGCATAGTGTCACAAGCTACAACAAGTCTAGGGACATATGCCTTCATTCCTAGGAATGCCATTCCTAGACATGGCTCATGTGATGACATAGATTCACAAAGTCATGTTGGCAGTTGACATCTTGGACAACACAAAGGAAGTTTCATTGGACAAGGTAGTTCAATATCCAGATGATGAAGAGGAGTATTGGCCAACAACAATTGAGTAGGTGGCTTCTTCCATTCTTGCTCATGCATATCCACAATTGTCCCTAGAGGCGTGTCTCATGAATATGATGGATTTACTGCATCTAGTCTCCTTCCTTGGAAGAGTGTGTCTTGTTTCTAAAGGCATTACCGTGATACTACACCAAACACTTAGAGGACCTAGGACCACCTCCACCACCATTGATCCCATATCATCAGATCCCAACGCATTTAAAGATGAAGCCATTGCCACCACATCTGAAGTATACTTTCTTGGAAGTAGAAGAAAATCTTTCGGTCATCATCTCGACTTTGTTGAGCAATCAATAAGAGGAGCAACTCCTTGTGGTTTTGAAAAACCACTGTGTAATGTTTAGATGATCTGTGACAGACATAAATTGGATCTCACCTAGTTTCTGCTAGTACAAGATCAGACTAGAAGAAGAATCCAAGCCAGTCGTGCAACCTCAACAGTGACTCAACCCCATCATGACTGAGGTACTAAAGAAAGAGGTAGTGAAACTTTTATCTGTAGGTATAATATACACTATATCTGACTCTAACTGGGTTAGTTCAACCCATGTAGTTCCTAAGAAAGGGAGTATAACAGTCGCTACGAATTCCAATGATGAGTTGATTTCTACTAGGTTAGTGACTAGGTGGCAAATTTTTATTACTGATGTTTGAACGCTACCGCTTTGAAGTATCATTTCTTGTTCCCCTTTATCGATCAAATTCTTGAGCGTCTTTCTGGCCACTTTTATTTTTGTTTTCTTAACATTTATTCTGGATACAATCAAATTTTTATCGAACCACAAGATAAAGAAAAGTCAACATTTACTTGCCCTTATGGCATGTTTGCGTATCGTCCGATGCCGTTAGGTCTTTGGAATGCACCGACTACCTTTCAACGATGCATGCTCGCCATTTTTTTTGTTATGGTGGAGTGATGTTAGGAGGTATTCATGGATGATTTTTTGGTGTATGGTTCATCATTTGATGATTGCCATGACAATCATGATAAGGTGTTGCAAAGATGCGAGGACACTCATCTAGTTTTGAATTGGGAAAAATGTCATATGATGGCGAGTGAGGGGATTGTTTTGGGACACAAGGTGTCTAGTAAGGGAATGAAGGTCGATTCGATAAAAATAGAAATCATCTGCAAGCTACCTACACCATCATTGGTGAAGGGAGTGAGGAGCTTTTTAGGACATGTCAGATTTTATCAATGATTCATAAAATATTTTTCAAATATCACCAAACCTCTCTTTGAATTATTGGAAAAGGATGATGATTTTAATTTTGACAAGCAATTCTTGAAGGCATTTGAGGTGTTAAAGGAGAATCTGATCTCCGCACCCGTTGTCTAGTCTCCAGATTGGAGGCAACCTTTTGAGTTGATGTGTGACACATCAGATTACACAGTAGGGGCTATTCTAGGTCAACTTCGAGATAATGTTCTCATTGTTATTTATTACACATATAAAACTCTTAATGATGCCCAATTGAATTACACTACAATAGAAAAAGAATTATTGGTGATTTTTTTCAATTTTGAGAAATTCTGTCAGTATTTGATAGGGGCTAAGGTTATTGAATGGACAGATCACACAACAATCAAATTTTTGCTACAGAAGAAGGATGCAAAGCCTAGGTTGATAAGATCGATCTTATTGTTGTAGGAATTTGATATTGAAATCAAAGACAAAGAAAGAACTGAGAATGTAGTGGTAGATAACTTGTCTAGGCTTGAAAGAGTGGATGAAAAGGACATAGATATACCTATAGTGGAAGAATTCCCAGATGAGAAACTATTTTCTATGTAAAGCAAAGATCCATGGTTTGCAAATATTATAAACTACTTTGCATGTGGAGAGATGCCAGAGGATTAAGGATATCATGAGAAGAAGGAGTTCTTCCACTCTTTGAGGTGTTACATTTGAGATGATCCCATTTTGCTCAAACAATATAGGGATGTCATTTTGAGGAAATGTATGCTAGAGTGTGAGTTTGAGAGTATTTCGGCACACTGTTATTCCTTACCTACTAGAGATCATCATGCTAATTCTAGGACGGCGACCAAGGTTCTAGAATGTGGTTTCTATTGGCCTAAACTGTTTAAAGACTGATATAACTTTGTGCTTTGTTGTGACTCATGTCAACGTGCATGTAATATTTTGAAAAGACACGAAATGCCATTGAATTTTTTTCAAGAAGTTGAAGTATTTTACTTATGTGGAATTGACTTCCTTTTGTGTCCTCAAATTCTAATTTGTAGATATTACTTGCTTTTGATTATGTGTCTAAGTGGGTGGAAGCAATTCAAACCCGCACCAATGATGCCCCAAGTTGTATGCAGATTTGTGAAGGAACACATCTTTTATAGGTTTGGGGTGCCCCAATTGATAATTAGTGATGGTGGATTTCATTTCACCAATAGAAAATTTGGGGCACTTATGAGAAAATATGGAGTGAGACATAGGGTAAGTAATCCATACACCCCCAAACCCAAGGTCAAGTTAAGTTGTCTAATAGAGACACTAATAAACTTCTACAAAAGACAGTCTCAATCAATAGGACTAGTTGGAGCATATTGCTCAATGATGCTCTTTGGGCATATAGGACAGCCTACAAGACACCCATTGGAACCACTCCTTTTAGGTTAGTCTATGGGAGAGATTTTCATCTACCCATTGACTTAGAGCATAAGGCTAAATGGGCCTTGATAAAATTGAACTACTATTTAGATAATGCTGGGATGAAGAGAATGTTGGAACTAAATGAGTTAGATGAAATAAGTTTTGATGCTTATGAAAGCTCAAGGATCTACATGGAGAGAACCAAAAAGTTCCATAATCACCATATCCTACATAGAGTGTTCACTCCAGGACAAATGTTCTTCTGTTCAATTCTAGGTTAAAATTACATCTGGGTAAATTGAGGTCTAGATGGAGTGGGCCTTTTGAGGTAGTTAAAGCTTTTCCCCATGGGGCGGTAGAGATAAGAAATGGGTCTGAGCTGTTCCTTGTTAATGGTAAATAACCTAAACACTACTCTGGGGAAGATGTGGCGAGGAAAGAAGAGGAGTTGAAGTTCATTGAGCTTCAATGATCTTTTGTGTGTGATCGTCGATCCTAGGATGTAAAATAAGGGCACTTATTGGGAGGCATCCCAACTATCATTTTTGTTCTTTACATTTGAAATTTTAGTTTTATAGTTTTAATTTTCATTTATTAGTTTTATGTAAAAAAGATGTCGTGATGGATTTTATGTGGTGTGCAGGCTGAGTACCAGTCGATATTACCAACCCTAAAGTCAGTACTATCGACGGAGTCATAGGGAAAATGATTGACTTTGACTGAAAAATTCGGTACTACCTACCATAAGTTGGTACTACTGACAACATCAAAGGGAGGACAAGATGAAATACAAAGCAACTTGGTACTACTGACCACCAGTCGGTAGTACCTACTTTCTATAGAAAAGAAGCCAAGTTTGTTGATAAGGTCTCGATACTACTAACCAAAAGTTGGTAGTACCGACGAAATGACAGCTCCAATTTAGAAACACCAAGTTCCAACTTGGAAACACTGACAAGTTTGAACAACTCAGTACTACTGACACCAAGTTGGTAGTATCAATACTAGAAAAGACAAAATCTACGAGACCACCATCGGCGATAAAAAAATGTTCGAATATGACGTTCGGTACTATCGATCCGCAACACGATTCAATACTACTGACACGTCGTCTATACTACTGATACATGGCAATCCACATGAATTCATTTTGGTGCATGAGGGCCGTTGATGGTACGGATTCACACAAATAGTGGAGGAAAAGTCAGTAGTACTGACTTTCCGTCAGTACTACTGACGCTCAGGCAGCATGCCAGATGAGGCTTATATAAGGAGGTGTTATTTTCATTTCTTCTTCACATCTTCTTCATATCTCCTCTGAGCAAGTGCAATCAACCATCCCCAGGCATTCAGAGTCTACTCTGAGCATATTTTCTCTCTAATCTCCTTCTTGTACCATCGTCATGGCATCTATGAAATTAGGATAGAGGTGGAACTCTTTGTAATATACCAAAATTTGGGTACTAGATCTATGTTGAGCTATGATTCTTAACTTTCCTTAAATGCCATTCATTATAAGACTCATTTGATTCTTTCCATTAGTTTTCTTGTCCATTGACACTAATTAGACTCCACTTGAATTTCTTGTGCTTAAATAAGTTCTTGCTCTTCTTTTAAATAAACATTTAGAAATTGGTCCCTTAGTTTATATTCATGAATCAATTATACATCATTTAGTACAATATGAAATTGTTGTGCTCATATACCTTGGTCAACTATGTATTTCAATAATACATCAATGCTATTAACAAGGATTTATAATTAAATAGAAGTATTATTTTTTTTCTTTGAGATGTACACTGGTTTGCATTTGTCAATAATGGACGTTGGAGTTGTGCTTTTCTCAGCATTAGTAGCCATTTTTATTCATGAGTTGGGGCATGTTCTTACAGCTGCCATGTCTCTATTACGTCTATTGATGTCCTCTACAAATTTTTTTCTCAGAAATCTTGTCCTTCAATTATTAGTTAATGACTTGGTCCATTCTAATATGAAATGAAATGAAACATATTTTTATTAATGATTTGGTCCACTCTACGTTGGAGTTGTGTTTTTTTCAACATTGATAGCCATTTTTAATCATGAGTTGGGGCATGTTCTTACAACTTCAAGGTCTCTATTATATCTAATTGATATCCGCTAAAGATTTTTTCTCAAAAAGCTTGTCCTTCAGTTATTAATTAATTACTTGGTACACTCTACTATGATTTGAAATGCAACATATGTTTTCTAGAATATAGTGAAAATATCTCAAAGAAATCCCGACCGTTATTTTCAGTAAAAAAATCCTATAAAAGATGATTACTATCACTACTTAGTATCCGTATTAATGTTTAGTTGTAGCTCCCGATTTAATTCATTATAAACTTAGATAAATATATGTTTAACACATGTTATACAACTAGGGATGGTTAAAAGCAGACATCCATCATCCACCACTCACTGCCCACCACCCAACCATCCATTATTTTTCATTCCATGGAATATCATACCCAATTTTTTGGTTGAAGTGGATGCTCCCTCATGGGTGTTCGCATTGCCATTTGACATCCATTATGTGTTTACAAGCAAGGAAAAAAATGTCCAATTTTGATGCCTTCTCGACGGTCACACAAATAGAAATTTGACAAATTTTGATGAAAATTTTGACAGATGCATTCTAGGCATTACAATGGCCAAATTAACGAATTAATTAATGATATTCTACCAGAAGGATCTAATAGTATAGATCTACTCAAATATGCAATCATATTTCATATAGGCTACGTTGGAAGGATCTCCTCATGAGTGAGTGAAGAAAGTTAAATTATTTTCATTTCGATGAGTATTTTGATGTGGATTTTGATAGTGAAATGAATAAGTTGTCATTATAGTTTTTTAAATAAAAGTATTATTTATTCATATCTATAGGAATATTAGTAATTAATGATAAAAATAATAATATCATGAATAAGATCTATAAAGGGGAGAGTGAATAGTTTTAGAGACTATTATGATAAATGACCAAACTATGGAGAATATTTTAAATGGTAGAACCTATATAATAGGAGATATAACAATCAGATTTAATTAGCAAATAGGGATTTATAACCAATCATTTAAAAAGAAAAATATGTAACTAAAAGAAAAGTTACTATTATACTTTATGATGATGCTTCTAAATTAATAATGTTGGAATATAAAAAATATCAACCATACTTTTAATTTCACAAAACAATGTCTAATTACTAAATATTAAAGCAGTTCTAACATTTTGCATGAAAGTTTAAATGACAATGTAAATTTTTAGTTAATAAGGACTCTTTTAATTACTAGAAGTAAAATGTGCATCAGAGTATATAAATGCATTTAAGTACTTGGAATGGAAATGTATAACGGTGACCTAGTCCCCTTTTTGCATTCTCCTCACATAGGCTTCAAGCCACTCTATACGAGCGACCATTCATTTCCTCACTTTTGGACTTCTTCATAGTTTCTTCTTTCATTTTCTTTATAAATGATCGATACTATCAAATGGAAAATCAACCGATAGTTATAAAGCCAGATAGAAACAAAACAACAACATGAGGTGAGAGATCTATCAATAGACCTCTTCCACCATCTTTGTGCGGAAACACAAACTCTTGACTAAATTTCCGCAAACCTACAAAAACAATCACCAAAATGGAATCCTCACGTACTGAGATCCTCCTCCCCACTCCTCTCACATCAATTAATATTAGAACCCATCGATAACTTGGTAGCACCGTCGCTCTAAGACAACCCAACATCACCATCGCTACAAAATAAACCCACACTGTCATCCCTACAAACTAACCCTCACTAAATTTGGATTATCCAAACCATAGAGAGAAAAGATGTTGGGTCATAGATCACACACTTCCTCTTCCTAGGAAGCATGATGATATTTTGGTAGCCTTACATCACCAACTCATGGGACCCAATTGGAAGTATGATATGATATCCAGTCATATGATGATTATAATGACACACTTTGTAATTGATTTGATTATAAATAAACACAATTACAATTTTTTTTTGCTTCAATATGAGATAATGAATAAATATATTCATGTCTTAAGAATGAGTGACTCAATGACTTTTTGGGTTGGGGACCAGAACAGGAGTATGCTAAGAATATGCATTATTCTATAGGTCCCTAGTAGGATATTTTTGTGGAAGTTAGGGAAACAATAATACATTAATATTAGTATGTGTTTTGACTGATGACTGTGCCCCATTAGTCATTATATTGGATATCAAGTCAAACACATAGGTACTTGCTATGAACAAGTATACTAGATAGGCTCAACTTGAGTATGAGACATGGAATACATAAATGGATATCAAAATCATATCACATCTGACAATTATTATTGTGGTCCTACGACTTGAAGTCACTATAATGATAACATGTTGTTTGGTGTACTTTAACACTACTCAATGTGACCTTGAATAAGGGTTTCCATACATGTAGTTCTTGGGTGCATTATGACACAAGTGGATTATTTGAGTGATGTAAATGGATTTGGTTCCTCCTATGAAAGTGATATCCCAACAATTTTATGAATGAGACTATGAATCATATCCATGATCATGTGAGGCAATAAATGATGTTGATCTCATATGTATCTCAAAACAGTCTACTCCAGATCAAGGAGCACATATTGAATATTAAGAGGATAATGTTCCCAACCTCATATCCAATCTAGATATTGCAGACATATGGATTATACGATCAGTGTAACACTTGTCACAATACTTGGTTTAAAGTTGTTCACCAACTTCTCCAATTACTTGGATGGCAATAAAGTGTTACTATTTACCAATCATTGTCTTTGAAATCATTATATGATTATATATATTACTACCATTGCAAGTTGTAGCCTATAGGGCCACACACATAGAATTTATAGGGAAGATGAGTATAATAATGGACACATGGTTAAAAGTTTACTAAAAGGTTTAGGAAATCAATTGAATCATTGACAGATTAATTGGAAGCCCATTTAGTCAACTAGAATGTCCAATCACCCAACTATATGGACAAGTCGATCAAATGGAAGGTACATTTGAATGACCAGGGTAAGATATGCCCAACTAATCAATTCAAAAGCCCAGTACTAATTGGACTACATCATCCAATTAGTCGATTGGATGTCCAGTCAGTTGAATGGGCTGAATGAATAGGTTGGCCGATCGAATATAGTAGTTATTAACCTAGTCCATTCGATTGATTGGATTGTTCAATTGCTCGATTAGATGTCATGAGAGGATGGATGTATAGAAGCCCACCTAGGCCAGTTGATCAAATGGACTTTGACCAGTCCACATGAGTGGACTATCTTTTTGTGTAACATATTGTATCCTAGAATCTTGACTCTAGTAACCCTAATCTCAGGGGAAAGACACTTGCATAACTAAACCTCCAACTTTTGGCCAAACAAGGATACATGTAAACTCCAATGCACCAGTTTGTACCATAATGAACATTAAATACACAAATAAGTATATGACTCATGTATAAGCCCTATCTTAGGTCATATGTAACCTTAATCATATCCTAGAGCTAACCATCATATGATGATGACATGGATATCTGAGACCCTAAGTTTGGAGTATAGTGTCATATGCTCTAGTTTCTCTGAACCCAAGTTAATTATATTAACTGACCTAATCTACATCGCTTGGCACCTCATTAGGTGTCATAATAACACAAGGTGTCTTAATAACCCTAAAATGAATTTAATGACCTAAGTGATGCTTTAAATGTAAGTAATATTCCTTAATTATGTAAAAATATGATTCATTGATCACTAATGCATATATAATGGATAAAATGTGATTAATGAGTAATTGAATGGGATGAAATACACAAACTCCCTAAATGGAGGTAATTTGTGCTTTAATGTTTAAATATAAGAATAATGTGAAAATGTGTAACTTAATGTTGAACTAATGGACTTAATAGGTTAAGTAAAATATTGAAATGTGTGCATAATAGTATAACACAACCCTTTTATAGCTATGAATATGACACAATTTAGTGAATGTTGATGTAATGATGTAATATTATAATAAATATTATGGTGATGAGCCTAAACCCTAATTGTATTAGAACTCATAAAAGGAAACCTCAAAACCCATATCCAATGGAAAAATCATGATATCCTTGAGTTTGAGTTAGTTTGGGTCTCAAGTTTCACATTAATTGAACAATTGCATCTGTCCTATTTTAAATAAGGAAAGAAAATATGTTAAAATATAAAATATTCATAAAATAATCAATGAACCCAAAGTAGAAATTAATTGTAGAATCGATTGTACATGTCAAATTTATCCCAGGTGTCAAATTTGATACTAATTGAACCTTGTTTGAACCCTCAAATAGATTAGTAAAGAAAGGAGTTGAAAGATTCAATTAAGCAATGGTTTGAATACTTCTAATATATCAATTGCATAAGGCTTTTATTTCAGGCTAGATTTCTTATTCTATTTTAAGTCGGATTGTCTCCCAACCATTCCATTTTGATCATATGAAGTGAGGGTCTTCTCCTCCCTTTGGTAGGAGACCTATTTCTGTAGAACAATAATTTGATTTTCCTTCTGTCACATTTTCTCTTGTCCCTCATTCATTTTTCCTGATTTTATGTCCACTATTTTCCGCATATGAATCTTCACATATCGGTCCATACTTTCCATATCTTCAAATTTAATTATCAGAACCCCCCCAAATTCCAATCTCCTTATTTTTTTGGGATTCCATCTATGAACTTTTGCAAGTAATACATAGTTACCCAAAGGTGATGCAAACCCTTATTATATGAATGAGTTTGTCAATTTCCCATAAGCTTCCATCTATCCTACCACCAAACCCTAACTTTGTTTCTATGCTTCCAAATATCATTCTTCCTCATGATATCCTTTCTGCCAAAATGTGTTGCCCGTGGCTTTGCTAGAGGTTCGTAGAGCCTTCCTAGAACTTGACTTTTGTCCAAATTGCCTCGATGCATTGTGTCAATGGACAACTACAGTTGGCCTTTGTTTTTGACCGCAACATTATCGATATGGTGCTCTAGGTATCTGACTTGATCCAAGGGATAATCCCAGAGTTCTATAATGCACTACAAATCTCTAAGAACCATCAGGTTCGCCTAAGTACTTGTGTTACCTCATCTTCCTCTTTATCATCTAGTTGTGTGTTTTCCTTCAATGATCTCTACTCTGGGTACTACCCTTTCCCAATATTGGTCATTTTTCCTTTGTTGGTTGCTTCCAAAGGTGTTAGATGTCTGGTTTCTTCTGTCTCCTCTAGTGTTTGGTGCCCAAGTATTCCTTGGGGAGAATGTTGACTTAAGTGTTACACATTGTCCATCCTTTGATAATGACTTAACCATTCCATTCATATGTATTTTGTTTGAGATTGTTTTCAAGCATTAGGTACTTGAAAAGAATCAAATATATCAAGCCCTAGCTTGTTCTAGTTAAGTCAAAAGCAATGTAAATGGACTTTTGTGAAAAACACTCCAAATCACCTTAGATGATTTTTGTAATCATTTTTATTGATCATGTGACTTGTAACTAAGATGAGAAAAAATTAGGAACCCTTTATTCGAAAGTTTGATCACTAAAAAATAATTTTCCAAAATTCATTACAGGATGTTTGTTAGTCGAGATTCAAACTCGACTAATCCCTTGATGGATTTTGAGAATTCTTTGGTTCAGTTGAGTATTCCACTCATAGAACTCGACCGATCCTTGCACACAACAAACTAATTTCCAGTGATCGATCGAGTTGCACATAGGACAAACTCAACCAATTCTTGAAATTGGCTTTGTCGCATAGTGCAATTGGTGAAGTTACCTTTATGAAAACTCAATCAAATGCACTGTATGGAATGTGTTGAAAAAATTATTCTAGCCATTAGGGAGTTGCAAAACTCAAAATTATATCCATTGCAACCCTCAAAATGGATAGAAAAAGTTCTTTAGTGTTCCTACCCTCTAGTAGACACCCCATCTATAAATAGGACCTCTTAGAGTTCATTCCAAGGTTGCTCGTACATGCTATTCAAGGTACTTGCTATATTGAGTGCTTTCAGTCCACTTGAGCCCCTTTCTCTCTCTTGATTACACTTCATTTCATCCATATGAGTGAGATAGGATCTGTGTGAGAGAGCTACTTCATTGTATGCTTGTAAAGCTCTCAAAGCTTCTCTTTTTCCAACCCCTTTCCTTAAGACCAAGTTGGTGAAAGCTTATCCAAGTGAAGGAGAAGGTGCAAACTTCTTCAAGCTGTATAAAAAGGTGCGTAAAGCTTCTCCAAGTGAAGGAGGAAGACAAGGATGAAGATCTTGGAGTAGAGTGGGTAAATACTTCAAGGCTAAAGACTCGTTGCAAATAGGGGATCTCCTTGGTGAAGGTGTCTAGCTGCTTGCAAGAGATGGGTAAGCCCTTGGTGAAGGTAGAAGACTCCTTTCTCAAGTGGGTAAGTCCTTGGTGAATGATTTTCATTAGAAAAGGTGAAGTCAAAGATGGAAGATCCAAGAAGAATGGGTAATTACTTGAAGGCTGAAGACTTCGTGCAAGATTGGGTAAGTCCTTGGTGATGGCAGAAGACTTATTACAGAAGTGGGTAAGTCTTTGGTAAGGTTGAATACTCTTTGTATTGGATAGGTAAGTCCTTTAGTAGATTGTTGACTCCCTTCCCCTCAAAGGGAAAGCTGGGTATCCTTGTCCCATAAAAGGAAGGTCATATGTTGTAACTCTTATAAGTAAATATAAGGAGGGAGACATGGTTGAGAAATCCTATAGGTTAACCTCTCTAGTAGTGGACTGACAATCTCCTAGTTTGGATATTGGAACCACTCTACACAACTTATGTTCTTTTGCTTGTTTCAATCTCTCTCATCCTTGCTATGCATGTTTATATTGCCATTAAATTTACTATTTGCAATTGTGCCTAGTTGAAGTAACTTGAAGGTCTAACAAATTTTGTGTAAGTATTTTTAGCTCTAGTTCACCCCCTCTTAAGCCTTTTGATCCAACAGAGCACTCTTTGTGACCTCTGGTCTTATGGTATCCAACCACCTCCGATCTACCTTTATAGACTCCTAAGTTCGAGAGGGATAAACTGATCCATGGGATGACTCCCAGGGTTGAAAAGGCCTTGATCATAGATTGAGAACATTGGTTACGAGCCTTATGCATGGTTTCTGAACCTATAGTAGATTGGTGTCCATTTTTGAGGGGGAGAAACTGTGATGGTAGTTTGGCTTTCTAGCCCTTAATATGAATCATATCTTGTCACACTCCATATGGGTATTGTTGTGTTTTTTCCTCCTAGCTTAACTTGACCATATGAGTTTTTGAATGATTGTTTTGTAGTGGGCCTGGCCATGAGGTAGGATCTATAGTGCCAGTTTGGTCGGGCCCACCTCTCTAAATGGATAAGTAGTTGTACAAGTGAATTGATTGGTTGGATCATGTAAAAATCACAATAAATTGACCATGTCATAAAAATGAAACAGAATATGTTTTGGAATCACAAAGCTATTCTCCATATAATGGTATCATTTCCATCATCTAAATCATATATAACAATATGTGATTTTCCAAGTATTTTCCTAATCGGTTATTATTTCTAAAATTTATATCTAATAAATTATAAGTTAGAAAAATAAAGTAAAATATGCTATTAATTCAGAAAAAGATAATCTACAAGACTATGTGGCTTTGATAACTAATTCAATAATGACAAAAATATGACTTTTAGGATTTCATTTACATCCTTTTTTGGTGGCTAGACCCAAAAGGGGTTTTACAATGAGGACTGCTTACTAGTTAAGAGACCTAGGAAATAGAGATTACATTAACAATTGCAAAAAAGTAAATGATAGAGCTTGGGGGATTATATGGGAGATGCTTTGGCCCCAAAACTTTTTCACTTCTTATGGCATATATGCACGAGTGACCTAGACACAAAGGGAAGACTCCTTGACTTGCACTATGAAACAAACAGTTTATGCCCTTTTTGCAAAGGTGAAAAAGAAACAATTCAATATAATTTATTTACATGTACCAAAATAAAAATAATTTGAGAAGCTTGCCAAGCATATGATCTCCTTGATGACCTTATTTGTTTCCTTCCTTATGAGGCTATTACTCTTCTTCATGATAAGATCACATGTCATGATATAGATGCAACCATTAGAGTCATGTGGGTAATATGGAACTATAGGAACTACATTTTTTTTTGAGAAGCAAAGATGGGCTTGGCAATGATAAGAGATTATCTACTGACAAATAGTTGTGAGGGTGCAATAGGGGCTGAGGTGGACCAACATGAGAAACAAGGGTGGTCAATCTGACAGACAATGTAGTAGAGAAGTACACTGATGTGACTATCACATGACATGACACTCTGGGGGCCGGGGTGGTCTTTCAAGGCTATCATAGAGAGCCTCTAGCTATACTAGTAGTGGCAAGACAAGGACCTTTTATCCCAATATTGGGTGAAGTTCTGGCAATACTCACTGAGATGATGTAAACAAAAGAATTGAACTAGAACCATTCAGAAGTCAAATATGATTCCAAGGTGTTGATTCAAAATTTGCAAGATCATGGTACAAAATGATATCACCTTGATCTCATTATAATATGTATCTTATCTATAGCTAGTTATTTTGATTCAATCATTTTTAATTTTGTTAGTAGAAAAAATAATAAAGTAGCTCGTACCATTGCTAAGTTAGCTAGCACGAGTGATTGTGTAACCTATATAGATGTGATCATGATCCCAAAACAAGTGTTGAACCTTGTTGATTGAGATTTCCCCATTAAATGAGATCAAGTCATACCTTAAAAAAGATGGCTTTTAGGGTTTATATAGTTAATGGAAACTTAACCCTAAATTTTGTATACAAAACTTTATAGCTGGTTTGAAGACCCCATCTTGGTACTATGGTTGTCTTTGGACATATGTAGACTAGATATGAGGTATTTTGCATCGCCTGGGTTCTATATTGAGCAATTGAACTAAATTGTTTCTCTCTTGGTCCTTATGAACATGATACCCTACACACTCCTAATTATTTACATATGTTGTCTCATATGAGTGATTATATGCTGATGTTGATCTTTTGATATCTTAATTTGGTTGATATACTTGTCAAATCTTAATGTATTTCCTATTCATACTATTCCATGTGATAACCCTAATTTGAAGAATTGAGCTACACAAAATCTTATTCTCCAATGTGATGGTCTCTTATAGTCTTATGATGTATCTTGATTGTGGATATGATTTAATATTGTACTATTGGATGTTCTAGTATTTTATTTGAGCTTGACTAAACTTACTTCTTGCCTCTATGTTTGTGCATGGATTAGACTAATTTTATTTATAGTAGATGTACGTGAGTACAACCATACATACGGGTCACTTTTCCCACCCCGAGTGTGCTTTTCCACTATATATATATATATATCTTTTCCACTATATATATGTTGTTCATTCATTTCTCAATGTGTAGCCTAGATTTTCTCTACCCATGCATCCCAAAAAGTAACTATATGGTGAGAATAGTAACTCTCTAGATAAAAAAGTAACTTTGTTGATAAAAAAAGTAACTATACAACAAAAAAAGTAAAACCTGGAAGAATACACAAAAATTTAAATGTAATCGCATATTTGTTATAGATGTTACATATGTAACTATTTATGCATGAAAAGAATAGTTTGCAAGATATTTTATAGTAACCCTCTACATGTGTAAAGTAAGAAACTTCAAAAAAAGGTAACCAAAAGAGGGGGCAAGTAGCTACCCACACGTGTATTTAATATGTGCCCATATATATGTATGTATATACACATATATATATATATATATATATATATATATATATATATATATATATATATATATATAAATAATATATATATATAGGGCGTTCATTCATTGCTCACGTGGGTAGCCTGGAATTTCGCTACCCGACAGCCAAAAAAGTAACTCTTCTGGCCACAAAAGTAACTGTGCTGTCAAAAAAGTAACTATGGTGATAAGAAAGTAACAACACGACTAAAAGAGTAACTCTGTA
The DNA here is from genome assembly GCA_963693085.1 of Alisma plantago-aquatica. Classification (NCBI taxonomy): domain Eukaryota; kingdom Viridiplantae; phylum Streptophyta; class Magnoliopsida; order Alismatales; family Alismataceae; genus Alisma; species Alisma plantago-aquatica. The sequence continues at coordinate 1,268,128,496 of OY856410.1, forward strand.
CAAAATATATAGCAGATATATATAAGGACGGATTTTTTGATTTTGGTGGGGCAAATGATATTATTTTTGGATGAAATTTTTTGGGGAGCTAGATAAAATGCTCCTCTACAATTGCAAATTTTTTTCTTCAAAAAAAGTTATCTGAAGGGTGGGCGGGTAGCTACCTGCACGGGCAATAAAGATGGGCCCATATATATATATGCCATTCATTTACTACCCGCACGGGTAACTAACTTTAGTTACCCGTGGATCTATTTTGTAATAGAAAGGTACTTATTTGTAATGAGACCGATGACTTTTGTAATGAGAAGACCAAATTTGTAATACAAACACTCATTTTGTATATAATGTAAACTATTGTAATAAATATCATTATTACTGTAATCAGACGTGTAATACAAAATGAGTATTTGTATTATAAATTTGATCATGTCATTACAAAAGTTGTCTATCTCATTACAAATAGGTACCTTTATATTACAAAATAGATACACGAACAACTAAAGTTAATTACCTGCATGGGTAGTGAATACACACACACACACACACACACACACACACACACACACACATATATATATATATATATATATATATATATATATATATATATATATATATATATATATATACGTGTTTTGGCCCTTCTTTAAATAACTTTAGTCTAGTGTTGTCTACATGCACTGCTTAAATTTATGGTGTTGTTGATGGAAATATATCATGATTAGAAAACTCTTGGTTTTTATCAAATTTATCATGATAAGAAATCTATTAGTTTTTATCTTCTTCAAATATCCTCTTTGATATCCATTTGGACGTTCTTTATCCCTCTTGTTCTAGGAAGCCTTCATAAAGTTTAATTATTGTCCTTTTTCTACAATGTTGCTCAATCCCTATTAATATGTCATACCAACATTTTGGTGATGACAACTTCCATTTTGTCTTCTCTTGTGGGGTATGCTTTCAACCCCTTAGGTAAAATATATAGAAGACTTGGCATGATGACTTGGACCTAGGTAGTGGAGATGAGTCTTGGGAGATAGACTTGGAATAGCTTGGGTTCTCTCTACTTAGATTATGGAGTTGTTGCTTCCATTTAAGCCCACAGTGGGATATTTTTGTGTAATCTTTTAAATTGAATATAGTCATTAAATTTATTTTCACTACAATATTTTGGTCTTGTATATTATTCACTTGAGAAGGAAAAAATACACCTATTCTATCATTGTTGTTAGTGTGTTTGAGTAGATGACTTTATTCCTCGAATTAATTAAGGAGTGGATCCCCTCTCTGGTCTCACTCCTTACATTTTGCTTCCTTGGGTTTAGAAGAAATCCAACTTCCCTGCCTTTCCTATAAATAGGGGCATGCCGACTAGGGTATTGTTGATACTTTTATTACACATTTGGACTGTCCATCATACCAACAAGGAGAGAGAGAGAAGAGATTGTGCAATGCTAGCACATTGCCAACGAGAAGGCTTCTCTTTCATTCCAACTCTTAGAGCATGACATTAAGTTCCCAATCATTCACATGGACACCACAGAGACATGGATGCCTAGCTGGCTATGTTGGGAGAGCATCTATGACATACTCCTCCATCCATATTCTTGTGAGCAGCATCACCTAATATACTCCACAACAAAAGTATACCTAAATCCCTTCCTTACTAGTGTTTTGTTGTTGATAAGATTTTCTATGGGAACATGGATTTACTTCTATCGAGATTAAAATCCACATTACTCTATAGTGGTATAAGAGACACATCAATCTACGATATATCTAGATTTAAAATCTTTATGATCGGATTTTTTTTATACTGTACTGTGGTACAATGGTATTAGAGTCATGTTAGTCTACCACTAGTATACATGTTCAAGGGATATTACCCTATGTATCCCATCATGTTTGTATGGATATCAATAAGGATCCGCAGAGATTGGCTTATATGAAAAGATGCAATCTTTGATATATATATATATATATATATATATATATATATATATATATATATCATATATTTATAAATTATACACATCACAATAAAAAATATGTTTTGTTTGGTAGATGTGTGCATGGTTATGGCCAAAGGCATCATGTTCATGACGTGGATGTGAAAGGTACCCTTTGTTTGATAAGTATTTTGCTTGCATTATTCCATATGTAATGGTTTCTATTTCTCATTACCATCTCAATTATAGCTTGAGGTTTCTACATATCATGTGAATATTATAAGGAGTAGAATGAGATTTGGAGGACTTGGTATGATGAGGAAACCATGAAGATTGAAGGAGTGTCCATGGATCCATTTATATGATACAATACAGATGTAGGTTCACCGGTTGATGATGCATATGATGCAATGGACCTTAGGTGGATAGTAATTGTTACAACCCCAATTTTTGGGTTCATTTGGTGAGAAATGTAATTTCTCATAATAAAGGTAAATGAACAAATAATGATATAATTTGTTTTGAATAAATGGATTTTGTTTACAATAGCCTTGATGATTGTGTTGTGGGCTTTATTGGCTATTGGGCCCAATAAAAAGGAAATTCAATTAGCAAATGAATAACTGAGTTTTTGAGAAAAGAAAGGTGTGGAAACCTCTAGAAGGCAAAAGAACTTAATCCAAAAGTGGATTTCGTGCCACATGGGTTCCTTGGGTTCCAAGGAGTCCGAAGTTGCAAAAAGAAAGCAATAAGAAAAGAAAAGATCAATTAAGTATTTCTTTATTAAGAAAGAAATTGAAAACAATGGTAAAATATGGAAAACAAGTGAAAAGAGGTATAATTGAGTAATCCTTAGTGGAATTTCGTATCCCAAGGATTCCTAATGATAAAAGGAATACCAATGAGGAAAATAAAAGGGAAATAAAGAGAAATCCTCAAAAGGAAATATTTTAATAAGAAATAAACAAGATAATGAAAAATATTGCATATTGATGCATTTAGAAGGATAATGAGTATCCAATAAAAAGGATTTTGAAATAATAGAGTTTCTTGGGGTCCAAGGAGCCCCAATGAAGAAAGAGGAAAGAGAAAATACCAATAATGTCACATAAGAAGATAATATGATGCGTAAAGAATGATTTTGGGGTATTGTTAAAAAGGAAGTAATTTCTATTAAAAGAAAATAGAAATTCATGCCAATGGATTAAAAAGAAAGAATAAAGAGAATAAGTGAGAGGAATTTTGAATTCCTAAGTATCCAAGAAATAAGAAATATTAAAGGGATAGTAAGGATAAGATAAAGGAAAAATATATATAATATGAATTTTAAGTAATAGCTTGTATATGAAGAAAAGTCTCTTATACTTTTAAATTTGAGTCTAAAAAAAATAAGTCTTGTAAGGGGAAGTAAAAAAAGTTAAAGGAGATGTATTCATGTACTTGCTAAATATGTTGCATTACGCAATGATGTAGAATGTGAACATAAATTAATTAACACGAACCCTAATGTTATATAAAGGGTACATGTGGGAGAGGGTGGTAGATCCCTGGCATCTCAAGGCGTACAGTGTAGGCATGTATATCTTCAGCCCTTCGTTCCTCTCCCATCTCATCCACTTGGTTTCTCCCCTGACCATCGTTGATCGCACCACATGATGGGTGGCCGTTGACCTGACCATGATGGCAACATGGTGGACACGCTAACACCATGGAGGGAGTCCCCTAGGGTGGCCGTTTAATGATACAGATGGGTGGGCAGCTCCGCCTGGTGGCGAGGTAGGATGAGGTGGAGCGATGGGAGCCACTGATGTGCACCCTGGTGCTGCTGGCGGTTGGGGCGAGGCCGAACAAGGTTCCTCACTGGTTCAGAGCCACCCCATTCCCGTCATTGCACCGGTAGAGCACCCTACCCAGACCAGGCGCAGGTCATTCCCCTCCTTACTACTCCTTTTCCTGGAGCTGCAGAAGAAGCTCCGCTATTAGCTGTTATGTCCGCGCAGGACTTGAGGGTCCTGCCATAGAACCAACAGAGAATCCCTGACGGGGATGCAAGTTTGATCGAGGCGGGCAATTGTGGTGGTGTAGCAGATGGAGGTTCCTGAGTCATAGAGAGGGCAGACGCAGTGGAGGGAATAGCGTCGAGGCCATGGCCTCACTGTGCAGTAGATGCGCAGGAGGATGCCGACGCAAAGCGTCAAGGCTGGCGTCCGTGAGGATCACAAGGAAGGAGATAATAGATCGGAATGACGTGAGAGCCCCTGGGGCTGAACATGACCCATAAGGGTAAAGAGGTAATTTGACTCTTTTTTTAGCTGATCCGATGATAAACAAAGATTCGATAAAGCTGACGTGTCAAGCTATGATTGGTCCTAAAGTAATAATATTGCAAAATTTGTAGAAGATAATTGGTAACTCCGTTTGGCACATATGATACATGAATTTTGATCAGAAAAATGCAAGGAACCCATTAAAAATAGTGTTGTAGCCTGAATCTAATATTAGTTCGAAAAGGAGATAAATTTGCTAACTTTAAATGCTTTAATATGAGAAAAACCCTAACTCGATGATTTTATGGAATAGAGATGGTTAATGTGGATAATCTACAGGCATATTAACTCATGTTAATGAAGAGATGCATTGAATATCTAAGAAGATAATCCATGGGCTAAATTTTGGGTTTTGATATGTTAATATGTATTAATAGGCTTGGAAACCCTAATCCAGGTGTTAATAGGTTTTAATGAGAAATAATTTGAGATCTTTTGTATAAAACAGATGTTAGGTTAATCTCAAGACTAGTAGATGATAAAAAGTCTCATGATGCCAAAGGTCAGGCCCAGATGGGTAGACCAATGGACAATTTGAGTGGTGACCCCAGGCACCAAGCTCGGGAATGAGAAGGTGGCCTATGATATTGCATGACTAGTGGGCACCATGAGTGGTGATCCCCAAGCACCAAGCTCGGGATTGAGAAGGTGGCCTTAAGTCATTGGCAAAGGAAACCCTAAGATGGGTATGCCAGGGTTAGAGCAAAAGCGGTGGAGAATGTCATACGGAAAAGTGTAAATTGGCTTGTTAATTAACTTGATTGTGATAATTAGATTATTATCCTTATGTGCAAACTTTTGGTTGTTCCCACTACCAGTATATTTTGATATACTGACCGACGTTTTGTTTGTCAGCATTTTAGGAACAACAATTGAAAGAACAAACTGTAAAGTGACACATTGTGGAAATAAGAAATAAAGTGCAAGGAGGATTAGATAGAATAATTCAAGCTCCGGATAGATAGATTTCCAAAGTTTTCATAGGTAAGTAAAGTTTTAATTTTATACCAAATTCCAGTTAGTTAGTAGAATTTCATAATTATTACGGATTATTTGTTGAACCTTTGATCCTGTTAATTGAATAACGATTTTGACCTTCGGGTCTCCCTTAGTTGGGGGTTATCGGGAGGCGGGGTCATTACAATTGGTATCAGAGCCTGGGTTCCTCACTTAATCTTTAATAATTATTAAATTTTACAAATTCCATAGAACCGAGTGAGTTATTAGAGGATTTTCCAAAAGATTGAGGTGTCTAGAAAAGGATCACGTCTGGGGGCTGGCAATATTTTCCTCCGCACCGCTAGTCAGAATACAAGGACTCCCAGATTGTGTGACTGCCTGGCCGATGTCTTAGGATATGACTTGAAATAAGATACCTTTACGACTCTCTCATCTTGTTCATCCCATCTCAACTCAAATTCTGATAAGGACCTTAAGGATTAGGGTTTTCCTCTCTTCTCCTCACCCTCTTGAGGTATGGGTAAGGTTGATACAGATTAAGGAATCCTCCATCAAATTAATGAAAAGCATGTAAAAAAGATGTCATGGACATAAGCTTAATAGAGTAAGCATAAAAGAATAGATGCATGCTTAGGTCGTATGACACAAGTTGTCATCACCCTCAGGAGAGGCATGAGGATAGACCTCTTGTTCGAAGGATGAGTAGAGAGGGTTAGTCTTGGAGGTAGAGACTTCCATTAAAGGTAGAGACCTAGCACATCCTTTGAGGATGATGGTAACCCTAACCCTAAGTGAAGGTTAGAGGGAGAGATGACATGATGAGTTAGTTGTCTTGGTAGACCAGATGTTTGTATAGACATGCCTTAGATGTCATATGAGCCATGAGAGGTTAGATGGCCTAGCACCTTTGGAAACCCAACCCTGGGAAGGATAGTGCATGTTTGAGCAAAGGATAGCTCCTTCCTGGATGAGGTTAGAGATGAACCTATATAAACCTTATGGACTATTGCAAGTAGGATATAGCTTGTACCCTGAGTACATCAGTAATGTGAACAATAGGTTAAAACTAAGTCCAGAAGGATATGATGGATGGCTTATGAGATAAGGATAATCTTGAGTAGGACCCCGAGCAGGGAGGTTGGAAGCCTAAAACTTTGAGGTTTGAGGAACAATGGAGAGTTGAGGATGATGCGACCTAAGTGGATGATAGTGGTTGCCGTATGCTTGACCCTTGGAGGCTGATGATGTCTTGGTTGGCATGAGAGGAACCAAACCCTAGAGAAGGGATGCATCTGCTGGTACCTCTGTGCCTATGGTATAGGCATTTACCTCTTGAGATAGGGAGAAGAGTTTCTTAGACTTGGAGAGGTTTAGTAGTAGGATGTGAGGCCTTATACCTAGTTGGTTGTCCCAGAAGAGGACTCAACTCAGAAGTGTTGCTCGAGTAGAAGGATAATGGAAGTACATGGCATATCTTGGACATGCTTGATTCATGGTTAAGAGGTTGAGCATATAGTTGGATATCCCAAAAGTGAACCTAGGGTTCCTGGCCGAAGAGGGGAAGTGGTGTACCTAATGCTCATGATGAGAATTGAGTCTCTATAGTTTCTAGCATGGAACTCTTCATCTATAGAGGAAAAGGAAACCCCTTAAGTTAAAGGTAGGTTTGATGAACCCCTCACAACTAAGTTGACCTAATGTTGAGGAAAGAGAATAAGTATGACCTAACATGGTTTAATAGGTGGTCTGCTTGTGCCTTAGTAGTTGCTGGGTTAGGCATGCTCATGTGAATGTAAACCCTAGGGATGGTTGTGACCTTTGCTATCAAAGTGTAGTTTTCTCCCATCTTGGGAGAGGGACCCTTTTGTAGGGTGTATACCATTTTTGCTGGTTTTGAGGTAACCTAAAGAAGTTTCATAGGATCTTGAGAAGCTAAGTGAAAAGTACATGGAATGAGAATGAACCTGTAGACCCATACATAACCATCTCTAAGTGCATGTGGATGTGTTACCATGGAGGTAACCAATATGGGGCCTGACCAAGGTAGGCAGGTTGCCATGACCCCTATGAAGGGATGAAAGTCAGTCGAGAATGTAGAGAGAGATGATGAAGGCTTGGGTAAGGTTCTAAGTTGGACATGTACTATAATAGAATCCTAAGTCTGTCCTAGGGTCATGTAGGGATAAGACCGATGGAAGAAGGAGTTGCCTAATTCCCTAGTTGCACATGACCATAGGGTCGGGAGGTAACAACTATCATTGCTGAGGGCCATGGGTTAGGAGATTGATCACCTTCAGGAACTCATGGGACCCAAAGGGTAGATGAGTAGGGCACTCTCTAAATGCATAAGGGAAGAGGGATGACCCCCAAAAGTGCCGGCACCCTATAGACCTGGAGGAGATGACCAAGGAATGTGTGTAAACCTCAGTAGGTTTGAGACCAGTTTTGCATGGAAGTAATTTGGATATCATGATGTTTGTGATGTAGAGACATATGTGGCATGTTGCAACTTAGATTTGAAGGTGTACTGGCAAGGTGGGATGTACCATATCTACTCTTGAAATAGGAAGAACTCTATATTTGGACTGCAGCCAAATGCTTATTTCCTCTTGTTATGGGAGTGAGAGATAGGACAGTACGCATGTCATACACCAAGAATAGAGATGATGGGAGTTGGAACGTTGCTACAAGGTATGGGAACAAAGATGATAACATACCCTTGTAGAGTGAATGATACATGGATGGTTTACAAACACTAAGAGGAATAGTGTGGTCATCTTATGAGGATGTTTTATCAAGAGCTATGTGGAATTTGCAAGTTAACCAAGGTTGAGTTTGATCACCATGAGGATGAGCTTAGAGTTTCTTGATGAAGACAAAGTTAGAGTTTGAGATGAGATGATAAGTATAATGCATGGAGGTGTATGTCTTCGACATTACCTAACACCTAAGGATAATGAGTGGTAATGAATGCTCTGGTTGAGATATAGCTGCCTAGTTTAGCTGGAAGCTAGAAAAAGTTGAGGTTGTTAGGATAACCTTAAGTTGAGAAAAAGAGATAAGTTTGGCTAACACTCAGATATAATGAGATCTGTTGAACAAGATTAGTGGTTTTTTGGATAGACAACCTAGTCCTTGATGTGGTAGAAGGATGGTTGTAGAACTCTAGATACACTTCTTTAGATAGGAAGGTTATAAAACCCTAATGAGAGTGGTTTAGGGATTCTGAGGAATTGACCTTGAGGAATCATGACATACAAGAAATCATGATCACCATACACCATGAAACTACAAATATAGTAAGTGATGGTAGAGCTTTGGATGCTTGATACATGTTGCATGTGGCCATGCAAGCCGGGAGGTGAAGGATGAACACCAGTAACCCAGTGCTTTGACTTAGAGGTTAAATAATCTCTGAGAGGGAATGGGAATTCATCACTACAGATGTGGTGGTAAGTCTTCCCTAGACCAAAGAAGGTCAAGATGCAATATGGGTTATGGTAGATCGCCTTACCTAGATGCCATGAGATAGAAAGAATGCTGTCAAGGGGAAGATTCGGTTGAACTACTTAAGAGAGAAAGATGGTTCAACTACACCATGAGGCAAGTTCAAAAGTTCTTGAGTATGACCTAAAGGTTTACTTCCATGAGGTGGGAGTAGATACATAAAGAACTCGATGATAGCATAGTTTATCACCCCTAACTAATGATTAGTTTGATCCAGACTAGAGGGTCTGATGAGAGAAAGTGTGCTTGTTCAGGGTGATACAAAGAGACAGTTCATAAGATGTGATGTGAACCACCATAGCCTTTATCGGGATGCAAGAAGGAGGTTGTGTCAGTCACCGCTTCATTAAGATGATGTTGGTGAAGGCGGCCTCTCGAAGGTCAGAAAAGAACCACAATGTGTGCAGATGAAGTCACTTTGATCGTGCAATGGCTGAGAGAGGGCGCAATGGTGACATGAGTCACAAGATGATGCAAAGCAGACTGACATGTAGTTCACTGTGGGAGAATATGTGATGTGAAAATCCGACCCCTCTAAGCTACAACTAAGAAAGCTGAGTCCCCGATATATGGGTCCATTTGAGATGGATTGGTGGAGATGGTTGTGTTTAGCCTTGCCCCTCAGGATAACATGATGTGTAATGTGTTCCATGAGTCTGATCTAGAGCACTATGTCAGGTACCCAAGCCATGTGCTGAGCCTTGAACCTATTCAGCTTTTGAGAGGCTAAAATGTCCTGAGTCACCTATGAGGGTATGATATACCATGGTAAGAAAGAACTCATATGGAAGAATATGAGATGATGAAGGTTCTTGGGAAGAACCATGGAAAGGGTGAAGCCACATCGGAGCCCTAATGGATGTATGAAAGGCTTAACCTGAATAGTTTGTTTGCTTGATGGAATTTTGAGGACAACATTCTTATAAGAGGGGAAGGATGTTACAACCCCAATTTTTGGGTTCATTTGGTGAGAAATGTAATTTCTCATAATAAAGGTAAATGAACAAATAATGATATAATTTGTTTTGAATAAATGGATTTTTTTTACAATAGCCATGATGATTGTGTTGTGGTCTTTATTGGCTATTGGGCCCAATAAAAAGGAAATTCAATTAGCAAATGAATAACTGAGTTTTTGAGAAAAGAAAGGTGTGGAAACCTCTAGAAGGCAAAAGAACTTAATCCAAAAATGGATTTCGTGCCACATGGGTTCCTTGGGTTCCAAGGAGTCCAAACTTTCAAAAAGAAATAAATAAGAAAAGAAAATATCAATAAGTATTTCTTTATTAAGAAAGAAATTGAAAACAATGGTAAAATGTGGAAAACAAGTGAAAAGAGGTATAATTGAGTAATCCTTAGTGGAATTTCGTATCCCAAGGATTCCTAATGATAAAAGGAATACCAATGAGGAAAATAAAAGGGAAATAAAGAGAAATCCTCAAAAGGAAATATTTTAATAAGAAATAAATAAGATAATGAAAAATAATGCATATTGATGCATTTAGAAGGATAATGAGTATCCAACAAAAAGGATTTCGAAATAATAGAGTTTCTTGGGTTCCAAGGAGCCCCAATGAAGAAAGAGGAAATAGAAAATACCAATAATGTCACATAAGAAGATAATATGATGCATAAAGAATGATTTTGGGGTATTGTTAAAAAGGAAGTAATTTCTATTAAAAGAAAATAGAAATTCGTTCCAATGGATTAAAAAGAAAGAATAAAGAGAATTAGTGAGAGGAATTTTGAATTCCTAATTATCCAAGAAATAAGAAATATTAAAGGGATAGTAAGGATAAGAGAAAGGAAAAATATATATAATATGACTTTTAAGTAATAGCTTGTATATGAAGAAAAGTCTCTTATACTTTTAAATTTGAGTCTCAAAAGAAATAAGTCTTGTAATGGGAAGTAAAATAAGTTAAAGGATACATATTCATGTACTTGCTAAATATGTTGCCTTACGCTATGATGTATAACGTGAACATAAATCAATTAACACGAACCCTAATGTTATATAAAGGGTACATGTGGGAGAGGGTGGCAGATCCCTCACATCTCAAGGCGTAGAGTGTAGGCATGTATATCTTCAGCCCTTCATTCCTCTCCCATCTCATCCACTTGGTTTCTCCCCTGACCATCGTTGATCGCACCACATGATGGGTGGTCGTTGACCTGACCATGATGGAAACATGGAGGACACGCTAACACCATGGAGGGAGTCCCCTAGGGTGGCTGTTTAGCGATACAGATGGGTGGGTAGCTCGGCCTGGTGGTGAGGTAGGATGAGGTGGAGCGATGGGAGCCACCGACGTGCACCATGGTGCTGCTGGCGGTTGGGGCGAGGCTAAACAAGGTTCCTCACTGGTTCGGAGCCACCCCCTTCCCATCGCTGCACTAGTAGAGCACCCTACCCAGACCAGTTGCAGGTCATTCCCCTCCTTACTGCTCCTTTTCCTGGAGCTGCGGAAGAAGCTCCGCTGTTAGCTGCTATGTCCGCGCAGGACTTGAGGGTCCTGCCATAGAACCGGCAGAGAATCCCTGACGGGGATGCAAGTTTGAGCGAGGCGGGCAGCTGTGGCAGTGTAGCAGAAGAAGGTGCCTGAGTCGTAGAGAGTGCTGACATAGTGGAGGGAATACCGCCGAGGCCATGGCCTCGCTGTGCAACAGACGCGCATGAGGACACCGACACAAAGCGTCGAGGATGGCGTCCGTGAGGATCGCGAGGAAGGAGATAATAGAGCGGAATGACGCGAGGGCCCCTGGGGCTGAACATGACCCATAAGGGTAAAGAGGTAATTCGACTCTTCTTTTAGCTGATCCGCTGATAAATGAATATTCGATAAAGCTGACGTGTCAAGCTATGATTGGTCCTAAAGTAATAATATTGCAAAATTTGTAGAAGATAATTGGTAACTCTGTTTGGCACATATGATACATGAATTTTGATCAGAAAAATGCAAGGAACCCATTAAAAATAATGTTATAGCCTGAATATGATCTTAGTTCAAAAAGGAGATAAATTTGCTAACTTTAAATGCTTTAATATGAGAAAAACCCTAACTCGATGATTTTATGGAATAGAGATGGTTAATGTGGATAATCTACATTCATATTAACTCATGTTAATGAAGAGATGCATCGAATGTTTAAGAAGATAATCCATGGGCTAAATTTGGGGTTTTGATATGTTAATATGTATTAATAGGCTTAGAAACCCTAATCCAGGTGTTAATGGGTTTTAATGAGAAATAATTTGAGATCTTTTGTATAAAACTGATGTTAGGTTAATCTCAAGACTAGTAGATGATAAAAAGGCTCTAATGTGATTAAGTTGAATAATTAGGGTTTTGCCTCTAAAGATGTTTTTAGGGTTTTATGGTTATAGTGGAGAAAAGTGGTGGATAAACCCTAATGGAACCCTAATTGGGATTAGAAACCCTAGAAAGTGTTTCCAAGTCAATAAAGTAGATTCTTGATAAAGTGTAGTAAATAGGTTACGTATGCTTTTCAGGAATTCTATGATAGTTCAATTGCTTCTTGGATTACTTGCTTGCTTGGAATTATTATTAGCTTGTTGAATCATCAAATCAGGTATGTGGTTAATTATGAATAACCACCTTAGTTTCTCGAGGATTTTCCGGATGGTTAATCGCATTGAATGCAAATTATCAGTTTGTATGTTCATACTTGCAAACTATAAAGTCACTATGATTATCACATTAATAATAGAAGTATGGATTCTCACACTTACATGCCACCCTGATGGATGACGCCAAAGGTCAGGCCTAGATGGGTAGACCAATGGACACTTTGAGTGGTGACCCCAGGCACCAAGCTGGGGAATGAGAAGGTGGCCTATGATATTGCATGACTAGTGGGCACCATGAGTGGTGACCCCAGGCACCAAGCTCGGGATTGAGAAGGTGGCCTTAAGTCATTGGCAAAGGAAACCCTAAGATGGGTATGCCAGGGTTAGGGAAAAAGCGGTGGAGAATGTCATACTGAAAAGTGTAAATTGGCTTATTAATTAACTTGATTGTGATAATTAGATTATTATCCTTATGTGCAAACTTTTGTTTGTTCCCACATACCAATATATTTCGATATACTGACTGACGTTTTGTTTTTCGGCATTTTAGGAACAACAATTGAAAGAACAAACAGTAAAGTGACACATTTTGGAAATAAGAAATAAAGTGCAAGGAGGATTAGATAGAATAATTCAAGATCTGGATAGATAGATTTCCAAAGTTTTCAAAGGTAATTAAAGTTTTAATTTTATACCAAATTCCAGTTAGTTAGTAGAATTTCATAATTATTATTGAACCTTTGATCCTGTTAATTGAATAACGGCTTTGACCTTCAGGTTTCCCTTAATTGGGGGTTACCAGGAGGCGAGGTCATTACAGTAATCCTTTGTGGCTACAAAGGATTACATAAAAATGGACATAACCAATGTTGTATGATTGATTGTAGAAATAATATGTATTTGATTCATATTATAAGTATGTGGTGTTTTGATATGTATATGTATATATGTAAAATCCATCAATAAAATATTATGTCAAAGTTGCTTTCCAATGTGAACATGAGTAGTGTGATTGACAAAGTGTGGTCCAATGTCTATCTTATGGAAGTGTGAAAATAGATATGTGGGCTTGGAAAGAAGGGTGCATATTATATTGTGTTGGCCTTTGGGATAGACTTAACTAGGTGACTTAATAGGGTTAAGGACCTAGTGGCATAAAGATGGTTATGACAAAGGGTTGTGCATCCATCTATCAAGAGTTGCATTAGATGCAATTAGAAAACATTGCCTACCTAAATAGTCAAGTTGTGGGTGATCATCCAAAGCTGACCTATGATTTAATAAAGTAAATGTCTTATCTTACTAGAAGATTGTAAGATGCAATTTTCCAAATCAATCATGAAAACTATTAATTAGAAATAAATAGTAGGAATGATATTTGGTTAAAGACCAAATTTACATCAACGAAACATTATGAAGTATTAACTCTTGCAAATACTTGTAGATCAAATTGAAACCAACATAAACAACAACTTTTTATTGTGTTTTTCATTGTGAAGGAAAAAAATAAATGGTAACAACTTCAATGATTGGTTTAGGACATTGAGAATTGTTCTCACACATGAGTCTAAGCTCTATATCCTAGATATAGCAATACCAAATGGTCCAACTCTGAATGCAACTTTAGTGGAAAGGGAAACTTATAAGAAGCATTTTGACGATGCAATGGACATCAAGTGCCTTATGTTATGCACCATGAATGATGATCTTCAAAGGCAACATGAGAATATGGATGCTATTGATATATTAAATGTCTTAGGAACATGTACCAAGAACAATCAAGGCAAGAAATTTATGATGTCTCTAAGGCATTATTAAGTGCACAATGGTGGAATGTGATCTAGTAGGACCACATGTACTCAAGTTAGTCAGATATGTCATAATTTTAGCCAGAATGGGATTTCCTTTAGTCCAAGAGTTGGCTATATATGTGATCCTACAATTGATACCAGATTCATATAAACATTTTTTTATGAATTATAACATGAACAATTTTATTAAACCGCTGATAGAGCTACTTGGCTTGTTAAGAATAACTGAGGGACAAATGTAAGACAAGCCTAATTTTGTGCTGATGATCAGAAGAGGGAAAGGAAAGTCTAAGGGCAAAGGAAAAGCCAAGAAAGGTTATAAGGCTGAAAAAATTCCAAGTCATCTTCACTTAAGGCAAAAGGAGGAGTGGATAAAGAAGGAAATTTTCACCAGGTTGGACATTGGAAGCATAATTTTTCTCTCTACCTAGAGGAACTAAAGAATAATATGAAGGGGATAAAGATCTCCAGTTCAGAGATATATATATATATCATAGAGATTAAATTATTTACTTCTTCAACATGGATATTAGATACCAAATGTGATTCTCACATATGTTTGAATATACAAGATCTAAAAATAAGTAGAACTTTGAAGAGAGAGGAGGTAGATCTATGCATAGAAAATGGAGCAAGAGTTTCTTCTAGTACTTAAGGAACCTACTATTTATGTCTATCTAGTGGGCTTATAATAGAGTTAGAGAACTGATAAATTGTACTATAATAAATAAAAACATTATCTTTATATCTTTTTCAGACAAGAATGGTTTTGAACTTCATATCAAGAATGGTCGATACTCTAGTTCTAAGATGATATCTTTTTTGGTAGTGTCCCCTTGAATTATGTTCTGTAGTTTTTAGATTTAGAGACACATAACTATAACATAAAACTTAAAGCTTAAACTCGATGACTAAAAGAAAACTTTCCTATGATGTTATAGTCTAGGGAACATAAATGAGAAGTGAATTTCTAGACCCCATCAGGATAGCTATCTAAAATGATCTGATTTTGAATCAAGTGAGACATGTGAATCTTGTTTCTTAAGAAAGATGACAAACACATCCTTCACCAGAAATAGTTTAAGGGTAAGTGACTTATTAAGACTCATAGATCCTCATGTATGCCAACCTTTTAACAGAAATTCTAGAGGTGGTTATCAATACTTCATCACATTCACTAATGACCTCCATACATTTAGCTATTTGCATCTAATGGAACACAAGTCAAAATCCATTGAAAATTTAAAAAAAAATCATGAATACAGTACATATTGAACGTGGGAAAGTAATTAAAGCACTTTGATCAAATTGAGGTGGTGAATTATTAAACAAAGACTTTGAAACTTTTTTGAGGGATCACCTGAACACCATAACATAATGGTATATAAGTAAGAAAGAACTACGCCTTGCTGGTCATGGTATGATCTATATGAAATTTATTGTTCTTCCAACTTTCTTTTGGGAATATTATCTAGAAATCACATTGTTTACACTTGACTGCATACCTTCTAAATCGGTTCAAAAGACAACTTTTGAGACATTGATGTGAGTTTTATTGCATACAAATTCCCTAAGAAAGATTATCCTAGGTTTTAAATCCTTTCTTACAATTATAACTAGCTCACCCCAAAGAAGACAAACCAATTACAATATAGTAAAAGGTAAAATCCAAGAGACCACATTTTTAATAAATCACCTTTGAAACTAATCATTAAGAAAAATTTAAACCCAATTTGTTGATAGTGATTGTAAATTAATGATTGAATTAAAAGATTTCAATGCAAGGAACAAACCGAATGATTGATTGAATAAAATATTAAAAATAGGGATGTTTGGGTTTCACCACCATCACCTACACACCTATCCAAACCATTACAAGTCAATAATTTCAAAAATCAAACTAGGACCAAGTGAATTTTCCTCCTTAATGTGAATTGCATGACGACTTAATTCCTTGTTGGCTCGAGGTTTCATTATCCATGGTTCACGATTCAGTCATACTATATGATCCCTTACATGATTACATTTGGAATCCTATGAGTCCATTTGGGGATCTAATCCTAAGATTCATGATCTCTACACTAAGGATTCTATCACACATGCTAATTAAGAGATCAATTCTAGAAGAAAACATAAATTGAATGGATATTAGTTTAATATAATGAGAAAAATTGAGTCCTTACCAACTAAGATAGAGTTGAGTGATGGGGATACTCCTCATGCCCCAATGACAAGGTCTACTTTCTCATTGAAATGACAAGAATAAAAATACAAGACAAGAGAGGAGAGATCATGTCATTGATGGAGAAGAAAGAAGCAACCAGAGGTCTCTAACTTCTACAATCCGCTCGAGCCATGACAAGTCCAAAAACCTCGAATAGGATGGTCTTCTTCCTTGTATTCTACTCTTACTCCTTGCCTAGAGTGTGATTTGGACTCAGAGTGAATGGAATGCTGGATAAGTAGATCAATCCTTTCATTTTGTTAAACTAGCTTCTTACTGGTGGCTATGTAATGTTTTCTTTGTGTACCATGCTGATCGGGAAACTAGGCGGTCTAGTCAACCAATAACCCACTTGGAAGTGCACTATATGGAATTTTAGTTGGATGACCAACATGACTAATCATAAGATATTCATTCTCATAAATCTAATGGAGAATTGGTGGATCAATCAATCTAAGAAAGGGATCAGCCAATCAACTGGGCACTTGAGGTTGTTGTGGGCTTCTGACTTTGAGGGCATATTTTCTAGTCGTCCAACAGGCAAGGTGGATTTTTGTATTAGACTCATTAGTGAGGCACTCTACTACAAGTGGATCATTTGATCAAGAGAGTGGATTGGTGAATCATTCGATTTCAGAAATTCATTAGAGTTACTGTAAGTTTGGATAACCTTCAAATTGATTGATCTATGACAGTGATCTCCTGATCTTGATCTTGTCTTGGAAATGCTTATAAAAGGCAGGTTGGTTGACCATCCAGGAGGTCTGATTGCCCAATGAATGTGCATGAATTGTGCTATTTAGTTCCAATCTGCTATAAAATCATTCACAACCTAGCACATGATTGCAGGTAAGAGAACCCATATTGCTCTTGGGTTGATGTGTGCTTTCCTCTACATTAGAGGAAGAATATCAATCAAAATCCTAATTTTTAAGGACGCATGAAATTGATGAGACTAAGCAAAAATGATGCAATTGAAAACTAAAATGACCCAAACTAATCTAGGAATCACAATGAAAAGGTGATGAATATGTATTCATCAAACTACTTCAAACTTGAACACTACTCATCCTCATAATAAAAAAACCTAGCAAATAATACCACTATCCTATCATTCTCTCTTTCATAACATCACTTAGTTTTCTACAATCGAATATGGCCAAGTGTCTGGATCTCCATGAATCACAAATCACAACTTCAAATTCCTCATATTGACTTCAGATTCACAAACAAGTTTTCATATCCAAACATGCTTATCAAAATCATAATATCATTGGTTTCTCAAGAAGTTTAGCAAATTCTAGTGTGATCTACATACGTGTAGGGTTCAACTATGAACGGAGTTATCTTTTGAGTGATTTTCTTACCATAAGAAAAATCATAGTGATTGAAGGTATGGAAGGGAAAATTGTGAATCTCTCCTCTTTTTGACTGAAAATTTCTTTATTTATGTTGTAGATACATTGATTGCATTTCTTTTATTTTTGGTATGCACATGGACATCTTTATATTGTGGTACACCCCTATTACATGAGAGGGGTATTGAAGAAGTAGAGGGCTGAGAGAGGGGTGCCACCCCGAACTTGGAGTTTGGCACATTATATCTGCCTTTTTGATTTATTTTTGGCAGATTATGGGATGAGAAGATGGTGGGAGAAGTATAGAAGAGGTTGAACTTGTGCATCTCATAATTGGGAATTTAGAACATAGCGTTGAACTTTAACAACCAATTCAATCTTATCATGTAAACTTCAAAGTAATGACTATCACACAAGAAGCTTATGCTGAACAATAAGAGACACAATGCCATTTGATTTCTCTCAATCCCATGCAACTTGCTATCTTTCTAATGGATTGATATTATGTAGGATCATTGGGGATATGATAACTTCTAGCATTGGAATTTTATATTCATAATTACAAAAAAACATTTTCCATTCAAATGAGGGGTGCATTGCTGATTTTGTAGAACAAAACATGCAAAAAGAAATTAAATCTAGATTGACTAGAAAATGGTCATCTACATGCAACTAATCATGGAAATTTGAAAAAATGACAGAAGGAAACATATGGAAACTAATATAGAAATCAAATGATAGAAAAGGAAAGATAGAGAGGGTGGAATAGAGATATACCACCCACCCTCCACCCTAAACAGAGAAATGTTCTCATGCTCAAGCAAACTCTAAATCCATAATGGAGGGGAAAAAGATCACTATAAATGCCACCAGTTGTCGTGCTGACCCAATAGTGGTGGCTACTATGGAGGCTGAGGGGAGATCTAGTATTGTGGTTCCTACAATGAATCCCAATATGGTCTCTCAAATGATTCCTAACTCATGGAGGATCTCCTTAAGCGGTGGAAACTTAGTGTGCTGGTTTCCCTAATACTGAGAGGTTGGAGAAGGATATGTCTGCGTGGCACTGAATTTGACATAGTAAGTGCATGCATTCTAGTAGTTGCCTCAGCTTGTGTGCCACAACTCATGAACATATTGTATAAAGTACATGTGATTGAGCTGGTGGCCCTGTCTCTATTGCTCTTGCTCCATTTGGGTCTACATACCCTCTATGTGGTTCAACAACTCTTGGAGATTGGTAAAGACATAGGTCCCAGATGGACCTGTAGTGTTGGGCACACATCATTTCACATGATGTGTAGAATGGGGTGGGGAGGGGCTGGACTCCTCATCATTTACCTCCATTGAGGCACTACATGTACCACACATCATCTCAGGAGCTTCACCCTAAATAGGTAGATGATCCCTCATGTAAATCTAGGTGTGGGTGCCCAGACCATCGAGGTCATAGACGTGGTTTATAGCCATGAAGTAAGAATGAATGGGAAACTCTAGAATGACTCAACTATCTCTGAACAACCATTGGTAGATGCCATCCTCCTTGGCAATCCTGAGATTTATAGAAGTCACAAGTTACTTGACATCAATCAAGTGGGACAACTTCTACGTCATCATTGCTATGAAGGGAATACAAACATAGATGAGGTAAGAACAAATGATAGTGACAACTCCTCCCTGGCAGAACTCTAATTCCTTGTTCTAGTGTGATTAATAGTATAGATGATCAATGAGTACACTCCCCCAATTGTATGACTCATCATGCAACACACACCACAAGTAGTAGAGATCGGGTGTGGTGAAGATGTTGGCTGCGCTAGTTAGGACAAAGATTGTGCAAGTTAAGATGCACTGGAGGTAGCAGACAACCCAACTATGAGTGAATGACACCTTGATACCATATGGAAAGGAGGGAAGTTTCTCAATAATCTCTTGCCAGAACATGTCGATATTTTACTTCATGGACGGGTAGTTATGATATTCTTTGATGCATTTTTCCTACCACTTATTTTTGAATTTGATGATGAGAGTGGTTAGATTTTCATCATCAAAGGATTTCTCCTCCCTCAAACATGAAGAAGGAACAACTGTACTCATAGTTGTTGCTGAAACACTTAATGAAATAAGCAAGGAACTCCAATGCGAGCTCCTTGAAGCCTCAAGTTCTGAGCATGGTGGCATCTTTTGGGCTTATGATTAGGTGATCAGAGGGAGTGATCATTTGACTATAGGAAGAATCTAGCTCCTTGATATTATCTGATCAGATGATTAGTGGAGGTGATCCATCGATTAGATGGTGGTTAGGGGACTCTTATTTCTTTAGATCAGGTGACCAAAGGAAACTACTTGGGCTATCAATGAGGAGTCATTACACTCTACTACATCCATATCGGGCAATTTAGAACTTGGGTCAGCCCAATAGTAGTACATGAGGATATTGATCTCTCTACGTTGGTTGGGCAAACAGAGCATGAAATCATTCAATCAACCTGACAAAGGGGGTGCAATTGTGGCTAGATTTGTATTGACACATAGTAACTATTGGTTGATTCAGAGTGGGTTGGTCAGGTGATGGAGGCTCCCTTGGTCAGTTGAGGGTAGGAAAAGGAGGTCAGATATGGTTCCTTAGTGGCCGACTATGTGGCTATGGATTGGGCGGCTGGTGTGGTGTTGTCTACCAAACTGGGGGAAGGAAGTCCATAGCTACTTGATCGATCAAGGATGACGAGTCTAAGGTAGAATGTTGGAGGCAGATGCATGCTGGTAGACAACCAACATGAATGTTTCTACAGTGGCACCTTCATGAGAGAAGAAAGAGGTGTTGTAGTGTTATAACCTCAAAATGTAGTAAAATGATGTTATTCTATTTTCAAGAATAAAAAAAATATTTCTTTGATTTGTGATGAATTTTGTGTGAAATGGCCTTGATTGATTGATAGTGGGCTTTGTTGGCCATTGATCCCAATTGAAGAGAAAAGAGAAATAAAAAGGAAAATGTTTTGTTAAATAAAAAGGAAATATGAGAAATAGACTTTTAAAAGAAGATAAATGCAAGTCAATATCCCCCCAATATGGGAATACGTGCCTTTAAGATTTCTTGAGGTCCAAAAGACCCAAAATAACAAGATAATCACAAAGAAAAAGGGAATATAAATTAATTTGGATTAATTCATGAGATAACTTGGGAGAGAAGGAAGACTTCTCATTCATTGCAATTTGTTTCCCAAATTTGGTACGAAGCTAGGCAATATTCAGTGGAACCTTCCCTTAAAATTTGAGTTAAAAAGGAGCAAGGGTTTGGGACATACAAATTTCCTAAGAAATTGCCAAGATTGGAATTTATTCAGAAATAGGAAAATGATTTTCTCTTTTTTTTTGTTTAAATGTGGGCAACTCAGACCGTTGGATCTTAATCCAACGTCAGGCAGTCATTGTCTAAGTCCCACTGGGATTGGGACTCTGTGAGATCCAGAGGATCTTTCCTCTCCAATTTCCTCATGATCCAGGGAAGATGCGAGCATGGAATAATTCCCATTGCATTCTGGAAGGGAAACTGCACAGGATCAACCCGACTTTGTCGGGGTTTGGCCGATTACTAGAGAAGTTCCCAATCTTCGTGGGACTGACTCTGACCCTATATATAGGGGAGGGCTTGTGAGGACTCTAGCGTGTAAAGAAACCAGACCCTGTCCTGCGGGTTGTTGCAAGGAGCAATTTCATGCCCCCAATTGGACATTTCGTCCTGACCTGCACCTCCATCACCTCGGAGACCCTCGCCAGAGTCTGGCGAGTAGGAGCAACGTGGGCGTACCCTTGGCGAGCAATTGGGCCCATGGTCGAGTTCGTCGACGGAAGACGAAGCTTCCTAACCTATTAGCGCGGTCACAGGTGGCTAGGATCGCGAAGTCATCCCTGAGGTTGACCATCAGAGCGCAACAGGGAGACAACACGAGGTTGAAGAAGGCCTCCTATGAAATTACCACTTTACCCCTCACCTCCTTCAGTTGTGCCAAGGTTAGAATGGACTTGTGGTTCTTTTGTTTGCAAAGATAGGGCATACGTG
Source organism: Alisma plantago-aquatica (assembly GCA_963693085.1). NCBI lineage: Eukaryota > Viridiplantae > Streptophyta > Magnoliopsida > Alismatales > Alismataceae > Alisma > Alisma plantago-aquatica. The sequence goes on from OY856410.1 coordinate 1,268,150,290, forward strand.
ATCCTGGACGTTGGATCCTATGTGGACCAGTGGACCACGGATCACACGATATGTGTTTTCCCAAATTAGCAAATAAATAAAAAAAGGAATTTTCTTGTTAAAATTGTATCTTTTACTAGAAAACTCGGATGAAGGAAGTTGATACATGAAAATTGATCAGAAAAATACGAGGGATACATTAAAAATTGTTTAGACACATAAATCTATATATATTTTCAAAAGTGGATATTTTGGATAGAAAAGGTTTTAATTTGTGATTAGAAACCCTAATTGTTGATAAAAGATATATTTAATCTTGCAATTAGGTTAATTCAAACATGGTTTACTTGATTAATGATAAATATGGTTTTTAATCTATTTTGATGATAGAATTGCAAGGTTTAGGGTTTTAAACCTATTATAATGGTTAAGATGCTTAGAAACCCTAAATTAGAGAAAAAGAAAAGAAAAGTACTTATAATCTGAAATTAGGGTTTCCTGTTACTAAAAGATGAAATTAGAATCTTTTGTGAGAGAAAGATGAAATAATTATGGTTTGCAAGTGATTTGGTAAAATTATGGTTTAAAGTAATAAAAATAGAGTGGAACCCTAAATTATGCTCAAAACCCTAAAAAGGACAAATAACCCTAGAAAACAACTAGGATTAATAGATCATGATGACATGATTAATGATAGAGAAATTGGATGCCTTTTATAGGATCAACCTGGGGGTACTTTCTTGATTTCTTGATTGGTTGAGTTATTTCTGCATTCAAGTCTGCTTAACAGGTATGTGGTTAATTATGGTTAATCACATTAGTTTTCCGAGGGTTTTCCGGATGTTTCCTCGCATTGAATGCAGTCTAAACAGTTTGGATGTTCATACTGCAATTATAAAGTCATTATGGCTATCGCTATTATATATACATGTGAATTCTCACACCTACATGCCACCCTAATGGAAGATGCCATAAAGGTTAGGCCCAGGAGGGTAGACCTATGGGCACCATGAGAGGTGACCCCAGACACCAAACTCGGGAATGAGAAGGTGGTCTATGAGGCATGACTATGGAGTACCACGAGAGGTGACTCCCAGGCACCAAGCTCGGGATTGAGAAGGTGGCCTTAAGTCAATGGCAAAAGAGAAACTCTAGATGGGTATGGCAAGGTTAGGGTAAAGGCGGTGGAGAATGACACATTGAAAATGTAAATTTTCTTGTTAAATAATTTGATTGTGAATATTAAATTGTTAGCCATATCTATGAAATTTTGGATGTCCCCACATACCAGTATATTCCCGTATACAGATTGGTGTTTTGTTTGTTGGTGTTTTAGGTACAACCCTAAAATGAACAAACAGTAAAGTGACACATTGTGAAATTAAGAAATAAAGTACAAGGAGGATTAGATAGATTAATTCAAGCTCTGGATAGATAGATTTCCAAAGTTTTAAAAAGGTAAGCAAAGTTTTAATTTTCTACCAGATTTCAGTTTAGACAGTAGAATTTCATAATTATTATTGATTATTTGTTGAACCTTTGATCCTATTAATTGAATAACAGCTCTGACCTTCATGTCTCCCTTGATTGAGGGATACCAGGAGGTGGGGTTGTTACATGTAGGGTTAGGTTAGGGGGGATTTTGGAATTTAATGCTGAATCCCTTGCCCACATATTAATTATAAATGTGTAGGGCCATTGATAAGGTAATCTATAGTGACTAGTTGGCCAATCACGGCCCTAAATGACGGTAGAGCCCATGCATTGATCATGCAATCTCATCCACATGAATTGACTGATCAATATAGTTGAAAGCTTGTAATTGGTTAAGGTTGATTGACCGATCAACATGCATGGTCAGATGATCATCCCTAACATTAGTAGAACTAGCACTTACTTGCAGTTCTGGGCTTCATCTTGATCATGCAATACATATGTTTGGTCAGATGATCTGAATTAATTCCCTGGTGCTTGTGGATACTGAGAATACCATGCTCTCTTTCATCACCCGATCAACATGCCTAGTTGGGCAATCTGTATTGTGGACAAAAATATCTACTACATGTAGATCATTTGTTTTGATGATAGAATTGCAAAGTTTAGGGTTTTAAACCTAATATAATGGTTAATATGCTTAGAAACCCTAAATTAGAGAAAAAGAAAAGAAAAGTACTTATAATCTAAAATTAGGGTATCCTGTTACTAAAAGATGAAATTAGAATCTTTTGTGAGAGAAAGATGAAATAATTAGGGTTTTCAAGTGATTTGGTAAAATTATGGTTTAAAGTAATAAAAATAGAGTGGAACCCTAAATTATGCTTAAAACCCTAAAAAGGACAAATAACCCTAGAAAAAAACTAGGATTAATAGATCATGATGACATGATTAATGATAGAGAAATTGGATGCCTTTTACAGGATCAACCTGGGGGTACTTTCTTGTTTTCTTGATTGGTTGAGTTATTTCTGCATTCAAGTCTGCTTAACAAGTATGTGGTTAATAATGGTTAATCACATTAGTTTCCTGAGGGGTTTTCGAATGTTTCCTTGCATTGAATTCAATCTAAATAGTTTGGATGTTCATACTGCAATTATAAAGTCACTATGGCTATCACAGTTATATATATACATGTGAATTCTCGCACCTACATGCCACCCTGATGGAAGATGCCAGAAAGGTCAGGCCCAGGAGGGTACACCCATGGGCACCATGGGAGGTGACCCCAGACACCAAGCTTAGGAATGAGAAGGTGGTCTATGAGGCATGACTATGGAGCACCACGAGAGGTGACTCCCAGGCACCAAGCTCGGGATTGAGAAGGTGGCCTTAAGTCAATGGCAAAAGAGAAACCCAAGAGGGGTGTGCCAGGGTTAGGGTAAAAGCGGTGGAGAATGACACATTGAAAATGTAAATTTGTCCCATTAAATAATTTGATTATGAATATTAAATTGTTAGCCATATCTATGAAATTTTGGATGCCCCCACGTACCAGTATATTCCCGTATACTGAGCGATGTTTTGTTTGTCGGCATTTTAGGTACAACCCTAAAATGAACAAATAGTAAAGTGACACATTGTGAAATTAATAAATAAAGTGCAAGGAGGATTAGATAGATTAATTCAAGCTCTAGATAGATAGATTTCCAAAGTTTTAAAAAGGTAAGAAAATTTTAATTTTCTACTAGATTTCAGTTTAGACAGTAGAACTTCATAATTATTATTGATTATTTGTTGAACCTTTGATCCTGTTAATTGAATAATGGCTCTGACCTTTGGGTCTCCCTTAATTGGGGGATACCAGGAGGTGGGGTCATTTCAATTGGTATCAGAGCATAGGTTCCTCATATAATCATTAATAATTATTAAATTTTACAAATTCCATAGAACCAAGGGAGTTATTAGAGGAGTGCCCGAAAGACTGAGGTGTCTAGAAAAGGATCACTTCCGGGGGTTGGCAATATTTTCCTCCGCACCGCTAGTCGGAATACGAGGACTCCCAGATTGTGTGACTACCTGGCCGATGTCTTAGGATATGACTCAAAATAAGATACCTATAAGACTCTCTCCTCTTGTTCATCCCTTCTCAACTTAAATTTCTATTAAGGATTTCTCAGGATTAGGGTTTTCTCTCTCTTCCTCACCCTCTTGAGGTATGGGTTAAGGATGATAAGGCATAAGGGATCCTCCACCAAATTAATTGAAAGATACGTAATTAAGGTGTCATCGACATAAGTATAAGAGGTTAATTGTAGACTAAAGATCTATTTGTGTACTTATGTAGATGGCTCGTACAAAGGTTGTGGAAATCCCTTTCTCCACCAGCGGAGGTGGACTACCCCATAAAGAGAATGGGTCTTTCGAGAAGAGGAAGTGGAATCTTTGTGGTGAGACCTCCAAGAAGAGAAAGAGACCTGAGGAGGCTGTGCTTGAGGCCCCCAACCCTGAACCAATGCCCGGAAGTAACCTAGAGCAGAAGGAAGGACTGGGATATGAGGAATACCATGGGTATGAAGAGGAAGCCCAGATGGAAGAAGACCAACCTAGTGGTCAAGAACCATCCAAGGTGGTTCACACAACATATGTAGTTTGGATGGAACAACAGACACAACTGACTGAGGCTATCAGTGCCCTGGCTCTTAGGGACATGGATAGGAATGAGTATGGTGAGCCACTTCCTATTCGACCTTGACTGGGAGCTACCATCCTGGACTTCGCCAAGCTGAATGTCGAGAAGTTCTGGGGAGAAGACAAGTCTGAAATGGTCGAAAAGGCTGAAGCTTGGCTTCTTGTAATCAAGAATGGTTTTTGTATGCTCGAGGTGCAGCCAAATAAGAATGTTCTATTTGCTACTCATCTTTTGGAAGGTGCAACAAAGATATGGTGGGAAAATCATATCACGGGAAGAGACCTAAGCGTGGAACCGATGGCATGGACCAATTTCAAGACCATCTTCACCACCAAACTCATCCCCGTATCAACTAAGAAGGAGAAGGAGTGAGAGTTCACCAATATGACACAAGGAAGCTCGTCAGTTGCGGACTTTGGTCACCGGTTCTGCATCTTAGAAAATTTTGGGCACATGATGGATGAAGAAAGAAGGGTGGACCAATTCATTGAGCGTCTGCACCCTGCCATCAAGCCACATGTGATGGCTAGTAAGCTAAAGACCTTCTATGAAGCCTACAACACCACCTTAGCATGGAAAGGATGGTGATGCTTGTACAAAATCAATCCAAAGGGTACTTGGGTTTCACTGAAGGAGCTCAAGGGCAGAAGAATGAACACAAGAAGAGACAAGGGCATAACCACAACAAAAACAGACATGGGCACAAAGGCAAGCCCCATGACCGCCTTCAACAATGTCGCACCTACGGATGTACACATCCTGGGAAGTGCCGCTTTGAGAAGAAGGTGTGCTTCATATGTCAACAAGGACACTTCATCTCCAACTATCCACAGCCTGACCCAAGAGGACCTTTGGGATCATAGCCTGTGGCAGCACAGCCAGTAGCTGTAGCACCCCCAGCCGGAGTACTTCCAGTTGGAGAGAGAAGGTAAGCTATAGTGTTCACCATTGACAATGAAGAAGCATAGGCTAATGCCAATAGGATGATCGAGGGTAATAACCCTTACATGTTTTTCCTTTTAGTTCATTAGATCATGTAATAGTTTTCTGATACGGTACAAACTATGTAGGCTTGCTGGAAGTCATGGGACAAAATGTAAAAGCACTTTTTGATTCTGGTTCTACTAATACTTTTATTTCAAGAAATATGGCAACTATGCTTGGTCTGGATATCAAGGATTTGGGTTATTTTTTGGATGTTACAATCCCAAGTGGTCGTATTTATACCTCTCTTTTGAAAACCCCTGTCTTTCCAGTAAAGTATCTGAACCATGAGCTTCCCACTGACTTCATCCTTCTCAATATGAATGATTTTGATGTAATCATTGGTATGGATTGGCTTTCCACCTATAGGGCCCAGATTGACTATAGAGAGAAGAAGATTCTCATTAAGAAAACCGGACATCCACGGTTCACCATTCGAGGAAGGAAAGATGTGACAAACAACCTTTATGTGTCCGCTTTGAAGCTGAATGAATGCTATCCAAGGGTTGTCGAGCCTACCTAGCCATAGTTACCATACCTGAGGTTAAGAGGCAATCCTTAGAGGATATAAAGGTGGTTCGAGAGTATGCGGATGTGTTTCCAGATGATCTACCAGGGATTCCCCCTAAGAGGGAGGTAGACTTATCTATTGAGCTAGATCCTGGGACTAACCCTATATCTAAGGCACCCTATAGAATGGCCCATGTTGAGTTGCTTGAGCTAAAAACCCAGTTGCAAGAGTTGTTGGATAAAGGCTTCATCCAGCCCAGTACATCACCTTGGGGAGCGCCAGTCCTCTTTGTGAAAAAGAAGGATGGGTCGTTTCGGATGTGTATTGACTATCATATGATTAACCAAGCAACCATTAAGAATAAGTATCCTTTGCCTAGAATAGATGACTTGTTTGACCAACTCAAATCAGCTCGAGTCTTTTCCAAGATTGATTTGAGGTCAGGATACCACCAGGTGAGAGTAAGGAGTGAGGAAATACCTAAAATGGCTTTTAGAACCCGATATGGTCACTATGAGTTTGTGGTCATGCCGTTTGGATTATCCAATGCACCGAGTGTCTTTATGAACCTCATTAACAATGTGTTCCAGCCTTTCCTTGACTCTTTTGTGATAGTGTTCATAGATGACATCTTAGTGTATTCGGATGACCTAGCCCAACACTGTGAACACCTGGGTAGAGTCCTTGATATCCTGAGAAAGCATAAGTTTTTCAGAAAGTTCTCAAAATGTGAGTTTTGGTTAGACTGAGTCATGTTTCTTGGACACATCATCTCAGGAGGAACAATCACCGTAGATCCAGCCAAAGTATCGGTAGTTCGATACTGGCCGGCACCAAAGAACCCCTCCGAGATTTGCAGCTTCTTGGGGTTGGCCGGATACAACCTTCGTTTCATCAGGGATTTCTCTAAGACTGCTTTGCGGTTCACCATGTTAACCTAGAAGGATGTGAAGTTCGCGTGGTCTGACGTATGTGAAGCTTGATTCCAAGAATTGAAGGAGAAGCTGACCACCACCCCTGTGTTGACTTTACCTTCTAGAAATGAGGGTTTCATGATATTCAACGATGCTTCCAAGATGGGACTGGGCTGTGTGTTGGAATATAATCGACATGTGGTTGCATATGCTTCCAGACAGCTTAAGCCAAATGAGGTGAATTATCCAACACATGACCTTGAGCTAGCTGCTATCATCCATGCTTTGAAGATATGGCGGCATTACCTATACGATGCTACCTTCAAAATCTTCACCGACCATAAGAGTTTAAGATACCTACTGACACAGAGAGACCTGAACCTACGACAACGACGATGGATGGAGTACATGAAGGATTACGAATTCACCATCACCTACCATCCTGGTAAGGTGAATGTTATGGTTGATGCTTTGAGTCGGAAACAACTTAAGTGTGCAGCTATTCTATCTAGTCAGTGGAAGTGTTTGGAGGAGCTTGTGGAATGGACTCAACAGCCGTTAGAGGACCGAGTTCGGTAGGCTAATATCCGGATTTAATATGAGTTGTTGAGTGAGATCATAGCAACACAATTGAACAGTGAAGAGCTAGACAAGATGAAAGGTTTGATGATGAAGCCACAAACTCATCTATCCACGGGAGTAGATGGAGGAATCAGGTTTGAGAATCGCATATGGGTTCCAGTGGATTCATCATTAAAGGAACACATCCTACAAGAGGCTCATGGATCCAAATACACCGTGCACCCAGGAACTACTAAGATGTTCAAGGACCTACAACAGTTTTTCTTGCGGCCAGGAATGAAGAAAGACATTGCGGCATGGGTGGCCAGCTGTCTTACGTGTCAGACGGTGAAGGTTGAACACCAACGACCCGGTGGACTTTTACAGTCAATAGAGATTCCAGAGTGGAAATGGGAACATATCACCATGGATTTTGTGGTGGGTCTGCCCCAGACCAAGAAGGGTCATGATGCGATATGGGTCGTGGTAGATCATCTTACCAAGTCAACACACTTACTTGCCTTAAAGACCACTACTAAGGTGTCAGACTTAGCTGAGTTGTATATCAGAGAGGTAGTATGGTTGCATGGTGTACCAAGATTGATCATTTCAGATAGAGAACCAAAGTTCACTTCCAAGTTGTGGAAGCAAGTTCAAGAGGAACTTGGTACCAGGCTGAAGTTTAGTACATCTTATCATCCCCAAATAGATGGTTAGTCAGAAAGAACAATCCAGACGTTAGAAGATCTGTTGAGAGCTTGTGTGCTCGATTGGGGTGGCTCATGGGAGAAATACTTAATGTTAGCAGAGTTTGCCTACAACAACAACTACCAAGCCAGTATCGAGATGCCTCCATATGAAGCTTTGTATGGGAGACCGTGCCAGTCCCCACTTCACTGGGATGATGTGGGTGAGAGGACCTTGTTTAGGTCAGATGAGCTCCAAGTGTATGCTGATAAAGTTGCTTTGATCAAGCAAAGGCTGAAGAGAGCCCAAGATTGACAGAATTCATATGCTGATGCAAAGTAGACTGACATGCATTTCACTGTGGGAGATCATGTGTTTTTGAAAATCCGACCGCTTCGAGCTATATCTAAGAACAGAGGAAAGTTGAGTCCCCGATACGTGGGTCCGTTTGATGTGTTAGAACAGATTGGTGAAGTTGCATATCGTTTGGCATTACCCCCTCAGTATAGCATGTGTGATGTGAAATTCTTACCCCTCTAAGCTACAACTGAGAAAGCTGAGTCGCCGATATATGGGTCCATTTAAGATGGATTGGTGGAGGAGGTTATGTTCGACCTTTCCCCTCAGGATAAGTAATGTGTAATGTATTCCATGAGTCTGATCTAGAGCACTATGTGAGGTATCCAAGCCATGTGCTGAGCCCTGAACCTATTCATCTTTTGGGAGGCTGAAATGTCCTGAGTCACCTATGAGGGTATGAGATACCAAGGTAAGAAAGAACTTAGATGGAAGAATATGAGATGATGAAGGTTCTTGGGAAGCACCATGGAAAGGGTGAAGCCACATGAGAGCCCTGATTGACATAAGAAAGGCTTATCTTGATTTGTTTGTTTGCTTGATGGAATTTTGAGGACAAAATTCCTATAAGAGGGGAAGGATGTTACAACCCCAATTTTTGGGTTCATTTGGTGAGAAATGTGATTTCTCATATTAAAGATATTTAAACAAATAAAGATATAATTTGTTTTGAATAAATGGATTTCGTTTACAATAGCCTTGATGATTGTTTTGTGGGCTTTATTGGCTATTGGGCCCAATAACAAGGAAAACAAAAGGAATTCCATTGTTAATATAAAATGGAGAAAAAAAAGATGTAGAAACCTCTAGAAGGCAAATATATAATCCAAAGTTGGATTTCATGCCTCTTGGGTTCCTTGGGTTCCAAGGAGTCCAAAGTTGCAAAGAGAAAGCAATAAGAAAAGAAAAGACCAATTAAGTATTTCTTTATTAAGAAAGAAATTGAAAACAATGATAAAATATGGGAAATAAGTGGAAAGAGGTATGATTGAGCCATCATGGGTGGATTTTCATATCCATAAGATTTCTAATGATAGAAGGAATTCAAATAAAGAAAATAAAAGAGAATATTGAAAGTAGAAAGGAAGAGATTATATTGTTAATGTTTCATGTGTATGTAAATATCTTTCTATTAATGACACACGCCCAATCTTTCCCTCTCACCCGTGCCCATATGAGAAAGGAAAGTCACACTTTCCTGGGACACCATCCCCTTGACTTATGATAAGTGAACATTGGCTTGCCACCATCCCACTTGTTCTCTACGATCCTCTTCTCCAAACCCTAGGGGTTCCACTAGGGTCTATATAAGGAGCCATCATAGTCTCCCCTTAGCCAGAACCGATGCTTAGCCATGCTTTTGAGAGGAGAGATCTGTAGGGATGTTCTTCAAACTATCAAACACAGTTGAATCATGCATGGGAATAGAGTCACCCACAACATAGCATGCCACCACCCCCTGTGGTTGGAAATGAGCAGACAGGGAAGGAGGAAAATCCTCCCATGAAGTGTACAAGGTTCTAAGGTCTGAGAAAGGAGGACTGCGGAAAAGAGTGTCCCTCCACCGCAGTCATAAGTTGAGGGCAAAGGTGTTGTCCCTCTCTGTCTGTGACCAGGAGTCTTGGGTGTGGAGGGGCGGCGGCTGGAAGGGCTTCCGCAGCCGCCGAGGTGGCCAACGCTGTCGCACGGTACTACTGTGTAACCAGGGTTCAACCGATGGTGGAGATAGGAGAAGGAAGGCTCAAATCTAGTGGCTTTGAGGAGGTTCCCATTGGGTTAAGATTGAGAAAGGCGGGTGCCGCTCCACTATGATCGCACCTGGGCGGGCGCCAACGGCTGACAGAGTGTGCAGCCGTACAGGTAGGCAGAGGCTGATGGATGCGAGATTAGAAAAAGGAAGGAGAGTAGGACAGAGAAGAATCATCGAGGCGATCCATGGTGTGCTGCGATGGAGGGAGACTCGTACCCTAGCAGTCGGTGCCGGTAGCCAAACCAGGGGTGCGCACAGGGTTACGGAGATGTCATCTACAATCTGCAAAAGAGGTGTAGGGGAACTGGAGGAGGAGTACGATCACAAAAGGTGATGCCAAGGGCCTAGTTGGAGTAATTCTTCAGCTGAGCGGTGCCCTACCCTTCTGGAAGCGAGGACCACATCGTCGGGTGTCGGCATTGGCTTGGGCGTAGCGTCGTGCGTCACGCACAGGGTGGGACTCGTCAAGAAGGAAGAAGACAACCCATATTGATTCTCTAAGGAGAACCAAACCATAATAGCGGTTCAGAAGAAAACCCAGCACCTAAACCACACACAACGTCAACCAATCAGTAGGCACCATGTGGCCCCAGAACTAAGATCATGTTGATCGATTGGATGTGTGCTTGCTTGTTGACTATACTTGATGATTTGGATTGCATAAAGTACACCTATACTGCATGGCAAAGGTATGTGGTTAATTATGGTTGATCACATTAGTTTCCCGAGGGTTTTCCGAATGTTTCCTCGTATTGAATGCAATCTAATCAATTGGATGTTCATACTTGCAAAATTATAAAGTCACTATGGTTATCACAATTATAAAGAAGTGTACATTCTCGCACCTACATGCCACCATGATGGAAGATGCCATAAAGGTCAGACCCAAGAGGGTAGACCCATGGGCACCATGAGAGGTGACCCCAGACACCAAGCTCGGGAATGAGAAGGTGGTCTATGATGCATGACTATGGAGCACCATGAGATGTGACTCCCAGGCACCAATCTCGGGATTGAGAAGGTGGCCTTAAGTCAATGGCAAAAGAGAAACCCTAGAGGGGTATGCCAGGTTTAGGGCAAAAGCGGTGGAGAATGACACATTAAAAATGTAAATTGTCTTGTTAAATAATTTGATTGTGATTATTAAATTGTTAGCCATATCTATGAAATTTTGGATGTCCCCACATACCGACATATTCCTATATGCCGACCGACGTTTTGTTTGTCGGCATTTTAGGTACATGCATTGAATAGGACAAACAGTAAAGTGGAATATGTGAAATTAATTAAGAGGTAAAGTACAGAGGAGGATTAGTTAGAGTAGATTCATGATGCAGATAGATGTAGATATCCCAGTTTTGAAAAAGGTATGCAAAGTTTTATTTTGTACCCATTTCAGTTTAGTTAGTAAAATTTATTAATTGTTATTGGTTATTTGTCGAACCTTTGATCCTGTTAATTGGGATAATGGCACCGACCTTTCGGTCTCCCTTAATTGGGGGTTATTGGAAGGCGGGGTCATTACAATTGGTATAAGAGTGAAGGTTCCTCACTTAATATTTAATAAATATTAAATTTTACAAATTCCATAGAATCGAGGGAGTTATTAGAGGATTATCCGAAAGACAGAGGTGTCTAGAAAAGGATCACGACCGGGGGCTGGCATAACTTTCCTCCACACCACTAGTTGGAATATGATGACTCCTGGATCTGTGTGACTGCCTGGCCAAAGTCTGAGGGTATGATTCGAAATCAGATACCTTTAGGACTCTCTCATCTTGTTCATCCCTTCTCAACTCAATTTCTGTTAAGGAGCTTAAGGATTAGGGTTTTTTCTCTTTTCCTCACCCTCTTGAGGTATGGGTAAGGTTGATGAGGATTGAGGAATCCTCCACCAAATTAATGAAAAGCATGTAAATAATTTCTCATGGAAATAAGCTTAATAGTTTAAGCATAAACTAAAGAATAGATACATGCTTAGGTCGTATGACATGAGTTGTCATTGCCCTCATGAGATACCTGAGGCTGCACCTCCTTGTCAGGAGGATGAGCAGAGGGAGTTGATCATGGAGGCAGAGATCTCCATTACAAGTAGAGACCTGGCAAATCCTTTGTGGATTATGCTAACCCTAACCCTAAGTGGTGGTTAGAGAGAGAGGTGACATTATGAGTTAGATGTCATGGTAGACCAGGTGTGTGGGTGGACATTATTTGGATGCCCATATGAGCCATGAGAGGTTGGATGACCTAGTACCTTGGCGACCCAACCCTGGAAAGCATCATGCATGTTAAAGTGAATGATATATCCTTCTTTGATGAGGTTAGAGAAGGACCTATAGAAACCCTATGGGCTTATGCAAGTAGGGCATAACATGCCCCCAGAGTACGTCAGTGGTATGAGCAGTAGGCTAAAACCCTGGCTAGGAGTGTATGATGGATAGCTTATGAGATAAACATAAAGAATTATGGATAATCCTGAGCAAACATAAGTTGAACATAGGCTTCACCCAGGTAGGGGTATGCTTGTGAGCTTGATCCATCTTCATGGAGAAAGGACCTCTAGTAGTGAGGCTGGCTGTAGGATTAGCTCTAGAGAGAGAGAGAGAAGGACCCAAGAAAGAGGGTTGGAAGCTTAGACTCCGAGATATGAGGAATAGTGGGGAGTCGAGGATGATGCGACCTAAGTGGATGTTGTGGTTGCCTCATGCATGATCCCTGGAGACTAATAATATCTTGGTTGTCTTTAGAGGAACCAAACCCTAGAGAGAGGATGATCCATCTAGTACCTATGTGGTATAGGTGTTTACCTTCTGAGATAGGATGAAGAGTTCCTTAGACCTGGAGAGGTTTAGTAACAGGTTGTAAGGCCTTATACCTTGTTGGTTGTCCTTGAGGAGGACTCAACTCTAAGATGTTTCTCGAGTAGAAGATGATAGGAAGTGCATGTCATGCCTTATACATGCTTGAACGTGGTTAAGAGGTTGAACATGCAGTTGGACACCAAAAAGTGAACCTAGGGGTTCCTAGGCCTAAGAGGGGAAGTGGTGTACCTGATGCCCATGATGAGGTTTTAGTTTCAATAGATTCGAGCATGGTACTTCTCATGTTTAAAGGAAAGAGAAACCCCTTAAGTTTAAGGCAGGTTTGTTGAACCCCCCACAACTAAGGTATGATCTTGACCCAATGTTGAGGATGAGAACAAGTATAACCTAGCATGGTTTAGTAGGTGGTCTGCTTGTGCTTTAGTGGCTGCTGGGTTAAGCATGCTCATGTGAATATAAACCCTAGGGATGTTTGTGACCTTGTTGTCAAGAGTTGTAGTTTCCTCCCATCCTGGGAGAGGAACCCTTTGGTAGGGTGTGTACTAGTTTGTGGGGTTTTGTGGAAAGCTAAAGAGGTATCATAGGATTGTGAGAAGCTAAGTGAAAGGTACATGGTATGAGAATGAACCTGTAGATCCATAGATGATCATCTCTAAGTGCATGTGGATGTGTTACCATGGAAGTAACCGGTATGGGGCCTGACCAAGGTAGGCAGGTTGCCATGATCCCTATAAAAGGATGGGAGTCAGCCATGAATGCAGAGAGAGATTATAAAGGCTTGGGTAAGGTTCTAAGTTGAACATGTACTATGCTAGAATCCTAAGTCTATCCTAGGGTCAGGTAGGGATAAGACCGATGGAAGTAGGGGTTTCCTAATTAGTTGCATATTACCATAGGGTCGAGAGGTAACAACTATCATTGTCTAAGGGCCATGAGTTAGGAGATTGATCACCTTCATGAACTCATGGGACCCAAAGGGCAGATGAGTAGGGCACTCTCTAGATGCATGAGGGAAGAGGGATGACCCCAAAAGTGTTGGCACCCTATAGACCCAGAGGAGATGACCAAGGATTATGTAGTGACCCAAGTAGGTTTGAGGCCAGTCTTCCATGGAAGTAATTTTGATATCATGATGTTTGTGATGTAGAGACATATGTGGCACATTGCAACTTAGATTTAAAGGTGTACTGACAAGGTGGGATGTACCATCTCTACTTTGGGAACATGAAGAACTCTATATTTGGGCTATAGCCAAATGCTTATTTCCTCTTGTTATGGGAGTGAGAGATAGTACAATACGCATGCCATACACCAAGGATAAGAGGTGATGTGAAGTGGAACGTTGCTATGAGGTATGAGACATAGATGATAACATACCCTGGTAAAGTGAATGATACATGGATGGTTTACAAACACCAAGAGTATTAAAGGAAATCATCTTGTGAGAATGTTTTTAGCAAGAGCTATGTGGAATTTGCAAGTTATGCAAGATCGAGTTTGATCACCATGAGGATGAGCTCAAAGTTTCTTGATGAAGATATAATTAGAGTTGAGATGAGAGGATAAGTGGAATACATGGAGGTGTATGTCTTCAACATTTCCTAATACCTAAGGATGTGAAATGGTAATAGCTGCTCTAGTTGAGATATAGCTGTCTAGTCTAGCTAGAGGTTAGAAGAGGTTGTTAGGCTAACCCTATGTTTGGAAAGGAGATAAGTTTGGTTAACACTCAAATGTAACGAGATCTGTTGATCGAGTTAGTAGTTGTTTGGTTAGCCGGCCTAGGATTTGATGAAATGAAAGGATGGTGATACACTTCTTTGAAAAAGAAGGTGATGAAACCCCGACCAGAGTGGTTTAGGGTTTCTGAGGAATCGATCTTGAGGAATCATGACATACAAGAAATCATGATCACCATACACCATGAAACTACAAAGATAGTAAGTGATGGTAGAGCTTTGGATGCCTGATACATGTAGCATGTGGCCATGCAAGCTAGGAGGTGAAGGACGAACACCAGTAACTCAGTGTATGGATATAAAGTATAAAGAGTTCCTGAGAGGGAATGGGAGTTCATCACTATGGATGTTGTAAGTCTCCCCTGGACCAAGGAAGGTCAAGATGCAGTATGGGTTATGGTAGATTTCCTTACCTAGATAACACGAGCAAGAAAGAATGCTGTCAAGAGACAGAATCTGTTGAACCTACATAAGAGAGAGAGAGATGGTTCAACTACACCATGATGCGAGTTCAAAAGTTCTTGAGTATGACCTAAACATTCACTCCCATAAGGTGGAAGTAGATACCTGAAGAACTTGATGTTAGTACATTTTATCACCCCTTACTAATGGTTAGTATGATCCAGACTAGAGGGTCTGATGAGAGCATGTGTGCTCATTCAGGGTGGCACACGAATATAGTTCTTGTCTTCTGTAAGATGTGATGATAACCACCATAGCCAGTATTGGGATGTAAAGAAGCTCTGTAAGGGAGGTTGTGTCAGTCAGCACTTCATTGAGATGATGTTGGTGAAGGGGCCTCGTGAAGGTCAGAAAAGAACCATAATGTTTGTAGATGAAGTCGCTTTGATCGTGAAATGGATGAGAGAGAGCCCAGGGGCGACATGAGTCGTTAGCTGATGCAAAGCAGACAGACATGCAGTACACTGTGGGAGAGTATGTGATGTGAAATTTTGACCCCTCTAAGCTACAACTGAGAAAGCTGAGTCCCCGATATATGGGTCCATTTGAGATGGATTGGTGGAGGAGGTTATGTTCGACCTTTCCCCTTAGGATAAGTAATGTGTAATGTGTTCCATGAGTCTGATCTAGAGCACTATGTGAGGTACCCAAGCCATGTGCTGAGCCCCGAACCTATTCAGCTTTTGGGAGGCTGAAATGTCCTGAGTCACCTATGAGGGTACGAGATACCAAGGTAAGAAAGAACTCAGATGGATGAATATGAGATGATGAAGGTTCTTGGGAAGAACCATGGAAAAGGTGAAGCCACATGAGAGCCCTGATTGACATAAGAAAAGCTTATCTTGATTTGTTTGTTTGCTTGATGGAATTTTGAGGACAAAATTCCTATAAGAGGGGAAGGATGTTACAACCCCAATTTTTAGGTTCATTTGGTGAGAAATGTGATTTCTCATATTAAAGATATTTAAACAAATAAAGATATAATTTGTTTTGAATAAATGGATTTTGTTTACAATAGCCTTGATGATTGTATTGTGGGCTTTATTGGGTATTGGGCCCAATAACAAGGAAAAGACAAAAGGAATTCCATTATTAATATAAAATGGAGAAAAGAAAGATGTAGAAACCTCTAGAAGGCAAATATATATAATCCAAAGTTGGATTTCATGCCTCTTGGGTTCCTTGGGTTCTAAGGAGTCCAATGTTGCAAAGAGAAAGCAATAAGAAAAGAAAAGATAAATTAAGTATTTCTTTATTAAGAAAGAAATTGAAAACAATGATAAAATATGGGAAATAAGTGGAAAGAGGTATGATTGAGTCATCATGGGTGGATTTTCATATCCATAGGATTTATAATGATGGAAGGAATTCAAATAAAGAAAATAAAAGAGAATATTGAAAGTAGAAAGGAAGAGATTATATTGTTAATGTTTCATGTGTATGTAAATACCTTTCTATTAATGACTCACGCCCAATCTTTCCCTCTCACCCGTGGCCATATGATAAAGGAAAGTACACTTTCCTGGGACACCATCCCCTTGCCTTATGATAAGTGAACATTGGCTTGCCGCCATACCACTTGTTCTCTACAATCCTCTTCTCCAAACCCTAGGGGTTCCACTAGGATCTATATAAGGAGCCATCAGAGTCTCTCCTTAGCCAGAACTGATGCTTAGCCATGCTTGTGAGAGGAGAGATCTGTAGGGCTATTCTTCAAACTATAAAACACGGCTGTATCATGCATGGGAATAGAGTCACCTGCAGCATAGCATGCTACCACCCCCTGTGATTGGCAACAAGCAGATAGGGAAGGAGGCAAATCCTCCCATGAAGTGTACAAGGTTCTAAGGTCTGAGAAAGGAGGACTATGGAGAAGAGTGTCCCTCCACCACAGTCGTAAGTTGAGGGCAAAGGTGTTGTCCCTCTCTGTCTGTGACCAGGAGTCTTGGGTGTGGGGGGTGGCGGCTGGAAGGGCTTCCACAACCACCGAGGTGGCCAGCGCTGCCACACAGTACTACTACGTAACCAGGGTTCAGCCGATGGTGGAGATAGGAGAAGGAAGGCTCAGATCCAGTGGCTTTGAGGATGTTCCCATTGGGTTAAGATTGAGAAAGGCGGGTGTCGCTCCACTGTGATCGCACCTGGGTGGGCGCCAAAAGTTGATGGAGTGTGCATCCGTGTAGGTTGGTAGAGGCTGATGGATGCAAGATCAGAAAAAGGAAGGAGAGTAGGACATAGAAGAATCATGGAGGTGATCCATGGTGCATTGCGATGGAGGGAGACTCATACCCTAGCAGTTGACGCCGGTAGCCAAACCAGGGGTGGGCACAAGGTTTCTGAGATGGCATCTGCAAAAGAGGTGTAGGGAAACTAGAGGAGGAGTACGATCACAAAAGGTGATGCCAAGGGCCTGGTCGGAGTAGTCTTCGGCTGAGCGGTGCCCTACCCTTCTAGAAGTGAGGACCACATTGTCGGGTGTCGGTGTTGGCTTGGGCGCAGCGTCGTGCGTCACACACAGGGTGGGACTCGTCGAGAAGGAAGAAGAAAACCCATGTTGGTTCGCTTAGGAGAACCATACCATAATAGCAGTTCATAAGAAAACCCAGCACCCGAACCGCACACAACGTCAACCATTCAGCAGGCACCATGTGGCCCCAGATCTAAGATCATGTTGATTGATTGGATGTGTGCTTACTTGTTGACTATACTTGATGATTTGAATTGCATAAAGTACACCTGAAATATACTGCATGGCAAAGGTATGTGGTTAATTATCACATTAGTTTCTCGAGGGTTTTCCGAATGTTTCCTCATATTGAATGCAATCTAAATAGTTGGATGTTCATACTTGCAAAATTATAAAGTCACTATGGTTATCACAATTATAAAGAAGTGTACATTCTCGCACCTACATGCCACCCTTATGGAAGATGCCATAAAGGTCATGCCCAAGAGGGTAGACCCATGGGCACCATGAGAGGTGACCCCAGATACCAAGCTCGGGAATGAGAAGGTGGTCTATGATGCATGACTATGGAGCACCATGAGAGGTGACTCCCAGTCACCAAGCTCGGGATTGAGAAGGTGGCCTTAAGTCAATGGCAAAAGAGAAACCCTAGAGGGGTATGCCAAGGTTAGGGCAAAAGCAGTGGAGAATGACACATTAAAAATGTATATTTTCTTGTTAAATAATTTGATTGTGATCATTAAATTGTTAGCCGTATCTGTGAAATTTTGGATGTCCCCACATACCGGCATATTCCGATATGCTAACCCACATTTTGTTTGTCAGTGTTTTAGGTACAAGCATTGAAAAGGACAAATAGTAAAGTGGCATATGTGAAATTAATTAAGAGATAAAGTATAGAGGAGGATTAGTTAGAGTAGACTCATGATGCGGATAGATGTAGATATCCTAGTTTTGAAAAAGGTATGCAAAGTTTTATTTTGTACCAGTTTCAGTTTAGTTAGTAAAATTTATTAATTGTTATGGGTTATTTGTCGAACCTTTGATCCTGTTAATTGGGATAATGGCATCGACCTTTTGGTCTCCCTTAATTGGGGGTTACTGGGAGGCAGGGTCGTTACATGTATAACCTGAAGCGATATGTGCAAAATCCGAGCCATGTGCTGAGCATTGAACCTATTGAGCTTCAAGGGAAGGTGACTTATCCCGAGTCACCTTTGTGGATTCTAGATACCAAGGTGAAATAACTCAGATGCAAGAATATAGGGATGGTAAAGGTTCTTTGGAAGCACCATGGAGAGGATGAGGCCACATGGGAGCTAAAGGCAGACATGGAGAAAGCATACCCAGAATTGTTTATTTGATTGCTTGCATTTTGAGGGAAAAATTCCTATAAGGAGGGGAGGATGTTATAACCTCAAAATGTAGTAAAATGATGTAATTCTCTTTTTAAGAATAAAATAAATTTATTTCTTTGATTTGTGATGAATTTCGTGTGAAATGGCCTTGATTGATTGATAGTGGGCTTTGTTGGCCATTGAGCCCAATTGAAGAGAAATGAGAAATAAAAAGGAAAAGGATTTGTTAAATAAAAGGGAAATATGAGATATAGACTTTTAAAAGAAGTTAAAGGCAAACCAATATTCCCCCAATATGGGAATTCATGCATTTAGGATTTCTTGAGGTCCAAGGGACCCAAAATAACAAGATAATCACAAAGGAAAAGGGAATATAAATTAATTTGGATTAATTTATGAGATAACTTGGGAGAGAAGGAAGACTTCTCATTCATTGCAATTGGTTTCCCAAATTTTGTACAAAGCTAGGAAATATTAAGAGGAACCTTCCCTTAAAATTTGAGTTAAAAAGGAGCAAGGGTTTGGGAGATACAAATTTCCTAAGAAATTGCCAAGATTGGAATTTATTCAGAAATAGGAAAATGATTTTCTTTTTTTTTGTTTAAACGTGGGCAACTCAGACCGTTGGATCTTAATCCAATGTCAGGAGGTCATCATCTAAGTCCCACCGGGACTGGGACTCTTGTGAGATCCAGAGGATCTTTCCTCTCCAATTTCCTCATGATCCAGGGAAGATGCGAGCATGCAATAATTCCCATTGCATTCCAGAAGGGAAACCGCACAGGATCAACCCGACTTTGTCGGGGTTTGGTCGATAACTGGAGAAGTTCCAAATCTTCGTGGGACTACCTCTGACCCTGTATATAGGGGAGGGCTTGTGAGGGCTCCAGTGTGCAAAGAAACTAGACCCTGACATGCAGGTTGTTGTAAGGAGCAATTTTGTGCCCCCAATTGGACGTTTTGTCCTGACCTGCACCTCCATCACCTCGAAGATCCTCGCTGGAGTCCGATGAGTAGGAGCAACTTGGGCGTACTCTTGGCGAGCAATTGGGCCCCTGGTCGAGTTCGTCAATGGAAGACGAAGCTTCCTTACCTGTTGGCGCGGTCGCAGGTGGCTTGGATCATGAAGTCAACCCTGAGGTTGACCATCAGAGCGCAACAGGGAGACGACGCGAGGTTGAAGAAGGCCTCCCACAAAATTACCACTTTGCCCCTCACCTCCTTCAGTCGCGCCAAGGTTAGAATGGACTTTTGGTTCTTTTGTTTGCAAAGAGAGGGCGCACATGATCCTGGACGTTGGATCCTATGTGGACCAGCGGACCACGGATCAAACGATCCGTGTTTTTCCCAAATTAGCAAATAAATAAAAAAAGGAATTTTCTTGTTAAAATTGTATCTTTTGCTAGAAAACTCGAATGAAGGAAGTTAATACATGAAAATTGATCAGAAAATACTAGGGATACATTAAAAATTGTTTGGACACCTAAATCTGTATATTTTTGCAACAGTCGATATTTTGGATAGAAAAGGTTTTAATTTGTGATTAGAAACCCTAATTGTTGATAAAAAGATATATTTCATCTTGCAATTAGGTTAATTCAAGCATGGTTTACTTGATTAATGATAAAGATGGTTTTTAACATGTTTTGATGATAGAATTGCAAAGTTTAGGGTTTTAAACCTAATATAATGGTTAATATGCTTAGAAACCCTAAATTAGAGAAAAAGAAAAGAAAAGTAATTATAATCTAAAATTAGGGTTTCCTGTTACTAAAAGATGAAATTAGAATCTTTTGTGAGAGAAAGATGAAATAATTAGGGTTTTCAAGGGATTTGGTAAAATTATGGTTTAAAGTAATAAAAATAGAGTGGAACCCTAAATTATGCTCAAAACCCTAAAAAGGACAAATAACCCTAGAAAACAACTAGGATTAATAGATCATGATGACATGATTAATGATAGAGAAATTGGATGCCTTTTATAGGATCAACCTGGGGGTACTTTCTTGATTTCTTGATTGGTTGAGTTATTTATGCATTCAAGTCTGCTTAACAGGTATGTGGTTCATTATGGTTAATCACATTAGTTTTCCGAGGGTTTTCCGGATGTTTCCTCGCATTGAATGCAGTCTAAACAGTTTGGATGTTCATACTGCAATTATAAAGTCATTATGGCTATCGCTATTATATATACATGTGAATTCTCACACCTACATGCCACCCTGATGGAAGATGCCATAAAGGTTAGTCCCAGGAGGGTAGACCTATGGGCACCATGAGAGGTGACCCCAGACACCAAACTCGGGAATGAGAAGGTGGTCTATGAGGCATGACTATGGAGTACCACGAGAGGTGACTCCCAGGCACCAAGCTCAGGATTGAGAAGGTGGCCTTAAGTCAATGGCAAAAGAGAAACCCTAGATGGGTATGGCAAGGTTAGGGTAAAGGCGGTGGAGAATGACACATTGAAAATGTAAATTGTCTTGTTAAATAATTTGATTGTGAATATTAAATTGTTAGCCATATCTGTGAAATTTTGGATGTCCCCACATACCAGTATATTCCCGTATACAAATTGGTGTTTTGTTTGTTGGTGTTTTAGGTACAACCCTAAAATGAACAAACAGTAAAGTGACACATTGTGAAATTAAGAAATAAAGTGCAAGGAGGATTAGATAGATTAATTCAAGCTCTGGATAGATAGATTTCCAAAGTTTTAAAAAGGTAAGCAAAGTTTTAATTTTCTACCAGATTTCAGTTTAGACAGTAGAATTTCATAATTATTATTGATTATTTGTTGAACCTTTGATCCTATTAATTGAATAACGACTCTGACCTTCATGTCTCCCTTAATTGAGGGATACCAGGAGGTGGGGTTGTTACATGTAGGGTTAGGTCAGGGGGGATTTTGGAATTTAATGCTGAATCCCTTGCCCACATATTAATTATAAATGTGTAGGGCCATTGATAAGGTAATCTATAGTGACTAGTTGGCCAATCACGGCCCTAAATGACGGTAGAGCCCATGCATTGATCATGCAATCTCATCCACACGAATTGACTGATCAATATAGTTGAAAGCTTGTAATTGGTTAAGGTTGATTGACCGATCAACATGCATGGTCAGATGATCACCCCTAACATTAGTAGAACTAGCACTTACTTACAGTTCTGGGCTTCATCTTGATCATGCAATACATATGTTTGGTCAGATGATCTGAATTAATTCCTTGGTGCTTGTGGATACTGAGAATACCATGCTCTCTTTCATCACCCGATCAACATGCCTAGTTGGGCAATCTGTATTGTGGACAAAAATATCTACTACAGGTAGATCATTTGATTTGAGAGATTGGTCATCCAATCAACTTGTAGCTGAGTCCCTATGCAATACTGGACCACATGATCAACCAATATGTGAGTCTGGCCAACTGATCAGGGGGTCAGTAGGATCTTTATTAGTTAGAGATAACCTGCACACAAAATGTCAACAAAAAATTAGATTCATTGAATTTTCAACTATAAAATGCAACTAGTAAAAGGAACTAACAAGATGAAAATGAAATCAAAATTAGCTCAAAAAAATTGAAATCTAACAAGTAAGCGTCAAATTGCCTCCAAACAAGCACCTTATTTAATGCTGTGTCTTAACACCTCTGTTCTCAAGTTGTAATTGGATTGGAAAGAGGGGTTAGTGTCACTCCCTTTGCTTCAAATCATTAGCAATGATGTATATTTTCAATTTGTGACCGTTCACTAAAGATTCTAAAATCTTCCCTTGATCTTGTCCCATAAGACAAACACATTGTGTGAATAGATCTTGTTCCCAAGTATGGACCATGCCCCTAGGATTGTAATTTTTCAAGAAACAATCTCAAGAGGGAATTGAAGAGCAAGACTTGGTCCCCCACATGGAAGTCCATCCGCTTGAGGTGGCCATCATTCCATATCTAGGTCTGCTCTTTGTAGATATGTGCATTCTCATAGGCATACATGCACAACTCATCAAAATCTATAGTTGAAGAAAGCACTTCTCTCTAGCAAGAGACATGTTGAAATTTAGAAATCAGATCACCCATACAAATTTGTGCTCCATCTCAATTGGGAGATGTCAAGACTTCTTGTAGATCAATAGGAAAGGAGTGGTTCCCAAGGGTGTGTTGAATGCAGTCTAATATGCCATTAACACATCATTGAGCTTAAGTGCCCAATCTTTTCTCATTCTCCCAATCGTCTTCTCAAGAATGGCCTTGATTTATCAGTTTGACACTTTGTTGTGGCCACTCATTTGAGGATGATATGGCGTAACTACTCGATGATGAATTCCATATCATTTCAGTAAAAGTTCAAACTTCTTTCCTAGAAACTATGTTCCTCCGTCATAGATGTTCATGCATGACACCACGAACCTAGGGTAAATGATATCCTTGAAGAGATTTTTAATAGGATTGTTATCATTTTTGGCCATGTAGATTGCCTCAATCCACTTTGATACATAGTACACTACAACAAGAATGTAGAATACGCCATAGGAAAGGGGCAATGGATCAATTAAATCCACTCATCGAACATCGAATATGTCTACCTCCTGGAAAACTATCAAAGACATATGGTCACACTTCAAAATGTTTTCCTGATCTTTGGCATTGATAAAAAGAAATATCATAAGTGTCCTTGGAAATGGTAGGATGATAGAATACACATTGGAGGACTTTCAAGGTTGTCTACTTAGCACTCATGTGTACACCCATTGTACTAGAGTAACACTTCTCATGGATCACACCCTTCACATCTTTGGTATAGACCATAAGAACTAAGGTAGAAGAGATAAGGCCCATCCCAATAGGCTTTCTTGACATCATGTAATAATGTCTTCTTGGAGTGGCATGTGTACTCAAGGTGTAAAACTCATACAGAAAGGTAGATCACAAAGTCTGAAAACCATGAAATTTTATAAGAGGCCTTCATGAATTGATCATTGGGAAGAGAGTCATTAATTGTCCTTCTATCATTGTCAAGTAGATGAATACAACTGAGATGATCACCTACCAGGTTCTCTCTTGCCTTCTTATCAAGGATTTCTAGATCAAATTATTGTAAAAAGAGGGTCCACTGAATCAATCTGGTGGCATCCTTCTTGGTCATGAAGTAGCGGCTGTCAACATGGTTGGTGTTGACAAGCACCTTTGAACCAATAAGGTATGATATGAATTTTTCAAAGGCATACAAAATAGCAAGAAGTTCTTTATTGATCATGGCATAGTTTTGTTGTTCTTTATCAAGCATCTTAGGGGCATAGCATAGTAGATGCCACGATTTCCTCTTATATTGTTTTGGACTAAGTTTTCTCCTATGATGTGGATGCTAGCATTGCATTTGATCTCAAAAGATTGAGACATGTATGGTGCTCGTATGATGGGTGTGGTAGTGAGTGCAACCTTCAAGTTGGGGAAACTTTCCATACAAGTGACATAATAAGAAATGACAACATTTTTAGAAGAGAATTGTAACTAGCTTTGCAATATTGGAGAAGTCTTTGCTTAGCAGGATGTAGAAACTGACATGATCTAAGAAAGCATGAACTTCTTTGACATTTGATGGTGGTGCAAGCTTTACATCTTAGTTTCATCAGTTTCAATCCCTCTATTTCTTACCCTGTGGAAAAAAATGATGCCCTCCTTGACCATGAAGTGGAACTTCTCTTAATTTAGTACCAGTTGTTCTACTTCATATATGCAAGAATGATAGCTAGTTCAAATAAGAGTCATAATAATCACCCTAAACAAAAAATTGTCCATGAACACCACCATTACAGTTTCTATCAACCTTGCAAAGATTAGCGGCCATAAAACACTAAAGAAGTAGCATGAGATTTTCACAACCTGAAGGGCATATTACTAAAGGCATAAGTGCCAAAAGGGCAAATGAAAGTGGTATTATCTTAGACATCAACAAGGATAGGGATTTGAAAGAAGTTGGAGTAGTTTCCAAGGTATCAAAACAACTCTTGATGTGTCAAGTGTTCAAGGACTTAATTAATGAAGGGAAGACGGAACCAGTCCTTCCTTGTAGCTTTGTTCAACTTCTTGTAGTCATTGTAGATCCCCCACCCAGTGATAGTGTGGGTGGGGATGTGCTTTTTATTTTTATTCCTTACAACAATTGTGCCACCTTTCTTGGGTGCCACCTGCTTGGGCTGACTCAAGGGGAATCTAAAATGGGGAAGATAATTCTTGTTGTGAGCTATTTTATAATGAACCAACTCCTTCGTGTTGGGATTCAGTTTACAGTGAGGGTCTGTAGATGTCTTATAGTCCTCTACCTTGGAAATATTGTTCATACAAATAGCTTGATTGACATCTGTCAGATCAATCATTTTGTAAACCAAGTTTGCCTTTGCCATCAACTTGTCTTCTTATTCCTATGTGAGGTCTAAATTATGGTCACTAGGAAAACTTGATGCTTGTAAAGAAAGACATACTTCATCCCTGCAGGTAGGGCCTTCATCTGTTGTGCCTTTGGTGGTTTCAGTGTATCTTTAATAACATATATCATTTTCAGCTCAAATTTAAAGTTATGTTCTTCTTCATAGAAGTCTAAGTGGAATTTTTATTGGATAATATTCTCATAGTCGAAAATTGGAACCATGTGACATGGTGAGGGGTGCTTGAAAAGGGTCATCTATTACTTCACAATCCTATCTAAGCTTAGATAGTTTTTTGATACAATTAAGCAAGAAGACATCCTCATCGATGATAGGGCCCTTCATGCTTTCAAACACCCATAGTTTGAGTGTTTATCTTCCTAGCCTCAAGAGAATGGTGCCTGCATCTATATCAATCAAGGCTCGGGCTGTATCTAAGAACAGGAGGTCAAATATGGGAGGACTCTATAAATCCTCCTTGATGTTCATAATCACAAAAATCATAAGGGAATAGGCATCCTTGCCAACCTTCCCAGAATAATCCTCTATGATACCCATGAGTTTCATCATGGAGTAATCTTCTAGCTAGATGTCCATGGTAGTGGGAAGCATCTCACTGAATACTAGTTTTTGACATAAGTTGTAAAACATGATAGAAATTCTAGTACCTAAGTCTGCAAGCCCCTTATTGCAATTATTATCACCAAGTAGAAACCAATCCTTAAGGAGCCATGATCCTTTTGCTTCTTAGGTACTTTATTGAGGATGATGTCAGAAGTTTTTGTTGCTAATTTTACTATCTAATACCCCTCAGTGGTGTACTTCTTGGTCAACATAGTCTTTAGATATTAAGATCATGCTATAATTTGAGAAAGGGCATCCAATAAGGGGATGTCCACATGAATATTTTTCATCACTTCCTTAACTCTCATGCATCTAGGGTTGAATATTATT
The DNA here is from genome assembly GCA_963693085.1 of Alisma plantago-aquatica. Lineage (NCBI taxonomy): Eukaryota > Viridiplantae > Streptophyta > Magnoliopsida > Alismatales > Alismataceae > Alisma > Alisma plantago-aquatica. The sequence goes on from OY856410.1 coordinate 1,268,176,385, forward strand.
TTCTTGAGACGTGCTTGATAGGGAGGCCTTGGCTTGTAAATTGGCACATTTGGATCAACGTACCCATCATCAAAGTTTCATCCCTAGTAGTTTTGCCTACACCTATGTCTGCAACCACGTCTGTGACATGTTCCTTCTCAATCATTACTGTCATCATCATCAAAATCGATTTGGATGATGATTGCTGTCACTGGATGGGGAGGAGCGTATAAGTTGCCTGAATGTGTAGATATTACTTTTAGCTATTCGGGATGCTTGGGGTTGTTCTTAGGTTTCCCAACAAAGGTACCTATAGGAGGCTGTAGAGAGGTAGATAACTGAGCCAACTGAGTATCAAATAGAATTATGGTAAGCTTGTTTATTGGATAACTAGGTCTGGTGACTGAAAATCATGGATTGCTGAGATTGAAGAATCTTATCAGTGATGAAAACTTGCCATCCATGGAAGAATAAGGAGTGGACTATGGTATATGTGGAACTTGGTTTGTATTTTGAAATTGTTACCCTTGATTGTAGCCACAATTCTAAAAATTGCCTAAATTTCCTTGGTTCCAGAATATTTTTCTTGATTGTATAAGAATTTGGGAGAGGCACAACCTTGGTTGTTTACTTGAGAGGACTATTTCTATGCATTCTCTGCACCCACTGGGTTACCATATTGGAAACCTAGATGGTTTCTATCTTTTCTTGGGTTATAGTAGCCTTGTATAGGAATGTTGTAGATGGAGTTGAGGTCCTCCATCTACCCTTCTTCTTCTTGCACTTGGGCTTTGTTCACCATCACATTATACAAAAGTTTGCAACCAAGAATGGAGTGGTTATGGACCCTACATGCCTCACAAAAGTTGGCATACTTGACCCTCTACTACAACTATTGTGGTTGTCCCCTTCTTTCATATGCAATAAAATAAGACTCAAAACTGTCTTGCTTCAAGGATAGGTTCTAGAGGGATTATGCTATAAATTTGAATTCTGAACTATCTTCAACCTTGTCCGCCTTATTGAGACCATCTTGTCCCTGGTTTGAATTGGATTAGGATTGATTTTTAGAATAAGTTCTGACAACCTCCCATGTGCTGTCAAAGTTCTAAAACATGAATTTTACTCCATATGAGGAATAAAGAAACATCTTTGTGTTGTCATCGACACCTCTATAAAACATTTCTATCAGCTAATACATGTGAGGTGCCATGATGTGGGTATCGACGAAGGATCTCTTTAAATCTTTTCCCATCATCGTCTAGGGACTCTCATGGGAGCATGCCGAATTGTTTATCTAGCCCATGATCTTGAAAGTGAGGGACGACCAATAGTACTTATCTAGAAATTGTGATTGGAGACCTTCTCAAGTGGTGATAGAATATCCCTCCATGTTCTAGTACCAGATCGTTGTGTGAGTATTTGAGAATTCAGAGTTGATGGCATCTTCAGAAATATTGAGCTATTTGTTCAAAACACAACTACAACGACCTCAATTTTCAGCAATCCCCAATTAAGGAAGGCCTTAAAGTTGAGAGCCATTACCTAAAACTTCCCAAGATCCATATTTGATAAAATAATAAATAATATCAAATAATTTCTAGTAATTCAAATATTATTTACAAAATGCTCCTCTAAGGAGTTACATGGATTTTTGTTGTCAAAACTATACATATGGGAACTATATGAGAAGAAGTGTCTAGCTAATCCTCCTTTACTTATCTTTAATGCCTTGAAGTATGTTCCATATGATTCATCATCTTTTCAACTCTTCATATTTAGCATGTACCTAAAATGCCGACAAAAAATGTGACTCAGTATGTTGCCATACTGTGTGCATGGGATGCATGCAAAATTGTGCAAGTACATAACAACATATAACAATCAATTACTTACAAATAAGAACTGTCATTTTCTTCACATAATCTTTATTTATGTGATATTCAAGTGGCATTATGATTGACAGAATGTAAGTAAGCATCCAACAACTTAGTTGTTTAATACTCAAGAAAGACTCAGAAAACATTGACAAACTACTGCCGCCGATAGTCATAAGTGTAACCACGTACCTCAGTGGTGAGCCATGCAGATTATGGAGTCATATTTTAAGTACTTTAAGCATCAATCATGCAAGAAAAGGAGAAACCAAGCAATTCATCATAAATCTGCATGTATGTAAATCCTAATGTGTCACCATCACATTAATCACATTAAACCCTACTCACTCCTATTCCAGGGTTTAGAGTTGTCTTAGGATTAGAATATGGAATAAGGGTGAAAAACCTAATTCCATTGCACAATACTTAATTGAATTTATTAATCCACATTATATATCACATGTAACCCTAATTATCAAGTTCGACTTTTTACGTCATTAGGTGCAACTATGTAAGATTATGCAACTTAAGATCTTAATGAATAATAAGATTAGGTTCTAAACTCTTATTATTACATCCCTCATATCACTTTATTAGGAACACCTTGATTCATGTATACTCATTAACAATGTAGCAAGATATGACCTTTAATCCTAATTATTCATATGCATGTATATTCACCTTTGAAACCCCAATTATCACCATTACAATTATGATCATGTTAGATTAATCATATTTAGAAATAATAGTTAAAAACTCTGAATAAACGAATTAACTATGTTAAGCATCATAATTACAAAAACTAGAGTTTTTATACCTTAATCACCTACTAACATACATTCAAGTCACTTTTGGAAAAGAGACCCAAATCGGGTCTCAATTATATTTTATTCATATTCTATGCCTTTTCTTATATCAATTTGATATATAGGTTGGCCATAATATGACTTACCCATAATTAATTACATTTAAAGTAATATTTCAGGATCTAGGCGAATTAGGGGAAGCCACATCAACACTTACTCATATATTCTTATTACCTTTTCTTATCTGGTTCACAGATCTAATGAGGCCCGTTTAGTAGTGCAACTGGGCCCGTCTGTCTAGTCTTCCTTACACGTCCACAAGTGCAATATGTCACTCACGCATGTTGAACCTACAACATTTCTGCCAGGGTAGGTGAGCGATACACCTACCCCTTTATCATCTCTCCCTTCTAGGGAAGGTCCTAACCTAGGGTGCCTTCTTGGATCATAAGAGGAGATTAGGCTCTCTTAACCACAACTTGACCCCAAGGTCTAGAGTTTTGCCTCCCCCATAGGCCCTTTTCCCACTCTTGGGTTTCCCCCTAGGTCAAACCCACCCCAGGTATGTGGGGGAAACCAAATATTTGCATCTAGATGTAACAATATAATCAGCCATAGAAACAATTATGATTACAAAATTCAACACACATTTGCTTATGTTAACCTTGCAACCCTTATTCTCTTTTCTCAACAGTGTGCCCTCTCTTTAGGGGAGCCTCTTTATGGGGAACCCTCTCTAAGGGTTTTGGTCCTCCTTATTTGGACATTTCATACATATGCCTTCCTTGGTAGGCCCAATTGTCAATCATCCCCATTTGATGACTTTATTCAGCCCATGCTCTTTAACTCACCAGAGATAGATAGAGGGTTTGAGTAGGTTATATCCATAAATGAGTTGTTCATAAGTTGCTTATGTATCTTAGATATTTTCTCATTAATGCCTTGTTTCACATGCACATATATGGGAGACTGAGTCACCTAACTCATTTATATCTTTCATATTCCTTTTCACCCTAATTAGGGTTCATATGGGTAAGGTTACCATTTTACCCATTCTACTCCCATTTCCCATGATTAGGGTTTTATGTTAGGGTTAGAGACTACACCCTACATCTTAGAGTTTTTACGTCCCTTAACCCACTAGGGTTATACCGAACCAACCCTAGTTCCATCTATGGTTACCCTTATAAGGAAAACCCACAAACACATTTTTTTCTTTTCTTTATCATCATTTCCACATTATATGTACATTATTATTTCCACATTACATGTACATTTTATCTCCACACTACATGTACATTATTATTTCCACATTACATGTACATTAATTAGTAGAGGATTCCTTAATCCTACTTCTTCTCAAAAACTCTAACTTCAGATGAGGAGGGAAGTTCCTCTTGGGGTTTATTCAGAAGATGATAAGTCGATGAATCAAAATGAGAAGAAAGGTTGATAGTATTTTATTCTGAGAAAAATCATCTAACTTTGGCTAGGTAGGATGCACAAGCCCAAGAGTCCTTGTAAGTTGACTAGAGATGTGGAGGAAAGTTACTCCAGCCCTTGAGTTGTGATCCCTTGTAGACACCATCGTCTTTAGAAAATTCCCTAATAATTCCCTCATATTTCTACATATTACTTGAAATTATAAACTATTAAATATTATTTGAAAAATCTAGGGCTCTGATACCAAATGTATCGACCTCACTTTTTAGAAACCACAAATAAGGAAGGCCTTAAAGTTGAGATCAGTTACCTAAAATTTCCCAAAATCAGGATTTAACCAAATAATATATAATAGCAAATAATTTCCATTAATTCAAATGTTATTTACAAAATGTCCTGTAAGGAGTTACATGGATTTCTACCATCAGAACTATACATTTGACAAAAAGTTTCAAGCTAATCCTCCTTTAATTATCTTTAATGCCTTCAGGTGTATTTCATTTGATTCATCATCTTTTGAACTCTTCTTATCATGTACCTAAAACATTGACAAACAAAACATGGATCTATATGTTTCCATACTATGTACATGGGTAGCGTGCACATTTGAGCAAGTACATAACAACATATAACAATCAATTACTTGTAGATAAGAATTGTCATTTTCTTCATAGTCTTTCTTTATGTGATACTCATAGTGGCATTGTAATTGACAGGATGTAAATAAACATCTAACAATTTAGTTGTTCAATCCCTGAGAAATAGTTGGGAAACACATACAAACTAATTCGAATAGTCATAAGCATAACAATGTACCTCAATGGTCAGCCATGCAGATTATGGAATCATACTTTAAGAATCAATCATGCAAGTAAAGGTGAAACCAAATAATTCATCATAAATCTACATGTATGTAAATCCTTAAGTGTCACCATCACATTAATTACATTAAACCCAACTCAGTCCTATTCTAGTATTTAGAGGTGTCTCAGGTTTAGAATATGGAATAAGGGTGCACATCCTAATTCCATCACACAATACTTAATTAAAGTTATTAATCCACTTTATACATCATGTGTAACCCTGATTTTCAAGTTAGGCCTTTTACATCATTAGGTGCAACTATGTGAGGTTATATAACTTAATTTTTTTTTCGGAAAAATCCAGGGGTGATCTTATTCATTCCGTCCCCCTCTTATGGCCTCATCAACGTGATTACAAAGTCCAACACCCGAATCTACGATGACCTGAGTGCAAGACTGGTAACTAATATCTCTATCCCTCACGACTAGTCAAAGAATAGAATCCGGAGGGGTGGTATGGATGTGAGAGCCCGTGAGGTTTTTAAGGTGATACTTGGTGTAACAACGTCGATCGGACAAACGTTATTAACTAAGTGGAAGCAGTCACTAAAAGTGGATTAGCAAAAATCACTAAAAATTAAAACTTTTTGCAAAGAGATCCATTCATAGGAAAACTCTTTCATTCAGAACCAAAGTAAAACTTTACATCCTGGTTCATATATATACATCTCATGTACTTTTTCTTCTCGAGGAATACAAATATTAACTACTCTGTCTTAACTGTACACAGATAGTATAAAACCCTCGAGGCACTAATACCAAAATCTCGAAATCACTAACTACTACTACTCCGAGGACCTGAGAGTACAGAGACGACACATAGGACTTCTATACACATCTGAACATGACATGACAGTCAATGTCTCCACCTGAGACTTTACTACTGTCCCTGCTACTGCTGCTGTTGTCCTTCACCTCCTAAAGGATTCCTGTCTCCTCGTCCGCGTTCACCTAAAAAAATGTGGTTCCCACGGGGGTGAGACAATTATAAAAATTGCCCCAGCGAGAGATATAACTCTCCGCCAGAAACATTATTATTGCAACTTGAGAAGATGAATATGAACATGAGAATCATATCTATTTGACAACAAATATTTTAATGTCTAACAGATTAGAACGTTATTCTATATCAGAAGCATTGCAGTTATTACTTGATAGAATTAACATGTCACTTATCCTTTAATGAATAGGAAGAACATGTATAACATCTATTCAAACAACAGAATCATTACCACTGCATTAACTTTCTTCAGGCTTAGATCATATATCTAAAGCCTGGCATTATCAATGTGGAGTCATGGCCCGTAGCCATACTCTTTTCATAAGTGTTGGGATCTTAATCCCTCACTTCACCACTGGGTTTTTCTCATCCTTTCACAATTTCAATACCATAACCATGAAATCATGGGTATTCAAACCCTTTGTTCATCACTTGAGCACTGTTACCTCTTTCTCAGGTAACTAACACCTTTAGGTCATTTGACCTAGGTAAGTATGATACTTGCTACACAAGCATCCATCATGGCACTTGATGCACATTAACTCTCTTGCCACCTCTTACCAGGCACAAGGTATATTATAGCACACAAGGCCCAATAAACAAATTCAAACTAATAACACATCATAGCTCATACCTGGCTATGCTCATCATCTCATGATACCTGCATGGTTAGCACATATAATAGCAGTACACCAATTATCTATCAATACCATGCAAAAACAATGTATTAATAATTTAAGGGTATTACCCTTAATCCTTTACCAGGATTTGGGTTTCCATCACACATGGCTCACAAAACCATTCACATCTTGTCACCTCTCACTAGGCAACAACTTTATTCACATGGCGCACAAGGCCATTCACATCTTGTCACCTCTCACTAGGCAACAACTTTATTCACATGGCGCACAAGTCCATTCACATCTTGTCACCTCTCACTAGGTAACAACTTAAAACAAAGGCTTTCAAGCCCAACTAATCTTGTTACTTCTTTCTAAGTAATAAAAACATAATGGCACATATGGCCAATCAATTCTTATCAAATAAACATCATAGCTCATACCTGGCTATGATCATCACCTCATGAGACCTGCATGATTGTCACACATGATAATAGACTTATCAAGTTCACAACACATCATGCAATACAGGGTAACACCACTATTCCCTTACCAGGGTTAGGGTTTACCATCAATTAGGCTTTCTTTCACATATCATTACCCTTCATTAAGAATAGGGTTTTCCATTATTAACCATTTAGGTTTTCAAGATCATATTATCAATGATCAAACCCTAGTTCATTGCTCGCCACATCTAGGAGCCAACATTTATATCATAAGTATTCAATCATACTTATTTATTCTCACCAATTATCATTAAATGATTATCATCACAAGGTATGAGTATCTCTATCATCCTTAAGTTGAGAATTAACAAAACGACCATGTTAGTTCACTTTCAATTCAGCTCTAAGTCAAGCATAGACCACCACGGCCGTGCTACCTTGCACGGTCGTGCAGAGTGAAGTCGCCACGACCGTGCTGCCTTGCACGGTCGTGCTACATAGGATCATCACATGAATCATATTTATATATATGAATTCTATTATTTGATCCTTTCAACTTGATTAGGTCACATCAACCCTTCAATCATATGCATACAACTATGATTAACATAGGGTACCAAGTCATTGGTCCTATAAGCAATTAGGGATGCATTCCCAATTAGGGTTTCTCATGAAATCACCCACAATTAGGGTTCCACATGGATGCACCCTCAATTAGGGTTTCACTTGGAATCACCCTCAACTAGGGTTTCACATGGAATCACCCTCAACTAGGGTTTCACATTGAATCACCCTCAACTAATCATCAATTAGGGTTTGATTCAATTGAATTAGGGTTTTTAATGTTGATTCCTTCAATCATTGAATTCATGGAACCATTCATCAATTGGACCTTCACCCATACTTCAATTGAGTTTAATAGGTCAAACTTCAACTGATTTGACCCTCAATTGACCCTCAATTGATCATCAATTGGGGTTGGAATCAATTGAATTAGGGTTTAGAATCAATGAACCTTCAATATTCATCAATGTGTAACTAGTTACTTCATAACTATTGAACCACCATTCAAATGGGGTATGACCTGACCCCAAACGGTCTTGAGGTCGTTTGTATGACCTCCAAACGGTCTTGAGACCGTTTGCCCATCATATCACTCAAATCCAAGCAATCTAATTAGGGTTTGGTTCATTGAAGTGCTCACCAAATCAGCAATCTATTGTAGATCAACTTGATATCTTTAGACCTTCAACCACTGAACTATACTCAACCCTAGACCTCCAAACGGTCTTGGGTGACCACCAAACGGTCTTGAGGTCGTTTGGATGACCTCCAAACGGTCTTGAGACCGTTTGCCCATCATATCACTCAAATCCAAGCAATCTAATTAGGGTTTGGTTCATTGAAGTGCTCACCAAATCAGCAATCTATTGCAGATCAACTTGATATCTTTAGACCTTCAATCACTGAACTATACTCAACCCTAGACCTCCAAACGGTCTTGGGTGACCACCAAACGGTCTGGAGGTCGTTTGGATGACCTCCAAACGGTCTTGAGACCGTTTGCCCATCCAACCTTTGGACTTTAGTGAAAAAATCATCATGGATTGGTCTATCGAGTTGATCGACAAATCAGCATTTAGTTGCAGTATGATTTGATACCTTTGGACCTTCAATTGGTCAACTATACTTGACCCAAGACCTCCAAACGGTCTTGGGGTGATCCCCAAACGGTCTTGAGACCGTTTGGGCTAATCAACCCAAAATCTCAACTTAACTCATTGGAATTTCAGCACTATTTTCAATTAGGGTTTGCCAAATTGATTAGCCTTCAACTCATGATCCCTTTGGAGTTAACGCCTCAAATTTGGAGGGTCATTAACCAACATCATTATGAACAAAAATCTCATACGGTCAACGCTTGGTCAACGCACTCAAACGGTCTTGAAACCGTTTTCCCAAGCAGGTCAAGTTGATCAGGTTGAAAATCAGCACTTAATCCAATTAGGTTTCCCTAATTGATTAGGCTTCAACTCACGATTCCTTAGGAGTTAACCCATAAAACTTGGTGAGTCATTAGACAACATAATTAGGATAAAAAATCTCATACGGTCAATGCTTGGTCAACGCACTCAAACGGTCTTGAAACCGTTTGCCCAAGCAGGTCAAGTTGATCAGGTTGAAAATCAGCACTTAATCCAATTAGGTTTCCCTAATTGATTAGGATTCAACTCACGATTCCTTTGGAGTTAACCCCTTATATTTTGAGCGTCATTAGCCTACATAATTAGGAACGAGATTCCCAAACAGTCCACGCTTGGTCAACTCTTTCATACGGTTTTGAAACCGTTTGCCACCAAACGGTTTGCAAACCGATTGGTCACCAAACGGTTTTGGTGAAACCGTTTGGTCCCAACCAATGAGATCATTTTCTCCCTAGATATTTGGTGAGGTACTTTCTTATGATGATGTCATCATCATCTTCCTTCGTGCACCCAAGAACAGCAACCGTTCTTGATGGAAATTGCAGCAAAGAATCAAGTATGTATCAAATTGAAGAAATCAATCAACAAAGCATAGATGATTGATGCAATAGCAATGATTAAGGGTTTGAGTTATAAAACCCGCCTCCAATTGAGCTCCAAAGCTCCAAGCTCACGCCATTAATGGTGGATGAAGCTCTAGCAACTCCCCCTAGGCTCGTCCTCAAGCGTTTGATTGCAAAAGTTGGCTAGGGTTGAAGAGGAGATCGAAATAAGAAGGAATCCATAACTTATTTTTGATTTCCACCATGAAATCAAGGAAAACGAAGGTCAAGAGCTTACCAACAGGTTGGGAGGCTCCTCCTGCTCCTCCCTAGCTCCTTGGTCGGTTTTGCAAGCAAGGGAAAGAAGAAAATCCGAAATAGCCTTTCATTTGGCTTGAAAAAGGCACTTTTATAAGGAAATTGATGAGAGAGAAAATGCATTATTAAAATGCATTAAATTCCAAAAATATGGCCGCCTCTTCCCCCTCAAATCCCTTAAGGACGAGGCACCTTCCTTTGCCTTTAATTCTCCTTCATTATCCTTGATTTAAAGAAAATCAAAATTAAGCACCTTAATGCTTATTATATTAATATCCATATGTGAGTGGGTTTTCTTTTTCTTATAATAAGGTGAGTGGAATTTCACCTACTTAGGATATTTTCGTTCCTTATCTTGGCAAAGGAACGTTCATCATTATTCAAAATCAACCCAAAACATTTTGGTTGAAATCCCTTCAATTATTTTTATTCATTTTTGCCCTAAATCAAATTAGGGTTTCAATTAGGCATTAATCTTGATTATTTTAATATCAAGATTCTCTCTCCTCCAACTTAATTCAAATGAGGCACCCATCTCATTTTATTTGCTCTACATGATTCCAAGAAACATTAGGGACCTTATTGAAGTGGTAATTTGCATATTAAACCCTAGGTTTTGGGTAAATTGCACTTTTCACCAAAACTAGGTTTTAATGCACAACACTGCTTTACAAGCTTAATCTTGGTGCCCAAGCTTGTGAAAACCATACCACTACATCATATTCATTCTTATGATGTCTCAACATCAGAGGAACATCTTACCATGCAACATTTTCAATTTAATCCTTCAACTTGGGTAATTTGCACTTTGGTCCAAAATAAACAAACATTGTTTCAACATTGTTCAAACAAGACCAAAATTGAAACATATGTTTCTCATAAGCCCTAATTACTTTTCCCAAGATAAGATTAAGAATCTACTCAACCTTATTAAGAAAAAAAATCTAGGGTTAATTCATAACCCAGGTCAGGGATGTTACACTTGGCCAGCCCGTCGGCCACCTGATTGGCCCCTCTTCTCGCAAACTGGAAGGTGATATCACCGATACCCTAAGCTTTGTTTCTGATCCGGTTCAAAACCGGCAGATGAGCTGGGGGTAGCCTCGTTTCCTTCCTGATCCACAGGATAACTTTCTTGCTATCACTTTCGACTATCACCTTGTTGAGCCCCATACTGCCCGCCAGTTCCACCACCGCCTCTATGGCTTCGAGCTCTCCCTCCACGGCAGAGCTGCGACAACAACTCCTGCTTGTTCCTCCACTCCAACTGCCCATGTCCCCCCTTGCGACTACTGCAATTGTGTTTCCTTTCTTTCTTGTCGCGACGTCAGTGTTGAGCTTTTTCCAACCTTCAATCGGCCTACACCACCTTGTCGTCGGGGTATCCCTCTTCTCCTTCAGGTTGTGGGTGCCTTCTTGGACACTGCCCCTCGCCGTATACGAAGTGAAGGAGTTCATCGACACGCACTCATACAGGAAAATTGGAAACGGTATGGATACGCTATTTTGGCTGGAGGAGTGGCTACCAGGTGGAGGCATTTTGGCGGATGTAGTGACTACTGAGGTGCCCGATGAACTACTAGATCTCCGGGTGAGATGCACGGTGAATGATAGGGGCGAATGGGATAGGGAGTTCATCGGTAGCTACTTCAATGAGGCAACCGTGAGGAAAATCTTGAAGACAAGGGCACCCACGGAGGAGAGTGGGGAGGACGGTTGGACATGGAAGGGGATGCATGATGGGTTCTTCACTACGACCTCCACCTACAACTTGCTGATCGGAGATAGCCACGTGAGGAGAGCAGGCTGCTGGGAGAGGCTTTGGAACAACAGTTGCCCGGAGAAGGTCAAGACCTTCTTCTGGCTGGCACATAGGGATGCTATTCTCACGAACAGGAGTAGGAAGATCCACCATCTCACTGCCGACGCCACCTTCCCTAGGTTCTTGGTGGAGGAGGAGTCGATGCTACACGTCCTCCGAGACTACCCTACAACGATGGAGGTCTGGAAGCAAAGCAAGATTGAAGAGGCTATCCCCAACTTCTTTGGTGAAGACCTCAAGGCATGGCTGAGCAGGTGCCTGAGGGCTAAACAGAGCTACAAAGAAAAAAACCATGATTCTGGCTTGGAAGATATGGGGAGCAAGAAATCTAAAGATCTTCAAAGGGAAGGCGACATCTGTTATCCTCATCTGTACAACTGTTGAAACCATGGCGAGGGACAGTGTCCAAGAAGGCACCCGCAACCTGAAGGAGAAGAGGGATACCCCAACGACAAGGTAGTGTAGGTCGATTGAAGGTTGGACAAAGCTCAACACTGACGTCGTGACAAGCAAGAAAGGAAACACAATTGTAGTAGTCACAAGGGGGGACATGGGAAGTTGGAGTGGAGGAACAAGCAGGAGTTACTGTTGCAGCTCTTCCGTGGAGGGAGAGCTCGAAGCCATAGAGGCGGCGGTGGAACTGGCAGGCAGTATGGGGCTCAACAAGGTGATAGTCGAAAGCGATAGCAAGAAAGTTATCCAGTGGATCAGGAAGGAAACGAGGCTACCCCCAGCTCATCTTCCGATTTTGAATCGGATTGGAAACAAAGCTCAGCGCATCGGTGATATCACCTTCCAGTCCGCGAAAAGAGGGGCCAATCAGGTGGCCGACGGGCTGGCCAAGTATCACCTTAAAAACCTCACGGGCTCTCACACCCATACAACCCCTCCAGATTCTATTCTTTGACTACTAAATGAATAAGAAGATTAGGTTCTAAACTCTAATGATTACATCCCTCATATCCCTTTATTAAGAATACTTTGATTCAAACATACTCACTAACAACCAAGCATGACTTTTATCCTAATTATTCATATGCACACTTGTTCACCTTTGAAGCCCCAATTATCACCATTATGATTATGATCATGTTAAATTTGCATCATATTAAGAATAACATCTAACAACTCAAAATAACTAGATTCATTGTGCTAAGCATCATAATTACCAATACTAGGATTTTTATACCTTATTCACCTATTAACAAATATTCAAGACAATTTTAAAAATGGGACCCAGATTGGTTCTCAATTATATTTTATTCATATTCTACCAGTTCCCAATAAATTTGATAAATAAGTTGTCCATTATGTGACTTACCAATAATAAATTACATTTAAAGCAAGATTTTAGGATCTAGGCCAATAAAGAGAAGCCACATCAACACTTACTCATATATTCTTATTACCTTTTCTTCTTTGGCTTGTAGATCTAATGAGGAATATTTAGTAGTACACCAGGGTCTACCCGACTGGTCTTCCTCACATGTCTGCAAGTGCCATATGTAGCTCATGTTGGTTGGACATGCGACATTACCATCGGGGTAGGCGAGTGATTCGCCTCATGGATGTATACACACCCACTCTGTCCACCTAGGTCACTTCCCTCAGCCCTTCTTCACACTAGGTACCCTTCCCGACATCAGACCCCTCCATCGTGAGTCATTTGCTGTTAAAAATTCTATGCCAAGAACTAAAGGAGCTACAACCACTATGGCCCCTCTTCCAGCCAACACTTCCCTCCCAAAACACACAAACTACCGAAACCACCTCTTTGGGGTCGAGTCTTGCTCCAAGCCACCATGAAGCCACACTTTCTTACCTGCAACATCACATTACACTTTGTCTTATCACCCACACTGCAACTCTTATGCACACACTGCCACATAGGATGCCTTGCCTACACACGTCGATGTAGGTTCAACTCTTGTTGCATCCATGCACTTCCTCCATTCTCAACGCCCCCTCACCCTTATCCCATCTTCTTTCAACTACAACCTAGGTTGAGAAAAGACAAGGTCTATCCTTATATATAAGCACCGATCCTATAGAGTTTAGGGTTATAGGGGGAAGGGGACGCAGTCCTAGGTCTACTTCCCATATATACATATAATCACACCCATGACCTTCCTTCACGTTACTTCTCCTTTCTTTAACATACCAGGGAGATCCCATACACAACTTGCCAACTCATTAATCCCTTGCGATATACATATGAGTGTAAAGCCCTCCTCTATATTTCCTCATATTAGTTCTCTTCTCTCTCAAGCTTATGACAAAGCCTATGGAAAATATGTATTGTATAAAAAAGGAAGGAATATTTGATAGGTTTCTAAGTTTGTACAATGTTGACAAGACAACACTTTTAGGGAGTACATAATAAAATTCATCCGTCCTTTTTTTATACACAAACTCTTAGGCTTTATTCCATAGTTCCAAAGGCAACAAAAAAGGAATAACTACTTTCTTATTACGATTTGGTTTTCATAAACTCAAAATCCATTAGGAAAGTATATAACTATTTGGTACACATTATTTAATTGGTTGTTTAATCTATTTATAAACCACTTTATCATTGGTTTCTAGATTATTCCTTTATCTCTCTCCTTGGTATATCCTTTATATCAATCATCCTTATTCCCTAGACACTCAGTAAAACCTTTCCCAATTATATTTCGTATTTGGGATTCATTGAGATTTCTTTTCCATACGAAAGTTTCTCTTTTGAAACATTATTAAGAACAATACCATTATCCCACGGAATATCCTTTTTTCCCAATTTCTAGAATCTTATTCCTTTCCATTATTATTTTCAAGTATGCAAAGGTTACTTTGTGATAATGTTATTTGATGCCTTAACCATTGTGTGGCCACTCTTGGCTATATAATTATTTTATTAATATCTAAAAACCACACATCTTATTTTCTTTTGGAAACTTGCATATCATTTCATATTTCTATTATCCAATAATTCATAAATTCATTAATAGTTGTTTGTACACAAACCCTCTTATTCCTTTGTCTTGTTCCCCAAGGACATAATTGCGACAAAAAAGTCTCATAAGTAACATTATCATTATATTAATAATATCATTAGGGAATTATCAATTCATGGTTTATATTTATATAATTCAATTTTACCAAAATTGAGGATATTATAATAGTGGTCAATAAAATGTTGAAATTAGGATTCGAAATCACTGCCTATTGCCAGCAAAACTGCTACTATATATCATTGTGATCCAGTGAGAATAGATCTCAAATTGAGGGGTTCTTGTGTCAGGCGACACCATGTGATGGTACAAATAAGTAGGCTTAGGGACTGAGAATTCCTTATGCTGATTGTATCATTTTTGTTCAACTGTCACTACTCCTCTAGCTCTATTATCAGTGGCCATATATGATCTTGTCTCTTGGACAAGGGATTATCTTTGTGCATCCAGATCTTGGTTCACCCTAAATGTTATCTCTTCCTCGTCCATCCTGTTTTGGAAAACTCAGTTCAGGCAATGAGTAGTTTTGTTAATCTCCAAATCAAGCTCAAAAGGTGTTGAGTCAATGCTTTGGGAGTGTTTCATGCACCTTTGGTACCTAAAAAGAGACTTCACAATGTTAAAAGTAGAGGAAGGAGAAATTCAAGTAGATATGAATGAATATCAACTAGAAAAGAAAATCCTAATTGTTTAAAAAAGGGAGTTTGAAGGCTGTTCCATTGTCCCTTGAAACTAGTGCCAAAATTTGATGCGAGTTTTATTGCACACACATATTTCATAAGAAGGATTATCCTATGTTTCAAAGCCTTTGTTACAATTGCAACTAACTCACCCACAAGTGGACAAAACAATTACAGTATAGCAAATGGTTTAACCCAAAAGGCAACATGTTTAAGAAGTCGCCTATGAAACTATTAATTAAGAGCGATATTTAAAAGTGATTTGTTGAGAGTGATAATAAAGTAATAATTGAAATAAAAGATTCTAATTTAAGGAACAAATTAAGTTATGGATTGAATTCAATATTAAAAAAGATTAAGACATCTATGTTTCACCACCATCACCTTTTTACCTATCCAAATCATTATAACTCAATAATCTCAAAAATTAAACTAGGACCAAGTGAATTCACCTCCTCAAGGAATGCAAGTTGCACAAGGACCAAATTTCCCGTGGGATCAAGGTCTCATTACCCACGATTCACAATTCAACCATCCTATAGGATCCCTTCCATGAATGCATCTAGAATCCTACATATCCATTCATTGATCTAGTCCTAGTTTATGTGTTATCTATGCTCATGCTTATATCAAACATGATAATTGAGAGATCAATTCAAGAAGAAAGCATAAATTGAATGTAGAAAAATATATTATAATGTGAAAAATTGAGTTATAGCAACTAAGATAGAGTACGTGCGATGGGGATACTCCTCATGCCCCAACAAGAAGATCTACTAGCTCATTGTCTTGGAAAGAACACATATACAAGAAGAGAGAGGAGATGTCATGTCACATATGGAGAAGAAAGAAACAACCAGAGGTCTCTAACTTATAAAATCTACTTCGGCCATGACAAGTCTAGAGAACTCTACTAGGATGGTATTCTTTATTGACTTATCCTCTTGCTCCTTGCTCCAAAATGTACTATGGACTCAGAATCATTGGAATGATTGATAATTAGGACAAGCCTCCTCTCATTTTTAAAATAGCCTCATGTCAGCCATTGTGTAATTTTACTCTATTAGCCGTGCTGATTGGGTAACCAAGTGGTCTGGTCATCATATCACCCACTTGGCAGCATGATTGATGGACTTTTAGTCAGCCGAACAGTAGAACTAATTAAGTGATCTTCATTCTAGTAAATCTTCTAGAGAGTAGGTGGATTGGTCGATTCAAGAAGGGGATCATCTGGTTAGCTGGACTCTTGAGGTTACAATGGGAATATGACTTTGGGGGGTATATTTTCTAATTGACCAACCCATGAGTGGATCAATCAATCAACCTCATCTATGAGGTACTCTACTAAAAGTGGATTTTCCAATCAATAGAGCGGATCAAATGATCATTTTATCTAAAAAAATTCATCAGAGTTACTATAAATTTTGATGACATTCTACCGATCGATTTGTGATGGTGATCTCCTAATGTCAGCTTGTCTTGGAAATGATTAGAAAGGGCAAGTTGGTCAGTCAACCAGGAGGTATGATCACCTGATTAACATGCATGACTTCTGTTGTTTAGATCCAATCTAGGTGCACATGACCCCAAGGAAGAGAATTCATCTTGCTCTTGAATTTATGTGTTCTTTCTTGTGGATAAGAGCAAGAATTTCAATCAAAATATTAATATTCAAGACCAAAACAAAATTGATGAACTAAGCAAAACATGATGCAATTGACAACTAAAATGATCCAAACTAACCTATATGTCACAATGAAAAGGTGATGAATATGAATATATCAAATATGGACCGAGAAACATCCTGATCAAGAAATAGTTTTCTAAAAAGTTCGAACCCAAATATAAAAAATGTCATTTTATTGGATATCCAAAGGAAATCAAGGAATATCACTTCTATATAATATATGAAAACCATGGCTACTGTATTTCTGAAAAGAGAATTTATACATAAAGAAGCCAATGGGAGGAAAATAGAACATGAAGAACTTTGTGTCCAACAAGATAACATTGAACCAATGGAGGATGATAAGGAACAAGAGGAATCACAAACTTTTTATGAATACAGATGCATGGATTTTGGGTCATATTTATAGGCTGATTTTATACTTATTTTGTGTGGTTATTTGTCATCTTTTGTGACTATAATAGCACGATTCCTTTTCTTTAGCCTATAAACACTTTATACATCAAATTGATCTTATTCTATCATATTTTGCATGATTTATGAAATTTCCCGATTTGACTTGTGTTTTTTCTCTCTTTTTCAGGCACCTTCTATTCCAGAACCTGTCGATACTATCGACAAGCCATTGGTACTATCGACACTGCATCAGACGGTCAATCTGGAGAAAAGCATCCTGTCAATACCATCGAACCACACCGTCTATGGTATCAAAATCAGCCTAGAAGAAGAAATAGTACCCCGTCGATACTATCGACACCTTTGTCGATAGTATCGAGAAGTCAGTAGATGAATCCCATTTTGAAGCAAGTACATGTGCCCTAAGGTGTCGATACTATCGACAGCCTGTCGATGGTATCAATGCCGTCAAATCAGAATTTTGTACATATCATCGAGATCTAATGGCTGGGATCTATTGGCAAATGTAAGTCGTACCTAGACCTAAGGGAGGACGGCCCAAAGAGGAGAGGATGTTCTATTTTTTGCCGCACGGGTCCTGAAGGAGAGGAGAGCAAAGAACAGAGCTGAAAGAAACATTCCAGAGGATTTGAGAGCCACAGACGGACGATTCTATCACTGAAAGGCTGTAGAACGGGCGTCTCACATCGTGGATCATCTGACTCTTATCGTTCCAGGCATTACACGATATTTCTATTTGTTTCCCACGTTTTCTTCTTCCTTCTCCATGTATTCTGTTAAGATGAACATGCGGGGCTAATCCCCTTTGATCCTTAGGACCCGGGAGTAGCCCGGGGAATCGCTGTATGACATTTCTGCATGGATTAGTATTATTCTTCTCATTTCTCCTGGATATGTTATCATGCGCTCTATCATAATTTCTATGCTTGATCACCATAGTTAATTTCTAATACCTTTAATTACTCTTGACGGAGGATTAGTGGTTGAAAAGGCACGATTAACACGTTAGCCTATAAATTCCTTAGATGAGGTAATGTACGGTTAATGGTGGATACCTAGAAGATTCATTAATGCACTTAGATCTAGGGTATAAGTTACTACTAGTGTGGAACTGACCTAGAACTAGGTAGTGGATTGCATCACGAAAGCGAGCATATTTTGACTACATGCCTCTATCCGGGATAAGGGATGATTTATGCTAATTATGTGAATCTGTAGGCAATGAGACCTTGTGGTAAAACCATAATCCTAAGGATTCCCATTCTCATTTGATTAATCCAACATTTAATCATCACTCTTTTATGTTCTCTTTAGTTTATTTTGTTTTTCAAAAGCAATTCACTTTTCCATCAGTTTAGCTGATCGCAACCAGCTAGTAGTAGTTTTCTGAAATTCACGTTTCCCTGAGTTCGACTCGGGCCCCACAAGGCCTATATTACTTTGATACGTATACTTGTGTTAAACACACAATTTTCACGTGTCAAGTTTTTGGCATCGTTGCCGGGGATACAACAAATTTCAGCACTACAAGTGCTGTGAGCGGCCACTCTAGGCCACTTTTTACTGCAATTTTATTCGTAATTTTTGAAATCAATTGCTCATCTTTCAGATTTTTATTCACTCAAGCATTGTGCTTAATTAACTTTTCATATTTCAAGTACTAGTGGATGGTGAGTATGCGGAGTACGAACTACGACAAATCAACATCTGACATTCCGCAACCGGGTGACAATGACGAAGACGAATTGACTAATACACCACCCAAGAATGTTGAATCAATATCAGAAGCTTCTGCAATGGGTGACACAAATGGAGAACCAGTGGAGCAGACCATTTGGGAGAAGATTAAAGCTTCTTCTTCCGTTGCACAAAAGGGGCCAATCAAGAAGCAAGCCATCAATATCCCAAATTACAAGATTGATCTAGGGCTCATTCAATTGGTCAAGTTGCAGGCATTTAATGGACTTAAACATGAAGACCCAGTAGCCCATATTAACAACTTTGTGGAAAACTGTGATATGGTGAAGGTAGATAGGTTCCCATAGACAACAATTTATCTAAAGCTATTCCCATCATCATTAGAAGGTAATGCAAGGGAGTGGCTCTATAATCTGCCAGAGGAAGGTGTCGAGACTTGGGATCAGATGGTTGAGGTATTCTTTGAAAGGTAATTCCCACCCAAGAAGACAAATGACCTTTTGAGGAAGATCCACAATTTCAAACAGCAAGCAGCTGAGACATACTCGGAGGCATGGGAGTGATTCCAAATCATGCTGTGGAAAGTCCCACATCATGGGATATACTTAGAAAACCAAGAGAAGATATTCTACTTTAGCCTAAACCAACATGACCGGGGTAGTCTGAATTCAGTAGGTACATGTTTCTTCCTGAACAACAGAAGCTCTAAGTGTTGGGAGATTTTGAAGAACATGGCTAAAAAACAAGCTTGGGGTGAAAGAGACGGATCAGAGCAGGTTAGAGATACAGGTGATGCAAAGACCATTCAAGCGCTAAATGAGAAGATGGACCTACTAGCTAAGAAGGTCCTAGAGAAAGATGACAATGGGTCTGATGATGAAGCACAACCAAAGTTCATGCACCAACAAGGCTACAGAAACAATGATTATTCTAGGATGATGGACAAGAAATTTTCTTGGAAGGATCCAAACAACTTTTTGTAGGATCCAAATCAAAAGCCACAACCCAATGTAGAGGACAAGAGCAATGAGTTGCTCAACCAAGTCATTAAGAAAAATCAAGAGTTGATGAGCACATTTGGCAAGCAAATTAAGTCACAAGGGGAGTTTATGAATCAGTTAGGGCAGACTCTACAGAGCCATGAGGTGCAGATGAGGATGCTCGAGATGTCCATGGTACAAATTGCAGCCGAACTTGCAAAATTGAAGAAGCTGGCACAATAGGGTTTCCCAGGGAACACTGATATTCTAGAAGGAAGCCATCAAGCCAAAGCTATCTTGCTGAGGAGTGGCAAGAAGATTTTAAACTCTAGAACTGATGAACCAAACACATCACAACCAACAACTACAAGTGAGGCCGCAGAGGAAGCAGAAGTCACAGAAACCGCTAAGGATAGTGTAGAAATTATAGTGGAGGAGACAAATTTTGAGAAAGACACAGATAATAGAACACATATGTGCCGCCACATCAAAGGGAAAAATCAGTCCCTGTTCCATATCTGAACATCCTAAAAGCAAAGAAGGTAGATCAACAATTTAAGAAGTTTCTGTATGGCTTTAGGAAATTATCCGTCAAGATCCCATTGATTGACGTGATTGAGAAGATACCATCATACGGTAAGTTTCTGAAGGACATCATTAACAAGAAGTAGAAAATTCGTGATACTAAAGTGGTGGTGCTCAAAGAATAGGTGAGCGCATTTATTCTGGGTACTCTACCACCTAAGAGACATGATCCCGGATGTTTCAACATCTCTTGCTATATTGGAAAGACAAAGTTTGGAGAAACCCTCTGTGACTCAGGAGTGAGCATCAACTTGATGCCTCTTTCAACCTTCAAAAAACTCAGTCTCAAGGAATCTAGGAGGAGTAATATGAATATCCATCTTACAGATGATTCGTTAGTAAGTCCCTATGGGATTTGCGAAGATGTTCTAGTCAAGGTGGACATATTTGTTTTTCCTGCAGATTTCATAGTGATGGAAATGCAAGATGACCAAGGAAACGAGCTTCTACTAGGTAGACCTTTCCAAGCTACAACTGACATGATCTTGGAAATGGGAAGAGGTTGTTTGACTATGAGCATAGCTGATGATAGGTTTGAAATAATAATGCAAACAAGCTCAAAGCCATCAATCGAACAAGGACAGTGCAAAAAAGTTAAACACTTTGATCATAACATTTTCATTTATCTCGAGAACCCTTTTCTCGACATGGATCATGTCATGACCAAAGTAGACAGAGGAACTCTTGCCGTCGATATCATGGAACAAACTAAAGTGGTCTCTCTTACTAAAGCTGTTGGATATCCTAGTGACGAAGATGAAGAAGTGTGCCTTTCTACTGTTGAAGATGTTGTGGAGATCTCAATGCTGGAGTCATATCCTCAATTTCCTTTAGAAGCATGTCTATTTAATATTGTGGATGATTGGATGAGGAGCACATCTCTACAGGATTGTGTAAGGATGCTACAAGTCCTACCTTGTTACTATGCTAGGAACTTTGAAGATTTGAGACCACTACTGCCACCACTGCTGCCATCTTTGGTGAATCTACCAGAATTGGAGTTGAATTCACTTCCCCCACATTTAAAATATGTGTTCTTAGCAGTGGAGGAGAAGTTACCGGTCATCATCTCGGCACATATGAGTGCCTCTGAGGAAGAACAACTCATGGTTGTGTTGAAGAACCATCGTGGTGCTTTCGGGTGGTCAGTTTCAAACATAAAGGGGATTTCTCCTACTCTATGCCAACACAAGATCAGACTTGTAGAGGGAGCAAAGCCTGTGATCCAGCCTCAATGCCGCCTAAATCCTATTATAACGGAAGTCGTCAAGAAGGAGGTGACAAAGTTGTTCTCAACGAGAATTATCTACACAATTTCAGACTCGACATGGGTAAGCCCGACACAGGTAGTCCCCAATAAGGGGGGAATTATAGTAACTATGAATTTATTAAATGAGCTAGTCACTACCTATTTGGTCACTGGGTGGTGATTTTACATAGAATACTGTAGGTTGAACACTGCGACGCTAAATGATCATTTTCCTTTACCTTTTATTGACCAGATTTTGGAGTGACTGGCTGGTCGCTCCCATTTTTGTTTTCTAGATGGATACTCTAGCTATAATCAAATATTGATTGAATCTAAGGATCAAGAGAAATCCAATTTCACTTTCCCTTATGGCACTTTTGCATATCACCGTATGCCGTTTGGATTGTGTAACACACCGACCACTTTTCAATGATGTATGCTTGCCATTTTCTGATATGGTTGAACGTTGTTTAGAGGTTTTCATGGATGATTTTTCAGTTTATGGTGCTTCACTTGACGAATGTCTCTATAACCTTGATAAGGTTTTTTTAGAGATGTGAGGACACTCATTTGGTCCTCAATTGGGAGAAATGTCATATGATGGTAAGAGAGGGCAACGTGCTCGGACACAAGGTGTCCAACAAGGGACTGGAGGTTGATCCGATAAAAATTGAGGTTATTTCTAAATTACCTCCACCGAACTCAGTGAAGGGAGTTAGGATTTTTCTTGGTCACGCTAGATTTTACCGTTAGTTTATAAAAGATTTTTCAAAGATTGCTAAATCATTATCTGAGTTGCTTGAGAAGGACGCTATTTTTGATTTTAATGACAAATGTTTGAACTATTTTGAGGTCCTTAAACAAAGATTGATTTCAGTGCCAATAGTGCAGATGCCCGATTGGAGTCAACCTTTTGAGTTGATGTGCGATGCATCCGAATACGCTGTGGGGGCAGTTTTTAGGCAACACCTTGAGAAATGACCCACAATTATTTATTATGTGTCGAAAACCTTAAATGATGCACAATTAAACTATACTACTACTAAAAAAGAACTTCTAGCCGTGGTTTTTGCTTTTGAAAAATTTAGGCAATATTTAGTGGGAACTAAAGTGGTGGTATGGGTGGACCACACTGCAACAAAATACTTAATGGAAAAGAAAGAAGCAAAACCTAGACTCATTAAGTGGATACTTCTTTTATAAGAATTTGACATTGAGGCCAGAGATAAAGCGGGAATGGAAAATGTGGTTGCAGACCATTTGTCTCGACTTGAGAGGGTGGATGAAAAGGACACCAATATACCTATTACCAAGACCTTTCCAGATGAGAAAATCCTTTCTGCCAAATCAAAAGATACATGGTTTTCAAACATTGTTAACTATCTTGCATGTAAAGAATTACCTGAGGACTGGGGTTACCAAGAGAAGAAGCGATTCTTCCATTCTTTGAGATTTTATTTTTGTGATGATCCTATTCTTCTGAGGCAATGCAGGGATGGAATCTTACACAGGTGTGTGCCCGAATTTGAGTATGATAGTGTGTTAGGTCACTGCCATACACTACCCATCGACAGCCATCATGCAATCTCTAGGAAAGTTGCAAAGGTGTTAGAGAGCAGCCTATATTGGCGCACACTTTTCAGAGATGCATATGAGTTTGTGAGGAGATGTGATGCCTATCAGTGGGCATGTAACGTTTCCAAAAGGCAAGAAATGCCCCTCAATGTTTTCCAAGAGGTTGAAGTTTTGATCTATGGGGTATTGATTTAATGGGACCCTTTGTGTCCTCAAATTCGAACTTATACATTTTACTTGCAGTTGATTATGTATCAAAGTGGGTAGAAGCAATACCCACACAGACTAATGATGCTACGGTAGTGTGCATGTTTGTAAAAGAATATATTTTGTACAGGTTTGGAGTGTTGCACATGATCATGGGTGATGGAGGCACTCATTTCCTAAATAGGAAATTTGTTGTGCTATTGAGAAAGTATGGGGTGAAATGCAATGTGGGCACCCCATATCATCTACAAACACATGGCCAAGTGGAAATATCTAATAGGGAGATAAAGAAGATCTTGGAGCGTACTGTTGCCTCATCTAGAAAGAACTAGAGCATGCTTCTATCAGATGCACTTTGGGCATACAAAACTGCCTTTAAGACTCCTATAGGCACTATGCCTTTTAGGTTGTCTTATGGATGTGCGTTCTGCTTGCCTGTGGAGCTGGAGCACAAGGCACATTGGGCACTTAGGAAGCTGAACCTAAGCATTGATGAGGCAGGGAAGAAAAGATTGTTGAAGTTGAATGAGTTAGATGAATTGAGAATGAACACCTATGACAATTCTCAGATCTACATGGAGAGGACAAAGCAGATACATGATCGGCATATTCAGAAGAGAGTCTTCCATAAAGGTGAATACATTTTGATGTTCAATTTTAGGTTGAAGCTACATCCCGGGAAGTTGATGTCCAGGTGGAGTGGACCTTTCATCATTGAGGAGGTGCATCCACATGGAGCCGTGATGGTAAGATATGGTGATAGGAAATTTTTGGTGAATGGATAGAGGCTAAAGCATTATTATGGAGAAGATTTTAAGAAGAAGGTGCATGCGGTAAAACTCATTGCACTCAACTGATGAGTGAGTAGGACTTGGTCTAGCCTAAGATGTTAAATAAGCACACTTGTTGGAAGGCAACCCAACCTTGGTGTAGTTCATGTTCAATTGCTTTCTTTTTCATTTTCAAAATTAGTTTTCATGGAACTTCTACTTAATTTTTGTAAAAATGATACCTTGATATGTGCGTTCAGTGTGCAGGACTGGAGCTTGGTCAATAGTATTGACATCTTTGTCGATAGTATCGACTCGAGGGTAGTGAGATGGCTGCAAAATCTTCAACCGGTCGATACCATTGACGGTCTTGTCGATAGTATCGACACAGGGTTAGGTGGCTACAGACAAAAAAAACTCGATGATATCGACTCATAGTTGATACGATCGAGTTTACTGAAGATTTCAGAAGGTTTCTTATCAGGTATGTTGATACCATCGACACCCATGCCGATAGTATCGACCACCTGTCAAACTCATCAACGACTGTACCGTGCCAACGACAAGAAAAACACAGAATGTCGATACACTATCGGCACCTGTCGATAGTATCGACACATGACGTCACCGATCCACAACTTTCATCATCAACAGACAACTGCGCCTCCATCAAACAGTGGATAGTATCAATCCATACATTGTGTCGATACTATCGACGCGTCTTCAATCTGCATCTCCAGGAGCACCTATCGACAACTGTCGATATCCGCGACACACATATTCTATTATCCCGTCGATACCATCAACACTTCCGTCTATAGTGTTGATGGTGCGACAGTAGTGTCGGTCGAACCTTATAAAAGGAGTGGTATTCTTTTAATCTAAACACACCTCCAAGCATCCTTCCTTCCACTTCTGAGCAAGAGTAAGAGAAAGCATCTCTGAGCATCTGACAACTATAAAAAGCTTCACCAATAGTCACCTGCGAGCATCTCTGAGCTTCCCTTCTCAATCTCCTTTCTCTCACTCGTTGCTTCTCACAACATGGTGAGATCTGGTGCTTCCTCTCCACCTTCCCTAACTGGAGGACTCATCCCTCACTTGAGGATAGTCCACCCATCGCAGGAAATAAAGAAGGTCTATGATGAGCTATGGAAGTGCACAATCAAGCCCACCCAGTATGGTGACCGACAGCTAATCAAAGACCTAGGATTCGAGGCAAACATGGCATATGTGCTCCAGGGTAAACTAAGAGAAGCCCCAGTGCTCTACACCGACCACACCAAGGGTAATCCATTCCTCAGCGGGTGGCCAACATACAAGGAGATTGTCATTGAGTTTATGGCATCTCTTGAGATCTATGTCATCCCCAATGAGCTTCAACTAGAAAGGACTGAATGGACAGAGGGGTGAGTTTCTTTCCATCTCTACAACAAAGATTACACCATGTCCCTCTGCGAGTGCAATGTGATCTATGGGTGGTCTCATGGGGAGCTACGCCAGCCGCCGCATAGGCCAAACTACAATGCCATGTATTCGACGTTGGTCATAGTACCTGACGTCTATACGATCAGCTGGCACCATGCATCCATATCCAACTTCGAGCATCCGTTCGTCAGGATCCTACACTGTATGCTATCTAATACACTCTTTGCAAGATCTCAACTGTCACAGAGTAAATTTCAAGAGATAGATCTCTTATTCCTCTATAATATGATAGAGTGGGAGAGTTTAAATTTTGGAGCCTTCTTCCTCACCTGAGTCATGGCAGTAAAGAGGAACACGTCTCACAAGGCCCCAATCTATTTTGGGGGTCTCATCACTCCTATTGCCATCCACCTCATCCTGGATCTTTCCAGGTTACAAAAGTTGCAATGTAAGAATACACTTAATCTAAATCATTTCATAAATGCCGACCTAGTCAACGTCCTCCACAACACTATCTTCGCCACCTACCATGTACAAAAAGTCTTTCAGGAGAGGCAACTGCCTGACCCAACCTTTGACCTTAGGTCTGGCTAGGATTATAAGTGGCCAATCATTGATGTTGATCAAGATGTGGAAGAAGAAGGAGGAGACGATGAGGATGACGAGCATGCAAACGATGATGATGATGAAGAGGAGGAGGAAGCCTCCATTCCCCTCTGACGATGAGTTGCTCCACAGAAGTGACCCAAAAATTTTGGAGCCTCATCTTCTTCCCAGCCATTTTCATCATAGCCTTCTCAAGGTGGAGAAGATGTCTATTCCATGCAGGGCATGTATTCAATGCTCCAAGATATCCAGAAGACGCATCAACATACCACATCTTTTGAAAGTATCCATGTTACGACCCCATCTTCTGGTAACCCCCAATTAAGGGAGACCGAGAGGTCGAAGCCACACCCATAATTTTCGGATCAAAGGTTTGACATATAACCAAGAACAATTATTAAATTTTAATAGGATATACTGAAAAGCTGTAAGAAAATAAACTTTTGCATACCTTTTGAAAATTTGGATCTCTAAACTTCTATCCACATATGAATTTCTACTCTAACTAATCCTCCTTGTATTTCAATTCGTGAATTCACAATATGTCGATTTATTGTTTGTCCTTTTGGCTTTGTACCTAAAATGCCGAAAAACAAAATGTTGGTCAGTCAAAGCTGGTATGTGGGGGAAACAATAATCATGCAATTATTCATAACAATGTATTGCAGCCAATTACCATTTAATAAGCAATTTTACGTTTTAAATATAACTGTGTCATCCATGCATTCCCTATCCTCTGTGTTGGCCCTACAGTGGACTTGGATGCTACTTTCTTTACAGTAGATCCCCATTAAACTCCTCATGATCCCACCTATAGGTGAACCCGTTTCTAGGGTTGAGTCACATGGCACTACCCGTAAGTAGCCCACTCCTTAACTCATGGCATGATAAAGGGTCTCATGGCACTATACTTGGTAGCCCAATTTTAACCGACGATAACCTAGACCTTACTCTAGGTTATCCCTTTTTAGCCTTTACAAGCCATAGAGGTGGATTCAGATCTAAGTCAGTTATATATATTCATGGTGATAATCATAGTCACTTTATAGTTACATGAAATAAAAGGCATCCAACAGTTATTTTCAAGCAACCAATAAAACCATTCGAAAATCCCCGTGAAACTAAAGCAATTATTCATAAGCGTAACCACATATCTGATTTGATGATTTCACAAGCATTAAGCAATTCCAACCAAGAAAGCAACCCAAGCAAGCAATTCAACAATCACATAATTCCTGAAAATAATATGTACTGTATTTATTACACACTTTAACAAGAATCTACTTTATTGACTTGGATTCACTTTCTAGGGTTTCTAATCCGCATTAAGGTTTCATTAATATTCATTAGGGTTTCTTAGATCAATTTCTCAAACTGTATCCCTTTTAGGTCAACAAACCCTAAAATACTCTTTTCTACTTATATAAACCTTAATTGCTCAAATTATCCATTTTAATAGTCTTTTATACCCAAATTGACTTAGGATCATCATATCTCTATTTATTCATGAGTTTGAACAATTAAAAGACATATTCACCTAAATTAGGGTTCAAGGTTCATTAAATCATATGGAACCCTTAATTAATCAAATTATGCATGGAGATCATCCTTTTAGATCTAATATGCCCTTTTTATTAACAAAAGGTTAATATCTATTTTAAACACTCAAATAACCCCTTTCTAATTCATTATTCATCAAAGGTTAGGGTTCATCATTGATTAAACTATTAAATAAGGCATCTTGATAGACTTTTTGAATAGAAAACGAAATTAGGCTTCAACAATAATTTTTATGTACCTCTCGTTCTACTGATCAATTTTCATATATTATATGTTGAAATACAAGTTATCAATAATTAACTAGAATTATTTCAATTTATCATTATCTGGACCAATGCCGTGCAGCCACGTCAACATAAAAGAGATTACCTTGTATTAAACTGGCTCAGATCTTGATCAGGTGTGAAAGGACCTCTACTCCCTTAGTTGTTGAACATGCACGCTGGGGTAAAGGAGTCATTTGACTCCTATCCTTCTCTTTCCCTCACGCAACACCCGCGATGGTGTGAAGTTGTGCTCACGTTGTCGCCTCCGCGACCAGGGCACTGGCTCCAAGTCATGCACCGGCAAAGCAAGTCTGCCACCCCTTCCTCATCCTTTTCCCCCTATGTGACCGTTTGGCGCCGTGCCGAAACCTTCTCCAATGCTCCACCCGCAGGTGGTCAGGTTTGTCGGTTGGTGTCTACCTCCTCCTTCGTTGCTAGGTCCTGACGCCCCAGCTCTTGCCTCCAAACAGACATGCACCACTCAAGCGCTACCCTGTCTTACCTGCACTCATGACCACAACTCCTCATCCTTCTAGTTGCACTCACCCTTGTTTCCCTACGTGACTGGGCTTGGCCGACAGAGCTAACGGCCCTGATCCCTCCTTCTCACATCAGCCCGTTCTCCAAAAAACATGGTGTATCCGCCCAAGCATGCTCCTGCAAGGCTTATATGCAACTTCCTCCAAGCCACTCGCCTCCGTGACTGGCGGTGGTTCTGGGTGGAAGCTTCTTCCCTGTCATGGACCAGTTGAGTAGAACAATAGTGTGGCTTACATAGCCTCCCCCCTTTTGCTCCTGGTGTGGTGGAGCACTACATCTCATCGGAAAGACTCCTTCTACTCTAAGGCAGAGGCCACGAAAGATTATGGAAGAGGGTGTCACCTTGGAGACGAGGCCCCAGGTCCCTATATATATACTTGCACTAGTAGTAACCCTAGGTGTCCCGATGAAGGGAGGATGAGGGTAATAGGGAGAGCCAAGTTCCTTTCTTATACACTCACAGATGAGAGAGAGAAAGACTCCATGGTCTAGAAGAGGAAACCTTCCTCATATATTCTCAAATGAAAACCAACGTGAGTCACAATGTACCCAGATGGAAAGATATTTTCATACGTGATTGCCAAAGAATAAAAAGGCAAAGACTTAAATTATATCCCTTCTTCCTTTTCTTAGGATAAAAGGTATCGACCCAAAGGTCATAAGAAGGTACAACCATATCGCAATTCCTTAATATATTCCTTAAGCCAATTATCATCATTCTATGGAAATTCATCAAAATCTTTCTCAAGCCATATTCATTTAATTGAGATGCCCTACATATATCAAACTTATTCCATTAGTCATCTCATAAAAACAATTATATTATGGAATGCCCTTTAATTCTAACTTCTAGAATTATCTTTCTTATTATTATTTTCAAATATATGAAGGTCAAGTCGAGATAAAGTTATTTAGTGTGTCAAACAATCTGTTTCCAAGAAAGAATAGATAATTATCCTGTTAATTATCTAACATACTTCTATCATATCAAAGTCATTACTATGTATTTATGCATGAATTCCTTTTATCTATTTATCTTTTTTTTTCATTATTTGGATTTTTCCTCTTTTCTTCTCTTTTATATCCATTAATGGATTAATCTAATAATAGGAATCACGAAATTCCAATCCAAAGGGAAATTTACAAGAAAATCCATCGTTTGAAGAGAAACGTACAACCTTTTCAATTAAGTCCAAATTCATAAAATCAATACATTTCAATTATGAAAACATATGCAAAATTGAGGTTGTAACATCCTTCCCGTCTTATAAGAAATTTTCTCTCAAAATTCCATCAAATATGCAACAATTCAGGATAAGACTTTTACATGTCAATCATCGGCCCCTATGTCGCTTTTCCCTATCCATGATGCTTCCAAAGAACCTTTATCATAACATATTCTTTTCTCTGAGTTCTTTCATCCTGGCGTCTATAAACTGCACATGTGACTCAGGCCATTTCAGCCTCCCTTGGGGCTCACTAGGTTCATTGCTCAGCACATGGTCGGGGTACCTCACATAGTGCTCTAAATTGGACACCTGGAACTCATCACACATTCCTTTATCCTAAGGGTAAGATCAAACTTAACATTCTCTACCAAACCATGACAAAAGAACCTATGCATCAGGGACTCAACTCTCTTAGCTATTACTTAGAGGGGTTGGATTTTTATGTCACATATTCTACCACAGTGAACTACATGACCGTCTACTTTGCATCCGCTCACGACTCCCGTCATCTCTAGGCTCCTTTCAGCCATTGCATGATGAAAGAGACTTCATCTACATGCACGGTGGTCCTTTCCTAACCATCACGTGGTCCTTTCACCAACATCACCTTACTGAAGTGGTGACCGACACGACCTCCCTTACAAAGCTTCTTTAAAACTCAATATTGGCTATGGTGGTTATCATCACGTCTTACGAAGGACAAAAACTGTCTCTATGTATCACCCTGAACGAGCACACATGCTCTCATCAGACCCTCTAGTCTGGATCATACTAACCATTAGTTAAGGGTGATAAACCGTACTAACATCGAGTTCTTCATGTACCTACTCCCACCTTTCGGAAGGGAACCTTTAGGTCAAACTCAAGAACCCTTGTACTCACATCATGATGTAGTTGAACCTTCTCTCTCATGGGTAGTTCATCCTGACTATCCCTTAACAAAACTCTTTCTTTCTCATGTCATCTGGGTAAGACGATCTACCATACCCCATATTGCATCTCGACCTTCCTTGGTCCAGGGGAGACTTACAACATCCATAGTAATGAACTCCCTTTCTCTTTTGGGGATTCTTTATCCTTTATATCAACGCACTGGATTATCGGTGTTCATCCTTCTCCCTGGGTTTGCATGGCCATATACCACATGCAACTTTATCTTAGGCATCTAAAGTACTACTGTCACTTATTACCTTGGTAGTACCACGGTGTATGGTGATCTTTAATCATGATTTCCGGTATGTCATGATTCCTCAAGATCGATTCCTCAGAAACCCTAAACCACTCTAGTTGGGGTTTCATCATCTTTCTTTCCAAAGAAGTGCATTTGAGGTTCTACAACCATCCCTTCATTATATCAAGGACTAGACTGGCTAACCAAACAACCATTAACTTTTTCAACATATCTCATTAAGTGTTAGCCAAACACATCTCCTTTCCAAACTTAGGGTTATCCTAACAACCTCTTCTAGTCAAACTAGGTAGCTATACCTCAACCAGAGCATCCATTACCATTTCACATCCTCAGGTATTAGGTAACATTGAAGACATACACTTCCATGTTTTTCACTTATCCTCTCAAACTCGAACTCTAAGTCTATATTCATCAAGAAAACTCTGAGCTCATTCCTTTGGTGATCAAACTGAACCTTGTATGCCTCATATCTCATGATAAAAACATCCTCATAAGGTGACTACCTCATTCCTCTTAGTGTTGGTAAACCATCCATGTATCATTCACTCCACGAGGGTATGCTATCATCTCTATCCTCACACCTCGTAGCAACATTCCAACTCACATCATCTTTTATCCTTAGTGTATGGCATGTATACTGTCCTATCTCTCACTCCCATAACAAGGGGAAATAAGCATTTGGCTGCAGTCCAAATACAGAGTTCTTTCTGTTCCAAGAGTAGAGATGGTACATCCCACCTTGCTAGTACACATTTAAATCTAAGTTGAAACGTGCCTCATATGTCACTTCATAAAAAACATCTCGATATCAAAGTTACTTCCATGGGAAACTGGTCTCGAACCTACTTGGGTCACCACACAATCCTTGGTCATCTCCTCTAGGTCTATAAGGTTCTGTCACTTTTAGGGTCATTCCTCTTCCCTTATACATCCAGAGAGTGCCCTACTCATCTGCCCTTTGGGTCCCATGAGTTCATGAAGGTGATCAATCTCCTAACCCATGACCCTCAGACAATGATAGTTGTTACCTCCTGACCCTATGGTCATGTGCAACTAGGGAATTAAGCAACTCCTACTTCCATCAGTCTTATCCCTACCTGGCTCTAGGATAGACTTAGGATTCTCTTATAGTACATGTTCAACTTAGAACCTTACCCAAGCCTTCATCATCTCTCTCTCTGCATTCATGAGCTAACTTTCATCCTTTCATAGGGATCATGACAACCTGCCTACCTTGGTCAAGCCCCATATCGGTTACCCCCATGGTTACACATCCATAAGCACATAGAGATGGCTATCTATGGGTCTAGAGGTTCGTCCTCACACCATGTACTTTTCACTTAGCTTCTCATGATCCTATGAGACCTCTTTAGATTAGCTTAAACCAACAAAACTGGTATACACCCTACAAAAGGGTCCCTCTCCCAGGATGGGAGGAAACTACAACACTTGACAACAAGGTGACAAACATCCTTAGGTTTTACATCCATATGAGCATGCTTAACCCAAAAGCTACTAAGGCGCAAGCGGACCACTAACCATGCTAGGTCATACTTGTTCTCATTCCTCAACATGGATCAAGATCATACCTTCCCTTGTCATCAACTTAGTTGTGAGGGGTCCATCAAACATACCTTAGACTTAAGGAGATTTCCTTTACCTTTATACATGAGGAGTACCATGCTCGAAACTATATCAACTTAATTCTCATCATGAGCATTAGGTATACCACTTCCCCTCTTAGGCCTAGGAACCCTAGTTTCACTTTTTGATGACCAACTACATGCTCAAACTATTAGCCACAAAGCAGGTATGTAGTATAAGGCATGACACACACTTCCTGTCATCCTTCTAATCGAGCAACACTTCAGTGTCGAGTCCTCCTTAAGGAAAACCGACAAGGCATAAGGTCCCACAACCTGTCACTAAACTTCTCTAGGGTATACATAACTTCTTCTTCCTTTCTCGGAAGGTAAACACTTATACCATAGGCACATAGGTGACAGAAGCATGATCCTCTCTCTAGGGTTTGGTTCCTCTCGTGGCAACCAAGATATCCTCAGCCTTTAGGGATCAAGCATGAGGCAACCACCATCGTCCACTTAGGTCGTATCATCCTCAACTCCCCACTATTCCTCATATCTCGGAGTCTAGGCTTCCATCCTTCTTGCTTGGGGTCATGCTCTCTCTCTCTCTAGAGCTAACCCTAGAACCAACCTCCCTACTAGAGGTCCTCTCTCCATGAAGGATCAAGCTCATACACATACCCCTACCTGAGCGAAGCCTATGTTCAACTTATGTTTGCTCGAGATTATCCATAACCCTTTATGCTTACCTCATAAGCCATTCATCATACTCTTCTAGCCTTTGTGCAAGCCTACTGTCAGCATTACTGACGTACTATGGGTGCATGCCATGCTCATATAAGCTCATGGGGTTTCCATAGATTCTTCTCTAACCTCATCAATGAAGGAGCTATCCTTCATTCTAACATGCACGACCCTTGCCATGGTTGGTTTGCCAAAGGTACTCAGTTATCCAACCTCTCATGGCTCATATGGCATCCAAAGGCATGTCTATCTACACACCTGGTCTAACTCATCATGACATCTCTCTCTAACCTTCACTTAGGGTTAGGGTTAACATCATCCTCAGAGGATGTGCTAGGTCTCTACCTGTAATGGAGATCTCTATCTCCAAGACTAACTTTCTTTCCTTATCCTCCTAACAAGAAGGTCTAGCCTCAGGTATCTCCTGAGGGCATGAAAACTTATGTCATACGACCTAAGCATGTATCTATTCCTTTACACTTAATATATTAAGATTATGTCCATGACATCTTATTTACATGCTTTTCATTAATTTGGTGGAGGATTCCTTAAACCTTATTCATACCTCAAGAGGGTGAGGGGAAGAGAGAAAACCCTAATACTTAAGGTCCTTAACAGAATTTGTGATGAGAAGGGATGAATAAGATGAGAAAGTCCTAAAGGTATCTTATTTTGATTCATACCCTAAGACTTTGGCCAGAAAGTCACACACATCCGGGAGTCCTCGTATTCCGACTAGTGGTGCGGAGGTAAATATTTCCAGCCCTCGGTCGTGATCCTTTTTTGGACACCTATGTCTTTTGGATAATCCTCTAATAACTCCCTTGGGTTCTATGGAGTTTGTAAAAATTTAGTAATTATCAATGGTTAAGTGAGGAACCTAGGATCTGATACCAAATGTTACGACCCCACCTTCTAGTAACCCCCAATTAAGGGAGATCGAGAGGTTGAAGCCGCACCCATAATTTCCGGATCAAAGGTTCGACATATAACCAAGAACAATTATTAAATTTTAATAGGCTATACTGAAAAGCTGTAAGAAAATAAACTTTTCATACCTTTTGAAAATTTGGATTTCTAAACTTCTATCCACATATGAATTTCTACTCTAACTAATCCTCCTTGTATTTCAATTCGTGAATTCACAATATGTCGATTTACTATTTGTCCTTTTGGTTTTGTACCGAAAACGCCGACAAACAAAATGTCGGTCAGTCGAAGCTGGTATGTGGGGGAAACAATAATCATGCAATTCTTCATAATAATGTATTGCGTCAAATCACCATTTAACAAACAATTTTATATTTTAAATATAATTGTGTGATCCATGCATTCCCTATCCTCTGGGTTGGCCCTACAGTGGACCTGGATGCTACTTTCTTTACAGTATATCCCCATTAAACCCCTCATGGTCCCACCTATAGGTGAACCAGTTTCTAGGGTTGAGTCACATGGCACTACCCGTAAGTAGCCCACTCCTTAACTCATGGCATGATAAAGGGTCTCATGGCACTACACTTGGTAGCCCAATTTCTAACCCACGATAACCTAGAGCTTACTCTAGGTTACCCCTTTTTAGCCTTTACAAGCCACAGAGGTGGATTTGGATCTAAGCCAGTCATATATATATATATATATATATATATATATATATATATATATATATATTCATGGTGATAATCATAGTCACTTTATAGTTGCATGAAATAAAAGGCATCCAACAGTTATTTTCAAGCAACCGATAAAACCATTCAGAAATCTCCGTGAAACTAAAGCGATTATTCATAAGCGTAACCACATACCTGATTTGATGATTTCACAAGCATTAAGCAATTGCAACCAAGAAAGCAATCCAAGCAAGCAATTCAACAATCACATAATTCCTGAAAATAATATGTACTCTATTTATTACACACTTTAACAAGAATCTACTTTATTGACTTGGATTCACTTTCTATGGTTTCTAATCTGCATTAAGGTTTCATTAATATTCATTAGGGTTTCTTAGATCAATTTCTCAAACTTTATCCCTTTTAGGTCAACAAACCCTCAAATACTCTTTTCTACTTATATAAACCTTAATTGCTCAAATTATCCATTTTAATAGTCTTTTATACCCATATTGACTTAGGATCATCATATCTCTATTTCTTCATGGGTTTGAACAATTAAAATAATTAAAAGACATATTCACCTAAATTAGGGTTCAAGGTTCATTAAATCATATGGAACCCTTAATTAATCAAATTATGCATGAAGATCATCCTTTTAGATCTAATGTGCCCTTTTTATTAATAATAGGTTGATATCTATTTTAAACACTCACATAACCCCTTTCTAATTCATTGTTCATCAAAGGTTAGGGTTCTTCATTGATTAAACTATTAAAGATAGCATTTTGATATACTTTTTGAATAGAAAGAGAAAATAGGCTTCAACAATAATTTCTTTGTATTCCTCTCGTTCTACTAATCAATTTTCATATATTATATATTGCAATCCAAGTTACCAATAATTAAATAGAATTATTTCAATTTATCATTATATGGACCAATCCTGTGCAACCACATCAACATAAAAGAGATTACCTTGTATTAAACTGGCTCGGCTCTTGATCAGGTGTGAAAGGACCTCTGAGCCCTTGGTTGTTGAACATGCACACTGGGGTAAAGGAGTCATTTATCTCCTATCCTTCTCTTTCCCTCACGCAATGCCCGCGACGGTGTGAAGTTGTACGCACACTGCCGCCTCTGCGGCCAGGGCACCGGCTCCAGGTCATGTGCCGGCGAAGCAAGTCTTCCACCCCTTCCTCATCCTTTTCCTGCCCTACGTGACCCTTCGACGCTGTGTCGAAACCTTCTCCAACGCTCCACCCCCAGGTGGTCAGGTTTGTCAGTTGGTGTCTACCTCCTCCTTCGTCGCCAGGTCCTGACGCCCCAGCTCTTGCCTCCAGACAGATAGGCACCACTCAAGCACCACCCTCTCTTACCTACACTCATGACCACAACTCCTCATCCTTCTAGTTGCGCTCACCCTTATTTCCCTATGTGACTGGGCTTAGCCGACAGAGCTAACAGCCCTGATCCCTCCTTCTCGCATCATCCCGTTCTCCAGAAAATAGGGCGTCTCCACCCAAGCATGCTACGGCGAGGCTTATATGCGACTTCCTCCAACCCACTCGCCTCCGTGACTGGTGGTGGTTCTGGATGGAAGCTTCTTCCCTGTCATGGACCAGTTGAGTAGAACAGTAGTGTGGCTTACATAGCCTCCCCCCTTTCACTCCTGGTGTGGTGGAGCACTACATCTCATTGGGAAGACTCCTTCTACTCTAAGGCATAGGCCGTGCAAGATTGTGGTAGAGGGTGTCACCTTGGAGACGAGGCCCCCGAGTCCCTGTATATATACTTGTGCTAGTAGTAACCCTAGGTGTCCCGATGAAGGGAGGATGAGGGTAATAGGGAGAGCCAAGTTCCTTTCTTAAACACTCACGAATGAGAGAGAGAAAGACTCCATGGTCTAGAAGAGGAAACCTTCCTCATATATTCTCGAATGAAAACCAACATGAGTCACAATCTACCCCAGATAGAAATATATTTTCATATGTGATTGCCAAAGAATAAAAAGGCAAAGACTTAAATTATATCCCTCCTTCCTTTTCTTAGGATAAAAGGTATCAAACCAAAGGTCATAAGAAGGTACAACCATATCGCAATTCCTTAATATAATCCTTAAGCCAATTATCAGCATTCTATGGAAAGTCATAAAAATATTTCTCAAGTCATATTCATTTAATTGAGATGCCCTATATATATCAAACTTATTCCATTGGTCATCTCATAAAAACAATTATATTATGGAATGTCCTTTAATTCTAACTTCTAGAATTATCTTTCTTATTATTATTTTCAAATATATGAAGGTCAAGTCGAGATAAAGTTATTTAGTGTGTCAAACATTCTATTTACAAGAATGACTAGATAATTATCCTTTTAATTATCTAACATACTTCTATCATATCAAACTCATTACTGTGTATTTATGCATGAATTCCTTTTATCTATTTATCTTTTTTTTCCCATTATTTTGGATTTTTTCCTCTTTTCTTCTCTTTTATATCCATTAATGGATTAATATAATAATAGGAATCACGAAATTCCTATCCAAAGGGATATTTAAAAGGAAATCCATCATTTGAAGTGAAATGTACAACCTTTTCAATTAAGTCCAAGTTCATAAAGTAAATACATTTCAATTATGAAAACATATGGAAAATTGAGGTTGTAACAATCCAGGACATCAACAACCAGCTGTATGACAACCAGCAAGCAATCTATGAAAATGAGTGCCTCCTCTTTGCTAATCAGGAGAACATACACAACCGGTTGCAGAGGATGGAGATGCAGTAGCAGACGTTCTATGATCATTATTGGAGCCAACACTATTTCGGAGGATACCTGCAACCACTGTCAATGCCGCCCACTAATCTGACATTCCTGGGGCAGTATCCCACTTGGGATCCTAGCCAGTTCCCACCACCACTGTAGTAGAGGGTATCACTGTTCCACTTCTTAAGTTTGGATTTTGACTATGTGGCCATCGTCTGATTCAAGCTTGGGGGGGTGATGGAACAACATTTATCTAGTTTTTATTTAGTTTTTATTTCAACATTTGTTTTTGCTGTTAAAATTTTAGTTGTGTTTATTTCTAGATTTACTATTTTTTGGGTCCACTATCTATCTAGTGTAATCAGTGGAGTTGTAATGCAATGCATGACATCTTATGTTTTCACCTTGGGGGTTTGTGAGCAAACAAAATATAAATGAAAATTTTAAAAATTTGTAAGCTTATCTTGAGAGAACTTAAAGACTTAACTTGTGGAACTTATTGGGTAGGTCAACTCTAAAACATATGAACATGCATGTTTATCCTTATGGTTCACGGGAAGAGGTTGACATGTATTTTTGAGCCTAAACCAACCAAACATTAATGTGACTTTAATTTGTAGTGAGAGAGAGAGAAATCCCTTGATTAACATGTACACAAGTCAGTAAGGAGGGACATATAATTCTTTCTGAAGGTTATGTTAATTAATCTTGTGACCCATTCCACAGCAATGTCATTCACCCTCCACCATGAGAATTGGGAGCACATAACCATCTTTCTCTCTTTGATTGCATTCCATATAGATATATCCTGCATTATTGTTCTTTTGCATTTAATTGCCTGAAAACAAAAAAATATATATAGAGTAGTTATACATGCACATTATCTTTAGGTGCATGTTAGTTAGTTGGATAACTGTTATCATTTAGTTGCAATTGCATCTTGTAAGCATGTATTACATCATGTGTCTATATGTTCTTCTAAAACATTAAATGTGGTGAATTTGTTCCATACCATCAGAAAAGTGTAGAAGAGAATGCAACAAGTGTACAAGTTATGTAAAAAGAACGAAGGCCAAAAAATAATCCATATCATTTATGAAAAGAGGGATGGAAAAAAAGGATTAATAAGTAATCAAGAAGAAGAGGGAGAAAGGAACATGTTTTCACCTGAATATTAAGAAGAATGGACACACGATGTGGTTTTCTTAGATATTCCATCTCACTCTGAAATGGAATGATAGTGCATGCATCATTTCACCAAAAATGTTAGCATTAGTATCATTATCATCTGCATCATCATAGGTTAATCATTTTTGTATTGCATGATTGACTATAATGTGTTCCCATTTCTTCCACAACTACCTATTCCATTCACCTGTTGCTCTAAGTGGTAGGCCACCCATGATTTTGTCCTCATTCATGTACATCAAGAGAGCTGCTTCCATTTGCGGAATTTGCGGATCCCACCAAAGTTCAGACATTTCGTTTGGCGTACTTGCAAGGACCATATGGCTATGGCCTCTCATCTACATCACAGAAGAATCATAATCTCCATGAACTATCTCAAATGAGGAGAGAGTGAGGAGGACACTTTCCATGCTCTGTTTGATTGTAAACATGCTGCTGAGCTCTGGAGGGTGTGTTCCCTCAATACAAAACTCGCTGCGATGCCCAGAACATCGATGGTGGCTGCCTGTTCATGGGCACTAAACACTCTAAATCAGATTGAGATGACTGAAATCATTGCCTCATGTATTGCCATTTGGAATAGCCACAACAATTACATCTACAGCCAGACACATACCAACACTGTTGTCTACAAAAACAATCTGCTGCATTGGGTTAAAGAGTTCAAAGAGCTCAACACAAGATATAAACACCCCTTTGTTCTCAATGACCGCAACAGCAGATGCAACAACTAGAGGCACCCCGAGTTGGGCACCACAAAAATCAATACAGACATTGCTTGCATCAACAACAAAAGTACCTCATTTGCTGCAATTTTCAGAAACCATGAGGGACATATTTTGGCGGTGGTTGCTAAGAATCTTCCTGGAAAATGGGACTCTTCTACTGCGGAGTGCTTTGCTATTCTTATGGCCTGCCATACTGCTAAGTTCCTGAATTTGCAGCATATCATCATTGAGACCGACTCCTCTAATGTTGTCAAATTAGTGGCTGAAGGTGATGGTGGTTACAGCCCTATTATGTACTTTTGCATAGAGATTATCTCTCTTCAATCCGAGTTTAGTTCTTTCCAGCTGAAGCATGTTTTTAGAGAGAGTAATACGGCTGCCCATAATGTCGCAGCCTTGGGTTTGGGATTATGTAATGATATCTTGATGTTAGAAAATTTCCCAAGGGTGTTATATCCACCCCATTGTATGGATACACTTCAATATTACAATGACCCTTTTCATGCCAAAAAAAAAGAGAACTGCTTCCAT
Organism: Alisma plantago-aquatica; assembly: GCA_963693085.1. Lineage (NCBI taxonomy): Eukaryota > Viridiplantae > Streptophyta > Magnoliopsida > Alismatales > Alismataceae > Alisma > Alisma plantago-aquatica. The sequence goes on from OY856410.1 coordinate 1,268,216,910, forward strand.
TTAGATGGTAGTTAGAGAAAATGAGAAACATAGATAGGAGATCACAGGATGCACCAAGCTTGAACCGGAGGATTTTATTATATTAACTGCTTTATTTGATAGTGTTCCTTGATCTTGGGGTGGACATCTTTCATGAATGATTCTTGTCACCTGAAGGGCCATTATCGTTCCGTGGTTGGTAAGGGCCGATATGTGGCTCGCAGGCGGGAATCATTTTGAGATATCATTCAATGTGATTATGTTCTTTGGTTGACCCTCTCAATCATATTTTATAGTTTTGTTGCTTGAGGACGAGCAAGATTCAAGCTTAGGGGAGTTTGATGCAGGGATTTTGGGTCGTATTTATAGGCTGATTTCATACTTGTTTTGTGTGGTTATTTGTCATCTTTTGTGACTATAATAGCATGATTCACTTTCTTTAGCCTATAAACACTTTATGCATCAAATTGATCTTATTCTATCTTATTTTGCATGATTTATGAAATTTCCCGAATTGACTTGTGTTTTTCTCTCCTTTTTAGGCACCTTCTGTTCCAGAACCTGTTGATACTATCAACAAGCCATCGATACTATTGACACTGCATCAGGCGGTCAAGCTGGAGAAAAGCATCCCGTCGATACCATCGACCCACACCGTCGATGGTATCAAAATCAGCCCAGAAGGAGAAATAGTACCCCGTCGATACTATCGACACCTTTGTCGATAGTATCGAGAAGTTAGCAGACGAATCCCTTTTTGAAGCAAGTACGTGTTCCCTAAGGTGTCAATACTATTGACAACCCGTCGATGGTATCGATGCCTTCAGATCAATATTTTGTACAGATCATCAAGATCTAATGGTTGGGATCTATTGGCGAACGTAAGTCATACCTAGACCTAAGGGAAAATGGTCTAAAGAGGAGAGGACATTCTATTTTTTCCACACAAGTCCCAAAGGATAGGAGAGCAAAGAATGGATCCAAAAGCAACATTCTGGAGGATTCGTGAGCCGTAGATGGACAATTCTATCGTCGAAAGGCTGCAGAACGGGCGTCTCGCATCGAGGATCATCCGACTCTTACCGTTCTAGGTGTTCCACGATATTTCTATCTATTTCCCATGTTTTCTTCTTCCTTCTCCATGTATTCTATTAAGATGAACATGCGGGGCTAATCCCCATTGATCCTTAGGACCCGAGAGTAGCCTGGGGAATCACTATATGACATTTTTGCATGGATTAATATAATTCTTCTCATTTCTCTGGGATATGTTATCGTGCGCTCTATCGTAATTGCTATGCTTGATCACCATAGTTAATTTCTAATACCTTTAATTGCTCTTGACAGAGGATTAGTGGTTGAAAAGGCACGATTAACACGTTAGCCTATAAATTCCTTAGACAAGGTAATGTACGGTTAATGGTGGATACCCAGAGGATTCATTCATGCACTTAGATATAGGGTATAAGTTACTACAGGCATGGAACTGATCTAGAACTAGGTAGTGGATTGCATCGCGGAAGTGAGCAATTTTGATTATAGGCCTCTATCCGGGATAAGGGATGATTTATGCTAATTATGTGAATATGTATACAGCGAGACCTTGTGGTAAAACTATAATCCTAAGGATCCCCATTCTCATTTGATTAAACCAACATTTAATCATCGTTCTTTTATTTTCTCTTTAGTTTATTTTGTTTTTCAAAATCAATCCACTTTTCCATCGGTTTAGCTTATCGCAACCAGTTAGTAGTAGTTTTCTAAAATTCACGTTTCCCTGAGTTTGACTCGGGCCTCACAAGGCCTATATTACTTTGATACGTATACTTGCATTAAACGCACAGTTTTCGCGTGTCAAATATCAAGTTATTCCTTTAACACAAGGTCATTGAGGGCCTAGTATTGCACATCATAAGCCATAGAGATATGTATTTCTCGTAACTCAACAAAATGATATGTTGGCCACTGATGATGATGACCCAACAACCTACGATGAGTCTATTGAGGCACTAGATTATGAGAAATTGCTTTAAGACATGGGATCTGATATGTAATCCATATATACCAACAAGGTATGCACCTTGGTGTACATACCTAAAGGGTAAAATTCAAAGGGTGCAAATGGATATTCAAGAATAATACCGAAATGGATGGTAATATACATACCTATTAAGTCTAAATGGTTGCAAAAGGTTTCAAACAATTCAAGGTGTTGACTATGATGAATCATATTCACCAGTTTCCATTGTTAAAACCATCATGACATGCTTACAGTTGCACCTTATCATAATTATGAAATCTAGCAAAAGGACATTAAAAACACACTCCATTACTAGAATATTCTTGAGGATGTGTACATGACCCAACTTGAAGATTTTATCACTCAAATGAATCCATAAAAGTTTGTAAGCTACAAACATCAAAGGATAGGTTGAAGCAAGCATCTCAGAGATGAAACTTTCATTATTATGAGACAGTCAAATAGTTTGGCTCCATCTAAAATGAAGATGAACCTTGTGTTTACAAGAAGGTTATTGGGAGAATAATTTTGTTCCTCATATTGTATTTAGATGACATACTATTGATGGAGAAAGACATCCCTAGTCCATAGTTAGTTAATACATGATTGGGAAACTCTTCTCCGTAAAGGACTTAAGGGAATCATCCTATATACTAGGAATCAAAATCTTTAGAGATACATCTAGAATGCTTCTTGGTCTATGTCAAAATACTTACTTTGACAAAGTGCTAAAAATGGGTCAGAATGGAAGAGTGTAAGGGGAAAAACCTACACATGTCCCACAGAATAAATTTCTTTAGAGCTCAATCTCCTACTCCTTTGAAAAGAGGGAAGACATGTATAAGATACCATATGCTTCTGCAGTTGGATCCATCATTTATGAAATGTTGTGTAGATGTCCTGATGTCTCATATGCTTTGATCATGATTAGTCAGGTCTAGATAAAGGTCATTGGACTCCTATAAAAACATCCTTATGTTGGATCAAGGGCTCTAGAGCGGGGGGGGGGGTGAATAGAGCTTCACAAATCTCACAAGACAAATTAGACCACCAAATTATATTAAGTGCAGAAACTTAAACATATAGCCAATTTGAGGTCCTAACTAACATGCATAGAAAGGGTGAGAGACAAGGAAGAACATACACTTGGACATAATCCATAGTTAATTAAAACGTTATTGGGAAACTCCTCTCCACAAAGGACTTAAGGGAAGCATCCTATGTACTAGGATTCAAAATCTTTAGAGGGGATGTAGCTTCAACCTAGAATTGAACAACAAAACACTTTCACCTTTATGGAAGACTCTTATCTGAATATGCTGATCATGTATCTGCTTCGTCCTGTCCTTATAGATCTGAGAATTCTCATAGGTATTCATTCTCAATTCATCTAACTCATTCAACTCCAATAATCTTTTCTTCTGTGCCTCATCAATGCTCAGGTTCAACTTCCTAAGTGCCCAATGTGCCTTGTGCTCCAGCTCCACGGGCAAGTGGCACGCACATCCATAAGCCAACCTAAAAGGCGTAGTGCCTATATGAGTCTTAAAGGTAGTTCTGTATGCCCAAGGTGCATCCATTAGAAGCATGCTCTAGTTCTTTCTAGATGAGGCGACAATACACTCCAAGATCTTCTTTATCTCCCTATTAGATATTTCCACTTGGCCCTGTGTTTGCGGATGATATGGGGTGCCCACATTGTGTTTCACCCCATACTTGCTCAATAGCACAACAAATTTCCTATTTGTGAAATGAGTGCCTCCATCGCTGATGATCATGCGCGACACTCCAAACCTATAGAAAATGTGATTGGGAAACTCCTCTCCAGAAAGGACTTAAGGGAAGCATCCTATGTACTAGGAATCAAAACCTTTAGAGATACATCTAGAATGCTTCTTGGTCTATGTCAAAATACTTACATTGACAAAGTGCTAAAAATGGGTCAGAATGGAAGAGTCTAAGAGGCAAAACCTACACATGTCCCACAAAATAAGTTTCTTTAGAGCTCAATCTCCTACTCCTTTAAAAAGAGGGAAGACATGTATAAGATACCATATTGTTCTGTAGTTGGATCCATCATGTATGAAATGTTGTGTACATGTCCTGATGTCTCATATGCTTTGAGCATGCTTAGTCAGGTCTAGATAAATGTCATTGGAATCCTATAAAAAAATCCTTATGTTGGATCAAGGGCTCTAGAGGGGGGTGAATAGAGATTCACAAATCTCACAAGACAAATTAGACCACAAAATTATATTAAGTGCATAAACTTAAACATATAGCCAATTTGAGGTCCTAACAAACATACACTAATGCGTCACTCCAAACCTAGTCCATAGTTAGTTAAAACTTGATTGGGAAACTCCTCTCCAAAAAGGACTTAAGGGAAGCATCCAATGTACTAGGAATCAAAATCTTTAGAGATACATCTAGAATGCTTCTTCGTCTATGTCAAAATACTTACATTGACAAAGTGCTAAAAATGGGTCAGAATGGAAGAGTCTAAGAGGCAAAACCTACACATGTATTTGGACTTCAAGGAATTACCTATCCTTCTTGAACATATGCCTTTCCTATCTCCTTCACTTGGAGATCTGGAACACCATGCCTTCTTCAACCTTGAAGAACAACAACTCCTTCTCCTTCACTCGGAGAATATATTCAACCTTTTCTTCAATAGGAAAGGGGGTAGGAAGACAGAGGTGGAGAGCTTTACATGGATACAAAAGGTATCTCCCTTACAAAAGATCCTAACTCACTCATACTCATGGATTTGACTTGAAGGTAGAGAGAGAAAGGGGCTTAAAGGTGTGCCATACTCTCAACTAAGCAAGAACCAAGCATATATGGAATGAGCAACCTTGGAATGAACTCCAAGTGGTTCTATTTATAGCTGGGGGTTCCCCTTTGAGTTGGGGAACACTTAGGGTCGAAATATAGACATTTTTTCCCAAGGAAACAAATCTATTTTCGTCCAAATAAGTCACCAGTGGTCACAATCACTTTTTCTGCAATTTCTGTACAGTGCATTCGGCCGAGTTTCAATAAAGGTAACTCAACCGATTGGGTAAAAGACAAACCCAATTTTCAAACCATCGGTCATGTTTGTCTTGAGGAAACTGGAACGACCAATGAAAGTTGTGTTTGGTCAGTAACCCGATCAGTCCAGTTCTGTGAATGCACAACTCGACTGATGCACTCTCCAGAAAATGGATCCAGTGGATCGGTCGAGATTGTAACTCGACCGATCAACAACCTGTGATTGATTTTCTAAAGTGCATCAAAAGTGATTAAAACTTGGTGCAAAGTATCCCAATCAATTTTCTCATCTTAGTTACAAGTCATATTTTTTTTAAGACACCACATATATTACATTAAAGCCATACATCATCTACATGTAAATGGAGATACACCAACCAGACACAAAAAAGTAAAGACCAGATACAATAACCAGAAACTCATATTGGAATGTGATAAGAATAATGATGTGTTGATCTCTCTTCTATATTGCTGACCAAAACAGATTTTTATGAGAGATTCCTTCAACCTGAGATAATATCTGATATAGAGTATATGCTCCAAACCAGTGACCGAAGAAGGGATCACCTTCGCACTTGCTACCATATAACAAAGAAACAAAAGAAGACCTAACATGAAAGGAGGACACAAACCACACGACAACAAAGAAGTTATAACTCACTAAAGAAAACTAAAAACAGAGAGAAAAATAACAGATAACACGCCGCACTACGGCACCAGCAGAAAAAGCCACTACGGATCCCATAAAAGGACAAGCAAAGGAGTAGAAAAGGCCAGAGGAAGAATGAGGATGGGGGATAGAAAACACAGCAGAACCCCACCATCACTCACCAAGAATCCTAACTCAATCATAATCGAGAGAGGAATGGAAGCAACATCTCCAAACCCAAGACCCCTGATTATCCCCTACCCCAGCAAGCCAACAGAGAAACCGAGGGCACACCCACCAAACCTCAGACGGCAGAACATACACAAGGCACAAAGAAAGGAAGACCCCAACAACCTAGTCCTACAAACTACCTACAAACTACACAAAGACAAACAAATAGGGAGAAAAAAACTAAAAAGAAGAAGGAAAGGGGAAGAAAGGATCCCAGTGTTGAAGAAGCCCGAGCCAGAGAAACGCTAGAGACGCCAAGAGGCTCTACGACCACAAGGGATCCAAAGCCCGCCTTTGTCTCCAGATCATTGTGAGATACCAGTCCGTCGCTATCAGGGTCTAGAGCCCGGAGTCCCAACGCGCGATCCCCACCTTCGGACCTCCCTGAGCACCAGGCGGCCTAGGAGAGACCCTGGGGGAGTGGGTCAGTGCAAGGACGGTGGCCGAAACCCCTCCCCGAGCCATCGCTTCCCGTTGGGGGGAGCCCCAGTCGCTCTCCCTAATCGCCAGAGCGGCGCTCGCACGCGATCTTAATTACAAGTCATATCATCAATACAAGTGATTAAAAAAATCTTCTAAGGTCATTTACATGGATTTCCTAAAAGGGACACTTGTATAGCTTTTGACTTGAACTTGAGCAAATTAGGGCTTGAGCAATTTGATCCTTTCCATGTACCTAACACCTGAAATCAATCTTGAATACAAATATTAGATACATATGAATGGAATGGTTAAGTCATTATCAAAATATGGACAATGTATAACCTCTAGGTCAACACCTTATGTAGTTGAGAAGAACTAAGGATAATTTACTTATTTATGGTGGTGAGAAAGAGTTGGTCATAAAAGTTTACACTGATGCAAGCTTTCAAACTGACAAGGACAATTACATATCACAATCAAGTTTTATGATTTTCCTCAACAATGAAGATGTGAGCTGGAAAAGTTTCAAGCAAGAGACAATGGCTAATATTACAAAAAAAACCAAGTACATTGCTGCTCTAGTGCAAAAAAGGAAGCTTATGGATCAAGAAATTCATTGGTGAACTAGGAGTGGTTCCATCCATTGATGATGTAGTAGAGATATATTGTAGCAACAATGGAGCCATTGTATAAGACAAGAAACCCAAATCACATTAGTGTTTCTAGAATGTATAAAAAACTATCCTTTCATACAAGAGATCGCACAACAAGGAGATGTGAAGGTTTTTAGAGTACTAAAAGAATGAAATGTTTTTGACCCTATGATGAAATCACTTTCACAACAATAGTGTGATAGTCATGTTAGATCACTTGGAATGAGATTTCTGAGTGTTTGACTCTAGTACAAGTGGAAGACTTTTTGTAGTATTCCCTAAGAGACATCCGTATGATGATTATAATGGCACACTAGGTTATTGGTTCAATTATTAATAAAGGCAATTCCATTTATTATGTTTGCTTCAATATGTGACAAAGAATAAGTATAATAATGTCATAAGAATGAATGACTCATTGACATGTGATTTTGTGTTGATAAATCAAACATGACATCATGTGTATGCTAAGAGTATGTGTTCTTGTATAGGTCTTGAGAATGATATTATTGCAGCCATGAGGACAACAATAATACATTAAGTCTAGTATGTGTGTTTCTTGATGACTACGTCTCATTAGTCATGATATTAGACTTAAAGTCAAACATGTACTAGTTATGAAAAGTGTACGAGACAAACACAACTTGGGTATAATACATGGAAGCCTTAAATGGCAATCAGAATCATATCTCATGTGACAATAGTGATTGTGGTCCTTAGGCATGAAGTCCCTATAATGATCACATATTCTTCACTCAACACTACCTTGAATAACGGTTTCAATACAAGTAATGCTTGGGTGTACTTTGAAAAATATGGATTATTGTGAGTGATCTAGATGGAATTTGTCCTTCCTATTAGAGTGCTATTCTAGCCACTTGGTGAGTGAGACTATGAAATGAATGACCATGATCATGTGAGTCAACATATGATGTTGATCTCACATGTATCTAAATATAGTATACTCTAGATCAAGGAACAAATGTTAAGATTAAGAGGATAATGTTTTCATCTGGATACTGGAGACAAAGTGATTATACGGTCACTATAACACTAGTCACAATACAAGGTTGAAATTGTTTTATACTTTCTCAAATTACTTGTGTGGTAATGAAGTCTTGCAAGATACAAATGAATATATGTGAAATCATAGTATGATTATATATATAACTACCAACGTAGTTGGGAGCCTATAGAGTCAAAGAAATAGGATGCTCAGGGAAGATGAGTATAATAATGGAGACATGAATAATATGTTAGTAAAAGTTTTAGGCAATCAATTCAATCATTATTGGATAGACTTGAAGCCTCGTCGATCGATTAGAAAGTCCAATATCCCAAATGGAAAGTCCAATCACCCTACTGGATAGAACAATAGATCGATAGGAAGGTTTAGTTGAATGACCAGACTGAGACATGCCCAATTGCTTGATAGGATAGCCCAATCAACCTACAAGACTAGATCAGACAAGCGGTCAATTAGAGGGCCTAGTCAATTGACATGTCTAGATTAATGGATCAGCTAAGTGAATCTAGTAGAATCTGACCTAGTCCAATCGATCCACTAGATTGTCTAGTCACTCGACTAGATGTCCCGAGTGGGCTAATGTATAAGCCCACCCATGATAGTTGGTGGACTGGACTTAGATTAGTAGATTGACCAACTATCTGTGAGTGGGATGCTATGAGGAGGATGTTCTCTTTTTTGTTTCCTAGGCTTTATTAGAAATCCTATTTTCTTGCCTTCACTATAAATAGGGGTATGATGGTTAGGGTTTTGATGAAACTTTTGTACACCTTTGGACTAGTCGTCATTACCTACAAGGAGAGAGAATAGATCATGCAACACTAGTATGTTTCCAATGAGAAGGTTTCTCCTTCCTATAGACTCTTGGAACTTGATGTGGATATCCCTATCATCTAAATGGATGCTAAAGAGACATGGATGCCTTGGTGGCTACATTGGGAGAATGTCAATCACATCCTCCATTGTCTATATTCTTGTGATCACTTCATCAGATCTACTCTTCAACAAAGCTTTATATCTAATCCCTTTCTTTCTGGTATATTTTTGTTGACAGATTTGCTCATGGGAATGTGAATTTAAAATTTTATTGCTTCTACAATGCCTATCACATCTATAGGATCCTGCACCAATGTCCACGACTACCTCTACCCATCACCAACAAATGTTTTCATTGTTCAAACCCGCTAACCACCATTCTAATCAACATATGGATCTAGGAAGTCCAAATCCAAAAATCTTTAAATAATAATGGTATAATAATACCACATTTTCCTCTCTCCCTTAAGGTAAAACATACCTTACACAACCAAGATGCCTCAATAAAGAGATTTGTAATAGATAGGAAAACTCACCTTCTATGTTCCCATTGTGCTTGATATTTTCCTGACATTGAAATAATTTTGGAAAGACCTAAGGGAGGATGCATTCACCTCTAATGGTGTCTTCCACAACTAGAAGAATCCACAAGGACACTTTTTTTTGGATTGACAAATTTGTAACATCTTCCCAACTATTGTAATTAGAAATGCTGCCTAATAGTCCCTCAGACCACAACATCTAGAGGATCACTTCACTAACTTGAGGAAATCCACAACTTCTAGAGTTGCACCATCACACCCCCGTGACTAATGAGGCAACTAGAATTTTCTTCACATCCAACAAGCCAGGCATGTGGTGTACTAGGGAGTCACAAACACATTGGTACAACAATCTATCATGCAATGCTTGTCATGTTATGTTGACTATCTATTCTAATGTAGCTTTAAGGGAGGACTGACGAAACCTAAAGTAGTTGTCCACTAAATTCCAGAAATGTATTGTTGCATTGAGAAAATCCTTCACATAGAGGTCGCCCAAGTGCCCCTTGTCACCATATGGAATATCTTGAAGCCAAAGCACCCAAATACCCATCTCAAACAGGTAAAGACGATTAACTCCGACTTCATTCATGTAGTGGACATATCCCTGAAGTTGATGGAAAAATTGTATGTAGAAGTAAAGACCATCTTAACAACTTGAGAAGAGAGGGGAACAAGGTTTGTATGACACACTCCACAACACAAAAATAATATGTGGGATAATAATCCTTCTCCTTTGTCATAAATCATCTACAAAAAAGAACAAGACACACCGTACAAGATGTGATGCCAATTTTAGCCTAAAGGGGCAAATTTAAGAACAATCAAGGAGGGGCACACATGTATTGAGCACCCAATATGAATGTTTTTTTGGGAGAAATGTTAGCCAGTGACCTTTTCCCTCCCCAAAGTGATAGATTTTCAATGCAAGGGGAGTGTGTGTCGGGTATGCACTCTGCTTGGTGCAGTCCCGCTAGCGGATCTACAGGCTGGCACTCAAGTCCAAAAACCCCAATTTTGATGTTTTAAGATTTCATATATTTTTGGCCTTGAAAAGATAGGATTAATCCTAGAGCCCTAGTATTTATCCACTTCACTTTGATTTGCACTATGGATAAGCCCTAATGAAATGAACAAATCAATTTAATGCCTTACTTCATAAGCCATCTACTTTTTCTTCAACAAGTAGTTTTCATTGGATGACCAAAGCCTTGGAACAAGAAAATGTGATTATGCCACATTCTTTCTATGTGAGCACCCATCCAAGACTTACCTGTCTGACTTCCTAGATTGATTTTACTCATTCCATTGGTATAGTTCTGTGCAAACATCACATATATCTTGTATAATCTAATCAATCAATACCCAAAAAATATTATCTCATAGTCTTAATACTTCAACCCTCACTATGCGTGGGTAACTGACCATACATGAGACTTCATGTTAAGAGATAAAATAGTTGAGACTCCATTTTTGGATCTGCATGATCCAATTTCTAAATGAGTAAACTCAAGACTAGTGTAAATCAAAATGATGGAGGAATCATACATAGATATGAAAAATCTTTGTATCACAACATATTTAGTGATGAACTATGGGAGAAACCATGGTCATGAAAATCTACTTGAAAAACACTATATGTCACTCTAGAGTGAGAGACGCAATATGAACATCTTAGCTCCATGAGTGACATGCTAAGGGGTGCCAATATACAAAAACATGATTTAGCATGGAATTACCTATCCAGTTGACTATGAAAATCTCGACTAGATCCATGACCAAATATAAAAATACAATTTAGAATATTTAGCAAAAGAGGACCTTGTGTATCTCATGATTAGAGGTCCACCAGAAAATTTAAATATAAAAATTCCTAATAGTGAGAGTGTTGCTAACCAAGATGGATGTCCAACTGGTGGAAGGTTTGCTACAAAGTGCCTTTCTTGTATGTTTTCATCAGGGCCCCTACCTAAGACAATTTAATAACCTAGCCTACATCACCTAAGACAAGCTTTTTCTCCCAAGTCCATGCAATGCATGATGATCAATGTGCCCACAGGGATTGAGGCCTGGAAGGGCACCCACTAAATGAGTGCCCTACCTTAGGAGATCAGATTCCAGCTTAAGTCAACCTGAGGTCTAGTCAATTTGAGCCAAATCAAGACTCAGGAGGTAGGGCTCCCACCAAAACATGCCATGCCTTTCCAGTCTATTTAGGATCCACAAAATGATTAGCATCCACATATAGAATTCTCCTAAATTAGGGTCATAGAATAAGCACGTGTCCCATGCTCACCACATTTACCAAGTCTCATGGTTTCCTTCTAGATATGTTTAAGGAGAGAGACCTAAGAGGGGATCCACTTATTACTTCTAATGAGGGAAGACATACACACAATCCAAACAATCATAGCATAAAATTTGCAAATATAAGAGATGGATGCAAATTTCTTAATAAATATGTAAAATTAAGAGTATTGTAGTAGTAGAATTAAACTAGACTATTGCATAATTTAAAAATTCATCATCATCTTGGTCCATAAATATCAAACAAAAGGGAAATGTAATCTAGTTGTAGAGATCGGATGTAGCAGGCAACCTGGCCATCTCAAAACTCCTCAACAACAAAACTAGAGTACCTTCTCCAACCTCTGCATTCACAAGCTACTCATCTCCTTGGTGGAATGGGTATAACACCCAAAAGTAAGAAACAAAAGAGAGTATGAATCAATATAAACTGAGTATGTACAACATGGAAATATTAGGTATTAAAAGAAAAAAAGGTTAAAAATAACAAAGTTCCCAATCAAGAGGTAATTTTGTTAAGTCTAAGACAATGTACATTCAGGAGAGTATTTGGGTCAAAATATGATGTTTTTAATTCAATGAGAGATAATCACCAAATAAGAGTTCTTGCTTTTGCAAATTATTTAAATAACATTTCAATATCTATAATGCATGTTGGTTGCAATAAAGAGTAGCATAATATAAAATGAATAGAACCCATAAATTCTAAACCAAGGACATGAGAAATAAAATCTAAGTCCTAAACAAATATTGCATTACAAGAGAAGTAAAACTTAAGTGCCAAGTAAACATATCATTTAAAGAGGAATAAAAACTAAGTGCCAAATTAATATAGCAATGCATGGGAGGAGGAATAAAACCCCAGTGCCTGGTAGGGGAATAAAATATAGTGTGTAATATATCACATGTGGAAATGGGAATAAAATCCCAATGCTTGGAAGGGGACCAAATTGAGTGTCTAAAACTAAGGTATATCTAATTCTAGATATTACAAGTTAAATCACACATGCAAGATACAGAAGGCAAGATAATAATGTTTTGTAAAATTTAGATCTTCCAAAATAAAGGTATGAGAACATCCACATAAGATGAAGTTGTGAAAGGACCCATAAGCAATGATTTCACAAATTACAGTAATTAGGAGTGAGGGTGTGTGAGAAAGAGATTCTCAAAATAGAAGATCTTCCAAAAATTAATAGATAATAAAAAGAGATTCTTTTCCAAAAAAATTACCTCATATAAAAAAATAAGGTTTCAAATATCATAATGCCCAAAAGAAATTAAGTATATGCACATACCTTTCCTTAGATCATAAATCAAGGCACAACCACTAGTGTATGTCCATTATGGTTCGCCAAACGTGTGCTCATTATTTAACGAATAGGGTTCATGTATTCATTATAAAAGGAACCCTAAAATTTGATTCTTGGAAACTTTCAAATCAAACCCAAAAACTAGTCTACACAAAAAATATTATTTTCTAATTTGAAAAACCAATTTGTTTATTTTCTTCTGATGTTTTAATAATAAGTTTTGTAATTTGCAAGTGATATCAATTATTGGTTTATTAAAAAGGAAAACATTGTCATAAGACTAAATTGGCCTTGCATACAATTTAAAAACATCTGGTCATGACATGGGATAAATGTAAAAAAACACTTGGAAAATATAGCACCTATCCAACTCAAATCATAAGATTATGCCCATGTGAGGAAAACTAAACCAAAGGGAAATCGGGGGCGGTAGCGAGGGAAACACATCAAGGGGATTCATCACCCTCACTATATACCAAAATGGCTTAAAGTGGAGCAACAACTAAGTTTCTATCCTAAACCCATCACCTTGGTATTCATCCATGAGTCTTTATGAGGCCACGACAAACCTGGGAAGACCAAGCACTTGTCTTATAGTGGCCAGTGGTTGGAAAACATACCTTCACTATGAGAGTAGAGATTAAAGAACCATAGTTGGGGAAAAACATGGGTAAACAAGAATAGAAAAAAGAGGAAGGAGGCCGCTTGATGTTCCTTACACTAATTATCAGTGTTTGTGTGGTAGGAGGACTACACATAACCATTAACAGAGATCCCATCCGTACATACACCACTAGATGTTTTTGACACAAAAAGAAATTGAAAACACAAGAAAATAGTATTCTATATGGGAGTGCAAGGATGCTTAAGATGCTGGAAATTGACCACGGGTAATGCAAGGAATCCATTGAGAGCCAAAGTTACCAGAGTTGGGGAAGCTTATTGTCAAGGTGATCTGTGGAGAAAATGTAGAAATTGGGTGAGGAGATATTAAATACTCTAATTAATGTTTTCTAAGTGTTTATGTAGACATGGGTATTATGTTAGCATGGTATGGAAATTTTAACTCCAAACAATGATGACGTTGGCAAACCTAGAACATTCCATGTACAACCGCCAATGGGGCTGAAAAGATGCAAAATTGAGTAAGGAAACTATTGGAAAAGAAATAACACAAAATCATCAAGTAGAGTGAGAATGGGTATGCATAAGTTTTCCTTCCATCTTATTTTGTGATTGAATTTTTTTATTGAGGAAGATGCCTCCTTTCCCACCCAATCTGATGGACCTGGCTCAAAATCAACCCTAGTTTTCAGTTCTGGTTGCTACTCACTAGAAATAGAGGAAATCCATGTGATAGGAATAAAACTGCAAATGGTATTGTAATCATAATATAAATAGCTAAACCTATAATTTAATTGAAGAAAATGTAATTCTCTTTCATTGTTAAATTGAAAAAACATTTAATGTCCAATGAACTTGAAAATTGACATATAATCTAATTGAGGGTGAGAAACCCAAATTTAGAATTAATATCCACTTTTGAGGCTACTAAGCATATAATTCCAAGACTTGAGTGTGAAGTAAACTTCTTAGTATTTATCTATTTCTATATTTATTTAATTTTCCAATTTTGTTACTCTTCATTTCCACATTTATCATTAGGAACATTATATATGACCAATTTTAAACTAGAATATATTATGATTAACTAACCCATACTTGTAACATTATTCAATTAAAAACCCAAAATAAGTTGGTTATTAGCTAACAAACTAAATTCTTCATGTTTTTAATACTAACATGTTGAATTAGGTAAAAGGATATTAAGGAGATATCATTAAAAAGGCATAAGATAAGGGAGTATTAGTCTATATACCTTGAGTTCAATATGATACACCATGTTGAGAAGACCCCTGAAGGAGGATGCCCATCAAGAAATTGCCCTGTGCTCTCCACATTTCTAGTATTGACAGAGTCATCTAGACCATTTTTTTGAACATGTCTAGAAGACTTTTTAGGGAGTGTGGAGTTTAAAAAGATCCCCTTTCACATCCCATCAATTTTTGAGGATATCCTCTAGAAGCCTAACCCTAGATAATTCTCAAACACTATATTAAGCCCCCATCTACCATTTATGAAGGCTAGAACATGGTCAATGCTAAAAGGCTGGAAAATAAGGCTAAAGGTTGTCTAGAGGCCAAGTGGTTTTCATCTTGAAATGATAGTAATATATCCCCACCATTAGGCTATACTTTGAGATCCAAACACCTATATCTATCCTCTCCTACCTCCATATCCATTCGATAACATAAAGGGAAGGTTCATTCCCACCCCTTTATGACATCAAAGTAAGGTACTCGGGACCTGTCCACCATGTAGATCTCTCTCTCCCTCTTTCCAATTCCAAGTGGTGTATTGATACAAGCACCTAAGGTTTATGGTCTTTGGTACTATATTATTATCTCTAGTTACTCTTCTCACACCCTATCTCCCTCCCCTTGGAACCCTCCAATGGTGTGAGGATGTGCAACTGAGATTGATGATCACACATAATTTTTTATCACATCTAACATTTGATTTGCTGGTGCTTCCTTATGATTTTATCTTGAACATATAAAACATATTCCTAAAAGTAAATCTAGAATATATTTGATCACATATAAATTTATGATACTACATGGGCATTGTTGGGTGCCTCACACCTTTGGCACATGCAAATTGGAGTCTTACTCAATCTATGGTTATCATACTCACTTATCCACCCACTTTTGAGAGATTTTCTTTTCACAATTTTCCTCATTTCCCCTTAACAACTAATGGGGAACACTTTAAAACAAAACCATCCATAGGCATCAACCCTATGTTTCATGATATTTATCACCAATTGAACCATATGGATCATCTTTCATGCGTATATTGGTATAAGTAAACATCAAGTAGGTATTAAATATATACTACAATAAAATAAACTAACACATACCCCTAATAGTGATAGTTGAGACCAATATACCTACTTCCTATTTCATGGATGAGCTACATATGTGCTTCCTCTCACCACTAATAATATTAAACTTAAAAATAAACATTATCCAAACCTTCCATATCATGTCTCAACCAGTACAAATTATATTCTTAGCTGAGACCCTCTTCTGGATGTTGATGAAATCACAAAATGCTTTTAGTGTTTTGAATCCTACAGATTGTACCCTAGCTCCATCTACTTATAATTCTCCATTTTTTTCTCCTTGAAATCAAGAATGAGATTGTCTCTACTCTTCTGGTGGTTTTGATCACGATTGTAACAAAAACAAAAAATGTTATGTACATTTTAACCTTTTTTTCCCAGAAATAAATCTAGTTTTACTCATAATACTCATAAATCCATTCACTTCGAAGTACAATTGCAAAATTTTCCTTCTAATAAATTCACCATTATAAATACAAGAAAATGACATCACACGATTAATTTTGAGCAAAGCTGGTCGACCCAGATGTTAATCAGTTTCAACTTTCAATGAAGATGATCATAAAATTTCTAAAGAAAATGATCTCAGTCCAATCTTCTTTAGAGAAACTATCAAGCATAAATTGTAGGAACCTATTGATCTCCTAGGTCAAACAACAAGGAAGCCCTAGCAAATCTTCTATAGCACCCTAATTTTCATATCACATGAGCGGAACCAAATTATTTTTTCAACTTGGGAGTGTCACAAACATGATACATCACAAAAATAATAGAAAGAAACCAACACAACTTAGTTTATATATTCTCATAAATTATTAGAATACAAACTTGTTTTCATAATATTTTATAAGAAAGAATAAATACATGGAGAAAATGCATGCACTCTATCTATCATCTTGGATTGTGTAGATGGAGCCCCACCAAGAAAACCTCTCTTAAAACTATTGATGAATCCTTTATCTTGACTGATCTTCCTGAAGATTAGTAATGCAGACATATCTTCTCCAACCAAGAACAAAGGGAAACCTAGGTTAGAGTAAGTGCACCAGAATTTTTAACATGAATATACTATAAATGAAACATGAACTAAAATTCAAAAACTGTAAAATTATATTAAATCGATGTGTCTTTTATCTGATTTTTAGTCACCATTATATGATAAGTCGTCTTATATTGGCCTATGTGTGTCCTGAATTAGTACTGAAGTACCTTTGAATTGGCACTACATGCCTCTGAATGACATTGAAGTGTCTCTAAATTGGCGTGACTATGCCCTGAATTGCTATTGAAGTACCTCTGAATTGGAGTAAACACTCCTATGAATTGGCAACACATGCCTTTGAATTGGCAACCCATGCCTTTAAATTGGCAACATATGCCTCCAAATCGTCCCTTGATTAACTGAATGAGGAATTATCATATAATATATTATGTGAAGGTTCTTTCTTAATTATATTAGATCTAAACTTACTGAATTATGAATATGAACTTACCTTATACTAAAATAAAAAATAGCAACTGAAGGTGTACTGAATTCTAAATCTAAACTTGAATCACTTCTTAAATTTTGAGATGAATCTAAATCTGAATTTGAATCTGAAGTCTGATATTCTTATTGTTTGATAAATCTTAATCTGAAGCATTTATTTATTAGATGACTTCCATGTCTGATATATTACATCTAAGTCTAAGGCTTGAGAAAATAAACCAAACTGAATCTAAATCTGGATCAAGAAACTAATATACTTATTGTCTAGATAAAACTTAATCTAAATCTCTTTAATTTAGCAATTATACAGAAACTTATATATGAGCCCAAGGTCTTGAGAAAATAAATTGAACTAAGCTTATAAGTACCGAGTGTCTAAAAGTAATACACATATTAAATATCTAAAATATGAAAATATGGAAACACAAATTTAATGGAATGAAATTTGATTACTCAAAGCATGAAAAGATATGGAACACTAAAGTCTGAAAGTAACTTAATCTCTAAGTTATTTTACAGGATGGTGTAGGATGAATAATAATAACATTGAAACTTAATGGACACTATTGACTTACATGTTATGGTGAGAAATTCAAATATACTTTCAGGTTATGGTCAAGCATGGGCTTTCCTAAAAACAAACATGATGCATATATCAAAATTATATCCATAATTCCTAGATTATCCAAATAGACTTACTAGGTCTTCTAGTCTATGTTGGGATTTTTATGCATCATAAACATGATACCATAGTCTAATAAAATTAGATACGATCATGAATTCTCATGATATATGATCTTTACACATTTACATCATTACTAATATCATCAATTTCTTAACCACCTTAATTAACATGATGGCCTAACTTCTCTAACAATAAATTCTCATAATAGGTAATTATCTTCTAAACTTAAATAAAACAATAATTTAGTGAGACATACATCAAAATATAATTTAAAGGGTTTCTACAAATATTATCTCGTTGTTTTATAGCTCAAATTACCATAGTAAATCTAATGAGTAAACTCTTCATAATAGATTATATTCCTCAAAACACTAAGATCAGATCTTTCATTTGTGTTTTAAAATTCAGAATAGATCACACAAACATATCTCCTCAAATTTGGACAACACAATATTTTGCATAAAAACCATCATAATATATATTTTCTTCTGATCTCTAGCCTATTAAATAATTAAATATCCTCAAAATAGTATTTTATAATAATCTAATCTTTAATATCTTTTCAATGACACCTTATTTTCCATGATTGTATGTCTATGCTAAAAAATACAAGCTTTCCAACATTACCTCTTTCTAGAAGAAATGGGCCATTCATCTTGAATCTAACAGATTGCATCCCATATTTCTATTTCTTTTTTCTTCTCTTTCCTTTGGTTTGCAGATCTCCTCCTTGGATTTGCCTATGTAGAAACCTAGATCTGGCTAGCCCTTGTCACCGTCATCTTCCTTTTTGTTTCTATGTGTGTGATGTCCTCCCTAGTTTACCCATCAGATGTGTCTTTGAATGTGGCAACACCACTGAGTTCTAGGTAGGGTCTCCATGGCTAAGTAGACTCCTCCATGATTATCCCATAATACTTTCCACTCACATATGTGTCGTTAAACGAGACTAAATTTTTAGAATAAAGAGAGTCTCCCATGTGGCAGTCATTGTCTACATATCACTCCTCGAGAATACTTCTTTCTTACTCCCTTTTTACTGAAGACATAGGGAGATAACTTGAAAAAGATGTCATATCATATGCTCCATGTTTTATAATGCATCACTACTCTGTGTCTAGATCCTTCTACTTTAAATTCTATATTTTGATTGGAAATTGATTCTTAATTGGAATCAAAACTTCCCACCTAAGTAGGGTGCTATCTCTTTCCTTTTAGTATTTAATTAATTAATTCAATTGATTGGTCATAATGGATCATATCACTATTGACGATGTTTATTTTACTTGAACACCCACACATTGAGTCATTGACCATGTTATTTAAAACTTGGACACTATTCATTCACACTTAAGGTAATAAAACTAATACCAACATTTTTAATCTTATTCTTTCTTTCCAACTGTGCCCATGATACACATCATAATGGACCAATCGTGTCCATGATACACATCATAATGGATTGACCCCAAGAATTATGCACATGTTCTTTTCATGTTATTTTTTTTGAAAGTCTATTTCTCTTTTGTATAATTTATACAAGGTACAAAAATTAGAGATAACATTTTCTCGTTATAAAAATCAACTTAAGTTTAAAAAATCAAATGAACACCATAAGCCTATGAAGTTATATATATATATATATATATATATATATTTATTTATTTATTTATCCTCATATTCAACAAAACACCTTATGGACTACACTTTGGTGAAATGTATTATCCTTGAACTCACATACATGGTAGTTTAGATCTATTTAAAGTTTCCTTTATTCATATTTTACTTAAGTAAGACTATAAATTTATGGCGGATGATGATATACCAAGATGTATAAAAATCAATGGATCTATGTTTCTTTTTTACTAAGTCATAGAACATAAATAAAGAGTTTGGTTTGACCCATTATTTTTCCATAAGAAGATATCAAGAAAATATGAGAAATGTTTTTTTCATGTTCTCCTCCACTTATATTTTCAAAATCATATTCCATATTACTAGTTATCATCCACTAAAAAATTAGTACTATTTAAATTTGAACGAATCTAACAATCTTGTCTAATATCAAAATTTATTTACCTTATCAAAATAAATACCCAAAAGTCATGTTATACTTTCCTAGAAACCTCTTTCATACATATTTCCTTCTTTAAAAGGATTGAAGTAAAATTGCTTTCCATTTAGCAATAAAAATGAATGAATATTACTAAAAAATATAACAATATTATCCTCAAGACCACTATATCCCTTAATTATTTTTATTAAAATAAAGGAATATCACTCTTATCATGTCTGACCATAATTTTAAATTCTACTTTATTACCATCTTTATATCTCAAAAAACATACATTTATCCCCTCTAATTATTTGATTTATCTAACCATTCACCACAAATATGCTCATCTTTCTTGAACTTATTTCCTTATCTAACGTTATCCAAAAATCATAAAACTTTGATCACTACTATGTATTTATATAAGGAATACAAATAAGGTCTTAAACTTTTAAAATAAAACCATTTAATTTTTTTAATCATTCATAATCCCTTTTTGGAAAAAAAAATTTATGTGAACAATATTAAATTATAAAACTTGGTCAAAATGTATTTCTCATTATTTCAATAATACATATTGTTTATCTAATTAAGTAACATAAGGCAATAGCAAAAATACCATTTTACCCAATTGTGCTTATGGACAATTAATGGGCAAAATGTGCCTATAGATCATCAAATACAATTTAGTGTATTTGTCACATATTTAGATTGGGCCTCATAAGGATAAATATATATATATATATATATATATATTAAATTAAGTGGAATTTGGCATGATACATCTTCACAATTAATTGAAGAGACCAATCAAGAACCAAGCTCGACTGAAAGAGAAGCTCGAGAAAGTCAAATGGAACAAGTGAAGATATCAAGCTTGAATCTCGATAGATAAAGTTGGTCAAGCATAACCTATCCACTTATTATACAGGGGAAGTCCATCAAACTTCGAGTCAATCAGAACCAAAGAAACCTAATTGAGCTTAGAACATCAACCCTACTACTCAATCAATGCTAGAAACCAACCTATCCTATCAGAGCACTCCTATCAATATGAAGGTCAATAGATACAACAACACCAAGTAAGGACAAAGATCTCGATAGCCCACCTAAACCAATTAAGCTTATGCCGCAAGGATGAATAATGCAATTGATCTAACCCATTAATTGATCCATTAGATTGGTAACCAGATGACAAGTGTCTGTAGTTATGTACACCAATCAGATATGGATACGAGACAAGCTATACCCTACAAATAGAACCCCTTGGCATCATTTGCAAATCATGTTGTCTTCTGCTAATGCATATAATCACTGCTCTAGAGATCACACCAAGTCCAAACTAATCAGTCTTGAGAGTGATCGACCTACCTGATTGTTCACCTAGCCATTTCACTCTCCAGCTTGATTAAGTTGTTGAAAGGAGTTTCAAGGTTCCCAATAAGAGAAAAGATGATTGTCCACACAATGTCGATTGATCAGATTGATTGACCTCAAGACCTATTGATCACCTCATCAATATCATACTTAGAGGATTCTAATCTAAAGGTAGGCATACCTAAGAATTTACCCTTGTAGTCAACCTTCTTTTTCTCTCTTTCAATTTCATTTTTATCTCTTGAAAGAAATGACCAATTCAACTTATAATTTGATTTTGAAATACCCCATGAGTGGATAAACTCCAAAACTTTAGTTGGGGGTATCCATCAGACCGTCCCACCATGTAATATTTATTATTCTGTTCAACACATATATTCTTGAAAGTTTTGTCTCCTTACTCCTATTTTAATTCATAGCTCATTTAATTAGCTACCTTCTTGCAATCTTAGGTTTACAATATTTTGAAAGAACAAGATCAAGAAGATCTAGATAATGAATTAGTGAGGAACCAAATGAGTGGAAAATCATTATAGAAATAGTCATATATTTGGTTCTCTATATTTTAGTTACCATATCGAGAGGGAGGTTCCTTTTGAGAGAAATCTACCTAGCTCTTAAGAGAAGGAAGGTGCTACATATACCTCATGATTGCATGCAAAACCACATTGAGAATATATAAAATAGAAGAGGAAGTGATGCATGGTTGAAGGAAGTTTGATTGGTGAGACCCAATCCAAGTTTCCCTTCTATCATAATAACCATTATCTTTATTTAAGATTTATAACTTAGGTTTCTTGCTTTCATTAGTTTAATTCATTTCTCATTGGAACACTAAATTCAAACTTTCTTTTAACTAAGCGAGGATGAGACTCATTTCGTACATAATTTTGATCCTTATACATATGGTTGACAATGTTTTACTATAATAGACTCCATATTAAGTTGCGGGCATCTGTTTATGTCGGGAACAAACTTAAATTCTGATCTCTTATAAACCATGCAATTGTGTTCTTACTTTTGACCCACATTTAGGGTCGATCAACTTTTGGCGCTATTGCTGGGGATAAGGCTTACTGGAAAACCATCTCAGAATGTAAAGTCTACATGCTTTTAGTCATGGCTCATTATGTACTCTTTAGAATTCAAATTCACAAACTTCATTCTTGTATTTTTATTTGGAGATTCTATTGCATCTAAGGTACTTACTCCATTGGGATAGAAATTTTCAGGTGCTTGTTAGAACGAAACAATAGACAGGGAAGATAATTGTAAGGAGGTGAGATCTCCCCCTTACTAAAATTGAACGGAAAATACACAACATCCATCTCTTATGAGAAATTTAGATTATGAAGGATGCATGCATAATAATTCTATTTAAATTAGCATGATCTAGATACAAAAATGTCAATAGTAGCAACGGAATGAAAAGAATAAGTTATCACATTGATTTGATCCAAGTTCACTCATTAGTTTCATAAAACACAAACTAGAAAAGGAAACCACATGATCTAGCAGTAGCAACCTAGACATATCAACAAAGTCTCCTTGAATCTACTCATGGGCAAGTCCTCCTTGGTCTTGTTCCTTTCCTTATCCTAGGCCTAGGTGGTTGGGTTCACCCATTAAGAGGAGAAAACAAGGTATGTGTCAAATAAGGAACAAGAACAAGAATAAGAACAACAAAGGAAAATATAGGGTATAGATTCATCAAGAACATAGAGGGCCAAGAGTATTAGGCACATATCAAATACTAATCTTGCCATAATAAATAATAAGAAAATTCACATGAATTATTAAGTTAGACTAAATTAACTAAGTAGGATTGAGGCACATACCAGACCCCAACCAATAAGCGAGGGGAGAGTAAACATTCCCAGTTGCCTACAAAATATTTATATATCGATGAGAGTAGACACATTTCCCAGGGAAAAATAACACATGACCAAACTATGGGTGGTTGTAAATAAGTACCACTACATTAGCTAATAAGTCAAACATATCATCATGCTCAAGAAAATCATATGGAAAGTTTAAATAATAGAAATATTGCAGGTGGGGTTCAAGACCCAAGTAAATATTGAAGTAATTATGCCAAAAAGAGAAATAACATGAATAATGGTTTTAGTCCATGCCTCATTGGGAAAATAGGGTTTGGATATTAAATATTCCCAACTTAAGGGATAAGATGGACATACCTTGACTTGAGGTTCCAAATAAGAGATAAAGTTCTATCCTTCCAAGTCCAAAGTCACTCATCCTTATATATAATGTTTTGTTCATTAGTTAAGTTTTATTGTATGTTATGTAGGTGGAAAACCCTAAAAATCCAAACCTTCAACAAAATCCAAAACCGACTTTTAATATTAACCTCATATTGGATTCATGGTTACTTATTAATATCTTGACTCAAAATCAATAAATCATTATGTTGCCTATAATTATTATTAAGATCATAAGTAAAATCGAAACACTAAAAATCTAGACTTGATAAATTAGAAATCAGGCAACAAAACCAATGCCAAAAGATAGAGAAAGTTATGATAATTGCAAAACATATTTTTGCTAAATTTCTGGGTTTCCAGTAAAAAGCTATGGATTATATAGTTCTATATATTTATTACTAATTTTAGAATGTAAACGATGTACTAAAGACCATACCAGTCTCATATTATCATTATGAACTATATACCATGATAGAATTTTTCATAATATTATATACCATCATTCAAATGACAAAACAAATGATGGAGAATGCAAGATGAGGAAAATACTCATGTGGCAAAAACACCTGAAATAAGGTCATGCGGGGAAAATAAGAGAACATGCATACGAGCCTTCTTCCAACTTTGTTCACGCCATGAAAAATGACTTAGAGTAGGTCTGGGCGGATGAAAATTTGGGGAAAAATTATTTGAGTGAATCAAGCAGTGTCAACAACTTAGAAATGAATAAGTGGGTATAGAGAAGCTTACCTAAATATCTATTGAACTGCCGCAGAGAGACCTGCCATCAACGAGAGAGTTTACGGTAGAGAGAAAATCAACTTGTTGGAGGCATATGACAATGGCTTGGGTGTAATTGGCACAAGAAAAGGGTGCACAAGGGCTAGCAGAGGTCTGCGTATAGGTATATATAGATGGGTTTTGGTTTTGGTGATTCGGGAGGTAGAAAAATCTAGTGTCTTAGAGAAAAAGTTTGGGTGTTTCTCAAATACGTGATTTTAGGCTTCAAATAGGGTACAGATGGATGCATAATTCATTTTGCAATCTCAAACAACTTGTTTCACAAAATTTTATTAAGAAATGAGGGATTTATATCTAAAATACCAGGCCCCTTTGGTCCATAATTACTATTCATGTGGTGGATCTGCAATGAAAGACATTTAATACAACCTTCCAACTTTGGTATGTTGATGCATTAAATAAAAAAAATCTATAATTATTTGACAGTGCAAACAATGTCCAAACAAAACCAAATTTGGTTGGTTAGCATATTTTCAGGTGTGGAATGATTTTGGCTTTAGTTTTTATTTTGAGGACTTCTGCATTTTATTAAATACTTTGAAGTCTTATCACTTATTTGATTCCTTTAATGAATTAGAGGCATGTAGAAACTCTTTAAAATGTGAAACTTTGCCTACAAGAAGCACTAAATATGGGGAATATGATTATGACATTAATTATTTTTTTCAACATATTATTTAATATTTTTGGTCTTTAAATTATATTATCTTTCCTAAATAAACTAAATATTTATGATTGTCCAAATTAGATGTAAATTCACATGTAGGCTAATTTTGGCAAGTAAATTTCAAATTTGAGATTTGTTTCCACTTTTGAAGTTATTTAATATTTTATTTAATATATTTGGCTGTGATTCTTATTTTCTTTCTCCGTTAGAATAAAAATAGTTATTATTATGCTAATAATGTGAAACTTGGCACACAAGTCAATTGAGACCCAAGGAATTTGGATCTAAAGTTATTTTTATCCAATGAATTTTATTTTTATTAGTTTTATTCCCTTTTTCATAATGTTAGCCATATTTGTCACATTAAATAATTTAATACCACATTATCCTATTTAAGGATTTTTCTATTTATTCCCTTTTCTCTTTCTTTTTCCATAAGGCAAAGGGAAGTTCTAGAATGAAACAATTTTAACAATATGTCACATAAGTGGTAATTTTGCATCTTAGACCCTAATTGAAACACTAATTGAGGTATTTGTGCACAAAACCATGCATTGTCATGAATAGAGATCAAATATTGACTAAACACTAATAATTCCCACAAATTCAACATCAAGGACAAAAAGGATAGGAAAAATTAGGAAAAGGGCTACATAAAGAATATACCTAGATTTCAGTTCATTACAATATCTCCATTCTTACATAGAGTCCAAACACAATGATATTTGGCGTCCAATAGTGAATCCTATTCCAAATGTTACTGCTTTTAACATAAAAAGGGTACTATCTCTCTCATTCAACATAGGATGCCTAGAGGTAATCTGGCTGACAAAAATTCCTACTTGTCATATTGATGCTTTCAAAGCAACTAGTGACACAAAGAAGATTCATCATGTCTCTCAAGAAGCCATATATTCAAAGGTCTTTCATTTTTTTCTCTAAGGGAAAAGGACCTTGGATAGTATATCAACATCAAACCACTAAGCATCCCAACTTGGAATGATCTTGGCTTTCACAATAACTTTTCTTGCTCAAATGACCATATATTCTGAAATGATATTACTGATTTCACACAAAAACCAACTAGAAATCTTTATGAAGCATGGAAAAGATTTCAAGCCTACCAAGGAGAGTGATCACACCATGCCTTTGATGAAAATTTCTTGATTACAACTTTCTTCATCAGTCTCACGCAAGAAGAAAACAAGGAGATCAACACTGCCTAGGGAAGTGATTTTTTGGAAAAGGACATAGAAGAATACACTCTAATTATCGATTACATGACTCAAATACAATATTCATGGAATTTCAAACATGGTACCTCCAACACTAACAAGTCACTAGTATATGTAGAAGAAGATAAGTCTATTAATCTGTTTACCAAAGAGTTAGACAAGATCATTATAGATGTTCAAACTCTCAAATTTCCACTAGCCAAAAAACTTATATAATGTGATGCTTGTAGAGATTTAGGACACCAAACTCAAACTGCATTTATGCGTAGCTAACACAAGAATTTTGGCACAAGAAAATGTCTCTTATATCAACTAAAAGAGATGTAATCACCCAACTTTGTCTTATCGTATCAACCCTATAGTCAAAAGTTCTCACCAACTGAATCAACAATGAATAGTATTTGTAGAGGCCCAAAAATGGGAAGATTCCAGAATCCACATGGATTACTGTAATCTAAACATCCTTGGAAAAATAGAATGCCAAATCAGGTAACTTCACATGGCAACAAAAAGGAAGCTTTCTTATGCAATAACAAAATTATATCAACCAACTCTGTTATCTGACATATCATCTAGGGAAAGCAATATTGAGAAATAATAGCTTGATAAACGCCATACAAACCTAAATGGGGAAAGCGAACATGTAGATCTGGGACCTGCAACAACAAAAAATGATGATTGACCAACAACTTGCTTCAATAGTAGCATCCATCAAGAACCCAACTGGACACTTCTCATCTACTACTGAACAAAACCCCACGAATAGATCTACACAGATGGCCACACTACAATCTACAACTACTTTAACTTCTCCTACACCTTGTCAAGAACAAATTATACTTTAGACAAACCCGAGGCCTGTTGATTTCCAAAGGCAAGCAAGTTTTAAATAATTAGTTGTCTTCTTTTTAATCACCTGCAAGTACATGTGATCAATTATAGTCAAGGTTGAACCACAAGGAGCTAGGCTAGTTAGGTGCAAAATGGTTAACTTTATACAATCTAGACTAGTTACAATAAATAGGTTGGTCTTGGATAAAACTAAATTGGAAACATAAACTAAAGAATAGAAAAGCACTAATCACTTAGAGAATGATTAAAATCATTTCAAGAGAATCTTGGATATGGTATTTTACTTTCACATCATAACCCAATAAAGAACAACAAATTCCATTTATATTAGACAATATTAAAAAGCTAGGTTATTGTGATCTAAATACATCTCCTGATGATATAACACATTCCTAACCTTATATTGCATTCCCATTCATATACATGGATTCAAACCACAACCTAGAATCCTCAAGACAATCCTAGCCATTCCCATGGTCAAGGGCATGCTATCAAAACAACTATTCCCTTCCTCTGTAAACATGATGTCCAACCATGCATACAAGAAGATTAACAACATGACTCATTTTGAAATAGAAGATTAACTTATATCAAACATGAAATTCGATTTCACAATGTCATGACATAGGAGCTACTCTCCCATTCCCAAGAAAAGGAGTTTACTCACTCACGGTGAGGAAATACAAGAACAAATGATAAGTCATTGAAAGAAAAATGAGTAGAGAGAGAGGAATAATAAATAAATATGTAGAAGAAAAGAACAAATGGAAATCTCTAGCCAAGCGATGGATATCCATCTCTGTAATTGCTCCTCACTTTGGCAACCTTCTCTCTATAGCTTCAGAATCGAATGGAAAAGAGAAATAGAGTCAAAATGGGTTCTCTTCCGAGAAACCCTAGCTTTGTCTCCCTAGAAACCCTACGTTTCTCTCCAAAATATCCACTCCCCAACTCCATCCTCATTTTCGGTCTCAAAGTGCCCCAAGTGATACTTGATTTGCTTCCCAAGGGGTGTAGTTCGTTATGTATTATGAACATGAGCAATTGTTTCTAAAATGTATAGAAAATATGCCTCACATGACATGTATATAAGTTAACACGATGTGTGAGATTCAGTTTCCACTTTGGTCGGGCCACAAATGCAACTAACACACAATGTGGAATGGCTACATGATGTAAGGAGGACTTTCTGACAAATTTTGAAATTTCTAAGCAATGTCTTGTAGTTGGGTCACACACCCTAGCTCAGCTTGACTGAGGAGATTTCTGTCTGAGAGTCAAACACTGTATGGAGGGGTACACACATTGTGGCTTGTTTCCTATTGAATATTGAACTCCAGAAACTGGGGAAACTTTGGAAATGGCAAATATATCAGATTTTGGGCATTTTTCTTCAGTATGAGTAGAATGTGGGGTACTTGCAATTCAAATTGTGTCATGAATAAGTTCACCAAAAATAACATTATAGCATGCATGAGAGTAGAAATATGGTTATGTTGAATGAAATGTTCAACCAAAATTGTATGAAAATATGATATGATTTGTGCACATCAAGTCCCCCTAAGCTTGAACCATTGCTTGTCATCATGAAAAAATAATTGGATAAGTGGCTAAAGATAAACATATGGGAACAAATAAGATCCACATGAATATGAATTGATAGATCTCCAAATGGAAGTTTTTCATCATTTAGATATGTAACTAAACATGAAATTAGTTCTAACTCTCAAGATAAGATTTTATGTTCAAATATACATTCAATTTGGTTTGAAAGAATCAACTAGAGAGAAATTAGTAGAAGAAAGATCAAAGAACCAAAAATATAATGATTTTCCACATTGCTCAATGAAATGAAATTTTCCATCCTACTGTAATGACATTTTTATTAAAAAATATTTGCAATTCGATTTCAGCCTGTGGCACTCAGAAGCTAATATAGGTTTATGCACATATGGAGTACCATTTGGGATTTATTTTCCTCTTTCAGAAGCAATCCCCAACCTTCATTGGGTTGGTGGAAATGTGGGTGACTTAGCCATCTTTTATGGGGTTTGTATTTTCAAATGAAGATTAGAATTTCCCCTTTCCATGTGACTCAGGCTCCCCTTTGGAACCACATAGTCATGTTCTAACTCACCCCCATTACTTCAAGTCATGTAGGAAAATATTCATTTTGTAAAAAATTACAAGTAGAGTAGTGAAAAGTGTATTGTAGGTTGGCAAAGTCATCCTATTGATACTCAAAGATATAAAACTAAGAAATTCAAAACATTTGAATCATTATATGACTTAAGAGAATGTGTGGGAGAATTGCAATTCATGTTTAGCCAATTACCTAAATATGGAGATGATTAGCCAAAATTTTAAAAGTTTTCTATTAGGATGATTCATGCCCATTTTGTCATCATATAGCCATGATCTTAATGAAATTCGATGGTTCAAGAAGTAGAGAAAACTGATCAAAATATTTCACTCAATAATCATGCAAGAATATGATAGAAATGCAAAACACGCAAGCAACATACTCAATGACATAAAAAATGTCATGAAAAATAAAAATAAAACTACTGATCAGGTTTTACTCCCGTAATCTTGATATTTGCAATCCTCACTGCTCATAACAAGCTCAAGAGTTGTACAACTGGATCGTTATGTGCATCAGAAAGGGGGGGGGTCAAAACCCTCCTAGGGAGGCTAGAGGTGCTCAGAAATAAGGTGGGATCAATGATGTCCATGGAGGAGGAAGGTCCTAGAGGAAAAGATGACTATGGATGATATCCATAATGACCCTAAGAAATGTGCCATGAATCTATCTCAGACACCATGGTGTAGATGTCAGAAACATTCTGGGACATCCCGATGTACTGCTGCTAGAGCTGAGAGATGTGAGTATCCTGATCATCATATCTGTGCTGAACATACCCATAGATCTCATGTCTGGGTACTTATAGGTGAAGTACATATGTGTACCCATGGAAGGAGGTAGTGGAACATTAGCTATTGCAGAGGAAGACTCCAGATGCACACATGTAGAAGGTCCTTCATTATGAAAATACTTCCAATTGGCTTTGTCTTTGAGAATTGTGAGGGTAGGGTTTGGCAACTGGATGATAGAGGATTATTGGTGGACCTTATGATTTTTTTTTCCATTCTTATCTTTTCTCAACAATCCATAGGAAACAAGAGAATCACAATTGACATATTCCCCTCCATCTAGGGAATCAATAGTAGACAGATCAAGCTAAAGAGCAATAGCAAGTTTGGTGATCATGCACCTATCATGATGTCTCCTTTTGATTCTTTCTGGATCTTTATGATTTGTAAAAGAAAATGATGCCATATGTTGACATCATAGTTATGCAACATAGCCCACATGAAAAAATATCCAATTTGCCAACTACACCTTGTGTTTCCTTCTGTGCAAAAACACATGTACTAAAAAGGTAGTGAAAATAGCAAAGAATAAGGTTGTGAACATGAGACATTTAGACATTAACATGATTGTAGGAGGTTTCTTCAATGATCTGGTCCCATAAAGTGATGGGCTCAAATTGCTCTGGCTTGATGATACTACAGTCATAATCAAATTACATCAAGTTGTAGAATTTTTTGAAAGTCAACTCAAATGGTTTGGTCATCAAATGAAATGATACTAGACCAAACATTCATGCTTATCAGATGGGTATTCTTCTATCTTAAAGGTTTTCAGAAACTAATAAGTCAAATGAGGGTAATTAGGGATGTTGTATATGTAGCATAGACCTCAGACGAGGAATATGATGTAGTCCCTAGCTTCATTTAGAATACCTAGCCATTCCATATCATTTAGGTGTGGAAATGTGGTCGGGGCTACCTGACAAGAGGCAAGATAATAGAAGATAACATCCTCCTATGCATTCAATGTGAAGTGCACCATGGAGACATAGGGTGCATGAGAGGAAGATTGCTTAGGCTTAGGGTGGACTCACTTGGCAAAAATCTTGGTTGGCAGCATGTTGATAGCCAATGGGTGAATCGACATGGCGTAATAAATTGATCACACGCCGTATGGAGTGTCATTATTTCTTCAAATCTTCCTATGATAAACACGACATAGAAGGTCTTATTACGACATGTTGACAGTACCCATTGTCGATCCTAGTCTTTGAAGGGGCACAAGGTGGACAACTCTTCTACACTGTGTTAGTAGATTCTTATTGTTGATCCTCTTGTTTGACCAATTTGGATGCTCAAAAGTGGTGGGAGATGGTTGTGACTGTGGATGCTGGGTGCTCGAAGGAAGTAAAGTGAAGCAGGAGTTTGTGGTTGCACAAGGCATCAAATGCAACTGATGTTGCTGCTTGTGGTATGACATCATCAAGATCAGTTCTAGACGGTGGTGTTACAATGTGAAGTTGAAAAATCGCAAGGTTGGCTGGAGAGTCAGCTACATGACATGATAGAGATGTAAAATGAATTGATTTAGGGCATCAAAACCCTTTAGTTGCGTGGAGACACACCATAAAAAAAAGTCACACACTGTAAGGAATGGGTAAACTCCCCTAAATCTACAAAAATACACATCATAAGCAATGCCACACGTCATAAGGAATTAAGATTGTCAAAAACATGAATGTTTCTTCACAAAAGACACATAGTGTGGCTGTGGTTCACACACCATAAGGGTTATTACTTACTCCTTTTGTGAATTTTTCTCCAAAATACACACACACTATGTTTGAGGGAAACAAGACTTAAGACCATTCACTGTGAAACTTAGCTAATTTTCTTTTAGAAATGCACATATCGTGGTTCACGCTGACATGACATAAGGTATGAATTTGGTGGAACTTTAGTCTACATCAAATAATTCCACATGTCATGCAGAGTGATCCACATGCTGTGCTGTTGAAGTTGCTCTAGAATTGGATTTCTTCGATTTTGACCATATCGTGTTATTCACCAACATGCAATAAGTGACTATCCTTGTGAAGTTTTTTGAATTCAAAAAATAAATTATATGCCATGTGGAGTGGTCTACACACTATGTAACAACATGACTTTTGCATATCTTTGTCCTCCTTATTCTTTCTAACAGAAGACATTATCACTTGCAAAAAGCAAACGAATACATCAACATTCCCACATGAAACTAATAGGTTAAACACCATGAAGTGTTATTCCAAAAAAAACTATAAACTAAGAAATATTAAAGGAAATAACACAAAGGAAACTATCTAAATGTGGGGACGTCTCTTGCAAAGGGCTTTTGTTTAAAGTTCAGAAGTAGATTTGGATCTTGATCAACACATTTTTGTGAGGGAGCATGAGGCTCTAGGTTCTATATTCTCTCCTTTAGTGTAAATCTTGCAACATTATCCATTAACCTTGAACGTCGATCACTCACCCTATAGTTCTACTGCCCCATATGGATAAACTTTCAAGACCATGAAAGGACCCAACCACATGGATCTAAGATTCCCTAGAAAAAGCTTCAATATTGAATTAAATATTAGCACTTGGTCTCCTTCAACAAAATATATTCTTCTAATATTCTTGTCATGCCATGCCTTTCTTCACTCCTTGTAGATTTGTTGGTATGTGTGCCCAAAGAGACAATAATATGATGATTGTAATGGCATATCTTATAAATGATTTGATTAATAATAAAGGAAATCTTCCAAGAATTAATGTCTAAGGAATGATATTACTCAATGAAAAATGTCATCGGGTTGAGGACCTGAACAATGAGATCATATAGATGTCAAGAGTAGATATATTCTTGTTATGTCCCTATTCAGATGTTATTGTGGAAACCTGATAGATAGAAATAACACATAAGGCTAGAGTGTGTGTTGGTTGATGACAAAATCTCATTAGTCATGATATATGAAAAACAAACACATAAATACTTGTTGGAGAATAGTGTATCAGAAAAACCCACCTTAAGAGTGATACATTGAAACCATGATTGGTAGTCATAATCATCTCTTATACTGATGGTGGTGATTGTGGTTCTTAGACCTGAAATCACTACACTCATCACATGTCGTTAGAATTATTTTGACAACATCCATCGTGACCTTGAATAAGGGTTGCCATAAAGGTGGTTCTTGGGCGTATTATGACACATGGGGTGACTATGAGTGATGGATGGGATTTGTTCCTCCTATAGGAGTTTGATATCTAGACCACTTGATAAGTAAGACTGAGAATAACATGCACATGTACATGTGAATTAATATATGATAGTTAGTTCACATATATCTTAGATAGTCTTCTCTAGTTCAAGGAACATGGAATGAACATTGAAGGGATGATGATTCCATGGATATCAGTGACAAATATATTATAAAATTACTTTAACACCAATCATAGATTGTAGGTTGAAGTTGTTCTTTTACTTTGCAAATTACTTTGATAGAAATGATGTGTTGCTAGATATCACTCATTTCTTGTGATGTCATAAATTAGTTATGGACACTCACTACCAATGTAACTTGGAACCTATAGGGTCACACACATATGATACACCTAAAATATGAGTTTGATTCATGAATGTAGTTTAAATTTGATTACTAAAGAGTTAGATATTCAATTTAAACAATAATGGTTAGAAATTGACTGCTGGACTATGAATTGACCGTCTTAAAGTGTTGAACTGATCATTTCGAAGTGTCAAGTCTATTGAACCAACATTGGCAATCTGGTCCATGAGTTGACCAGTTCATGAATGAACCAATTGACTCAAGTTCACAAACTGACTAGTTCAGGTTGTGAACCGACCATTTGGTTAATCAATTTGATTTAATCAAGGATTGATGTTGATGTCATGTTTTGCATTAATCGAATATGAATTACAAATTCAATTCCGATCGGGAAACATGTTGAAACAATCGATTCAAGGGTTGAACCGATCAACTCACATGCCAACCGCTTAGTTCACCTTTGAACCAACCATTTCATTGTTTGCAAGTTACAACAATTCATGAATTGTCATCCCTTTCGACTCCCCCTCATACTAGAACTCCTAACCCTAATCCTCCTATAATAAAGAGGTAGTCGAGGCTTTCTAGAGACTCATCAATTTCTCTAACTGATTTTGTCTACTCTAGTTGTGCTAATTGAGAGAACTCGAGAAAGTCCTACCCCTCATAGGGAGGGATAGCAAGGGAGAGACAATTAGAAAAGCAAGTTGGTGCTAGTACATTGACTGAAAGGGTTAACTTCTTCTTTTCCATTCTTCTAGAATGACAGGAGTTCCTGGTGGTCCGTGTGGACTAGTATAAAGGCGAGAATGCTATTTCCTTCTGCTAAGAGGATGAGTTCTACTACTATCCATAGTGATCAACCAAGAGGATGTTGCTGACACTGTCTGGGTGCAAGTTGAAGAAAGGCACACACCAATACAAAGGGTATTGTCACTGGACTTGCTTTAGGACCAGGTATAACCTTGCTAACCATCCTTCCTACTACATAGTTGCTGACGCGATCAACTATAGAAAGGGGAATATGGTAGTTAAATTTTTATTTATGCTGCCTATTATGTGATGCCTATTATGTTGCCATATTTCCCTACATGATCTTCACATTTTCATATGCATCAAGATTGAGCTCCTCAATATCTTCAAGTTGCAACGACCATTTTTTACCAGCTTTCTTCATAAAAAAATTTAGGAACTCTATGGCCCATAGGGCTTTATGCTCCAACTCCAAAGGAAGATGGCAAGATTTTCTATAGATGAGCTTGAAAGATGTGGTACTAATAAATTTCATGTATGTAGTCCATAATTCCCAAAGAGAATCATCTAACTTGAGGGCCCAATCTTACCTTGAGCTTAAAATAGTCTTTACAAGGATGTTCTTTAGTTGTCTATTGGATACTACTACATGTCCAACCCTTTGAGGGTGATATTGAGTAGAGATTTTGTGTGTCACTCCATACTTGGTGAGAAGGTTGTTAAACTATTCCTCACTAAAGTGTGTCCTTCCATATGAGATCACGACTCTTGGAACTCCAAAATGAGGAAAAATAACTTTATGAAATAGCTTAAGTAACGACTTAGAATTAGGAGCTTGGGTAGGGATGGCTTCTACCAACTTTGAAAAATAATCACAGGTGACCAATATGTATTTGTAACCATAGGAGGATGGGAAGGGGTCCTTGTAGTCAACACTCCATATATCAAATACCTCAATCTCCGTAATGGGGTTGAGATGCATCTCATCTCACTTCGATATTTCACTAGTTTGTTGGCACTTGTCACACCCTTTGACATAAGTATGGACATCTCAGAATAAGGTCGGCCAATAAAATCCAGATTGAAGGCTCTTTCTAGCTATCTTTTCTCCCCCAAAGTGATTCTCGTAGGAAGAAGAATGGTATCCATAAATAAGGCTCAATATCTCCTCTTCAACTACACACCATTAGATCAATCTATCAATTCCTTGTTTGAACAACATTGAGTCATCGTAATAATAGAATCTAACATCATGTAAGAATTTCTTCTTTTTCTGGTAGGTAAGATCACGTGGTAGATGCCCAGTGGCAAAAAAGTTGGCAATGTCTACAAACCATGGTGTCAACTGCATACAACTTGTCATGGGAAGGTAATTATCAATAAGAAGTGCATACTTTGCATCTATGGACACTCTGGAAAGGTGATCAACAACATTGTTCTCAATTCCCTTTTTGTCTTTGATCTCAATGTCAAATTCTTGAAGGAATAAGATCCAACAAATCAAGCATGATTTAGCATCCTTCTTATTCAAAAAATACTTGATAGATGCATGGTCGGTATAGACTGCAACATTGGATCCTACCAGATACTATTGAAATTTGTTGAAGGCATATAATATGGATAGAATCTCCTACTTAGTGGTGTCATAGTGTATCCGGGCCTCATCTAGTGTCTTATTAGCTAGTGGATAGCATGCAACTTGTTTTCCTTTCATTAACCAAGTACAATGCCAATGGCCTAGTCACTTGCATCACACATCACTTTAAAAGGTACATCCCAATCTGGTGGCTGAATGATGGGGGCTAAAATGAGAGCATCCTTTAGATTCTTGAATGTAGCTTGACATTCATCATCAAAGACAAAATGAATGCCTTTTGTGAGAAATGAGAATAAGTGCTTTTCTATCTTGGAAAAATCCTTGATAAACCTCCTGTAAAATCCTACATGGCCAAGAAAGCTTCGAACATCTTTGACATTTGATGGCGCAAACATCTTTTCTATTACTTCTAGCTTTGCCCTTGTCAACTTCGATACACTTGTTAGAAATAACATGACCTGGTACTACCCCAGATTGTACCATAAAATGAAATGTGACGCCCCACACCACCTAAATAGAGATTACTTAAAACATAAATGTGGAAGAAAGGTTAACAAACATATTACTAAAAAACACTAAAAATGAAAACCATTTTCATAAAACAACCATACAACAAGAACCTTTACATATAAGTCCTTTCATGCCTGAGAGCATATACAAGGCATGTTGTGAACCTGTAACTGAGGAATTGTTCCAGAACATATATACATGATTCCACCATATGTGGAATACAAAGGGCACATAAATAAAGCATCTTCATGAAACATCTACAAAACATTTCCAAAGACCCGAGTGTACAGGGACGACTCTAGGACTCTATCAACAAAAGACTACTAGCAACACTGCCAACCTTATCAACTACTGGTCATCTGGCTTCTGCTCCACCTCCTCTACATGATCTCTACCTCTTCGTGCTCGTCTACCTAAAAAGGGTGTAGGAAACCCACTTGGTGAGATTCCAAATCTCAGAAGGAGATATAACCCACCACTAACTCTATTATTATCATAGATAAGATGAACTAAGTAGTAGTATAAATACAACTAAAATGAAGTAGATAATGGTTATTAACATGAAGAGCACTTACTATTGAATTATGAAACATCTTAATAATTTAAAAGGGATATGAAGAACATGTATATTTCCTATCAACAACATTATATAAAGATCAAACAAGGTTTCAACCAATGTTTTCTTATTTAGTCCTATAAAATTGTACTACACGACTGATTATATCTCATTATGCCCTGAGGATTTGAGTCGTACCACCCAAATCCAACTAACCACTTGATAACTTGAAATTGGTACCATACAAGGTCTAATGGGAGAGCCATAATCCATGACCTCACCACACCTCTTAGTTAGCACAAGAGAAACACCGCAAAGGCATACTAGTCAACTACAATAATGACATATAGTCAATTTTAGGGACTAGCTCACACATGGCCATCCACATATATAATCGTAACTTGCCCACCTTAGTACATGTACGACGCTAGAAGAATAGGCTCAGGCATGGCTGTTCTAACAAAAGGAGTGGCTCACGCATGGCCATTCATATCACAACAAGATCGACTCACGCATGGTCATATCACAAATCATGTATTAAAGGATACAAGGAATTACTCGACTCGTACCCCACAGATTAAAAAATATGTGCTCTAAGTAAACTCATTTCACCATTCAAAAAATTGCTGACACTGAATACTGAATGGATCTATGGCACAGGGAAAACTACACTATTAGATTTCACTTGATTAATTAGATCAATTTAAGCATCAATCAAGTTAAAACATATAATATCCAAACAAGATTTTCATAAATAAGGCATAAATACTCACTAGAACAAATGAAACATAATAGGTGTGTTCTCATCACATAATGTCTCTTTATGCCTACTATTCACCAATGTCCATCACAAGGGCCAATGTCCATGATGTGGTACTTTGAACACACTAACAAACTCACTCGGGGTTGGAATCCTGAGCTTTTACCAAAACCAAAGTGCAATAATACCACCCACAAGCGGACGAGTCTTATCACAGAATTGTTAAGGATTGAACCCAAAGGACAACCTTTTTAAGAATCCTTGTTAGTCTAATCTGGCTCAAGTAAAACTAATGTTTAAAATGATTGATTGATTTGAGGTTACATAAACTAATTGCAAGAAAGTAAAAGCTGAATTAAAGTTGGGTTTAGATCAATGATATGGAATCGCTGGGATGGTATCAGGTTTCACCACCGCTACACGCGTAAACACATTCAATCATAAACAAACCAGGCAAGATATATCAATCCAATTGGAGCTACTGTAGAACCCCCCGTGAGGGCGTTAGGTTAGCGTAAGCATCACCTTAGGCATTAGATGTCTCGTCACCAACTGGATCACTTACTTACAGCTCTGAAGAAATCCCATTCTATTCCTAGTTTGGGAGTCAATCACATTAATTGATAAGCAAGTAGGTGATACATCTACAAACTAACATCGACGGTAAACAAGACGATACAAAATCCAACTAAGGCTGTGGTCCTCCCTGAGGGATGTTTAGACCACAGAAGTGTCACCGTAGGCTAGATGTCTCGTCCCCTCATGAATCATACACTTACAACCTCAAGGAATCCTTTCAGAAGTTCTCGTCAAGGAGTCAAACTAGTAAACCACCATTCCACCCCATACAAAGAAGATTTCATAGCATAGGAAAGAACAAGATGAAAGCAAGTAGATAATCAACTACAAACATAACAACTAACAATGAAATGGGAAGTTATATACATTTCCATGGAGAGTTTAACAAAATAACATGATTTGCATGGGAAGTGGGGTTAGTCCCCGCACCCCAGCGAAAAGGTACTACTAGCTCATGATGCGAGAAACAAGAAGAATGAGAAAGAGAGAGAAATCCACCATGAACTCGACGCAGAAGGTAGTCACAGCTCGGTGAAGAAGATACGACCTCCTACATCGTGTCGGAGCAGATCTGGACGCGAACAGGACTTTCCAAGATAGACCAGACAGTCTCCCTTGCTCTATCTTCCTTCTCTCCTCAGCCTCCTTGGTTGCAGCACGGGCAATAGGTGAAATGGAACTGGCGTAAATTGGATTGGATTTGGATCAGAACTGTGTTCGGGAAACCTGGAGGCGTCCAGAACCGATTGCCCAGGTGAGGACCCTTGGGGTCCTATTTATAGGCACAGATCTGGCCCTCATGCTTATGGTGTGAGTCCAAACGGTTTATGTTTTAAGCGCCCAAACAGTTTCGGTTATTTGAGAAGTAATCAATTTGATAAATATCTCATTTAAACGGTTTCATTGCAATAGCCCGCACGGTCTGCGTTTGCTACTTTTGCAAACGGTCTTGGCTTTGGGCCTACTTTTCCATTCGGTTTGCATGCATGGTAATTTATCAAATGATCCCAGATCCTTCCTCCATTTGGTCTTTACAATCACAGCAAACGGTCTTGAGATAGCATGGGCTCAAACGGTCATGAGACCGCATGGGCTCAAAAGATCTTGAGACCGCATGGGCTCGAACAGTCTTGAGACCCAATGGGCTCGAACGGTCTTGAGACCGCATAGGCTCAAACGGTCTTGAGACCGCATTGGCTCAAATGGTCTTGAGAACGCATAGGCTCAAACAGTCTTGAGACCGCATGGGCACAAACGGTCTTGGGACCGCATGGGCTCGAACGGTCTTGAGACTGCATAGGCTCAAACGGTCTTGAGACCGCAAGGGCTCAAACAGTCTTGGTTAGATTTCTTGATCGGATCCAGAGATGAAGTTGGACCTTGACTACTTGTTCAGTTTTGTCAAAAACTGCATTAAATGAACAATATTTAGTTAAAACATTGATAATTAATTTAGCTAAGTAGTTTTACACATTATGATTCATATTGAGTGAAATAGTATGTATAGAGTTGAATTGGTCCCGAAGTGATAATTGAATTTCATGATGAATATACATTCATCAAAATACCCCGAACTTAAACGTTGCTTGTCCTCGAATAACATGAAATCTGAAACAGTTGCCAAATGAATACTTTCAATTCGTGTGATTGCTTCATCTTCACATCACGACTGTTTTCTTTTTGCTCAATATGACTCAGTATCTCAACCTCCTGAGACCACTAAAAACATCTTACTATATCTTCGTTCCTGAGTTCGTTTTCCAATATCACTTCCTCCTCACTTTTTCCAACAAACATGTCAAAGAGTTTTGTAAGAGTCCAGAGATACCCGCAGAACAACAAGTGTGCATCCGATCTGACACTGGTGTTTTTCAGGATAGTGGGGGCATGCATTGTGCCATTAGGTAGAAAATGGAGTGAAAGGTGGTATGGAAGGAAGAAGTAAATCTCTCCTCTATTGGACTCGAGATTTTTATTTGCTTTGCAACTTCATTTATTGCATTTTTTGTGTGTGAATCTCTCCTCTATTCGACTCGAGATTGCATTTCTTATTGTGTACACTTTGACATCTTTTGTTTGCAAATCTCTCCTCTATTTGACTCGAGATTGCATTTTTAGTGGTACACCCCAATTTATTTGTGAGGGGTATGGAAGAAGCGGATAAAGAGGGAAGTGGCGTGCCACCCTGAACTTAGGGTTTGGCACATATTCAGCTATTTTTGTTTCTTTTTTATGAATGGAGGGATACGAAGATGATAGAAGAGGTGTAGAAGAGAGTTCAGATCAGAATGCAACTTGATTTACAATTCAATGTACCGGTTTATTCTCTTTGTCGTACTCTGCTCAAATAAGGACTTGATGGGGATCCAGTGGAGATTCCATGTTATTGTTCCACTAGTCAGTTAGGAAGCACGACGTGTTTGATCCCTATCAGTTTGACATATACTTATCATTTTTGCAAATGTATCATGATGTTAGGAATCATAAGCTTCATAAGATGATTTCAAGCAAAAGGCTTGTTTCAAAAATTGGTCCTTTTGAGGATTTACTTTGAATAAGGAGGATATAATTATTGAAAATGCATAGAAAATTAGTTAGTGACTTTCAATGAAACCAGGAAGTGTCAAAAAGTGTCAAAAATTCATCAAGTATCTGTTCAATCTCTTAGAAAAACATTAAATAATTTTGAAAATTTTGAAATTTTTTATAATGAATGTGATAGAGAAAGCTTAAGTAAGAAAAGGATGGGTGTAGGTGGAAAGTGAGGTACGTACCACCCACCCTCCACCCCGAACTTAGAGATTTGCTCGTCCCGAGCAAACCTTAAATCCAAGATGGATGGGAAAAATCATGCCAGATTGACCACCAGGTGTGGTTGCGTTCCGATCAGCGTGCATCCTCTTATCTAAAAAATCTCAAAGGTGAAGGGTAATTAGATCTTAAAATAGCATCTTGCGATGTGAATTTTATTTAATGAAAAATTGACTAGAATGTAAAAACAAAATTGAAGAAATATTTTGTTTTGGAAAGGAAAGTAAAATAAATTTATTGATCGGGTTGCCTCCCGACAAGTGCCTTTGTTTTATGTTGATGGCTCGACTGGACCCTTCAACTTCACGGTGGATCTTTTGGATTGGTGAGTACCAGCATTGCTTTAGTGCCTATGTCAGTTGAGATGAAATATCTCTTTAAGTGGTGACCATTTGTTACAAATTCACCCGACTTTTCACTCCATAATGAGAAGGCACCATGTGGAGAGATGCTCTTGACGATGTATGGTCCAGACCAGCATGAGCAGAGTTTTCTTGGGAATAACTTCTGTGACGTCCCCGGATTTTGGCTTCTCCAAACCCTATTGGGAATGAGAGCCCATAATCCGAAGACATCAAACAATCATATCATAAAGCGATGCGGAAGCATAATACGCATACATGAACGTACAACCATAACATACTCAACATTCAACATGTATTTTTATACAAAAAGGACTTATTACAACATGAATTCCAAATACAGATTGAAAGATGATTTACAAGTCTAAAACATGTATGCTAACTAGGATCTTAGACAATAGGTACAACCTGAACACTGCTCACATCACGTCTTTTATCCCACGCTATCTCTGAACCTAAAACATACGTGAAACAACGAATCAACACACAAGGTGTTGTGCACGTGGGTAGAAAATACATACTAATATGCTTGCATAATTGAAATAATTTTGAGAAAGAAAGAGTAAAAGAAAACATTATTTAAAGTGATAATCAGGTAAACACATTTTTAGATGCCTTTTGATGCGTTTGTACTACTAAGTGGTGTCACACTTCATTTTTCCCCGCCCCTTGGGCTATGGGGACCGAGTGTCGACCTTATATTCAGAGGGGGGAGAGAGAGATGTCGCACTTCATTTTTCCCCTCCCCTTGGGCTATGGGGACCGAGTGCCGACCTTATATTTAGAGGAAGAGAGAGAGAGATGATTGAGGGAGAGAGAGAGAGCATATATCCACTCAGTAGCTACAAACCATCTATATTCTTTTATGTTCTATAATATTTTGCAGAGCATATACTACTAATACACATCCAAGAATTTATATGCAAACACAAGCATCCAAAGTACATCATATTATTATGCATTCATGAAAACTAGTCTTATACTTAATAAATCCCACGTACCTGAGTTCAGAGATTCCTATTCACATTCTGGATCATCTACATATCTGGTCTTCACCTGATTAAGACAAGATCATATACTATCATCAGGTTCTCATCGTCAATAACCCTAGTCATGTTCATTAGGGATTATATTATCTCATTAGGATATTCTAACGTTTACTTGCATTATTGTCTTATATTTATCCTACTGATGTCATTTTCCAGATTATGATTCATTATCTGAATATTAGGCTCCATATTCTTTTTAGTGCACATAATAACCCTAGGTTACATTATTAACCTAGCTTAGGGTTTTATAACATGTATTAATATTCATCTTCTTATAACATAGATTCTGTTCATCATGATAATCTCATAATTAAAACTGAGGTTCCATATACTGGTATAAGCCTACTCTGTGAATTTCATCATTTATTGAGCATGTGTGCATTAATTGCATCATCTTTAGTATTATTAGCCCTAATTGGACATATTAACTAAATTACGTAATTTAGTACATCAACATGGTCATACCTGACATCAAATGCATTATATACATAATTGTGGACTTACGAATATTTTTCCATGATTTTATATCATCCTTTGCTATTTATTATCTATTAAACAAGAATTATACATCTTACATGATATCACTATTATTAGTGCATCAAAAGTCTGATATTAAGATTTCATGTTGTTCTACGTATTTTTCTGAGAATTTCGATACCTTATTTGTATTTTTCTGATAAACGAGCTATTTATTATGCATTATACAAGAACTAAGCATTTTATGGGATATTTACCTTAAGCGACCAATCTGGAGGTGACACGTGGCCCTGAGGAGGGCGCACCTCCTTGGCTTGCTGCGGCCGGTTCTTTGGTTGATCCGGTCTGGTTCACTAGTCGGTTCAGGGGTTTTGAACCCGGTTCAACCTTCTGTTCTCCTTTCTCCTTGCGCGTCAGGGAGTCCGGATGACCTGGATCTGTGATGCCGCCGCTGGCATCTTCTCCAACGAGGAACCGTCCTCCTCCTTCATATCCGACTAGCTTCCACAGCGAGACCTATCTGTGACCGCCGCTGCCATTCGGAGCCCCACACTTGCGTGTGTCGTTGTGCTTCGATCCAGGGGATGGAGCTGAGGTTATGCATGCACCGGCCACTAGTCATCGCCACCACAGGTAGTGGCTGCAACCTCGGCGCCCAATGACAGAGGGAAAGCCGATTCCCTACCCAACACTTCCATCGTTACAGCGAGATGCCATGGAGATGGTGAGGAGTCTGAGGTGGTTTGACTGCCTCGATTATCATCGGGACTCTGTTGGCTTGGCCGGCGAGGTGAGGCAGGTGGTATCAGGGTTGTAGGTCTGGAGGTTGAGCGAGGAAGAGGAAGGCAGTGGAGGCTGGCGAGCGACAGTGGCTAGATCCAAGTGGTTGCAGATTGCAGGTGGCCGGTGATTAGGACGGCGGCAAGATCATAGGTGCGGCCTGACAGAAACAGAGAAATAGGAACCTGGGCAGTGGAGTCCTTCGCCGATGGCGGTGTAGCCCGCTTCAACAGTAGCGAGGGGGTGTCGGTGGTGCTGGTTTCTCCTGTGAAGAGGATGGGGATGGGGAGAGCAACGAGGATGGTAACCGGCTCTCGGCTGTAGGTTGTTTCTAAGAGAAAAACATGTAGCAAGGATCGGGTAGGTTTGTACACCTTTCTAACGAGTCCAGATATTAACTTATTCATGAGAAGAGAGTTACTCGGCATGAGATTCTCGCAACTAAGATTGTTGTTAGATCCAACTTAATCGGAAGTGGAAGACCAGATATCTCCCCCTTTATTGCTTTAACCCATGAGAGGTTGTTACCACATGACTATACGTCCATGCCCCATGCGCCCATCACCTATAACCATGGTTGTGTGACATTTCTGAATAACTTATGTCCAAAATCATACGAAACATTATTCATTTAGTCAAGATATAAAGATGAATGGCTCCCAAAAGAAGCCCCTAAATAGGAAACAATTTTTCATATAGCTCTCCATCATAGGCAATTCTAGTATTTAACCAAAAATGGGCTTAGGATACTACGTTTGACTAGTCACATAAATTCCTTGAAAAG
The DNA here is from genome assembly GCA_963693085.1 of Alisma plantago-aquatica. Classification (NCBI taxonomy): domain Eukaryota; kingdom Viridiplantae; phylum Streptophyta; class Magnoliopsida; order Alismatales; family Alismataceae; genus Alisma; species Alisma plantago-aquatica. The sequence goes on from OY856410.1 coordinate 1,268,261,746, forward strand.
CCTCAATCCTACAACCATATAATCCATATACTTATGAATATACCTCATCCATTGCTCATCAAATCAAGTTAGTTGTGAATATTCAACACAAAACCCAATACATTGTTTAGTGACCCATATACGCATCATGATACATAATTAAACTGTTTTGTTCATGTTTGTCATCAACCAGTATATTGGGTATCAAACTCCCTCAAATTCTAGGTCATCACATTCACCCCACCTTATTTGGAATTTCGTCCTCGAAATTCAACTAACCTCATCCTTAAGAGGCTATTTAGGAGTTCAACTTCATATACTTCATCATTGCTTAGGTTCTAAGACCACCATAGTTATATGCACTCTAAGTTGTCACCTTAGGGTCTAAAGATTCTTGGGTGTGTCCGCCCACCTTATATATATGGAAACATCACTTAATGTCTTAACCATAGCATGACATTATGATGTCTTAGGATTACATCACCCCTAAGGATACGGGTTTTGTTCATATCTTTAAAGTTCAAGAGGAATTCATTTATATGTCATGGTATTCAGATCGTTCAAATCTAACATCATTAAAATCTTCAATGATTTCATGATTAGAGGAGATTTATCTTCATCCTTGATATTAGGATTTTTCTACATAAGAAGGCCTTACGTATCATGCCTAACCATTAGGGTTTCACCCTATGGTGTGATATTCATACTCATATTAGAAGCATACATTGAGAAGGATCAAAGTTACGAACTATATTTCTGATCATATATCCTATGATCCCAAAATATCTTTATATCAAGTTCATGAGTTCAAATTTTTATGTGTTGCATGTATTATGTGAAGGGAAAGAGATAATATACTAAGTTTATCCCATGATCTCAGCATCATGTCTTTCATGTTTCATAAGAAGGGGAAGAGAATATTTTAAAGTCAAACTTATCATGATATCAATCTTGGGTGCTACATGTATGATATAGAGGGGAAATATATAATAGGTCAAGCTTATACGAGTGACTCCTCATATATAAATCATCTATATAGTTCAAGTGAGGTTTCTATCATCATATATTAAGAAAGAGAAGAAGAAGAGAGAATATGTATGTTGAGTATCTTTTGCACAAGGCATCATACTCTCATAACTAGATGTCATATATTACCTCACTTACAACTAATGATGTGATTCACAAAATATGTCACTCTAGCTAGGACCTAACTCAGCCAAAGGATTGAGTTTATCATATGGGTCATCTACCCATCATTTTATTTTACTCAATTCTCACATATATATTTGAATCATGCATAAGGACTCAACTCAACACTCAAGAGTAAGCTAGTGTAGGACACATTTTTTTTTAACACATATCTCATATATTGGAGGCTAGGTCCTATGACCGTCTCCCTGTGGGTCTTACTCTCTCTAGAGTTCACCACATATCTCATCCTACCACTAGACATCCTCCAGGTATAAGAGCTTGAGGCTCATGCATACTCATCTCTATCTTAATTTAGCTTATCTTAAGTGGGAAAGGGAATGTACTTTCATCATCACAACTTAGCATAGATCCTCTAAGAATGGATTCGGCTCATGTACAACTCAAATCTTAATAAGTAAACATATACCATCATAGATCAAAGTTAGATAAGATTCGATATGCTTATTTCCAACTATCATTCTATCATCTACTCTATGTATCACATATCTTGATAAGGCTCTAGACATCTAATCTAGACTACTCTCCCTTCTAGACTGATGTCACTCCCTTTCACTTAGGTGGCATGAACACTAACTACTCTACAGTGTGAGGGACACATTTTTATATTTACATATAGGTAATAAAATATCATATAGTTTTTCTCCGAGAAAGAAGACGTCAGAGAAAACACTCGAGGTGCGAGCCGATTGGGAAACAAAACCAAACCAGCAAACTCGAGTGTCCCACACACAGTAGATAGTCTAGTGCCATGTCACCTAGTGAAATGGTGAGAACATGGTATAGATTAGTGAAGCCACCCAATACATATGAGCTCTATATGGAGAGGGTTTCATACACTTGCCTAAACCTAGTTCTCGAACATCTAGGTTCTAACCTAGAGGCTAAGTCAAACCTTATTCATATAGAACAACTTACTAAGTTTCTAGGGTTTAAGGTGAAAGGTGAAATTTAGTTTTTATGTTTCATGGTGAGCAATTGTTAGGTGTAGCTATTGTTCATGCTCTGATACCAACTGTGACGTCCCCGGATTTTGGCTTCTCCAAACCCTATTGGGAATGAGAGCCCATAATCCGAAGACATCAAACAATCATATCAGAAAGCGATGCAGAAGCATAATACGCATACATGAACGTACAACCATAACATACTCAACATTCAACATGTATTTTTATACAAAAAGGACTTATTACAACATGAATTACAAATACAGATTGAAAGATGATTTACAAGTCTAAAACATGTATGCTAACTAGGATCTTAGACAATAGGTACAACCTGAACACTGCTCACATCACGTCTTTTATCCCACGCTATCTCTAAACCTAAAACATACGTGAAACAACGAATCAACACACAAGGTGTTGTGCACGTGGGTAGAAAATACATACTAATATGCTTGCATAATTGAAATAATTTTGAGAAAGAAAGAGTAAAAGAAAACATTATTTAAAGCGATAATCAGGTAAACACATTTTTAGATGCCTTTTGATGCGTTTGTACTACTAAGTGGTGTCACACTTCATTTTTCCCCGCCCCTTGGGCTATGGGGACCGAGTGTCGACCTTATATTCAGAGGGGGGAGAGAGAGATGTCGCACTTCATTTTTCCCCTCCCCTTGGGCTATGGGGACCGAGTGCCGACCTTATATTTAGAGGAAGAGAGAGAGAGATGATTGAGGGAGAGAGAGAGAGCATATATCCACTCAGTAGCTACAAACCATCTATATTCTTTTATGTTCTGTAATATTTTGCGGAGTATATACTACTAATACACATCCAAGAATTTATATGCAAACACAAGCATCCAAAGTACATCATATTATTATGCATTCATGAAAACTAGTCTTATACTTAATAAATCCCACGTACCTGAGTTCAGAGATTCCTATTCACATTTTAGATCATCTACATATCTGGTCTTCACCTGATTAAGACAAGATCATATACTATCATCAGGTTCTCATCGTCAATAACCCTAGTCATGTTCATTAGGGTTTATATTATCTCATTAGGATATTCTAACGTTTACTTGCATTATTGTCTTATATTTATCCTACTGATGTCATTTTCTAGATTATGATTCATTATCTGAATATTAGGCTCCATATTCTTTTTAGTGCACATAATAACCCTAGGTTACATTATTAACTTAGCTTAGGGTTTTATAACATGTATTAATATTCATCTTCATATAACATAGATTTTGTTCATCATGATAATCTCATAATTAAAACTGAGGTTCCATATACTGGTATAAGCCTACTCTGTGAATTTCATCGTTTATTGAGCATGTGTGCATTAATTGCATCATCTTTAGTATTATTAGCCCTAATTGGACATATTAACTAAATTACGTAATTTAGTACATCAACATGGTCATACCTAACATCAAATGCATTATATACATAATTGTGGACTTACGAATATTTTTCCATGATTTTATATCATCCTTTGCTATTTATTATCTATTAAACAAGAATTATACATCTTACATGATATCACTATTATTAGTGCATCAAAAGTCTGATATTAAGATTTCATGTTGTTCTACGTATTTTTCTGAGAATTTCGATACCTTATTTGTATTTTTCTGATAAACGAGCTATTTATTATGCATTATACAAGAACTAAGCATTTTATGGGATATTTACCTTAAGCGACCAATCTGGAGGTGACACGTGGCCCTGAGGAGGGCGCACCTCCTTGGCTTGCTGCGGCCGGTTCTTTGGTTGATCCGGTCTGGTTCACTAGTCGGTTCAGGGGTTTTGAACCCGGTTCAACCTTCTGTTCTCCTTTCTCCTTGCGCGTCAGGGAGTCCGGATGACCTGGATCTGTGATGCCGCCGCTGGCATCTTCTCCAACGAGGAACCGTCCTCCTCCTTCGTATCCGACTAGCTTCCATAGCGAGACCTATCTGTGACCTCCGCTGCCATTCGGAGCCCCACACTTGCGTGTGTCGTTGTGCTTCGATCCAGGGGATGGAGCTGAGGTTCTGCATGCACCGGCCACTAGTCATCGCCACCACAGGTAGTGGCTGCAACCTCGGCGCCCAATGACAGAGGGAAAGCCGATTCCCTACCCAACACTTCCATCGTTACAGCGAGATGCCATGGAGATGGTGAGGAGTCTGAGGTGGTTTGACTGCCTCGATTATCATTGGGACTCTGTTGGCTTGGCCGGCGAGGTGAGGCAGGTGGTATCAGGGTTGTAGGTCTGGAGGTTGAGCGAGGAAGAGGAAGGCAGTGGAGGCTGGCGAGCGACAGTGGCTAGATCCAAGTGGTTGCAGATTGCAGGTGGCCGGTGATTAGGACGGAGACAAGATCATAGGTGCGGCCTGACAGAAACAGAGAAATAGGAACCTGGGCAGTGGAGTCCTTCGCCGATGGCGGTGTAGCCCGCTTCAACAGTAGCGAGGGGGTGTCGGCGGTGCTGGTTTCTCCTGTGAAGAGGATGGTAGGGGAGAGCAACGAGGATGGTAACCGGCTCTCGGCTGTAGGTTGTTTCTAAGAGAAAAACATGTAGCAAGGATCGGGTAGGTTTGTACACCTTTCTAACGAGTCCAGATATTAACTTATTCATGAGAAGAGAGTTACTCGGCATGAGATTCTCGCAACTAAGATTGTTGTTAGATCCAACTTAATCGGAAGTGGAAGACCAGATATCTCCCCCTTTATTGCTTTAACCCATGAGAGGTTGTTACCACATGACTATACGTCCATGCCCCATGCGCCCATCACCTATAACCATGGTTGTGTGACATTTCTGAATAACTTATGTCCAAAATCATACGAAACATTATTCATTTAGTCAAGATATAAAGATGAATGGCTCCCAAAAGAAGCCCCTAAATAGGAAACAATTTTTCATATAGCTCTCCATCATAGGCAATTCTAGTATTTAACCAAAAATGGGCTTAGGATACTGCGTATGACTAGTCACATAAATTCCTTGAAAAGCCTCAATCCTACAACCATATAATCCATATACTTATGAATATACCTCATCCATTGCTCATCAAATCAAGTTAGTTGTGAATATTCAACACAAACCCCAATACATTGTTTAGTGACCCATATACGCATCATGATACATAATTAAACTGTTTTGTTCATGTTTGTCATCAACCAGTATATTGGGTATCAAACTCCCTCAAATTCTAGGTCATCACAACTTCAATCTTGAGTTGAATACCAGAACTTGGTCTCCCACTTGTATGTCTTTTCTTTTCAGATCTCCATCGTGCCAAAGTTTTGTACGTTCTTTGTCGATTCGTGAATTCTCATAAGCTGTCATCTTGAGTTCATCCAGCTCTTGAAGTTGTAGAATCCTGGCTTGGCCAGCTTCTTTCATATCAAAGTTCAATTGTTTAATTTCCCACCATGCCTTGTGTTCCAGTTCGACTGGAAGGTGGCAAGATTTTCCATATATTAATCGAAAAGGTGTAGTCCCAATGGGAGTTTTATAAGCAGTACGATAGGCCCATAAGGCGTCGTTGATTTTTGTTGCCCAATCCTTTCGATTACGTCCTATAGTTTTTTCCACAATAGCCTTTAGTTGATGGTTGGAGATATCTACCTATCCACTTGTTTGTGGATGGTAAGGTGAGGCTACCTTATGTGTTACACCACATTTTCTCAGTAAAGCTTCAAAGCTTATTTCAAGGAAGTGGGACCCTCCGTCATATATCACGGTTCGTGACACTCCAAAATAGGGAAAAATAATATCTTTGAATAATTTGATGATAGGTTTGGAGTCACTAGTGACGGTTGGTATAGCTTCAATCCATTTTGAGACGTAGTCTACTGCCACTAGGATGTATGAAAATCCATGAGAAGATGGGAATGGACCCATGTAGTCCACCCCCCATACATTGAATATCTCTACTTCTTACCATAGATTAAACGACATCTCATCTCTCTTTGTTATATTGCCTATTCTTTGACATTTGCCGCACGATATGACAAAATTGTAGGAATCTTTGGATATGGTTGGCCAGAAGAATCCGCATTGCAAAATCCTTAAAGCAGTCTTTTTGGAGCTCATATGTCCTCCCACTGGTCCTGAGTGACATTGTTCCAAAATAAGTTGAGTTTCTTCTTCGGCGATACATCATCTATACAGACCATCGACACATAGTTTGAAAAGATATGGCTCATCCCAGTGATATTGCTTTACATCATGCATGAATTTCTTTAGTGCATTTCCAGTGCATTGAGGGTGGATCACCCCAGCAGCAAGGTAGTTCACAAAATTTGAGTACCATGGTATAGCTTCTAAGGCCTTCATTAGTTGATCAGCTGGTAGGGAATCATTGATCGAAATCTTCTCAGTATCTAGAGTGTGTATGCGACTGAGGTGGACTGCTACAACATTCTCTGTACCCTTTTTATCTCTTATCTCCAAATCAAATTCTTGTAATAGGAAGATCCATCTAATCAACCTGGGTTTTGCATCTTTCTTTGCTAGAAGGTAACGAATGGAAACGTGGTTTGTGTAGACAATGACCTTTGAACCAATTAGGTAGGAGCTGAACTTGTCAAAGGCATACACGACTGCTAGAAGTTCTTTCTCGGTAGTAGTGTAATTCCTCTGGGCTTCATCGAGAGTTTTTGATGCATAATAGATCACATAGTGTTTCTTCTCTATATATTTCCCTAAAATAGCACCCACAACATAATCACTGGCATCACACATGATTTCGAATGGGTGATCCCAATTAGGAGCTCTAATGATGGGAGTGGTTGTGAGGGCCTGTTTCAGTGTGTTGAAGCTTTTGACACATTCTTCATTGAAATTGAAATCAATATCCTTTAGTAATAGGTTTGTCATTGACTTTGTTATCTTGGAAAAATCATTTATGAATCTTCTATAAAATCTGAAATGACCAAGGAAAGCACGAACTTCTTTTACATTTGTGGGGGTAGCCAGTTTAGAAATCACTTCAATCTTGGCTTTATCTACTTCAATTCCTCTATTGCTGACCCTATGGCCCAGGACAATGCCTTCTTTTACCATAAAATGGCATTTTTACCAATTTAGCACAAGTTGTGCTTCTTCACAACGTTTGAGGATTAGGGAGAGGTGCTTTAGACATGAATCAAATGAATCTCCATATACAGAAAAATCATCCATGAAAACCTCCATAATGGTTTCGGTGAGACTGACAAATATTGCAGCCATGCAACGTTGGAAAGTTGCAGGTGCATTGCAGAGGCCAAACGACATTCTTTTAAATGTGTATGTTCCGAATGGGAAGGTAAAGGTTGTTTTCTCTTGGTCATCTAGATGTATGGGTATTTGATAGAATCCAGAGTAACCGTCAAGGTAACAAAAATATTCTTGGTGAGCCAACCTTTCTAGGACTTGATCAAGGAAAGGCATTGGAAAATGATCTTTTTGAGTTGCCTTGTTTAATTTTCTATAATCTATGCACATCCTCCACCTGGTGACTGTTTGAGTGGGGATGAGTTCATTGTTTTCATTCCATATAACAGTTGTTCCACCTTTCTTCGAGACTACATGCACTGGGCTCACCCATGGCGAATCAGATATCAGATAGATTATTCCAGCTGTGAGCAATTTAATGACCTCGCAACGGACCACTTCCTTCATATTTGGATTCAACTTCCGTTGATGCTCAATAGTAGGGTTGTGATCTTCCATCATAGGAATCTTGTGCATACACAACGCTTGACTGACCCCAGTGAGGTCACTCATTTTATAACCGATGGCTTTCTTTCTTTCCCTTAATTCTTTCAGGATTTTCTCTTCTTGTTCAGCTGTTAGATCAGAATTTATAATAAATGGACAAACCTTGAGATCGTCTAAAAACACATACTTCAATCCTTCGGGAAGATGCTTCATTTTGGGAGCCTCTGGTTTTTCGCTTATTTCTTCTATAGTTTCCATAGCCTTGAGTTCTTCATTATTAGCTCCAACATCTTCTTTAGCAGAGTTGAGGGATTCGATGCAATCCTTTACTTGTTCATTGATTGGTTCATCCACTGATGGGTTTGTCAGAGAAATTTCCAAGGGATCGTTTGATTCATGATGCTCTTGAGTCATAAGTGACATTTGTTGAATGCAGTCAATCAGATAGACTTCTTCCTGCATACTTGGTCTTCTCATACTTTCAAAAACTTTAAATTCGAGAGTTTCTTTGCCTAATCTGAGTAGTAAGGTACCAGCTTCAACATCAATCAGGGCTCTTGCAGTGGTGAGGAATGGACTACCAAAGATGAGAGGATATCTGGCGTCTTCCTTTATATCCATAATGACGAAGTCACATGGAACATATGTGTCTTTGCCTACCTTGACCGGGACATCTTCGAGAATTCCTAACGGACGTTTTATCAAATTGTCTGCAAGTTGTATAGTCATACCAGTAGGAAGCAATTCTGCAAACCCTAGTCTTTTGCTTAGGCTAAGTGGCATAATATAGATGCTTGCACCGAGATCTGCCAATCCTTTCTTGCATGATGAGTCGCCAATGTGACATGAAATTCCAGAAGATCTCGGGTCTTTTTGTTTCTTTGGCATCTTGCTCAATATGATATCTGATGCAGTTGTAGCTAGTTTTACTGTCTCATATTCTTCAGTTATATACTTCCTGGCGAGGAGTGACTTTAGGTACTTAGTCCAGGCTGGTATCTCAGCCAGAGCATCCAAAAAGGGTATATCAACATGAAGTTTCTTCATAGCTTCTTTAAACTTATTGAATCTAGTATCAAGCTTGGTTTGCCTTAGACAGACTGGGAAGGGTATACGAGGCTTATATACAGGAATATCAGGTTCTGGTGTTTCAGTTTCTTCATCAGTAGATTTCTTAAGACTTCCCTTATCTGTCTTATCTTCTTTTGATTGAGACTCTAGTATTGTTGAGTTTTGGACAATCACAGGTTCATCTTTGTCTGTAATAACCACATGTGTCTCTACTGGGGGATCCAAATAGTCTTTTCCTAACCTGGTGGTGACTGCCTTCAACTGTTCAGGATGCTTAGGATTGTTCTCAGGTTGGCCAGCAAAGACTCCAGCAGGTGGCTTTACGCTAGCTGCAAGTTGAGCTAATTGAGATTCAATAGCCTTCTGCTGAGCTTGTTGGTTAGCTATCATGGTTTGCTGAGTTTGCAACATCTTTTCAATGGCTGATAGCTTGTCATCAGAAGAGACGTGTCCTGCTTATTGTCCTTGTTGTTGATTAAGATTCTGATACTGAGAGTTGTTTTGATAATTGTTGTAGTTCCTATTTTAAAAGTTCCCCTTGAAATTTCCTTGATTCCCAAAATTCTATTGTTGATTATACTGGAATCCTGGTGGGCCTCTTGATTGATTGTTTGAACCAAATTGATATGAGTTTACTGCTCCAGAGGGGTTTCCATATTGAAAACCTGGGTAATTCCTATTCTGATTCAGTTTGTAATAATTTTGCCCAGGAATAGTGTTGATAGCATTAAGATTTTCCATCTGACCATTATCTCCTTGTCCACATACATTGCTCAGCACAACATCATAGAGAACATTGCATGATAAAGTGGAATGATCGGTGCTCTTACATGCTTCATAGAACAGGGAAGTGGACTTGACCTGTTCCGGTTGTCGAGTGGGTGAACGTCCTCTTCCAATAGCAGCTGAAGATGATTCAATATGGTCTTGCTTGGAAACTTAGACTTTCAAGGTTTCAGCGATAGACTTGTACTCAGGAATAGCTTCGGCCATAGCTACCTTCAAGACTCCTTTACCTATAGATCTTCCCCAATTGGCTTGATTTTCTGCTCCCAGGGTGACGACTCTCCATGCGTTGTCATAACTTTGACGCATGAAGTTTCCTCCATACGAGGAATCTAGAAACCTCTTAATATCATCATCCACACCCCTATAGAAAATCTCAGTAAGTTGGTTTTTGGGAATTCCATGGTGTGGACATTTGCGTAGAAGGTCTTTGTACCTATCCCATGCTTCAACGAGAGTTTCTCCAGGGACTTGAGTGAAATTTGTTATTCGGCCCCTAATTTCATATGTGAGAGATGGAGGATAGAATTTTTCCAGAAACACATTTTGGAGTTGTTTCCAGGTGATGATGGGTATTTCACTTTGCAATGAATAGTACCAACTTATGGCTCTATCAACGAGGGAATACTTGAAGAGACGGAGTCGAATAGCATCATCAGTGACTCCATTTTGCTTTGTCATAGCACATAGATTGATGAATCTCAGAAGATGTTCTTGGTAATCTTCTGCTTGTTTGCCATAGAAAGGGTTGTTTTGAAGCAATGTGATCCAATGTGCCCTAATCTCAAAATTGGCAGCATTGATGGGAGGAGGCTATACTGGATGATGAACATTCGCAGCTTTCAAGATTGAGAACTCTC